>CM069442.1:91697395-93000238 GCA_035610835.1 Ophiura sarsii | reverse complement strand
TTGAGAAATAGGTTATGTAAAACTTTTTTTATTAAAGGTTATTAAAAATATTCTTAAACTAGAGAATAACAAGACTAGGCACGCCTAGTAGAGCTGGTCGGATATTTTGAATGTTAAAAAATGTTTTTTGTATTGTAATATGGCAGAAATAATTTGGAAAGTGGTGTTATGGTACTAATTTTTTTTAACTGGAAAATATGATTGGCTTTATTTGTTCACACAAAGTAACTTACACATATGTTATTCTTAGGGAGTGTTCATAAATACTCTGGTGGTGGAGGTTGGAAATATTTGAGCTTTGGACATATTTTTTTCTTGATCACCCCAAACAGCGTTATTTTTTGTCTTGATCCCCCTTTTTCGTTGATTTTTTTTCTTGATCCCCCTGTATATCCAATTAATCAAGCAATAGTAGATTTGACTGCTCACGAAGCATTTCTTTCTGATCCTCCCTCCATTTTTTCCAACCCCCCCCCCCCCTAAATAATAAATTCATTTGGACAATCCACTGAATAATGTTGATGAATGTTGTGGAATTCTGAGACCCTTTTTGCCTTTGTCATGACAGAGAAAGTATTATGATGTAATAACCCCCCCCCCCCCCTCCATAAATAACGAAGAATTTCTTTCTGATCCTCCCTCCATTTTTTCCAACCACCCCCCATAAATAATAAATTCATTTGGACAATCCACTGAATAATTTTGATGAATGTTGTGGAATTCTGAGACCTTTTTGCCTTTGTCATGACAGAGAAAGTATTATGATGTTATAACCCCCACCCCCATAAATAATAAATATTTATAATGAACACTCCCTTTGGTTTGAAAAGGTAAAACAATTTCATTATGGTTTAGAAAACATAGGCCTAATGGGCCTCTTTTGACTATAAAGTAAGTATATGTAGGACAGTATTTTTACTCTGGGGAAACTTATCCAGTAAACGAAATACTAATATAATGAAACGGAACACCGTTTTCGGTTCGTCACATATTCTAAAGCTTACCCTCTACATGTAGCCCAGTGCAATCAGGCCTGTATGCATTCTGTGTCAGCCTGAACACACGAAAGCATAGGGGAAAATAAGCTTATTAAAAAGTTGACTGATTAGATCGCGTACTTCAACTTTATAATCTCATCTTTTTATGTTCCCATAGTAATCCTTAGTTACATTTAACAGTCAGGCAACTTATTATAGTCTTCAAATGGTCACATTCTGTGTATTTTGTGTGTAAATGTGATTCGTAAACTAAATCTGGTCCCGATATTTTGTACGATGTATGATCCCCGTCCTCAAGGGGTTGTTGCCATATCATTGGGCTAATCATATTGAAGGGTTCACCTAGACTGTAACTCTCAGCCGCCCTCTTATGTCGCTATCTTGCAGGCTCCGATATTTGTACAGCTTTAGCGTCCGTACGGTAATATTGATGACTGGGGGATGTAGCCTAGGGTTCGCCATAATCATTGGGCTAATTGCGAGAGCCAAGGCAACACGGAACAAAGAGGCCGTGCCGTGGCCGTGGACTCAGTGACTCAGTATATTACTAAATCATATAATATAATACAAAATAGCATCCAAATAGCTTAGTATATTACTAAATGGCATCCAAATAGCTGAAATAACTTACTGTGTCCTCTTACCTTCATATTATAACAATATCAATTACATTTTACAACAAAATCGCTTCAGAAGATGATTAATGCAAGTTATTAGCAAATGCAATTTTAGGGGTTTGTGAAAAGGTTACGACTTAGAAACGTCGTTTCAAATGACGGGCTCGTCATCTCCCCCGTCAAAAATCATTAATGCCCCTTTCATTTTTGAAGGCATGGTTCAACTTCATTTGTTTAACTTTATCATCAACATTTAGAAACCCCAATCTTTCAAGTTCAGCCTGGCCTGGACCAACATGTGTGCTTGCAGTAGCGTAGCCAGACGGGGGGGGGGGGGGGGGGGGGGGGCAGAGTGCCCCCCCCCCACCCCCCCCCCCCCCCCCCCTGAACAAAATTGACCGGGAAATCGGGAAGGCAGCGGAAAATCGGGAAGACAAAGGGAGGGAAGAAAGGGCGAAGAGGAGACAAAAGGGAAGGAGAGGGAAAGGAAACGGGGAGAAAGGAGAAAGGAAGACAGACAAAGTAGTTGGAAATTGCAGTTTTCACGCCGGTATGGAGACACAACGCTTCTAACCTTTAAGTTACAGATGGTGTCCATTCTGACTAACGTAAGGTTAGTCAAGCTAGCTTAAACGTAAGGTTAGTCCGGCTTGGCTCGACTAACGTAAGGTTAGTCCGGCTCAAACCATATAAAGTGCTCAACAAAAGAAAGTCGTACACTTTGTTTAGGTCATTTAAACATGTTAAAGTAACTTTCGATTTTGTTTTTACCAAACAGGCTAGATAGACATTTGGATGAATCTGTTAGGCACATTTTGATACCAAACATAACACATAGCAACAAAGATAAACTCCAATGATTAGCGCCAATAACTTAATTCGGGGAGGGGGAGGGGGTGGGGGTACAATTCGTACAAAATACTCTCTAAATGTAAAAGAGTGAAATTCACTCTAATGGAGTGAATATTCACTCTTCAAAGGATTGCCTACAGTGATCACTCTAATAGAGTGAAAGTCACTCCTTGAAAGAGTGGAACCATTTTCACTCCAAAAAAGAGTGAATTTTGTTCACTCCAGGAACGAGTGAATTCTCACTCCTCGAAGAGTGCTTGCAGTTACTCTCACTGAGAGTGAACAATAATAGAACATTTTAATTACTTAATCACATTCACATGAATAACTTGCAATTCAATGGAAAATTTGAATAACAAACAAAGAGTCATTATCCAAACTATACTGTTATACCTTTTCTCGACCAAACAACTGCTGTCATTTGGCTATATTAATACATTATCACTTCCTTTCGGAAGTGAACAATTTCATATATCAACATATTTCTCTATATATATGTACATGATGTAAAGTATCTAAATCTACTTTCTATGGTGTTTTTATCGATGTTTTTACGCGTTTCATTAATGTAATTTATATTTAATCATTATTTGGACTTTAAAATTATTGCAGAAACAATTAACATTGATATCATCATTACTTATCACTTCAATGTTTAAATTTAATAAAATAAAGAATATTTTGAGTTTTTGAATATTTTACTATTTGATTGTGTTCCGGCTTTCAAATTAAATCTGGTACAACTGATCACTCACACAGAGTGAAAAGTCACTCGACACAGTTATGGAAATCACTAGTGTAGTGTCAACAAATTTCGCACGGTCAAATAATTTCGCACAGTAAGAAAAATCGCACAGTCCAAAAAACGCGCAGTCCAAGAAACAGTAGGCCTACAGTCAACAATTAATGGCCAATCATGAGAATTTTCATCAGTTTTCTCTATAGCATTTTCCTTTATTTAGCCATTGCAACTGCTGCATAAATTTGTCGACTACATACAAATTTAACGACTATTTGACTATTTGGATTACACCTCCCCCTATACACACAAACCATCTGGCGACGGCCCAGCCCCCGAGTGGCAGTAGTTCCCCTCGACTTATAGTCAGGGACACTATGTAGGCCTACTTTGCAGTAGATTCGTTGGATTTTTGTGGGGAGTTGCTAATTTTTGCATTTTCATAAAGGTCAAAGGTCTACACTCTACAGAAAGTGAAAACCAATGTTTACACATTTTTAAAATCCGTTTTGGAATTTCAAAATGGCCGCCAATCTTCATCTCATAACAGTAATTTTCCCCGACTGATTTCAATAGTGCCCCCCCCCCCCTCCCCCTGTTCGCACGCTACTTGGTCCTGGCGAATGTTTTCGGTCGACTTCAAAAACAAGACGTGCTGCCCAGTTTTGCAAACGTTGCAGGCGAATGATGTAAGTAGATGGTAGTGAAGAGAGAAGGCCATTACAATAATCGAGACGTGAGAGAGTATCAATAAACGTATAGCATGTTTTTGCTGGTCATTTGTGAATAAAAGAAGGCACTATATGCTGCAAGTGTTCTGTGGATACCACACTTTGCCCTTTTCACGTACGTGGATAGGCGTAAATCCCGGGGCCCCAATATTTGATCATGGGGGATAGTCTATACTCATTCCCCCATGTTATGCATGATCAAATGCTCACCGTATTAATAGAAATGTCTTATTCAGAAAAAAATTAAGCTAATTTCAGGCAATTGTAACAACGATAGGCAACCTTTTCACGCGATTTGCGCGCATTCTGACCAACAACATTTTCGTTGGGTCATAAGTGTTTTCCCCCATAAAATGTTGATGCTGGCGCCACTAGTCAATCACACCCCAATGCCAACAACAAATTTACGCCACTGCACGTGGAAGTTCTTCATTTTCTGTGGACATATGAAAGATACATGCACGGTATTCCAATGTTATATTAAAGATGTAATACTTAGTGAGGTCGCAGAGGAATTTTAAATTGAATACCACATTCCCTACTACAGTGTGTCATTGCACTATAGTCATACTTTCTCTAAGGAAAGGTCAATTATCATGTGATTACGTCGTGCCATTTGAGTCCTAACAATAGCATGATGTGCTATCTTCAGTAGATAGCACGACACATGGAGTGTGCCATCTGTATCCACACGGCACCATTCAACAGTATAGGTCTACATCTTACAAAACTAATAGCTGTTTTTAAATAATCAAGTGTTAATAGGGCCTACCTCAAAATCAGGTGAATAAAAAATAAGTTAATTTTACAGACTATTTATTAATTTCTGAAAATGTAAACATATTATAACCATTCTCGGCAGGATGTAAAACAGGAATTGAAACTGTATCTAGATATGACCAAGATAAGTTACAGGTATATCTGGGTACACTCTAAGGAAAAAGGGTTCTAGCGGGGGTTCTTGAAATGGCAAATGGTTCTTGGCAGAACCATGTTTCTCTCATGAACCTTTAAAGGTTCTAAAAAGGTTTGTTAGGGGTTCTTTAACACCGCAAAAAGGTTCTATGTAGTGAGATGGTTCCAGAAAGAACCCTTATTTGGGGAAAATGGGGTTCTTGGTAGACTTATCGGAAATGCTGAAATTTGCATACGTACATCTTAATAAATGAGTTCGCAATGTAATAATTGTTTTGTAACCCTGTTAATAAACGGTACTGAGTAAAAAATTACAAATATTTACTTTCTACTTTATTTCTTTATTGATATGATTATAACCAAGTATAATCAATGACTTAAGACTTTGACTTGCTGACTTTGATTAATTTAACACCATTGATTCTGTATTTTGTAAATATTATCTAGTCAGATTCACAGTCAGTTTGTTCATCATTTAATAGAACCTTAAGGGTTCGGCATACATGCCAAAACTGAAGAACCTTTTTAGGTTCTTTCAAGAACCCTTTCAGAGGGTTCTTGATAGAACCATGAGGGTTCTAAATAGAGGACAAATCTGAAGAACCATTTAAGGTTCTATTTAGAACCCTTTCTTGGGGGCTCTTTGAAGAACCCTACATGAATGGTTCCTCAAGGAACCATGAGGGTTCTAAATAGAGGACAAATCTGAAGAACCATTTAAGGTTCTTTTAAGAACCTTTCTTGGAGGTTCTTTGAAGAACCATTCAAAAATGGTTCTCAGGGGGAACCCTCGAGGGTTCTAAATAGAGGACAAGCTGAAGACCCTTTTAAGGTTCTAAGTCGCACCTTTTTTTCTGAGAGTGTATAATGCTCATAATCACGTGTGATCTTTGATTCTATTGTAACGGGAGTGAAACATTTGACGTCAATTACCAAACTTAAATTAATGGTCGTATTTAATACGATTTGGAGGGGAGTATAAGTAATCATAAAAGTAGGGGCGAGCGGGGTGTGTACGCCCTATGGGCAGGTTCGCCCACCGCGTGGTTCCCATCTTCATGATCTTTGAGGCCACTGGTTGAATTTGGCGAACACACAATAGACAAAGTAGTATGTTGCAAGCTTTCCACATTAACGTGGCAGATCACCGTAACATTTTTGTCAACTTATCATCCAAAAACTAGTTTTGCTTCACAAAAGAGAATTTTCTTCCAATTTTCATATTGATTTTTTTCCAAAGATATTCGTAGATTATCATTAGATAGATAAGGGATTGATTATGGATTTGATGCAGTTAACAACTCATCAAAGCACTTATTGCGCTATAGTATATGGGGCACATACGCCCTTTGATGATGGGGCAGGTTCACCAATAGGGATTTATATAGTTATGATTTTGCATTTTGGAATTAAATAACGAAGAATAACGAATCTATATGTATTAAATAGGCCTATTATAGTACTTTGTGTAGCCTAATTCTGAGCCTAGGGCGTCGTGCAAGTTCGCCTTTAGACACGGTCTTTATCATTTACTCTTGTCCGGTTTACAGTAAGGCCTAGAGTACTGAGATCATGGTCGTATGTAACACATATATAAATCTTTCACATAACATCAATAGGTCCATTCAATCTTTAAAATTGGCGTCTAGACCTCTTCAAATGAAAATAGGGCGAACACTCCCCCGCTCTCCCCTACCCATGTTTTTCTTTTCCACATAAGAATAGCATGATTGGTCGAATTTAAATTCTTGCCATTACACTATTGTTATGCAGAGGATCAATCCATTCCCGGCATAGGCCTATACTGGGGAGGGGGGGGGGGGGGGGGGGGGGGGGGGGGACGAGAAATATGATAGGTGATATGTTGTTCCCATCCCTCCTTGTTGATTACGCCACCAAAAGTAAATTGGTACGTAGCTCTTGGTAGCTTTACTCTTTATCTTTAACATTATAGGATTAAAGGTGTAGGCCTATATGTTCCGATCACTATTTTTTGGCTATGATTTCTTTTTTCACATCATGATATTTTGAGATCAGTAGAATCCCCATATTTTTCTCATTATGTAAGTAAAATCTTAGGGGCCAGAAATGTTCCATTTAGAAATTAGAGGCTAAAATGTGGTGAATTACTGCCAAAGGTGGTTATTAAAACCAGCAACCAGTTTGTGTACAATGGGCAACATTCTTGTGACCTTGTGCTTCTAAAATTAGAACCATTTGAGTTATGCAACTCAAACTTAGGAATGTGACAATTTTAAGGATGACCTTTCATGCATTCATGTAAAATAGAAAACATCAAGTTGAAAATCGTCCCAGCAATCCGAACGTCTACCTTTAATCCATTGACATGGTGCTGCTGCTGGAACTGAACTTTGTCCTTCAATTATTTTTCGTGGAAAAGCAATGTATGTTGTTTCAACTTTGTTTAGGGTTGTTCGGTATCCTTGTAGAATCTGAAGCTCGGAAATGTAATCATAATGGAGCGCGGGTGTAACAACGAAATACAAAGTAAATAATTAAATTGTATACTGCCGTTTGATTGGAAGTTTATAAACACGACAAACCTATCTGTATACTTGACTTATACATGTATATACAGTCATCACAATAAGTAACTGACCAGATAATTAATATACTCTTAACTCCAAAACTATATAGCTCCTACATAAAATATTAAATAATAAAGTTGTAAAGAAATTTCTCATCTTTAACTTGATACATTATTCATTAAGATCGGTTAATAATTAAGAACGCGACATTGAAAAGGATAGAACAAAGTGCAGTTTACATTTTAACACTTGGGATTTGAACACGCGGGACAGTGTGACAGGTATGTGTATGGGTTGCATTGATCAATTGATGCATCCCCAATCCCCGTGTTACTATCGACCAGTGAGTTGTCGCTACCAGTTAATCAATAATCTGCCTGTTGCTAGTCCTAGGCTGCGTGTAGACGAACGAAATGTTAAAATGAAAAACGGACTTTGTTTTGGTTTAGGGCACATAACTGAGTAAATATTCATTCAATCTTCACGTGTAATATCTCAAATTGAAGACAAGAAATGTCCTTACAACTTTATAACCTAATATTTTTACGTAGGAGTTATAGTTTTGGAGTTGAGAGCATATGTATTACCTGGTCAGTTACTTATTTTGAGGACTGTATACATCTAGTAACAACAAAGTCACACAGTTATGAAAAAATAAATAAAAACATCTCCAGTGGAATATCTTTTTGGAGTTTTAATTGTATGCGAGGGGAATTTCCTTAGCTTTCGAATAAGCTTTGATTTATGACAATCGATGGTCGATATGATCAATTGTCTAAAGTAGTCATGAAACCACCTGGGCCACTTTGGTTTAATCAATGGTAAAACCACTGGGATGAATACGAATGGAATCGAACCAGGAACATAGCAGTAGAGCGCTCATGTTAGACAACAATGGTTCATTTCAAGTGGTTGAAAGTATTACAAAGAAGGTAAGGTCTTTACAAATAGGGCCTATCTGTAATGTGGGTTAGAATTAAAACCATCCTTTACTAAGACAAGAGCAAGGCTGCCGCTCAACAAGTGCCCTAATTCACATTGGAAGAACGAGTTTTTATGGTTGTAAACAGAACTTTAGAATGACAATGATTGAGACAGTCTTTGTGTTTACCGTTTGCTCAGGAGGAATAATTAGCTATTTTATTTATGAACTCCAAATAAATTTGTCAAGATATAATTGATTTATTTTATGAATTTATTTATTCAAATGAAATAAAACCATTTGAAAAAGAATTATATTGTTCTCTTTAATGTTCCTTGAATGATACCCTAACCAAGCAAGATTGTATGATATTGTGAAAGTGGCCCAACCCGATTTTTAGACGACTTAGTAGATTAGTAATGAACTTTAAACGCAAGTAGTTAAAAAGACCAAATAAAATTATTCTGGTATATAGCCAAAGATTTCGACATTGCATGATTTCAACATTGGATTAAAAACAAAATTGCGATTGTATAACTTTTTTGTTACAGTCTGTACATCTATATACACAATGACTACGTGACTTTTCCTCGATTTTTAGACTAGTCCGAGTTTATATATACATGTTTCATGTTTGTTTAAAGCAGGTATTTCATTGTAGAGATTTGCACAGAAATGTACCTTTGACCCACGGTATGTATTAGATTGGCAAAAGTGATGAGATTGTATGTCAAAATAACGATTTCATGAGTACAATAGCAATGGTCCTCGGCATGTTGAGTTGAGTTTCATATTTAATTAGCGTTTTAGTAATAATAAATTGTTCGTGATACAATTAATATAGTCTTGAACTGTTGATATCATGCTTGGTAAGACGCTGCTCCCATTGAATCGATCACGATATGGGTATTATGTGATGTTTGTTATCTTATCAACCTATTGGGTGGATTGAGATATGAACGATGATGATAACAACATTGCTATGCCTATACTACAAGTGCTTGTGAATATATACTACGTTGTATCATGGTTTCTAAATGACACTCTACTCTAAACACGGACAGGACTATAGACAAGACAAGACTGCAGAATGTTTAAAAGTGCCATGGACAATGATGGTTAAGGTATACATTTATCAACACTTGGGCTGCGACAGGTTTTATACTGCAGTTGACAATATGCGGAATATTGAACTGACTCTTCCACCATTGACATGATTAATTAAATTGACTTATGTTACAATAAGGGTTCACCCCTATCTTGACTACAAGATACTCTTGGATTCAATGACAAGCGGGACTGGATGGAGTGATTGCATTGAGACAGTCTCTTTCACCACTTGCAGAAAGATTTTAGGGACAACTTGTCATACCCTTTCACCATTTGAAATTCTTGACAATGGAATAAGCGGGGGAATAAGTGTTGCATTGTGACATACTCTTCCATTTGAATTGACAATATACTGAATAAAAGCTTCGTGATAAGCCTTTCACCATTCAAATTGCGGTCTAGTGCCTGCCTTGTGGCTTAGGCCTATGATGTATTAGTGTCCGTATTTCGATTTCACCATGTTCACGATGTCAACTCTCCCAGTGGTACTGTGGATGTTACTCTGTATAGCTGGACCAGGCGTTGCTACTTTCTACCCAAATCAACCATTCATTGATCCTGTCTGTCATTCAAATTGTTCTTGGGAGGTTAGTATGTTTCAATCTGAATTTCCAATCCATTTCATTTCTTTAAATTATGTGAGATGCAAAGACCACTTGGGATGTTTATAATCGATCGATGGTTTCTCAACTTACACTTTCTTGATTTTGACTGTGGCAAAAGAAGCCCTATAGTATCAGGTCTGGTCTGATATCAATTGTTCTTTACTAAAGGTCTATTCTTTAGTTTTGGCATGTATGCCGAACCCTTGATGTTCTATTAAATGGTGAACAAACTGACTGTGAATCTGACTAGAGATTATTTACAAAATACAGAATCAATGGTGTTAAATTAATAAAAGTCAGCAAGTCAAAGTCTAAAAGTCATTGATTATACTTGGTTATAATCATATCAATAAAGAAATAAAGTAGAAAGTAAATATTTGTAATTTTTAACACAGTACCGTTTATTAACAGGGTTACAAAACAATTATTACATTGCGAACTCATTTATTTAGATGTACGTACCGGTATGCAAACTTCAGCATTTGCGATAAGTCTACCAAGAACCCCATTTTCCCCAAATAAGGGTTCTTTCTGGAACCATCTCACTGCATAGAACCTTTTTACAGTGTTAAAGAACCCCTAACAAACCTTTTTAGAACCATTAGAGGTTCCTTGAGTGCAGAAGGTTCTACATCGAACCCCGAGCTTACTCAAAGAACCCTTTCCGAACCTTTTTTGCTGAGAGTGTGTAAGCTTTTCAATGTTGTTGATCAATAAAATTGGAATCATTATACAAAAAGATTATCCATAGGCCCATAGCAGATTTCAAAGTTCAATTCTTGCATTTAAATAAATGTTTCCATTCAAAATTAGAAACCCAAATCTCTATCAACAACAACACAATGTATGAATTCATTGACAAATGGGCACAGGTACAGTATTTATGTTACCCATCACCCAGAGTATTGAGTTGGGAGTAGGTATAGGCCTATTTATTTATTGAGTTGGGAGTAGATAAAGACCTATTTATTAATGAAGTTATCAGCAGACAACACAGTAACGTCAGTACAATATACAAATATAAAACAAGTGGCATATTTGCTTTACAGAGATATGAATAATATGTGACCGGTGACCCAACAATGCTTTAGCCAACACCTGAAATTCATGATGCTTGTTTTCTGAGTTGCAGTGAATCATCATGATCATTGGCAGGGCCAAAAGAGTTCTTTGTACAGTCAGAGTATCCAGTTTGATTTCTAATCACTCAGTTCCATACACCTTGTTAATGTCTAGTCTGTTGGGCTATAGTTGTTCACGTTTGCTCTTTATAATATACAAAAAACCTCTAACTAAACAAGGCTCCAACTAAACATATTCCTATAGGCCCGTCTTCGTAACTACAGAAGGTACACACTAAAAATAGAGTTGATCCGCCTATCAGTACAACATGCAAATGATGTATGTGACTGGTAGTAGTAATGCACTTATCAATTGCAGTCCCGGCCCCGGGGGACCCGGGGCATGGCGGGGACTATGCGGGGACCGTACGCCAACGTACAAAAAACATGGCCCGGCTATGCGGGGACGTATATCCGGGGCGTACAAAACGTGCCCCCGCTAGCCGGGGCGTGTAGCCGGGGCATAGCGGGGACGTACATTACTGAAAAAATAGGCCGGGCATTGTAGCGGGGGCGTACGCTAGGGTACACAAATGTACACCCCGGGGCATAGCCGGGGCATAGCCGGGGCGTACACATACATAGCGGGGACGTACGCTAAGGTACAGAAAATGTACACCCCGGGGTATAGCCGGGGTGTAAAAACCGTGTACGCACACATAGCGGGGATGTACGCTACGGTACATATCATCCACACCGGTGCATAGAGATATAAAATACAGACATGCACTATATTAAACTTAATTAGTCACCTCGATTGATCAATGCCTGGATTTTCACTACCATGACTACGGTAAACTTAGTACAATTTGACCATATAGTGCTTTTGCCTGGAATAATGTACATGGTAGGGCCCGGACAGATAGACAACACCTACCTACTTGCAGGCCCGTAAGTCAGGGAGGGGGAGCCCCCACCCTCAATTCCCCCTCCCAAGTCCCCAAGAATGTCCAAAATACCCCTCCCAAGTCAATTAGCTAGATCAATCATCATGTTTTCGGTTCATTTTTAAAACTTAAATAGGCCTACTGTTTGTTCATAATAAATAAATTGGATCAAAACTTTCCAATGTTGCCATTGGGTACGCATGATACAGTTAAGCCCACAATTATTCATACCCCTTGTAAAATATGAGTTTTTGCGATGTTCTCATATCTATACAAGCTGGAGTGGTGGAACCTTCACTTTACACTAAAGATAATTAGTTTGCAAGTACAAATCAATATATTTGGGCTCAACATATTTTGCATAACAATAGAATTGAACAAGAATTGTGTTTTTATGCCTGTCCAAAATTATTCATACCCCATACCAAGTCTCAAATTTGACGCTACTTTTTGTGATAATACACTTGTTTTAGACATTCAAAACATTCTTTATATTGTGTGATAGGCTTTTATATTGTTATGTAATTATTCCATGATGTGTGTATACAATGATAATGCATTACAAATGTGTCCTATTGAATGTACAGTGAGGGATATTATAGGACAACACTCTAGCTCCTTGACAGCATGGCAAAAGAGATCAAATAACTCAGTGAGAACCTTTCTTTGTGCATTGTGAATGCTCACAAAGAGGGGAAAGGCTACAAAGCTATTTCGAACCAATTTCAATTGCCAAATTCTACAATATAAAGCATAATTACGAAGAACAAGACAGTTAAAATCAGTTAAAATCAGTTAAAAACCTTGAAGAATACGGTCGGAAGCCAACAGTGTCCCCTTGTTTGACAAGAAAAGTATGGTGAAAGGCCAACAACAATTCACATATCACCGACAATGCTCTCCTGAACAACCTTGGTGAGTCTTGGACCAATATATTAAGGCAGACACTCTAGCAGACATAGTACAAAAGAGTTCTCCATGGACTCCGACCAAGAAAGACTCTCTCCTGAAAAGAGACAAAGAGAAACTCATCTAGCATTTGCAAGAGCACTTCTGGACAAAGATCCAATTTTTTGGTCTTCAGTGTTGGGGTTGTCTAAGGTGCAAGACAAGTTTCGCTGTGTCTCTTTTAAGGAGTAGAGTCTTTCTTGGTCGGCCTCCATGGAGACCTCTCATGTGCAATATATGCTGGAGTGTCTGCCATTATATCTAGGTCCAATAATTGCCAAGGTTGTTCACGAGAGCCTTAATGATGATCTGTGGATTGTTGTTGGCCTTTCGCAATACTTTTCTTGCCAAACAAGGGGACACCGCTGGCTTCCGACTGCATCCTTCAATGTTTTTTAGTGAGTTGAACGTCTTGTTCTTCCTAATTATGCTTTGTATGGTGGATTCTTGCACTTGGAATTGTTTCGAAATAACTCTGTAGCCTTTCCCCTCTTTGTGAGCATTCACAATATGCACAAAAAAAGTTATTTGATCTTCTTTGCCATGCTGTCAAAGAGCTAGAGTGTTGTCCTATAATATCCCTCACTGTACATTCAATAGGACACATCTGTAATGCATCCACATCGTATGCACACATCATGGAATAATTACATAACAATATAAAAGCCTATCACACAATATAAAGAATGTTTGGAATGTCAAAAACATGTGTATTATCACAAAACGTGGCCTCAATCCTGAGATTTAGCATGGGGTATGAATAATTTTGGACAGGCATAAAAACACAATTCTTGTTCAATTCTATTGTTATGCAAAACATGTTGAGCTCAGATATATTAATTTGTACTTGCAAACTAATTGTCTTTAGAGTAAAGCAAAAGTTCCACCACTCCAGCTGGTATAGATATGAGAAAAACGCAAAAAACTCATATTTTTCAAGGGGTATGAATAATTGTGGGCTTAACTGTATATCAAAAATAAAGCTACATCAATATGACATCCATAAAGTGATTTTTTGACTCGATTCATTTCTGGTTGACAACAAACTGAGATAGATCATGCCAACATTATTGTATTTTTAGTTTTAGGCCTCTGGTAAGTTTTGTTCTGGAGCACTGTATAATTTAAAACTATTCACAAAACCATAGAAGTCAACGGTAAATCATGAAACCGTGTAACATAATAACGATTCGCTAATATTGGCCCGGCTGTCTGAGGCCGGGCGTAGCCGGGGCGTACACTATGCCCCGGCTATGGGAGCCGGGACCGTACGCCGTCGTACACTTTGTCCCGGCTATGGGGGGCCGGGACCGTACGCCGGCGTACACTTTGTCCCGGCCATGGGGGGCCGGGACTGTAGCGGGGGCGTACAAAAAGTGGTGCCCCGCCCTGCGGGGACCGTACACGACTGTAGCCGGGACGTCACATCGGCAATTTGTACGTCCCGGCCCTAATCCCCGCTATCCCCGGGTCCCCCGGGGCCGGGGCTGCAATTGATAAGTGCATAAGTAAACTAAAAATGAAAACTTAAAAAATCCCCTATATGGAAAACATAATTTTACTAAGTGGATAACATCTATTTGGGAAACGTCTAGTCATCTCGATGCTTGGAAATCCTCCTCCCTATCAACCTACAGCATAGGAATAATAAATACAACATGGTTTGATTAAGGGGAAGTAATGTAAACTAATGGTCCTGTGGTAAATTATTATTGGATGATTGCTACTACCATGTACCTTTCGACGCGCAACGAAGGGAGTAAATGAACCAATCAACAAGCCTTTATAAATATTTAACAGTAGAAAACAAATTGATCAAGAACCATAAATAAGCAAACCTTTATTGTTGGAAAACATCTATTTGCATTGAAACAGCCTATGATATGGAAGACTTTGCTTCAAATATTTGTTAATGGAAAACAGGATTTTCTAAGAAAAACATTTACTGAGGAGCTTTATACCTTAGAATATCCTGTTAGGGAAAGCATGTATGGAAAGCATGTACATCATAAGGAAACTATATGTAATCATGGTTATATTTATTATTTATGAAAACATTTACTTATATAAACCACTACTTTTCTTACAAAACCCTGCTTCATTACAAACACAACAAGACACACTGCTGCACTGCATCTCATTGATTGACCAATTTAAGCATAAATCACAATATCTGATCACTTGAATTTATGATGTGTTTGATTCTTTTCCATAATTTCTCTCTTGTTTGCGTCCTGAATGAAGTATCATAATCGTGAGGACGGAAATAATGTTCTACGCACACAGGCTTGTACTACACTTGATCATATAGATGATGGTTCAATAACTGGTATGTACCTACACTTGTACCATTTTGCTTCTTTAACCCTAACCCTGCTAAATCCAACAAGCCAAGCTGTTTGTTACACCGGCGAGAAAGTTTTTCCGCAGAAATTCTGGCCCCAGCCTATATACTGCACACCCGTGGTGTACTGGAAAATCCCAAGTCCAGTGTGCTGGAGGTCCGTGGTTCACCCCACCCCATGAGTCCCATCAGTCAGCACAAGCCCCACCCATTTTGTCCACCAAACAATTAATATGATGAATTATAATGTCAAAATGACTTAAATTAGATTAAGATGTGTCTGACATTACAAATCAAAATGTGCGTGCATACTGCCACCCGGGGGGGGGCACTGACATTGGAAAAGGGTATAGGGTATGTGCCGCGCTGAAGACCCCCTTTTCACCCTCTGCTGCTAGCTCTTATGACCCCCCTTTTGAGCCTGCATCAGTTCTTAAGACCCCAATTTTATTGAAAATTCAAATTTTGCGTTCCAAAGCCCCAATTCTTTGAACATTTTGCGTTCTAAAACCAACTAAAACCCCCCCCCAAAAAAAAAAATCGAAAATTTGCATTCTTGCTAATCAAAATTGAACTATAGGCAAGTTCTCAAGACCTACTTTTTTGAAAAAATCAGTTCCTAAGACCCTATTTTTCGTCATAAATGGTGATGCTGGGTGTCGCCACTGCCAATCTGACCACCAACATTCTTTTAGCTATTGAAAGAATAAAAAACAAACATACATACCATCTATGAGTATTGGTTGTACAGAAGAATGGTGTTTCATTTATTAATAAAAGGTATATGGTTATGTTTTCTTAAAGGTGTATGTTCCGGTTATTTTTTGGGGGGTATGATTTTTTTTTCACATCAAGATATTTTGATATCAGAAGAAGCCTCATCTTTTTCTCAATATGTCTGTAAAATCTCAGGGGCCAGAAATGCTCCATTTAGAAATTATGGCTAAAATGTGGTGAATTACTGCCAAAGTTGGTTAACCACATGGTTAGAGTTATGCAACTCAAACTTTGGAATGCATCAATTTTAAGGATGACCTTTCATGTAAAATAGAAAACATCAAGTTGAAAATCAGGCAATCAGCACATCTACTTTTAAATAATCTTCAGCTGCTGTAAATGATTGCTGGATCATGCCACATACTAGAGAAATAATACTAAATGATTGTTCGTAATCTAGTAAAAAAACACATAAATTAAGTTAGTTTTGGAGCATTCTTCGGTTTTTACCAGACTTCTGACTGGTATTATTTTCATGTGAATATTTCACAGTTTGACCGATTCATTGACATCCATTTCACAGATTGTCCAATTCCTACAACTGATGCTGTAGACGTAGAAAAAAGAGCATCTCCATTACAGAATGTCCAGATGGAGGAATTTACAAAGACATTTACTATTGCTGAGACTGGTGAAGAAGAAACTGCTGGAAACTACACATGTCTGCGTATTAGCTATACAGTGGACCCTGCTGGTAGGTGTGGTATCATGCAAATATAATACATATCAAACATTTATTTGTTTCTTTGTTAACACCACCTTAAAATATATTAACTTGGGGTCAAACCAAATTGCTTTGAAACCACATCCAATTTATTGACACAGATAGGAAGCAACAAATCTAGCAGTAATCAGAGTATCTTTTCAACATACAGTACAGCTCGAAATAGAATGGACAATGTCAACGCACTTCATTGCAAAGTCATTGCAATGTCAGTGCAATGACTGCACTAATCGGGTTACATCTCAAGGTGTCATTGCAATGTCATTGCAATGTCAGTGCAATATCAGTGCAATGTCATTGCAATGTCAGTGCAATGTCATTGCAATGTCAGTGTCCATTCTATTTCGAGCTGTACTGTATACCATGTTTTACCGGCCCCACTGACCCCTTTGAACTTAGGGACCGTTCATTATTTATGGTGGAGGGCGGTTGGGACAAATTCGAGACTCGTATGTCAAAATTACCTAACCCCCCCTACAGCTGAAACTGAAAATTACATGACCCCCCCTGCTAACCAGTAGTTTTTTACACAACCCCCCCCCCCTCAAACAAAATCAACTCGTCACATATTTTAGGGGCTGTCTTTTTCTTTTGTCCATGAATTCGTTGGTAAGTTCTGTTTGTGCCCAATAATTTAATGATACCCTCTCTTGATCTTATTTGATTGTGTGAAATTATACTAACTACATTGCGAGCGTAGCGATGCGGAAAATTTGTCATATATTTATACATTTTGGGTGGTTTTGTGAGTCTTTATAACCTGAAAAAAACGTTAGAACATCCTGACAAAAACGTATGAAACACATTCTAGAGCAGAGCTGAGAGTGAGACGAGGTGAAAAGCATGCAAGAAATTACCGTTTTTAATCATATAATTGTTGGATTTTGGAACATAGGCCTGTCTCATCATAAGCACATGTTTTGAAGTTGATAGGTTGTAAGAAAATGTGCGCGAAGCGCAGAAAAAAATGGCCTTTACACTCCAAAATAGCCTCTAAAATCACCCCAATCATCACCATCTTTATAGTTAAAAAAGTTACATAACCCCCCCTGTTTAAGAATAAAAAGTTACATAACCCCCCCTATTTCAACATATGAAAGTTACATGACCCCCCCTATATTTTACCCAACCCCCCCTCCAGCATAAATAATGAACGGTCCCTTACTAATTGAAGTTGTGATTTACCACAGAAAGGATCTGACTAAGTTTGGTCAAAATTGGTTAAAGGGTTATGGAGATATAGGTCTGTTGTCAAAGATAAGAAGAAGAAGAAAATAGCAGTAATAAAGGACCATATTCAGATCAACCAATATTTGAGTTAGAAAAAAACCCACATGTTATCTCACTTTGGGGGGAAAATACAGACAAACACAACAAATCATCTCTTTATTTGCCTAAAAATCATCATCAGAGTTGTAGAGCAGCAGCTGTACATGTCTGGCAAAACATTCAGGCTGTCCTCCGTCGAACTCAAACACCATTTCTTGGAAGTAGGAAAACAGTACTGTTATTTGTGAAAAAAATGAGACATAAAGATCCATTTACAGGGTGAGTCAAAAAGACTGCAATAGCGGAAAGAAGCCATTTTGTTTTCAAAACCAAATTGAATTTTAAAACTGTTTAAATGTTGCAAGAATGATGTATTTAATCCTAACTGTGCGTGAAAAAATGAAGTCAATATCATTTTCCGTTTGCCTTTGGTGAACCTTTTGACCAGTGCACCCATTTCACACGTTTGTCCACGAGATACCCAAAATATGCATCAGATCACAAAATGTGCCTCTCATTCAAATTTGGAAACTTGAGTTCATTTGTGATGTTATTGGAATTTGATGCATCCTTTCTTGTGTACATGTGAGTTAGCATAATCAATTATAATCATCATACCCATGCTATGAAAGCGTATACTGTTCTGAATTTTAATATAAAGCTGACATTTTCCATTTTTTTGTTGGCGGGATATTCAAATATGAAAATGCAATGTGTGCCATTTCAAATGAAAATCACTGTGCTCGTGGACAAACAGGTAAATTTGGTTGCGCAGCAAAGAGGGTCACCAAAGACAAACGAAAAATGCGATCGACTTCATTTTTTTACACAAAGTTAGGATTAAATATATACATCATTCTTGCAACGTTTAAAAAGTTTTAAAATTCATTTTGGTTTTGAAAACAAAATGGCTTCTTTCCACTATTGCAGTCTTTTTGACTCACCCTGTATATTACATTTCTTATGACTTCATATCTCAATTTCTTGTTGTAGTGGCAGAGAAACTACAAGCCATTCAGTTTTACATAGCTGGATTAAGTGAAAGCAACAAGCGATTTTGCCAAGACCATCATCATGGAGGAAGTACTGAATACTATGCTGTACAAGAGTTTAATGAACAGGTAATATGATGATTGAGTTGCTGTGGTTACAAATGATTTAAATTGAACTGTTTTAATTTAATATATTATTTTTGCCATAATTTGAAAGAAAATGGGCCGAAAACCATTTTAGTGATAAAAAGGATGATAAAAATGTATGCAAGGTGCACTGAATGAAATTGGTTGACAACAATCCGCTAGTTTTAAAACATGTGGGTGTGAATTCTCAATAAATATGACATTTTAAACATATCATAGAAAGCTTTCAACTGGGTTTTACTTTCTATTTCAGGATTTTTGTCAAACCTTTTAAGATTTCCCTTTATGGATATGTGAAGTGGTGTTTGAGGGGTTGCCCCTCTCTAGCAGTAGTCCCATGGTGTGTAAAATATGTCAAGTGGTGTTTGAGGGGTTGTCCCTCTCTAGCAGTAGTCCCATGGTGTGTAAAATATGTCAAGTGCTGTTTGAGGGCAGTGGCGTAGCTGGGATTTTTTTCAGGGGGGCAAGATTTCTGAAATTTTCGTAAAAGGTTGCCCCAAATTTTTTCCCAGTCACCAACTCGTGAATTTCACGTAAGTGGGGGGGGGGGGGGGGGGGGGGGGGGGGGGGGGGGGGGGGGGGGGTTTGAGGTTCAAAAAAGTTTGCACGGTCAAAAAAAAATCGCACAGTACATGTACTATTTTGCCTTATTTGATTATTTGGGCTGAATATACCCACGCATAACAGCCCGCCATCTCGGTCTTTTATCATTATTTTCCTATTTTCTTTTTTTTCCTCCTTTTTAATTTTTTTTAGAGGGGCTGGGGGGCGGGGGCACAAATGGGTTTTTTCCCCCCTGCCCCCCCCCCCCCCCTGAGCTACGCCACTGTTTGAGGGGTTGTCCCTCTCTAGCAGTAGTCCCATGGTGTGTAAAATATGTCAAGTGGTGTTTGAGGGGTTGTCCCTCTCTAGCAGTAGTCCCATGGTGTGTAAAATATGTCAAGTGGTGTTTGAGGGGTTGTCCCTCTCTAGCAGTAGTCCCATGGTGTGTAAAATATGTCAAGTGGTGTTTGAGGGGTTGTCCCTCTCTAGCAGTAGTCCCATGGCGTGTAAAATATGTCAAGTGGTGTTTGAGGGGTTGTCCCTCTCTAGCAGTAGTCCCATGGTGTGTAAAATATGTCAAGTGGTGTTTGAGGGGTTGTCCCGTAGCTAGGGGGTGCAGGTGGGAGCAGTTGCCTTACAAAACCCTTTGTGCCCCTGCCTCCAAGCCCTATCGTACCCCTGCCCGTTCTGTGGATGTAGCGTGTATAGGAATTATGACAACTTACATATACCATTTTTTGAGTGGTTTTGTGTAAAACATGCCCTAACACCCCAACCCCCTTTCAAATTTTCTGAGCTGACTGCAAACAAATTTGGGGCAATCTTTTACAAAAATTTCAGAAATCTTAAAAAATTCCTATCTATGCCACTGAGCAGTAGTCCCATGGTGTGTAAAAATGACAAAATAGCTATCTATATCTCTTTTCCATAATGTTTTCATTTTTGCCTATAATTTCTACCATTCCCCCTATTTTTCGTCTCATTTTTAAATACTTCATATATATCAATGTTTATTCATTAAAAAAATCCCTGCCTCTCAAGATCGACATTTAAGTTATGTACTCTTATGATATATTTCTACCCCCTCCCCTTGTTAAGTACGCTTTGTTTGTAACATAAAATGACGGAAATTATGGACGACCCCTTACTTTTACACTAACTTGAAGAGGTGTCCATAAAAAGTCATACTTCTATTTGAAATCAAAGCGTTCGCAATTGCCTAACTCCATTGCCGCGTATACAACATGTTGAAAAATTAAAAGTCCTATAATGTGCCAGTACCCAGCCGCTGTAGATTACTGTAGCAGTTGCTGTATACAACCAAACCGAGGAATTTCGCCTGGGTTGACTTCAAACGCCTAACTTTACACTACATTAACTGGTTGTTAAAAAAGGTCCATATTTTCAAAAATAAAGATTTACAAATACCTTAAATAAAACAGAAGGCCTTCAACTGTATTGACTAGTGTCCTTATTTTACACAATTTCAATTGGTGTCAATAAAATGATATGTTTTTAAAACAAAGATTTGACAAATCCCTGACAGCTTTATACCAGATTGATTATAAACCCCTAACTTAACACTGGCTTGTTGTTATGAACAGATCCTTAAACACCAGCAACACAATCAAATTCACTTTTCCACATCAAAACAAAGATTTGGGTATTAGAATATAGCCCATGTTCTCATTACCCCCTTCAAAATGTTAGCCAATAGAGAAGTTTCTTTTAAATGCTATTTATAAGGGAAAGAGTGAATACCAGCTGTACCTATTACCCCGAGTGCACAATGTCCTGTACCATACCTTTTTTATGCCGCTTTTTGGCAAGCAAACAACATTTTTTGGGGGGTCATAATTATTTGCACACAAACTTTGGGTCGGTTAGAACGTTGGCCTAGAACAGGTTGTTTTGTTGTCTAAAGGAAAAAATAAAACAAAGGCTAGAATAAAACCTTTTTGATCTGATCTATAATAACCATATATATATTTTTGTTTTACCTTAGAATAATGAATTTGAACACAGAGTATTCACATATGAGTGTTTCTGCGGCATATTGCCAGGTGCCAGTTATAGAGTTGATATACGGGCACTGCCGGTTGACTTCTCTGATGATGGTGATCGTTATGACACGGTTATAAAGCTGGAATACCCTCGAGAATCAAAAGATCCTAATTGTGAGTAAATGCTATTTATTATTAGAAATTCTTTCACTCTAGTAGTTACACCAATCACAAAGCTGGACACTAAAGATGCCAAACGTCAACTAAAGTTAACAGAACTGTATTTGTTTGAAAACATATTAAAACAAGCAAAAGTATGCACGCATTTGTAAATATTAATCAGTATTGTCATTTTGAGGATTTGTTTCTCAATAATAAGAAAAATGCACTTGCGCTAGCTCTAGGATCGTGCCATTATCCTGACCGAGTGAGCCGGATGCTCGGCAACATGCAAGTGTAACTTGTCCGAATCCATATGAGCAGGGTCTTTGCTACCAAGATTCAGAGGGTCACAGTTTCAGGCTATTGGGGAGGCATGAGTCTAGTGCTACACATGCACAAATGTTGATATGCTCATAATAGCACTCCCCCTATGGGGCCAAGCCATTATTCACGCATCAACATCAGCGCTTAAATAAGTTTGTCTAATTTCAAACACATACACATTTTATAAAATTATGTCGGCCTATACCGCCAGTCGCTTGTCTTCAGGCTATCACTATGTATTAAATAAAACTCCTCAAAATAGTTTGGATTTTTTTTCTTCAATCACCACCTTTTTTTATATTTTCAATGTTCAAATTATATTCCAAATCAATCATGTCAATGGCAAGCTGGTCTGTTCATCTTTCCAATGGTAGCAAATTTGCAGTAATTACTTGTGTCAGTACATGACATTTGATTCACTTCAAAAGAACAAATCTGTAGTCTTTTCAAAGAAGTGTTATATTGATAGCTACACTGTAAAGAGATTCTCTATCGACTTTTGAAGACAATGTAGTGGGCCCATTCAGATTGAGACCTCCCCATATTCTCAAGCAAGGGGATGATCAATGAAATAAGTAATTGCTACAAATTTGGCCAATATGAACATATCACAAAATACATGAAATAGGCAATTGAAATAAGTTTCCAAAATATTTTGAGGGTTTATACATTATGGACACTCCAAGAAGACAAAAACAACTTTTAAAAACTATTTTAGCTTGGTCCAATGTGGGACCCGTGTGTGTTGACAAACCAAAAATACAAGGGCGCAGATCCAATCTTGAAAGTGGGGGGGACATTGCCATTTTTTCACTAGATCGCCAACCTTGATTGATGTATCACCACAAAAAGTGGGGGGGGGGGGGGGACATTTGATATTGTGTCAGGAAGTGGGGGGGGGGGGGGGGGACGTGTCCCCCCCCCCCCCCCCGGATCTGTGACCTTGCAAAAATACAAACAAGTTTGATACTCTGCGTTTAGCCTTATCTACGGTTTTGTAGAGGGGGCTAATTATATGAAACTATGATTAGTGCTTTAAGTAGGCCTACTGTTATACAATCTGTCATACTATTGACTCATGATATATTTCAGCTTCTTGTACTACCAAGCCAGATGATAAAAGATGTGATAAGAATGATGCTGGTAAGAAAGTCACTACATACATAAATGTTGTACAATAATTATTGATAAAGAATGCCTAATGCAAAAAGATTTCGTCTTCCCACTAAAAGTGTGATGGAAAAGAGTGAATGACTTGTAAAAAGATAGATAAGTAAACACAATGATCTACCTTGTGATATACCAGTATTTATACAGTGTCTACAATACACTTTACAAGGATGTACTCATGGTAATACTTCTAGTCACTTTGGATAAAAAGGTGTTATTTATGAAGATCTTTAACTAAAGCTGGATGTTAACCCATTAAACATTGTCAATTTAAATTGCATTCCTTATTTCATTTCAGCAAAATGGTATCCAGAATGTTTTGAAGTCAACCAGTTAATGTTAGAAGGTGACTTTAACACAGTGATGGCATACTTCACTATACCGCCCTCACAGTTGGCCATTGAGAAGTTTAAAGTGATCATTCTAAAATACGATGACACGTCTGATAGCATGTTTAATAGACTGGTTAGTATTGATACTCCTAATAAACAATAAAGAGATATATTTTCAACTACTGAGAAAAGTAAGGATTTAAGTCAAACCCTAATCATCAAAAAGTTGGGGAACTCCATTAATATATTTAAAACCCACCCAATACCTTATTCCCCAAAATCTTGTCGGGCCGTACAACAAGGTTTTTTTTGTAACCGAAATGAAAAGTCTGTGAAATTATGTACCTTGATTTGTTGTAGAACGAGGAGTTGATACAATTAATATTACTTGATCGAATTGTTATTTGTAATTACTCACACACTTTTGTGTCAACAGGAGATAGTTGAAGAAGCAAATTGCAGCGGAACATTGCAGCAAGTCAGCAAAATGAACATTTCAGAAGAATATGTATTTGATCCAGTTTGTGATTATATGCTTGGTGTAAGTAACATTTAACAAAAACAATTTGGTGAGAGCCATTGACTCACAAAGAAGATTAGAGTTGTGATAATTACAAGGCAGATGACAGCCCTGAGAATTGCGTGAAGCAAATGCAAGCCATTATTTCACAAAGCTGATAATGGTTAAATAGCAGAGTTGTGATAATTGCACAAAGCCGTGCAAGAGTTGTGGTGACAATTTCACAAAGCAGTTGAGATTTGTACTATAATCTTGCAAAACTGCTGAAAATTGTGATAATTTCACAAAGCCAAGAGAAGAGAGCCTTGAAAATTTCACCAAACAGAACCAGCTCTGATGAGAGTTGATGAGAAAACAATAAAATGGGAGTTGGGATAATTTCACAAAATAGATGAGAGCTGTGAGGATTTCATGATGTACATGTAGATACAGGTCATGATAATTTCACAAATGATTATATCATGAACCATGTAATAGTTTTTACTATCATATTATGGCTGGAAAACAATGATGTGATATCATGATATAAAACAAATATTGAATGCCTATGTTTGTGTAGAAACTACATCACTCGGTCCAAATGTGACCATGTGATATAGTATACAAATATGGACTTCATGAGGGAAATGGGGTGAACTATTGCCCCAAGGTGATCTGGAGATCGTTAGCCTACTATTTTCCCGAAGCCGAAGGCTGAGGAAAAATAGTAGGCTTAGGTCTCCAGATCACTGAGGGACAAACGTTCACCCCATTTCACGAATAAAGAGCAGTCCATATTTGTCTTATATAACGCATGAATTTTTTTTGTGTGCGATTTTGATCAAATTAAACATGAAAAAGATCTTACAGGTGAGTCGATCCTCCACGCCATTATGGCAAAATCGTACGAGGCAGGGCATTTTTGTCTTTCAAAGAAGGACTATTGACCGAAAGACAAAAAAGACCGGGAAGTGACGTCAAGCATGAAATGGACCAAACTATTTTGTGTTATCTGTATTATCCACCAATCAGATGGCTAGAATATTTTCATGCGTTATATATCACTGGCTAAGGCATTAAATATTTGTATATAATTTAATGAAGCTAATGAGCAATAGGCATTAATATTGACACAAATTGGATATGTATTTATTTTCTTAACAGTTGCAGGCATTTCCACTCAGTTTGTGCAAATCTTACAGCGATCCAAATTACAAATGCCCAATAAACTGGACGAATAAATTCTGTGTCATAGGTAAGCTGAACAGGATCCATCCATCATGTGGTATAAATACTATAGTATCTAACCCCAAAATCAATATTATTCCATAATTAGTCCAATTATTCATTCATCAAAGTAATAAATAACAAGAACAGTCGTTTTTGTATTGGTTTAGGACATTGTCTCCTACATTTTGAGCCATAAAGTTGTTGGTTATAATCTGTGTTTGGTCAAACATCGGCAGGTTTTGACTTTAGTCAAATATTCATTACGATGTGCGTCATATTTCACATTTTGGAAGCAATTTGGGAGCAAGTGCTGTTTTTGTAATAAACTCTTATCTACTCGTACACCGTTTCACTTCCCTGTCACTATATCTAATGGCACCCTCTGACCTAAAGAGGGCTCACTTTAGCTTACTTTGTTGTGCCAAAAACCTTTCCTATCCAAGAACCGCCAAAGCATCAGTGGATGGGAGTGGTAACAATAAGCGAGCCCTCTGTCATGTCTATCGGAAGGCTAGTCAGAGGGTGTTGTTAATATATAATGTCACTACTACCCCATATCCCTCCCTCATCCCCAAAATCAATGTGTTGGGGTCCATGATCGTGGTTATGAAAAT
This sequence comes from Ophiura sarsii, assembly GCA_035610835.1. NCBI lineage: Eukaryota > Metazoa > Echinodermata > Ophiuroidea > Amphilepidida > Ophiuridae > Ophiura > Ophiura sarsii. The sequence continues at coordinate 92,974,114 of CM069442.1, read as the reverse complement.
GGTTCCAAGCAACATTGGATAGGGGGGCGGGGGGGGGGGGGGGGGGGGGGGGGGGGGGGGGGGGGGGGGGGGGCAAGGGGAATTATTTCAATGAGGTTCTCAAAAGTGTACCAATGGGTCTGTTTATGATTGTAGGCCTATTCTATTTAGCAGTCATCTAAATTTTAAATATTTAGCAGTCATCTAATGTTTTAATATTGACTCTGTACTATTGATCTGATGTATTCTGTTATACAGCCAATCCATGTGACGCCGCTCCATGCGCAGACAATGGTAAATGTAAGCCTGATAAGGAGAAATATGTCTGTACATGTAATGAAGGTTACATGTTTATCAATGGCACTTGTTTAGGTAAGCATTCGTGGGTACATGCCCGGGGGGGGGGGTACTCGGATTTGGTTTGGTCGGGGGTGTGCCGCTGGAGATTCAAAACCCATACCCATTTCTAAGGGTGATTTTTCGCGAAAATAGACCTAATTTTGGCAAATTTTCGCGAAAATCGCGAAAACAGGACCCATGTCTAAAGATTTTTCGCGAAAATAGACCTATTTTTGGCAAATTTTCGCGAAAATCGCGAAAACAGGACCCATGTCTAAGGATTTTTCACTGAAAAGCCTACCCATGGCTAAGGATGTCTCATGAAAAAACGACCCACTAGATAAGCGGCACATCCCCGTATACCTGACATACGTGAGTACCCCCCGGGGGTACATATTCTGATGTATCCTATACTGAACAGCGGAATAAATGTAAAGCGCTTTGAGCATACTTAATTTGATAAAGCGCTATATAAAAACGAACATTTTTATTTTATATTAGAGCCATTATTTAATTTTGTAATTTGTAAACTTTCAAAAGAAATTGTATACATTTTTAAAAAAAACTGCACTCTACACGGACCGTTATAACCTATTAAAAGATGAGGGTTACTCAATTCTGCAATTAGATTCCTATCTGTGACTTTCTTAATAGTCATAGGCGTGCGCAGGATTTTTTTACCCGGGGGGCTTAAAAATAAATTTCATTGGTTCGCACCGCTATCCGCGGTAACGAGTCTGAGGGGGATGTGCCCCCTTGGATTGGATTTTTGGCTTGGATTGGATTTTTTGGAATATTGGCTATTGTCAAAAGAAAGGTTTAACCGGCAGTTTAACAAACCGTTCCTGAAGCCATGTTGTTAAGTTTTACTTATAATATGAAACTTATTTGCGCGTCGCGCGCCAAAAATGTCTATTTTAACACTAAAAAGGTCCAGAAAACGTTTCTGAAGCCATCTTGTTCCAATTGAATAACAAAGTAGTATGAAAATAATTGGCGCGAAACGCGCAAAAATTTGCTATATGTAAAAATAAAGGTTTAGAAAAACGTTCTTGAAGCCATCTCGTTAAGCTTGAATAATAAATAGTCAGTGAAACTAATACGCTCGTAGCGCGAAAAAAAAATGTCTATTTTAACACTAAAAAGTTTCAGAAAACGTTTATGAAGTCATCTTGTTGAAATTGAATAACACAAAATAAAATATAATTCCCGCGGAGCGCGAAAAAATTGGCTATTGTAAAAATAAAGGTTTAGAAAAACTTTTCTGAAGCTATCTTGTTAAGCTTGAATAATAAATAATCAGTGAAATTCATACGCGCATAGCGCGCAAAAAAATGTCTATTTTAACAATAAAAAGGTCAAGAAAACGTTTCTGAAGCCATCTCGTTCAAATTGAATAACAAAATATTTAAAAAAAAATGGCTATTGTAAAAAGAAAGGTTAAAAAAACCGTTCCTGAAACTATCTTGTTAAGCTTGAATAATAAAACGTTCCTGAAGCAATCTTGTTAAGCTTGAATAATAAAACATTGAAAATAATTTGTGCAAAAACTGGTTATTTTAACACTAAAATGGTCCTGAAAAACGTTTATAAAGCCATTTTGTTTAAGCTTGAATAATAAAAAAAAATGAAACCAATTGGCTCGAAACGAGCAATAATGTCTAGTTTACTAACTAAAATGGTCCAGAAAACGTTCTTGAAACATGTTGCAACGTTGTTTTAAATCTGGAATAAACATTGAAAGCAATTCGCGCAAAGCGCGCGCAAAAAAAGCTATTTTAACACTAAAAAGCTCCAGAAAAACGTTCCTGAGCGTACAAACTGTCACTTTTTTAAAACTAAAATGGTCCAGATAAACGTTCCTTAAGCCATCTTTTTATAACTTGAATAAAGAAACATTGAATCTAACTCGCGCGAAGCGCGTCAAAATTTCTAGTTTTTTCCCCTTAAATGGTCCAGAAAACGTTACTGAAACCATGTTGTTAAGCTTGAATAGCAATGGCAGTGGCGTAGCCAGGTTATTCATATTGGGGGGGGGGGGGGGGGGGGGGGGGGGGGGGGGGGGGCGAGAACTGAAAATGAACCGACAAGATTGTTTTGACTTCACACCTATTTTTGGCACGATTGAGGTACATTTTGGCTCTAAACAAGCTTGTACCAACGAATATTGCATTTAGGTGACTGTTATGCATTTTTTCATATGTGTACTTTTGACCATCATAATTCCATGATTCCTCTGGTCAAATGAACCGACAGTGCCAATCTCAACCGACACGACGTCAATATTGGGGGGGGGGGTCGCCCCCCTCGCCCCCACCCCCTCATAGTGGGGGGTGGGCGAGAAATGATTTTTGGCACGATCGAGGTAAATTTTGACTCTTAAACAAGCTTGTAGCAAAGAATGTTGCACTTTGGGGACACATTATGCGAGCGTAGCGCGCGAACAATTTTCATCAACTTAATATTTTGGGCTTGCTGCTCCAACCAACCTATTATCGAAGGTTGTAGCTATTTATCGACAGCTATGGAGTGAATGGAATATGAAATTATTGTGAACATAAAATCTTTTCTAATACGATAACTTCAGATATATCCCACCAATTTCGCTCATTCGTAAAACAGACTGTGCTACTTTTATATAATGTATTCATGTTTGTACTTTAAAACACGAATATCAACAAAAACTGTATTGATTAAATTTCACAATGACCCCCACTAGTGTGACGGCCTTGCTACAAAAACACCTAGTCAAAACCCGTGTGGGAAGATCCAAACGGCTAGGTACCCAAGGCTAAAGCGCCATAGGCACTAACATTTGAAATACTTTATTATTTCTATTTATTTACTTCATTTTAGTGGATCATTGCTATGCAAATCCATGTGGTGATAATGGAACATGTCATCTGATATCTACTGATATGGATTCAACATGGCAATTCTTCTGTATCTGTGACAAAGGCTTCACCAATTCATCAACAACTTGTGAAGGTAAAGTTTACCCTATGATTGAAAAACAGTATAAATACCTGACATGTGGGCCTACAGTAGGACTCAAGAGAATCGAACAGCAATCAAATAAATGTGGAGCAAACAGCAAGTTGTAAATGAGTATAACCTTGGAAGAATTCTGTGGTATAACATAGCACAATTTAATACACACAAATCCTTGGTCGTAGATTTTCTTAACTTTTGAGCTGGGAACATCCCCCTCAAATACCCTTGTGTTACATGGCCATTGACAAGTCTTTATTAATTACTCTAAACCGAATCCCCTGACTGATAGGGCTGGCTATGGGCCTGCACATTTAGTTCCTATGAGATTGGGTCAAAGACCCTTTTTAAGTAGCATGTATCCCACCTTTTGTCTATTTTAGAATAGTTTTTAAACAATTGGTAGTAACTAGTGTGACGGTCTTGCTACAAAAACACCTAGTCAAAACCCACGTGGGAAGGTCCGAACGGCCAGGTACCCAAGGCTAAAGCGCCATAGGCACTAACATTTGAAATACTTTATTATTTCCATTTATTTACTTAATTTTAGTGGATCATTGCTATGGAAATCCATGTGGTGATAATGGCACATGTCATCTGATATCTACTGATATGGATTCAACATGGCAATTCTTCTGTATCTGTGACAAAGGCTTCACCAATTCATCAACAACTTGTGAAGGTAAAGTTTACCCTATGATTGAAAAACAGTATAAATACCTGACATGTGGGCCTACAGTAGGAGGACTCAAGAGAATCGAACAGCAATCAAATAAATGTGGAGCAAACAGCAAGTTGTAAATGAGTATAACCTTGGAAGAATTCTGTGGTATAACATAGCACAATTTAATACACACAAATCCTTGGTCGTAGATTTTCTTAACTTTTGAGCTGGGAACATCCCCCTCAAATACCCTTGTGTTACATGGCCATTGACAAGTCTTTATTAATTACTCTAAACCGAATCCCCTGACTGATAGGGCTGGCTATGGGCCTGCACATTTAGTTCCTATGAGATTGGGTCAAAGACCCTTTTTAAGTAGCATGTATCCCACCTTTTGTCTATTTTAGAATAGTTTTTAAACAATTGGTAGTAACTAGTGTGACGGTCTTGCTACAAAAACACCTAGTCAAAACCCACGTGGGAAGGTCCGAACGGCCAGGTACCCAAGGCTAAAGCGCCATAGGCACTAACATTTGAAATACTTTATTATTTCCATTTATTTACTTAATTTTAGTGGATCATTGCTATGGAAATCCATGTGGTGATAATGGCACATGTCATCTGATATCTACTGATATGGATTCAACATGGCAATTCTTCTGTATCTGTGACAAAGGCTTCACCAATTCATCAACAACTTGTGAAGGTAAAGTTTACCCTATGATTGAAAAACAGTATAAATACCTGACATGTGGGCCTACAGTAGGAGGACTCAAGAGAATCGAACAGCAATCAAATAAATGTGGAGCAAACAGCAAGTTGTAAATGAGTATAACCTTGGAAGAATTCTGTGGTATAACATAGCACAATTTAATACACACAAATCCTTGGTCGTAGATTTTCTTAACTTTTGAGCTGGGAACATCCCCCTCAAATACCCTTGTGTTACATGGCCATTGACAAGTCTTTATTAATTACTCTAAACCGAATCCCCTGACTGATAGGGCTGGCTATGGGCCTGCACATTTAGTTCCTATGAGATTGGGTCAAAGACCCTTTTTAAGTAGCATGTATCCCACCTTTTGTCTATTTTAGAATAGTTTTTAAACAATTGGTAGTAACTAGTGTGACGGTCTTGCTACAAAAACACCTAGTCAAAACCCACGTGGGAAGGTCCGAACGGCCAGGTACCCAAGGCTAAAGCGCCATAGGCACTAACATTTGAAATACTTTATTATTTCCATTTATTTACTTAATTTTAGTGGATCATTGCTATGGAAATCCATGTGGTGATAATGGCACATGTCATCTGATATCTACTGATATGGATTCAACATGGCAATTCTTCTGTATCTGTGACAAAGGCTTCACCAATTCATCAACAACTTGTGAAGGTAAGGTTTACCCTATGATTGAAAGCAGTATAAATACCTGACATGTGGGCCGCCTACAGTAGGAGGACTCAAGAGAATTGAACAGCAATCAAATAAATGTGGAGCAAACAGCAAGTTGTAAATGAGTATAACCATGGAAGAATTCTGTGGTATGCACATTCAGTTCCTATGAGATTGGGTCAAAGACACTTAGGTAGCACATATCCCACCTTTTGTCTATTTTAGAATAGTTTTTAAACACTTTGTAAACTATACTTAATACAATTGGCTTAGTATCTTTTTGAAATCTGACTGTCTTTTCCTTTACCTATAATGTTTCTGTTTGGAGTCAAGTGTCCAAATGATTGTATTCAGTTAATTTTATTCTCCAAACAGATAGGAACATCCATTTAAACTTCCCTTTTATATCACCTATACACATGGAAAAAAGTATCGCACCACTTTTTTTTCTTTGAAAAGTGCAAATGCGGCCTCGAATTTTGCCACCATGGTGTGATATTAAGGATCATTTGTTTGCGTAAGCTGTCCAACAAAATGTTGTGCAATAAAAGGGCCACATTTGAGTTTGTGACGTAATCGATTGAATGATTTTTCAAGGCCAAGGGTAAAATGCATGTTTTTGTCCAAAAACATGCATGAAAAAAGTTTGGGTATAACGCGATATTGAGAGGCCCGATGATTAATCTCTAAAGTTATAATCTTTGGTAACACAATTAAGTATTCCAAGGTCAAAGGTCATCTGGGGTCAAATTAAACCAAAAAACTCCCTTTTTCGTACGCCCAACGGTTATGGGGTCTAAGGTCAAAATAGGTCAAATTTTAAAGAAGTTCAAATGACAAAAGCAATATTGCGAAGGTGTTGACCTAGGTCAAATAAACAAAAACAAAATCAATGGTGACTAATATAATGACTATTTTAAGTTTTTAAAGTCTATTCAATATCGCGTTATACCCAAACTTGTTTCATGAATGTTTCTGGACAAAATCATGCATTTTCCCTTGGCCTTGAAAAACATTACATCGATTACGTCACAAACTCAAATGTGGCCCTTTTATTGCACAACATTTTGTTGGACAGCTTACGCAAACAAATGATCCTTAATATCACACCATGGTGGCAAAATTCGAGGCCACATTTGCACTTTTCAAAGAAAAAAAAGTGGTGCGATACTTTTTCCCATGTGTATAATATAGTCAGCCTTGCACATTGAGCTTGCTTCAATTTCAACCATTGCTCTGGTGGAAATAATGATACTATCTAACCTTATGCTTTTTCTTTACATCCTTTTTCATTACAGAAAGCAAGACCGACAATCACATTCTGGCTGCTATTTGTGGGACTTTGGGAGCCTTAATGCTGATTCTGATTGTGATTCTGATATATAGATTCACTATAAAACCAGATGATCCTAAAGATTGTATCATTATTAGCAGGCGACCATCAAATTATTCACATAAGAATGACGATATACCTGGTAGGTATCACTGACCATTGCTTGGGAAACAATATGTATTTCAGAAAAATACTACTTATGTAATTGAAAAAAAGCCCAATTCAAAATATTTTATAATCCCAAACCTATGACCATGTTAATAATATTTGTTATAATAACATTACAAATCAAAATCAAATTACAAGCATGTCACATAGTATAACTTATGACTGTTTCTCTAAGTTGATTTCAGAGGTCAAACAAATACTCATAGGTTTTTCTTGTTAGCAAATGATACTATATGTCAAGCTTGATGAAATTGAAAACGGATATGATTTGAAAATATTTTCAGTGATCTTAAGGGGCACAATTATCTGGTCATCTAATGATAGGAGGTTGAACTCCTTTTGGAAAGAGCTATTTACCAAAATGTAAAGAAAGGTATATTCTGATAAGAATAACTAATAATCTACTTCATAAACATACATTGAAAAAACTTTTTGGGATTAGGTTTTTATAAAACCATCATCGGGCAAGATTCAGAAAATGCTAATTTCAACGGTCTTATTAACAGATTAAAATAACTACAAATATTTTGATTTCTAATTATCTCATTATTTGACTGAATGCAGGAATCCCCCCAGATGCAATTGTCAATCAACCTACTCCAAGCTGCCCAAGGGTGTTTATCCTGTACTCAGAAGATCATAAATACCACAAAGAAGCTATCCGAATGTTGGCAATATTCCTCCAAAAGATCTATCATTGTGAGGTCCGTCTGGATACGTGGTGTACCATGGAAATTGGGTACAAAAGAGACTGGTTAATTTCTGATATACTAAAAGCTGACAAGGTCTTGATAATCTTTTCTGAAGGAACTACGATGAAGTGGAATGCAGCGTTGATGAAAACACTTATAGATACTGGTATATGCGGAGAATTTGAAGATATGTTTCTTCCTGGATATCGTTATGCGCTATCAGAAACTGAAGAGGATCCTTCTTCAAAGTACTTGGCTGCTATCTTTGAATACTCAAATAAGGAGCATGTTTTACCTGAGGTTGAAAATGTATTCCAGATACCTAAAAATCTGGAAGATCTCTTTTTTAGACTTCATGATATTCCAAAATGTTCACCAAAGTCTTCTCGAAGAGCACAAGGATGTCTTCGGATGGATCTACCAGGAAGTCGTGAAGAAATTGCGGCTTTACGTACCGCAATAGAAAAGATGAAAACATTCGTTCGAGATAATCCTGACTGGTACCGTCATCCAAACAGGTTATCCAATCCTGTATCAGATTCAGGCATCGACACTTTAAATCTAAATCTGGGCCCTCTCTTTCAGCTGGCTAGACCTGAGGACGTCAACCCATATGATGATGAGGACGGTAGATTGTCTGCTACAGGTTTCTCTGAAGCATATGATGACTTGACAACAGATGACCATGGTTATCAAAATTACATTGAACTTGATCAAAGCACTATTCTGAATCCACAGAATACATATACACCATTATTTGCAGAACACACCGACATAGGATACATGAATACAGATATTGACATAACTGAAGACAGAGACATGAATGCCAATGGTCATTGTTCTCAGGCTAGTTATCCAAATGATATGCTTCATACATTGGACTCCAAAGATATCCAGATTCATTTGCCTGATAATCAACAAATAGGTGACTACTTTGCAAGATACATGCCTGATGAGCATGGAAACACAAATGGAGTACTAGTATATGACAGTCAACAATCGGTATGATTAGCTATAGAGAAGCGGGGAAAATATGGGACTAAAGCCTTTAGATGCATTTCCAACACTTCGATACCAATTGACCTACAATGTTAGAAAAAAGTGTTCGAACACTTAGTAGGCCTAATGTAAAGTCATCCCCCTTTCCCCCCTGATCAATGTTGAGTCGCCCAACTTGCCAAACATCAGCACGTGTATTGATTGGTGGGGGAGGGGAGGGATATATTGAAGGGGAGCTTTCAGGCTAGCAGATGCAAATTGGTATTTTTACATGACTCTAAAAATGCGTACTATATGGTAATTAAAAGGAGCAAACAAGGGTCAGTGTTCGAACACCTTTTTTCTATGATTGTAGTTAGCTCAGTTGGTCGAGCATCAGTCTAGAGAAAAGGAGGTCCCGGGTTCAAATCCCGGTCGTGGTAATGAATTTTTCATTTCTCGACCACCATGAGGGAAAGATTAATTGTTATCAGTCAAATAAATTGTTGACAATTCCCTGTCTAGTTTATTTTTAGAATAGATATATGCCTGCCAATAACTTCTATTTGAAGCATACCGCACGCTCATTCATCCGAGTACCTGCAACTGAGTATAGCAGCCATCTACTGTGCAATATTCAGAAAATATATATGGACAATTAAATAATAACAGTCAATAAATATTTAACTTTTAAAGTTATCATAACCTTTGTAGTTAGAATTGTATTGTAAATATATAGAGAGTTAAGATGTAAACACAACAAGCAATTTTTACCATTTTTGTGTCAAGATCACAACATATTAAAAATAATGGCAATTGGTGGAAATTAAGTTACCACTTGGTGATTTGAATTGTATACTTTCATAGATATGATAAAAAGTATCAAATATTATCTCAAAATTATCCAAATGGATATAACTTTAGGCTTATTTTGCATCTGAACTCTTAATGAATCATCTGAAATCTGTAAATCTTGAAGAAATTTTGTTTGTATATCATCCAGAGCTTGTTCAATAATTTGTGGATAAGATGTAAATAAGGCCCAAAAAAGGCTGTCTCACATACATTTGAGAAAATAGCTATGCAAAAAGAAGTTTTTTTTAAAAAGGAAAAATAGCTATGCTAAATGCAATTTTTTTTTTAATTGTCCTTCGGCCCACTTTTCCCCCCTGTCGGAGCCAGTTTTTCCAAAAAAAATGAACCAAAATGACAACTGTTACTTAAGATGGCTAACTCGGCTACGGTGACCAGCATTGATTGCCTTAAAATAGCACAGGATGTGTAAATTGACAAGAAAAGAAGATATGCCAAGTTTGAATTTTTTCAAATAAGCTGTGTTTGGATACTGAATTGTTCGTTATTTGAAAACCCATTGATTTACTACAGAATTCCCAAATACTGCCAAATTTCAGAAAATACATAGTCTTGTAAATCATTTTTTTCTCTTTAAAATCAATGTATGCTAAGACTTTTATTTTATTTTGATGCCAAAACACTAAGGTATTACACAAATATATTTTTTCCGCAACTGAGTGGTGATGGATGGTAATTGCACTGGGAATGTTAGTACTTTTTCACTATTTTCTAGAAACACTATATTGCCAAATTTTGTGAAGTTCTACAGAAAAAACTACATGTTCAATTTGTACAAACAAGGTGTCATATAAAAGGTAATTAAGTTTAGAAAATTCTCTCATAAGTTTTTCCCAATTAAGCGTTTCTAAATTTCCCTAAAATCTAAATTGAAATAAAATGTTTTTTCCAAAAAGTAAACACTGTATCTGAAAACAAATCATGTGAGAATTTAGGTAATATGCTTATAAATGTATTCCCCAAAGTGTCATGGCCATTATAGTGCTTTCCCTTTTGTCTACAGAAATTCCAGAAGGTGAAAATTGAGGGCATTTTCAAAAAATAAAGAAAACAAATAAGAAATTTCAAAAATGATCCGAAAGTCCTTAAATAGGTAGAGGAAAGACTTATGTGGCGGGAACCGAGACCACGAAGCGTGCAGAATGCAATTTTGCCAATCTGACACCACTAATTTTTTTGGGTTTATTTTAAGTTTGGGCAGGGTTGAAATTAGAAACCTGATTTATAAGACCACGTGGGTTAGTTTGCAGGGCAGAACCTGCGTTTCTACCGTGAACAACAAAGCACCGGACAATTAGGTTAATATTCTATGTACCATTTATTTCGCAACCGCACCACTCCACAACTACAGCATTTACAAATTATTTATACCACCAAATATACTGAAACCAAAGCAACAAATATTAACCAGCCAAGACTATACAAACCAAAGTCACAGATTAATAAAAATATTTGTACCACCAAAAGTAAATAATTGTACCACCATGGAGCGTTCTGAAACATACAAAAGAAAAGAACACTGTGTTAATACCATGTCACACCGACTATCATATGTGTAAATGTTTACGCGCCATAAGCTTACAGTCCAACTTTGCGCTCAGGCTCCACAACACATCTGCGCGCTTAAGCTCAATAACTCCTCTGTCGCTCAACTCTCTGTCGCTCAACTCTCTGTCGCTCAACTCTCTGTCGCTCAACTCTCTGTCGCTCAACTCTCTGTCGCTCAACTCTCTGTCGCTCAACTCTCTGTCGCTCAACTCTCTGTCGCTCAACTCTCTGTCGCTCAACTCTCTGTCGCTCAACTCTCTGTCGCTCAACTCTCTGTCGCTCAACTCTCTGTCGCTCAACTCTCTGTCGCTCAACTCTCTGTCGCTCAACTCTCTGTCGCTCAACTCTCTGTCGCTCAACTCTCTGTCGCTCAACTCTCTGTCGCTCAACTCTCTGTCGCTCAACTCTCTGTCGCTCAACTCTCTGTCGCTCAACTCTCTGTCGCTCAACTCTCTGTCGCTCAACTCTCTGTCGCTCAACTCTCTGTCGCTCAACTCTCTGTCGCTCAACTCTCTGTCGCTCAACTCTCTGTCGCTCAACTCTCTGTCGCTCAACTCTCTGTCGCTCAACTCTCTGTCGCTCAACTCTCTGTCGCTCAACTCTCTGTCGCTCAACTCTCTGTCGCTCAACTCTCTGTCGCTCAACTCTCTGTCGCTCAACTCTCTGTCGCTCAACTCTCTGTCGCTCAACTCTCTGTCGCTCAACTCTCTGTCGCTCAACTCTCTGTCGCTCAACTCTCTGTCGCTCAACTCTCTGTCGCTCAACTCTCTGTCGCTCAACTCTCTGTCGCTCAACTCTCTGTCGCTCAACTCTCTGTCGCTCAACTCTCTGTCGCTCAACTCTCTGTCGCTCAACTCTCTGTCGCTCAACTCTCTGTCGCTCAACTCTCTGTCGCTCAACTCTCTGTCGCTCAACTCTCTGTCGCTCAACTCTCTGTCGCTCAACTCTCTGTCGCTCAACTCTCTGTCGCTCAACCTCTCTAGGTCAGTTCCCAACGCGCACGGCAACCAGTACGTTGATAACAGCAACTACGCCATCGCCACGTGCACATACGAATACTTTTCATAACAGAAACTACGCCATCGCCACGTGCACATAGACCATTTTCCTTCATTTACACATATCATAATTTGTCGGTTAATTTGCTCAAACTTCCTCATCACGATCGTTAACCATATGTTTGAGGCAGTACATAGTCGTTGTACTTCCAACACAAAGCAATATATACACACAAGTAAGCCTAGTATTGGTGATCAAAGAATGAATGGTGACTTTGTACAAGTAAGCCTATTATTGGTAAGCAAGTCTTGAATGATGAGTTCACCCAAGTAGATATTAATTTTTACCACATGTTATAACTACTGAATCTACACTACGCGAGTATGGGTCGCTTTAGGGTGCGCTTACTACACTACTTATCTAAACTTTATTATAACAATACAGTATGTAACCAATGATAACCAAAGTAAAATGTGTTCATAACTTGACAAAATATCGCAAGTCTTATTTCTTAAACTACAACCAACATGTGCACAAACTTCATTACTCAATACGACGCCACGGTATGGAGCGCACATATCATTCCAATGGAACAATTGACAACCACTTCCAAAGATTACGATGAATTAATGTTGTACCAAACAGTTTAATTCTCACCTGTACCTCTCCTACTCGCCATTTGCCATTATTTACATATCACCATGATTTTTAAATGAAGTGACATTACTTACAGTTTGTCGCTCTACAACACGATATGAGCATTCCCAATCTTCAGTTCACCTATTACTTCCGTCACACTTTCTGTCACGATTCCTATTTAACACAAAAGATAGTAGGATATTCCCACTAATAGTAAATCTAGTCTATATACAGTATAAGGTCATGGCATTCACAATTGTATGTGTGGATGGACAATAACAAGGTTGACCTCACCCCAGGTAATAATACCCATGCATAAGCATGCTCCCCAATGTACTTCACATAGTATAGTGTGACACAGTGTCACCATGTAACAAGATAGTTAGTTGTCAAAACATTAAAGTATTTTTCACCAAGCATGAAAAAATGTTGAAATCGAAAATGTACTAAGTATTGACACAGCATGGAAAAATATCGAAATCAAAAGTCTACAAAGTATTTTTGGACCAAGTGATAAATTTCAATCACTTCAAAAATTTACAAGTGTTTTTCCCAAAAACACAAATTTGGATCACAGAAAACTTCTAAGTGTTACAGAACAAATTTTGATCCTCCAAAATGTTATAAGTGTTTCACCAAAAACACAAAATCTGATCCTCCAAAACTTCCTAAGTGTTTTACCAAAAACACAAATTATGATTACAGAAAAACTTGTAAGTAATTTGGAAATTGAAAATATTTCCATAAATCGACTAAGTAATTTCTCATTGAACATAAAAATGTGAAATGTCAAAAATGCTCTAAGTGTTGGATAAAGCAAAAATCGACTAAGTAATTTCTCATTGAACATAAAAATGTGAAATGTCAAAAATGCTCTAAGTGTTGGATAAAGCAAAAAATCGACTAAGTAATTTCTCATTGAACATAAAAATGTGAAATGTCAAAAATGCTCTAAGTGTTGGATAAAGCAAAAATCGACTAAGTAATTTCTCATTGAACAAAAAAATGTGAAATGTCAAAAATGCTTTAAGTGTTTGACTGAGCGCTAATTTTGGTCACTAAAAAAAACTACAACCCAAAATCAGCAGATTACATTACACAATGCAATAAGTCTCCAAAACGGTCTAACCAATCAGAACAAACATGCCGACTATTCCGCAGCACAATCAGGGGGTCACACTTTGTGTACATGACAACCCTCAATATTATAAGAAATTTTGAATGATTAAAAATCATTACCACCGAAAGTATTCAGGAATATTGGAATACCTATTTAACTCTAGCATACAAATATATACACACATCATCATAGTAATCTAACATACGGGTCACCTGTTCTGTCCAACACACAAGTAATAAAATACAATAATTTGCCATGCAAGTTCCCTGTATTTACAATACAGTGATCATGAATCATCTCTGATGGTTTGGTTTCTATATCAACGCGATAAGGAATGATGGGATATTGTCACAAAAAGCCTACCCAAATACTAGATAGATAGCTGTAATAATCAAAAAGATAAAGCACAGGCTCAATTTATACGCGGCACGCCCATCCCATGTTGTTTAAGAATACATAATAAACAAATTCACTAATCGCTCCTACCATACAATGGCCTCAATTTACATGTTAAAATATTTTGTGTGCACTGGTAATTTATAATCATACACACTACCATTGACATGCAAGCCTGAATAACTAATCAAAAATCAGACTAACAATTAGCTCAGGAAGAAAATCCTAATCCAAAATTTAGGGCATGAAAATCAGGAACAGCTGACTTCATGTAACAATCCTAAAAATCATTAACAATATTTTAATGTTCAGAACAGTGCAACTGTATTTTCAGCTGTACTCAATCTCTACTGACAAAGTATTATTTGATACAATAATTTGGAAACACACTGTAATAATTTCAAAATCACAGCACGACATACAAAATTTGATAACAGGATTATTATACGGCAACCATACAAAATCACCACATAATACAACGTAATTTGGTGAAGCGTACTATTTTTGGTACACTCTGTAATGATTTCTATTTCTGAACAAAACCAAAATAAGCCTACCGTCTACAATTTATCGTATTTTCTTACGCCGAGTTACTATAGCAACACCCAGAATGCACTTCGCACCTTTCGAGAATTTTCCAGAATATCATGACGTCATCATCTCAAATTGATTTACGCAGGGGTACTGTTTTATGCACACAAGTTTGATAATTTTCAACAAATTCAATATATTTTAAAACTGCCCAAAATCATTCCAAACACGTAAATCAGGGCTAGTTTTTGATCATGCATAACGCTATACGACATACTATCACTAACAATAGACTTTTTGAAGTAATTTGACACAATCAAAAAGAGATATTTGGGGTCTCAAAATATGGTGTCAGTGTGAGGAAAACAGAAATATATGCCCTATTCACACACTGTTAAAAATCACGGAACCTATGTATAAAAAATCTGGCATCTACCTTGTCCACGAAAACGCGCAGAAATCGCTCAATTTACAAAATACATGAATCACAATGGTCCAAGAATGTTCTATATACATCTATAGTACTTACAATGAAAGGATGTCAATCAAAACGTCCGATTTCCGAAGGATTTGGGATGTTTTCTTTCCAGCGTTCCGAGTTTTCTGATCACACGCGTTTAACAAAAGATGGCGTTTTTGGTTTCCCCCCGCTGTACTGCGCAAGCCTAAACCAATTAGCAAAGCAACTTTAGTTGTCCCCAGATAGGTGAGGCCGATCAGGTAACGTACAGGCAACACCCCAAAATGAAATTACAAGCGGTGCATAATAAAAATAGATCTTAAGGGTATTGCAACCGTTTGCAATGATTAAATAATTAAATACGCCCAAAACTTCTACAAAAAGCGATTCCCGCTACACTTATCTTTGATGTGGTCTCAGTATAAAAAGTATAGATATAATTGATTTGGTATTACAGCTGTTTTTCTGCAGTGGTGTAGGAGCGAAGTTAGCTACCTTAAAGGGAACCAAAATGACAACTATCACTTGCAATGAACCAAAATGACAACTGTTCTAAAACAAATAAATGCTGTGTCTATAGCTAGAATACACTCTGAGATCACTGCATAGAGGTAGATGAAATCTCAGTGCAATTGTAAATGATGTGTCTATAGCGAGAATACACTCTGAGATCACTGCAAAGAGTTAGATGAAATCTCAGTACAATTGTAAATGCTGTCTATAGCGAGAATACACTCTGAGATCACTGCAAAGAGTTAGATGAAATCTCAGTGCAATTGTAAATGATGTGTCTATAGCTTAACTACACTCTGAGATCACTGCATAGAGTTAGATGAAATCTCAGTGCAATTGTAAATGATGTGTCTACAGTCATCAAAAAAGTAACTATACAGGTAATAAATGTGCTTTTAACTCTAAAAATATATATCCTACCTAGAAATATTGAATCATAAAGTTGTTGAGAAATTTATCTTCTTTAATATGAGATATTGCACGCTAGGATCGGTTGAATATTTAAGAAGCGACAATCCAAAATGTAAGGTAAAGTCACAATTTCAAATTCACAATTACATTTCAACACGGGGGAGAGAATGACATGTAGCGTGTGTGTAGCGTATTGATCCATCGGAACGATACGGCCGACTTTCCAACCTGCGCATGCATCCCCCAATTGCACTACCGGTAATCGAGTGTCCGTGTGTAGAAAATAAAAATGTGAAAATGAAAATCGGACTTCTCCGTACATTTTTGAGTGCCACTCCCTCAATAACCACCCGATCCTAGCGTGCAATGTCTCATATTAAAGAGGACAAATTTTTCAACAACTTTATAATTTAATATTTTTAGGTAGGATATATATTTTAAGAGTTAGAAGCCCATTTATTACATAACATGTATAGTTACTTTTTTATGACTGTATAGCTAAAATACACTCTGAGAGCACTGCATAGAGTTAGATGAAATCTCAGTGCAATTGTAAATGCTGTGTCTATAGCTTAACTACACTCTGAGATCACAGCATAGAGTTAGATGAAATCTCAGTGCAATTGTAAATGCTGTGTCTATAGCTAGAATACACTCTGAGATCACTGCATAGAGTTAGATGAAATCTCAGTGCAATTGTAAATGCTGTGTCTATAGCTTAACTACACTCTGAGATCACAGCATAGAGTTAGATGAAATCTCAGTGCAATTGTAAATGCTGTGTCTATAGCTAGAATACACTCTGAGATCACTGCATAGAGTTAGATGAAATCTCAGTGCAATTGTAAATGCTGTGTCTATAGCTAGAATACACTCTGAGATCACTGCATAGAGTTAGATGAAATCTCAGTGCAATTGTAAATGCTGTGTCTATAGCTTAAATACACTCTGAGATCACAGCATAGAGTTAGATGAACAAGGTTTACCTGCCTCTTTCTGGCAATGAAGCCTAAGGTGGACAATAACCAATAAGCTCCACCTCAATTTCTTTTCATTCTTTTCTTTAAGAGAAACATGAGACTTGAAAATTAACATTTTGTGGCCTAACACACCACACAACTCATCTTTTTACAGATAATTTTTTTATTTATTTAGTATCTAAGATTCATACTTAATATAAAGTATTAATTAATTTCAGAATAGCTACAAATTCATTCAACATTCTACTGATGGCACATCAATAAGATCATTATTTGTAGACCAAATGTTCATCGCAAAATGTGTTCTCTGCCTCCACATTTTTAATATCATAATGCTTGCTTTCAGAAAGCACATTACTTTGAAAATATGATCAATGTAGCATATTTTTTCTTTTTATTGCCTTTATTTTTGAGAATTTATATTTGCTAAAACTGGGGGAAATAGCTTTAACATGTTTTATAATGAAACTTCCTTATTTTCTCCAAATGCTAATAATATGTGTTGTTTGCTTCAAGGTAATTTGCAAAGGATCATGGGTAATATGATGGGGGAATTGTGTTTCTATACCTTATCCAATTCAAAGTTTTGCGTACCTTTAAAGACAATTAATTCAACTTTGATGAAGTAATTAATTCTCTAATTACAATCAGAAACAAACACTGGATTCAAAATCAGAAGTATTTCTTTTAACTGATTTAGCATATTTGAAATGTTCTGTTCACACTACTTTTGCAAACTGAGCTATAGGAAACAGTTTAATATGTATGTTACATTACACGCAAAGGATACAAGGAAAACAATCAAAATAGTTTTTGTAAGTTTCCAAGAAAACAATCCTAAAGTATAAAAGGATTCTGAAAAGAGCTTACATGTACAATGTGTGATAGTTTGAATAATAGGATACAATTGACATGAAAATGTATATCCCAATAAATATCACATATAATTATTGATTATGTGTACAATTGTTAAGTTTCTCCTTATTCTTCAAACAAAATCAGTCATTTGTCTCTCATTATGCATAACTTACATTACCACTTTTTTGTTGTAACATTGTAATTAATATTTTCAAAATGAAATTCAGGTAGCCTTTTTCATATATTTGATGGATTTATAAAAAAAAAAGAGTTACATATTGGGGTTTTAGAAAAAAACCCAGTAATTAACATCAATTTCTATGAGAAAAAATAAAAGACCATTACAAATTATGCACATTTTGCAAAAAGAAATAAACTACTACTACTCTTTGATCCAAAGAAAGTTCACACCTGGTCTTCTTGGCCTTACATTTTCAAACTGTACAAAGTACAATCTGTTTATTTCATCGCAATTGGTAAAATCAGCTAATGTTTATGAAGGGTTAGGCAAAATAAATTAAATACACTTCACACAGAAAAACAAACCCAATTTGGTTGATAAGGTGGGCTAAATTGTATTAATAATAACTTGATTTTATAACACATACTTATCCATGCTACAGGACGCTCAAGACATGATTGTCATTGTTATTACGCTGTCATTAGTAAATCTTCACAATCATTTCGCTTCATCTAGGTGGCTAGGCGCACAACCATATCAGCTCTTAGATTGCAATATCACCCTTTTTAACAGCTTCCTAATCTTGCCTGGGTCAACGAGGCAATTGAGAATAAGTATCTTGCCCAGGATACAAACATGGTGGCCACGGCAGGGCTAGAACTCACAACTTCATGATCATGAGCCCCACACTTTTTCACTAGACTGCACACATGCTGTCTATAAATCTTTGTATTGAACAGGAATATAGGATTAGGATCTTTGGCTTTTATAATTTGGTTATTGGTATAAGACAGTACTGTGTGTTTCACGAATGCAATTGCTTCTAGAAGTAAATCTAATTTGTAATTTGAGTATTTTTCATTAATTGGGTGTATATAGTACTATCTTCAATGACATTGAAGAAGAAATAGGATGAACAAGATTGAGTTCATTCCACATTGACACTTACAAAATAGTGAAAATATAATACAAAACTTCAAAGTACTGATAACTGTACAAAAGGTAACAATAGATAGTCATACGTCACATAGATACCTACATTCTTATGACCAAATTGACAAGTATACCATATTGTGATTTGATTATGAAATTCATATTTAGAGATTGCGTTGAAATAGCACCAATCATGTAATTCAAATCATTCAAATAGTTAGGGCTTACCATTACAGACACCCAGAGGTCAATGATCTGTTTGGCCTTGCAAGGGTTAGTCTCTTTGTACAATCATTAAACTAAACTTGATTTCTTTGCAAGTTGTCTTACATCTATAGCCAAAGGCCCAAATTGCCTCTTAGGCAAGTGTTATTCAACACGATGTCAAATAAAATGCCCTCAGAATTCCCGATCTATTTAGTGATAACAGATTATAAATATGGATGACAAAATGTATCTTCACATTTTAACAGTACCATAAAACGTACACAATATGTTGCATACATCGGGTGAATGTACAGAAAAAACTCTTTTCCCATGAAAAAATATTTCAGGTAATGTTGATATATTCCGATTGGCCCATCTATTCTGAAACTTTGCTCATCTACTGTGGATTAAAAACCCATACATTTGCCTCTATATTGCAGGCTACACAATGGGCTATAATCAGTTTAATCATTTCTCAATCACTTCAAATAACATCTACACAAGGTGTGCAACCTCAATAGCTTTGAAATGCAAGGGCGCCCAATGTCAGGTCATGCAGCTAGACATTACACTGTGCATTGAACGTTCAACAATCGGATTTATGTAAGCATGATGCTTGATTGAATGGAGAAATTATTGTACTGACTATAATATCCCCAAACTACCATTTTTAATTTCTACCAATATACCCTAAATAAATCTTCATGAAAACTCTAAAGCAAAATGACAAATATTAAAACATTATACATATCTTTATGAGATTCATTTTTCAAATTCTAAAATGTTGCTTATAGTTTTTGTTCAAACATTACATTCATAAATTTTAATTTCAATCTAAAATGTTTATACACAAATATACAATAGTAGAGTGCCTTGATAATCAAACATGAGAAAAATTGATAAATGCAATTAAAAAAATAAGAAAAAGATTCTTTATTTAACCTAAAATTGTCAAATTGCATTCCAAACACCCATTTGGAAGGCACAATATAATCCAAGTGTTATTGTTGTAATGTATTACACCTGAGTGATGCAAAATACAATTCAAACATCTGACTTCGTATCCACACTATTTCATATCGTTATAGTAAATACTTCCCTCACAGGAAGAAAAGAAACAATGTGCACTCTATACATTCATGTCCAATCTATATGGGGAGTATGGTAAAGTCAAAACCACTGTACCTTTAACGATATTACGTACTGCGTGATCTATGTGTAGTCTGCTTCAAGCTTCAACCACACTCACTTTTGTGTCATATGAGTTAAAGATATGGTGGCTTTTACTTTACACATACATCCTCCCTGTGATTCTACTATAGTTTAATCAGTTCCAAATTGGCGAGAAATATTCGGTTTTCATCTCTCCGCGCGCTAAAGTAATCCAAACGCACATGCACAGTTATGGCCACACGCATGCGTCATGCATATGATGCACAGTGTGTGTGTTGCCTTCTGTATTCATTTGCTGCTGTAAGGAGGTGCCACCTATTTGGAACTGAACACACTATATATACTACTAGCTACTTGGCCCAAGGGCATCAACAGCACCGGTTAATCCTTGCGGAGTAAATCCACCAATTACATGCATTCTATCCTGGAACATAACACATGTACCGGACCCACGCATTGTGGCGCAATGGTCGATGAACGTCCATTTCTTAGTGGCGCTGTCGTAGTACTCAGCATCTGTATGAGGTTTTTCACTAGGACCTTTAAAAAAGAAACAGTACAATCAGGTTTGACTTAAACATAATTGTACATAATTCCTTGTGGCAATTAAATGTTACCAACAGAATAATGGGAATGTTTTTAAAACTCTTTTTAATTATTAAATATATATTTTATGTAGTTAACAATAACTAGAAGTAATGTGTGGTGATGTAGATTTATTGTGAAATTTGGTTATAAAACATGGCATTAATGGTATGGACAAAAATCTAACATGCTTAATATATTATACACTATACAAGCTAAAGTGTTATAAAACGATTAAAAAACCCTTATGCTTCTAAGCAATATAAATCATGACAGCATCTCTATCCGAGTAGTCCCTCCCCTTTCCTCTAACGCAGTGCACAACCATGGCAAGCTATCATTCAATCCAAAACAGTTAAGTTTCCATAAGTAACTCCTATGGATGGCATAGTAGTCACAACCTGGGCTCAATTCCCTTATTTCACCTATTTGTCTCCCCTAATAGTTTTACTCTCAATACAACTCCTTGAGCATTAGGGTTAATTGATATTGAGTTGCGGTTCAATAAACAAGTAAATAATGTTGTTCTGAAGGTATTCAACACAATATCAGACACAATATTTTACATTTCAGACAGTTACATCATTTATTAATGTTTTACCTCATATTGATTAACGCAGTTTTACATGGCATGATCAATTTCATATCAACATAAAAACAATGGATACTCTAACAATACAATGTAAGGTGTAGATAATTCAAATTTCTAGGAATTTATGTTCGATACGCTTGGCTGTAAAAGCTTTTCAGATGATAACAAATATTTCTAATATGTAATAACCTAAGAAGGTTTCGAATGGATTTTGAACCCTCTTATGTTACAACTCAATTCAATCTGGTTTCTGATTAGCAATACTTGATGAATAACTGCTGGAAAATTAGACTTACTCATTCCTTATGTGGGCACAATACAAGAGTGTTTTTAATTTTTGTTTGCATATGATGTTGTTACTGTTTAGAATGGTATTAGCTCAGATGATCAAAACTCAACAAATGTACTTTCTTATAATAATGATAATAATAATCAGTATTTATATAGCGCCTTTTCCAAATGACTCAAAGCGCTGTAATTTTGCTGCTGGTGAATAATCAGAATCACGTCGCATCAACTAGGGTGCTGCCAATTTCTAGCGCAAACCATCTTACCATCTTAACATTAAACAAGTGTACATTACAAACAGAAATAAATATATGTAGATATTCTAGATGTTTTTATGTGGAATTTATCCATTTTACTTTTAAATACTATATGCAATTATATTATCTTTACTTTGACTAATCTTTTATGTATTTTATACCTACAATATGTTTATTTATATGTAAAATGATGCTGAACAGTATATTGGTATGTATATTGGTACAAATATGGTGCAGGGCACCGTATTAGTTCAGAGTTACCCGACTACCCTCTGGGTAACAGATTCAACAAATAAATAAGCTTCATGATAAATCCAAATGTGCATGGATTCTTTACATTAATTACACAATGATGTCTGTCATACATACCTATTCCACCTACGACTACAATCTCTCCACCAACTACTGCAGCTGCAAAGTCCGCTCTCTTATTTGACATATTTGGTAGTTCACTCCATGTCCCTAAAACAATAATAGGTTTACAAACATGTTTTGAATAGACAAAACTTATAGTCAAACAACTAACATTATAAAGTATGATTCATATCCCTTGAACAAGCCAGCATGGCACCCTACATCTGAATTTCTATGTATTTTAGTTTACTTTGTGATAATTTTTTTATCTGAATCAATCTTTTACAAATCGAAATCTTAAAAATATTGGATCATCAAACTTGTTTGGATATGAACATTCATACATGCACAGTTATTCAGTTGGAACCAAAGTACCATTGTGCCCCAGTTTTGAAACTTTCATGACCTTGATATGAATTGGGCTAATGGCATGCATGTACAAATACCGTACAAATATACAGGTGGATTGAAACTCTCACTATATTTGTATGTAAAGAGAAACTTGACCAATATCAAATCCACAGCAATCGCATATTTATTTGCAGAGTATATAATTGGCATAACAATTGTTGCTTCTGATGGCGGTCAGGAAGCAACTTATAGAGTGAATATCATGATTATTTGTATAGATGTTTAAATGTTTGCAATTTTTAAATATTTCCCTGTTTTGGGATCATTTAAGGGGTAGATAAAGCTTTTTTCACACCGCCCCATAGATCAATCTATAGACAATTGACTGTCATATGCTGTGATGATCAATGGCACAAATGATCCACCTTTGTGTGTAAATACGATGATTGTTTATTGATCAAAACAGCTCAATTAGTCTTCATTGAGTTTGCAATCAGAGGAAATATGATTGATTGGCGGGTCAGTGTGAAAAGGCTTATTGGGAAAGTAATCTTATCTGGGGTCGCGACCTTTTGTCAAATATGAAATATACTCCACCAAAATCATCCAACACTCACATTTGAAACTGTATCAGATGCTATATTTTCACAATCCCTTCAACTTTCTATTGTTAAAGTGATTCAGAATAAGTCTACAGAATCATAAATCTTTCAATAGGTACATCTAACCGACCTTAACTACTCACCATCTTCAATATTATATTCTGATACCGAGTCATCAAACTTTGGTGCAACATTTTGTTGTGTTTCATGCAATCCACCAAGACGATATAAATGAGTATCAGTGCATATATGACAACAGAACACAAGTTTAGTTGGTACATCAGTAAGGGTTGTCCATGCCGGTGTTGGTTTAGCAGCAAGATCTAAGACTTCCAATGATTGGCAGGCTTTCTTTCCAATTCGACCCCCTGACAACAGTAAACAGAAGAAAGCAATAGAAAATAAAATCAGAAGTGGATTCAATGCATTAAAAAACCCACAAAGAAACATTTATCAATCAAAAGTCAGCACATAACCCAACCAAATGTAAAAACTACTGCAAGTCACGACTTGCACATCCCCCTGGCTGGGGGATCAACTAAATGCGGTCAAAGGTCACATAGGGGTCATGTTCCCCGGTGTTCATGTTTCTTTTCTCGAAGTTTGAGGTCAATCGGGCAACTTTAACGATTTGACCTCTGGATGACCTTTGACCACAGATGACCTTGAATGACCTCTAATTATTTTTTGACATGTTCCCCCAGTGTTCATTGCACGATTAGATTTGATCTCGGATGACCTGTAATTAATTGTAGACATGTTCACCAGGTGTAATGTTTCTTTTCTCCAAGTTTGACGTCAATCTGGCAACTTTTATGATTTGACCTCTTGATGACCTTTGACCTCAAATGACCTCGGATGACCTCTAATTATTTTTGGGCATGTTCCCCCGGTGTTAATTGCATGATTTAACCCCTTGCTGACATTTGACCTTGGTTGACCTCTAATGACTGTTGACCTCGGATGACCTCTAATTTATTTTAGACATGTTCCCCTGGTGTCCATGTTTCTTGTCTCCAAGTTTGACGTCAATCGGGCAACTTTTACGATTTGAACTCTGGTTGACCCTTGACCTCAGATGACCTAAAATTAATATTTTGACATGTTTCCCCAGTGTTCATTGCACGATTTAACCCCTTGTTGACCTTTGACCTCAGATGACAGTTGACCTCGGATAACCTCTAAATTATTTTAGACATGTTCACCCGGTGTTCATGTTTTTTTTCTCCAAGTTTGAAGTAAATCGGGCAACTTTTACAATTCAGATGACCTATGCCAATTAGACCCAAAAAATGTTCACCCGGCCTTTATGTTTCTTTTTCGCTAAGTGTGATGTAAATCAGGCAACTTTTACGATTTGACCTCTGGATGACCTTTGACCTCAGATGACAAACCAGGGGGATAACAAATGAGTATACTAATACTAAATTGTTACATCTCTGCCACTTGACCTCTGATTTAAATACATTTACTAGTTGCGGAAATGAACTTACATGGATGAACAATGGAATCAATAACACAAAGGACAGAACAAAACAAATAACTAATATAATGTGTCCAAAATGTATGTTAAGCCACACTATAGAAACCAAAATTATTCTGTGCTACACTTTGATACCTCATGCTTGAAAGACAGTGATGGAGTAAAGTATAATATCTGTAAACAGCTCTCACAGTACAGTTTTAAAGACCAATTGCTGGATACCACAGTAACTTAAAAAATCTTGTTCAAAACAGTGTTTCTACTCTTTATTCCATCCATCTTGGACATGATTACAATCTAGCATTAATTCCATTGATGGAAGTATGTTGAATTCAGCATTCACCATGACATTCTTACCTAGTAAATATAGCTTATCTCCTTTGAGGAATGTGCCAGCAGCGTATCTTGCCGTTGGCATATCAGGCAGCTTTAGCCAGATGTTCTGTTCTATATCCAATACATTGCTAGTAGATACAGGATTGGTATCTGGTTTCATACCACCAATTACAAGGATTTTACCATCTGAAAAAATAAGGAAAGAATTACACAATGGTACTTAAATTTTGCAGTTGTAAGACCATCCGTTCTTTTCAAGATGTTGTAAAATATTCATACTTTGGTTTTACAGATGGCTCCCACTTGATTTCAAAGTTACACTGGTAGATTTGGATGCAATAAAATTAAATAGGCTTGCTCTTGTATAATACATGATCTTCTTCATCATTATACACTGATTGTACTCATATTCTTTTTGGTTATAGGAATATCATTTTAAGATATATCATTCATAGTAAAATGCATGACTACAGCATCAAATTCTAAGTTTAGGTTAAAAGTAATGGTCTTCATCAAACCTTTGCAAACAAATGTAGCAAATTTCTTTCAAACTTTTGTAATACTAAGGACCATTCAGAGATAAGTAAATTCCATTGGTAACTGATTTTATGTACATGTACATGCTTTCTCATTTTTCATTCACTTTTGTATGACGCCTGGGGTTCATTAAGCACAGTCCCTGTAGCCTAGTGGAGTAACCAATCACCGCGATAGCGAGAGGGACCGGGTTCGAGGCTGTGTATTTTAATTTAATTCTCGCCAGTTTGTCCGAGTCTATATATTATTTGTTTTTTGTTTATGTTATATTTTTTTAAACGCTGTGATCATTTATGGAACAGTTACAGCGCTATATTTATGCACTGTTATTATCATTATTATTTGTGTGTATACTCACTGTGTACTACTGCTGACACTCCCTGGAGTCTCTCCTCCATAGTTGTCACATTCTCTAACCATTTCTTGTCTTTAACATCATAAATATCTACAGAGTTGACTGGCTGTGCATCACTACCCACACCGCCAATCACAACAATCTTGTTGCCCAGCGACACTACCGCTGGCTGAGCACGAGGGTTTGGTAAATTCAAAAGTCGCATCCACTTCTTCCTTTTTGGATTGTAGCATTCAAATGCATCCAAGGTTTGTCCTCTTTGGTCTGAGCCACCTATAACATAGAGAAGTCCATCTAATTCGATAGCCGAGGAATAGACACGTTTTGTAGGCATTGGTGGCAAGGCTTCCCATTTGAATGGACCAGTGGAGATACCTGCAGTGGCACCCCCTGATCCTCCTCCTTTCTGTGTACCACCAGTCCCTTTACCTTTTCCACCAGATTTACCTTTTGATGCCATAATGATGAACCTAGTCAAATAAAAAGGAAATAGTTTGTCACCTAATATTAAACTGAGTGAAGATAAATATAAGCTGGGAGCATACATTCATATGTAACGTACATCATCAATCCAATCATTTGAATGAAACCACTACTGAGGTACACACTCTTTTGTTTGAAACTTCACTAGGGATTATTATATTTCATCATTCTTTAATTCAATCATTAAAAATACAATAAAATTGATAAAAACAATGTACATTTGTACATAAAACCCAGGACACAATATTGACCCATCAATGACCAGCACTGACCAACCAACATACAGGCAGAAAAAAGGGCAAACAATACAAACATCAACATTATAAATAATTTAAGATTTGAATCAGGTATGGCGGAGACCTGAAGCTGTTGCGCACTGCGTGAAAGTCCTTGGGTCATACTTTTAGACATGGGGCTGTGTCCAATTGGGGCTCGTTTCGAGCATTCCCCTTCTAGTCCAAATGGAAAATGATCTGTCACTACTAATATTTATAAGTCCAAGTATCCCAGGCTCTACCATGTTCAAGTTGTAATATCAAATTTGTATCATCATATACCATAAGGTACCCTACAAAACAGACGATCTAATTCCTGCCATTCAAAAAAATCAGTTTAACATTAATGTTTGGATTTCCACTAAGAACATGTACACTGAGTAATCAAACACTGGTGCTTTCATTTGTTTTTGTTTTTGCTTACCTCTAACATTGTTCCTAAAAGTAGTACATTGTTGACTATTTATAGCACTTTGCAAGTACTATGCTAAAGAAATGTTTGTGTGATACACACGCATTTTTATCATATATTCAAAAGGCAAATTTCAGGCACTATTAATACTCAAAAATCTGGGTAATAGTATACACATCAAAGATCAAATTTCAACACAATAGAAATCAAAATAGTGGATTTTGACAAATATGCCCTTTTAGTTTTACAAATCATTGGGTTGAAAGAGACGGCCAACATGCTGCAGTACGGCCCTGGAAACTTGCATTATACTTTTACTGAAGTGTGAATAGAGTAATCAAAATTCAAGTTTGTTTGTTTTATTGAAAGACTTACGAGCCAAATGCATCAACAACATATAGGGTGTCTCAAAGAAAGTGTCTCATGTGAAACATGATTTTTTTGGCAATGAAAAATATAAAAATAGTTCGCAAAATACTAATAATCATGTTCAGCAATCTTTAATTAATGTGCCTTAACCCTAACCCTAGAACGTGGCAGTGGGGATGGAACGAAGAACAGGGGGAGGGGGTTAAATAAAAAATGGGAAAAATTATGTCCGCCGGCGCCGGGAGTTGAACCCGGGTCGGCCGCGTGACAGGCGAGATATACTAACACTCAGCCACGGGGGGAGGGCTTCACAGGCTAAGAAATCGGAGACCATATATACCCGTAGTTTAGTGCTACAGGAGATAGAACTTGTGCGCGCGCAAGCCACGTGGTGCTGGCTGTGAGGTGACTGTGAGACGTAGTAGCGTTAGGGATAAGGTTTTTTTCCTATCCATTTTAAAGCTTCCGTTATCAATTGGGACTTTTTTTTTTAGACACCCTGTATCTCTTTAGTAGACAAGCTATTATAGCTCCGTACGTGTATCAGAGCTATAATTGTCGGCAGGAGAATGCTTGGCGGTTTCCAATGTAAACTTTACATATTGGTGTGGATGGTTGTATTTTCTTGGTTGGTCGATCATGTTTGCTAATACTATCCCTTTTTGACAGTAAATTACCCAGAATTCATTCCGATTCACTAGCTATGTGTACATAATTAGTGACATGCCACCAATAAATTAAATTTACATGTGAGCCTGTGCTTCATATGAATTTTGTGTGGCTTTTTTGGTCTGCTAACCAGCGGGTTTTAATAGCAACCACACGACCCCAATTGTATATCGATTACCAATCGATTGGCTGTTGTTTACATTACCGAATTGTGTGTGGGAAGTTAGCCGCTCTCACAACGCATACAACTATATGGTTTCTTCGCCATTTTACAACTATATAACTTTAACATTTACATATATTTCTGCCTAAATCTTAGCCTTAAAATTACATCACTGTCTGCCTTATTTATTCCTCTTTCTAAAACTGTAATTTATACGATCTAAAACGATGGAAATCGGGTGTAAGCTTGCTGTACAGCGGACATTCTTCGTTTCGCGAGTGGTGAGTTGTGCACACGTACATGTAGTCAATGGGTAAAATGGCGTTCCATGGATTTTCACCCCAAAACCAAAATTGTAGTACAGACCTGATGATTGGATAATTATAAAGACGGTATGTCAGGTTGGCCAATCAGAATGTATCTTATATCAAAATGTAAAGAAGTGTTAGCCCTTTGTTATTCAGTTCCTTCCCGTTATTTATCTCACTTCGTTTTCCCGAGAGAACCATGGAACGCCAGGCGGGGAAGAAAAATTAATTAACGGTACCAAATATTTTTTCTTATGAAGAATAAAAATATGATAATAAAGAGAGACATGTATGCTTCATATATCTCTTCCTGCTGTCATTTTACGACACTTAGAACTCATATGGTTGACATAAAATCAAAATTGGTGTGAAGGCCCTCTATTGTGTATGCTTTTTTTAAGGAAGTCACGCATGGTCTTGCGTGTATTTACTGTTGACTGCTTAGGTTGTCAACGGCAATGTCTTCCTAGACGTCCCATAACTGAAGTGCACATTGCTCATAACAATTAAAATAGGTTGTAGTTTACTAATACTAGTATTATAGATTATACTAGTATACAGTTAATTCTGTAACTTGTGTAATTGAATACCCTACCATTTTGATTCCTCACCGTGTAAGTGTATGGGTCGTTCTTTAAAAGTTCCCATTGAAGATATGCAGTGGTAGGGTATACTAAAGGAACTCCGTTATTAATTTAGTAAGATATTATATAGCAATTATTTATATGTTACGATTTTGTTCAAAGATTTAAACAAGACGTAAGACTCGGGGCCCTAAAATAAAGCTTATTATTATTCAATTAATTTATTAATTTATAATTAAATTGAACTTGAACTTGAAGTTCAATTTGAAGTAAGCTTATTATATTTTATTTCATGATTTATTTTAATGTAAAATTATTAATTAGTCTTTTGTCCTTGACATTCGGACCCATCATTTGAACTAAATGTCCACAAATTGATTAGATTAGACGGATCTACCAGTTCTAAACTTATTTTCAATAAAATCTCAAGAAACAAACCTCAATAAACACCAATATATTTATCTCATCTTTCCTTACTATAGAATGTTCAGCAAGATAATACGCCTCGTTTACCAATGTAAAAGTCCCCTTTGTACTTTTGATTGATTGAAAAACATAATAGCATCTTGCGTTGCAACGAGGCTACCTACAAGCTGCAAATACCAGCCAACACCCGTTTGCTCTTTTTCTTTATTTATAGCTGCTGAAACTAAATAAAAAATAAATATATACGCTATTTAAAACACAAAATATAATATATTTCCAGCTAAATAATATTAATATAATTATCAAGATACGTTTTTTAAGCGCTGTTTATATTTTAGCCTGTTCAAAGTGGTTCTGTATTCGGTTAAAGTTAATGATTTTTTCATGATGTGTACGTTGAAAATCAAAGGCAGCAACCAAGAACAGCACGGTGAATACGATTGGTATTTTTGTTTCAATTTTGCGTCACGTTTGGAGTCTCTATTTTCCTGATCTTGACCAGTTTTAGTACTTTGATTGAGCGTATTCTTTCAAATTATTGAAATAAAACAACTGAACTATGGCTACGGATGGTAAGCCAAACATTTTTAAAACCAGAACATCATCACATTGATTGAACAAAAAAAAGACAAAATCAAACAATGAAATGAATGGTCAATGACACTACGACGTCCTAGCACTGTCACTGTGTAGTGTAGCAAGTGGCCAAATTTTCCCACCGATTTAGTGGGCAAATTCGGCCACCAACACAAAATGCGTAATAAATTCACTATTTTTCATGTTTGAAACCCAAAATAATTGTTCCAACGGAGTACAAATCTGTTGGGGTTAATAGTTTATGTTTGATTTCCTGTTTGAATTAAGCAAATTCTGATACTTATTGAATTGAAGAGATGAAGAACATTCTGGATCTGGATCTGGATCTGGATCTGGATCTGGATCTGGATCATGATCTATACTCCTATTAAGCAGGTTACTGCATCGCATTAGAGTTCCCTGTAACCTAGGGAAGTGAGTACAGACACAGACCGGGATGATCCCCTACTCTTTACGAAGGAGTCTGTGACCTTTTAACGTGCTCGGGGATAGCTCTTCCGATACACGGAACCAACATTTCTACGTATTTTCCGAAACACGATGCGCCATGTACATGCCTACTTCAGTCTGCACGGTCTGAAGGAGGCATGGGGACGAGGCTGTGTTGGTGTATTGAATTGAACTCACGCTCAAACGATCCACCAACAGAACTACGGTGCGCAGCAGTGTTACGACGCTCTAACCGACTGCGCCACCTCGCCCCTAACATTTTGTGATTTTGGGTTTGAGACTGAGAGGCTTGATATCTCCCAGCACTATATCTGGGTGGATCCACTAGCATAAATGAGTACTTGTGGCCAATGAAATACAAGGGGTGTGTCAGAGACATCAATTCAGCATCAAGCAAAAGTGTTGTCTATTGTAAAAAAGTTTTTGTAGATGGGCGGCGCAACGATACCATGTGATTTTTGTAATAGGGGGGTTTGGTGTGAGGTGGGGGTATAGGGAGGGTGTTTGTGATTGGGAAGGGGGTTAATGATGGGGATGGTATTTGTGGTTGTGGTTAGGAGGGGGTTAGTGTTTAGTGATGGGGAGGGTGTTTGTGGTTGGGGGTTAGTCAGTGGTAGGGAGGGGTTGTGGTGGAGGGCAGGGGTTTGTGATGGGGATGGAATGGTACTGGGGAGAGGGTTTGTGGTGGGGAAGGGGGGGATGGTGGTATTGGTGAATGGGGTGGGTAGGGTGTTTGTGGTGGTGGATGAATTTTGTGGTGGGGAGCAGCGTTCAATTTCCAGCATTTTTTTTGTGTAGCAAAAAGTGCGATGCACTATTAGTTTTGTGTAGCAATTCACAAATTTTGTATAGCACTTTTTTTTCTAGTAATAAAATTAATATTTCATAAACTTTGCACGTTCTACATAATCTGGCATACTAGATTTTACAATTTGAACTAACACATTTTATAGTAATAAAACACAAGGAAATACAGGCATTATTTCGCTCACGATGGATTTCATAATTATTTACATCATTTTCTTACTAGGCGCCATCTTGTAATGATTCCTTCAAGGAATTTCCTGGTGCCGTGTGGTGCACCACTAGTTTTATTCCAAGTCATTTTTGTTGGCCCTTTTTTGACACGAAATATGAATTGCCGATACTTGAGGATTTATCATGATTTTTTTTAGTTATTTGAAGATGTCACTCAATCTTTTTAGGTTTGGCTTTGATGGAACGTGATCAAATATCAAGTAGGGAATCTTCTTGCGTCGCACTTTTAGCTACATATTTGTGCAATTGAATAGCAATACTTCAAAAGTGTGGAGCATTTCGCGATGCGACACCGGTTATCATGAACGCTGGTGGGGAGGTGTTTTGTGGTAGGGGAGGGGTTTGTGGTGGGGTTGGGAAGGGGAGGGGGTTTAGGGTGGGGATTGTGATGGGGAGGGGTTGTGGTGGCGTGGATGTATGGGGTGGGGGAGGGTAGACCGTGGGGTGGGGAGGGTAGGCCGTGGGGTGGGTAGGGTGTTTGTGGTGGGAGAGGGGTTTTGTGAATGGGAGGGGAGGGGTTTTGTGGTGGGGATGGGAAAGGGATGGGGTTTGTGGTGGGGATGGGAGGGGATTTGTGATGGGGATGGTAAGGGGAGGGGGTTTGTGGTGGGGAGGGGTTTTGTGAATGGGAAGGGGTTTTGTGGTGGGGATGGGAAAGTAAGGCTGTGGTAGACACGCCATATGTCAACATTTATGTCGACACAAAGCATATCCTGACATGTCGCTATAATATTCAATATATCGACATAATTTGTTTCTCCCTCAAGACCTCCAAAATACTCAAGAGCCTTATTTTGAAAATAAACAAACTTACATTTTGACACTATTATTATAATTACTTTGTACATAAAAAATCACTTGTTGGACATACTGAAAAGTAATTACCCCTATGATGACCCCAATAGAAGTTCAAAGTCAAACAGTTGGGATTGCATGCCAAAAGACGCGAAACTGGGTCAAGTATAGGCACTGGAATGTCCATCATTTTTGATGTTTCATATGTTCACTTAGTTGCTAGTTTGTCAATATTAATACTTTGAAGTGTACCACTGCTCTAAAATGATTGTGGGTTAATTGTGAATTTTCAGGCCTTTGAAATTTAGATTTAAGCTTACCCACAAATGTACAGATATACCCATGCTTATGTCGACTAGGGCTGTTATCGAGATCTTTTTTTCATGTCGACATGTTGCTATTTTTGAATCTCGATATCGACATGATGTCGACATATTATGATCCAAATACCAAGCCAATTGTTGCCGCAAATTAAGGTCCGCGATAGTATAGAATATTACCGCAGATCGAGAATATCGCTAAGTAAATGTACACAACTTTTACTTGCCCGATTATGCCCGAATGACATTGCGATATTTTTAAGACTTGGACAATGGTATTGATGGGTCAGATTTCTTGCCGATTATGTCGTTTTATGCCATCATTATTTCGACAATCAATAGCAAACTACACAATCGTGTGGCGGTCGCCATTTTCGGGAGTTTCCCTTGACCAAAATCATCATCACGCATGCGTTGTGAACTTGTGATCGTGGGAAAAACCCATTTACAATTTTTCATTCATACATTTTTTTCTGTATTGTTTCAAGCCCGAGACACGCACGCACGCAAGGCAATCTGCCAAATATTTCCCCCATTTCCAAATCACGTTTTTTTCAAGAGAAATAAACATACCTATACAAATTTAAATCATTAGAAAGCTTAAAAGTCTCCTCTTTCATATCATGTATAAATCTTCTAGAAACACCAATATTTGTTGTGATGACGATTTTATGAATGAACCGAGGGATATCCCATTCCGAAAACCGAAGCGTATGTTTCTTGTAAACATCGGAGAAAACGGCCTGGCGATTGGCGAGTTTATACCACGTGTCTCAACTTCGGCGTTCGTTCAGGGCTTCCGGAAACTATGGACGGGTTGCCGTACTGAAAAAGCAAGGGTTGGTTATGCCTGGT
Organism: Ophiura sarsii; assembly: GCA_035610835.1. Taxonomy (NCBI): domain Eukaryota; kingdom Metazoa; phylum Echinodermata; class Ophiuroidea; order Amphilepidida; family Ophiuridae; genus Ophiura; species Ophiura sarsii. The sequence goes on along the minus strand of CM069442.1, from coordinate 92,940,270 downwards.
GACCTTTTACACCACACTCTCAGCTGGTCGAGAACTGAATTTGTTTGTTGTCAATTATATCGACATCCCAATGTTGATATCGACATGTCGAGATAATAGCTGATGTCGACATAATGTCGACATCGGCCATGTCGATGACAGCCCTAATGTCGACACAGATGTCGACATCGAGATAAAATTGATATCAACATGATGACATGAAAAAATTGTTCCGACCACAGCCTTATGGGAAAGGGAGGGGGTTTGTGGTGGGGAGGTTTTTTTTGGTGGGGGAGGGGATTGGTATGTGCTTGGATGGTGTTTTTTTGGCAAAACATTACTAACATGATTTAATCTATTTGTTTGTGCTAATATAATTAAACATCTTGAATAATAATTAATATTTAAATATTAATAATTATTTATATCAAATTACATTTTTGAATACCAAATAAAATTCTTTATCTTATCCATTTTTATCCCCCTGGTTTGTAAAACCAGAAGGGGATTTTGTAATCATGTCGGGGTGGGGTGGGGGTGTGTGCGTCCGTATGTGTGTGCCTTTTGGTTAGCCTTTTTGGTTAGCCTTTTTCCGAATGCTGTATCTTTTGAACGGATGGACGGATTGACTTCAAACCTTCAGCGATAGGTAGGCCATGGTCAATAAATGTGGCTGTTTTTTTGGGTCTAATTTGCATAGGTCATCTGAGGTCAAAGGTCATCCAGAGGTCAATTCGTAAAAGTTGCCAGATTGACGTCAAACTTGGAGAAAAGAAACATGAACACCGGGTGAACATTTTGTTTGGTGAACATTTTGTTTGGTCTAATTTGCATAGGTCATCTAAGGTCAAAGGTCATCCAGAGGTCAAATCGTAAAAGTTGCCCGATTGACTTCAAACTTGGAGAAAAGAAACATGAACACCGGGGGAACATGTTTAAAATTAATTAGAGGTCATCCGAGGGTCAACGGTCATTAGAGGTCATTCAATTTCATAGGTCAACAAGGGGTTAAATCGTGCAATGAACACCGGAGGAACATGTCAAAAAATAATTAGAGGTCATCCGAGGTCAAAGATCATCCAAAGGTCAAATCGTAAAAGTTGCCCGATTGACAACAACCTTGAAGAAGAAAAACATGAACACCGGGGGGGGGGGGGGGGGAACATGACCCCTATGTGACCTTTGACCTTTTTTAGGTGATCTCCCAGCCAGGGGGATTCGCAAGTCGTGACTTGCAGTATTTTTAATATTACAAACAGTCAAAATTGTGACTACATGTGATGAATGAGATTGTATTTGGTATCCTCATCATTAAACAGGGTGAGTTTTGCTATGTCAATATCCAACATCATTTTAATCAAATCTTGAAACAAATCCAAAAATCAAAAATGATTGATTTGTGGTGGCTAAATGACTGAAATTTAAAGGGGCATTAAGAGATCTGGTGGAGGCAGCGCCCTGATACAAAAATGTATGATAAGAAAAGCCCACATCATTTGTAATTTTCCGAATTGACGAATTACGGAATCGGTACCAAAATATTACGGTCGAGCGTAAACCCATTGACTTCACACACAAACACGAATGCGAGCAGTGAGTTCATTACTCATCGTTCTATTGATAACAATTCACTGTTTTCATCTATTTTTGAACAGTATGACTTAACATGAAGTTTATTAACAATATAAAGATACTATTTGTCAAATATCAGTTGTCAGAGAGAGTGATGGAAAGGGAGTTAAATGGAGATATTATCAAAAAAATCAAAATCTTATGTGTAGAAATCTACATGAAGCTAATTATCGATTTCCCCACAGACGGCCCGTAATAATTTGTTTACACAATGGCAAATAGGAAATAGCTAGTGATTTGCGTGTATTTAATAGGCTCTGTTAGGTGCGCTATTTCAGCCAAACAAATCCATATGGCTCATTCCATGAAGTTGGGGCATTTGTTAAAATAGCAGAATTTGGTACTTTAGGCAGCTTATAAACGGTTTTACTCTATGTGTATATCAAAAAAAATTAGTGTCCAAAAACAGTACTAGGTTATAGTATTGAGCCATGAAAAAAAAATTAAAAATCGACCCTTCCTTGAAGAAAAAAGAAAGAAAAAATGAGGTGGTGTCCAAGACCATTTTTGCTAAAAAACGTGACATGGAAAACACAACCATTAATATGAGTTTTATGTAAGCAAAACTATCATAGAATTGCTTGGAAATCTATTTGATTAATAAAAGATACATGTATTCATAGTTTACTGACCAAAACACCTCGTCACGCTGGACTGATTTTTCACCCAAGCAACATGAAAATTGCCTTTCCGATGCTACACACGGTGTCCACAAAATATACACGTGTAGCATCGGGAGTTTTCATTGCTGAATGGGGGTAGTTCTCTATCATACATTTTAAAATTATTTTCCAAAATTAAGAGCATTTATCAATTGAAAACTATTGCAAATGAGAATAAATTTCATGAAGACCATTCCATATATTCATGAAAAAGTATACCGTGCCGTGTGCATGGTGTCCTAACCATAAAATGTAGCATCGTGATAAACATCCTATGCAATTTGTGGGAATCCCCCCTGGAGATAAATAAAACATTCCATATTTCTTTTTGTAAGGATAGAGGTCAATAGCTATCAGGTTTGTTTGGAATTTGCCACATGTGGGCTAGTTTTATCAAGGTTTCAGTCGCTGATGTCCCGTTGTAGCATCGGGACTTTTATGTAGCATCAAAATGTAAACATTGGATAGTTTTGTGAATGGTAAGTGCGATTGTAATTATTTCTTAATGTTGCTTGTATGTCTGTATTTATTAATGCATTTTTATTGAAAGGGAAACACTGAATCAGAATTTCTTTTCATGTTATGATATTAATTTTGAGTCACAGACGCCATAATAATTTGGCGTCCATGTAGCATCGGGCATAGCATGGGCAATATTTTGCATTGAGTATCGTTATAGTTCATTGAAATTGTAATTTTTTTGTAGAATCACATCATTAATAAACTTTGAAGTTAATAATGAATTAGTTTTTGCTCTTTTAATGCTAATAATATAGCTTACCAATACGATGCTACATGGACACCATGTCCATGTAGCATTTCATAAAATTTGCCTAATTAGACTAAAACAATTACCCCATTCGAAATTATCCATCACCCAAAACATTCAAAACATTGCCTACATTTTACTACACTTTACAGGAAAAAAAAGGCATAGTATGAGAGATGTATACAGTATATCTAATGAAATATATTAATACACAATGCTACATGGACACCATTTCCATTAGCATTTCACTGAATTCACAATAAACATTCCCTTATTTTAGTTTTATTTACTATAAATAAAACAAATAATTGTAAATCATTTATTAAGTTCTCTATCCTTTGCTATTCTTCTTCATGTTAAATGAATAATAACTATACTCCAGCATGATTTTAATATAAATATTTTCCTGCAACACAAAAAGTGCAACATGAATAAATAATCTACTCCAATATCATTATCAATACACAATGTTCCATGAAGATACTAAGCCATAGGGTTTATTTTGTTTTGCTTTGCAGGTTCTTGACATTAATTCAGAAGACAGTTCTATCGTCCTGGAATTTATGGAGATGAAGACAAGGAACCCATCATTTTCAAAAACTAGTACCGTTCCAAAGAAATCCATCGTGGCAATTAAATTATTTTTTTGCAAACTGACTTTTTAAGTGATCAAACTTTTCAATCATCTTTATCAATAATAGAGGATGATTCAATCAGAAACAAGCAAAGAGACTAAGATCACAAAGGGTACTTTAAGAACAACACTGCATGAAGTTTGTTTCAGTGGACATCTTTTAAGAGTTTCTTTGATCAATGGTGTATTGTTATTGAGTAATTGAAAGAAATGGTGTATGTATATCATAGGTAATTATGTTTTATGCTTCATGGCAGGTTATCTTTTTGTGTAATTTGTAGTTTTACAATCCATGTTATTAATTTTATCGTGTGCTTATAACATAAAAAGTTAACATCATAGTACATCCTCTCTATTGATCTGAAAAAGATGCACCTATTCAAGCTGTTCCAAATATTTTAGGGCACGGTGTCCATGTAGCATCGTAATACTTAAGTACACAGAAAAGGTAAATTTTACATGAACAGTGTTTAGATAAATTTCAAGCAATTCACTCTGTGTATCTACTTGATATGATGAACAAGTAGACAAACCATTCACACTTGTAATTATAATTGTAACAGTATGAATAGTCTTATTATTAACAATGTTACAAGACGCGGTGTCCATGTAGCATCGGTAGTGCATTTTATAACATTATACAGGTAAATAATACTTCATATACTTACTTTATGACTATAATGTAATCAATGTGCATGGTTTATAGAGTACTTTACATCAAACAAATATTGATATGTACTTTATTTAAATTCATTATACAAATTGCAAAATAAAGAGTCACTTTTCAATGAGTTTTTACATAAAACAGTTAATCTACGATGTCTTATTCGTTAAGTTATGTTCAACCTAGACAAATCTGGTTTCTTTTCATGTATTTGTGGTTGCAAGTAGTTAATTGAGGTATAGAAACTTGGCCCACATCTTAAGCTAATTTATTAGAAAATGATATGGAAATGGGAAATGGTGTCCATGTAGCATCAGGATTTTTGGAAATGTCATCCAACTGTTGAACATGTGCGGTTATTTTACACCAAATGTTACATTAAAAAAAAGAGTTCTACATTGGACTTTGGTAAATGTAGAACCTAAAAAAGAAGAAAGAGTTGGAAAATATCCATTTTGAAAATTTCACTTGGATGTCACATAATATGCCCCAACTTCATGGAATCAGCCATATGTTGATCTCGTGCAGTGCAGAAATATACTGGTGCTAACACTAAAACAGGAACAAAATATTGATGAATAGAGGGTGCAGACGATGAGAGCAAACTGTTCTCAAACATGAAAGGGAGTGCTGAGGCTGATCGGTTTGTCACGGACGGACGTTTGTGCAAAACATAAGCGAAAAACAGTTTGTAAAAAGTAACTACTGACATTTATTCAACTTTTTATGTTTAATGTTATAGAGAATCATCAACTTTATTGAAATACACAAAAAAAAATAAGGTGTGGTTTGTTACTAAAAATAGAATGACGGAAATGTTTGTGTCACGGACGGACTAGATAGAAATAGGGTTCTCTACCTTTTAGTGCTTCTTTTGATTTCTATCTAGTCAACTCCATATTCCCCAATGCTTTCCAGGTCAAATAGTAAGTAAGATACATGGTTTGAATATCTGATACACAGCATTTGAAAATATTTCTTATTTTTTACAGGGGTTAGGGTAACAAACTTTGTCACGGACGGACATTTTTGAGCGTCACGGACGGACACAAATGTTAACTACATAAAAAACTTTGAAATTGCCACTTATTTACACTTTAGTATGAAAAAATTGTATCAAATACTTACAAAATAGTAAGAAAAATGTTAAGTCATGAATTTTCAGTCTTAGTAATAAAAAGCAGTCAAGATATTAGTCTTTTTCCAACACTACGGACAAGATAGAAATAGGGTTCTCCGGACCTTTAGTACTTCTTCTTAATTTCTATTTAAACAATTCCATATTCCTCAAGCTTTCCAGGTCAAATAGTAAGTGAGATACATGGTTTGATACACAGCATTTGAAAACAGATTTATTTTTTACAGGTGAAGGGTAGACCTGTAACAAACTGTGTCATAGACGGAAATTTGTTAGCGTCACGGACGGACACAGATGTTGAAGAACTTTGAAATTGCCACTTATTTACATGACAAAATGGTATATATCAAATACTTACAAAATAGTAAGAAAAATTGAATGTCATCATTTTTCAGTCTTAGTAATTAAAAAGGATCACAAGATACCAAAACCAGTGTGATGGTTATATTCAAAGGTTGCAGAATTTGGCACTTTTATAGCAGAGGGTGATCAGTTGAAGGTTCACATTGGTGTGAAAAAAATTATTTTTGATATTGATATTGAAATGTACCTCGCAATATTGGACAACATCTTGGCTAACTGAAACTGTATTCGAAAAGATGAAAAAATGTAGAAAAGTTTTCGGAACAGTCCATTATTGCCCAAGGGATAGAAACAAGATGCGTCATGGATGGACATTCTTAGTAGAAGTTGACCTTGCCATATTTTATGTTAATGAAACATTTTCAATTTTGTAATTAAAAATTGATAGATGACACATTTATCCATTAAATAAGAAATATATTTTAGAAAAAAAGTTCTGGGAAGTAATTACCCTGCCCTTGTGATAACTTTTTGATGCAGAGCTGTCCGTCCGTGACGCAAAAAAAGTTTTAAAGTTTTACAACTTTTTTCAAGGAAAGAGACAAAATAAAAACGTAGTGAGCTATCTCCCCTATATACCCCCTTTCTCATGTAGAAATGAAACTTAACAATGGCGTCAATAAATAAGTTAAATCAGTGATTAAAAGTTGTCACAGACGGACACAAATTTTGTCACGGACGGACATTATTCAGTTCTGAGTACAAATGCCAAACTGAATCCTGCCCCTCTTACCATAAATGGCAAGAGATAGACCTGCTGCATCATGTAAATAGACTGTATGCTGTGATACAACTTTGTAAAACAATTTTGACTCTTCTTTGATTATAAATTTTGTTCGATTAATTGTGTAAAAGACTGTATGCTGTGATACAACTTTTTAAAACAATTTTGACCCTTCTTTGATAAGTTTCTGTTCAATTAATTGTGTAATTAAAGGTTAGTGATAATGGATACATGTAGGCATCCAACCGTGTTTTGAGTTTTTCAAAGTTTCATGAAGAAAAAGCCTGCAACTTTTGATAGTGCAAAGCTTAAAATTAAATTTGTGCTAACATCTCCAATGATACTTTCTGATTTCAATGCTGTTACTTGCTTTTATTTTACATACACTTATTATATGGGGCAATTTTAAACAGTGTCTTTTAACTGATCTCATGCTACCCCTTTTATTTGCAAGCAATATTTCAGCATGTACAAGCAGTAAGGTTAACAAGCGCAAGCTATATTACATATTCACCAAAGAAGATCTGCTGAGGGTTCACAAATGCGCAAATAAGCAAATGACTTCATTTGACTTCAAGTAATTTTACAGTGCACCTGGTGAGCATCATAACATGTGCTCACTGCTGTAGCAAACCTACTCATTTGCATAAAGGGCACACCTGTATGGACTAGTTCATTTAATGGTAAGAGGGGTGGTATTCAGCTTTGCTTGTGTGCTCAGAACTGAACAGTAGTTAACAGTGTCCGTCCGTGACAAAATTTGTGTCCGTCCGTGACAACTTTTAATTAAAGATTTAACTAATTTATGCCTGCCTAATTAATTAATACTCCTGCATGGGAAAGAATACATATGATATAAGGGAGATACTTCACTATGTTTTTAATTTTTTACTTTGTCCTTGAAATTAGTTTAAAAACTTTTAAACTTTTTTTGTGTCATGGACGGACAGCAAAACATCAAAATGTTAACGCAAGTCTAGCGATATAACTTCCCCAGAATTTTTTTTCCAAATATTTATCTTATTTGATGGAAAAGTGTGTCAGCTATCAACATTACATCACAAAACTCTGAAAATGTTACATTAACATAAACATATAGCATGATGAACTTGAACTAAAATGTCCGTCCGTGACGCATCTTGTTTTCACCCCTTGGCCAATAATGGACTGTTCCGCGAATGTACCGCATTTTAATTTTTTTTAAATGCAGTTTCAGATAGCCTAGATATTGTCCAACATTGTGAGGTACCTATCAATATCAAAATCAGAAATTTATTTTTTCATAACCATGTTAACCTTTAACCGATCAGCCTCTGCTGAACTTTTAGAAGAGTCGAAGTGCATGTAAAATTCCAACTGTAGATTACAGGCTGGACGAGACTCCTCCCATGAAGGCTCCCAGGGTAGGTGCAGTCAGAACTATGCCAGGCAGGGAGTGTGTTCCTAGTGGCGTAACCAAAGGGGATCTCCCCTTCCCCAATATTGATGTCGTGTCGGTTGAGATAGGCACTGTCGGTTCATTAGCCATGAGGAATCATGGAATTATGATGGTCAAAAGTACACATATGAAGAAAAAAATGCGTGTTCCGCGCGCATATATGTCCACAAAATGCAATATTTATTGATACAAGCTTGTTTAGAGCCAAAATTTACCTCAATCGTGGCAAAAATAAGTGTCTATGTACGCACTCTTAATTGCCAAACAGCGCTACATGGTTGTATTGTCCTATTCGATAGTAAAATAAGGCTCCACAAAAAAGACTTACATTAGTGCTTGTACGTGTAGTTCTGGTGCCATGTGAACACAGCCTAGCGTCCAGTTCATCTTTCGCTGCGATGGAGACTGTGTATTTTTAAGGTCTTTGATTATTTCATTGTCTCCTGCACATATTCTTTCCAGATGAAGTTATTCGCAAGAGACTACTGATAGAAGGGGAGAGTGGTGCTGATGATAGGAGAATCAACACATTATTAAAACACTTTGTCAAATGGTGTAATACACCTGGCAACACTGAAGAAAGGTTAGTTTGTTACCCAATTCAATCCCTGCACAGTATTTTAACAAACCCATACTAATGATACTGGTAGCCCTTCTTTTTTAGTCTGTTTATTGTCTTATTTATCTTCATTGACAGTGATGTAATTTTACAGAGGCAGCATTTATGCCCACATATCTTCTGTCTTACTATGCAAGTGTGTATATTGTCACAAGATATAAGTGTGTTAGTGTCATAGACCTGACGGGGAAGTCCTCTTTTGGTCTATACACTGGCGCGCTCAACATTTGTGCAGAAGGTCCCGGGTTTAAATCCTGGCCGGTGCTCTCAAATGTTGCTGGTATATCTTGTTGAGTTATGATATGTTAGGGTGGTACGTGGTATGTGACAATATGCCAGATACACACATTAATTCACTACGATCATAAACATCACTGTCCAGTGAAAGTGAACAGATAACTCTTTTGCATAATGGTTGAAGGCTACATATGTGGTGACCAGAGTAGTCAATGTTGGGTGTGCAACCAAAATGCCTGACTGGCATGGGTTTGGTTTCTCACCCCAACGACCCAGATTTTATGACATTTTTTTGTCATCACTAGTCCAATTTTGTCCACTGATTGTTTTTCCCAAACCACGTTCAGGGCATTAGTGTTAAAAATGAGCGAATAAAGGTATTGTTTTCTAAGACCAAATTTGTGTTATGTAATTCAAGGCAAAACAGTACTTCTGCCCGCTTTTATGTAAGACAAATAATATAGGTATGGCCTGGAAACAATAAACTAGAGAGTTAATAAACAAGAGTTGTTTTACAAGCTGCACTTCCGATCCCAACATTACTACTCAGTGCAACAATTGCCTGAAAAAACCCTCACATTTCATTTAATCATATGTTTTACCATATGGAATTTTACCTTAAATGTTGATGTTCTGATTGCTGGCCTGAACTTCAACTTGATGTTTAATATTTTACATGAAAGGTCATCCTTAAAATTGTCACATTCCAATGTTTTATTGTATAACTCCAATAGTTCTTATTTTAGAAGCACAAGGTCACAAGAAATTTGCCCATTGAGTACACAAACTGGCGGGTGGTTAACCACCTTTGGCAGTAATTCACCACATTTTAGCCTATAATTTCTAAATGGAACATTTCTGGCCCCTAAGATTTTACAGACATAATGAGAAAAATATGGGGATTCTTATGATATCAAAATATCTTGATGTGAAAAAAAATCATAGCCCCCCCCAAAAAAGTGATAGGACATACAACTTTATGGAAAACTAGTACCTTAGCATATTTGGTCAGTGGTCAATCAAGCCTATTGGCACTGTCTTTCTTTAGTGTAAACAATGTGATACATAACATATTTAATCTGTACCATGCCTTATCCACTATTTTTCCTTGGTTTAATTTGTAGCAATGCCATGTACCAGAAGATGTCCTTTATGATGTCACAGATTGAATTTGCAATGGAAAAGACGTATCTCATCCATGAAATGAATAAAAAGGAAATGGCAAATTATGAACAGTTATATACACAAATAGGTAAGACAAGTATTCACACTATATACCAAGTATTGTAGAATGGGGAAACTTTTACCCTTGATGGGTAACTTTGGCCCACCCCAAAAAAGAGAGTTTATTTGTCAAATTTTGAGAACAGTTTTATAGTGACATTTTTTAATTTGATGTAATTACAACAAATTGCAACTGCCTCAACTGCCTACATGGTAGGTATATTCAGCAACTTTTATGTTGTGGTTTGATAAGACAATTTACCTATGACAAAAACAATACCCAATTCTTTTTCATTACGACATAAACCAGCATTTACTTTAAAAAGAAGCGAAAAGTGGGGTAACTTTGGCCCAATTTATTTGTTATTGCTTGTATAAAGTCAAAACAAGCAACCTCGCCACAAATTAAATGATTTACCATGAATATTTGGAATGTTTTTCTCTAGTTTTACAATGTGTTTATTTTTTGGTATTTTGGGTTTTATATTACATTCTAAACTGTAAAATATTCATAGAAATAGTGTTGTTGTTTTTAAAAACATTCCAATGAACCTTAAACAAACATTAATTATAAACAAAAGTTTGAAATATCTTCTCATCCTAGTAGGTTTGAACGAGTTTTTTCGTAAGTGGGCCAAAGTTACACACATGTGGGGTAACTTTGAAATACTGAAATTTTTAAAACAAACAAAATGATGTGAGAGGCAAGTTATACTATCAACTAGTCTAGTTTATGAACAAAAATTATATTCCATGCAATGAATAAAAATAAAAATGTAAAAAAGTGGGTCAAAGTATCCCCATTCTACGGTAGTAATTATGAACAGTTATATGGCTCATTCCATGAAGTTGGGGCATATTATGTGACATCCAAGTGAAATTTTCAAAATGGATATTTTCCAACTCTTTCTTCTTTTTTAGGTTCTACATTTACCAAAGTCCAATGTAGAACTTTTTTTTTAATGTAACATTTGGTGTAAAATAACCGCACATGTTCAACAGTTGGAAGACATTTCCAAAAATCCTGATGCTACATGGACACCATTTCCCATTTCCATATCATTTGCTAATAAATTAGCTTAAGATGTGGGCCAAGTTTCTATACCTCAATTAACTACTTGGAACCACAAATACATGAAAAGAAACCAGATTTGTCTAGGTTGAACATAACTTAACGAACAAGACATCGTAGATTAACTGTTTTATGTAAAAACTCATTGAAAAGTGACTCTTTATTTTGCAATTTGTATAATGAATTTAAATAAAGTACATATCAATATTGGTTTGATGTAAAGTACTCTATAAACCATGCACATTGATTACATTATAGTCATAAAGTAAGTATATGAAGTATTATTTACCTGTATAATGTTATAAAATGCACTACCGATGCTACATGGACACCGCGTCTTGTAACATTGTTAATAATAAGACTATTCATACTGTTACAATTATTTGAGTGTGAATGGTTTGTCTACTTGTTCATCATATCAAGTAGATACACAGAGTGAATTGCTTGAAATTGATCTAAACACTGTTCATGTAAAATTTACCTTTTCTGTGTACTTAAGTATTTACGATGCTACATGGACACCGTGCCCTAAAATATTTGGAACAGCTTGAACAGGTGCATCTTTTTCAGATCAATAGAGAGGATGTACTATGATGTTAACTTTTTATGTTATAAGCACACGATAAAATTAATAACATGGATTGTAAAACTACAAATTACACAAAAAGATAACCTGCCATGAAGCATAAAACATAATTACCTATGATACACATACACCATTTCTTACAATTACACAATAACAATACACCATTGATCAAAGAAACTTAAGATGTCCACTGAAACAAACTTCATGCAGTGTTGTTCTTAAAGTACCCTTTGTGATCTTAGTCTCTTTGCTCGTTTCTGATTGAATCATCCTCTATTATTGATAAAGATGATTGAAAAGTTTGATCACTTAAAAAGTCAGTTTGCAAAAAAATAATTTAATTGCCATGATGGATTTCTTTGGAAAGGTACTAGTTTTTGAAAATGATGGGTTCCTTGTCTTCATCTCCATAAATTCCAGGACGATAGAACTGTCTTCTGAATTAATGTCAAGAACCTGCAAAGCAAAACAAAATAAACCCTATGGCTTAGTATCTTCATGGAACATTGTGTATTGATATTGGAGTAGATTATTTATTCATGTTGCACTTTTTGTGTTGCAGGAAAATATTTATATTAAAATCATGCTGGAGTATTTTATTTATTATTCATTTAACACAAGCATGTGCAACCTTTTCTACCACGCGGGCCGCATTGTGATTTTGAGATCCATTCACGGGCCGCAGTGAATGTCAAACATTCCAAAACACATCCGGATACCCGCTTCTCTTCGCCATTTTAACCAGGGATTTTAACACGCAATCACAAGTTTGTTTTGATGAAAGAAATGCGCGCATAGCGCGCGAAAATTTTCGACTTTACACTTATTTTTGCTATGATTGAGGTATATTTCTGCTTTAAACAAGTTTCTACCAAAAGAAAATCCATTTGGGGTACACATGCGCAGTAGCGCGCGAAACAATTAGATCTGTGTACTTTTGACCATCATAATTCCATGATTCCTCTTGTCTAATTAACCGACAGTGTCAATCTCAACCGACACGACAGTCAATATTGGGGGGAAATTGGCCCCCTCGCCCCCCTCTGGCTAAATCAATTCGCCATTAGTGTAACCTAGGGAGTTCCGGTTAAAACGGGCCGCATCAATGGGAATTTTGGGATTGCTTTGCGGGCCGCAGATTAGAGGCCGGCGGGCCGCAGGTTGCACACGCTTGATTTAACATGAAAAAGAATAGCAAAGGATAGAGAACTTAAATGATTTACAATTATTTGTTTTATTTATAGTAAATAAAACTAAAATAAGGGAATGTTTATTGTGAATTCAGTGAAATGCTAATGGAAATGGTGTCCATGTAGCATTGTGTATTAATATATTTCATTAGATATACATCTCTCATAATATGCCTTTTTTCTGTAAAGTATAGTAAAATGTAGGCAATGTTTTGAATGTTTTGGGTGATGGATAATTTCGAATGGGGTAATTGTTTTAGTCTAATTAGGCAAATTGTATGAAATGCTACATGGACATGGTGTCCATGTAGCATCGTATTGGTAAGCTATATTATTAGCATTAAAAGCATTATTAACTTCAAAGTTTATTAATGATGTGATTCTACAAAAAAATTACAATTTCAACGAACTATAACGATACCCAATGCAAAATATTGTCCATGCTATGCCCGATGCTACATGGAGGCCAAATTATTATGGCGTCCGTGACTCAAAATTAATATCATAACATGAAAAGAAATTCTGATTCAGTGTTTCCCTTTCAATAAAAATGCATTAATAAATACAGACATACAAGCAACATTAAGAAATAATTACAATCGCACTTACCATTCACAAAACTATCCAATGTTTACATTTTGATGCTACATAAAAGTCCCGATGCTACAACGGGACACCAGCGACTGAAACCTTGATAAAACTAGCCCACATGTGGCAAATTCCAAATAAACCTGATAACTATTGACCTCTATCCTTACAAAAAGAAATATGGAATGTTTTATTTATCTCCAGGGGGGATTCCCACAAATTGCATAGGATGTTTATCACGATGCTACATTTTATGGTTAGGACACCATGCACACTACACGGTATACTTTTTCATGAATATATGGAATGGTCTTCATGAAATTTATTCTCATTTGCAATAGTTTTCAATTGATAAATGCTCTTAATTTTGGAAAATAATTAAAAAATGTATGATAGAGAACTACCCCCATTCAGCAATGAAAACTCCCGATGCTACACGTGTATATTTTGTGGACACCGTGCGTAGCATCGGAAAGGCAATTTTCATGTTGCTTGGGTGAAAAATCAGTCCAGCATGACGAGGTGTTTTGGTCAGTAAACTATGAATACATATTAATTGTTGTGTTTTCCATGTCACGTTTTTTAGCAAAAATGGTCTTGGACACCACCTCATTTTTTATTTTATTTTTCTTCAAGGAAGGGTCGATTTTCTTTTTCAATACTATAACCTAGTACTGTTTTTGGACACTAATTTTTGTTTTGTTTTGATATACACATAGAGTAAAACAGTTTATAAGCTGCCTAAAGTACCAAATTCTGCTATTTTAACAAATACCCCAACTTCATGGAATGAGCCATATATAAACAAATACAGTAGAAACTTGTTAACAAATAAACGCATAGCCCGAAATCCCGCTTACCACGATGTGTTTTACAAAGTCCCGTTCAACAGCCTATCTTTTCTGTACCAACACAAACAAAATAACTCAAAACTTTTAGAAAACTGAAAGAAGTGGTCAAACCCGAGATTCACGGCAAGAATGGTGTGATTGCGTTTTCTGCCAGGCCTTAACTCGATTGCAAGGTGGTGACTGATTTTCGGCCATTTCAGGCCCGGATGTTTAACCAGAAATTTGGATAACCTGAAGTAATTCTGCTGGTCCTGGCGACTTTGTGTTAAAATTTAGTGCCAGTTAATTTTACTGACGGCGAACGGAGTAAGTGTAACAAACAAAGTGCAGCGGATCATGGCATGGGTCCAGAGGCCTTCTCAATGTGTTTTTTAGGTTTTTTGCACTTTGAGGGTTCCTGCCACATAATTTCTTGTTTTATGAGGCAGTTTAATGATTTTATCCACAAATTGTTAAAACAAAAAAATAGAAAATGGTGTTTATTTTTAGAGTGCCGGTCGGCAATCTTGAGTGCTGGCTACACCTGACAGGCACCGACCGGCTTAGTGACAAGCCTGAAGTACAATATTATTTTTGTATATAAAGAGCAAATGTTAACAATAGCCCAATAGACATTAACAAGGTTAATGAGCTGAGTGATTAGAAATCAAACTGGTAACTCTCTACAAAATGCTCTGAAAGGCCAATCAATTGGTTCGCTGCAACTCAGAAAATATGCATAATACAAGAAACACAAATGGGCAGGGTTAAAAATGCCAATGAAAGTGACATAAAAATAAGATAAAACCCCATACACAGAGAACAACATCAAAATATAAATAAAAGAAGAAGAACAAATATCTGGAGGTCTGATGGGCATCAAGAAAACCTTCACAACAAACTTAGGAACTAAATCTACCAGGAGCTGCATGTTGCCAGCAATTACACAGCCCAAATCAGGGAACAGTATCATTAGTATACTGTCATTATACTGTTAAGAAGTGTAGTGATGGATAGTGCTCACATCGTATTTGAATAACATGCCCATGGAGATCTGTGAAGCAGAGTCGTGTGTATTGTTTCAAGCATATCTTGAAAACATCTTTATTCCCATGTTGATTTTTGTGTTCTTGCTCATGTTTCTTTTCTGTGCTTTGATATGTATATATTTTGTTTATCATTGTAAAGCGCTGTAGACCGCTTAATAGATGTTTGTATAGATAGATAGATAGATAGATGTTATTACACAGAGCAAATCAGGGAGCAGTATCATTATACTGTCAAAGAGTGTAGTGGTGGATAGATGTTGAGATACATTAACCCTTTGAACCCGACGCGCCGGTATCCCGGCTTACGTGTAAGTGTACCGTATACCCGACGAGCCGATATCCCGGCTTAGAGGTATGCATGCATTCAACCATATGAGACGGACTATAGGCTCAGTGTAGGATGTCGAAAGGGGTTTGATTACAAAGATAAGACTACTGCGCATCTAAAAATTGCCGGGTCAAAGTTCAGAGGCTTGTTGTTATCAATTGACGAGTGTTTCTAGCAGCGCATTTTGCTTGCTGTTTTTTCGTGTTTTTTCGCATCAAAATTACATTGAAATGTGGCGCGTTTTGGACATTCTGGACGATAGTGATACTGCTTAGGATTTGTTTAGATGATAGTTCTGGAATTTCAGATGATTTTGAGACCCGAGCAATGAATGGGCATTGATGGAAGTCATAAGCTTTTCATGTATTTGCGGTAATGTATCAGTATCAGTATCAGTATCGGTGTACGGGTGGGTTTTGGGGTCCAAAATGTCGCCATTTTAATTTATTTTTGTCCTGAAAACACAATCCAAGTAAACTGTTATTGTTTTTATATGATTGTATAATATTACAGATGATTCGGAACAAGTTTAGTATTGTTTTATCCATTTCCTGCCAAAATCAATATTTTGTGCGTTACCCCCGGCGGGGCTAGGGTCAGCGGTACACATTGCCTGGCGCGGTTAGGGTTCAAAGGGTTAATACAATATTAAGCTATATTTTTAACTAAAAATAATCAAAACCCCTAATAATGATATATATTGTATTATTTATTCATTTAGAGGAACAGATTGGAGCAGCTCACACCAAAATAGAAGAATGCAAGAAAGATCTGCAGGAAGCAAAGCAGATCAGGAGACATCGGCAGGAATATGATGCTCTTGCAAAGGTCATACAGAAACAACCGGACAGAAAAGGAACAACTAAGTAAGTAATGTGTTATGGTCAACAGTTTGAGAATAATTACATTTTCTCTTGTGGTGGTAGAGAAATAAAATAATAATTTCCTCGACTGGGATTTGAACCTGGGACCTCCTGATCACTAGACAGACGCTCTACCCACTGAGCTAACAAGGACAATGGGTATCAGCCCGGGTTCAAATCCTGGTTCAAATCCTGGTTGCTTGACCACCGCGAGGAAAGATTAATCGTTGTAATCACTTCCACCTTGTGACCTACCATCTTTTGAAAATTACAAGTCAAGAGATATAGCAAATATCCCCAGACACACTTTGTTTGATTTGGCTAGTTACCAGATTTTCTTGACGTAACATTTGGAATCTATATTTAGATTTTGTTTGGACTTATTGATCATCCTAAAACGATGGTTTGTGAATCTTATTCATGGCAACATTCTATGATCATATCTGAGATTTTGGGTTGATGCGCAATGTTCGTTAATCCCATGCTGACAAATAGTATTCTAATGTAACACCTTTCAGTTAGGGTGAGTAACTTTCCTGAACCATGATTGCTTTCGGGGTTTGTGTATTAGTTGTTTGCTTAGTTTTGTTTTGTTTTCACAGTTCACTTCCATTAAACCAAGCGTGTGCAACCTGCGGCCCGCCGGCCTCTAATCTGCGGCCCGCTTCAAGCGATTCAAGCATGCCGCCAGTCACAACAGATTCACAGGACAATCTCGCAATAAAAAAACCTGTGGCCCGTGAATAGATCTTAAAATCACAATGAGGCCCGGGTGGTAGAAAAGGTTGCACATGCTTGCATTAAACAGACCTGATCCTTCTTTATCCACAAAACATGTTTTTAATTTTGACTCCCCTGCTCAACTGAACTTACTGCACAGCATGCTATTCCTTCTTACATCAGACTTAGGACACGTCTTATAATTGCTCCAGATTGCTGTGTCTTGATATTGGAATTGTATTTGTTTAAACTGCTTTTCTTTCTGTTGCAGAAAACTTGAAGATCTAGACAGGGAACTTGGACAACAAACAAAAGCCAAACAGATTCTAGAACAAAAGGTGAGTAACATATACTATGCACTCTTCAGTAAAATTTAAATGCTCATGAACATGGCCTTGTAACTGCATTCTACAATGAGCGAACCAGCATCACTGGATCATGCCCTTTGTAACTTGTAACCAAAGAAACATGATTGGTCAATTACCAAATTGTTCAGTAAGTAGGTCACATGTTGAGGTTTACTGTATCCTTAGCGACTGTGACTGTTTTTTCACTTACCAGCCACATGGTTTGTGTCGAAATGTTTTGAAGTGATATAAGATTTGTTTTGGCCACAGTGTTCTTATTCCATTACTAAAAACATTAAAGGAACACTAAGAGATGTGTTGGAGGCTGCGCCCTCAATCATACTATAATTTGCCGTATGTTGTATGTATGTATGTATCCATAAAGGCTCTCTCAATTTGCAGCTAAAAGTTGGACTGATAAAAGATGATTATAATGTGAGTGTTATAAGCTATACATGGCTGAAAACCGTACAGAATTGACCGAGATATGAGCAAAAGAGTAAAATCCAGGGCCTTTTTAGACTGTTTCTACGGGCCATGTTTGTTTATTTTTGTGCGTACTGCAACCATGCAGTTGGCACGTAACTGTCATAACGCGTCGTAGTGCGCCATGAAAAATAAACGCTCACACGCACTACACTCATGCACCCCTACACATGCGGGCGGGCAAATATTGGAGAGCGCTGCGCTACGGGACTTGGTTAATTTAGGCCTTGAAGGTTTATAAGCGCGGGCGGGCACGGTGGAGGGGCGGGGACGGCAGCCGAGGGACGGCAGGGGGGGGGGGGGGGGGGGGTGCGAGGGGAGGCCATGAAGTAATGAGGTTTGGGAGGCAAGGGTTTAATGAAGAACGCTACGGGAGTTGGTTAATTTACGCCTTGAAGGTTTAGATAAGCACGGGAGAGGAGGATCATGAAGTAATGAGGTTGGGAGGCAGGGGGTTAATGAAGAAATGTGATACTAAATTGCGTAACACTAACAATGAGGGTGGTTGAAATTATAAACCAGGGGATACAGCTTGGGGAGATGGGAGATGGTTAAGGTTTAGGCCTTGGAGTTGAAATATGCCACGGGCATGGGCGGGCGGGGGTCTTTTTATTTGTTTAATTGAAATTTGAAAACTTTTGAATTAAAACAAAACCTTTTGATTTAAAACAAAAATGTTTTAAATATTGTTCAATTCCTATGTGTTTCGATATAAATTTTCCAACACTTATGTGTTGTTTCATTTGGTAGGTGTTCTATCTGGTAGGCCCTACTCCCTAGCGGCCTAGCGGGAGAGCCCGTCCAAAGGACGGGCGTCCCGCTAGTTATGATAAAAACTGGGATTGGTATATTTTAACAATTGTATTACATGTATGAACTTACACCTATAAGGATTAAGAAAATCAGCCCTCTTTGTACAACAAAACTTTAATTCAAAAATGCTGATCGAGCCGCGATCAGCATTCTACGTCAAACAGTGTCCCCCTGCCGTGATAAATAACGCGAACCATATTTACATAGAGGGCGTTTTTAAGAAAAGGTTCAATAAATAGCGATGGTTCTGTTTTAATCAAGTTTTGCTGTGTTTTTGTGAGTAGAAACAACAATAATGGTCATTTTTAATGTTCATCTTGAATTCTGAAGTAATTTTTTTTTAAAATCTTCAACACTTCTTCCTGTCCCTTTAATGTAGTTGCAGTCCTAGAATACCATGTAGCATCCATCGCCCAATGTGAAGTCAAAAGCATATTGTTGAATCTTCAATATAAAAGACTTGGAATTCAGATTCCTGGAATGATTTTTATCTTTAATTAATATCGCATTCTTAGGTTCAAATCAATATCTCAATTTTGTGACATTGGACCATGGATTGAGGAGTTACTATTGTCAAAGGCAAGGTTTGATAAAAATGTGGACTGCTATCTTCTCTAATCTATTCTTTAATAAAATACAGTCTCAGCTAACTTTTCTAGAGCCTTATGCGTCATATTTTTTGACAACTTGTTCCATTTGATTTGCTGTATCATAGCTATATTATAGGTACCGAAACTTTGGTTATCCTGAGATGCATTTGAAATTGAAATTTTGTTTTCTGATTATCTTTCAGCTTGAGGTGCGTCGTAAACAATTCCATGTCCTTATCAGTGCAATTACTGAACTGCAAAGAATCCTCACAGGTAAGAAGTGGAATGAGTTACCCCTGGCCGCTAAGGCCTAAAAAAAAAGTTTGATTGGCGTAACATAGAGAGAAAAAAATAGGGTAGGTAGGTCGGATTTTTTTTGGATTTTTTTAAATCTATAAAACTTCTATGAAATTGTATATACCAGCACACATATACCACACAGACACAAATACACATTTTCACTGTGTTTTTTCTTTTCTCACACACACAAAAAAAACAAAAAAAACAAAAAACAAAAAAAATGTTTAGGGTCGCCGGTTAAAATAGGGTCGGTCAGGTTACGCCAAACAAACCTTTTTTTTTTAGGCCTAATTGCTACGCTCTGTTCGCTTCACTCACTACGCTCGCATTTCAGACTTTTCTGTAAAGGCTGTTCTCATGCCTGTGTAAGTAACTACAATCATGTTCAAAAATGTTGGGACACTTCCTGCATGTCATGTAAAAACGGTGATCCCTCCCCTAAACGCAATGTTGGTCCATATAAAAGCATCGTCAAGCAAAGGGCTGTGGTATATATATATGCTCCAACATTGGTTTGGGGGAGGGGTGCTATGTGTATCGCAAGCCATGAGGGCCATAACGTATTGTGGCAACGCGTTGCTGAAAATAGGCAATAGGAAGAGAGTTTTGGGCAACGCGTTGCTCTACTTTTTGCCGGGGGGGGGGGGGGGGGCTTTACATAAACTACTTTTGACTATTATATTTTCAACTGGCAGCTTTTTACTCATTTTGGAAGATATTTCATGCGCACATGTATAGTGTCCCAACCGGTTTTGAACAAGATTGTAGCTGCAAAAAGAGTTAACACAATCATTTGTGAAACAATATTTTCCACCTTATATGGAAATTAATTTATAAAAGAATGGTCATAGAAATCCATGGATATTAAAGGGAATTATTATCAAAGGGAATTATAAAGCAGGAGTGCTACGTGTATCGCAAGCCATGAGGGCCATAACGTATTGTGGCAACGCGTTGCTAAAAATAGGCAATAGGAAGAGAGTTTTGGGCAACGTGTTGCGCTACTTTTTGGTGGCAATTTAGTTAAAATATTTGGGATTGGAAGCAACGCGTAGCTTTCATTTCAGCCTTGGATTTACAAGTGCACCAATCACAGCGGGTCTTACTTGATGTTGATTTATACCATGAATGTTATGGGCTATCTACTCAGTATCTCTCCGGTAGTAGAAATTTAAAGCAGGGAACTAAAACGACGTGGTTTTGCTGAAAATTTGTAAGCCAATTGAGTCATGACATCTGCAAGGCGAACGAGTTCAAACCCGACGTGAAAGACGAGCTGGAAATGCAGATTGAACATTATTTCTCCATCGTTTTTCATAAGTGGTAAACGACTTTGTATGATTAACATCGCCGAGAATGGCCCGTCCAAACTCTGTTGAAAGAACTTTGCCAATTGGTTAATCAAAAGAACTCCTTGAAAGCAAAGCAACTTAAAACAATCTCGAAAGCAACGCGTTTGAAAATCATCTCGAAAGCAACCTGTTGCTTTGAAAATCATCTTAAAAGCAACACGTTGCCAAAAACTCTATTCCTATTGGCTATTTTAGCAACACTCTGTTTTGGGTAAGCAACGCGTTTCCACAATATATTATTGACCTCATGGCTTGTGATATACGTGACGTTAGCAGTTCCTTATTTATGTCATTAGCATGTCAATCGCATGTCAAATTATAGACAGTGACTTACCAAAAGGGACCAATCAAAATGTCCAGTTTTTAAGTTACAAACAACTGAGAAAACAAAAGTTAAATATAACTCAAAATCATATATTGCCGACATCCGACTCATTCCGCTTGATCACATCACATATTGTGAGTGGCGCTGTACATGCCTTAAAATGATTCTGTTATCAAATACAACACTATGTCTCAAAGTTTTTTATTATCATTTTCTCACACTTTTGCAGAAGATGAAGATTGCAGAGATCAACAAGATATTGAAATTGACTCCACGTACAACAGCTCTGTGGATGATTCTATGGACATAAGTGTTACGGACAAATGATCAACCTCATTTGTACTGCTCCAAAGACAGTACACTACCACAAGACCAAATAACTTGCTCTTATTTTTGTATTCAGTACAAATAAAATATAAGCGTGGAAAAAGTGTGTTTTCATCAGAATAACCATTTAAATAATTGATGACTCGCATAACTAGTGGCCTACATATTGACACCCCTTTAGTCATGGTTTAGGAATGTCATATTTTGTTTACAACCTGGTTGACTTGTACATTATGCTTTTGTTATCAAAGCTTACAGCTAGAAAGTTGATGAATAATGCTACATTACTGTTAGAGCGGATATTGAATTGTGAGATGTTCCCCTTGTTTCCATGGTAGGAAATACCAAACTGAATCAAATATGATGCTATGAAATGGTATCATATGATGGATGTGGATGTAGAACTCTGAAATGTGGGTCAGGATTCATGAAACTCATCTGTATTGCTATCTGAGTTACTGGTGTAGCACATTTATAGACAGCTAAATAATGATTCGATGTTAATTGCAACGCTATGGCTATCCTTTGGACCTATTGAATTACTAAAGCATATGCTGCATAAACCTGAAAGACATTCCCAAATGGTATCACATGTTTGTCCAGTCCACACATCCACTGACAGTTCAACTAATGAGGCTTATACAAGTTTAGTTAGATTATGTCCAAAAGAATAGGATGCCAATGTTATGATCAAGAAAGGGCAATTTTGCATTTCAAACTAATTCACAACTTCCAAAGTATTATTCCTGATATAGAGTCTTTCTTGAAATGGCATGCACATGAATGTTCAAGATGTTTATGCAAATCCTTGAAGGGAGGCAAATGAGCATAATGGATAATAATTTGTTTGTTTTAATGCAAAGAAGATAACTATTACATTGAGATTGTATTCTGTCGTCATTGTTTAAAATAAGGCTTCTCCGTATTCCAGAAAAATGTACAGCTTAATTGTTTTTTAATTATACAAATAATAAAGTTGCATCCTTTTTTTTGTAACGTAAAGAATAATAAGGGTATGTACAATTTTATGATCATGTTAAATCCTAATCCATGATTAATTTATCAGGGAATCCAAGTGAAAATTTAAACAAGGTCAACTTTGGCAAAAATACTCAAACATTCCTTGTGTACCCTGTTTTATATCTCTGTTATATCTCTACATTTATTTGAAAAGAGTCCACATTTATCTGGAATAAGGAGTAGGTTGAGGTTTCTCAATAGTAACATTACTCTCAGATAACTAAATTGGACAAGACACTGGTGAATGTGATAAATAGTCGGACAGCTATTGCTCAGAGGATTTATTCCTTAAATACTACAGAATGTCAAATTTGATTGATAATACAAAATATTGAACATCTAATAATATAGATGAATTGAATATATTGATATCGTACCAGTACATTTAAATATAATTTTATTCCATAAGTTCAAAACACAGTTGGAACAAGGAGTCCCATGATTGGAAGGTCATAATAGGACATACCGTTCAGACTGTTCAGTTTCATAAACAGTTTATCAATTTTTGAAGGCCTAGTAAAGTACCAAAAACCCTAAGTTAAATAACGGATCTGATTCCGCACCATTATGACCAATGTCAGAATTTTACTAATTCATTAATTATAAGTCCCCCATGGAGTCATCCGTACTGTTCAATTTTGGAAGGAAATGATAACCAAAAATTATGTGAGAAGAGCGGGGGATAATTGAAATTAATTATCACAATTGTAATCTTAATTGACCATTGGCGTGAATTAGATAGTAATTGGCTTAAGATTTGACCTTGTAAGTATATAATTTTGTTTTTAATCATTACTTGTTGATGATATTTATGATAGTAAAAATTCAATAATTTGGATTTAAACCCATAAATGTTAAAGAATAATCCACCAACAGCCACACTCCAGTCACCCCCTGACTAACCTTAGAGGGTTGCCGAAACGAGAGCCAAAAATACACAATAATAATAAATAAATTGCAACCAACAGAGGCTCTGGACCAAGGAAAGGACAAATAAAAATCTGGAAAAGACAAAATAAATAAATAAATAAAAATATAATAATAAAAAGGGTCAATGTATCATGAGGCTAAACTAATGACAGAATTTTGCAGGGGTGAGAATCTACGAAGACCCAGAGAGGACATGGTAAAAAGAAAAATTACATACGCACGTGAAAAAAACCCAAAACGTATGTAAAAGAGTGAAATTTTGCTCATTTGATGGAGTGAATTGAAAAGAGGAGTGAAATTTCACTCTTTTTTGAGTAAATTTCACTCCTTTTTTAGAGTGGTCCCTCAACTCATCGAGTGACCTTTTCACTCTACCTAGAGTAAAACGTCACTCATTTTTCACTCTTTTCAGAGTGATGTTCACCCTTTTCAGTCTTAAAAGAGTGATTTTCAATTCACTCCATTGCAAGAGTGAATTTTCACTCTTTAACATTTAGGGTATATTGTGAGATAGGCTTTTACGACGGGTATTCATAATATAAGTTAAAAGTTTAACGGGTTCGCCGTCGGACGAGTTTTAATCTGTCAAGCTTTCGTCAGGATTAGCTCTGACTTCTTCAGGACCAAATTATTGTAATATTAAACAAAACATAGAGATTGCCAATTCTCTTGTTATCATCATTTGGGCTGCCCCTTGCCCGATGATTTGAGAGTAGGTGCCCTTTCCTACTTGTGAAAGAATTGGTGGCTCTGAAAAGAGCCGTTCAGATGGATTGCCGCTTCCACTGAACACGTAGGTTGCCACTGGCCTACTATATATAAATTTGGTTCTAATAGAACCTCCAAAGGACTGCCCCTAAACCAATGGAAATAACGTAGAGACTGCCCCTTGTCTACTACAGACTACAAAAGTCTAATGCACAGTATTGCGGTCACTGATCTGTAAAGATCGTTTGACGCTGTAACGAACTTGAGCAGGGTATATAGTGGTTCATTGCGGACCTGGCTGAAAAAATTGCAAGACTGTTATCGATTGGCGGGATTGATTGATACTGTAGGAAATAGAGAGCGCCACATGCGGCTGATATCTTTGCCGTCATTTCTATTGATTGTAGATGATTCATTGATTCTGATCTCTAGAGCTTCACGAACAAGCCGCATACTAAGATTGGAAACCTGTGCAATGCTTTTGGATTGGTTCCAAAGTGGTTCATGACCTTCTTCACACGCATGTTCAGCTAGTGCCGAGCTATCTTTCTTGCCTTGTTAAAACTTACTTCACCAAATCGACCAAACTCAGAGATATTGTCAGCAAACCTAAAGATCCTATGCCCAAGGGTCGTTCACCTTGCGTGTATAGCATACCATGTAGTTGTGGTGAACAATATATTGGTCAAACCAAAAGGCCTTTAAAGGTCAGATTGTCTGAACACAAAAGAGCTACATTACAAGGCAAGAAAGATAGCTCGGCACTAGCTGAACATGCGTGTGAAGAAGGTCATGAACCACTTTGGAACCAATCCAAAAGCATTGCACAGGTTTCCAATTCAGTAGACAACATGCAGTGTAATCATATTTCGATTATCTCGAGATAACTTGATTGTCTATTTCGATTATTCGACCATGGTTGTATCACAACCAATACGGTCGAAGAATTTTAGAAGGTACATGAGTGCATAATTCGGCCGTTATACTACTACGTATGTGATACTTTATTACGTACGAACGTAGTAATATCACGTATGTACGTAATAATATCACGTACATACGCAATATTTATTTTATTTTCACGTACGTACGTAATATATATATTTTAACCATGTCCCCTCTGGGTCTTCGTAGGAATCAACTAGGCCGAGGAGAAGAACAAATAATAATCAAATTTCGAGAAAAAGTGAAGGCGCACTCCCATACCTAAGTTTAAATTTCCAAACACTTGATGATTTGTGTGAACAATGGTATTGTATGACCGGGAAAGGGAAATCCCCACCCCCTACTTTGACTTTCGGGGGGAATTGCGCCCATTTGGGGAATCTAAAGGATTTACTTAGTATAATTGCTATCTTCTCATCTAATTGACATGCATGCATTTGTCCAGGGATATCATTATACAAGTTTAAAACAAAAATGTACCTAATAGTAATGGCCAGATGGAGTCATTTGTTGGTCCACAGAGCCAAGCCGCACTCATTTGTTCGTAACCTTAGGGTTGAACTGGTGTTCACCGGGGAAAATACTCTTTTCCCCCTCTGACAAGTGACCCCAGATATGCCACTACTGAAATTGATTCTTGCTATCAAGACAATATTATCTTCAGCATTGTAGCCAGTCCATGTTAGGCAATCAATCTTATCTTCAATAGACAAAATTTGGGGCAATCTTATCTTCAGTAGACAGCTTGCAGTGTAATCTTATCCTCAGTAGACAACATGCAGTGTAATCTTATCTTCAGTAGACAACATGCAGTGTAATCTTATCTTCAGTAGACAGTAGACAGCATGCAGTGTAATCTTATCTTCAGTAGACATGCAGTGTAATCTTATCTTCAGTAGACAGCATGCAGTGTAATCTTATCTTCAGTAGACAACATGCAGTGTAATCTTATCTTCAGTAGACATGCAGTGTAATCTTATCTTCAGGAGACAGCATGCAGTGTAATCTTATCTTCAGTAGACAACATGCAGTGTAATCTTATCTTCAGTAGACAACATGCAGTGTAATCTTATCTTCAGTAGACAGCATGCAGTGTAATCTTATCTTCAGTAGACATGCAGTGTAATCTTATCTTCAGTAGACAGCATGCAGTGTAATCTTATCTTCAGTAGACATGCAGTGTAATCTTATCTTCAGTAGACAACATACATTGTAATCTTATCTTCAGTAGACAGCATGCAGTGTAATCTTATCTTCAGTAGACAGCATGCAGTGTAATCTTATCTTCAGTAGACATGCAGTGTAATCTTACCTTCAGTAGACAGCATGCAGTGTAATCTTATCTTCAGTAGACATGCAGTGTAATCTTATCTTCAGTAGACAGCATGCAGTGTAATCTTATCTTCAGTAGACAGCATGCAGTGTAATCATATCTTCAGTAGACAACATGCAGTGTAATCTTATCTTCAGTAGACAACATGCAGTGTAATCTTATCTTCAGTAGACATGCAGTGTAATCTTATCTTCAGTAGACATGCAGTGTAATCTTATCTTCAGTAGACATGCAGTGTTATCTTATCTTCAGTAGACAGCATGCAGTGTAATCTAATCTTCAGTAGACAACATGCAGTGTAATCTTATCTTCAGTAGACAGCATGCAGTGTAATCTTATCTTCAGTAGACAACATGCAGTGTAATCTTATCTTCAGTAGACAGCATGCAGTGTAATCATATCTTCAGTAGACAGCATGTCATGTAATCTTATCTTCAGTAGACAACATACAGTGTAATCTTATCTTCAATAGACAACATGCAGTGTAATCTTATCTTCAGTAGACAACATACAGTGTTATGGTCACATTTTTTAACCTGGGCTACATTTGTGTTACATTGGTCATTTTCATGAAATATACATCATTTTTTTGTTTTGGTAGAATATATTAAAATATTTACATCTAAAGGGTATGAAACCATATATATCTGGAAAGCTCATAATGTAAGGATTGTAAATTCTTAAACTAGAAATCAAATATACAGGTGACCTAAACATTATACAGGGTGTAACAATTAAAATGTTATACAAAATGATGATTTACTTTTTGTCTTCCACAGTCTAAATGCAGGACCTATGTGAAGGATATACATGTTTTTGTTGTATTTGAGTAAATTACCCATCCATCGAATTCAATATTAATTAGTCAGCTTATTAGGAAGTATATATATACAGGGTGGTCAAAATACCCAATGTTTAATACTGAAAAAACACCAATTTAAACAAGTTATGAAATATATGATAATTCAGAACAAGTTTGAGAGACTATCGTTTAGTTTAACCATCACTATGTGATTATAAAGCATTGTTTCACACAGCAATTTAATATACACGGTGTTTAAACTACCATGTACAGTATGTGAGTATTATGTTGTCATCTCATCCACTACAGTTATTGATAACGTAACTCAACCTGCAACAGTGGGCATTTAAAAGTATCATAATAATATGTGTTGCATATAAAGTAATGACAATTAATTACTTTGGCTATAGTACATGTAGTACCAGTTGTGGTCATAGGTCTTAAAGACATTCCTGAGGCAGGAGTCCAGTAATACTTTCAAATGAAGGTCAGGAGAAACCATCCATTCATGCAAATAGGATAATAAGATTTAGTCAGTTGTTAATTACTGTGTGTGGTAGAGCATGACATTGTATGCAATGGAATCATTTGCATACTTGGGACTGCTATACCACTCCGCTACCATTTGTCTGTTAGGACATTTTGAGATTTAACAATTTTCCACCCATGTATTGCATTGCAATCACCTCCTCCTCCTCCACTCCCTCCTCCTCCGCTCCCTCAACCACCCTGACTAATTATACTTAACGAGCTGTATTAATTAAAGCAAAAGTGATAGATTTTTTCTCTCTTCAGATTATTAAAAGGTATTAAATTGTCTTTAAGATAAGCTCAAACACAAGTCAATTTGATAGAGAGTTACTCAAATACAATAGCCTAAAGACAAAAAACCCTCTAAAATGTAACAAAACCACCTTTTTGTGGTGCCGAGGTTAAAAAACGTGACCTTATCTTATCTTCAGTAGACAGCATGCAGTGTAATCTTATCTTCAGTAGACAACATGCAGTGTAATCTTATCTTCAGTAGACAATATACAGTGTAATCTTATCTTCAGTAGACAGCATGCAGTGTAATCTTATCTTCAGTAGATAACATACAGTGTTATCTTATCTTCAGTAGACAACATACAGTGTTATCTTATCTTCAGTAGACAGCATGCAGTGTAATCTTATCTTCAGTAGACAACATGCAGTGTTATCTTACCTTCAGTAGACAACATGCAGTGTAATCTTATCTTCAGTAGACAGCATGCAGAGGCTGATCGGTTAAAGGTTAACATGGTTATGAAAAAATTAATTTCTGATTTTGATATTGATAGGTACCTCACAATGTTGAACAATATCTAGGCTATCTGAAACTGCATTTAAAAAAAAAAAAAATGCGGTGCGTTCGCGGAACAGTCCATTATTGTCCAAGGGGTGAAAACAAGATGCGTCACGGACGGACATTTTAGTTCATGTTCATCATGCTATATTTTTATGTTAATGTAACATTTTCAGAGTTTTGTGATGTAATGTTGATAGCTGACACACTTTTCCATCAAATAAGATAAATATTTGGGAAAAAAGTTCTGGGGAAGTTATATCGCTAGACTTGCGTTAACATTTTGATGTTTTGCTGTCCGTCCGTGACACAAAAAAAGTTTAAAAGTTTTTTAACTAATTTCAAGGACAAAGTAAAAAAATAAAAACATAGTGAAGTATCTCCCTTATATGTATTCTTTCCCATGCAGGAGTATTAATTAATTAGGGCAGGCATAAATTAGTTAAATCTTTAATTAAAAGTTGTCACGGACGGACACAAATTTTGTCACGGACGGACACTGTTAGACTGTTCAGTTCTGGAGCACACAAGCAAAGCTGAATACCACCCCTCTCTTACCATTAAATGAACTAGTCCATACAGGTATGCCCTTTATGCAAATGAGTAGGTTTGCTACAGCAGTGAGCACATGTTATGATGCTCACCAGGTGCACTGTAAAAAAACTTGAAGTCAAATGAAGTCATTTGCTTATTTGCGCATTTGTGAACCCTCAGCAGATCTTCTTTGGTGAATCTGTAGTATAGCCTGCGCTTGTTAACCTTACTGCCTGTACATGCTGAAATAATGCTTGCAAATAAAAGGGGTAGCATGAGATCAGATAAAAGACACTGTTTAAAATTGCCCCATATAATAAGTGTATGTAAAATAAAAGCAATTAACAGCATTGAAATCAGAAAGTATCATTGGAGATGTTAGCACAAATTTAATTTTAAGCTTTGCACTATCAAAAGTTGCAGGCTTTTTCTTCATGAAACTTTGAAAAACTCAAAACACGGTTGGATGCCTACATGTATCCATTATCACTAACCTTTAATTACACAATTAATTGGACAAAAAACTTATCAAAGAAGGGTCAACATTTAAAAAAGTTGTATCACAGCATACAGTCTTTTACACAATTAATCAAACAAAATTTATCAAAGAAGGGTCAAAATTGTTTTACAAAGTTGTATCACAGCATACAGTCTATTTATATGATGCAGCAGGTCTATCTCTTGCCATTTATGGTAAGAGGGGCAGGATTCAGTTTGGCATTTGTACTCAGAACTGAATAATGTCCATCCGTGACAAAATTTGTGTCCGTCCATGACAACTTTTTAATCACTGATTTAACTTATTATTGACGCCATTGTTAAGTTTCATTTCTACATGAGAAAGGGGGTATATAGAGGAGATAGGTCACTATGTTTTTATTTTTTCTCTCTTTCCTTGAAAAAAGTTGTAAAAGTTATCACAAGGGCAGGGTAATTACTTACCAGAACTTTTTTTCTAAAATATATTTCTTATTTAATGGATAAATGTGCCATCTATCAATTTTTAATTAAAACAATTGAAAATGTTTCATTAACATAAAATATGGCAAGGTCAACTTCTACTAAGAATGTCCGTCCATGACGCATCTTGTTTCTACCCCTTGGGCAATAATGGACTGTTCCGAAAACTTTTCCGCATTTTTTCTTCTTTTTGAATGCAGTTTCAGTAGCCAAGATGTTGTCCAATATTGTGAGGTACATTTCAATATCAATATCAAAAAGTAATTTTTTCACACCAATGTGAACCTTGAACCGATCACCTTCTGCTATCAAAGTGCCAAATTCTGCAACCTTTGAATATAACCATCACACTGGTTTTGGTATCTTGTGATCCTTTTTAATTACTAAGACTGAAAAATGATGACATACAATTTTTCTTACTATTTTTGTAAGTATTTGATACCATTTTGTTATGTAAATAAGTGGCAATTTCAAAGTTCTTCAACATCTGTGTCCGTCCGTGACGCTAACAAATTTCCGTCTGTGACACAGTTTGTTACAGGTCTACCCTTCTCCTGTAAAAAATAAATCTGTTTTCAAATGCTGTGTATCAAACCATGTATCTCACTTACTATTTGACCTGGAAAGCTTGAGGAATATGGAATTGTTTAAATAGAAATTAAGAAGAAGTACTAAAGGTCCGGAGAACCCTATTTCTTTCTATCTTGTCCGTAGTGTTGGAAAAATACTAATATCTTGACTGCTTTTTATTACTAAGACTGAAAATTCATGACTTAACATTTTTCTTACTATTTTGTAAGTATTTGATACCATTTTTTCATATTAAAGTGTAAATAAGTGGCAATTTCAAAGTTTTTTATGTAGTTAACATTTGTGTCCGTCCGTGACGCTCAAAAATGTCCGTCCGTGACAAAGTTTGTTACCCTACCCCTGTAAAAAATAAGAAATATTTTCAAATGCTGTGTATCAGATATTCAAACCATGTATCTTACTTACTATTTGACCTGGAAAGCATTGGGGAATATGGAGTTGACTAGATAGAAATTAAAAAGAAGCACTAAAAGGTAGAGAACCCTATTTCTATCTAGTCCGTCCGTGACGCAAACATTTCCGTCATTCTATTTTTAGTACCAAACCACACCTTATTTTTTTTTGTGTATTTCAATAAAGTTGATGATTCTCTATAACATTAAACATAAAAAGTTGAATAAATGTCAGTAGCTACTTTTTACAAACTGTTTTTCGCTCATGTTTTGCACAAATGTCCGTCCGTGACAAACCGATCAGCCTCTGCAGTGTAATCATATCTTCAGTAGACAGCATGTCATGTAATCTTATCTTCAGTAGACAACATACAGTGTAATCTTATCTTCAATAGACATGCAGTGTAATCTTATCTTCAGTAGACAGCATGCAGTGTAATCTTATCTTCAGTAGACAACATGCAGTGTAATCTTATCTTCAGTAGACAACATTGTAGGATTGTAGGATTTAGGCTTGTATCACGCTATGTTCAGCTCTATGTGGAAGGATGGGATTTCCGTGTTAGAAACACCATATTGCTACTGACAATCTCGGACTGCCTTATTTTAAATAATGTTAGAAGCCTGATCAAGGCTAGTAGACAGCATGCAGTGTAATCTTATCTTCAGTAGACAGCATCTAGTGCAATATTTTCATCAGTTGGCAACATGCAGTGCAATTTTATCTTCAGTAGATAAGATCCAGTGCAATATATCTTCAGTAGACAACATTCAGCGCAGTATGACAACATGCAATTCAATCTTATAGCATGCGGTACAATTTATCTACAGTAGACAGCATGCGGTACAAACTTATCTTTACCACTTATATTTGTACCAACTGACCTCTTTAAACGAATGCAAATAATCTTCAAGTGTTATCATGCAATGCAATCTGATCTTTCGGTCAGCACTGCGTACAATCTTATCTTCATTATGCAGTAGCAGTGGTGTATCTGGGGTATTTTTCGGGGGGGGGGGGTATTTTTCCCGGTGGAATTTAACCAGGTTTAGGATTGGCTGGCTGGCACTGCCTCGCCAGAAATTTGAGAAGGGTGGGGGTGGGGGGGGGGGGGTCGTGACTTAGGACCCCTAAACGGGCGCGAATAAAAAACGAGCACGATAACTAACTTGGTACTTGGTATTTGATACTTGGTATTTGATACTTGGTATTTGATATTTGATATTTGGTACTTGGTACTTGGTACTTGGTACTTGGTAGGCCTACTTGGTACTTGGTAGGCATAGTTGGTACTTGGTACTTGGTACTTGGTACTTGGTACTTGGTACTTGGTACTTGGTACTTGGTACTTGGTACTTGGTACTTTGTATTGGTACTTGGTAGGCCTACTTAGTGGTTGGAATTCCTCCAAAATACTCCAAAGAGTTTTGACTGGACTCGTGGCAGAGGGTGGAATGTTTATTTGGGGGAAAAAGTTCTTTGATGACGGCGGTTTTAAAAGAATGTGGGCTGGTTTTGTCGACGGTCGTACATGTATGTTGTAGATTGTTCCATGTCAACACTGTCTTTGGGGGAAAATGAATTGGCGTAAACGTCTGATTTGGTGTGGCGGATTTCAAATTGGTGTCCTCGTCTGCATCTGTCTGGCTTAGGGTTGGTGTAGGATTTGTAGTCAATGTCAAGTCCGGGCCAAAACTGCTATATATAGGGCCTACATTATAAGCCCTCGGACTTAAATTGGTCATTGTGATCGGTTAATAATTGAGACTGAGAACAAAGTGCAGTTTACTTTGGTTTTGAACACGAAGGACAGGTATGTGTTTGGGCTGCATCAATTGAAGCTTCCCCAATCCTCATCTTACTATCGACCCGTGAGTTTATCAATAATCTGCCTGTTGCTAGTCCGAGGCTGCGTGACGACGAACAAAATGTTAAAATGAAAAACTGACTATGTTTTGGTTTTTTGGGCACATAAATAAATATTCATAGACAGAATGTAAAAATCACTATCTTTTTCTCGCATTATATTGAAAAGTACTACTAGGTACTACATAAAGCCGGGGTTCAACAAAAGAAAGTATACACTTTGTTTATGTCATTTTGAGTAATATTCAATTTTTGTTTTGACCAAACAGGCTAGATAGGTATTTAGATGAATCTTTTAGGCATAATTTGATACCAAATTTGCCCCCTATAACAAAGATAAACAACCATGATTAGACCATTTAAAGAAAATTAGTCACTTTTCAAAAGTCACATTTTTAATACACTACGCGGGAAGAAAAGACCACATGTTACCTGTCCATAATCAAATAGCCCGCTCACTCAGGCACAGCCCAACGCATCCCCGCTGTGTGTATCAATATCCATTTCATTCCCGGCCATTCAAAGTGCCACGCACAGCATTTTCTCGCGGCTTGCGTGCGTTGAAAATGTGACTTTTGAAAAGTGACCAATTTTCTTTAAATGGTGCTAATCATGGTTCATCTTTGTTGTTAGGGGGCAAATTTGGTATCAAATGATGCCTAAAAGATTCATCTAAATGCCTATCTAGCCTGTTTGGTCAAAACAAAAATTGAATGTTTACTCAAAATGACATAAACAAAGTGTATACTTTCTTTTGTTGAACCCTTTATCAGCTTACATTAAAATGAGTCGAGTGTTTCACTTGTGACTCAAGGTTTAGTGTTTGTACGTGACTTTATGACTGTGAGTGGTCACAGCACCCACTGGTTAAATTCTGTATCAGAATACCCCGACCCCGGGAGAATGCGACCCCTCGTTCGCACCTCCAGGGCCCATCAGATGAGTAAAAATCTGAACCAGCGTCATTCGAGTCATGCGCCAGCTTGAGTTCCAGGGTCCTGGGTCAAAGGTCAATCATGTTATTGCACTTCATCGCAATCCTCGCATTCAAAATATCGTGTGTACTGTTCGCACTGTCATAAAATTAGCGATAAATGCCTTAAAATTAGGAGTTAACGCACATTTTAAATGAATAGAGGCAATTGATATCCAGTGGTTTCAGTGTGACCGGATAACAAGTGATGTAGTCAACAAGGGACGCAAGAAAACAACGGTTTAATTGTGGGCTAATTTCAAAGTAAAAAGTTCATTCAATTCAAGTTCATGAGTTGTAATTTTATCGTTGTGGTCATGGTGGTGTGGTACTGGTGCTGGTGATCGGTTGTTGATTGTTGTACTACAGTACATGTCGACCCAATGATGCACGTAGTAGTCTCGTCAACAAGATAGCCTGAAATGTCTGCACCTCGCTCGGTTACAAATTATTTCAAGCTTCAAGGACAAGTCGGATTTAGCAAGTAAGTCAGTGCTTTTAAAGGTAGATAATAATTAGGCAATATCCTCAAATAAAATACTCTTACATACGGAATAAAGCACACGGCAGCTATCATATTTACAATGTAATTCAAAGGCAAATCAATTACTGCCTTGTGCTTTATTCTGTATGTAAGACCTATTTGAGGATATTGCCGATAATAATAATAATGGTAATTTATAAAGCGCTGGTATCCGCCGCAAGCGACGCTCATGGCGCTTCTCTGCGTAACAACCAAAATAACATAAACACGAATAGGAACAAAGATGAGGAGAGTCACATCAAGCAAATGCTTCAGAGTACAAATATGTCTTCAAGTTTTTCTTAAAAATATGTACAGAGTTTGACAGTTTCACATATTCAGGCAAGCTATTCCATAGTTTCGGTGCTGCGACTTGAAAACTTCGCTGTCCCCACTGATGTTTAGCCAATGTTTCCTGAAGAAGACCTTGTTTTGAAGAGCGTAGCCCGCGATGCCCTGGCACATATGGTTGAACAAGTTCTGTTAAATAAGAAGGAGCTGCATCATGTAAGATTTTGAAAATAATACTTAGGCATATCTTGTATTTCAGTCTCTGTTCAATTGGAAGCCAGTGTAGGTCCGCTAATACAGGAGTTATATGATCTGTTTTTCTCTTAGTATATGTAATAATCCGGGCGGCTATATTCTGCAATCGTTGAAGGCGAGAGAGTTGTGATGTTGTAATTCCATATATATAGAAGTGAGTTATTGGGAGTCAAGCTTATTCTTCGGGCATCCCTTTAATTTAGTGCTTGTTCACTATTGGGTTTGTCCTGGCTCTTCAGCCTATTGTTATAAATAAATAAATAAATAAAGTCTGGATGTTACAAATGCATGAATGATGGTTTTAGCTGCATCCTTTGTTAGATGTTGACGGATTCTGCCAATGTTTCGTATTGAGCAGAAAGCAGCCCGTGATACTGCTGTCACATGGCAGTCCATTGTTAGATTGGAATCAAACATGACCCCCAAGTTGCGTACATTTGCAGCTGGCACTACATAAGATTCACCCACTCTAACATGTTGAATATTGACCTTTGCGATTTGTTGTTTGGATCCGAGAATCATGAATTCTGTCTTTGAGTCGATCACATTTTCGTAACACAGAATTATTTCAAACATACGGAGATTTTCATATCATATGAAAGCTCGTATTTTTCTCATCATCATACTGAAATTTGACGGCCTAAATCGGTATAATTACGGAGAAATCGATGAAATAACGTCAAATTACCGCGAATGGTGGTAACCACCGATATAGTTTGTGTACTACTCAATGGGTATAGTTCACAGCATCTTGTGCGTCTAAAATAAGAACCATTAGAGCTATGCAACTCAAACTTTGGAACACGACTTTTGTAAGGATGACCTTTCATGTAGAATAGAAAACTTCAAGTTGCAGGCATGATTATGTTCAGATTATTAAATCTTGTTTTCCAAATTTTCGCACTTTCTTTTATTTTCAGCCCGTTTTTGGCCTTTATAAGCTGATTTCACGCACCTTTTCAGGCTATTCAGGTTTTTTCGTGCAAATTCATAATCATGCCTGAAGTTGAAAATCGGAACATCTACCTTTAAGTTTAACTAGGACTACTGTACTGTACTGACAGTATCGTACTGTATAGGACTAGGAGGCCAAATAAAATATGTTATCTGCCACTGCACTGGCATCAAAAATTCAATACGGAATGAGGCTGGTTTTCTTTCTTTTTTCTTGTATTCCAATTTGGTAGCAGGAAGTTTGGGCAATCCTGTATTTTAGGGGGTTAAATTCATTGACGGAATAAACCGTATACTTCATGAACTTGACTCATGGCAAAGTGGGCTCTATGCACGGAAAATGCATGTATTTGGCTATTGGACAATTTTTGTATTTCTGCACAAAAATGGTTGCTGAATGAAAACCGTTTAGTCTAAATTTAAGTAGAATGTGACATGCTAATCTGTATTTTTATATCTTTTAATAACATTATAATTATATAAACTTTAAAGAAATCGATGGTGTACAACCATACTCCATAGCATGATGAAGTCATTGTTAACACACTGTGCACGCAGATAGGCCCTACTTCATGATTCTCCCATTCCTTAAATAAATGAACTTTGACCATCTAGAAAGTGGCTAACTCCTCCAATGTATTCCTGCCGGTTATATCTTAAAATGGCTAGGATTGGTTGGATATTATTTTTGTCGGACAATGAGAAACAAAGGAACCTTTACTTTTTCAATCCAATCAAATTTACCGTTACGTGAGGTCAGTGTGCACTCAGCGTGACAATCAATACAAAAGAAATCTCAATGTATTTATTCAGTAGTTTTTGTGTGTGCGCTGACCTGGAGCATTGTAAACACAACCGTGTACACCCCTACATGTATTCGCCCTCAAACGAGGACCATGAAGTGGTACTATCCAAACGAGGACACCCCAACCTGGACACACATCGATACACCGAGGACAAAATGGTGATTATTTTGTATGTGTTTTGGTATCACACCGCCAACCACGCACAACCACACAGTGATACTATCTAACCGAGGTGTGTGAGGGGGTATGTCATAAGAGGATCTCATTTAGATAGCGTTTTTATACTATTTGGAATATTTTGAACATATCAGGAACCGAGGACTGTCCGCAGTTCCAAGTTGTGTCCGCAGTTCCAAGGTGTGAATTCATACGGGTGTCTGCAATTAGATAGTGAACACGTATACACACGTAAACGGGGCCTGTGTGGAGAATGTTTTCAACGGAAAGCTGCCTATAACCTTTCCATATGTATAGGCCTATACGGTATATGTACAGTCAATTCATGAAGTATACAGTTTATTCCGTCAGATCAATTTAATGAAGTTTGGGCAATATCATGTTTGGCTTACCCGAGCTTTGGTGTGACGTCATCAGACTCCTTAGATCACTGAAAAATAATTCAATGTGCTGCCCTCATCATGTGGCGTAATACGTACGTATCATATAAAATAGCAACAAACTATTGATGGCGCGCTATCATCGTACTGGCGCAGTTTCTCAGATCCAACCGGAGATGGGTTGTCGATGTTTTTGACTAAATTTGTGATTGTTACTTAAAAATGAAAACCAAAATGATACCATAACTTTTGATCGATGTTTATAAACGTGTAGAACATTAAAGACAGTTGATATTTTAACCCCATATAATCATGTTTCATGCCTCTTTCCTAACGTGTGAATTTTCCATAGAACGGGGCATGAAACATGAATGATTATATATAATACATGAAGTCATGTTTCGTGCCCCATTTTATGGAAAATTCACACATTTAACATGGGAACGGGGCACAAAACATGATCATATAACTTATAAGGGGTTAAAATAGCAACTGTCTTAATGTTTTCATTTGGGTGCAAATTTGCGCCAGGAAAAGCGGGGATTTGTAGTTATTGGGGGGATTCCATCGTTATTCCCCAAGGCGTTAGCCGAGGGTTGTCTGCCCTGAGGGCTAAAAAACCTCAGAACCACAAGGCCGAAGGCCTGAGGTGCATGGGGCTTCCATTGTTGGCCGATACTGGTCAGTTGAGGGTCCAATACTGGTCGATTGAGGGTATAATTTTGACACAGGTTGGGGCGATCACAAGGCTTGATAGCCAGCCCTGCGGCTGCGGGCCAAACTAAATTGGACCCTCAACCGACCAGTATCGGTCAACGATGGAAGCCCCATGCACCTCGGGCCTTCGTCCTTGTGGTTCTGAGGTTTTAGCCCTGTGGGGCAGACAACTCTCGGCTAACACCTTGGGGAGTAACGATGGAAGATGGATTAAAGCTTGCCTCATTATTTGCTAGATATTACATATTTTACGCATTATAGCCTTTAAGGCCCATTTATACGCTGTGCAATGACACACATCACAGGAAAACACGCCATAACCTAGAGCAACCCCCGCATATATATAGGCAGCTAACCCAGCTAACTTTAACCCCAAACCCTAACTACTTGGTGATCATTATTACATTTTAGATTTGTCACATAAAAATGGATCAAAATGCCACAGCATTTCCACTAGTAAGTGTGTTTATTCTCTCTCTCCCCTCTCACCCTCTCTTTCTCCCCCACCCTCTCTCTCTCCCCCACCCTCTCTCCCCCCACCCCCCCCCCCCCCCCCCCTCCCCTCCCCTCCCCCCTCTCTCTCTTTCTCTCTTATCCTCAAAATATGCAAATCCTCGCTTTTTGCTGGCGGGAATGGCCCAAAAAAGAACATGCACAGTTGATATTTTAACTTTTATATATCATAATACTATTATGCACTTATCAATTGCATCCCCAGCCCCGGGGGACCCAGGGATTAGGGCCGGGACGTACAAATTGCCCATGTGACGTCCCGGCTACAATCGTGTACGGTCCCCGCAGGGCCAGGCACCATTTTTTGTACGTCCCGCTACAGTCCCGGCCACCCATTTCCCAGGACAAAGTATTCACCCGGCTACAGTCCCAATGTCACTTATTTCTTTCTGCAACCATAACGGAATGCATCTATGTGTTCCCTATGTGTTATTAGGCTTATTCCGTCAAGCGCATCGCATCTCTAGCTTATTTACTCCATAGCAAGCGCCCGGGGTGTACATTTGTGTACCTTAGCGTACGTCCCCGCTACATGCCCGGGGGCACAGTTTGTACGATCGCCAGGGGCGGAAATTTCTTGTTAGGTGTGGGGGGGATGATAAGTTTTGCCCCTAAAAATTTAAATTTAGCTGGTACCATCCAGGCGGTGCGCAGCACCGCACTCCGAGCTATGCTCGGACAGGGGGGAGTCTGAGGGGGGATGTGGCCCCCACAGAAGTAGAAATTTTTTCAATTTTCAAACTCATTTGGTGCGATCTGGTGTATACTTTTGACGAATATTGTATTGAAAAGCCATTGCTTCATTTTCAATAAATATTTTGTTTTTTATCAATGAACAAAAGTTGAGCATTTTTTATACTGATATATTCTTGATTTTAGTATAGATGGTTTAAAAGCTCCAACAGGGGTGAGTCTGAGGGGGATGTGCCCCCCTCAGAAGTAGAAAAAAAATTCAATTTTCAAACTCATTTGGTGCGATCTGGTGTATACTTTTGACCAATATTGTATTGAAAAGCCATCGCTTCATTTTCAATAAATATTTTGTTTTTTATCAATGAACAAAAGAAGTTGAGCATTTTTTATACTGATATATTCTTGATTTTAGTATAGATGGTTTAAAAGCTCCAACAGGGGGAGTCTAATGGGGGATGTGCCCCCTCAGAAGTAGAAAAATTTCAATTTTCAAACTCATTTGGTGTAATCTGGGGTATACTTTTGACCAATATTGTATTAAAAGGCCATCACTTCATTTTCAATAAATATCTTGTTTTTTATCAATGCACGAAAGAAGTTGAGCATTTTTATACTGACATATTCTTGATTTTAGTATAGATGGTTTAAAAGCTCCAACAGGGGGCGTCTGAGGGTGGGGGATATGCCCCCCTGAGAAGTAGAATTTTTTTCAATTTTCAAACTCATTTCGTGCGATCTGGTAACTATACTTTTGACCAATATTTTATTGAAAAGCAATCACTTTATTTCTGATCAATATTGGCTTTTTTAAATAGGCAGATAGGCCTATACCAGAAAGAAGTTAATTAGTTACCTCCAAAAGATGGATTCTTAACGTACATACGCGTATGTATCCTAACCAACGTACAATAAACTCCAAACGTTCTTATGTCCCTCCCTCCCTCTCTTTTTCCTTTTTTTCTCCTTTTTCCCCTTTTTTCTTTCTTTTTTTCCTTTCCCCCCCCTTTTTGTGGGGGGGATGACGATCGCGTACACTCCCCCGCATAGCCGGGCATCATTTTTTGTACACTCGTGTATGGTCCCCCCCGCCATGCCCCAGC
The DNA here is from genome assembly GCA_035610835.1 of Ophiura sarsii. NCBI lineage: Eukaryota > Metazoa > Echinodermata > Ophiuroidea > Amphilepidida > Ophiuridae > Ophiura > Ophiura sarsii. The sequence goes on along the minus strand of CM069442.1, from coordinate 92,899,633 downwards.
TCCCCAGGGGCCGGGCTTGCAATTGATAAGTGCATTATGATATAAAGGTTAAAATAGCAATAGCAATAAATAGGCTGTTTGGTGCCCCGTTCCCATGTTAATTGTACTAATTTTCCATAGAACGGGGCACGAACGTTCAATGAAAAATTGACACATTTAATATGGGAACGGGGCATGAAAAGTTGTGTCAAATATCAATGATTTTACATAACACGTCACGTTCAATTCTTCCCTTCTCCTCCCCCCAAATACAAATCCCCGCTTTTGCTAGCGCAAATTTGCCCCCAAAAGAAATCCCCTTTTCTCGCCCTCCATGCCAGTAGAACATTAAGGACAGTTGATATTTTAACCCCTTATATATATAATCATGTTTCGTGCAACGTTTACATGTTCAATGTGTGAATATTGCATAGAACAGTTAGTAAGATCGAATAAAAAAATACGAATTTTTAAATTCGTGCGGCGAATTCATGGAGGCCGCCATTTTAAAAATGACGTCATTATACAATGGCAGTAATATTGATTCCAAATTTGGTACATTTTCATGCACAGAATTTTATTTGGTGATCTGTTAAAATTTTATAAGTTTCTTTTTTTTTATAAGTTTCTTTTTTGGCTCAGTGTAGTTGCTGCTAATAACGCCTGTTTTTTTACCTTTTCTTGAATGGAGTGCCCAGTTTATCATTAAATAAATTAAATTTGACTTAAACTCGAATCCAGATGATATTTTGTGCGTTCAATTGACCCCGAAAAACAAATGACGTCATTTTAATGACAAAACCACCTCTTACACGAACGAATTTGTTCCTTTTTTTGGTTTAAAATCACTTTTTACTCCTTTTTCCTTCGATAGATTTTGTTTGCCGTAGGTGAAACGTTAGTAAATACATTGAACTATCGGATTCACAAGTTTAAACATACCCCGAATTAATAGAATTTCCCCGCAGCCAAAAACCCTTTAATTGCTGTATACTTAACTGTGTACATCCGGGACACTAATATACTTTTAAAACAAAATGGCGGCCCCCATAGTCGGGCACGAATTTAAAAATTCGCATATTTTAATTCGATCTTACTGACTGTAGAACGGGGGACGAAACATAAACATGTTTATAATCATGTTTCGTCCCCCGTTATGGGAAATGAACACATTTAAGGGAGGTGTCAACCCTTTTATGAAATTTATCAAGCACTGTTACTTATAAACTAATAATGTAATGTACATAAAAATGTACAATTTTTGAAATAAAATGAGTCGGAGAATCCTTATTTGGTATCAAATTCCACAAAAAAAAGTGATTTTTACATTTTTGCCCAAATATCACTTTTTATGGCGCCAAATTTTGTCAGACAACCTAACAAAATCGCCAAAGTACGTATATTTGTATTTTGAGCGTTTTGATTAAAAAACTGGCACGCGTGCACTATGTGCACTATGAATGCTATCTTCAGTAGATAGCATGCATGCTGGTGCATTTGCAAGTTTTGTGATTTTATTACTGTATTAATGTCATTAAACCTTTTCCATAAATGAACAATATCAGAATATAAAGTCAGTGCCCGAACTTGATAAGCATTTTAAGTGACAATGACATTCTGTGGACATAAGGCCCCCCAAAAAGATGTTGTTTGTTTGTCCATAGAGGTCCCAGGGTTCTCAAAAGGTAGGGTCGGTAGGTCTGGATTTTTAAAAAAATATTTTGTAGTTTGTACATTATGTGACAGGGATTCTGGGATATGGTGGCAATGTTGAAAAAAAAGATGGTGCTTAAGTGACGAAAAAACACCACCCTGTTGTACGGTCTAATGGACCTCTCAGGTAGGGTCTGTCAGAAGGGGGTTCCCCCACAAATGTTGGGAAATGTGCCACAGAGTCAGACATTTGGGAGGGGAGGGTTCCTTGTTTCTTTTAGAGCGGGAAAGGGGTGGGGTTGTTCTGAAATAAATATTTTGAGAGTGGGGAGGGGGAATCTAGCTCGGTAACCGACAGTACTATATTTGGTTAATTTTCAGTCGCTTTTTGAAACATTTCACACATTTTAAACAATTTCAACAACAAAAATAAAAAAATGGGAAATTCCAAAAAATTCGGTCGACGTGGCCTGAAACATGCCTAGTGAAACAAAATAAAATAAATAAACAACTTTGGAGGTAAAATGTCAAGGTAAGAGGTCACTGTTAGACTGTTAGTGTTATAATACTTGATACTTCACTGTCTAGTATAGTAATCTGTTTGTTTCTATTTATTCAAGTTAGTTATGCACCAATGAGCATTCACATGACAAAGACTCAAAAAAGACAAAGACTGATACAATGTGTCATGCATAATATTGACAACATTGACCTGGCCTCATCTATCATCGACATAAACATTTATTGTTGTTGTCATATAATTATTTGCTTGATCATGTTGATTCTGAATGTCTAGACGATGGATAGAAAAAACCCTGTGATTTTAAATCATGTGTTGTACTAAGACCCGAGTATATTTGTGCAATATCGTGCAAAAATTCAACACAATTTTAAAATTGTTTGTGATGCATTTTGTCAGATGTAACAAAAGATAGAAAATTGTATACAAAACCAGCCGTACAGTCCTTTCTGTTACAAATAACAATTGCTGGTAATGGAATGCTTGGACTTAATTAGATAGGGGGTTATGGTCAATTAATTGTTGGGCATGAATTTGAAATCCAATATAGACTTGGTGTTGATTCTGTTGAAGCACAACTCCTTGGAAAACGACACCCCCACTAAAACAATTCACAGTACTGTATACTGAATCATGAGTCTATTCAGTGACGTATCAGTCAACACGCCCATTTTAATCCAACAACCACTGAAATTAACCCTAAACTAAATAATGCACAACCAATATTCAATGTCAAATTATAAAAAAATACATGTACAGAATCTAGGAAACCTTCTCTACCTGGCATTTCACTTTGAAAACATAAAGCATATCGACATTGAACGCTTATTCTAAAAAAACACTTTATAATCAATGCCTTTTTGTTTTCAGTTGACTAGTCACGAATGTCACCAATTGGGTCTTAAGTTAAAGTGGCATAAATGAAATCAGGACATAACATAAACATAACATAACATAACATAATTACATAAAGCGCTATCAGCACTGTTTCTGAGCGCTGTATAATAAAAAAAAAGTACACAATAAAACATGAGCAGGAAAAATAAAAAACTCACATGCCAATTTTGAAATTTTTCCATAAGCCGTTTTCAAACAGCGCAATTTTTTGTCTTAAAAAAACCCCATAGACTTACTGTGTGTTAGGTTTTTGGCACATTGCCAAATGCCCCAAAATTGGAGTGGGAATGTTAGTACTTAACAAAAAAATTGTATTTTTTCTAGGAACACTAAAATTCTAAATAGTCAAACATTGGTTATATTTTTAAAGAGAAGTATAGCTCCTATTTCAACAAACAAGGTGTCATATAATGAAAGGTAATTCAATTTAGAAGATTCTCTTGCCAGCTTTTTCCATTAAAGTGTTTCTAGTCTTTTTTGTGTCAATTTGAACTTTTCTCTTAAAAAAACACATTATTTTCAAAAACTGGCGAGAGAATTTAGGAAATATGTTTATTACCTATCCCCCAAAGTGACAGACCCATAGCAGTTACCTACTTGGCTGAAAATATGGAAATGTCCAAAAATGTAGGGAATTTGCAAAAAATCAAGAAAAACATAAGAATTATCCAAATTAATCCGAAAGTTCTCTAATAGGTAGAGTAAAAACTTGTCTTTATGTGGTCTCAAAATAAAAAGTATAGATGTAAATATTTTGGCACAATAGTTGTTTTTCTGCAGTGGTGTAATAGCCGATATAGCTACCCTAACTAAAGTGGTGTGGATAGAACTCTGTATGGTCGTGAGAGGTTCAACACATCCGCTTGAATTTAAAAGTTGGTCGAAGATATATCTTCGTGTGGACGGTCATCATCGTTATTAGGTAGGGGTAGGAAAAAATCAGATTGTGTTTTTTCCCACCCCTATAATTTATAAAAAACGAGATTGAAAAGGATTAAATGTTAATCATCGACGCCAAGTTATTTAAAAAATAACAGCCCGTATGAACATAGCTTAAGGATCTTACTATTGCATATGTGCCCAAAAGAAGTGGTCTTCGTTCTGCCTCTGACACTCGGATTCTCACTAAACCTAAAACTCGTCTAACTACCGCTAAGAAAGGATTTTATGCCTCCGGTTCATTTTTGTGGAACAATTTACCGCGTCACATCAGGCATGCCTCATCATCACTGACTCAATTTAAGACTCACTCATTCCACCGTCATAGTGCAAGTGATGTTTAACACTTTTTTAATAATATAATAGACTCGGACAAACTGTTTTTCAATGTTATGTTTTGATCTTTTTAAGCGCTGTGGTCATGGGCCTGAAAAAATGGTTTTTTCCCGGCAAGCGATTCCAAATTTCCCTCCAAAATGGAATGCATTTCTTAATGAAAGAGTAACATTTCCCTCCAAATGCCAAATTTTCCCTCCAAATGCTCAGATTTCCCGGCAAGGAGCTTTCCGTATTGCCTACTTTTTCAGCCTGTGGCTGTGGTACCAATAATGTTTCCACCATCTGTGATTGTATAATGTTAAGAGTCCTAAATGAACATAGACTCTGTATAGTGTAATACTAGGCTAGTGCAATATTTCATGATCAATATTACAGTTGAAATATTGAAATCCATTCAACAACAATCATCCATCCAGCTGGCCCATTATTACAGCTGGTATGTCTGTTTCTTTTGAAGTTCTCCATTGTCTAGAACTCATAAAACACCACACATGTACATAGCCCATTATTGTTTATCACTCTTCTTTTGAAAAACAACAACAAAACCAAACCATATGACCCTAATAATATGACATATATTTAAATGTATCAAGTGCTGTACTTTTTGAACTGTTAATGTGATAAACATAAAAGTATACTGTAAAAGCCAATATTTTCGCCTAAAGATATTTTTAATATCATAGACATTTCGCGAATTTTTTCAGCTTTCAAAATTTCAGCTTTTACAGTACATTTTTTGAACGGCAGTCGGCAGGTATAAAAGACAGAATGCTGAAACGACAGAAACAGCTGCAAACCATAAAAATGAGACGAGGCGTATCAATGTGGGGAGTTCAGTGCTAGTGTAGCTATAACCAAGTATTCCCAATTTGCAATGCACCTAAACTTAACTACCGTACTGACGCGTGTATAGTCCCACCCTTTTTTTACCCAAAAATATACGTAAATTAGGGGGTGGGACTTGAATCGGGTGCCCATGTATGTGTGCATGAAAATGAAAATCTAGATTTTACAATTTGAACTAACACATTTTAGTAACAAAACACAAGGAAATACAGGCATTATTTCGCTCACGAGTCAAGATAGATTTCATAATTGTTTACATCTTCTTACGATCGCGCGCAATTTTGTTATGATTCCTTGTATCCGTGGTGCACCAGTTTTATTCCAAGTCATTTTGGTGCACTAGTTTTATTCCAAGTCATTTTTATTGGCTCCTTTTCGTAACACTCGGCGGCACGAGAACAAGACTAGCATCAGAAGTGACGTCATGATTACACATTCTCTGACTTGCGCAGAAATCCGCCATTTTGTTCTAATTTTAAACCGACAGAAAAAATTCTGCGCATCTACGTGTAAAGCAATGGCAATTTTGACTCTAACGAAAACTAAATATTAACTGCCGATACATCAGGATTTATCATACTTTTTCTAGTTATTTGAAGATGAAACTCTATCTTTGTTGGTTTGGCTTTGATGGTACGTGATCAAATATCAAGTAGGGAATCTATTGCGTCAGTTTTTCCTACATATTTGTGCAATAGCATTGCAAATCTTCAAAAATGTGTCGCATTTCGAGATCCTACGCCAGTTAAATCGAACGCTACACTTGGTGTTATGCACTCTGCAGGTTATCGCTGGGATAATTTCTACTCCAAGACTCTCACGGAGTGCGGGATGATACAGGTACCCGTTATACGCACGTATAGAATGATCCGTGTCACGTAAGAGAAATTGCGTGGGGATAACTCATGCCTACTTTTAATAAAGTTCAATGATGTTTGTGTCCGGCTGAGTTACTGAAAGTAATTTTTCTAAGACTTGTACACTACTTTTTACCCCTGGGACTTAAGATGGGTGCCCATCCTAGTCTGAGATGTAAGCTCAATTAGGGGGTGGGACTTAAATCGAGTATGGGACTATACACGCATCAGCTCAGTACGGTAATAGTGTTGGGTTAATCTGCAATGCACCCATACTTGGATTATGCATATAGGGGTAGGGAAGGGGTTGGGACCACGTAGTCAGGTGTGAGGTTGGGTTGGTTAGGGTGGATTTGGGTTTCTAAGGGGTAGGGGTTGGGTAGTAGTTGGGGTGTTGGGTGGGCGTGGTTAGGGGATTACCGCTTAGGGGCGCACCATTAGATTCTCAAGGTCAAGGGGAGGGGCATGGATTTGTTGGGGGACAAAAAATGTGGCTCACTGATGAGTAAAAAGACCTGCCAACCAATAATAGATATATAAAGGAATACATTAAAAATGAAGAAAGCAAGAACTTTTCTGCCTTTGGCGGCGAATAAAGACCCAGCCAACTTCCGCGTCTGTAAAAAGAGATTCTGCCCAACACCAACCCCCAATGCTGAATTTTTTTTAATTTGACGAAAAAATCACTTCTCCAGGATCATTTTTTTGGGCACTTTTTTGTCAACAATTAAAAATCTAAACATTTTTATGAAAAAAAATCCTAGAGAAGTGTCTTTAGGGACCCACCATTAGATTTCAGGGGTGGGGGGTAGGAAGTTGGGTTAAGGGGGATTTTTTTTTTTGCCACCGTAAGGGGGATTTTAAAAAAAAAGTATTCAGGGCTGTACTTAGTACCCGCCCGCACACCCGTGGTGGGTAACTTTTGCGTCCCGCGGGTAACTTTTCAAATATACACGCCCGGCTGGCCGGTAAGAATTTTGCTGTTGGATCATGTCCATAGGCACTGATGGTGTTGGAGAGCCTCTCATAATTGATGGTAATGAGGTGGAATTGGTCTCAAAATTCAACTTTCTTGGATCCCTAATCACCAAAGAGGGTGGTTGCAGCCAAGAGATTAGACACCGTTTAGCAATGGCCAGATCAGCAATTTTTGTTTTGTTTTTTGTATATAAAGCGCAAATGTGAACAATAGCCCAACAGACATTAACAAGGTTAATGACCAGAGTGATTAAAAATCAAACTGGTAACTCTCGAAAGAGAGCTCTGAAAGGCCAATCAATTGGTTTACTGCAACTCAGAAAATATGCATAAAACAAGACACACAAATGGGCAGAGGTTAAAAATGCCAATGATAGTGACATAATAATAAGATAAAAGCCCAAACATAGAGAACAACATCAAAATATAAATTATAGAAAAATAGTAATATCTGGAGGTCTGATGGGCATCAAGAGAACCTACACAACAAACTTGGGAACTAAATCTACCAGGAGCTGCCTGTTGTCACCTGTTGGGGCATGACCATATCACCAGCCCAGCTGGCTACATGCTTTACAGACCACCATCTCCCCAACCAAGCATTAACCTACACTTAACCCATGACCACCATGCTATTATATATGTATCAGTTGGATGTTGAAAGGACTTGAATGAAGGGTGTCATGAAAGAGTGTGAAGGCTATGACAAGTTAAGAGTTTGTGAGAAGATGACCGTGCACACGGCACTTGAAAGCCTGGATTCCAGCTGCTGAAATGTTACCAACAATATCATCTGGAAGACTATTCCATAAGGGAACAGCAGTGTGAATGAAGCTTCTGTCTAAGCAGCGAGTTCTGGCTGTCGGCAGAGAAAGAGCATGGACTGGCATTGATACGCTCGAACGGGTAGCACTGCGTTGGACATATGGTGCGGGAAGTAACCCTGCTAGATCTTGTGGGCAGTTGGTAGTATGCATCTTGTACAAGACCGTAGCCGCTGCTACCTGTTGCCTGTGAAGCAGGCTGTCAATTTTGAGCTGTGAACGAGCAGTAGCTTCATTAACTCCAATGATTCTAAGTGCCTTCTTTTGGATGTTGTCAAGCTGGCTTAGGATGGTGGGTGAAGCATTTGCCCAGCTTAGTGAAGCATACTCCATAATGCTGCGGATCAACCTAAGTAAGATCTGGGCTGACAGAGGAATAACCAGAGCAACAAAAACCAGGCTTGTCCAAGCCCTTGTATTTCCAATTGCCATGTATGCGTGTGAGACGTGGACCCTAACCAAAGCTGACAAAAACAGAATAGCTGCTTTCGAGATGTGGTGTTGGAGGCGTATGCTTCGTATCGTATGGACAATGAGAAGGACCAATGCCAGTATTATTGAAGAAATAGGGGTGTCTAAACGACTTCTTCATGCTATCAACACCCAAATGCTGAGCTACTTCGGCCATATCTCACGTCGCAAGGGTAATAACCTGGAGAAGATGATCATGCAAGGCATGATTGAAGGGAAGCGCAAGAGAGGCAGACCTCGTTCCCGGTGGATTGACCAAATAAAGTTGATTACTGGACACCCGCTCCGTGATTGTTACTCCTTTGCTGAAAATCGTTATTTGTGGCGTAGTATCTGTAAGGTCACGAGCTGTCAGTCATGACAGGACCGAACCAACCAACCAACCAAATGAAGAGTACTTGTTTGGCTGGTAAGTTTACAGTCGGGCTGGTAACTTTTACATGCTACCAGCCCAGTTGGCTGGTTGGAGAAAAAAATGAAGGTACACCCCTGAATGTATTCATTCATATTGAGTTGGGTGGGGGTAGAATTTGTTTACTCATCAGGGAGGATTTTCTTTTTTTTGCCTGCATAGAGGGGGAATTTTTTTTCTTCCAAAAACTTCCTACCCCCGCCCGAAAATCTAATGGTGCGTCCCTTAGATGATTTTGGTGCAATTTCGGCATTTTTTACCAAAAACTGATTTTGTTACGGAGTTACGCTGTTCGTATAATTTTGAGCCAATTGGTTTCTATTATCTATATCAGCATTTTTTTAGTGAAATTTGATACCAAAAATGGGTTCTCTGACTAATGTTGTAAATTCTAAACGTTTAGACGGTTAAACGCTCATAGGGGGTTTAAACGTTTACCGAATTCGCTAAACGGCTAAACGTAAGCCCTAATAAAATTTTAAAAGTCAGACTAAATTTTAAGTTAACAAGTAAGCTTACTCATAATTCTCATTCCATACAACCAGTACAGCCTAGTTGTACCAATATAAATGTCAAAATTATTACGATAACGTTTCTAGAAATAAATTCCAAAAAACCCTGGTCGAAACGGCCTTGTTGTACCAAATATACATGTCAAAATTATTACGATAACGTTTCTAGAAATAAAAACCCGGTAGAAATCAACGTTGGCCTATCATTATGCATTATATCGATATTGTTAAACGACTGACGGAGGATTTAGACTAAGAATAAAAATAAATAAAGAAGGCAACTAACAAAATGTGACGATCGCGATCACAATGAAATCAATGCAAATAACTAGCATAAAAATACGTTTAAACGTTTGAACGCTTTTTGTTTTAATAGTTTAAACGAATAGTTCATTAAACGGAAATTTACACCCTTATCTCCGACTCATTTCCTTTCCAAATATACTTGTACTAAATACATCACATTAATAGTTCAAAAGTTACAACGCTTGATAAATTTCATATTATTAGAGTTAACACCCCCTTAAAAAATGTTCACCATGCACATAATTCATCTAACTTCATGACGTTGGTATCTGTTATTATAGGCTACTAGGCGGTCACCCGGGGTTTGTCGCTTCTCGGGTTTGGGCGGTCACCCGGGGTTTGTCGGTTCTCGGGTTTGGTGGTTTGTAGAATGCATGCATAAAGCCCGATCGGACAAACTTTGAAAATTCGACCCTTAGACGACCTTTGACCCCGGACGACCCAAGAAAAGCAAAGCTGTTTTATTTTTGCCACGCTCGCCTCGCATCGAGCATTGTGATCACCGAGTTTAAGCACGATCCGACCAACTTCAAAAAGTTGACCCCTAGATGACCTTTGACCTCGTATGCTCTATTTTTTCCACGCTCGACTCGCATTCGGGCTTCCCGTCCCCGAGTTTAAGCCTGATCGGACAAACTTTGAAAATTCGACCCTTATACGACCTTTGACCATGGACGACCCAAGAAAAGCAAAGCCGTTTTATTTTTTACACGCTCGACTCGTATTCGGGCTTCCCGTCACCGAGTTTAAGCCCGATCGGACAAACTTTGAAAATTCGACCCCTAGACGACCTTTGACCCCGGAATACCCGACAAACACTAACCCGTTTTATTTTTGCCAGGCTCGCCTCGCATCGAGCATTGTGATCACCGAGTTAAAGCACGATCCGACCAACTTCAAAAAGTTGACCCCTAGATGACCTTTGACCTTTGACCCCGGACGACCCAAGAAAAGCAAAGCCGTTTTATTTTTTCCACGCTCGACTCGCATTCGGGCTTCTCATCACCGAATTTAAGCCCGATCGGACAAACTTTGAAAATTCGACCCCTAGACGACCTTTGACCCCGGAAGACCCCACAAACGCTAACCCGTTTTATTTTTCCCACGCTCGCCTCGCATCGCGATCACCGAGTTTAAGCACGATCCGACCAACTTCCAAAAGTTGACCCATAGATGACCTTTGACCTCGTACGCTCTAGCGAATGCAAACTTGCTCTTGCGGGGACCGAGCTGCACCCACCCACCGAGTTTGAACGCCGCCCGACCCCGGGAAGCCGACGTAAAAGCGCGCACAGACAGACAGACAAACAAACAAACAGACAGACAGACAGAGAGTGGCGTATTATTATATAGATGAATTTTGTTAACAAATTCTTCTTTTCTTTATAAACCATTATAATTAGGAGTGGGCTATAGAGGGTCATAGTTTCAGATCATGTTTGCTACATGATTTTTTAATGACTTTATACGTACTGACAGCATTTTTCAAAAAAAGAAAGAAAAATATGCAAAATCCAGGGTGCCCCGGCCAAAAAACCACAAAAAGTCGGCCATTTTGGAAAAACAGTATTTTGATCATAAATCACTCATTTTTGGTCCAATCAATTTGATTTTGGTGGCAAAACCCATGTTTGTAGGGACATGGAATAATCTGATGCTACTTTTATCGCATGACGATGTTTCGTTTTCCTGAAAATGGCATTTTTAGTGAAAATAGCCCTGTGGGGGCGCTGTTTAAAAAAATACCTTTCGCATCGAAGCATCTCAAATTCTAATGTTGAAATAGGATAAGAGTTACAATTTAGGCATTTCCTGAAAATCTGAGTAAAATACCATTTGTTGTTTTGATGCTACACCATTTTGAACATCTTTGAATTGTCTCCATTGAAACACACACTAATGAAAGTTCGTTGACCCCTGTACTATCCTATGGAAGTGCTTTTAACGCGTTCTTGTGATTTTAAAATGGATGCCACGGTCAAATGAAATGACGTAACATGCTCACATCTTCAGACAATGTTTCTTGTCACACTCTTAACATATTTCATGTATTCAAATTCATTTTTAGTAATGCGATGGCTACTTTTTTGCAAAGCGCCCTCACAGTCCAAATTTGACCAAAATCAGCTATTACAAGAAAACGAAGGGGTTATATTTGACGAAACTAGCATAGAATGACATCCTGTACCCTTAAACATGGGTATTGCCACCAAAATCAAATAAATTAGACCAAAAATGACTGAGTTATGATCAAAAGACTGTTTTTTCCAAAATGGCCGACTTTTTGTGGTTTTTTGGCCGGGGCACCCTGGATTTCGCATTTTTTTCAATTTTTTTTCTCGAAAATGTTGTCAGTACGCATAAAGTCATCAAAAAATCATGTAGCAAGCGTGATCTGAAACTATGACCTAAAAATGACCCTCTATAGCCCACTCCTATTATAATGGGGTACAAGCCTCGATTTTAAGTGGGAGCTGGGAGTTTTTTGCCCCCCGGTTGCCAAGTTTTAGCTCCCGGTGTTTTCAAATTTTGCATAGCAAAGTATATGAGCGGGAGCTACTTTTGTCAGAAAAGTTACAAAGTAGCTCCCGGTTCACATGTCCTTAAATCGAGGCTTGATGGGGTATTAGTAACACACATAATATGACAATGAGCATTTAAATAGCGCTCTCAGTGGCGGTGCCACATATGGGGGCTTTTGCCATACCCCTCCCCCCTAAAAGGGGGGGGGGGGAAAGAAAGGGGAAAAAAAGAAAAGAAAAGGAAAGGAAAAGAGGAGAGGAAAGCCGAAAACAGGGAAGTTTATAAAGTTTGTAGGATGAATATGCAATAGCGTGTCCAAAGGGGTGCTGGGGGTACAGCTTCTTCCCCCCCCCCCCACTACTTGCTAACATTCGAAGGAAATTGATCGAGGTACCACAAAAAAAAGAGTTTATTTGTCAAAAATCGATCATTTCGCTGCCAGCCACAATACATGATTTGTAATGATTAAAAAAATATGATAATGTTTGTAGAATTAAATTGTTTCAAATTCCTAAATTTAATCAGGTAGAAACAGCCCCATATACAGTCCTCAAAATAATTAACTGACCAGGTTGTACTCAGGAGTGTTAGGGTTAACGAGACCAAAATTAGAAGAAAAATGAAAAATAGTTTTTAAAAAATCGCTCCATAACCTTAACCCCCGAGGCACCTTTTTCCAAAGACATTTTTTTCGCTGCCAAAGAGCGAACCTCGGACCTCTGGGTTCAGAGGCAGATAATCTACCGCTAGGCCACAGGGGTCAACCACACATGTGCGGTGTTTTACTTCGCCATGTATTATATACCCTGGGGACATTAAAAACTGCCAGGTGACACAAGCACACTGCATCGTAGTAATTCGTAGTACTCAAGAGTGTTAGGGTTAACACTGAAATAAATTATTCCCTGCAAGCATCATCGCATGGCATTTAACATGTTTAGCCCTCTATTGAAATTCACTGGCAGCAAATTGCAACAAATGAAGTCTGCGCACCATTCACTAATAAAATGCCATGCACAAAAATATTGAATAATATATCCCCAGTTTAGTTGCTAGTACTACATGTACTGTAGCTCCCATTTGTAGGGAAGTAGCTAGTAGTGGGTAGCAACTCTCGATATACTGCACACACAAAAACATATTATGGAACTGACATAACCAGTGATAGTAGTGACTTGTAATACCTTTTTCATTTTTCCCGGGAACAATATTTTTGTCATTAAATTCTGTTAAGTTCTTTATTTTGTTTAGAAGGCAAGTCTCCAATCTGACTATTGAGTTGAAACTATTTTTACTACAGCAATTTGTCATGAACTTGGATTATGAATGCCTGCTTCTCGATCTTATTTATTCTAGTCAATTAAATGACTACAGTGGATTATTATGACTACATGTTTCGAATGTGTAATGTTTCTATACCCTCCTAGTTCTGAGAATGTGTGTGTATAATCACATTGCTGTAGATTCGTACTATCGATGTTGAATCCATTCCATTGATGCATGGACATATTGTGTGCACTGATTGAAATGGAATCCATCTAACTCTCCTTTACTCAAACATTTTCCTCTTTCTCAGGTGGAGTGTGTGACGTACATCAGATGTTGTGGTGTATACATAGGTAGACTGACTTTATTATCTCGGAGGAGTTAACACATACCATGGAATCAAAATCTGCACATACAAATAGGATGCCTTGCCGTTACCTTCTCATCTCACTTAGTAATGTTTGGTATTTGTGGATGGTATTCACAGCATCCATAGCCACCTGTTCACTCTCTGTTCTGCCTGATGTCCGTGCATCTAGGTCATACAGTCTTGCTGAAGATCTAGAGAAGTGTTGCATGTTTGACCCACCAACCATCACAAATTGTTCATGGAGGGTAAGTGTTGTATGTAATAAGGAATTAATGGATCATGTACAATTATGTGTTTTAACGAGGTCATAAAGTGACAAGAAAGTACTATTCAAGCTCTGAGGCCTTTAATCATCAGGTGTTTTTGAATTATTATGACTTTCCTTTTATAAAATGGGAGCTAGTTTTGAGTAGTTAATACATCTATGAATGATTTTAAACTGTAACAACTATAACATGGTGAAATTGTGTGAATGGGCAAGATGTTGTAAAGGGAAGTGATGATTGTTCTTGTTTGGAGTAAAAGCAAAATAATTAAAATAAGTTTTGAGTAGTTAATTGTACACTCTTATACCTTACACATAACATTATCTTATCCCTAACCCCGGTTTAGGGTTTTTGAATTGAATTTTCGAGGAAAAAAACCCAACTAAATCTCTGGGAACCTGCCGGGATTCGATCCGGGGACCCTCCGTTCTCAAGCCTCAAGTCCCAACCACTAAGCCACGGCCCTCAGCTACACATTTGCGCAGTATACCGCGCTCACTATATAGGCTCGGTTGACTATGTCATCGAAAACCGACGGGGCATGCGTTTGGAGAGGGACTTTCGATTAGCATTTTTTAGCACTTAGGGGGGTTAGGGTTAATAGAACACACACACACACACAAAATGTTACCATAACCCTAACCCCGGTTTAGGGTTTTTGACCGGGATCACAATTTTCGAGGAAAAAACACCAACTAAAGATCTAGAGAAGTGTTGCATGTTTGACCCACCAACCATCACAAATTGTTCATGGAGGGTAAGTGTTGTATGTAATAAGGAATTAATGGATCATGTACAATTATGTGTTTTAACGAGGTCATAAAGTGACAAGAAAGTACTATTCAAGCTCTGAGGCCTTTAATCATCAGGTGTTTTTGAATTATTATGACTTTCCTTTTATAAAATGGGAGCTAGTTTTGAGTAGTTAATACATCTATGAATGATTTTAAACTGTAACAACTATAACATGGTGAAATTGTGTGAATGGGCAAGATGTTGTAAAGGGAAGTGATGATTGTTCTTGTTTGGAGTAAAAGCAAAATAATTAAAATAAGTTTTGAGTAGTTAATTGTACACTCTTATACCTTACACATAACATTATCTTATCCCTAACCCCGGTTTAGGGTTTTTGAATTGAATTTTCGAGGAAAAAAACCCAACTAAATCTCTGGGAACCTGCCGGGATTCGATCCGGGGACCCTCCGTTCTCAAGCCCCAAGTCCCAACCACTAAGTCACGGCCCTCAGCTACACATTCGCGCAGTATACCGCACTCACTATATAGGCTCGGTTGACTACGTCATCGAAAACCGACGGCGCATGCGTTTGGAAAGGGACTTTGGATTAGCATTTTATAGCACTCAGGGGGGTTAGGGTTAAGACAGCATTGCATTTATGGTACCTACACTGATGTCACTGTAACTTGAGGTGACAAATAGTGTGTTTCGAGTTAAAGTGTTCACATTTTATCCAATGAAATTGCTCTCTGGATAATAGCTGAGAATAGCGGTGCACAGGCTGTTTATATCAGGACTATTTCTTATGCATATTTTTGTTTTATGCATTTGTTCAAAAAATTTCGTACGGTCAAAATATTTCGCACAGTCACAAAATCGCACAGTCACAAAATTGTATAGTAAAAAAGACAGCACAGTCAACAACTAATGGACAATTATGAGAGTTTTCATCAGTTTTCTCTATAACATTTCCTTTTTTTTACCAATTTGTCGACTACATGTACAAATGTCTATATGGATTACACCCTCCCCACACAAAAATCCTCTAGCAACGGCCACGCCCCAGACTGGCAGTAGTTTCCCCCGACTGACAGTAAGTTTCCCCTGAATATTTCCATAGTGGGGAGCTGCAGCCCCCCCCCCCCCCCCTTTGCGCACGCTACTGTGTCCCATTGGATTACTTGTAAAATAGGGCATAAAGAGTCTCGATCGTGGGGCCTTAGTAACCTTTTTTGGAAAGTCTTGAATGCTTCATGTACTAATAAAATAAATATTACAATTTCATAAAATCATCAAGAAGTGTTACGGCTTCCAAGTAGATTTTACGATATGATCATTTAAACAGCGCCACCCCTATTTTCAGCCCGGACGCTCGCCTTCTGATCGCCTTCTGAGCACGTGTCTTCATCTACGTGATACATTTTG
Organism: Ophiura sarsii; assembly: GCA_035610835.1. NCBI lineage: Eukaryota > Metazoa > Echinodermata > Ophiuroidea > Amphilepidida > Ophiuridae > Ophiura > Ophiura sarsii. Next base: position 92,883,514 of record CM069442.1, on the reverse strand, counting down.
GGTAAGATAGAAAATCAACATTTTGCAATATCCTGATCAAAGTACAAAAGGTTATCTTTTAATTATAAAATGCTACCCTCACGCCAAACTGATTCCCAAAGGTCCCAATTAATCACAAAATCGTTTTTTGTTTTTGCCGGAACTTACTACCGTTACACAAATGAGGAGTGATTTAGTGCTGTGCGCCCTTATACTCAACAACTTAATGTGGTAGAGCAATAGGTAAGGTGTCATTTGAAAGCCTATGTATCTAGCTTCACTGTGTAACTAAATCAGGTATTGCTATCACTGTTTGGCTGAGATGTGGTTGATTATATTTCGACAGTCAAGGATGGCTGCAGTTTAGTGCTGTGTACAAACTCGATGGGGAATATGGAAAATGTTCCCAATTCTTCGTTCAATTGACAAATAACTCCTCATCCCTGTAATGTACAAACATAATTTTGGTCTTATTATATTCTATAAGTCTCTGTTTCAACAAACGTGTCACCTATTATGTAACAACTTTTAATCATCAATTGCTTGCATTGTCCTTGGCTTTCTCCCTATTTGCTACACAGGGAACTTGCCCTAATTCATTGGTAAATTAGTATTAACAAAACAAAAAATCAACATGATAGTGATTTAGCATAAGTATACATTTTTGGAAAGCATATTAGTAACCTCAATTTTTTTCTCATTTTCAACATGAACAGGAACGTGTGTTACATTAAAATGTTTCCTAGGTAGATGTCACCCTGAGGATCCCTCAAATGTTTCACATTCAGGTCTAATGACTGCCCTTCCCTGCCTAGTAATATCTTTGTTGGTTCTTAGCCAAATTTGTCTCATATTTTCACTTGATTTGAATGAAATCACTAATGGAAAAACAGAACGAACAATCATTAGGCTATTGTTATATTGTTACCGTAATAGAAAGGTAATAATGGTTGCCTTGGCAACTATATAAAAAAAAATTAATAAAGGATTTTATAATTACAATACTGTACTATTGCATTTCATAACAGCTTCAGATTATAATGTAGGATTTTGTTTTAAATGAAAGTACAGAATGTCCCAAAAAATGTCAACCCCATGGCACAAAAGTCCACTTAAAATGTAGCATTGATCAGGGTTCTAAAATCATTTAAAATAGGCAGTCCGAGATTGACCGTGTTTCTAACACGGAAATCCCACCCCGGGATCCCACCCTTCCACATAGAGTTGAATACAGTGAGCTAAAGACAAATTACGTAGGATTTACGAGCTAATAGCTGTCTATCGGGAAGCCTTGTAGTTGTATAAATTGTAATGCTGATCTAATGTTTCACTGTATAAAACCGCTGGAAATCCAGCAGTTCTTCGCGGGGTTAGGGTTAGCCAAATATGGCAAATAGTCATTAACATGAGGCATAACATCCAATCTCACAACGACACTAGTGGAGTTTGGTCAATCCATGGTTAATTGTAATGAATATACCAATCAGTAATATCGTACCGTAAATATTATGATATTAGCACATGTTCCAGGCAATTACATTTGTACAAGGCTTCGGGTGCAAGCACCCTCAGTCGGACTTCGTTCTCCGGCGATGATATCTCAATGGCGATCACTAGGCTGGTTACACCGGGCGAACAGCCAGTGTGTTTAGTGAGTAGTTAGCGAGAGAGGGGCAGTAGCAGGCGCGGTAGAATGAGGGCCTGCCTGTCCGCAAGGGGCGGTGAAGAATTGTTGCTTTATTTTGGATGTTTATTTAATCACACTAAAAATATAAATAAGATTATTGAGTCCCTGGACTTTTATTAATATTCCTTTAGCCCGGACTACAACCCGATTTAAATAATTAGTAGCAGCATTCAGGGGTCTGGGTTTTTGTATTAACCCTAAACCAGCAGAGCGTGGTTGTGGTTTTGGAAAATGAAAGGCATTCAAATCAGGGTTCTGGGTTTTGTATTAGGTATAAATATATGGCTCATTCCATGAAGTTGGGGCATATTATGTGACATCCAAGTGAAATTTTCAAAATGGATATTTTCCAACTCTTTCTTCTTTTTTAGGTTCTACATTTACCAAAGTCCAATGTAGAACCTTTTTTTTTTAATGTAACATTTGGTGTAAAATAACCGCACATGTTCAACAGTTGGATGACATTTCCTAAAATCCTGATGCTACATGGACACCATTTCCCATTTCCATATCATTTTCTAATAAATTAGCTTAAGGTGTGGGCCAAGTTTCTATACCTCAATTAACTACTTGGAACCACAAATACATGAAAAGAAACCAGATTTGTCTAGGTTGAACATAACTTAACGAACAAGACATCGTAGATTAACTGTTTTATGTAAAAACTCATTGAAAAGTGACTCTTTATTTTGCAATTTGTATAATGAATTTAAATAAAGTACATATCAATATTTGTTTGATGTAAAGTACTCTATAAACCATGCACATTGATTACATTATAGTCATAAAGTAAGTATATGAAGTATTATTTACCTGTATAATGTTATAAAATGCACTACCGATGCTACATGGACACCGCGTCTTGTAACATTGTTAATAATAAGACTATTCATACTGTTACAATTATTTGAGTGTGAATGGTTTGTCTACTTGTTCATCATATATCAAGTAGATACACAGAGTGAATTGCTTGAAATTTATCTAAACACTGTTCATGTAAAATTTACCTTTTCTGTGTACTTAAGTATTACGATGCTACATGGACATCGTGCCCTAAAATATTTGGAACAGCTTGAACAGGTGCATCTTTTTCAGATCAATAGAGAGGATGTACTATGATGTTAACTTTTTATGTTATAAGCACACGATAAAATTAATAACATGGATTGTAAAACTACAAATTACACAAAAAGATAACCTGCCATGAAGCATAAAACATAATTACCTATGATACACATACACCATTTCTTACAATTACACAATAACAATACACCATTGATCAAAGAAACTTAAGATGTCCACTGAAACAAACTTCATGCAGTGTTGTTCTTAAAGTACCCTTTGTGATCTTAGTCTCTTTGCTCGTTTCTGATTGAATCATCCTCTATTATTGATAAAGATGATTGAAAAGTTTGATCACTTAAAAAGTCAGTTTGCAAAAAAATAATTTAATTGCCATGATGGATTTCTTTGGAAAAGGTACTAGTTTTTGAAAATGATGGGTTCCTTGTCTTCATCTCCATAAATTCCAGGACGATAGAATTGTCTTCTGAATTAATGTCAAGAACCTGCAAAGCAAAACAAAATAAACCCTATGGCTTAGTATCTTCATGGAACATTGTGTATTGATATTGGAGTAGATTATTTATTCATGTTGCACTTTTTGTGTTGCAGGAAAATATTTATATTAAAATCATGCTGGAGTATTTTATTTATTATTCATTTAACATGAAAAAGAATAGCAAAGGATAGAGAACTTAAATGATTTACAATTATTTGTTTTATTTATAGTAAATAAAACTAAAATAAGGGAATGTTTATTGTGAATTCAGTGAAATGCTAATGGAAATGGTGTCCATGTAGCATTGTGTATTAATATATTTCATTAGATATACATCTCTCATAATATGCCTTTTTTTCTGTAAAGTGTAGTAAAATGTAGGCAATGTTTTGAATGTTTTGGGTGATGGATAATTTCGAATGGGGTAATTGTTTTAGTCTAATTAGGCAAATTTTATGAAATGCTACATGGACATGGTGTCCATGTAGCATCGTATTGGTAAGCTATATTATTAGCATTAAAAGAGCAAAAACTAATTCATTATTAACTTCAAAGTTTATCAATGATGTGATTCTACAAAAAAATTACAATTTCAACGAACTATAACGATACCCAATGCAAAATATTGCCCATGCTATGCCCGATGCTACATGGACGCCAAATTATTATGGCGTCCGTGACTCAAAATTAATATCATAACATGAAAAGAAATTCTGATTCAGTGTTTCCCTTTCAATAAAAATGCATTAATAAATACAGACATACAAGCAACATTAAGAAATAATTACAATCGCACTTACCATTCACAAAACTATCCAATGTTTACATTTTGATGCTACATAAAAGTCCCGATGCTACAACGGGACATCAGCGACTGAAACCTTGATAAAACTAGCCCACATGTGGCAAATTCCAAACAAACCTGATAGCTATTGACCTCTATCCTTACAAAAAGAAATATGAAATGTTTTATTTATCTCCAGGGGGGGATTCCCACAAATTGCATAGGATGTTTATCACGATGCTACATTTTATGGTTAGGACACCATGCACACGGCACGGTATACTTTTTCATGAATATATGGAATGGTCTTCATGAAATTTATTCTCATTTGCAATAGTTTTCAATTGATAAATGCTCTTAATTTTGGAAAATAATTAAAAAATGTATGATAGAGAACTACCCCAATTCAGCAATGAAAACTCCCGATGCTACACGTGTATATTTTATGGACACCGTGTGTAGCATTGGAAAGGCAATTTTCATGTTGCTTGGGTGAAAAATCAGTCCAGCGTGACGAGGTGTTTTGGTCAGTAAACTATGAATACATGTATCTTTTATTAATCAAATCGATTTCCAAGCAATTCTATGATAGTTTTGCTTACATAAAACTCATATTAAATGTTGTGTTTTCCATGTCACGTTTTTTAGCAAAAATGGTCTTGGACACCACCTCATTTTTTATTTATTTTTTCTTCAAGGAAGGGTCGATTTTTTTTTTTTTTTTCATGGCTCAATACTATAACCTAGTACTGTTTTTGGACACTAAACAAATTTGATATACACATAGAGTAAAACAGTTTATAAGCTGCCTAAAGTACCAAATTCTGCTATTTTAACAAATGCCCCAACTTCATGGAATGAGCCATATGCTATACAGGTCATGCCATACATGAATACATCACATTGCAATGAAATGAAAGAAAAGAAATAGGTTTTCAGTCCTGGCTTTATCTAATGGATGGAAAGGAATGTCAGGTTTTCAATTGGGACTTTTGGGATAAGGTCAAGGTAACTTTTATGAAGTATTTATTTATTTATTATATAGCGCTTTTGTAGAAGTTATTAGGTAGGACTAACAGTACATTCAAGTTTAGGGAACTATTAATTTATTATTTTCACCGTATAGGCCTATTATTACTATACTAGTATTAGTCTTAAAGAAATAGGACCAAATCTCTTGAAAAATCTATAAACCAGGTTTGCAAGTGGAAGGACTCATAAAAGGCTTATTTCAATGTTATTATTTACCATTTTATTTACAACAAACCACATGCATATTATCAGAGAAAAAGGTTGTGCAGGCAGTCAATAGTTAGGTCACCCAAGCCCTATATGAAAGCTATGAAGATTGTTAAACGGGGTCAGTCGTCACAAACATGCACAAACACAATAGTCAAACGACCTTGCTATTGTCATGCTATTGTCAACACTCCCTACACAGAGGTCTGCAGTGCAAATCTGTACGATTTTCGCCATGTAATGTCAATGACAGATTTCATTCCGTGGTATAAAGCTATGAGGTTTCCGTGGTCTTCGCTATCTCCAAGCAGATAGAGCAATACGTACACGGACTTTTTTGTAGACAAGGGTTCATTTCATGATTTGGTGAGGTTTAGAATGAGTTAGGATTCCTGTAATTTTGAAGACCACAGATTTTCAAAACGTGAATTTTCCGGCATTGTACGACATAAATTTGGTCACCAAACGTGTTTAAAACTATACATTTTACTGTTCTGCAGATGTTATTGACCCTCCTCTAAAATTCTACATGATTTTTAACACGTTTCTTAGTTTTTGAGATGCCCAATAGACCATTTCCCGAAGCTATTTCTAGCAAATATTGCAGTCACTATGACTCCATTGTTTTCTTGCGTATAACAAAATATGACATGCAGCGTGACCTCCCTACTGGCTGCAGGCTTGCATGTTTTCATGGTAACATTCCTTCAATTTTTGCAGTTAAGACAATTTAAAAAATAGGAAGTATTGGCTTAGAAGAAGATGATATTGTCTTAAAGAGCTCAACAAAACAAAGTCATACACTTTGTTTATGTCTTATAGAGTGACTTCCAATTAAATAATTTCAGTCCTTGTTATATTGTTACCGTATTGTTACCGCTATTGTTATATTGTTACCGTAATAGAAAGGTAATAATGGTTGCCTTGGCAACTATATAAAAAAAAATTAATAAAGGATTTTTATAATTACAATACTGTACTATTGCATTTCATAACAGCTTCAGATTATAATGTAGGATTTTGTTTTAAATGAAAGTACAGAATGTCCCAAAAAATGTCAACCCCATGGCACAAAAGTCCACTTAAAATGTAGCATTGATCAGGGTTCTAAAATCATTTAAAATAGGCAGTCCGAGATTGACCGTGTTTCTAACACGGAAATCCCACCCCGGGATCCCACCCTTCCACATAGAGTTGAATACAGTGAGCTAAAGACAAATTACGTAGGATTTACGAGCTAATAGCTGTCTATCGGGAAGCCTTGTAGTTGTATAAATTGTAATGCTGATCTAATGTTTCACTGTATAAAACCGCTGGAAATCCAGCAGTTCTTCGCGGGGTTAGGGTTAGCCAAATATGGCAAATAGTCATTAACATGAGGCATAACATCCAATCTCACAACGACACTAGTGGAGTTTGGTCAATCCATGGTTAATTGTAATGAATATACCAATCAGTAATATCGTACCGTAAATATTATGATATTAGCACATGTTCCAGGCAATTACATTTGTACAAGGCTTCGGGTGCAAGCACCCTCAGTCGGACTTCGTTCTCCGGCGATGATATCTCAATGGCGATCACTAGGCTGGTTACACCGGGCGAACAGCCAGTGTGTTTAGTGAGTAGTTAGCGAGAGAGGGGCAGTAGCAGGCGCGGTAGAATGAGGGCCTGCCTGTCCGCAAGGGGCGGTGAAGAATTGTTGCTTTATTTTGGATGTTTATTTAATCACACTAAAAATATAAATAAGATTATTGAGTCCCTGGACTTTTATTAATATTCCTTTAGCCCGGACTACAACCCGATTTAAATAATTAGTAGCAGCATTCAGGGGTCTGGGTTTTTGTATTAACCCTAAACCAGCAGAGCGTGGTTGTGGTTTTGGAAAATGAAAGGCATTCAAATCAGGGTTCTGGGTTTTGTATTAGGTATAAATATATGGCTCATTCCATGAAGTTGGGGCATATTATGTGACATCCAAGTGAAATTTTCAAAATGGATATTTTCCAACTCTTTCTTCTTTTTTAGGTTCTACATTTACCAAAGTCCAATGTAGAACCTTTTTTTTTTAATGTAACATTTGGTGTAAAATAACCGCACATGTTCAACAGTTGGATGACATTTCCTAAAATCCTGATGCTACATGGACACCATTTCCCATTTCCATATCATTTTCTAATAAATTAGCTTAAGGTGTGGGCCAAGTTTCTATACCTCAATTAACTACTTGGAACCACAAATACATGAAAAGAAACCAGATTTGTCTAGGTTGAACATAACTTAACGAACAAGACATCGTAGATTAACTGTTTTATGTAAAAACTCATTGAAAAGTGACTCTTTATTTTGCAATTTGTATAATGAATTTAAATAAAGTACATATCAATATTTGTTTGATGTAAAGTACTCTATAAACCATGCACATTGATTACATTATAGTCATAAAGTAAGTATATGAAGTATTATTTACCTGTATAATGTTATAAAATGCACTACCGATGCTACATGGACACCGCGTCTTGTAACATTGTTAATAATAAGACTATTCATACTGTTACAATTATTTGAGTGTGAATGGTTTGTCTACTTGTTCATCATATATCAAGTAGATACACAGAGTGAATTGCTTGAAATTTATCTAAACACTGTTCATGTAAAATTTACCTTTTCTGTGTACTTAAGTATTACGATGCTACATGGACATCGTGCCCTAAAATATTTGGAACAGCTTGAACAGGTGCATCTTTTTCAGATCAATAGAGAGGATGTACTATGATGTTAACTTTTTATGTTATAAGCACACGATAAAATTAATAACATGGATTGTAAAACTACAAATTACACAAAAAGATAACCTGCCATGAAGCATAAAACATAATTACCTATGATACACATACACCATTTCTTACAATTACACAATAACAATACACCATTGATCAAAGAAACTTAAGATGTCCACTGAAACAAACTTCATGCAGTGTTGTTCTTAAAGTACCCTTTGTGATCTTAGTCTCTTTGCTCGTTTCTGATTGAATCATCCTCTATTATTGATAAAGATGATTGAAAAGTTTGATCACTTAAAAAGTCAGTTTGCAAAAAAATAATTTAATTGCCATGATGGATTTCTTTGGAAAAGGTACTAGTTTTTGAAAATGATGGGTTCCTTGTCTTCATCTCCATAAATTCCAGGACGATAGAATTGTCTTCTGAATTAATGTCAAGAACCTGCAAAGCAAAACAAAATAAACCCTATGGCTTAGTATCTTCATGGAACATTGTGTATTGATATTGGAGTAGATTATTTATTCATGTTGCACTTTTTGTGTTGCAGGAAAATATTTATATTAAAATCATGCTGGAGTATTTTATTTATTATTCATTTAACATGAAAAAGAATAGCAAAGGATAGAGAACTTAAATGATTTACAATTATTTGTTTTATTTATAGTAAATAAAACTAAAATAAGGGAATGTTTATTGTGAATTCAGTGAAATGCTAATGGAAATGGTGTCCATGTAGCATTGTGTATTAATATATTTCATTAGATATACATCTCTCATAATATGCCTTTTTTTCTGTAAAGTGTAGTAAAATGTAGGCAATGTTTTGAATGTTTTGGGTGATGGATAATTTCGAATGGGGTAATTGTTTTAGTCTAATTAGGCAAATTTTATGAAATGCTACATGGACATGGTGTCCATGTAGCATCGTATTGGTAAGCTATATTATTAGCATTAAAAGAGCAAAAACTAATTCATTATTAACTTCAAAGTTTATCAATGATGTGATTCTACAAAAAAATTACAATTTCAACGAACTATAACGATACCCAATGCAAAATATTGCCCATGCTATGCCCGATGCTACATGGACGCCAAATTATTATGGCGTCCGTGACTCAAAATTAATATCATAACATGAAAAGAAATTCTGATTCAGTGTTTCCCTTTCAATAAAAATGCATTAATAAATACAGACATACAAGCAACATTAAGAAATAATTACAATCGCACTTACCATTCACAAAACTATCCAATGTTTACATTTTGATGCTACATAAAAGTCCCGATGCTACAACGGGACATCAGCGACTGAAACCTTGATAAAACTAGCCCACATGTGGCAAATTCCAAACAAACCTGATAGCTATTGACCTCTATCCTTACAAAAAGAAATATGAAATGTTTTATTTATCTCCAGGGGGGATTCCCACAAATTGCATAGGATGTTTATCACGATGCTACATTTTATGGTTAGGACACCATGCACACGGCACGGTATACTTTTTCATGAATATATGGAATGGTCTTCATGAAATTTATTCTCATTTGCAATAGTTTTCAATTGATAAATGCTCTTAATTTTGGAAAATAATTAAAAAATGTATGATAGAGAACTACCCCAATTCAGCAATGAAAACTCCCGATGCTACACGTGTATATTTTATGGACACCGTGTGTAGCATTGGAAAGGCAATTTTCATGTTGCTTGGGTGAAAAATCAGTCCAGCGTGACGAGGTGTTTTGGTCAGTAAACTATGAATACATGTATCTTTTATTAATCAAATCGATTTCCAAGCAATTCTATGATAGTTTTGCTTACATAAAACTCATATTAAATGTTGTGTTTTCCATGTCACGTTTTTTAGCAAAAATGGTCTTGGACACCACCTCATTTTTTATTTATTTTTTCTTCAAGGAAGGGTCGATTTTTTTTTTTTTTTTCATGGCTCAATACTATAACCTAGTACTGTTTTTGGACACTAAACAAATTTGATATACACATAGAGTAAAACAGTTTATAAGCTGCCTAAAGTACCAAATTCTGCTATTTTAACAAATGCCCCAACTTCATGGAATGAGCCATATGCTATACAGGTCATGCCATACATGAATACATCACATTGCAATGAAATGAAAGAAAAGAAATAGGTTTTCAGTCCTGGCTTTATCTAATGGATGGAAAGGAATGTCAGGTTTTCAATTGGGACTTTTGGGAAAAGGTCAAGGTAACTTTTATGAAGTATTTATTTATTTATTATATAGCGCTTTTGTAGAAGTTATTAGGTAGGACTAACAGTACATTCAAGTTTAGGGAACTATTAATTTATTATTTTCACCGTATAGGCCTATTATTACTATACTAGTATTAGTCTTAAAGAAATAGGACCAAATCTCTTGAAAAATCTATAAACCAGGTTTGCAAGTGGAAGGACTCATAAAAGGCTTATTTCAATGTTATTATTTACCATTTTATTTACAACAAACCACATGCATATTATCAGAGAAAAAGGTTGTGCAGGCAGTCAATAGTTAGGTCACCCAAGCCCTATATGAAAGCTATGAAGATTGTTAAACGGGGTCAGTCGTCACAAACATGCACAAACACAATAGTCAAACGACCTTGCTATTGTCATGCTATTGTCAACACTCCCTACACAGAGGTCTGCAGTGCAAATCTGTACGATTTTCGCCATGTAATGTCAATGACAGATTTCATTCCGTGGTATAAAGCTATGAGGTTTCCGTGGTCTTCGCTATCTCCAAGCAGATAGAGCAATACGTACACGGACTTTTTTGTAGACAAGGGTTCATTTCATGATTTGGTGAGGTTTAGAATGAGTTAGGATTCCTGTAATTTTGAAGACCACAGATTTTCAAAACGTGAATTTTCCGGCATTGTACGACATAAATTTGGTCACCAAACGTGTTTAAAACTATACATTTTACTGTTCTGCAGATGTTATTGACCCTCCTCTAAAATTCTACATGATTTTTAACACGTTTCTTAGTTTTTGAGATGCCCAATAGACCATTTCCCGAAGCTATTTCTAGCAAATATTGCAGTCACTATGACTCCATTGTTTTCTTGCGTATAACAAAATATGACATGCAGCGTGACCTCCCTACTGGCTGCAGGCTTGCATGTTTTCATGGTAACATTCCTTCAATTTTTGCAGTTAAGACAATTTAAAAAATAGGAAGTATTGGCTTAGAAGAAGATGATATTGTCTTAAAGAGCTCAACAAAACAAAGTCATACACTTTGTTTATGTCTTATAGAGTGACTTCCAATTAAATAATTTCAGTCCTTGTAGACGACAATCAAAAGTCTTTTTGTCGCTGGGCATCCTGTGGCCCAATGATTATAGAATGAATCAGAAATAGTACTTATTGCTCCCAAATGATTAAAGTTAAAATTAAGATTAAAATTTAATCCTGATTTTAGGACTATTACGGGCCTTTTGACCCACCCACATTTATCAGGACTATGCTAGTGGCACTTCGTGGCCTCCAGGCTTAATCCGCGTTTACGGTCACAGGGATGTTTACAACATTATACAGACTGCCTCCTCCCCTGGATGACACGGATGAACACACTTGTTCTGAGGCAGTCAGTAGGCGAGCGTTCGGGTTGAAAATAAGGGTGGCACTGTTTAACTGATCATGTTGTATTCAAATTGAAAGCATAATCATTGACTACAATACAAGCATTCCCAAACATGCCATAAATTGGGTATATAAATTAGGCTGATTTATACCTACAATCAAGGAAAAAAAGGTTGGCACACTTTGTCCCAATTAAGGGAAAAAAGTGCCCCTCTCCCCCGAGGCAATGTTGATCCGAGCCACATGTCATCAGAAGCTTTGGCAGCTCTCTCAACATTGATTGATGGGGGGTGGGGAAGGATGAGGGAATGGGGAGACCTCTGCGTGCTGTTAAAGAGTGCTATATACCAAGTCGGCTCTCTATTGTGAGCACAGTGATAGCTGTATTAAATTGTATCAAGTGTGCCAACTATTATTTTCCTTGATTGTCTGAGCGAAATTCTAAATTCACCATCTGATATCACTCTTTTGCCTATAACTTCCAAACGGAATGTTGGATTGTGATCAGATTTCGCCAAATTATTCACAGGAGTAGTGTTAATATTTCCTGAAATTGTCACGTATGAGTCAAGTCATTTAAGGATTGGTCACTCAGTACTATGGTTGCATATACGTAAAAACATGTTATTTGTTTACAATTTATCCTAATGGATTTAAAACAAAATGTTGAAGCACAATTATATTTGGTGTATTCAATAATTTATTTATAATCAACATTTGACAAACGGCATATAAGTTCACACAACAGTGTATTAAGGACTGCTCATTAAATACTAAGCCCTATGTATGATAACTGTGTGGGGCTATAGGTCTATAATAATAGGCAATTAGTATGGGTCGTGTAAATATTACTTTCTTCAGAAGATAGCAATTAAGGAGACAATGACATGTTATGTTTTCGTGGCATTACAAAATGCCATTATGGGAAATAAATAAAGTCACATATACAAAAGAATGCAACATGAAGAAGAAGCCCTATCTATATAAGATAGAAGAACGAAAAATAATTTTGAAATGACTGTTCACACGCATTTTACTACGTGTGTATAAGGATTAGAAAAGTCATGTTTTTATTTTTTAAGTTTTTTATCCGGTTAACATTATTATTAAGATATAAGTACGTCCTAAATTCAATGCATTTTATAAAAACATCAGTATAACAAATTAACAAACTAATCCCTGTTAGTCACATATGAAAAAGAATTAATTCATTTACATACATTCTTGGAAAACTGTGAACATCGTGTGCATCCTTTTGGTACCATAATAATGTAGGCTTATAATTATGTAAGATACCGTGACCATGATTTAAGAAACAGCGTAAAATGTGGGTCTAAATTATCAATCAATTAAATTAAAAAAATCAATCAATCAACCATTAAAAGCAAATTAAACAAAATAAAATACCTTCCCGAGATTCGAACCCGGGCCACAGAACTCAAAGCCAAATAGCTAACCGCTACACTAGACGGGGTTGATCTGTTATTGCGTGTCAATTATATACTACTTATAAAAGTCATGTATAGGAATGAATGGTGCTTCATTCTCAACGGATCACCGTCACAAATCATCTGATTTTGTCATTATTATGAAATGCAGAATTGTTTTTTCAATGGATTAGTGTATATTGAACTTATTTTAAACTTAAAGGCTATTTATGGGAAGAAATGAGTCGCATCATAGGTATGTTTCAACGGTTCACCGTGTTAAAATAATAAATATATGACACTATAGATCTAATTTATTTCATCGGTGGTGAACCGTTCGAAAGTAGGTATGCAGTGATTCCTATTTTCTTTAACACGGTCTATAAGACGGGTTTTGGTCCACTAATCAACTATCCATGGAAAAAACAGTTCGACATGTCGTAATAATGACACATTTGATCATTTTTCATGGTGAACCGTTGGCAATGAATCACCATTACGCAATGACCATACACGTGCATTGATCAAGTAAAAGTCAGTTACAGCATGCATACAAACCGTTTGGTGTAATGGTTCTGCCGTGAGACTTGCACGCATTTGTCCTGGGTTCGATTCCATGTCCAAACTTCTGTTTGATAAACGATCTTCATTTATTTCATTTTCTTAATATGTCTAACGATCATAATATCCATTATTGTTTTTGATCGCCACTATCATTATGTCATCTATATATTTGTTGCATGATAATAACGTTCTTGATTTTGTTAATGTTTTGCTGTATTTAACACTTTCCACGCGGCTATTATTTGTATACACAAAATAGATTTTTCAGAAACCTTTCCCAACTTTCAAAGTCTATCACAAGGGTTACTGAACCAATACTAGGAATGTTTGTACTTATTTTAATGAATTTGTCAAGGTGATTCCAAATATGGTGATGAAATTCAATAATCTTGACATTTTTGAAACAATTGGTGACATTTTGGAATGTCGTCTGCAGCTGCCTGCCGCGTGGAAAGTATATTAATCATGTTATTCAACAATCATTGCTGATTTACCCGTTTTTTTAAAAAGATATAGACGTATTATTACGGTGTACGCATGGCTTGACAACGTTGGTTTATTGTCAAAACAAAACATGCAACACTTTTGTGATACCTTTATAAGTACAAAAAGACTGAATCAGACACATATATTTAGGCACTTTATTAGGCTCAATTTTGTATACATTTTGTCAACTCTGAAATAACATGTTTTTTCGTATATGCTACGTTAGTATTGAGTGACCAATCCCTAAATGACTTGATGCATATGTGTCAATTTCAGCAAATATTAACAATATTCCTGTGAATAATTGGGCGAAATCTGATCACAATCCGACATTTCGTTTGAAAGATATAGCCAAAAGACTGATTTCAGATGGTGAATTTAGCATTTCGCTCAGACAATCAAGGAAAAAAAGGTTGGCACATTTTTTGTCCCAATTAAGGGGAAAAAGTGCCCCTCTCCCCCGAGGCAATGTTGATCCGAGCCACATGTCATCAGAAGCTTTGGCAGCTCTCTCAACATTGATTGATGGGGGGTGGGGAAGGATGAGGGAATGGGGAGACCTCTGCGTGCTGTTAAAGAGTGCTATATACCAAGTCGGCTCTCTATTGTGCACAGTGATAGCTGTATTAAATTGTATCAAGTGTGCCAACTATTATTTTCCTTGATTGTAGTTCACGTGTAATCCAATGGGACATTTATTAAGTGCTGTGCAGCGTCCCGCCCCCCCCCCCCCCCACCCCCTTTAGCTATCCTTTTCACTAATGTAATAGGTTCTCATGTAAAAATTGGTGATGGGAACTAATTTGACACCAGATGACTCCCTTGATTACCTCCATTTAATTGTATCCTTTAGATGATTTGCATCCATTCAGTTTTAATATTCAACCAGGTCTCTATAGTCTGGCAGAATCGTGGTTTGACCTGGAAATGTTGTATATAGGGTTTTTTAGGGTGGATTTGTATAGCTGAGGTGGTCCTTTTGCAAATTCTTCCGGGTGACAAATTCTAACTGTTGAGGGTTTTGAGAAATCCAAGATGGCGTCCAAAATGGCCACCATTTTATATAATTGACTATAACTTCCTTCAGAGGTAACCTATAATCATGATTTTGGTGTCTAGTAATATGTTTAGGTGGTCAATACATCCATTAAAACCATTCAAAAATGTCTAGATGGTGTTACATAATGATAAATCCAAGATGGCTGCCAATATGGCCGCCATATTGATGAAAATGGCCGTCATTTTATATTATCATCTATACTTCCTTTCATTTAAAGGTAGATGACCCGATCACATTTTCGTAACACAGAATTATTTCAAACATACGGAGATTTTCATATCATATGAAAGTTCGTATTTTTCTCATCATCATACTGAAATTTGACGGCCTAAATCGGTATAATTACGGAGAAATCGATGAAATAACGTCGAATTACCGCGAATGGTGGTAACCACCGATATAGTTTGTGTACTACTCAATGGTTACAGTTCACAGCATCTTGTGCGTCTAAAATAAGAACCATTAGAGCTATGCAACTCAAACTTTGGAACACGACTTTTTTAAGGATGACCTTTCATGTAGAATAGAAAACTTCAAGTTGAAAATCGGAACATCTACCTTTAAATAACCACCAGAAAGTTTTATGGTTTATAATCAAAGGTGCAACCAATTTAACTATCAATTAATGTGTTTTTGTTATAACCATCATCAGTATTTAATAAACTGCAATTATATTTGTGGTGTTTTGTTTGATTTTGGTAGACAGATAAACCCTTGAGAACATACCAGGGATACTTGCATGAATAAATGTATGATGTATAATGAAATTCCCCTGGTGTAACAAGAAATACAAGTTAATATGCAGAGGTACAACAGAATAGTAAACAACAATCAAATTAGATTCTTGATGAGACTTGGTAATCTATCAATGGGTTGTGAAAGACTTGTTTATATAATAATAATTGATAAATGATACACATTACATGACATCGTTGGAGGGTGGGATAGGATATTTTATCTCTAAAATTTTAAAAAACAACCTTGTTACGTTTCAATTATAATGTCTAGTATTACTGGTTGATTTGTGATAATCTACCTTTAGTTTGGTGATATTCCATATCTTTATCATAACATTCAAGCCCTGTGTAAGAGCTTATTGCGTTATAAATAGAGATATGAAAAGTTCACTCTATCTTGCATGCAATGATATTTTATATCTCCATTATGTGACGTCGTATCAGACGCATATGTTTACTCTGTACTTCCAGTACAGCAACGATGTATTGTGTACAATTCATTCTAGCGTCCTCTCATGTGCAGAGGAAGTGAATTAATATTTGTGTGCACTCGTATTCATACTCTGCTATAAAAAAATGTTTGAAATAATGTTGCATGATGTTGGCATCTACTTTACATCTAAACACTTTAATGTTTGGGCAAATTTTATTGCTATAAATGTATGAATCAATATTGATTCATGAACATTTTCATATGAGAATCATAACAGTTTCATAAAAATGAGCAAATATTGTTAACTTCCAATGGAATAAAATCATTGGTTAATATGCCATGTGCAGTCCGGCATTGCATATCCGTAATTCAGTTATCCGAAGTAGTGTATTACCAGGATGCTATAGCAGAACTCATGGTTGATTTTTGTAGTAATATTCAAGGCTCAAGATAACAGGTTTTTTACCAGGAGCTACTTTTTTTCAAAAGTAGCGCCCGGATCATGGGATTTATTGAGAACCGGGAGCTACTTTTAGTCTACCGGGAGCTAACTTTTTATTAAATCCAGCGTGGCAGCATTGTCAACTCGAAATTTGATGTCTTGAGAAAGCTACCCGATCGTCAACGGGCGCTGGTTTGAACAAAATATCAGCGCTCGGTTGTTAATTTTTCAGCATTACCGAGCGCTATGGCAGAAGGCCCGAGGGGTAAAAATCGCCCAGCGCCCGCTTATCTTGATGAGCCTTGGTAATATTTCAATAAATGTTACTCAAAACAACCTTATTCTATGAGTCTTTGGTTGTTTCATAGATTCTTGTCTTGATTGTGGCCCGGATTGTGGATAAATTATAAATTAAATGAATGAATTAAGCCAAAATTGGCGCATCAACTATGAAATAATTGTTCCTCTAAAGTAAAGGGAGGAACCCATATGGCTGACGGGGACTGCCTAAGGAATTTTTCCCATTGAAAATACACATTAAAAATACGATAGATTTCACCATTACCGATAGTCAAAACAGGAACCACCGTGACAAACTTCTTCTTTTCTATGATACGTATCTCTTGATCAAAACTGGCCAAGAAATCAATGTTATTAATGAATAATGCGAATACGTAAATCAGTGTTGTCAAACTTGTCACTAGCCAAAATTAAGTGCCGGTTAATTTTACTGATGGCGAACAGAATAAGTGTTGCGAACGAAGTGCAGTGGATCATGGCATGTGGTCTAGAGGCATTCTTAATGGGTTTTTTAGGGTTTTCTTAATTAATGCACTTTGAGGGTTCCTACCACATAATTTCTTGTTTTATGAGGCAGTTAAATGATTTTATCCACAAATTGTTAAAAAAATTAATTAAGAGTGCCGTTTTTTCCCCCTTTCTTTTAAGAGTGCTGGTCAGCTATCGCGAGTGCCGGCTCCGCCCGACCGGCACCGACCACCTTAGTGACAACCCTAACGTAAATGAATTCATTGTTAAAATAAATCATGTAATGATGAATTTATTTTGACAATATTTTAGTAAATAGAAAGGAGTTCTGTGATTGGTTGAGATTAAGGCTGTACATTTATGTTTAATGCCCTGACTGTTTAAATATAGAACAAAACGTATGTTGAAATGCTGTATCATTTTGCAAATTTTGCCTGCCGAATTTGACACCGGGTCATTTCAATGCAGTTTTACGCTGCCACACTTGCGTAAGTTATTTGCACCACCAGCCTTGCAATGTTGCTAAATAATAATAGTAATTAACTCTTATAAATATGTCCAAGAAAATGTCTCGTTGTACGGCACTTTGCTTTATTCCTTTTGTTTTTAGTTTGTGATCTTCTGATCAATTATTATTCATGAGCTCGGAGGGGTGGACAGAGGAAGTTTCTTCAGGCTATGAATTATTCATCTGGGGAAATCATTGTTTCACGCCTGGGTGCAGTGAACACAATTTAGCACATGGCTAAAATGTGTCACATTATGAATATTCACGCTGTGGGCACGTTGCTAAAAACTCTTGAATATTCATTGCATGACCTTGACCTTATAAAAGGACAACAACTAATTGCCGGACGGAAGAATTTTTTTTTCGGAGGCATTTCTTCGATCAGTTTTGGACAAATATTGGGATTTATTTTCACTGATTTGGATGATAATCTATGTCTACCGTTTGATAGGGCTTACATTTAGCCGTTTAGCGAATTTTGTAAAAATACTTTTGTAAACATATAAACGCCCATAATGTAATACGCGAACATTTGAAATCCCTACTGCACATGTATCTTTTAGCTTAGAGACAGATGTTTAAGAATCTTTTTTTACAAAATGTACTTAATATTAAAGATTATCATTATAATTGGCCATTATTGTTGTTTCTACTCACAAAAAAAGCAGCACAAATTGATTAAAACAATATTTAAATATGTTGAATATCATCGCTATTTATTGAAACTTTTTTTTAAAAACGCCCTCTATGTAATATCATATATGTAATTTGAATCGAATAAGAAAAATAGCGTAACATAATTTACCATAAAATGCTGTCTGAGCCAGGGATGAAATATTTTGAAACAACGTTTTATTGCACAAAGACGGCTGATTTTTCTTATCCTTATAGCTGTAAGTTTGTGTATTTTAATACAATTGTAAAAATGTAGAAATCCCGGTTTTTATCCTAATTGAGGAAGCAGCCTTCAACACATCTCTTAGTACCCCTTTAAGTGTTTGTTGCGCTTTAAATGTTACGTGTGCAGATATGTGATGTACACTTACAATAAATCCCTAACACTTTTGGGATGGAAATTGTGAAAAAAAATTCCAGGGATGGAAATGGGTGAAATTTAGCTGAAAAATCCGGACTTGCTGATGACAGGATTCGATCCTGGGTCCTCCAACATGGATGACCGTTTCTTAGTCTACTCGGTTAGGGGGTCATGTGCCCACAATAACAACCGTGTGCATTTATCCCCCTCCGTCAGCGCCCAGCGAGATACATGCTGCCAGCATAGTTTTTAAATGGGATTTCATGGGGTTCAGGGCTGTAAGGGTTAAATAGATGTTATCGATAGTCGGGCTCATGGATGAATACAATTTTCACCAATATGGTTCTGGTTGTCTTAAACAGTGGTGGAAGGTACTAGAGGTTAAATGAATGTTCTTTTTTCTCATTGGATTTCCATTAATTTGTATCACAACCTTGCATCTCACCATCTTCATTTCGGATTGTATTTTAGAAGTTTATTATATTGAGCTGAGTATCTTCATGATGCTGTTTTGTGTATTTTTTCTCTTGGATATTTCAACCAATTGATTTTGGCAATTTTATTGATTGCCTAAAGGAAGAATAAGACAGCTTCAATTGTGAACGTTAGCGTAGCAATAACTTTGTTGCTGTGGTAAAGGCAGAAGTGTTAGCTACAAGGTTAAACATGTGCAATCAACTTTTGCAAGTTACACACCTTAACCCTGCCAAATCCAACAGAATCCAACAAGACAATCTCTATGTCCCACCCGGCGTGTACGTTTTTTGAGGATAAAATGGACCCAGCAAGGCGATTATCTCAATCAGTTGAGGAGTTAGAACCAGGTTGTGAGGGCAGTGAGCATGACGAAGATGATGAAAGTCTCTATGTACAGTCTGAATCTGGTGACAGCAATAGTCAACCAGTGTTTCCAGATAATGTGCTCAAACACCAGCCCAGTAGTCAAGTACCTACTGATCTTTCGGACTTTCAGATGGGAGACTAGTGCCCCCTCATCGGGCATCTTTCCTCACAGCAGGGTCAACCCACTTATCTCATACGTAGGCAAGGCAGTGGGCCTGGTAGTGGAAGAATCTTCAGTAGAGCCAGCAGTCGGCTAGGCTCAAGATAACAGGTTTTTTACCGGGAGCTACTTTTTTTCAAAAGTAGTGCCCGGATCACTGGGATTGATTGAGAACCGGGAGCTACTTTTAGTATACCGGGAGCTAACTTGTTATTAAATCAAATAAGTTTAGGCATACCGTTAGTTCGGTAGAGAGTAGTAGGTAGTATAAATAAAGACTTCCAAACAACATACTCGACTCATATTTTAAACAAAATATCCAGCATGGCAGCATTGTTAAATTGAAATTTGATGTTTTGGATAAGCTTCCCTATCGTCAATGGGCTCTGGTTTGTGCAAAATATCAGCGCTCGGTTGTTTATAAGTCATCTGTCATGACTTTACCCTCAGAGATCCATTCAGAGATGGAGAGGGCTAGAAAACTTAGCTCGAGTCAGCTTTCGCGGGTCATTAGGGCTGACCGGGCTGAGATTGCTACGGCATTCCGGGTCGAGATTGCTACGGCATTCCGGGTCAATAAACAGGATTATGAGGACTGCTTTAGAGTGTCCTCCATTGCCAAGGAGGTCATTTCTTACATGAAGGATAAGACTACGCCTCCGGAGACCTTCCACAAGGAGTGAGAGGATGCTCTCCGTACGGAGCATGAAGACTTAGCACACATAAGAAGACTCAGTGTTTTCCAGATGTCTGTGCTCAACTCTCCGGCTATATATCTTCAACCTCCAGTTGGGAGCTCCTCATCGGTGGATCATCAGAGATCCGATCTCCCTCCCCGTGAGCCTGGATCTCCTCAGGCTTCCAGGATCAAAGGCGAGGTTACACACTATGGAGGACCTGAACCTCACTGTCTGGAGCTTATCTGGAGACGATTCCAGGAGGCAGGCTTATCTCAAGAGTCTGCCGATCTCGCGGCAAGAGAAAGAAGAGAGTCAACCATCAAGGTTTATTCTTCAAGTGCCAGACACTACTTCAAGTAGAATATTATCTCAGGTTTGATGTTAAAATTGAAAGGAAGAGTAAGGCTTACCAAGGAGTTAGTATAGTTAACTGGAGAAGGCACGAGCATCGAATCCATTCAACTAACTCTGTCCTAGGTGCTAATGGGTCCTTTTGTCCATGGGAGGATCTGATCGACCCGATATCGATCTCATAGTGGCTTGTCCTTTTCGCGTTCATCACAATATTACCCACAGTTCATTTGGTATTAAATAGGTAGAGAAAATCCTTCCAATCTTCACTATTTACACACGCTCTTTTTTAAATGCCACCGATATAGAGGGACACGGGGATCCAGTCTATGTTATAGCAATCATGGCGGCCTTCAAGAGTTTATTTTAGAAAACGAATACAAATTCATTCATAGTTTGGCCATACAATCATACGGTCACCATCTTAGCTAAAGATATTGGTATACAAATTGATTTTCAACATCATGTGCGACAAGAGGAAGAAGAGAGTCAACCATCTAGGTTTATTCTTCAAGGGCTAGACACTTTTTCAAGTGGTGCGAGGATCACAAGACGGATCCGTCTTCAACAACTGTAGGTGAGGTAGGAAATTTCCTTCGTTCTCGTTTTAATTCAGGCCTTCTGGCCTCTACCGTCAACGGTTATCTGAGTGAGATTCTTTCTTTTCACTCTTGGTGCCGAGATGGTGGTTCAATTTCCCCCCTCATATTATTTGAGTAGCGAGGATATTGAAAATCCTGGCATTTTTGCGAGAATAATGGTCAAATAAAGAAATTGTTATTTTGATGAAATCATCATGGTACCCAACCAAGCTGTAGAAGAGATTATTGTGGGATATTTTTGGGTTGTTTTTGGCCTCATTGCTCAATAGATTATAGGCCTGTGCTTGGCCCTGGGCCTTGGGTAATGTTGAAGGTGTCTGTAGCCAAGGAGGGGGGGGGGGGGGAATACTCGGATATTTTTTTAGTAAAGAGTGTGCCAATTTTTCGGGGGGAAATGACCCATATGTTTACCAGAGACCCATACTTTCCTCTATATTTGACAGATTTTGCTAACATTTTTGTGAACCCCCCCCCCCCCCCCCAGCAAAATTAAGGATTTTAGACCCATACATTTACCAAAAATGGCTATGAAAAGGGGTCATTCGTGTACCAGACTGGTGATTAAAGGGACCTTATTTGGCGGCACATCCTCATTACCTCATATCCACTAAATATTCCCCCCCCCCCCCCCGGGCTGTAGCCATGATGCAGCTTTAAACAAACTAGTAGTAGTAGTCTGCAGACCATAAGGATCATGAAATATACACCTTTTGCATAAAATGTGTAGGAAATCTTGAGCTGGTAAACAAAATGTCAAATGACCTATAGGGAATGGTGTAGTCAATTGAGCCATATTCCACTGAGTATTCACAAATGTGCAATATTCTTGCACACTCACAATAGTCATGGTTTAATTTCAAATAGAGGATTGCCAAATCAATCATTTAGTAGCCCAATTTGTCACCTTACAGGTACCACTGGCATTATCACTTGCCCGCATCTGCTTTACCATTTTACCATCCTACTAACGTTGGATAAAGATGTTGGTGTTGCTCTAAAGTTTAGCAGATTAAATTTGTGCAGAGTGGCAGCGGCCGTTGAAGGCATGTGTATACTGAAAAGAAAATAACTTGTGATTGTCTACAGGCATCTTCAGGAAAGTATGATATTATGGGAACTGAGTTTTCAGACAATCTTGATAAGTGACAGAAAAATTATTGGGCAACATGTATTAAAAATATCCAAATATTACCACAATTTTCCACCCAGTAATGTGTAATCAACATTTTGTTTTGTCTAATTTTAGTGGATCAAAAGGCTGGGTAGCCAGAAAAGCAACATCCTAGACCTTTTTGGCCCCACAACCCCATTTGACATTCTTGGTCAGTAGCCTACGGTGACTCCCAAAAATAAATTTGAAAAAAAAACCCCAGCCCGATTTATTAAACCTGAAACTGCTTTGTATATTTTGCATATTTGAACGTTTCTTTTTGGTTTTTGTAAGTCTTTTAGAGCGAAATATTAAAATCGTTCCCCAAAAAGCTATATTTATGACTCCTTCATGACCCCCTAGAAAACCCCAAACGACCCCAGATTAAGAACCGCTGTCCTAGAGGAAGGAATCCAGTATTAAGTGTCGTGTGAACAGACACCTTCTCTCCAACTCTTAAGAGTTTTTGTCTAAGCTCTCTCGATGTCAAGGATCTCCAGATTTTGATGTTGTTCTCTATATTTTTGATGTTGTTCTCTATATGTTTGGGCTTTTATCTTATTCCTGTGCCATCCACTTTCATTGGGTTTTTTTAACCTTGCCCATTTGTGTTTACTTGTATTATGAATATTTTCTCTGAGTTGCAGTGAACCAATTGATTGGCCCATTAGAGCTCTCTGTATAGAGATACCAGTTCGATTTGTAATCACTCAGTTCATTAACTTTGTTTGATGTCTGTTGGGCTATTGTTCACATTTGCTCTTTTTATATACAAAACTAAAATTAAAATGAGAACATTTTTGAATCACCAATATTGGCTTGTTATTTGTGACAAAAGCTGATGGCTTAAGTCATATTTATACCTAGATAGTGTTTTCTTCTTCTTCTTCTTCATTCACCTTTCAGTTAGTATCTATAAAAAGCGGTGGAAGATGATTTGCTTGTGGAGGGGTGGGGGGCACTCATGTATAAAAGTAGGAAAAATGACCCTTTACAAGGTTTATAGCTTTACGAATCATACTCATACAACAAAGGATAGGTCTTCACGATAGAGTTTAGACTGAAATGAACGTATGAATAGTGTGATTCAGTTTTGTTAGTACATTTGTGTTATAGGCCTAACCATTTTGGGCTACTTTTACAACGATGACACATGACTATCAGCCCAAGCAACCATTAGCACGGATTCAAGTTGAAAAGATGCCCTTATTCTCTGAAATTGGCAATTTTGATACCCTTAGCACAGGCCTCGTGATGTGGTCGAAAAAAGCACCCTTGTCCACCAGGGATGATATGGCTATGTACGCTTCATGCCAAATAACAATAAGTTTCCTATTTGGAATTTTCTTACTAAAATGTTATCAATGCTCTATGAAACCATTTTTAGCAACACTGGTTGTATGTTCCATGAAGCCCACATGATTTTGAGACTCTCAGTAAACACTCGACTCCCATCTCATATTTTGGTTGCAATAATACGCCCTCCGTGCGTGCCAAGCGTTGTCCGACTAACCCAGAACATACATTTCAGTTGTTGTGCTTAGATCAGAGTAAAAGCACTTGTTTATGGCACAGAATATTATCTCAGGTTTGATGTTATTAAATTGAAAGGAAGGGCAAGGCTTACCAAGGAGTTAGTATAGTTAACTGGAGAAGGCACGAGCATCAAATCCATTCAAGTAACTCTGTCCTAGGTGCTAATGGGTCCTTTTGTCCATTGGAGGATCTGGTCGACCCGATATCGATCTCATAGTTGCTTGTCCTTTTCTCGTTCATCACAATATTACCCATAGTTCATTGAGTATTAAATAGGTAGAGAAAACCCTCCAATCTTCACTATTTACACACTCCTTTTTAAATGCCGGTGATATAGAGGGACGTGGGGATCCAGTCTATTTTATAGCATCATGGCAGCTTTCAAGACTTAGCTAATGATATTGGTATACAGTTTTTTATACACATTGATTTTCAACATCATGTGCGACTTCATGATAATTAACAAAATACATTTTAATTAGGCTACTTTTGTTGCGCCGTGACCAAAAATATGGGTGCTGCCCGCCTGGAAAAAGTTGAGCTATCAATGTATTAGGCTACCTTTTGTTGTGGGCTGTGGCCTAGACGGCACTATGTTATGATTTAGGAGACATTTTAGTTAACAACCCTGTGACGCAAAAAGAGGATTACGAGGGACAGACCAGGGTTAAATGCTGCCAAACAACCACTCTAACAAAGGCAAGTGAAGTGGGTTGGAAAGAAGCGATTGACAATATCGACTTTAATTTCTTGTGCCATCTCTATTCTATAATAACTCCTTGGGCTTACTATATAGTCACTGTCATACTGCTATGGACAAAATTGAAGCTATTTCACGCGTGCGTGTTTTGTTGTTGTTCGCGCTACTGCGTCCAGCTGCATGAAATGCGCGAACAACTATGCATGCATGCGAGTGACGAATTTCCTGACTGACCAATCCGGACGGGAAGTTGCAACGTCCTGTACGCACGTTTGCTCGTATGCATGTACGCACGCAGGCACCCCCACACACATTGGTGTAATTATGTCCATTGCATTATGACACTGGCTCTTTGTCTTACTGCAAAGGGTAATGACTACCAGAACAAAAGTAGTCTCTAAAAGATATTTGACAAGTTATAGAGAGAGAGAGTGATATAATTTATTCAACTAACCAACCAATCAAAACTAAAACTTAATCGTATTGTATTTTCTGAGTAAATACAACGATTTGAGATGCAGAATTTACAGTCCTATCTGATATTAATGCATTTGATATTATATAAAAAAATCTGAGGTTGTCAAACATACATATTGGAACCAAATGCGTAATGGTCAGATTCTTACTCTGGCTATTACGCATTTGGTCCAATACCTAAGCACTCTTTTTGTTATGCACTTATCAATTGCAAGCCCGGCCTCGGGAACCCGGGACATGGCGGGGACAATGCGGGGACTGTACACGAGTGTACAAAAAATGCTGCCTGGCTATGCGGAGGAGTGTACACGGACGTACAAACTGTGCCCCCGCTAGCCGGTACACAAGGTACACAAATGTACACCCTGGGCGATAGCTTTTAATAAGCCAGAGATGCGATGCGCTTGACAAAATAAGCCTAATAAGACATAGGGAACACATAGAAATGCATTCCGTTATGGACTGTAGCCGGGTGAATACTAGTGTCATGGGAAATGGGTGGCCGGGACTGTACACTCTGTCCCTTCAAGGGGGGGGGGGGGGGGGGTCGGGACTGTAGCGGGGACGTACAAAAAATGGTGCCCGGCCCTGCGGGGACCATACTCGATTGTACCCGGGACGTCACATGGGCAATTTGTACGGCCCGACCCTAATCCCCGCTATCCCCGGGGCCGGGGATGCAATTGATAAGTGCATTAGCTTAAACTGCTTTAAATATATATGTGGGAAAAATCTCTAATTTTGAAATTGCCTTTAAAAATTACAAATGAAATGTTTTAAAGAATCATGTATAATCGATATTTTATGTGATTGGGCCTAACAAAAATAAATTGTTGTTTCCGGTAACCCGACCGACCCTCTTAAAACCTGCCGACCGTACAAATTTTATCAACATTTTGAAAAAATAAAATTTATTTTCTACCTACCGTTCGTATTTTTTCAGTCCAAATTTACGGAAATGTATTGATAGAATAAAAAATTTACATTCCCATTTAGTTTACATTCCCATTTTGCCGAAGGTCCAATTTGAATGTGCCCATTTCCATGAATTCTGCAACAATTCTGAAGTTTACTTTCCGTTCGTCGATCGTCCGTACGCCTAAAATTTTATTTTTATTTCCATTCATCAACAACAGCGCAGTATTTGCGGTTATCGCAATAATTACGTTTTTGGTACCACCAACAAACCAACCAACCACATGGAATGACGTAGCGTAACATGGTAAAAATAACACACTGGGAACCGTGTGGAACAGAAAAGAAATATCATATTATTAACCTCAGTTCGGGCATGCAAAAGTCTCTCGCGCACGTGTTGAGAAGTTAAGCGCATTATCACGTTGTTCAAAGCAGATTGCTAAAAGGTTAATGCTTGTTTACATCGATAACCCCAAGTTTAGCAAAGTACGATCGAAGGAAAAACATTTATTTTTTAATGAGAAAATGCAGTGTATTTACATTTAATGAATTATAATAAAATAATGAATGAAATTTGCTTCGAAAGTTGGCGTTCACTGTTCAGACCGGGCGTTCAGATTGCGATGACGGTCAAAATTCGGAAGCTTTGCAATTAGTTTAAATAATTTTTTTTTGTAAAATTTTTTTTTTTCCCGACCGACCGACCCTCTTTTTTGTCAGCATGTTACCGGAAACAAACATTTATTTTTGTTAGGCCTTGTGTATTCTGCCATTTCAAACAATTTACATGTTGTTTAATTAGCAAGTTTATTTTTTGACCAAGACATATGGTTTATACAGATTAAAGGTATGCCATCTTTTTTTATGATCTACGATCACAACTGTACACAAGCGAATACAATGGCCCGTATTCTCGTACGTAGTTAAACACGGTTTTAAGCTAAACACGCGTCTAACTTTGACTTTAGACACAGCGTTTAACTAAACGCGATTCTCATACATTTGTTTTACTTAAACACGCGTCTAACTCACTGAAAAGTGTCTAAATTTAAACATGGGTATGGGGGTAGTTTAAGGCGCGTTTAACTAAACAAGTACACGAACTGTATGCCATGAATGATTACTCAACCGTGCCCGGTGTAAGCTGCCATGCAAATTATGTAGTACTAGGCGGTCACCCGGGGTTTGTCGGTTCTCGGGTTTGGGCGGTCACTCGGAGTTTGTCGGTTCTCGGGTTTGGTGGTTTGTAGAATGCATGCATAAAGCCCGACCGGACAAACTTTGAAAATTCGACCCTTAGAGGACCTTTGACCCCGGACGACCCAAGAAAAGCAAAGCCGTTTTATTTTTTCCACGCTCGACTCGTATTCGGGCTTCCGGGGACCTAACAAACAGATCACCGAGTTTCTCATCACCGAGTTTAAGCCCGATTAGACAAACTTTAAAAATTCGACCCCTAGATGACCTTTGACCCCGGACGACCCAAGAAAAGCAAAGGCGGTTTATTTTTTCCACACTCGACTCGCATTCGGGCTTCCCGTCCCCGAGTTTAAGCCCGATCAGACAAACTTTGAAAATTCGACCCTTAGACAACCTTTGACCCCGGACGACCCAAGAAAAGCACAGCCGTTTTATTTTTTCTACGCTCGACTCGTATTCGGGCTTCCCGTCACCGAGTTTAAGCCCGATCGGACAAACTTTGAAAATTCGACCCTTAGACAACCTTTGACTCCGGACGACCCAAGAAAAGCAAAGCCGTTTTATTTTTTCCACGCTCGACTCGTATTCGGGCTTCCCGTCACCGAGTTTAAGCCCGATCGGACAAACTTTGAAAATTCGACCCCTAGACGACCTTTGATCCCGGAAGACCCGACAAACGCCAACCCGTTTTATTTTTGCCACGCTCGCCTCGCATCGAGCATCGCGATCACCGAGTTTAAGCACGATCCGACCAACTTCAAAAAGTTGACCCCTAAAGTTGACCCCTAGATGACCTTTGACCTCGTACGCTCTAGCGAATGCAAACTTGCTCTTGCGGGGACCGAGCTGCACCCACCCACCGAGTTTGAACGCAGCCCGACCCCGGGAAGGCCACGAAAAAGCGCGCACAGACAGACAGACATACAGACCAACAGACAGACAGACAGAGAGTAGCGTATTATAATATAGATTAAAAATACATGTGCATTCGAGGTATTCAGTCGATATCTATTGTAACCCATTAGGGCCGCAACAAAAATAAATACCTGTATACAGTAACGCACAACCACCCTGGGGACGAGATGCGCAGAGTTTAAAACCGTGTTTAGTTAAACACGTTTTTTAAAAGGTAAACTCGCGTTTTAGTTAGGCTCGCGTTTAGTTAGACACGGTTTTAAGCTAAAACCGTGTTTAGTACGAGAATACGGCCCAATAAGTTTATGATGGATATTGTTTGTTGACAAATTGGAAGCACTTCTGATTTAGTAAAGTTCTGTGATGGTTTTACAGAAAATATGAACAAGATAAGAGAAAAAAATAATAAGTGTACACATTTGAAAAATATCGCATAATATTGCTTTAAATATGTTAACACTTAGAAGTAAACGCCAGGTAATCAAAGGGTATGATGATGATAAATGGTGGTGTGTGTGTGCGTTGACAAATACCTCCGAACGAGGACGCACACCAGTTTTTTACATTCCAACTGAGGACACACCTGCAAACGAGGACGTCCTCGGTTCCCTGATGCAAAATATTGCAAACAACGTTAAAACGCTATCTAAACGAGGTCCTCGTATCACCTCTACCCCCCTTAGGCCTCAGTTAGATAGTACACAGTCTAATTGGCGGTTTGACACACGTGTAAGCCGCCATTTTGGTCCTCGGTGTGTGTCCAGGTTGGTGGGTCCTCGTTTGGATAGTACCAAAACTGGGTCCTCGTTTGCAGGTCATTACAAACAGTGGTGTGTGTGTTTTTAAACATTTTCATGCAAGTGTTCTGGCGTGCAAAACAAATCATGCACAATAAATATTCTCCTGCGATGATACCAAATCAATTGATTAAATGTCAAACTTTTACTAACAATTCAACAGAACCACAATGATATCTGTGTATGTGCATTTGCATCACTAAACTTCATCATAAAAGGGAAAAAGTATTTCTAATCAGTGAACATTTTAATAATGCCTACTATTTTGAGCTATTATACAATATGTTGTTTTTCCTGGAACTCGGAGGTCTCAACAATGATATTGTGTTCACAAAGTGTCTTGAAGAGACAGGAAGAAAGGGACAGAGACAGAAGGATAATTGTACATTAAAGGTAGATGACCCGATCACATTTTCGTAACACAGAATTATTTCAAACATACAGAGATTTTCATATCATATGAAAGCTCGTATTTTTCTCATCATCGTACTGAAATTTGACGGCCTAATTCGGTATAATGACAGAGAAATCGACGAAATAGCGTTGAATTACCGCGAATGGTGGTTACCACCGATATAGTTTGTGTACTACTCAATGGGTACAGTTCACAGCATCTTGTGCGTCTAAAATAAGAACCGTAATAGCTATGCATCTCAAATTTTGGGACACGACGTTTTTAAGGATGACCTTTCATGTAGAATAGAAAACTTCAAGTTGAAAATCGGAACATCTACCTTTAAAGCATAATGAATTATCACAGGCAGAAATTACTGGCATTTGCAACAGAGCAAGACAATTTGTATTTAAAAAAAGTTCCATTGTGTGGGATTGGACTTGGACATAATTAAATGTGTGAAATTCACAGCCGATCAGTGCTATATAATTGGATGAAGAAAGTGTGTGGGTGAAAGCTGTTACACTAGGTTGGAGCTTCAAAAAGTTGATGTTTTTGTAATAATCAAGATTAGTTTCAAAAGATAGACTGGTAAAAGTAGAGCTTGTCTATGAATTTATCAATTGCAACCATGGCTCTGGGTGACCTTAGGTGACCAAGGGGAGGGGAGGGGGGTAGTGGAAACTTGAGCCAGGTTGTTGGGGTCATACAAATTGCTAGTGAAACGTCTCTGCCTAATTCAATCTTGTTACATACCTGGCAGGGCATCATTTTTTGTACACCCATGTTTTCCGGCCTGGATAGCCAGGGCAAAGTGAACCTCCCCATTACATCCCCATCCCCGACAGCTTGGACATTAGGAATATGCCATTGGTAAAATGTGCATTTTTGATTGATATAGGGCAAGAAGGGATGCTATTTCTATAATTCCCTTGTTTTTATTTGTAGTCTTTGTTAGTTTGTAGGTCTATATCTATTTGGATTATTTTGTCTTTGTACGGTGCAGTGTTATTTGTTAGGTGCTATATCACAAGAACTTAAAATCAAAGAACGAATGTGTTGTTAAACGATATAACACATCCTATAATAAAGAAAACGCTAATAAAGCGGCATCCTCTCAATTGGATTGGATTGCATAAGACCATCGATTCACACTATGAAATGATATTTTATTAGTTTAATAATTGTTCATGGAGTTTGCCTCCATAGACAATTAATTGATCATTTATCATTATTCACATCACTAGAGATTTGAGATCCAGCGTTCACTTAACTGAAGATGCTCAATTGAATCAAGCTCAACAACTAATACAAGCAACATTGTTTACAAATTGTTTTAAAATGCTAACACAGCCATATACCACAAAATACCACGCCGGCAGTGTGCTTTGAGCGCGGTCTATACTGTATCTATCCACAATCATTGATGTATTCATACACATTAGGACCCAAGCATGTGTCTGCATGGACTGACAGTGTAAACAAACACACAAACAAACCTCTTGACCAGCCTAAGAAATATGATTACTATAATATTGACCATTGTGTAATTGTGATGAGCATGGATTTGTTCGCTTTACTCAGGTTACTCTTTACAGGATTGTGGTGCCGTTTGGATCTCGCCCATCCCTAGTTATGCCACTGCAAGCCAGACTCGTGGCATGATCAAATGATCTGGAAAATCTTACGGTTTTACAGCTGACCCTGTGGCAGAGTTTGGTGCTTGAGTTAGGTGCCTGACTTCCACGCGGCCTGGGTTCGATCCCTGGCGCTGGCGCGTCCTGATCCTCCCCCCCCCCCAAAAAAAAGACCCATTTTTCTTAATTGCCTTAGGTGCCCCGGGTTCGATCCCTGGCGCAATCAGGCATGCTATCAAATGGCCTGGAAAACCTGATTCCCCACCCCCTCCCCCATTTGACCCATTTTTCTCAAAAAACATGCCTGAGGAGTAGGGACCCATTTTTCTCAAAAACATGCATAATCAGTCCATTTAACTCTGTGCAGTGCAGTATTTAGGAGGTGACTAAATGTCTCTTACACATGAAAAATACAAAAAACACCTCTTGTTTGCCAGGTGATAATAGATAGCACTATAGTCAATTCGCAGACATTGGCCGTTTTTAGCGATTTACCATTTCAGTAAAGAGGTAACAGAAGCAAAAGAGGGGGAGGTACTCGAATTTAATCGTAATAATGCAAGGTTAATACCGTGGCTTCGTGTGATGTACTACTGTGATTTAGTCACCACTATGTACCTAGTGACAGGGAACTTGCGGTTGGATTATCGGCATAACGATAAAGAAATGTATTGTTATTCTGAGATAAATTGGTGGTATCATAGCCAGAAATACTTTATAAAGTAACGTTTATAATCCGTATCTTGGTTGATATAACTGTTTTTTCATTTAATTAGGACAAATAAAAAAGGTATATAAATAAATGATTATTGAATTATTTTCCGGGTTTTTTCTCGCAAATAAATACGTAGAACTGTTATGTTCATTTTAATGTTTCCTTTATTCCACGTGCATAATAAAAACGGAAAATAATAAAAAGTATCCACTAAATTATGAATAGGTAAAATGACATACATAATATTTTTCTTTCGAAACCTGTATACGGTCGATGATGGTCGATTTATTTTTATTGTGGTAACCGCTTCCAAAGGGATAACACATTTGAAGCTGCTGGATTAAGTTTTTGGTTGTCGTGATTGTAAAGCTATATGATCAGCCCTATTCATAAAGCCACATTATCATGAATAGCATTTGATTATGGAGCGCAAATATCATGATAATAACATCTATAAAAGTACCGCTGTTTCATCATTGGTCAAAATGGGTTCCTCTAACGCCCAATGGACGAGGTCCAAAATCGATACCGATGCGCCAGAGTTTATGAATCTACTATAGTAAATAGTAATGTCATAGTAATTTGGTTCTTTTTGCCGCCTTTTGTTTAACAAAATAAATGTATTCCTTCATATTGAGTTGGGTGGCAACATTTTTTGTTTTTTATTCATCAGTGGGTGAAGTTGTTTCCCCTGCATAGTGGGTGAAGTTTTTTTCTCTCGAAAACTTCCTCCCCACCCCCTCAAAGTCTAATGGTGTGTCACTTTGAGTCGTAACATAGCACAACATTGTCAAAATATCAGATTTGATCAAAATTGAGTGCGCAGTACCTCAATCAAATCTCTGAATGTACTTTGGTCCTTTGAAAGTACATACATGTATGTAGTATAAGTGATTTAAAATTCAATTTCCTGAACGAACATTTACTACGTAATATGATCTGACTGACTGCACTTCTTCTTGAAAAGTGTGTGATGATGACCAAATAATATTTTCTTTTCTGTTCTAAGAAGGCATTACACAATTTCTAATCTAATAGCTTAACAATTGTAGATATTCATAAAACACAGTTGTGCACTCTCACTTGTTGAAAACAAACCTAGAATCTTGAATTGGTAACATGTATTTTTTAATGGTGTATGGTTTGAGATTATAATGGTACAAAGAAAGCCTCAATTAAAACAAAAATGGCACAGTATATTCATATATGTATATATTACAACTCAATATTTAAGTTGAGCAAAGAGCAATAGTGTGATAGACTACAATGTATTCACGTATCATAGGAGTCAATCGATTTCCTGAAATATTGTTTCGCATTGCAAATGCCATTTCCTGTTTTGATACTTAGGTATGCAAATATAAAGATGTGTGTATTTGCATAGATTGTGCAGAATTGACATACAGCGTGTTTTTATTAAGCAAACCGGCTTTTACCCGTCTTATAAAAAGCAGGATAAAAGCCGGTTGCTCTTGTGAGAGACGTGTTTTTATTGCAGTACGATAAACAAACTTGCCGGCTGCCGCTGACCTCATTATAATAAATGCCAGTGAAAGGTCGTAAGCAGGTCACTCGCGATGCATTGTGACCCGGGTCACATGACTATACCCATTTCCGCTTACCATCGGCAAACGCGCTGAGCTGGAACCGTGCGTGTTTATACTGACGAAAGACTGCTTTTCCTAACCGGTTTCAACCGCTATTATCCTTGGTTTCGAAGGATAAAAGGCATCTAAAATCCAGGAGAAAAAAACCGGTATGAGCGGGCAAATGCCGGTGGTGGTGTGTTTTTACTGGGGGATTTTAATCCGTTAGCAGTCATATGCCTGCTTTTTTTCTTCAGTAAAAACACGCTGATAGTCCGGACGGCATGCTTTATACAGCGTGGGACTTCAGAAATAAAAAATCAACAAAAGCGTGGGGGTCAGAATATTTCTGATATAAAGGGTGTAGTTGTATAAAGCGTGGAGATAAAATAAAAAGGGTGGGGGTTTCTCAGCAATCATCAAAATAATCAAAATACCGACCTTGTCGGCTCGCTAGCGCTAGTTATGTCATAAATATGTATCCGATATCGGGTCCGATACTTCGATTCGAAATTAAGAAGTCGCCATCTTTAAATTGGTTTCAACAATATAGATGGCGCTATATAACAACAAACCAGGGAGCTCCCTGGTTTGTTGTTATATAGCGCCATCTATTGTTGAAATCGTGACATGCTTTATACAGCGTGGGACTTCAGAAATAAAAAATCAACAAAAGCGTGGGGGTCAGAATATTTCTGATATAAAGGGTGTAGTTGTATAAAGCGTGGAGATAAAATAAAAAGGGTGGGGGTTTCTCAGCAATCATCAAAATAATCAAAATACCGACCTTGTCGGCTCGCTAGCGCTAGTTATGTCATAAATATGTATCCGATATCGGGTCCGATACTTCGATTCGAAATTAAGAAGTCGCCATCTTTAAATTGGTTTCAACAATATAGATGGCGCTATATAACAACAAACCAGGGAGCTCCCTGGTTTGTTGTTATATAGCGCCATCTATTGTTGAAATCGTGACATTTTTTCAAAATGGAAACTCGACGGGACTACGAAAGTGTCGTACGCAGCGTAATATCACATTTTAGGGAGCATATAAGAGTACCAAAAATGCACTGATTTGATGAAATAAATCCATTTGAAATGAATCTCCTCTATAAATTTGCATTAAATAATCGTGATATAGCCGGCAAGGTGTTTTTTAAGTAAGCTTATTTTTTTTTAAAAACATTTCAATTATTTTTTTTGATGAATAATTTCGGGAATCCCGGGACCCGCCCGAAAAACAAAACGGCTCCCGGGATGTTTCTGCCACTTTGTCCTTTCTTCCAATGAGTGCCTTTTCAAATTTGAATGCACAAAATGATCAAAATATCCCCTTTTCGGTATAAAGGGTGGGGGTTGAACATTCCCAAATAAAAAGGGTGGCTTTGTAAAAAGGGTGGGGCAAAAATAAAAAGGGTGGGGGTCTGACCCTGTCCGGACAGTGATTGACTCATGTACATGTAAGGAGCGCTCAGAGATTTCTCAATAAATCAAATAAAACCTGTTGTTGTTGTTGTTGTTGTTGTTGTTGTTGTTGTTGTTGTTGTTGTTGTTGTTGTTGTTGTTGTTGTTGTTGTTGTTGTTGTTGTTGTTGTTGTTGTTGTTGTTGTTGTTGTTGTTGTTGTTGTTGTTGTTGTTGTTGTTGTTGTTGTTGTTGTTGTTGTTGTTGTTGTTGTTGTTGTTGTTGTTGTTGTTGTTGTTGTTGTTGTTGTTGTTGTTGTTGTTGTTGTTGTTGTTGTTGTTGTTATTATTTATTATTTATTATTTATTATTTAATATTTAATATTTAATATTTAATATTTAATATTTAATATTTAATATTTAATATTTAATATTTAATATTTAATATTTAATATTTAATATTTAATATTTAATATTTAATATTTAATCTTTCTTTATTGAGGGTAAACAGCTTCAGTGTCAAGCACTGCTTTCCAAGCAGGCCCTCATTTCACAGAGAAAAATACATAATTATTTACAATATATATACATGGAATATAACAACTATTTACATAAATATATACAGAACCATCAGATAAATTCAGCAAGGAAATGCAGAATTGTAATATACTTTAGAACACAAAATTTAAATTCCATGGATCTTTGTTTTAAATTGTTGCACTGACATATTCTCAAGTTCGGTTCTGATTGTTGATGGCAAGTTGTTCCAGGCATATGCTGCCCTAACATGAAACGTTCGCATACCTGAGTTCGACTTAAATTTCGGTACAACCAAAGTATTACTTGTGTGATTTCTTGTTACATGACAATGGTTATTATGAACAAATTCAAACTGCATCGATAAGTATGATGGACTTATATTTCTTAAACATTTATACACAATTAGTAAAAGGTGATTATGCCATCTTTTATCAAGTTTAACCCATTGAAGTGCATCCATTAAATCATTTGTTGGTGTTCTTATATCAGCTGAAAGTATTATCCTGGCTAAATTATTATGAAGAACCTGTAATTTTCTATGACATTCGGCAGAAAAGTTTGACCAAACTGTGCTTCCATAATCAAAGTGAGGAATAACAAGAGCATTTGATAACATTACAATAGTTTGATTTGGAAGAAAATGTTTCATACGTTTGATAATACCTGTTCTTTTAGAGACATTCTTACACATATAATCAACATGAGCTGACCAAGACAAATTGCTATCTAATTTTACGCCCAAGTATTTAAATTCATCTACCTTTTCAATGATGTTATTATTGTAGGTTAATTGTACATCTTGAAACCTCTCACGCATCTTATTACTACCAAATATCATGAATTTAGTCTTATCAACATTCAGGGTAAGCTTGTTTGCTTTGAACCAATTAGCTACTGTGCTTAAACATGATTCTAATTGATTTTGGAGATCAACAATATTTTTAGCTTTACACATTAATGAAGTATCATCAGCATACATTACTGTCTTACATTTATCTACAGCATTTGGTAAAAAATTTACAAACATGATGAAAAGTAAAGGTCCTAATATAGAACCTTGAGGAATTCCTATGTTGATAGGTTGAAAATCAGACAAGGTTGAATTTACATTGACAGTCTGGAACCTGTTGCTTAGATATGACTTAAACCATAAAAGTTCGCTACTATCAATACCATAATTTTTAAGTTATTAATACTTACCTTAAAGGAAAACCGTGCCATGGAACTTTAGCGCTCAGATATGTAGCATTATTATTATACAGACCACTTCTGTAGGTTAAAGTTTTTAAAAGTACCGCGTAAAGACAAAATCGGCTTTAGAAAGAAAAACACTCACATGTATGGACGTCGCCATATTGATCAAAGCTATGACTAAACAGTTACGAGATGTCCGCATCTCTGTTTCATGTATTGATATTATCGATTTATACATTGAACTCCTGCGTGATACCGTCCAGCGACCTGTTGCTGATGAGGCGGTTTTAGTGACGATGACATCACAATATTGTGATGTCATCGTCACGAAAATCCCAACAGCACTTTCGACACAGACAACCGGGCGACCGGGCGCGAATTTCAAATAATCACAGGTTGAGGATGTGCAGTTTAAATTTGTTTACTTGAACATTATAGTTCTGTGTTCAATAAAAATGGTCAATACACATTAGATAATTATTTTCCTACCATATAATGCATGGTAATAATACATAATTGAATATAACGGTATTCCTTTTTTGGTCCAGCGGATACTTTCTTGCTCCACAATACAAAGGTTGTGGGTTCGAGACACGTTGCGGCCAGTGTGTTGTGTCCTTGGGCAAGGCACTTTACCGCGCTGGTCTCTCTTCACCTAGGTGAATAAATGGGTACCGGCATTGATTCATGTTGGGAAGTAAAACAGACTCGCTGTGTGGGAAGAGTGGCGAACCCCCTACAGCCAAAATTACATTGAGGAGTCTGGCCCAAATGCTAAGGTAAGAGCGATGGGCACTCCCCGCACGAGCTTAGCTCGGCACAAGTCTTTACTTACTTTACTTTACCTTGAAAGACCCGCCTGTAATGCTTTCTACAAAAAATGTAATGAAATGAAAATGCAAGATATATTTTGAGCCTTTCTGAATGACACTTTATAATGCTTTCTACATATTTCATATATTCTGAGTAAGCTCACTGTCAATTGAATCGAGAAGCTCATCACTTTACTTCAGTTCATAGATTTTCATGCTATGCATGATTAAAATGGTACGAATAGTGTAGTAACTGTTTGTGGCGATTTTCGTTCTGGATCCAGAACAAGACTAAACAAAACTATATTATGTATGAAATTTACACACAAGATGACAAAATTAATTGAATGATTTTAGAACCAGTAAATATTAGTGGATACCGACAATTTGAAAGATGTCATTTATATCTTATTTTAATAAACCAAACTCCCTTTTAGACATTTCACTGTGTGCTAGATGCTTTGAAATTGACCGTAGAAGTTCCAAGTTTTGCAAAAATTAAAAAAGGTAATTTAAGCTAATTTGTTTATGTTTTAGCCAAGAATCAAGAAAACTACAGGGTAACAATGTGATACTCCATATTTACTTTATTTCAAAAACAAGTATTGTTACGGATGTGTGGTGTACTCTCAATATTGTTTCTAACTTTGTATCGTCCGTATGCCCCAGCACTCACCGTGATAAGCTCTGAGCCAAGAAGGGGATTTACATGGCTGAATGATCATGAATTGATTACACATTAGAGCAATATTCACTCAACCACAGGTGTTTTTCCATTAGTAAGAAGCCATTCATAAACTTTTGTGACTTTTGAGAAGGGCAGTTTTTGTCTTCCATTTGAGCTCATTCAGCAATGAAGTCATGAACATCTTTCATTTTCAAACAACACTTAGGCAACAGTCATAGGATAAAAAAGTAAGTTTTATTGGTAAAATGTTTTACCTTACGATGTTATGACGAACTGTTGAGAGGGGGACTTATTTTGGTGTTGTGTTTAGTTGTTACTAAATTTTTGTGAAAAAATGAAGTCAATCACATTTTCTGTGAACCCGCCCGAAAAATATTTTCGGTTACCGGGTTAACAATTACCCGAAATTCCCACCCTTAAAGGAAGGGTCCCGCAAGCACAACATTGAGCATTATTTGTTAGAAAAATAATTATCGAGCCCAAATACGTAATTATATAGAACAAAACACCATACTAGTCATAAAACTGAATAAAAACTGCCATCGCTCAACATGAAAATGTTAAAATCCGCGGCGATCGAATGTCCCGGTGTCGATGACGTCATGGGTATCGGTGCTCAAATTTGCGCAGGTGCATTGTATTACTATGACATCATCAACACTGGGACTTCCAATCGCCGCAAATTTTAAAAAGTGCATATTGCGAGATTGCAGTTTTTATTTGTTTTTGTCATAAGTGTGGTGTTTTGTTCTATATAATTACAAAAGTTGGGCTCGATAGTTATTTTTCTAACATATAATGCACACTTTTATGCTTGCAGGACACCTCCTTTAAGTTGGCACCCATAAAAGGTGGTTTTGTTACATTTTAATTATTTTTGTGTCTTTAGGCTATTGTATGTATGTAACCCTCAATGAGATTGACTTGTGTTTGGGCTTATTTAACGGCAATTGAATTCCCTTTAATAATCTGAAGAGAGAGAAAAGCCATCACTTTTCATTTAATTAATACAGCTCGTTAGAGCATAATTAGTCAGGGTGGCATGGCCTATAAAATCTAAAACGGAACATGGCTTGCGCAAAACATTTGTGCACAAATAATGAAAAATATGGGGGCGCTTCTGATATCAAAATATAGCAAGCCGAAGTGATCGGATTAAGAAGAGTTCCGATAACGCACACAAGCACTACACCAAGCACCACCAAGCACACGACCACTATGTCAAGAAACTCAGGAGACAAGTAGTGTAGACACCGCTATAACCAGCACACACACAGACGATGTGAGTCAAGAAGCCCAGAAGGGAAGTTACCCCTGCGCAGACAAAACATCACAGCACCCACACATTGGAAGTCATCAAGAAGCTGTTAGGGAAAGACACCCAATTGCAAATGAGACTTCCAAAAGAAAAATAAATTGCACCACAAGTTACGGAAAAGAAAACTCTGATAATGAAAAATCAACAAAGAGATACGATGTACATGTATTTAAACACCCAAGGCAGACAAGTCTAAATTGTATGTTTACAAATGCAAGGAGCATAATCAAACAGTGGGATGAATTTGAATGCAGAATTACAAATGAAAATCTGGACATCATAGGAATCGTGGAAACGTGGCTAGATGATGACATCAAAGATGCAGAAATCCAATTACCTGGATGTAAAATATTCAGAACTGACAGAGAGAGAACAACAGTTATATGTGGAGGAGCTGTACTTTATATCAAAGCAAGCCTTGACGTAGTTCAAAGAGAAGACTTTGAATTCCGAAAATCTGTGTGGTGTGAATTATGCAACATTGAAACTAACAAAACTCAACCAACGAGTACGAGAAACAATGCCAATTATGACCAAAACCAATATGAGACGAACAATGCCAAGCGTGACAATGCCAAACGTGACAACAACCAACATGCGACAAAAAAATCTGATAGCGACAAAATCCTGATAGGAGTAGCATACAAAACTCAAGCAACGACAGACGAAGACATCTGCAAAATGTACCGCGACTTGGAAAAAGCAGGTGAAGAAACGGCTACCTTGGTGATGGGCGACTTCAATTTCAGAGAAATAAACTGGGAATTACTCCAATTCTCAACGGCACAAGGAGAAAAATTCCTTGAAGTATGGATAATCTGTGGATGCAGCATGTCAAAAACCAACGTGACAAAAATCTATCCTAGACCTTGTGATGACATCTGACCCAAACATGATCGTGGAACTACAGGTACTGGATAAACTAGGCACAAGTGATCACCATACTACCCTGCTATGAAAGAGAGTCTGAAACACACAAACTGGAAGAAAAAAATCTTTCGACCTATGACACACAACAAGCTTGGGATCTACTACATGACAAATTAAACTCCCTAGTGGAAGAATATGTACCAATGAAAAAGAAAACAAACCAGTCCAAACAGAATTGGATGACTTGAGCAACCATGAAATCAATACGCAGAAAGAAAAAAGCATGGAAAATGTACAAAACATCCAGTAGTGAAGAGGATCTCCAGCGTTATAGATCATGTGAAAAAGCTGCCAAAAAGAAGATCCGAGCAGCTAAATTTAACTTTGAGAAAAAGTTAGCAGATGACATCAAGCAAAACACAAAGGGGTTCTTTGCCTATATAAGATTAAAGAGGAAAGTAAAAGACACCGTAGGACCACTGAAAAATGAGGCTGGCGAATTCATCCCTCCAGGGAAAGTAGGTATAGGAAATCATTGATTTGTGTGTGATTACTGTCGTAACTGTGTGCTATCTGAACGAGCCAGATGAATGGGTCTGGAGTGATAACTGCAATTTGCGGGACAAAGGGTGTGACTAGCTGTGAGGAATAACAGTCTTAGCTGATTAGCTGTGAGTTTTTTCAGTGCGTAATCACACACAAATCAATGATTTCCTATACCTAGTGCAACTTTGCTGTTGTTATGCACAGTCATTGAAATCGCCATAACTTTTAAAGAATCCATTAGATTTTGTTGAATGAGGTATCAAACTGTGGAGAAGAAATTTGCTCATTTAACGTATATCTCAGATTTTTGGTACTGATTATCTATTTTGAATTAGCCAACCTCAAAGCACCTGGTCAGGGACTTTATGTGCTAGGTGTATAACAAATATGTTATTCTTAAAACACTAAAACTTCCTACCACAAATGCAGGTGTTTTTTACTCACCCTGTATAGCATCACAGCGAGGATATTATGGTCATCTAGGTTGACAATAAAAAAAAGACAGACATTTTTGTTGAGAGATGATCTCAGGGTTTTCTAGTATAGCTTCATAATATCTTGTGCATAACTGCAATGCAATGGTGTTTGTACCAATGCGATCAAAGAAGAATATCAATCTTGGTGCAAAAATACTGCGCCTATGACAAAATACCCTCCCAACTTGATAGTATATTCCAATCAACTTCGCCATCTTTTCTTACCATGCCTATTACTGGCTCTAACAAGTGATAAAGCTCTCCTTTTATCCAATCGGAACAGATTTTAGAGATCAATTGTTCAGTAGCTAATGCCCATAGGGTTGTATTCTGTTTTGCATTATAAGTGAGATGATATTACGCTCTATTGCAAATTTAATCAAATCAATGCCTCTGGGAATAGACATTTAGTGACCATACTATTGCTATGCACACACATTACGCTTCAGTATTCAATTTAAACAAAATGACCATCTTTGAACTATCCTTAAAGCAATAGCCAGGAGGGGAAGTCTAACCAATGCGTTAAGGTGAGAGCTTATTAAATACGTGCAGCCCTTTGTGGTGGCCCATTGCCGGTTCATTTTTGATAAGTACCAGTACCTGTTGGCAGGGGCGGATCCAGGGGGGGGGGGGGGGGGGGGGGGGGTGCTGCGGTGGCTGCAGCACCCCGGGTATGAAGAAGAAAAAAAAGGGGGAGAAAGAAAAAGGAAAGGGGGAAAGGAAAGGAGACAAAAAATGAAAGATAAGAGAGCATAGCTCGGATGGCGGCAGCACCGCTTGGATGGTACCCGATCAATTTCATTTTTGGGGGGATCGTCTTTTCACAGCACCCCGGGGTGCGACCATCCTGTATCCGCCCCTGCCTGTTGGATAGAATTAGGTTGGGGATATACCTTTAAGTGAAATGTGGCTTGTTATTGGCCTAATACGAGTTAATACAGGGTGTCCCATAAGTCTATGCACGTTTTTGAAGAGTCATATCTCATAAAATATAAATCATATGGTATTAATTTAACCATATTTTGATAGACGAGATTTGGGAAATTATTTGATACCAAACACAACCCTATAGGTGAACCCACAACATTATAAAACTAGTTGAAATTTTTTGGCCATTTGCCAGACCCACCAAATACCAAGTACCACACATAAAATCAGATGCGCGTAAATTAACGGTATGAAAGCAACGTTGCGCATTAGTCACAGTTCACTGCTTACCTTGCAACATTAATGTTTACCAAACTCGGTCACTCACAACATAAATAGGCGTAGTAGACAACATTGCACAGCCAAAGTCTTCATTCAAGATGGTTTACATACAGCATAGATAAGCGAATACAAATTGAATGGTTCTACGCTGAAACAATAAACTTTATTCCTCCGAAGTATAAAATTACATTTTTGCAGAAATAAATATTTTACTTCTAGGGTG
Organism: Ophiura sarsii; assembly: GCA_035610835.1. Taxonomy (NCBI): domain Eukaryota; kingdom Metazoa; phylum Echinodermata; class Ophiuroidea; order Amphilepidida; family Ophiuridae; genus Ophiura; species Ophiura sarsii. Next base: position 92,840,473 of record CM069442.1, on the reverse strand, counting down.
GCATTACAAACAGATGTTACTCCAATGTTTAGTATCAAAATTATTTCCCACATCTCCTCTTTCTAAATATGTATTCATATTTTCAATACGACTTATATTTTGTGAAATACAAAGCTTCCAAGTCGTGCATAGACTTTTGGGACACCCTGTATGACCCATTTTAAACATTTTACATAATTATTACAATCTGCCTAACTCACAATGCTGACTTAGGCAGAATTGCAATTGTGCATTTATCAACACTTTTGATTTGTCAATGACTTGGATATTATTACAGCATGTGCATAATGTAATGAAGTCATGATTTATGCAAACAACTCAATTTCGCTGAAAAGTAAGTTAGGCAATTATCGAAGCAGGCTGACGATTGTATACATCTATGGTAGGCAGTAAGTAAAACCATCACAGACTGTCCTTAAACAGAATACATGCATTGGTATTCTGTACCCTGATCTGTGGTGTATATGAATTATAAGGTATTCTGTACCCTGATCTATGGTGTATATGGATTATAAGGTATTCTGTACCCTGATCTATGGTGTATATGAATTATCAGGTATTCTGTACCCTGATCTATGGTGTATATGAATTATCAGGTATTCTGTACCCTGATCTATGGTGTATATGAATTATCAGGTATTCTGTACCCTGATCTATGATGTATATGGATTATAAGGTATTCTGTACCCTGATCTATGGTGTATATGGATTATAAGGTATTCTGTACCCTGATCTATGGTGTATATGAATTATAAGGTATTCTGTACCCTGATCTATGGTGTATATGAATTATAAGGTATTCTGTACCCTGATCTATGGTGTATATGAATTATCAGGTATTCTGTACCCTGATCTATGGTGTATATGAATTATCAGGTAGTCTGTACCCTGATCTATGGTGTATATGGATTATCAGGTATTCTGTACCCTGATCTATGGTGTATATGGATTATAAGGTATTCTGTACCCTGATCTATGGTGTATATGAATTATCAGGTATTCTGTACCCTGATCTATGGTGTATATGGATTATAAGGTATTCTGTACCCTGATCTATGGTGTATATGAATTATCAGGTATTCTGTACCCTGATCTATGGTGTATATGAATTATAAGGTATTCTGTACTAGGCATGCGAGCGTGACACGGTTCGACCGTGTCACGCACGTATGACCCGTGGCCCGTAAGCAAAACACTGTATACGAAAACACGAACTAGATTTTACAATTTGAACTAACACATTTTCGTAATAAAACACAAGGAAATACAAGGAAACTAATGGATTATTAGCCATTTATTTAGACTATGTGCATGAAAGTTCAAATAAAAAACAATGATTCCGTCCCTTATTACTGCTAATTAATATAATAATATGGAGTTTACCAGGCACTTCGATCGCTCGCGAGTGATACTAAAGCGCCATTGTTATGCGATTCCTCTTGTGCCAGTGGTGCACCGAAATATTAAAAAATGTCCAGACATATAATGAATAATAGGGAGGTTTTGCCAGAAGTTAAAAAGTTAAAATCATTACTTTTCATAAGCATGTTAGCTAAATAAAGTGAGTCGAATAAAGGTTTCAATGTGTAATGTGTACATTGTATTCGAGTACAGATTTATTTTTATGGTGAAAAAAACATGACGAAAGAATTAGAAAGACGCAATTTTATCTTTCGAAATGACAGCTAGTCTTATTCCCAATCATTTTTATTGCTCCTTTTCGTAACACTCAGCGGCATGAGAACAAGACTAGCATTAATTTAAAAGTGACGTCATGATTAAAATTTATAAATTCTCCAACTTGCGCAGAAATCCGCCATTTTGTACACATTTTAAACCGACAGAAAAAATTCTGCGCAACTACGTGTAAAGCAATGGGATTTTTAACTCTGGACGAAAGTGAATATGAACTGCCGATATTTAAGGATTTACCATACTTTGTTTTAGTTATTTGAAGATGACACTCAATCTTTAGGTTTGGCTTTGATGGTACGTGATCAGAGATCAAGTAGGGAATCTTTTTACGTAGCACTTTTTGCTACATATTTGTGCATTAGTGTTCAAAAGTGTGTCGCATTTTCGTGATGCTACATTGGTTAAATCGAACGCTGCGTGGTGGTATGCACTATGCAGGTTATCACGGGGCTTGGGCTCTACTGTGGGTTGGGTTTGGGAATTCACGGAGAGTGAGACTTACGGGATACGGGTACCCGTGACACGCACGTATAGAATGACCCGTGTCACGTAAGAGAAGAAACATGGGATAACTCATACCTATTCTGTACCCTGATCTATGGTGTATATGAATTATCAGGTATTCTGTACCCTGATCTATGATGTATGGATTATAAGGTATTCTGTACCCTGATCTATGGTGTATATGAATTATAAGGTATTCTGTACCCTGATCTATGGTGTATATGAATTATCAGGTATTCTGTACCCTGATCTATGATGTATATGGATTATAAGGTATTCTGTACCCTGATCTATGGTGTATATGAATTATAAGGTATTCTGTACCCTGATCTATGGTGTATATGAATTATCAGGTATTCTGTACCCTGATCTATGGTGTATATGAATTATCAGGTATTCTGTACCCTGATCTATGGTGTATATATATGGATTATAAATAGAATTGCCTTGTGGTGCTATTGCTTGAGCAAATACCCATAATTCCATAGTTCATAGTTGCTAGCCAATATTGATCACTATTAAAGGTAGATGTTCCGATTGCTGGCCCGATTTGCAACTTGATGTTTTCTCTTTTACATGAAAGATCATCCTTAAAATTGTCGCATTCCAAAGTTTGAACTCCAATGGTTCTTTTTTTAGAAGCACAAGGTCAAAAGACATTTGCCCATTGAGAAGTACACTAACTGGTTGGTGGTTAACCACCTTTTGCAGTAATTCGCCACATTTTAGCCTATAATTTCCAAATGAAACATTTCTGGCCCCTAAGATTTTACAGACATAATGAGAAAAATATGGGGATTCTTCTAATATCAAAATATCTTGATGTGAAAAAAAAATCATAGCCCAAAAAAAGTGATCGGAACATATACCTAGAACACCTACGAGGGGGTATCAAAAAGTTTTAGAAATCACCAAGAAGTGAAGGAGCCAGAAATGTCATTTTGTTATGTGATCCGTTCGACATCTTTACAAAGTCCCTGTGCAAAGTTACACATTTCTCCTACTATTTATTACCTGTCCACACACCGCCATTGTAGAGATCCTCAGATTGACTGCCATTGATTGATTTTCAGATTGCCTCAGATTGTGTTATTCTAAAAACAGCAATAAATAGTTTAAAGTGTTGACACAAAGGGTCAAAGGTCATGTAGGGGTCATTAGAGGTCAATCCGTGCACACCCCATGTTACCCATAAGTTAATTGTCACCAAGCTTGTTTGTAATGACCTTTGACCCCTTTCGTCAAAACTTTAAAACTATTTATTGCTGTTTTGGGAATAACACAATCTGAGGCAATCTGAGAATCAATCAATGGCGGTCAATCTGAGGATCTCTACAATGTATAACACATTTGATGTAATAGTTTTCATATGAAGCATACATAGATTTACGTCAATTGATCGATTGGTTAATTCAAAAAAGTTAGCATAATATACTAGTAAAGTAGTAAATAGATAAGTACCAAGGTTCAACATGCCATCTTGAAAACGACTATGCCTGGGTGTATAAGTTGTGACTTAACATCATGGTCTATGTTGCAACAGTTAAAAATTTCTCCTGCCCTGGTTGACATGAATCAATGGGATCATGTTGGAATGCTACATGCACCAGAACTGAACTTATCATTGGTTTTGTTTATTTGCAACTAAAATTAGGCAAGTGGCCAGCCACTGAAACAGAGTATTGCTGCAAATGATGGGGTTGTTGGAAATGAATAAATCAGCTTTCCATTGATATGTATAAACACAAAATAAACAAATTGTAGTCAATTGAAAGAAGAAGAGTCTTAAAAAAGACAAATATCGATTAGACTTTAGAGGGGCTTGAGTTCGAATGCAAGCAGAAATAAAGGAAGAGTATCATGAAGAGAATTGTGTCATACCAAAACGAGCACTCTCAGTTTTCTTGAAAAGTTTACAAGATTTATTTTTATAATATAAGAGTCATAGTTATATTGTACATGGCTGTTTACATAAACAAACGCCCCTGGACATGACTAGATATAAACAAATACCACTGGACATGATTAGAGAATAATGACTGCGTATTAACCCTAACTCTACCCCCCACTTTTTTCAGAATTTTTTCTTCAACGCGGAAAATCGACCAAAATATCCACCCCGATCCCCCGGGATTTGATCCAGGGACCTAGGGTTAGGGTTAGGGTTATATTAACAAAACTTAGAAAATGTTTGAAGGAAAAAAAAAATCAAAAAATTGCTTGTTAACCCTAACTCTACCCCCCACTTTTTCAGAATTTTTTCTTCAACGCGGAAAATCAACCAAAATATCCACCCCGATCCCCCCGGGATTTGATCCAGGGACCTCTCGCACCAGAGGCGAGGGATTCCACACTTCACCACGGCTGTCAAGCACAGTCTGGGCAGTGTATTGCCCAGACTGTATGGAGTGGGTCCATTTTTTCATCAAAAAACTTCCACGCCGGGTGGTACCAACGTGCCCAGTCGTGGTATTTTGGGGTATATGGTAGTGTTAGGGTTAAACAACTGTTTTCGTGAATTTGTTTTGAAATAAGAGGTTGCTATTCTGGTCTGAGGAATGCTCCTGACGGACAATTCTGAATGACCGGAACAACAACCAAGGATTTTAAAACAAATTCATGTAAACAGTTGTTAAGCAGTCATTATTCTCATTTTTTACTGAAAAAATGCATATTAATTATCCAAATCGTTGATTCGTACCGATACAATCGTGCTATAATAATGAATTATTTTTATTTTTATTTTGTCCACCCCTTTTTTTCTTCTTGAATCATGAAGAAATTGACAAAGCCTCATTACTGTGTTCAGTGTTCCTCCCGGTGTTCCTACGCGTAGCTAAAGAGCGCAACCCAAAATAGTTATATTCTGTTCTATTTTCAGTGTATTCTTATCAAACTAAAAATAAGTAACACTGTTAAAGTTGAAGTTTGCAGCATTGGTGCAGTTTTCCTGAACGATTAGCCAAAGGAATTAAGGCAATGTAAATGTTTTCTGCTGTGTTATTTCTGGTCAATGGTCAGAAGTCTGATTTTGGCAATTTCAGACAGAAATCAAGCTCAATTGCAACAAACGCTATAGTTATGTACGTACATAGGGACGTGGTGATGAGTTGTGATCCATTTCCAATATATTTTATCAAGAATTGCTCTTAACTTGTCTATTAATTGTGTAAACGCAATTAATTCACAGGCCAATGAAAATCGTGATAGCTTTATATTGCTCAGTAGCACATAAAACTAAATCACTCAGTCAACAATGCAATTGCGTACATGCGAAGCAATGCAATGGTAACGTGGGTGGCGTGACGCACCAGCAGAGTATATGCATAGTGTACATGAAAAGGGTTTTTAGATCAATTCGGTTTCATACTTGCGCAAGAAAAATATTCTTTTTTTGAGGAGTTTAGATGAAATGATGAAAGAACACAGACAGCTTTACAGACAGCAATGACCTTTACAAAAAGGGTTCTTTCTTTATGCAGGGAGTTTGTTATCGAGTATGATCTGTATCACTAAATATAGCTAAATATTAATTGCATGGGTGGTTTTCAATGAATATAATGTATATTTACATATATATCATAAGTTAAACGGCCTTGATGATTTGTTTAGATGTCATACACAGTCACGTTTTCATATTTTGTGTGTAAAATTTACTTCAATTTTGCTTTTAAAGTAAAAATAAAAATTCCATTGAAATGGAATGGGGGCGATCCAAGAGAAAGAAGCATGTTTTGTAACCATTATCTGTTGCATACCAAACAAAATACCATGGAAATGGTGTATGTATTTTCCATAATTCAAACAAAAAATCAAATCAAAACACCGCAGTCTAAAAAAATAGTACAGGAAACCAATAGAGTTGATTTGTGTGCATGGAAGGGGGGGGGGGGGGGGGGGGGGATACCATCTGAAGAACAATCTAGGTATATATGACAGCCACAACTCACCATTTATTCAAAGAATTTTTGATTTATTAGGCAACCTCACAACAATTGGGAGATTTCTCCTTAGTCAAACAAGATAAGCTATTAAGTATTATGTCTCTCTGTTGGGAGTCTAATAACATCTCTCTGATTGAATCATCAAGGCTAAACAAATATAGCTTTGACTCTATCACAGACTGCAGGACTGTTAAAATAAACTGCATAGGTGCATGTAATTTACAAAGACTACAAACATGGCGGCCCCCACTTATGTCTAGAAAGACCAAAATGTGTAATTTTTTGCAATCTGATGCTATAAGGGTGGCTTCGCCCCCAATTCGCCCCCAATAACATGTTAAAAAAAACAGGTTTTCCATCAAAAACAATCCCAGGTGATCATATATTTATGGATGAACAATGTATAAATTATGGAAATACCTCCTTATTTAGCATGATATTGGCCAATGTTATTATGCACTTATCAATTGCAAGCCCAGCCCCCGGGGACCTGGGGCATGGTGGGGACTATGCGGGGACCGTACACGAGTGTACAAAAAAATGATGCCCGGCTATGCGGGGGAGTGTACGCGGACGTACAAACTGTGCCCCTGCTAGCCAGGGCGTGTAGCGGGGGCGTACGCTAAGGTACACAAATGTACACCCCAGGCGCTTGCTATAAATAAGCTAGAGATGCGATGCGCTTGACGAAATAAGCCTAATAACACATAGGGAACACATAGAAATGCATTCCATTATGGTTGCAGAAAGAACTAAGCGACCTTAGGACTGTAGCTGGGTGAATACTTTGTCCTGGGAAATGGGTGGCCGGGACTGTACACTTTGTCCGGGCCAAGGGGAGCCGGGACTGTAGCGGGGACGTACAAAAATGGTGCCCGGCCCTGTGGGGACCGTACATGATTGTACCCGGGACGTCACATGGTCAATTTGTACGTCCCGGCCCTAATCCCCAGGTCCCCGGGGCCGGGGATGCAATTGATAAGTGCATTATATACACACTCCTAACTAACGTTTAAAATTACACCAGCAGGCATGTCCAACAGCTCAGGTTTAGTAAACAAAATCAGGGCACAAAACTTACGGTGACAAGTAGAGCAGTTGTAGTAATTTTGTGAAAGTTCAATCTACAAGTTAGGCCCCCCCCCAAAAAAAAAGAAGTTTACTTGCCCTTTCAGGGCCAGGACCAGAGTCTGGGTCGGACGGTCGGATTTTTGTTGTTGTTGTTGAAAATGTTAACGAAGATACTACACAAAAACATGTTTTAAAGATTTTTGTTGTTGTTGATTTTTAAATTTTTAAACAAGCAGATACTACTCAAAAACACGTTTTGATCTTTCTTTATTGTGATGTGCTTCTTTCAATTTTTTTCTTCTTCTTTTTTTCCAATTTTTTCCAGATTTTTTACTTTAAAAAAAAAAAAAAAAAAAATAGCGACCCTAGATTTCCGAAAATTTGGGCCGGTTGGAAAGGGCAAGTCAACTTTTTTGTTGTTGGCCTTATTGTAGTTAATTATTGTTTGTGTACAGAGGCCCTGCACGTGACATAGTTTACCAGAATCATGGCGGACTACTGAACTGTGTTCACCAAAACTATAAAAAGCTAAAAAGTTTACATCACTTCAAAAATCCTGCGTTAGTTCAAAGAATAAATGTGCTGTAATATACCAAGATTCCAGTGAATGACGCATGGTTGACTCCTTTCTGTAAAGCCGAGCGATGAATATTATTATGTACCCCAGGCATCATACAAAAGTGAATGGAAAGATTGAGGAAAGTTATCTTTTTTTGAGCAGTTTATATGGGGGCTGAACTGGTAATGGATTTATAGACATAAAGAACTTGAACTTGATTCTTTTATCAACTGGTAGCCAGTGTAGAGAATGAAGTAGTGGAGCAGATGAGTGACGCTGGTTGACTTTGTTTTAAAGTGAAATATGTCGGCAGTACTACATCCAAAAAGTAGGGAATTGGCATACTCAAGTATTGAAAGAACAAGGGCACGCATTGTGTGATTACAAGTATCTGTGTCATTATGTAATAAACAATATATGTTAAAGGAGGCAATAGTAGGATTTAGCGGAGTAAACGAGTTCCAATTCAGTACACATTATTGATCCGGCAAGATTCAATCAAGAAAATTATAAATAAAGGCAAAAAGCAAGGGGAAATGAAGCGGTGGTTAAAGCGGGGTTAAAGTTTGCCAAATGACTGAAAAAAGGGCAGACAGTTACCCAGTTGAATGACTGGATGACCATATTATCCACTTTTCTTTCACACATCTTTACACAAATTAAGAGCTTGTTGCATGATAAAGGTACAATACACCACATAGTGCAGTTAGTGTCTGTTTCTACCATTCTACACACACAGTGTACTCATCATAAGACATGTGATGTCATTCACCCACTGTGTACTATAGGCATATGACGCCAGCTAGTTACCGACGCTTTAGCAAAACCATATACTGTAAAACAAGTTAATTTCGTGGCAACTTTTTTCGCGAATTGCTAATCATCACTAGTTTCACGGTAACTTAATTTCGCGAATCTAAAATTTCTACCACTACTGTCATCTTCACACACATTAATTTGCGGCAATATAATTTGAGCCTCTCGCGAAATTCGCGAAATTAAATTGCTCGCGAAATTAACTTGTTTTACAGTACTCAAATTCACTGTTACTTGCGCAACTTCTAGATCATATATTTGTGTACCACTGTTTCAAATTTTAGAGGGAAATGTATTAAACATCATATTTTGCCTCTACTACCGAACCTGACAATTTTCTTGTTACTTTCTTCCAATCAAGCCTACTACTTCCTTATAGGTATGCGAAAAAAAGAGTCAGATTGGACCATCCTGCGCATAGCGGTCAATTTAATATGTAAATGACTTCCAAGGGCTGACATATACCGAAATACCAAAATAAAACCTCAAGTTCCATTCCCGAGTGAGCAGAACATGCGTGCAGTCTTCGGTCATTGAAGAGGTGATAATTGGTTGTCTATTGTCAATGTATTGACCATACCCGCTGAGTACAAAGGTGTTATTTGAATAACAATATATCTCTCCCGAAAATGTTACACACATCAAGAGTTTTTTCCTGCAACAATTCTTTAATATTGATAAATTTATCTTTCAAATACAACATAACAATATGAATTTGGCATGAAGTGTAAGCAGAGAGTATGCTCTTTATGGTCATCTACTAATTTTCTCCACAAAGTATTCCTGTTTCCCATATAAAAAAGTGTTAAAATGTGTTCTCAACAAATATATTTGCGATAAACTTGAAGCCGTATCAATTTGCAAAACGTGTTCATAACCTGTTTTAACTGCAATTCCGGAAATAACTGTTGAACCACTTTGAGGACTTCGTTGAAATCAACCCCCCAGTCCCCCCATTCAATGTTGTTCGGAACCGTTTCATCACCACGGTCGTTGGGACCCTCAACATTGATTGGTGGGGGCGGGGGAGGGATATCACTTAGTAGATAGCTCAAGCTCCCCACACAAGTTTGTTGCAAAATCAGCGCTTGAAAATAGTCCCTTAAAGTGGGATATTAGCAAAGAAATGGACTATGTGGTCCAACACCAATTTTCCTGAATTGTCTGAATGAAGTTCAAAAAAAATCATCTGATTTTACATTTTTAGCCGCAACTTTTTTATTTGTAAGTCTTTTTGGATCAAATTTTCAGTAAATAGAGATGCTATGAATCTCCTGATATACCATAATCAAGAGGTGTCTACAGTACGGGATTAGGGACTGGTCGTATTAAATACCTAAACCTGCATATTTGCTCCTATTATTCAAGGAAGCCTGACTTATTTATTTTAAAAAAGCATCTGATACCCCGATAAACACGAGAACATGATAAAATATGATTTAAATACAACTTTGACGGTTCGTGCGTGGCGCTCGACCCAATCCCATGCGTATCCCTTGGAACACGGAAGATAAATTATAACCGTCAAGTTAAGTAAATGCAAAGAAAATACAATCATTCCATGACTTCAATGGCAAATACAACGCTACAATAATTGACACAATAGTTATTACTTCATAGCGTCTATAATGCGGTTGTGACCGGTCCCTTATCAAAAAAGAAACGCATTGCGATAACGAAAAGGATTTTAATTGATTGTTGCATAATAAACTACTGTCATATAATTAGTTTAAATAATGAATTTCACCCGTTGCACCCTATGTAAACTACATGTAACACTCGCGCATTCCATATACATGGGCCATAATCACGCATGAAATGACCAGTCCCTAACAATGTACATGTCGTATTTACTTTATATTTACCATATACAATAAGTATATACATATCTTGCCACTCTCCAAATTAGAAGATTATGCAATGTATAGAAGACGAGTTATTCCCTATAGACAGTTGTCATATTGAGTGATTTACCATACAAACGGGCCATAATCACGCATAAAATGACCAGTCCCTAACAATGTAAATGTTGTATTTACTTTATCTTTACCGTATATAACAATTATATACATATCTTGCCACTCTCCAAATTAGAAGATTATGCGATGTATAGAAGACGAGTTATTCCCTATAGACAGTTGTCATATTGAGTGATTTACCATACAAACGGGCCATAATCACGCATAAAATGACCAGTCCCTAACAATGTAAATGTCGTATTTACTTTAGGCCAAACAAAATAATAGGTTCGTCTCAAAGCTTGCGCGCGCATTGGTTTTGAAATGCCAAAATACCGCGTCTGAAATGCAGGAAATTGTCAAATCATTTTTTTTTTCCCTACAAATTTTTATTTTCGAGTTTTTATTAAAAATATCGGCAGATTTTCCTTTTCTCAAACTTTTACATGACTCAGTTCTTCAAAAAACGCTGCACAATTGTTCTTTACACAATTACATCACAATATTCATTTCAAATAGAAAAAACAAATATCAGAAAGTGTCAACGGTTGCAAATAGTAAGAGTGAAAATTGCCACACAAATAAAAAAAATGTAAAAAAAATAAAAAATGGAAGACAAAAAACAGCGCGCGTCGCCCGATTTTGAAGCCTTCGCAAGCTTTGAGACAAACTTTTATTTTTGTTTGGCCTTATCTTTACCGTATATAACAATTATATACATATCTTGTCACTCTCCAAATTAGAAGATTATGCAATGTATAGAACACGAGTTATTTCCTATAGACAGTTGTCATATTGAGCATTTACCAATAGCCTCAGACAATTCCGGAAATAACTGTTGAACCACTTTGAGGACTTCGTTGAAATCAACCCCCCAGTCCCCCCATTCAATGTTGTTCGGAACCGTTTCATCACCACGGTCGTTGGGACCCTCAACATTGATTGGTGGGGGCGGGGGAGGGATATCACTTAGTAGATAGCTCAAGCTCCCCACACAAGTTTGTTGCAAAATCAGCGCTTGAAAATAGTCCCTTAAAGTGGGATATTAGCAAAGAAATGGACTATGTGGTCCAACACCAATTTTCCTGAATTGTGGGTTATCAAAAAGGTTGTGAAAAATTTACGTGGACCGTAACTGCACTATGATTTGTTTGAATCCAATTCTTTGAATAAGTTTGCTATCCACTAACAATGTACAGATCAATTATAAAGAGTGTGTTGTGTTTTGAAGTTTTAAAATACAGTTCTTTTTGAAGGTTTTGCTGTCTACAGAAGATAGCACAAAGCTCTAATTATAATTTGTTACCATTTTACCTAAAAAAACCTTCTACTTACACTGTACAGATAAATTAGGATAAATTATAAAGAGTGTGTTTTGAAATTTAAAAATCAGTGGCGCACTACGGGGGACATGGGGATTGGGGAAAATCCCCCACCCTAATCCCCATGCCCCAGTCAGCTCGAGACCCCCCCCCCCCCAAGACTGCCAAACAATAAAAAATGTTGAGTTTAAATGTCAAAATTACATAAAATTGGTCTAAAATGTCTAATTCAGAACAGATTATGCTAATTTCAGGCAATTTTTACATTAACCCTAACCCTCTGACAGTGCTACAATCTTGTACCGCGCAGCGGCCCCATCAATCTCGTGCCATGCTCAGCGCGTGGTTCGACTTATTAAATAAACTTAAGTTTTTTGAACCTCCCCGTGTAGCTCAGTCGGTAGAGCATCGGACTTGTACCCACGCGGCCCGGGTTTGATTCGTAACGCGTGCGGAGACTGATTTTCCCTTTGACCCGTTTTTCTCCCCTGATAACAAAAACATGCCTGGGGAGTTAAGGTTAAAAGCCCAAATCTTTGTGTACATTTTGCCCCTCCCCCAAGATCTTTTCTTGCCACCCCCGTCCCCCTATTTTGATGCTAGTGCCACCACTGTTTAATATACACTTCTTTTTAAAGGTTTCGCTAATATTGAGTTGTTACCATTTTACAAAACCCTCCTTCTACTTGCACTGTACAGATACATTATGATAAATTATATAAAAAGTGTGCTTTGAAATTTTAAAATAACACTTCTTTTGAAGGGTTTGCTGTCTACAGAAGATAGCAGAAAGCTCTCTAATTATGAGTTTACATTTTACAAAACCCTCCTTCTAACACTGACTGTACAGATAAATTACAAACATTTGCTTTTTAGGTTTAAAATATGCTTCTTTAATTAAGGGGATTGCTGTTTACAGAAGAAAGCAGAAAGCTCAGATAACAAGTGGTTAAATACCCTCCTTCTCCTAACACAGTACAAATAAATGATATCAATATTTTTTGGAGTTTGAAGTGGTTAAAACTTCGCTGTATTTACCATTCCTTCACACACAGATTTCAATTAAAAGTGTTTTTCTATCTAGTATACTGTTAAGGTGGACATCTTCGCCCTACATTTATTTTCATGCTTTTTCACGCTCCAACAAGCTACCACAAAAATGAGACTGTAAAACAATTTAATTTAGCGAATTAGCATTTAGTCAACTTTTTGCAGCAAATTAATTTCACTAATTTGTATCATCTTCCTATAGATAATCAATATAAATAATATAATTGGCCGCAATTTATTTTGGCGAATTGGATCTCCTAGTGAAATTAGCGAAATTAAATTGCTAGGGAAATTAAGTTGTTTACAGAAATAAAAATATGTTTCTTTTGTGTATTTTGTCTATGTGATGAAGCTACAAGTAGTGAATTTAAAAACACACACAAAACGGTTATAAATCGGTAAAGCGCAAACAAATTAATTGCACCTAAATTACCACTTACATACAGTACAATGATATGTTCAAGAGAGGGGATGATTTAGAGGATATGTATGCTTATCATTCCCTTAACAAACGCAATGAATTATCAATACAGTAGATGGAATAGGGTCATGTAGAGTTGTACGTACAATTAAACTAAATTAAGTTTGACTGCCTTGGCTTAGGTGGTAGAATTGAATTAATAAATAGCATGTGATCTCATCTGTGACATATGCCATTAGCATCTGTTCACCAATAAAACAATCAGGTTTTCTCATTTGTCTCCAGCCACCTGCACTTTGTCTATGACAAAAAAGGTCTTCATAAACTTTGTGAAAATATTCCTGAACTAATCCTTTGTGAAAATTTAATAAAAATATGAAGGCCAATAAAAGTGTTCCCATTGAACCTTCAAATCTCCAGTGCATTCTGTTGGTCAATTTTTGTCAGCAGGTTTTTTTTGGTGCTTTTTGGCTGTTTTTCTCAGGTTTTCAAATGTAAAATGTTCTTTGATTTCCAATTTGCAACTTTAAATAACTCACAGAATACTCAGAGAATGTGAGCTTTTTACAAACTTATGGGAATTTGGTTGGTACGATTTCCGCCATGCTTGAGTGACAGCTCGTGACTTAAGTGATGACACGCTATTTTCTTTGTCGGTCTGCAGCCACGTGGTAGATGATTGTAGGTTGTCCAACCTGGGATTAAATTCTGTCAAACCATCTTGATTTCGGCCAGCCTGGTCTATGCGCACCCTGGATCTTGGAGTCTGGCAATATGACCAAAGTGAGAGAGAGTGTTTGGGAGTTTATCATCTCTGGTAGTCTCGTCTTCACACTAACCTCCTGAAGCACACTTGCATTGGTTCTGGTTATTGTCCAGTTGATTCTTAGCATCCTGTGCCAACACCAGGCGCGTACGCAGGGGGGGGGGGGGGGGGGGGGGGGGGGGGGTGTTTTGGGTGTGAAACACCCCCCTTGGGTCTGTCCTAAAAAAATTAAAAAGGGGAAAGGAGAGGAAAAGAGAAGGAAAAGGAGAAGGAAAAAGAGAAGGGGAGAGAGGGGACAGCGGAGACCGGGGGAGAGGCAGTGGCGTAATCAGAGGGGGTCGAGGGGGAGATCGCCCCACCAATAATGACTGTATGTCGGTTGAGATTGGCATTGGCAACAGTTTTGGCAACATTTTCGCGCGCTATGCGCGCATATATGTCCCAAAATGGAATATTTTGGGAGAGGGAGTATAGAAGCTTGTTTAAAGCAGAAACGTACCTCAATCGTAGCACAAATAAATGTAAAGTCGAAAATGTTCGGTTCACTTTTCTTGCCCCTCCCCAATATGAAAAACCTAGTTACGCCACTGGGGAGAAGGAAAGAGAGCCTCGTTGAACTGTCAATTGGGAACGGGAAGGGAAAGAGTAAGAGAAAAAACTAGTACCGACAGGTGCATGGGTGTACCAATTACCCGACGCATGTTACCGGCCGCTCAATAACTTTGTACCCGATGCGCCGGTCTTCCGGCGGCGCCGTATATATAGCATGCTTAAAAAAGGGGTTTGTTTATATTGCTAAGACGACTGGCGAACCAGACAAAGTGGGGGTAAAGTTCCAACGCCTGTTTTTTCTCAACAATTGAGGGCTTTAATCACGTGTGTGTGAACCGTGGAAAGGCTAAGGCGAGGGGAACCCTATAGCTGTCCTCAGTCTGGCTGTCCTCCTCCCTGTTTGTACCCCCTCATCAGTCAGTGGCGTATCCAGGGGCAGCAGGCCATGCCCCCCCCCCCCCCCCCCCCCCATTGAAAAAATAGTTTTAAAAAAGAGGAGGAGAAGGAGGAAGAGGATAAGAAGGAGGAAGAGAAGGGGCTAGGGGAGGAAGAAGTGTATGGACATATGGTGGGGGGGGGGTTACGGGGTCACGTCCCCATAATTTTAATGTGAGGGACGTTAAAAACGTTATACTAGACCATTTTAGCGTTAAAAATGCCAATTTTTGCTAAATACTAGGTGGGGGACGTTATTATCATAGTGTTAGAAATACCATTTTTCAGCGAATTTCAATATTTTATTTTTTAAGCTTAACAAGATGGCTTCAGGACAGTTTTTCATTACACTTTTAGTCCAAAAACTCCAATTTGCGTGCTCCGCGCGCATGTTTTCTAGAGGTTTTGATATTGTAATGGCCCTCAAACCACACCAAATTTTCTATACTAAATATTATGTGGGGGACGTTAAAAACGTCATACGTTACTCTTTTTTTTAAATCACAATTTGTGCTCGCTTCGCGCGTATAAGGTTCACCTTTTCAATATTTAAGATGGCTTCAGGTTTTTTTGCCAACCACCCCCCATCAATACCCCCATCAATACAGTCCTGGATACGCCATTGCCCTCAGTGAGGGTTACAAACAGGCGTGGACAGCTAGGGTTCAAAGGGTTAACCATGTATTAAACACCCCCTCCACGTCGGGGTAAAAAGAAAAATAAGAGAATAGGAAGGGAAAAGACAGGATAAAAATGAAAAGAGAGTAAAATAGATAAACTAAAATAAACTAAATTGAAAGGATTAATAGGCGTCGATGCTTTTTCTGTCCGTCTGTTAAACTTTAAAGGGAGAATAACCCGTGTCACGTGACACACATTGAACTAATGAGATCGCCGGTAAAACCAATGTCTGCGGATTAAGTTTCTGTATATAATGATGTTTTTAGGGTTGAACTCAGTCAAAAGTATTAAGATTTGGTGTTAACACACGAGTTACTGGTGAGAAATTGCAACGTTGAACTAAGAATAAACCTGCAATAAGTGTTCAAAAATATGCGAGGAAATGCGTTCTTTTCAACCGTGAATTTCAAAAAACTTCTGGCGTCGAGGGGGGATACCCCTGCGTGTCCCGGCCAGCGCTTCGTGCAGGCATGGATAGTGAAATAATTAGATCAATATTTCTAAAACACCCCCCATCACAAAATCCTGCATACGCGCCTGGCCAACACCACAGTTCAAAAACATTGATCTTGTTGCACCATGTGTTTCTACCATCTGTGGTTGCACTTTGCAGTTGTTAGAGTCCAAGATTCACAGCCATAGGTTGAGATAGGATAGAATTTTCCTGCCAGGAAATGTGTTGTTGCTGTTGTTGTTTAGGGCAGTCACCTAAATTGTCCATGGTCATCTTGTGCAGCTTATCTTTAGACAGGTGAGATGGTTGTTATTTATGCTTGTCTTGTATCAAACATTGTATGTGACAAATCTAGTAGGTGTATTCACACTTAGTAACCCATTATCACCATCATCTGTCTTCCTCGGGCAGAATTGTGGAAATGACTGATACAAATTGATAACATGTTACATATTATAGCTGTAGAATTCTGCCCAAGTCTCATGGAATGCTGTCAGGTTAGTTTGTATTTTTCCTGCCATGGTTTAGATGACTATAGGGATAAAAGATCCCATGAGATGATATTGTAAATAGGAAAATCATTTGTCACTTTATGGTTATTTGAGTGGCCAATGTTTGCAGCATTGATTAGATAGTATCTCTGAATGAAAATTCATAATGAGATTGTAAAACCAAATTTGAGTACAACCTGATTGTTTATATCTTAAATTGAGGTTATAAATAAATGTGTGTTTTTTATTTTTAACACGTTTGAATATTTACAATGGCAAATAAAGTATTGATATCTTATAATTTATTTGGTTTTGTTTGTTTGTTTTTGAACCCAACATTTGACAATTATCCAGTATATTTATCCAAAGATTGTTATGGTCTCTGATTTATCATACCAAATGCTAACAATGGCAATATGGTGACATGTAATCATTCATGATAATAGTTGAAACAAGATGCCTGTGACTAGCTTCACGTCTGATTGAATGTTCCACAATGAAGCGTAACATATACAGGGTGTCCAGAATGATTTATACAGTGTTTGAAAAAATATAAAAACAACATTGCACTCCTAATCTAATACCTGCGATATAATGGGGAACTTGTTTCCTACACCCAAATATGCTTCGAATTTGTTGAATGACGTCGTGCTAATAATTGGCGACCACATGTTTTAACATGTGATCGGCAACTCATCGCAAAAGGCGCGGTTCAAAACATGTGCATTAAGCCTTCGATTGCCCGAGCTGCACTCTCTGATAGTGATAACGCAGTTCTTTTTGTGAATGAAAGTGGCGTTGTTTTCACGAACTTGTTTATTTATTAATTCTTTTGAACATACATGTAAACATGAACGGTTTGCATGAAAAATATTGTGTGCGGAATATTACTTTGAACGTAATATGTGTTGTGTCATATATTTCGGGTTCAAATAAGGTTCATTTTTCAACACTGAAAAATTGATTTAAGCTTTTTACAATTTGGAAACAAATATTGTGACTCGGCAATATCGCGATGGTATTTTACCCACAATCCACGATAGGAGACATAGTGGCGATGAACACACCTATCATAAGCACTTTGACCAATAACAATGGTATTCATAGCTAAATAAATGCACCTTTCCTGGTATAAATCATTCTGGAACACCATGTATAGATTAACAAAAAGAAAACAAACAACGGTGAATGAAATCTCTGTATCAATTGTGGCTATTTGTTTAATTCAATTTGAATTGGATCGTGATATCGATATCTCAAATGTAGAGATGCCATATCTCAGAATTTTAAAGTTATCCCATCAAAAAACTCATGTACAATAGTATGTATGAGGGGGAAATAATTAAAAATAAATTCCAATGTTTTTTGTTTTTAAAAAAAATTGACTGATGCTGGTAAAAGCCGTATTAGTCCTCTATTAAATACAGATTATCTCATTCAATTTCACCTGCTTACTCCCACTTTAGCCACATTTGAACGAGAATTGCATTTTCAACTGAATAAACTGCATTTGCGATTTCAATGATTATTTGTAGGATAATAATAATAATAATAATAATAATAATAATAATAATAGTGACAAGGCACATATCCACTCTATATAAATTTATTGTTAAAATACATTCAAACATTCTGTGGTTTGTCATTGATACTATGGATGAATACATGTTTTCTGCTTAAATTGAATTAACTATCAACATTTAGAAGGTAGAATAGTAGGTAGATATTTTGACAATAACCAGATTACTGACAGTCAAATCTCAACCGACAGTGCCAATCTCAACCGGCAGTGCCAATCTCAACCGACAGTGCCAATCACAACAGACGGTGCCAATTCTCAACCGACAGTGCCAATCTCAACCGGCAGTGCCAAGTCTCAACCGACAGTGCCAATCTCAACCGGCAGTGCCAAGTCTCAACCGACAGTGCCAATCTCAACCGGCAGTGCCAAGTCTCAACCGGCACTACTCTATTGTATTAAGGGGGGGGGGGGGGGGGGGGGGGGGGTCGCCCCCTGCCCCCCTCTTGCTACGCCACTGACAGTCGCTCCAAAATGAAAGGAAAAACATTCTTATGACACATTCAAAATTTTGAAACATGATTATTTCTATTTGACATCCAATCTTGATATTTTTCATGGCCAAAAGAATATCATGGTTCACATGAGTTACTTTTTTTGACACGCCCTATATATGTACCTAAATCATTTAACATTTTCAATTAGATGTGTATGTTTGATCAAACTCGCTGGCATTTCTCATGATAATTTTCTTTTATCTATTGGGGAAAATGGTAAGTGTAGGAGTTCAATAACTTTCATCAGAAACTTGAAATTAAAAAATATCCCTGAAATTGAATACATCGATTCTATAGTATTGCTGAAGTCAAGCTTGATCTAAATTATGAATGAGTTGTCCTCTCAGATTTGTTGTTACTGTAAAACAACTGAATTTCACGGTAACTTAATTTAGCGAATTAGCATTTAGGCAACTTTTTTTTGCAATTTAGTTTCATTAATTTGTGTCATCTTTATATCATATTCCAATAAGAAAAGTCTGCATGTCGATAGAATACCCCCCCATTTTATTTTGGTGGAGGGAATTCTTTATCCACTACAAAAAGTGTGTTTTAAAATGCATTGATTTAGTCTTGCTATGGACAAAATTCCAATAATACGTGCATACATGTGTAAACCCAGATGCGCGAACCAGACGCTTTCAAAAAATGACCACCCGTCCTGATTGGTCAATCGTGAAATTGTCACACACATGCATGCAAAGCAGTTCGTGCATTTCAAGCATTTTGGACGCAACTCCGTGTACAACAACAAAACACTCTCGCATGAAATAGCTTGAATTTCATCCATAGCATCATGACAGTGACTATACCTTATGAGTTTTTACTTGAGTTAAACATGATTAGGGTATCAGGATCCCTTAAGCGTGCATCTCCCTGTGTAGTATTGGAAGACTCTGCCCTTGACAATGTACTTATTTTGTTATATATCTTGGATTTAATCAATTATAGGCATCATTCAATGCACTTTCAAGTAGTGATTTTGGTACTTTAGTATTAGTTTCTGTGCAAAAGATATTGGATAAGAGCAGCAAGAGATTGTAATCAAAACAAAAAGACGATGTCAGTGATATTATTCAAGGAAGTCTACATTTAGTGGATGGACTACATGATTTAAATTGTTACAAGTTGTTTGTTGGCTAGAAAAGTGCAGCAAGGGTGTTTTTAAAAGATTACATTTGATGTGAGTGAATGTTGTTGAGCGGGCAGTTGCGATGCCTATGTAAACATGCTATTGCTAGTCTCTGTCCCAAATACCTCACCGGCCGCTGCAATCTAACTAATGGGTTCACACCACTAAATAGAAAATCCCCTATGCTTACTGTGTAAAATGGACCATAATTATACACCATTTTCTCGCATATAAAGCAACTGGTTGCTTCAACTTTGCATTTTGTGTGAAGATCATGGTCTTGGCTTTCCTGCAAACAGCAAAAAAATATAAGGTCAAGGCAAAATTGTCGAGATATGCACCGTCGAAGATATGTATGTTTGTAGACTGCCCAGGCCTAGCCTAGGTCTAAGCAATTCTAATCAATTATTTGAAGTCTCTAAATGGTTATAAAATCATACAAAATTGGTCAAAAGAAAAAAAAATTGCACTGATATTGTTTGATAATCTTCATTAATAATCATCCGATCAAAAGTTTGGCCAACAACCCTACTTTTGGAGCATTATTATATATTTCACTTAGAGGAGGGTCATCCCACCCAATTCAACAGGCCTTTCGTGGACTGTTCCATTATTTATTTAGTGGTGTAAATCATATAGCCATTTCAATGATCTAGATCCCAGGACAGAAAAAACATCTATACCCACATATATAAATTAGCAGAGCACCCCTCTATTGAGCGAGCCGCCCCACAGAGCCTGTGTATCTGAACCAAGGAGTGAACTGCGCACCCTGGGAACTTTGACTCAACAATTTTCTGATTTATCGCGCTGACTCTTGAGGGATTTGATATCATTGGATTGCTTCTTTTACTGGTTTTTGGGGTATTCGTTTGGTAAGAGGGGAAACATGCTCACACCCCAGTTATAACAGTGGGGGGGGGGGGGGGGGGTTGCTTAGTTGTGTAAGTTTATCAGAACAACTTTTGTATTTTTCTGATGATGTATCACTCATTTGATAATTTTAAGTATTGCACCTGTCAAAGATGTTTGAAGATTGTAAGCAAATTTAAAGGGGTAATAAGAGATCCTCATAAAATGGCAGACCTCACTTGGGGGGGGGGGGGGGGGGGGGGGTCTATATTGTCTGGATTCATCATATTTTTAGAAATCTCTCTGAATTCCTATGTATGACAGTAATAACACCCATCCATCTATCAGTGTTACTATAAGGATTTTGTTAAGTAGCCCAATCTGTGATGAAATAGCCAATGTGGTTAGTAAGTAGCCCACTTTGTCAAAATGATGTTTCTGTACTCAGTTTACCTCAAGTGGGGGCTCTTGATGCATTTAATCTGTCAATCACTTTGTAATATCACAGATCAATAAGGCCAAAAAAAAAGGTGTTTGTTTGTCCACGTCCGACCGACTGTGTACCCTGGTGCCGACCGTATTACTTTATATTTTCTATTATCTTTTTAAAACAACTTTTTGAGCAATTTGAATGGCCAAACAGACAGTTTTATTCCTAATTTCGTGTGCCATCCATAACCCTAACCCTACCATACCACAATATACCACGACTGGGCACGTTGGTACCACTCGGCGTGGAAGTTTTTGGATGAAAAAATGGACCCAGCCCATATAAATTGCGCAATACACTGCGCAAACTCACCTTGACAGCCGTGGTGTAGTGTGGAATCCTCGCCTGTGGTGCGAGAGGTCCCTGGATCAAATATCGGGGGGGGGGGGGGGGGATATTTTGGTAGATTTTCCATGTTGAAGAAAAAATTCTTAAAAAAGTGGGGGGTAGAGTTAGGGTTAATCTGGTCTTTTATAACACCATCCCCAATGCGCAATCCCCTGTAACATGATGTTTATTGCATGAACTTGGGCACCCGCGGGACTATTAAAAGGACTAAATGAAAACATTGATTGGATGTGTAAGTGATGTCATTTTTGTACTAAAAACGCAGTGTGAGAAAACATGAAAACTCTAGTTACAGTTCATGTTTGTTCCCAAAATGTTGCTCAACGGCATGAATATTTATTTCAACATAGTATAAAATAATTTTGGGGGAAGTTAGTTCGGAAAAAAATAGGTTTAGTAATACTTTCACGTATATATTTCTAAAAAAACTTCAACACAACGTTGTTTGATCGCTTTCTGCAACATTCAATCATAATTAATGGCGGCGATATACCATGTACACGGTATCTACGCATTGCAAACTCGGTACAAACAAATCTTTGACCGAGTTTGCAGTGTTGCAACCAGTACTACAATACTGCAACTTTATATAGACAATCTGCCCCAGCAGTACCGTACTGATCCGAGTATAGTCCCATGCCCGATTATAATCCCACTCCCTAACTTTTAAGAAAATTCAGGAATTCAAGGAAAATCAGTTTAAAATCCCATGTTAAATTTCGAGCTTCTAAGTTCCAGGATGCCGAATTCATCACCCTAAAACTGAAAAAAACTATGGCGAATTTATGACTTTTTCAACACATATTTGAATCTCTTTAAAGTACCGGTATCATACTTCAATGCTGATTTAGTTGATGCAACTATCAACCTAACTTGTGGGATAATCAGATACATCTTTGCATTCATTCAGGAACTGTTATAAAATCTGATTGCGTCGATTCTATCGGCAAATAGCGTGGGAAAGTTTTGCCCTCCATTCTGATTTTTTGTAAACATGGTAAAGCACCCCCTAGGTTCCTGTTTTAAAACCGGAAGTTAACATTTTTGTGTGTAATTTAATGCAAACATTCCTTAAAATCAATAGAAAAACTTATCATTGAGAGGTTTAAGCATGAAAATATTATCAAACTATGAATTATTAAATGACTTAATATTTCCAAGATGGCGGCTGCCATGTGCTAAAAAGATCGAAAATTATGTTTTAATTCCAAGAAAAAACCCCATTAAACTAGCATTTTTTTATATTTAAGTTATAAATCCATGTAAAGTAAGTCTTCAAAATACTTTACATCATCAAGAAAATCTCAAACTTTGGTTCCAGCTTGCAAATTGCAATACGGGAATTTTTTAGTAAGTACGCTTATTTTCCTCTTTTTTTCGCCGGACACACATTTGTCCGATCACAATCCCACCTCCTAATTCCAATATTTGTTCAAGTTAAAAACCAGTGGGACTATACTCGGACCAGTACGGTATATTAAAGATATCAAAATCAGCAACGTGAATGTGTGAAAGTAGAGAAGCAATGGCAACCGCAAGTGACATTGCGTTGGGTGAGTGTTTGGACTTTAAATCACAGTATTCTTGCCGGATTTATATTCCCAAATACAATATCCGTATTTAAAAAAAGAAAAGAAAAGAAAAGAAAATCCGACCTACCGACCCTACCTTTTGAGGACCCTCTATGGACAAACAAACACCTTTTTGGGGGGCCTAAAATGGCAGTCAGTGGTGTCTATTCAGAAATCCAAAAGTGATGCCTTGACACTATCTACCCTACGCTGTCCATTTTCTTTCACAACTTAGATTTTAAAATCATGACAGAAATCCACAAATTCTTTCCTAAAATAAACCACTTGTTATTCTCCATCCATCAGTATCAGTGGAAGAGTAGACATCCTTGATTGGCAGGCAGCTAGATCAACATGATCAGCGAAGAATTAATGGTGGCTCCAGATATGGAAATACTGCACCTTTGACTAAAAAATATTTTTATTTTTGATTAATTTGGGCTACTTAGTCATCAATTTGGCAACCAGTGCTGACACTATCATATTTTATAAATGCTTATAAATAATTTTGTTTTTAAGATTGCTTTTCCTTATTAAATTTGTACCACAGCTCAGCAATGCACATCAAATACAAGTATTATTCATGGGCATTCTAAAATTACCTTTATATTTTTTATTCATACATTCGGCATAATCAAACCAGCACTTTTTATTGCCACATATTCATTTGATAACAAACCTGAAGAGCAAAATAAACGGGAAAACTATGATGTACGCATCACAAATAAAAGCGGAACAATAACATAATATGTGCAGCATTAAAATTGTCAATATCTACCGATGCAGGTAACTTAGGGACGCACCATTAGATTTTCAGGGGGCGGATTTTTGTTTTCAGGCTGCCGTAAGGGGGGAATTTTTATTTTTTGTGCTGTTACCAATTCGCTTTTAATTCTAAGGATGGATGCAGGTAACTAAGGGACGCACCATTAGATTTTCAGGGGGCGGATTTTTGTTTTCAGGTTGCCGTAAGGGGGGAATTTTTCTTTTTTTGCGCTGCCAAAGGCAGCAATTTTTTTTACAAATGTATTCGTTCATATTGAGTTGGGTGGGGGTAGAGATGTGGTTGTTTTTTTAATCATCGGGGGCGGGGGGGGGGGGGGGGGGGGGATTTCTTTTTGCCTGCAAAGAGGGGGATTTTTTTTTAATTTTTAAACTTCCTACCCCACCTGAAAATCTAATGGTGCGTCCCTAAGTGCGTATGGAGCCAATAATAAGAAGAGGACAGGAGCATCATGTCTGCTATTCCTACAGGCAACCATGATTGTACAGCGACTATATCCTCAAGGGTTGGCTATTCAATAATATTAAAAGAAACAAAAATACATTAGGGTGGGCGGTTTATTAAAATAGGGATGTTAAGTTTAAGAAAGATAAAAATCAAGATTTTGCCAATTAGATTCAGATTAACTCATTTAAATAATTTTCTTTAAATTTCATCTGTATTTTTCTTTTGATAAATGGGTAAATTTAAGCCCCAAAAATTGAGTCATTTTGCAGAAAGAAAAAAATGTGACACAGTACGTCAAAAGGTACCTGCCATGCAGATTTTAAGAAATTTGCAATTGAAACTGTGAAAATATAAAGGAAATAATAAGAAATGCATTGCTCTTTTTCATCCTATCTTTAGAACCAAAACTTTGATTTTCAAAAAAGAGGGATCATTAGAAACCGTAAAAGATATTCGTAAATATCTAAGATTTGCCAGAAATAGACATCGGGTACCTTTTGATATACTGGGTCACAAATGTATTGAACTTTCTTTAGACGAGCATGGGTACTCACAAGTTTGGCAAGTGATAGGACCACGCCTGTGGTGTAAGCATGGATCACATGTTTTTGTGCCAAGTGATAGAAACACGTCTGTGATGTAAGCATGGATCACATGTATATGTGCCAAGTGATAGGACATACATACATACACCCCTACATAAACGACATTTATAAGGCGCCTTTCCAAATTGATCAAAGCGCCATGAATAAATAATAAATAAAAAATAAATAAATAAACAATGCAAATCGAGTCAGTATGAAGGATAGAAGTGTGACTTCAACCCCTTCTTGAAGGTAGACAATACATGCCTCCCTGATGTTTCTTGGGAGGCTGTTCCACAGCAAGGGTGCTGACACATAGAATGATTTATCCCGATGCGATTTTTTCCCATATGAACATAAAGAAGAGTGGAATCAGATGAAGAACATGTGATGGGTCCGGTAACAGATTTTGTTCTATGGGAGAGGAAGTCCATAAGGTAATCTGGTGCATTGCCGTGAAGACATTTGAAAACGTACATACATATTTTGAATTTGATGCGCTCCCGTATTGGCAACCAGTGAAGGTTGTTCATGAGGGGTGAAGGACTGTCACACCTGCCCGCGGAGAAGATAAGTTTGACAGCTTTGTTTTGTAAAGACTGAAGACGGTCAAGGTCCTTAGATGTGACGCCATACAGGAGTGCATTGCCGTAGTCCAGACGATAGAGAATTAGACAACGAATGACGTGGTGTTTTGTATCCTGATCAAGGTATTTAGCGATGCGACGGATGTTCCTTAGTTGAAAGTTGACAGAAGAGATCAGACTATTGACGTGTTTAGTCATGGACATATGGTCATCAAAAATAATACCGAAATTGCGCACCGAAGAACTTGGTTTGATCATGTCATCTTTGAGTGTAACGGGTGAGAGTTTGTTTAGTCCTTGGGTGGTGCCAGCAATGAAAAATTCTGTTTTACTATGATTGAGTTTTAATTTATTTACAGCCATCCAGTCACTGAGCTCAGTGATACATGCTTCAAGTTGTGAAAGAGCAGTTTGATATGCATCTGGTATACTCGGGTCAAAAGAAATACATATTTGAGTGTCATCGGCATAAATCACGTCTGTGATTTAAGCATAGATCACATGTATATATGTGCCAACTGTCTAAAAACTATAATTACCAAGCTCCCAAAATTTCAGCTTTGTAGCATTTATACTTTTCTTGTAAAAATTAATTAAACATTTTTGCATAGATTAATTATTTTGCTAGGTAGGCTAGGGGGTCAAAAAAACAATAAGAAACAAAAGCAATGAACGCTTCAATTTTGCTTCATTTTTGACAATAAAATTGTCCTTTCTGGAAAACTGTACCTCCGATCAATCTCAAATTTCAGATTATTGTGGAGCTCAGCAAGCTCTTCTTCAATATTAAATACAAAATTAGCCATAGGAACAACCTTAAGGCCTGAGATGTTAACTTTTAGATTTAAAATAAAGTCCCCATTATACAGCAGACATACATAGTCATAGTACATTTGCATAATCTAAATTGTAAACTGTCTGCTGAGATTACTCTGAATCATATCAAACATTTCCCATAATTATTCGTAATTTACTATAAAATTCAACGCAGCTGTCTAGTCAAATATTATTTGTATTACATGTATAAGAGCGCCAAGGTTCAACGACACCCCACACAGGGTGAGTCAAAAAGACTGCAATAGTGGAAAGAAGCCATCTTGTTTTCAAAACTAAGTTGAAGTTTGCAACTTTTAAAACGTTGCAAGAATGATATATTTGTTCCTAGCTTAATGTGAAAAAAATGAAGTCAAGCACATTTTCCGTTTGTCTTTGGTGAGTCTTTTAACTGCACAACCCAATTTACTTGTTTGTCCACGAACATAGTGATTTTCAATTGAATTTGCACACATTTCATGTTCACATTTGAATATACCGCCAACGCCAATTTGGAATAATTTCATTTTTAATTCTAATTTAGAGTATTTATAAGTAATTCATTATAAGTAATTCAAAGCATAGGTTATATGAACATTGATTATTTTATCTCTCAATGTAAACAAGAAAGGATGAATTAATTCCAATTACGACACAAATTAAATCGAATTTTCAAATTTAATGCATTTTGCAATCTTACGCATGTTTTGGGTATCTCGTGGACAAGCATGTTAAATATGTGCATGGGTAAAATGGTTCACCAAAGGCAAACGGAAAATGCGATTGACTTTATTTTTGTCGCGCGTCAGCGAGACTATTAGACCATTTCAGTTCCAAGCCAAATGTATGTACAGTGTGCATGTACACTCGTCCAAAGAAGTTCCTTGCCACTTAGTAAAGTCCAAATATTTCAAATTAATATTTAATAGAATATATATAATTGTATATCAAAATAAGCAGAAAGTAATCCTCTAACAGCTTAACATGGAATTTAGACATGATCACTTAAAAGTTTTTAAGTTTTTAAAAACTTCAATGAACTTGAATTTATCAATACTATCAAGAATATTAATTGGGATAATATATGCTCTAATAACAGTGTTAATGATGCGCTTCACCAATGGCAGAGTCTTTTTACTGAAGCATGCGATAAGCATGCACCATTTAAAGAGAAAAAAATTAAAAGTTGTCTACCTGAGTGGATTAATGGGGACTTTTTAAAACTAAGTAAAGACAGGGATTACTATTTTACAATGGCGCATAAAACTAATAGTCAAGAAGATTGGAATAAAGCTAAATCACTCAGGAATAAAGTAAACAATATGAGATATTATTTGAAAAAGAACTATTGTAATGATGCCATAACCAGTAATATGCATGATAGTAAAAAATTATGGAAAACAATTAAGAAAATTGTACCTAACAAAAAATCAGTTGTGCCTACTTAAATTTCTAACAAAGAGGGTAAATGTTCTGGCAATAGTAAAGATATGGCAGATGAATTTAATAAGTATTTTACTTCAATTGGTGATAAACTAGGCAGTAAATTCAATGAGCATAATAATGTAAAATGTCCTTGTAATAGTGCATGTTCAAGTGACAACTGTATTGGTATTGACAATAATTTTAAATTTGGTACAATTTCAGCTGAGTTTGTCTTTAAACATATAAATAAGATGCAAAATAGTAAATCACCAGGACTAGATCAGTTCAATGTCAGGTTGTTGAAATTGGCTGTGCCCTTCATTTCAAATTGCATTGCTCATATCTGCAACCTGTCTCTGAATGATTCTACTTTCCCTGATGGTTGGAAGAAAGCTAAGGTGACACCAATATTCAAATCAGGTGACAAAACAGACGTAGGTAACTATAGGCCCATCTCAGTATTACCAATTGTTTCTAAAATCATTGAAAGGGCTGTTCATGATCAATTATATGTTTACCTAACAAATGCAGGTTTACTTTCAAATGCTCAATCTGGATTTCGGCCCAAACATTCCACTTTCACTACTCTTCTTGATGTACAAGATTTCATTTTGAAAAATATGGATGATGGATGCTACTGGTGTAATATTTATTGATTTAAAAAAAGCATTTGACACTGTAAATCATGAAATTCTTCTTACGAAACTTAAGCATTACGGTATTAATAATAATGAACTCTTATGGTTTGAGTCATATTTAAGCAACAGATTACAGACAGTAAATGTAAATTCAAGTTTATCTGATTTCAAACCTATTAACATAGGCATTCCTCAGGGTTCTATCTTAGGCCCATTACTCTTCATAATTTTTGTTAATTGTTTACCTGAAGCTGTAGATGGATGTAAGACTGTAATGTATGCTGATGATACTTCATTAATGTATAAAGCTAACAATGTGTGTGATCTTCAAATTCAATTAGAATCATGACTAAATAAAGTAGCTGACTGGTTCAAAGCTAATAAACTTACTCTGAATGTTGACAAGACTAAGTTCATGATATTTGGTACTAACAAAATGCTCGACAGGTTCCAAGATATTAAACTAACTTACAATAATTTAAATATTGAAAGAGTAGATGAATTTAAGTACCTGGGTGTAAAGTTAGACAGCAACCTGTCTTGGTCGGCTCATGTTGATTATTTATGTAAAAATGTCAGTAAAAGAACTGGTATCATCAAACGTATGAAACATTTTCTTCCATATCAGACTATTGTAATGCTATCAAATGCTCTTGTTATTCCTCACTTTGATTATGGAAGCACTGTTTGGTCAAACTTTTCTGCTGAGTTTCATAACAAATTATAGGTACTTCATAATAACTTAGCTAGGATAATTCTATCAGCTGATATTAGAACACCAACAAATGATATGATGGATATACTTAAATGGGTAAAACTTAATCAAAGATGGCATAATCACCTAACTCTTATTGTGTATAAATGTTTGAGAAATTTAAGTCCATCATACATATCTGCCCAATTTGAATTTGTTCATAACAGCCATTCACATCTTACAAGAAATCACACCAGTAATACATTGGCTGTGCCAAAATTTAAATCCAATTCAGGCTTGCGCACATTTCATGTTAGGGCAGCATCTTGCCTGGAATAGCCTACCAGCAGCAGTCAGAATTGAACTGGAGAACATGACCGTGCACCAATTTAAGTCTAAGATTAACGGACTCTAATTGTGTGCAAAGTACTTCTTAATTATATTATTTTGCTATTTCTGTTTGATTCATGTATTATGTGTAAATAGTTGAACATATCTTTGTAAATACTGTATTATTTTCTGTATGATGAGGGCCTGCTTGGAAAGCAGTGCTTGACACTGAAGCTGTTTACCCTCAATAAAGAAAGATTAAACAAAACAAACAATGCAGATCCCATTCACTTGACAATGGCAAGGTCTGTGGAAGAAGATTGCAAAAAATTGGATAATCCCTCCATTCAAATGTTAATGTGAATGATTGAACACAATACAACCTTGAACACAACCTTGCCATTGCTTAATGAATGTGCTCAGCCACGCATGAATGCGTACATTTAAATTTTATACAGACATGATTGATAATTATTGTCTGCTTATTTTGACATGCAATTGTTTAATTTATATTAGATATTTATTTGAAATATTTGAACTTCAATATTTGAACTTCGATGAGTGGCAAGGAACTTCTTTGGACGAGTGTACTTTGTATGATGCATAACCCGGCCCATGCATTGCTTGGCATACAGCATTGGTATTGGCCTCTTATTTAATGTGCTATTAAAATTAATACACGAGTTACGGGCAATTATTATTTTAATAATAATTGCCCGTAACTTACTCATTAATAAAAGTAGCTCAGTGTACGTAACACTGGCGTATGTTGCAAATGAACTTGATTTATGTGAGAAACTACCCCGGAAACTACCAAAGTCAGACTTCTGACGTTTGACCAAAATAAACATTGCTGGAAATGTTTAATTTGTGTTTCTTAGCTATAAGGCCATTAAAACGTACGAGGAAACTGCACCAAACACTGCTTGTCAAATAAACAGCGCTTATAACTAGTTTAACAAGATTAAAATGATAAATATAACAGAATATATACATTTTTGAGTGTGTTCTTTTGCCAATGCGCGTATAGGGCACTGGACATGACTGAACACGGTCGGATTATGTAAACAGTGATTTTTGATTTCTGTGTGTTCGGATACAATAAGACCGAAATGCGGATGGATATTTAACTTCCGTACTGTAAAGACGCCTTGAGTTGAGCTCGTCTGCTGTCTGCTATGCTATGAATGACATGACACTTGCTTTGCACAGCACTGTTTTGTCATTTGGACACAATGTACATGTTTCATACATGAATGTCTTGTTGGACTTCTTACGATATGCTGATTATACACCTATCAGTTGTAAGACGCACTATACGACCCCCGGGAGAGGTGCGTCGTGGGTGTGTCGTTTACCAATAATTTTTGACAGAGGGTACGTCAGTGGCAGCCTTTGGTCCGTCAAAAAAATGATGGAGGGTGCGTCAAAGTCCGTCACTTTACAAGGGTGTGTCACAGTGTACATCTGTTTACAAACAATAAAATACAACCTTTAAATATACGCTATAGGCCTACTATCCACATAATTCCTTGATACCGCCAACCAGGCTCTACTTTAATACCGCCACATCACTCCGATAGTTTTATACCGCATGTTCTAAAATGCCTGAAATCACTCGATCATCGCCAATTGCAATACAGGAGTTTGGCAAACGAAAAAAAACCAAGGAACCGACAGTAGACCGAGAACCTTTCATTTTTAGAGTAGTGTCACGAATAAGATAGGGGATCAGCATTGCGCTCTTCCGCACAAGCGCAGAACAATCTAACAACACATCAGTGGCGTAGCTAGGATTTTTTTCAGGGGGGGGGGGGCAAGATTTCTGAAATTTTCGTAAAAGGTTGCCCCATTTTTTTTCCAGTCACCAATTCGTGAATTTCACGTAAGTGGGGGTGGGGGTGAGGGGTTGAGGTCAAAAAATTTTCGCACGGTCAAAAAAAAAAATCGCACAGTACATGTACTACATTTACAATTTTGCCTTATATTTTACTATTTGGGCTGAATATACCCACACATAACCAGTGCCCAAGCACTCCATTTCATTCTTTTATCATTTTTTTTCTATTTTCTTTTTTTCCCCCTTTTTTAATATTTTTTAGAGGGGGTGGGGGGGCGGGGCCCAAATGGGTTTTTTTCGGGGGCATTTGCCCCCCCACCCCCCCCCCCCCCCCCCCCCCCCGAGCTACGCCACTGCAACACAGAGGTAGTAAAATATTTTATGAATTTTAGACCAGTCAGACATTATTGCGCATTATAAAAGTTCTCCTCTTGGTTCCGTCCATCCCGGTCCCGGTCCGGGGTCTATATAATTATTCGAGGGCCAGGGTTGACAACATCGAATAAAGGCAGATCCCCCGTGAATCAAAAGTAGTTTCATTTTCAGTAGTCATCGTGTTTTATCCAGTTTAGTCAACGATATCTGACGACGGGGTGCGTCGTCATGGTCCGTCAGAATCCACCAATGGTGCGTCCAAAAATTGACTGAGGGTGCGTATTTGGATGGCAATGGTCCGTCGTTTTTTTTGACACAGGGTGCGTCATGGTACATGAGAAGTTGACGCACCTCGGTAAAGTGACGCACCACTCCCGGGGTCGTATAGTGCATCTTACTACTGATAGGTGTATTAGGCCTATTGCTACGTGAATCGTGTCGCCGATCAATGTTTGTTATTGATAAACAAAATACAGGGTGGCTCATAAAATGAGCGTAATACCAACGTAAACGGATACAACTCTGTGGTCAACTTGCTTCTTTTTATTTTAAATTACAGAACAAATGCAATAACTTTTATCGTTAACTTATAGTTGCAATTGTTCAGGAAACTGAAAACATCATAAAACTCACCTGTTTCCAGAGTAATTCATTCTCTTATAATTTGTTTATTACTGGGCCTTTACGTATTGCCCGTTTTTTAAATGAACGTGTCTATATAGTATTTATAATGTTTAAACTAAGTAAAATACTTTGTAAGCTCTTTTAATATATCTATAAATTGGATGTTTCTTTATTTTGATTTATTTTGATTTTTAATTTCTCCATCCGCCGCCAAATAATGAACGAATTGATATGAACATATGTTTTAATTAATTAATTAAAGGTAGATGACCCGATCACATTTTCGTAACACAGAATTATTTCAAACATACGGCGATTTTCATATCATATGAAAGCTCGTATTTTTCTCATCATTATACTGAAATTTGACGGCCTAAATCGGTATAATTACGGAGAAATCGATGAAATAACGTCGAATTACCGCGAATGGTGGTATACCACCGATATAGTTTGTGTACTACTCAATGGGTACAGTTCACAGCATCTTGTGCGTGTAAAATAAGAACCATTAGAGCTATGCAACTCAAACTTTGGAACACGACTTTTTTAAGGATGACCTTTCATGTAGAATAGAAAACTTCAAGTTGAAAATCGAAATGTGATCGGGTCATCTACCTTTAATTAATAAGATGTTTTTTATAAATTAACTAATTAAATAGTTATTGCGGCCATTAATATGTTGACATACCCTCTCCTGATGTTAGAAGTTCTATGGAAGATGACATCCATAACCTCTTTCATGCCTCCGCACCCTCATATCTTCAATCCCTTAAAGTCATTGAATGAGACAGTTCAATCGCACTTGATTGATTTTGATGTGATAGGTATACTCTTTTATCGATACACATTTAGCATGTTTAGTGACTCCATAACAAATTCGGGGACAACTGACAACAATCAAGTACTTTTTGAAACAATGTTTATGTTATATGTAAAATTTGATTTAGTTAAAATTGAGATTGCTGGTGGTGTTTTTTTATCACACATTGTGTTTATATTCTTCCTTATGCCCCTTGCGTTCAAACACAATCCCTCTGAGCGACATTTGTCTTTTTTAAGACTCATCTTGTTTCACATGAAATTAGTAACAGATATGTTAATCTTATAACGTTTAAAAAAATTCAAACATCAACATGGTTTTGAAAACAAGATGGCTTCTTTTCACTATTGCAGGTTTTTTTTACTCACCCTGTATATACACACATAAGGCCAAATTAAAAAAACACCATATGTTTCGCGTCCCCGCCCGCTTCCTTTTTATCTTTTTTTAATTTAATTTTTTTTTAAAAATCAAAATTTATTTTTTTATTTTTTATTTTTTTGGCCCTGTCATAAATATTTGCCTAGTAGATTTGCAAGTAAACCATAAACATTCAAAGATAAAAAATAGTTTCCTTTGTGAAGGGTGATATTTTTGACAGTCATCAAAGGGTTCAACGTATATTAAGTATTCATAACTATATTCTTTGGTGGGTGTTTTTTCAAATTACAAAATTCTTATTGATAAATCTTCAAAGAAGGAGATTATCACAGATTTTGTTGAAAACTCCTGTAGAGTGTGCTAAACCATATATTTAAAGTAAGTTTATATCAGTGCAGACCAAAAGATTTAGTTTCATTTGTGATACTAGAATAGTAAATTGCCTGAATCTAAACAGCTTTTTACAGACAATTTAACAGTTTATACTTTCAATAAATATTTATGTATTAGGCTTTAGAAAAAGTGTGTAGCAATGTTCAATGGCGTGCATGATCTAAAAGTTAAATGAATGTCAAATATCAAGGAGCATGTGAACATACATCATGTGCATACCATTCATGTACTCTTTGTTTACGTTGAGTACTAATCTATCTATCTATATAGTGTAGTACATTACTCTTGTAGTAGAGTATAGTCGTACTGTAAGGTGCAAAGGGTACGATCAGGAACACGATATCCTGTATTTACAGGTTAAAAAAGTGCAAGTAAAAAATGCCACCCATCTGTCCTAACGTAGGGTCAGTGGACTCAGCCTGCTCCTAAACTGCTCCATGGTTTGGGCAGTCACATCTGATGCTGGCAGGTTGTTCCACAGGCAGATGGCGCTTGGAAAGAATGAATACTGAAATGCCGAGATCCTATCCCAGCATCAATATCTCCTGACCTGCATTGAATTTGATACTCAGAAGTGTAAAACATGGTGCTAAACATTATTAAAACAATGTAAATATGTATTAACATGGTGCTAACACTATTAAAACAATGTAAATATGTTAAGTTCTTGTTTGTCTAACAATTGTCTCTTTTTCAATTGTCATTTCATTTAATAGGGAAAACACTATAGATTGCCAGAAATCTCAAACGGCGGCCATTTTGAAAAATAAAATAAATAAAATAAAAAGCCCCTCATCCTCCTTTTTTTTGAAAAACCTGGATGAGAAACATGTTTTATTTTTATTTGGCCTAATATTTACAGGAAATTTGACTTGTTTGAAATGAAAAATGTAACACCAAGATCAATTTCTTTGTCCTGTATCCTGAAAGAATTGTATCATTTGTTTACATCATGCATGGATAAGCACACAGACAGTTTGTAGGCCTATTATAGATTTTATTCAGCTGTCAACTATATAATAAAATGAATTCATATAACAAGCACACAGACAGTTTGTAGGCTTATTATAGATTTTATTCAGCTGTCAACTATATAATAAAATAAATTCATATAACAAGCACACAGACAGTTTGTAGGCTTATTATAGATTTTATTCAGCTGTCAACTATATAATAAAATGAATTCATATAACAAGCACACAGACCGTTTGTAGGCTTATTATAGATTTTATTCAGCTGTCAACTATATAATAAAATGAATTCATATAACAAGCACACAGACAGTTTGTAGGCTTATTATAGATTTTATTCAGCTGTCAACTATATAATGAAATGAATTCATATAACAAGATAGGTCTTTTATTTATTTTAATTTTGTTGCCAAAAGAATATATCCTCAGCCTGCTTCGATAATTGCCTAACTCACTTTTCAGCGAAATTGAGCTTTTTGCATAAATCATGACTTCATTACATTATGCACATGCTCAAGTCATTGACCAATCGAAAGTGTTGATAAATGCATAATTGCAATTCTGCCTAAGTCAGCACTGTGAGTTAGGCAGATTGTACTAATGATGAAAATTGTTTAAAATGGGTCATATTACCTTGTATTAGGCATATAACAAGCCAGGTATATCCCCAACCTAATTCTATCCAACAGTTACTGCTCCTGTTGGAATTCACCTGCACTATTCATGTTGCTATTCAACATATC
Source organism: Ophiura sarsii (assembly GCA_035610835.1). Classification (NCBI taxonomy): domain Eukaryota; kingdom Metazoa; phylum Echinodermata; class Ophiuroidea; order Amphilepidida; family Ophiuridae; genus Ophiura; species Ophiura sarsii. The sequence goes on along the minus strand of CM069442.1, from coordinate 92,804,836 downwards.
GTCAGCCTGCTTCGATAATTGCCTAACTCACTTTTCATACTTTTGTTGTTTTCTAAGAACTAGAAAAAATGAGTTAGGCAATTATCGAAGCAGGCTAACGATATGTTATTATATTCCGTAGATAAGTGCCTCAAAATTCAAATTTGAAATGACATGCTGTATATGGGAACTGGTTATAGCATGTGGGTAGGGGTGATTTTACCATGTGGAAGTTTGATTTCATGGAAAGATATAATGGATCAAAGATTTTATGGAGGGTCTTGGATTTGATCAGCCACTGTGTAGAACACTATAATTTCACGAATTTAAAATAACCGCTATTTTAGTGGCCATTTAATTTTGTGAATCTGGAAATGTTACTGTTACTTTCAATGCAAAATTGTTAGTTTGCGGGTATTTAATTTTGTGAATCCGCATCCCTTGCGAATTTCACGAAATTAAGTGGTTTTACTGTATATGGAACTACAATTCGTCGCTGTTCTGACATAACGACACATCACAACAGAATTAAGTAAAGTGATGTGTCGTTATGTCAGAACAGCGACGAATTATCAGCCATAATTCCCAGTATATAGGATGTGAATGGAAAAACTTATCCATGTAGCTCATGAAGTAAAACTAGTCTGTCATCTGCCTGCCATAAAGGTCATAACCTATAGTTAGGGGAGGCACACATTCTAAATATGTTTTACAGGCATGTATGGCAGGCAGTGAGGTAAATAAAACCAATGTTGACTATTTTTTGCTTGATCTTTGTAAGTGGTGAATAGCTGAAGCAATCATCATTGAAATAGGGTTCTTCTTCCGTGGTGAACACCTCTTGGGCCATGTGATGAGGAAGTGTTTGAATTACTCCTTAACTTATTTATGTTAGAAAGGATGGTTATACTTAAAGTTAAGGTGGCTCTATTGGCTGATGAAAATTTTAGATTTCCTTTAAAATTTGATATGTTCTGGCCCTTGGTTTATCAATTATGGAACTGAAAATTTTATTTCAATCGGACATTCGGTTGCCGAGATATGGTAGGTCAAAGAGGCATAATACCAACATCTTTGGCAACAACTTTTCTTTTTATTTTCTTTATTTTTTCCAATTCCAGTTGCCATGAAATGTCCTAATAATGGCTAATTATGTATGCATGAAATATGCAAAGTAAAGTTTGTGGACTAATGAGATGAGCTATGATGATGTGACTTGGTACATGGGTAGAACACTTGAAGAGCTAAAAACGTATGTTAGCTTTTGTCTAATTTCCATTTGCATAATAAATTAGGCCCACTAATTAAAATGTTTAAACATTTCTTAATTAGGGCCTAATTAATTATGCAAATGGAAATTAGACAAAAGCTAACATACGTTTTTAGATATCGACTAATTTCCATTAAAACTCCCCATTCCTTTTTAAAAGAATTTTTATTTCTACTGGGACACTCAATAACCCATCAGCTATCAGATATAATTTACGCCTTGCTATTCATAGAGATAATACTGCATCAATAGAAAACAATACAGTTCAATATGGATTAGGTCTCCCCAGCTAGTTCTGATAGACTGGTTATTATATTATTTATACTGTGTCTCAAATGAAAATAAACAGCCCTGTATGATGTATTATTATTATACTTATCTATAATAAAGTCAATATGGTTGCATTAACCCTAACACTACCATATACCCCAAAATACCACGACTGGGCACGTTGGTACCACCCGGCGTGGAAGTTTTTTGATGAAAAAATGGACCCACTCCATACAGTCTGGGCAATACACTGCCCAGACTGTGCTTGACAGCCGTGGTGAAATGTGGAATCCCTCGCCTCTGGTGCGAGAGGTCCCTGGATCAAATCCCGGGGGGATCGGGGGGATATTTTGGTCGATTTTCCGCGTTGAAGAAAAAATTCTGAAAAAAGTGGGGGGTAGAGTTAGGGTTAAACAATACCATGTGATGTCAAAACAGACAATAAGTAATTCAGAGTGTTCTTTTATTTATGTCGTTATCATTTTAACAACAATAAATAAATGTGTCATAATACAAACTTGTTTGTATGAATGCATATGTGCATGTAATTTTAAAAATGCATGTTCATGTTTATTGAAAATATGCCTGAACGATTATACTCACTTTACCAAACTCTTTCAGTTTTGGCAGTGGATAACATCGCACCTGTAATCAATGGATGTCCAGACTCGGCTAGTTATTCTTGATTCAGTATTAATTTAGTGTTTTTTGTTTGTTTGGGTTTTTTTGCTTAAAAGAACAGTCCTCATAGTTCCTTACAGCCTTGATAATTAATATAAATATCTTTCATCGATTTGCATTTTTTGAGCAGTTTAATGAAAACAATCACAATAAAAATATTAGCCACCAAACATAATTTATTGAAGAACAAAATATGCCATGCCCATTAAACTGGTTTCAATATATAATTGAAGGAAAATACTCAAGTTGAAATCGAAGAAGATTTTAATGACACCACCACAATGCATTGCTTTTTTGCGAAATGCCCTAATTCTGGTCTCCAATTTGTCTCGGTTCCCATAGACACACCAATGCACACAATCTTGGCTTCATAGCGTGCATAGTTCCTTACAGCCTTGATAATTAATATAAATATCTTTCATCGATTTGCATTTTTTGAGCAGTTCAATGAAAACAATCACAATAAAAATATTAGCCACCAAACATAATTTATTGAAGAACAAAATATGCCATGCCCATTAAACTGGTTTCAATATACATGTATAATTGAAGGAAAATACTCAAGTTGAAATCGAAGAAGATTTTAATGACACCACCACAATGCATTGCGTTTTTGCAAAATGCCCTAATTCTGGTCTCTAATTTGTCTCGGTTCCCATAGACACACCAATGCACACAATCATGGCTTCATAGCGTGTTCATCTTTGGTGTTAACAGTGTTCCTTTTTCTTATTTCTAAAACTTTAGAGCTCTACAAATGCATCATGTGAAAAAAGCTTTAGTGTGCTGGCGTTCGCGCAATGCATTGTGGGAAGAACTTAAAATCTTCTTTGAGTTGAAATGGTCTCTTTGTTTCTTAATTGTAACTGTATGTACACTTCATGGTCAATGAGAACCTTGTGTGAAATTTGCCCTTTGACCCTGTCATCATGAAAATCTACTCCCACCCCTTGAGAATAACTTGTTATCTAGGATTTTTAAATAGGGAGTCTATCTTCATGATTAGGGAGTTGCAAATTTTATTTTTAATTAAGGATAGCGGATAAAACGTTCCCCAAGTCCGGGGGCACTCAACTCATATTTTGAATGTGGATGTGCGGTATCGATCTTAGTATGTGCTGAACAAGTGAACTGATCAGCAATAAATGATGGGTCTTAAAGCAGATAGAGGATGAAATGGTACCCTGCTAAACTGATTTTTGACGTTCAAATCTAGGGTTATCATTGTTCTTGTATATGATTGACGACGCAAAAACACTGCTTGTTGATTGATTTTGTTTCTCAAGATGAAACAGTCATGCAAAAACCACAAATTTCACTCAAACTCGATTTAAAAATATTGAAGGGTGGGTGTACCGAACCCTTATAATACCTCAGGGTTCAAAGGGTTAAAAGTGACAGTGCCATTTAATGTTATCTTGCTGGTCATTTCCCGTAGACTTACCCGTGGACAAAGAGATTTTGGAGAGATTCTCTTCAAATAGCTATCATTTTGCCGCCATAGCATGATTAACATTGGGATTTTCAGCATAGATGGCCAAGATGGTATTTTTGAGGAATGTGTAAATAAAAATTCCCTTTAAAAGGGAAAACCCAGTATCAAGTAATATTCCTTGCAATGAAGTGAAGACCATTTTGGTGACATGTTCGGAGTCACGGTTGTATTATAGTCCAACGAGTTCTATATTACGAAAAAAAGGTTTTATAGTACTAAGGTTTTATAGAATTAACGTAATTAGGCCTAAGGTTCAATAATTTGAAGAATCTATCATCTGAAAAAAGTCCTTTCCAATTATTAAGAAAGGGTCTGCAATTCAAATATTAAAGCAAGTTCTGTAGTGTAAATTTGAAATGAGGTTTTTTTATTCCGAATCATAAAAAAAGTGCTCTTTAGTCTGAATCTTATGGGTTGTTATTTGTCGATCTGGAAAACTTATTTAAAAACGGTAAGATTTTCATCCGACAATGGATTATACAAAAACTTGTTCGTGTGTTTGAAGGATCAATTTTCATCTTTCAGACTATACAAATTTGCAATATTCGATCTTTTAATTATTCATATTATTGAGCCTTCAGATACGGATTAGTTAATTTCTTTTACACTCTATACAAATTTGGATTATGGAACTTATTTTGTTGGATTATGGAACCAGAGAGATGCACCTAAACCCATCCGACTTTTAAAATAAGGAACCCTTAGAGTGGGATTGTTGAGCCCTTTAACTGACTTGGACATGTACTATAGAATCTTCATACCATAGAGACATCGGATTGAAGACTTGATGTATTACAGTTTGGGGTATTCAAGTTTCAGACAGCACTTATTTTGTTTATTGGAAATAATACTAATTTTGTTTCATAAATATATTCCTTAAGAGCAAACAATACATAAACATAAGATCTTTTATAACATGTTGCATTCGAATTCTATGACTCTACACTAAAATGTTTAGGAACTTGCATGTGGTAATTCTTTCACCGTATTAAATTTGGGGTAATATGCTTAATTGTGTTAGAATGCAATTGAACGATATTGTAGGGATAGGATTTTGCAGTTTTGAAAGCGCTGCATACAAATTGTGCTGATGGAGGCAAACGGTAGGTGCATGGTATGCTAAGCATTTTCTAAACTTTAAACACTTTGTTGCTTGTGTGTGCCATTCTATTCTTAGTTAAATTGTCACTTTCATTCAAAATTGAATTCTAGGCTTAAAAGAAGGCGTTGGTTAATGTTTTTAGCGCATTTTCATCCCCTACAATATACACCATCGTCACTCCTGAAATGCTCAAAAGATGTGATTTGGATAATATCATTCTGGACTTCTGCAACGATGCCTTGATGAACGGGAAAAAGCCAGACCAATGGTCTATTCTCAACATAATACCAATACCAAAATCAGGTGATCTCAGCTTGGGAGGCAACTACCGTGGAATAAGTCTGAGCTCAGTTGTTGCCAAGCTATACAACAAGATGATACTCAACAGAATCAGATCGGAGCTTGACATCCACCTGAGAGCAAATCAAAATGGCTTTCGAGTTGGACGTACCACGGTTGGCCACATTCTTGCCCTCCGAAGAATTATTGAGGGAATTAGATCAAACAACCTGCCAGCCATCATAACCTTTATTGACTTCAAGAAGGCGTTTGACACAATACATAGGGGACGAATGCTGCAAATTCTGAAGGCCTATGGCATACCTGAGCAGCTTACAAATGCGATTGCAGACATATACAAGGACACCAAGGCAAAGGTTATATCACCTGATGGGGAAACTGAGGAATTTGGAATACTGGCTGGAGTACTACAAGGTGACACCCTGGCTCCATATCTCTTTGTCATTGTTCTCGACTACGCCCTAAGAGAGGCCATAGATGGCATTGAAGAGGAGCTAGGATTCCGCTTAACAAAAAGAAGCTGCAGACGAATAGGACCAACCACAGTTACTGACCTTGACTTTGCTGACGACATTGCACTGTTGTCTGAAGAAGTGTCTCAAGCGCAATCACTACTTAACAGAGTGGAGACTTCGGTGGGTAAAGTCGGGCTCAAAATGAACGCTGCAAAGACAAAGTACATGTCCTTCAACCAGAAGCAAGTACCTGTAATCACCACAAGCGAAGGTATGCGCCTTGATAATGTAAAGGACTTCAAGTACCTTGGAGTCTGGATGAGCAGTACTGAAAAGGACATTAAAACACGCAAAGCAGCAGCATGGAGAGCTTGTGGCAAACTTAGTTAGTTATGGAAGGCCAAATCACTATCCAGAAAGCTCAAAGAAAGGCTGTTCATAGCTACTGTAGAATCAGTCCTCCTCTATGGATGTGAGTCATGGACAGTAACCCCAAAGCTTAGTAAACAGCTGGACGGATGTTACACTAGAATGCTTAGAACTGTGTTCAACATCAACTGGAGTCAGCATGTGACAAATAAGGACCTATAGATGAGCTGACCGTTGTTTACATTTAGGACGCCCTCTGTTGATTTGAGACAAAACACACCGGGCAAGAGTTCCTATAGTATACATAGGCCAGATCAGGTTTTCTAACTAGATTGTGGTTTCACAGCAAATTGTTATCAAAACTGTCTTTAAACTTGCTTAGGAATGCTATAAGCTATCGCATTTCACACAAAAAATTAAAACTAAATGAGTTTTACAATTCATTAGAAAGAAATTTCATGTTGTCTTCATTAACTTTACTGTATATTCTGCCTGGAGGGAATCAACAGAGGGTGTCCCATTTGTAAATACATGACGTCACCGGTCACACCATCTATACGCCGATATGCCCAAAGTCTCGGATAAGATCAGGGAGCGTAGATTAAGATTTGCAGGACACTGCTTCAGAGGGTCCAATGAGCTGGTCTCCAAACTCATACATTGGGTACCAAAACATGGAGTTAGAAAGCGTGGTAGACCAGCCCTAACCTACATTGACTTACTTAAGTGTGACTCAGGATTGCAGATAGAAGAAACCAAGACAGCTATGTTGGATAGGAAGATTTGGAGAAGCATCGTGGTTCGGGAATATCACCCGCCATAAGTCAAGTAAGTAAGTCAAGTAAATAAAGATAATATATTATTAAAAATCCTGGTTTATTACTGCTGTATACATAATTGTGGTTGAAATTGCAACACTGCCCTGGTAACATTGTAGAGTGTAGGAAATAAATCGCATTAATCATGAGCTTACAGTTGGTTGAAAGTCAGTATGAATTACAGTTTGACTGTCCTGTGCTATAAATTCTATGGGTACATTGAAATTTAAATTCTTTGTGAATTGTTCTTTACCTCATGCATGATTTGGATATACACTTCCGGCAAAAAGTCTGTACGCAATCCCTTGAGAGTACCTATTCCCTAGAGACAGTCTGGTGTGTCTGTTTTCCCCCAATCGAATGCCTGTTGTTTAGAAATACAACCTCATACCACGCACTTGAGCTACTAACAACTGTCATGTACTGGAAGTTGGACTGCTCTATCCCCACGAGCTTGAGCTCCTTTATGTTAAAAACGACTATAGACATGCAAGAAGTTCTATAACAGGCTAAATCAATGATTTTGAACTACTATCGGTCTGAAGTATTAATATCCAGTATATTGATTGAGCGCACGTGGGAATTTCAGGAGGACTGTCTGTACACATCTTGAAACAACCATAACAAAACCCCACTGCTGGTCAACACACACGTTTTGGATTGGGGTGAAATGACGGGATACACCCCTCGCTAATTGCACAATACAAATAGGTCGCGGGAAAAAAACAATATTTATCTCATGTGAATGATGCATCAACAATGTTACTAAATCCTATCACATAGATAAATATCATTCTCGTAGGCCTTAAATTGTAGATTATTTCTGATTGTAAACTTTCAATATTAGCGGAATAATATATAGGCCTACCAATCATTTTTTTTATATTCCAGGGGCCATCGTAAAACAAAGGACCCTTCACCCATGCAGAAAAAATTGAGTTCTCTTAAGTTTAAATTAAAGAATATTAGATTTATCCAAATAAAATAATATGAGCTCATAACATCTCGTATCATATCTATGCACATCATAACTGTATTCCTTTTCGCCAAATGAAACCAACATTTATTTTTCAATTAAATTACTAGATTTTGGGCTTTGGTGCATGGATACAAACGTCAAAGTTCATTAATCGGCCTTATTTATGTAAATATGCTGGTTTCTGGGCAAACTTTCATGAATGAACCAATTAGCGCAAGCTACAAATTCTTTGAGCGGGTCAAACATCCCTACAGATTCACTATCACCAGTGTCCAATGGAACCATAGCAAAAAAAAAGAAGATTTCTTAAGCAACTCCAGCTTGCTTTATTTTCATCACTTGACCACTGATCACCAGTGTCTACTGGTTCTCATTGACATTAATACAGTACGATGAAAGGCTTATAATGTTGTAAAACGAGGGTCTTTAAGAAAATTCTTCTTATCTCAACCTCGACCATGCTGGACAACATGCTGGACTTTGTATTAGAAGTCCAGACGACCCCCAACTGTTAATTCAGCGCATGGTTGGTACTGTAGTAGTGGGGCTATTAGCATGCTATCTGTGGCTGGTGTTGCTCTAGTAGGAACCACAGATAGTCAACAGATTGTCAATGAAATATCCAACTTTATTATTTATTTTCGATATCTTCGGAAATACAAGAGCGTTTTCCCTCGTTCGACCAAAATTCTGATGTAACATAGGCATGTTTTTGCCATTTTTGCCACTTAATTCATGTTTAGCCACAAAAAACGGTACATTTTTACCATCAGAGTCAACCAAAATTGGCCCCCTACCCACCTGAAAGCCAAACTATATGCCCAGATTAACTGGGCGAAAAGAAAAATCCCACAATTTTGAAAAGTATGGCTTTGAAAAACTGTCAACACTTTATTGAGCCACACTGGTTGTAACGTCGCGAAATCAGTATCCATGGACAGAGTGAAATGGGACAGACTTTCTTCAAATAGCTGTTATTTTGCAACCGTAAGGTTATTTATGACGATATTTTCAGCATAGATGGTCAAGATCATATAGTTGATGAATATTGATTTTTTTTTTATAAATCTACAGAATTTAAAAAAAAAAATGGCTTCAAAAAACTGTCAACGTTTTATTGAACCACCCTGTATAACCCATAATGGACATGTTTCTGAATTTCCCCCTATAGACAAAGGGGTAAGGCAAGGATGTCCTTTTTGCCATTATTATTTGTATTATGTATAGAGGTATTAGCATGCAAAGAAAGGCAAGATGGAAATATTGAAGGTATTAAACTTCCTTTTATAAATTACCAGAAAAGGGATGCAAAAATATCACTGTATGCTGATGATTTAACAATGTTCTTAAGAAATGAAGATCAAATTAACAAGGTCATAGCAGTCTTGGACAAGTTCAAGCCTATATCAGGCCTCTCTCTCAATAAAAAATTAAACAGAGGCAATATGGATTGGATCAAATAGCCTTGGAAGAGATACGTTTGGTGAATTGAAATGGAATGTATTCAAATAATAAAATTAAAGCCTTAGGTATTACATTCAGTAGTACTATCAAAGTGCTAGCAAAATAAATAAAAATTGGGAAATAAAAGTGAATTATATCAAATTAAGTTCAGTCATTGTCTGTCCGGAACATGTCATTACACATTTAAACAGTATATTTCACAAATTTGTATGGTGGAAAGGAGAAAGGGTAAAACGTAAAACACTGATGTTTAATTATGATCAAGGTGGATTAAGAATGTTAGACTAGAAATCTTTCTTATACTCACTACAAATGTCATTGGTTAAAAAATTGCTAAACAATGATTTATCCGCTTGGACAATTATTGCCTTCTTTCACATTAGAAAATATGATAGTAAACAATGTATCGATATTTTAAACAAACTTTCGTCGTTTTGTAAAATGTGGATATAAATAGGGTTCAAATGCAATACGGTTAAACAAATAAAACGTATAGGAAATCATAACAACCAGGTAATTTGGAACCATGAGCACATTAGATACAATGGAAGGACGATTTACTTTAAGCTCTGGATAAAATCAGGAATCATTAAGATTAATCAACTATTTGGTAAAGACAGGAAAAAGTTAGATGTAGTAAATTTAAGAAATAAAATGCCACACAACGGCGGCTGGAATATTTAGCTCTTATCAATGCAATTCCTAAAGATTTGTAATGTGTCAAACAGACTCATACAGAAGATAAGTGTATTTATTTAAAGGCATATTATTTGATCTTTTCCAGAGAGCGCCCTCTATTCATGATTTTTTTTACAAAATCATGGTTTTAGAGTGAATTTAGAGTGAAAATATAAACTGTCGTGTTATCCCGACAGTTTATTTTCACTCTAAAACCATGATTTTGAAGTAATTAAGAATCGTATCGCCCTGTAACTTGGAATGTATGTACGATTTATGATCAGAAATGTAAATCTGCAAGAAAATCTGCTTTCAATATTTTTTCGATGTTGAGGGCGTTCCCTGGTAATAGTAACAAAAAATCCTTTAAAAAGAACTGATGAAAAATGTTTCTGTGATTCCAATATGCCAACATTTCTGGCAGAGACAATATCCAAACTTCTCTTTTAATTGGAATAAAATATGGAATAATATTCCATCTACAACAAGAGAGTGCAGACTGATATCACTTAATTGGAAAATCACTAGTAATATCTACCCCACAAAAATCCATCTGCATAAAATGAAAAAAAGAAAATAATGATGTGATGTGATATATGAAAAGGATTATGTAGAACACTTCTTCTTTTTATGTAAGAAGATACAACCAATATGGATAGAAGCAAATGCCATTATTATTATATCTTTAAAAGTATCAAAACGTGTAGTTTTAACATATTTTGATGTTCTTTTTGGGTTTCAGCAATGTAAAGAGAAAATACAGAGAGATTTTATAACTAGCATAATTATGATAGCGAAATTGTCAATAAGTAAATTTAGATGGGAATCATCCCAATCTTTTATTTCTTCTCAAATCAGAATTAAGATTCAGAAAATTAATTGACATTTAAGTAGCATCAATTTACATTGATCAGTTGATTGTGCGTAACAATGAGATGTGTGACTTGAAATAATATCATATTTTGAAGCTACATATTATAGAAGATACAAGTAATAGTAAGATGTAATAGGTTCGTAATTTAAGTTGAACATGTTTGATTTGATATATGTATGTGATTGTGATAGAAAAGAGCGACGATTTTGTAATCATGAAGAATTCGTAACTGATGAAGGAAGGAATGATGATGAATAAACTTAAAGATTAATAAACACACATTCAGGTCAACAGAGATGCGGCAGCTGAACTCTACAAAAGGCCTACTAGCAACAACCAATGTTGGAGTCGAGTCCACCCTACCCAAGTTCAAGTCCTTATAAATTTCTTAAGTCCGAGACAAAGTGTGTACTATCCGAGTGTGTATCCTTGACGTCAGAGTCCCGAGTACGGGGTCCAAATCAAGTATTACTTGATAAATCATTATTCTTTCATAAATATTTCATTAAGATTTAACGATTTCGAAGAAAAGGTGGGTGCGTGACCTTGCCAAATGAATGATTGGGTCTTTTATTAATTTCTTTTCTCTTTTTCTATTCTATTACAGGGTGAGGATGATTCTGTCAGGCAATGCAATATACTGAAATACAGTGATAGTGGTTTATTAGGTAAGTTACTTTTAATGTCAATGTTACGGAGTGTTCCAATAAAAAGTACGACCTAACTTTAATTGAAAGCAACCTCAAAATTATGTCAAATGGAATCAAAGTCAACAGAAATAAGTGTTACTCTTTCGCTATATTTTATACACATCACATTTGATATACAGTCAACACAATAAGTAACTGACCAGATAATAAATGTGCTGATAACTCTTAAAGTATAACACCTACACAAACATATTAAATCATACTCTTTCATTTGATATATTGCACGCTAGGAATGGTTGATTATTGAAGAAGTTACAATCCCAAATGCAAGGTCAAGTCTGATTTTCTTGTTCACATTTTTCTTTTCAACACATGGATGATGTAATTATCATCACGATGACATCATCGCAATCTCATTAACTCTGTAGAGGCACAGTTCCAAACAAGCATACGACGGGCACGAAAGCACGAAGCAACGTCCATGGGACGTGGATAAATTGATCATATAATACAGTTACCGAAGGCATAATGTAGTACGATTTGAACTATCGTTTATAAGATCGAACTACGTATGTGGAGATGAGATCATTCAATCATGGATGCCTTGCGCTGCGAGATGATTAAATCTAATTTCAAAGGGAGTAAATTCGAGTATGATAATATTTTGTAGCGTAAAGTTTAGAAGTTGGCGTTTTAAATGATGGATAATTGATTGGATAAAAAGGATTTTATGTTTTTTTAAAAACAGTTTGATCAGGAATTAGACAAAGTCTGTCCATACAGTATTAAGCATTAAACAAATTGGGCGTCCGTCGGAAAACCTGAATTTTGGGTTTTCTGACAGCAGTTTTGGGCGTAAAAACGCACGGATTACATATTAGGCTTAGAAAGGAAGAACAAGTCTGATTTTGCATACCCGACACACAGTACACGGAGTCACTTTGGCCGCGTAACCCTACGCGATGAGCCCTACGCGATTGTGTTTTTCCCCTTTTGGAGCCAATTTTTGTGCACTACTAAAAAAGCACACCCAAAATTGGCTCCAAAAGGGGAAAAACACAATAATTTTTTCCCCGCATTTAGCATAACTATTTTTCTAAAAAGAATTTTAAAAAATCAATCAAATTGCATATCGCATACTATTTTCCCAGATGTGTGTGAGACTGACCTTCTTTTTCCCCCCTACTATATTGTAAGTATGCACTCAAAACAAATTAACCATGTCTTTCATTAGTGCTATTTGAACCTATTTTGCAGGTGATTTGAGGTCATATGACTTATCTTTACCATCTTTCATTTAAAATATACCAGATTAAAAAATATATATATATACAATCATTGAATTGTGATACAATATTATGTCATCTTAAAAATTAACCAAATTTTCAAAAAATATACCAAGTGGCTTGTTTAATAAGGGCAAAATAGAACTCTATTTCTTGTAACCTATAGTAGTAATATGGTATCATCTCCAATCCTTAATTAATGTTCTTGAAATTGTTTTAATCATCAAAGAATAAGTTAGACAAAATAACTTGGCTTTATAACTTAACATTAAACTTGGAATTTTAAAAATTGTGATGTGGTAATCATTTGTAATGTGGTATTCCCAGAAACTGACACGATAAACGAGCCTTCGATAACCGACAGTGCCAATTTTGACCGGCATGACTCGAAAATTGGGGGGGGGGGGGGGCAAACCCCTCTGGCTACACCACTGAAAACCAAGTACAAATTGTTTTCATAAATTAATGAATTCATGGTAATTTTAATTATTGAAATTAGTGCTATTTTGAACCTATTTTGCAGGTTATTTGAGGTCACTTGAATTCCTTTTACCACCTTTTTCAATCCATCAACTCTCCTCATTTGGTTCCACATAATTGACACGGTAATTAGTCAATTTTGTATTGATATGTCATCTCGGAAATCCTTCGACATCGATAAAATATAACTTCGGTTTCCGAATTCTGCAACTATTATAGTGTATCGGTACCGATCAAAAATGTCAGATAAAACCTGATGAGATAGAGATTGGGGGAAATATCTGTATCAATGATGTATCCCACCAATAAATAACTAGGAATATTGATCGAAAAAGTCATTTAAAAAACGTTAAGATTCATGTTTCATTTCACAGTTTACCTGCCAACCCCTGAAACTTGGATGTTCTCACCATTGGGTTTTGGCAATTTTAGACATAAGATACAGATTTTGATTATCTTTTTTCAATTACCCTTTCTTTTTATGGTCAAGTGATTATATTTAAGGAGTTATGAGCATTTAAACATTTCCTTTAACATAAGCTTTTAATTGAAAAAAGAAACTTTAAATCCATATATATCCCTTACCGTTAAGTTTGTAATCACAAAATTAATACGCCCCTGAAATTATAGTTGATTAGAGACATTTTTAGTTTTGGAAGAATTCCCCCACCCCATGACGTCAACGGGGGAATTCCCTTGTTTTTATGAATGAAGAAACATATTGTGTACATTTACCAAATATGGTTCATTATGTTAATGACATCGGGTTATCCAATCACTGTCAATAATTATTTTAGAGTCGTTTTCCATATATGGAATGATTGACCTCAAACTTGGCAACCCGTTACTTTTGGGGGGAATTTCCCATTCGACTACACAAATGCACTCGCCAAAAATCATATCACAGCCAGCACTGCACTATTAACGAATTACATGCTATGGGCCAGGTATGCACTATTTATCAACATTTAAAGAGTATTTTAATCCACAATAAAAAAAACTGAGAACCTTCAATGAATGAATAAAGATGAAAGAGTAATAGTATCGAAAATAAAATGAGTGAAAATGTAAACACTCTGAAGAATTTATTTGAGGTGTTCAGTTGGATTTAATATTCAATACACTAAAGCATGCGAATGGTTTAATATTAAATATTAGTTTTGGCGACCACATGGAAAGGCAAGAGTTTATAATGTTGGAAAAATGAATGGCAAAAACGGAATATATCTGGGTTAAATCATTGCTAAATCAATTAAAAAACTCAATCCTTATTATTATAATGTTCCATAAAAACTTGTTTATGATGTTTTTAATTGTAAAAAGTTGGTTGACAAGCCCTATTTCGAACGTTGCGTTTTGATTTTATTTATGTATAATGCCGCGAGTATCATGGAATCTGTGTCAAAATATTGTAGGCATTCTCTTATTTCCGTTTTATACACGAAAAACATTAGATCTGCCTTCAGAAAATATATTTTATTTTATCAAAATTGGGATAAAGTTTTATGGGTCAGCAGGTTTTAAGCGGGTCGGTCGCGTTACTGGAAACAAACATTTATTTGGCCTTACCACCCACCAATTTTGCGTAGAGCGTGTCTACCGTGTGGGAATTGCAGTTGTTACCACCCACTAACTTTGCGTAGAGCGTGTCTGCCGTGTGGGAATCGCAGTTGTTACCACCCACTAACTTTGCATAGAGCGTGTCTGCCGTGTGGGAATCGCAGTTGTTACCACCCATTAATTTTGCGTAGAGCGTGTCTGCCGTGTGGGAATAGCAGTTGTTACCACCCACTAACTTTGCGTAGAGCGTGGCTGCGGTGTGGGAATTGCAGTTATTACCACCCACTAACTTTGCGTAGAGCGTTTCTGCCGTGTGGGAATCGCAGTTGTTACCACCCACTAACTTTGCGAAGAGGGTGTCTGCCGTGTGGGAATCGCAGTTCTTACCACCCACTAACTTTGCGTAGAGTGTGTCTGCCATGTGGGAATTGCAGTTGTTATCACCCACTCACTTTGTGTAGAGCGTGTCTGCCGTTTGGGAATCGCAGTTGATACCACCCACTATCTTTGCGTAGAACGTGTCTGCCGTGTGGGAATCGCAGTTGTTACCACCCACTTACTTTGTGTAGAGCGTGTCTGCCGTGTGGGAAACACAGTTGTTACCACCCACTTTCTTTGCGTAGAGCGTGTCTGCCGTGTGGGAATTGCAGTTGTTACCGCCCACTAACTTTGCGTAGAGCGTGTCTGCCGTGTGGGAATCGCAGTTGTTACCACCTACTAACTTTGCATAGAGCGTGTCTGCAGTGTGGGAATTGCAGTTGTTACCACCCACTAACTTTGCATAGAGCGTGTCTGCCGTGTGGGAATTGCAGTTGTTACCGCCCACTAACTTTGTGTAGAGCGTGTCTGCCGTGTGGGAATCGCAGTTGTTACCACCTACTAACTTTGCATAGAGCGTGTCTGCCGTGTGGAAATTGCTGTTGTTACCATCCACTTACTTTGCGAAAAGCGTGTCTGCCGTGTGGGAATCGCAGTTGTTACCACCCACTAACTTTGCGTAGAGCGTGTCTGCCGTGTGGGAATTGCAGTTGTTACCACCCACTACCTTAGCGTAGATCGTGTCTGCCGTGTGGGAATTGCAGTTGTTACCACCCACTAACTTTGCGTAGAGCGTGTCTGCCGTGTGGGAATTGCAGTTGTTACCACCCACTAACTTTGCGTAGAGCGTGTCTGCCGTGTGGGAATTGCAGTTGTTACCACCCACTAACTTTGCGTAGAGCGTGTCTGCTGTGTGGGAATCGCAGTTGTTACCACTCACTTACTTTGCATAGAGCGTGTCTGCCGTGTGGGAATCGCAGTTGTTACCACCCACTAACTTTGCGTAGAGCGTGTCTGCCGTGTGGGAATTGCAGTTGTTACCACCCACTAACTTTGCGTAGAGCGTGTCTGCCGTGTGGGAATTGCAGTTGTTACCACCCACTAACTTTGCGTAGAGCGTGTCTGCTGTGTGGGAATCGCAGTTGTTACCACTCACTTACTTTGCATAGAGCGTGTCTGCCGTGTGGGAATCGCAGTTGTTACCACCCACTAACTTTGCGTAGAGCGTGTCTGCCGTGTGGGAATTGCAGTTGTTACCACCCACTAACTTTGCGTAGAGCGTGTCTGCCGTGTGGGAATTGCAGTTGTTACCACCCACTAACTTTGCGTAGAGCGTGTCTGCTGTGTGGGAATTGCAGTTGTTACCACCCACTAACTTTGCGTAGAGCGTGTCTGCCGTGTGGGAATCGCAGTTGTTACCACCCACTAACTTTGCGTAGAGCGTGTCTGCTGTGTGGGAATTGCAGTTGTTACCACTCACTTACTTTGCATAGAGCGTGTCTGCCGTGTGGGAATTGCAGTTGTTACCACCCACTAACTTTGCGTAGAGCGTGTCTGCCGTGTGGGAATCGCAGTTGTTACCACCCACTAACTTTGCGTAGAGCGTGTCTGCTGTGTGGGAATTGCAGTTGTTACCACCCACTAACTTTGCGTAGAGCGTGTCTGCCGTGTGGGAATTGCAGTTGTTACCACCCACTTACTTTGCGTAGAGCGTGTCTGCCGTGTGGGAATTGCAGTTGTTACCACCCACTTACTTTGCGTAGAGCGTGTCTGCTGTGTGGGAATTGCAGTTGTTACCACCCACTTTCTTTGCGTAGAGCGTGTCTGCCGTGTGGGAATTGCAGTTGTTACCACCCACTACCTTAGCGTAGATCGTGTCTGCCGTGTGTAGGGCTGTCATCGACATGGCCGATGTCGACATTATGTCGACATCAGCTATTATCTCGACATGTCGATATCAACATTGGGATGTCGATATAATTGACAACAAACAAATTCAGTTCTCGACCAGCTGAGAGTGTGGTGTAAAAGGTCACCAGGCATAACCAACCCTTGCTTTTTCAGTACGGCAACCCGTCCATAGTTTCCGGAAGCCCTGAACGAACGCCGAAGTTGAGACACGTGGTATAAACTCGCCAATCGCCAGGCCGTTTTCTCCGATGTTTACAAGAAACATACGCTTCGGTTTTCGGAATGGGATATCCCTCGGTTCATTCATAAAATCGTCATCACAACAAATATTGGTGTTTCTAGAAGATTTATACATGATATGAAAGAGGAGACTTTTAAGCTTTCTAATGATTTAAATTTGTATAGGTATGTTTATTTCTCTTGAAAAAAACGTGATTTGGAAATGGGGGAAATATTTGGCAGATTGCCTTGCGTGCGTGCGTGTCTCGGGCTTGAAACAATACAGAAAAAAATGTATGAATGAAAAATTGTAAATGGGTTTTTCCCACGATCACAAGTTCACAACGCATGCGTGATGATGATTTTGGTCAAGGGAAACTCCCGAAAATGGCGACCGCCACACGATTGTGTAGTTTGCTATTGATTGTCGAAATAATGATGGCATAAAACGACATAATCGGCAAGAAATCTGACCCATCAATACCATTGTCCAAGTCTTAAAAATATCGCAATGTCATTCGGGCATAATCGGGCAAGTAAAAGTTGTGTACATTTACTTAGCGATATTCTCGATCTGCGGTAATATTCTATACTATCGCGGACCTTAATTTGCGGCAACAATTGGCTTGGTATTTGGATCATAATATGTCGACATCATGTCGATATCGAGATTCAAAAATAGCAACATGTCGACATGAAAAAAAGATCTCGATAACAGCCCTAGCCGTGTGGGAATCGCAGTTGTTACCACCCACTAACTTTGCGTAGAGCGTGTCTGCCGTGTGGGAATTGCAGTTGTTACCACCCACTTACTTTGCGTAGAGCGTGTCTGCTGTGTGGGAATCGCAGTTGTTACCACCCACTAACTTTGCGTAGAGCGTGTCTGCCGTGTGGGAATTGCAGTTGTTACCACCCACTAACTTTGCGTAGAGCGTGTCTGCTGTGTGGGAATTGCAGTTGTTACCACCCACTAACTTTGCGTAGAGCGTGTCTGCCGTGTGGGAATCGCAGTTGTTACCACTCACTTACTTTGCGTAGAGCGTGTCTGCCGTGTGGGAATTGCAGTTGTTACCACCCACTAACTTTGCGTAGAGCGTGTCTGCTGTGTGGGAATTGCAGTTGTTACCACTCACTTACTTTGCATAGAGCGTGTCTGCCGTGTGGGAATCGCAGTTGTTACCACCCACTAACTTTGCGTAGAGCGTGGCTGCGGTGTGGGAATTGCAGTTATTACCACCCACTAACTTTGCGTAGAGCGTTTCTGCCGTGTGGGAATCGCAGTTGTTACCACCCACTAACTTTGCGAAGAGGGTGTCTGCCGTGTGGGAATCGCAGTTCTTACCACCCACTAACTTTGCGTAGAGTGTGTCTGCCATGTGGGAATTGCAGTTGTTATCACCCACTCACTTTGTGTAGAGCGTGTCTGCCGTTTGGGAATCGCAGTTGATACCACCCACTATCTTTGCGTAGAACGTGTCTGCCGTGTGGGAATCGCAGTTGTTACCACCCACTTACTTTGTGTAGAGCGTGTCTGCCGTGTGGGAAACACAGTTGTTACCACCCACTTTCTTTGCGTAGAGCGTGTCTGCCGTGTGGGAATTGCAGTTGTTACCGCCCACTAACTTTGCGTAGAGCGTGTCTGCCGTGTGGGAATCGCAGTTGTTACCACCTACTAACTTTGCATAGAGCGTGTCTGCAGTGTGGGAATTGCAGTTGTTACCACCCACTAACTTTGCATAGAGCGTGTCTGCCGTGTGGGAATTGCAGTTGTTACCGCCCACTAACTTTGTGTAGAGCGTGTCTGCCGTGTGGGAATCGCAGTTGTTACCACCTACTAACTTTGCATAGAGCGTGTCTGCCGTGTGGAAATTGCTGTTGTTACCATCCACTTACTTTGCGAAAAGCGTGTCTGCCGTGTGGGAATCGCAGTTGTTACCACCCACTAACTTTGCGTAGAGCGTGTCTGCCGTGTGGGAATTGCAGTTGTTACCACCCACTACCTTAGCGTAGATCGTGTCTGCCGTGTGGGAATTGCAGTTGTTACCACCCACTAACTTTGCGTAGAGCGTGTCTGCCGTGTGGGAATTGCAGTTGTTACCACCCACTAACTTTGCGTAGAGCGTGTCTGCCGTGTGGGAATTGCAGTTGTTACCACCCACTAACTTTGCGTAGAGCGTGTCTGCTGTGTGGGAATCGCAGTTGTTACCACTCACTTACTTTGCATAGAGCGTGTCTGCCGTGTGGGAATCGCAGTTGTTACCACCCACTAACTTTGCGTAGAGCGTGTCTGCCGTGTGGGAATTGCAGTTGTTACCACCCACTAACTTTGCGTAGAGCGTGTCTGCCGTGTGGGAATTGCAGTTGTTACCACCCACTAACTTTGCGTAGAGCGTGTCTGCTGTGTGGGAATCGCAGTTGTTACCACTCACTTACTTTGCATAGAGCGTGTCTGCCGTGTGGGAATCGCAGTTGTTACCACCCACTAACTTTGCGTAGAGCGTGTCTGCCGTGTGGGAATTGCAGTTGTTACCACCCACTAACTTTGCGTAGAGCGTGTCTGCCGTGTGGGAATTGCAGTTGTTACCACCCACTAACTTTGCGTAGAGCGTGTCTGCTGTGTGGGAATTGCAGTTGTTACCACCCACTAACTTTGCGTAGAGCGTGTCTGCCGTGTGGGAATCGCAGTTGTTACCACCCACTAACTTTGCGTAGAGCGTGTCTGCTGTGTGGGAATTGCAGTTGTTACCACTCACTTACTTTGCATAGAGCGTGTCTGCCGTGTGGGAATTGCAGTTGTTACCACCCACTAACTTTGCGTAGAGCGTGTCTGCCGTGTGGGAATCGCAGTTGTTACCACCCACTAACTTTGCGTAGAGCGTGTCTGCTGTGTGGGAATTGCAGTTGTTACCACCCACTAACTTTGCGTAGAGCGTGTCTGCCGTGTGGGAATTGCAGTTGTTACCACCCACTTACTTTGCGTAGAGCGTGTCTGCCGTGTGGGAATTGCAGTTGTTACCACCCACTTACTTTGCGTAGAGCGTGTCTGCTGTGTGGGAATTGCAGTTGTTACCACCCACTTTCTTTGCGTAGAGCGTGTCTGCCGTGTGGGAATTGCAGTTGTTACCACCCACTACCTTAGCGTAGATCGTGTCTGCCGTGTGGGAATCGCAGTTGTTACCACCCACTAACTTTGCGTAGAGCGTGTCTGCCGTGTGGGAATTGCAGTTGTTACCACCCACTTACTTTGCGTAGAGCGTGTCTGCTGTGTGGGAATCGCAGTTGTTACCACCCACTAACTTTGCGTAGAGCGTGTCTGCCGTGTGGGAATTGCAGTTGTTACCACCCACTAACTTTGCGTAGAGCGTGTCTGCTGTGTGGGAATTGCAGTTGTTACCACCCACTAACTTTGCGTAGAGCGTGTCTGCCGTGTGGGAATCGCAGTTGTTACCACTCACTTACTTTGCGTAGAGCGTGTCTGCCGTGTGGGAATTGCAGTTGTTACCACCCACTAACTTTGCGTAGAGCGTGTCTGCTGTGTGGGAATTGCAGTTGTTACCACTCACTTACTTTGCATAGAGCGTGTCTGCCGTGTGGGAATCGCAGTTGTTACCACCCACTTACTTTGCAAAAAGCGTGTCTGCCGTGTGGGAATCGCAGTTGTTACCACTCACTTACTTTGCATAGAGCGTGTCTGCCGTGTGGGAATCGCAGTTGTTACCACCCACTTACTTTGCGAAAAGCGTGTCTGCCGTGTGGGAATCGCAGTTGTTACCACTCACTTACTTTGCATAGAGCGTGTCTGCCGTGTGGGAATCGCAGTTGTTACCACCCACTAACTTTGCGTAGAGCGTGTCTGCTGTGTGGGAATTGCAGTTGTTACCACCCACTAACTTTGCGTAGAGCGTGTCTGCCGTGTGGGAATTGCAGTTGTTACCACCCACTTACTTTGCGTAGAGCGTGTCTGCCGTGTGGGAATTGCAGTTGTTACCACCCACTTACTTTGCGTAGAGCGTGTCTGCTGTGTGGGAATTGCAGTTGTTACCACCCACTTTCTTTGCGTAGAGCGTGTCTGCCGTGTGGGAATTGCAGTTGTTACCACCCACTACCTTAGCGTAGATCGTGTCTGCCGTGTGGGAATCGCAGTTGTTACCACCCACTAACTTTGCGTAGAGCGTGTCTGCCGTGTGGGAATTGCAGTTGTTACCACCCACTTACTTTGCGTAGAGCGTGTCTGCTGTGTGGGAATCGCAGTTGTTACCACCCACTAACTTTGCGTAGAGCGTGTCTGCCGTGTGGGAATTGCAGTTGTTACCACCCACTAACTTTGCGTAGAGCGTGTCTGCTGTGTGGGAATTGCAGTTGTTACCACTCACTTACTTTGCATAGAGCGTGTCTGCCGTGTGGGAATCGCAGTTGTTACCACCCACTAACTTTGCGAAGAGGGTGTCTGCCGTGTGGGAATTGCAGTTGTTACCACCCACTAACTTTGCGTAGAGCGTGTCTGCCGTGTGGGAATTGCAGTTGTTACCACCCACTTACTTTGCGTAGAGCGTGTCTGCCGTGTGGGAATTGCAGTTGTTACCACCCACTAACTTTGCGTAGGAGGTGTCTGCCGTTTGGGAATCGCAGTTGTTACCACCCACTAACTTTGCGTAGGAGGTGTCTGCTGTATGGGAATCGCAGTTGTTACCACCCACTTACTTTGCGTAGAGCGTGTCTGCCGTGTGGGAATCGCAGTTGTTACCACCCTCTACATCTCTACTTCTATTATATACTCAATAATGTTGCCTTAACCCTAACCCAACTGAATCTCAACCCTAACTCAACTGAATCTCACTGCCAGAAACTATCTCCACGCATGTGCTGCTGCATTGAATCGATGACGTCACCTACCCCAGGCATATGCGGGCTAAAACTTCCAGGCCACATATGCGCTGGCAGTTTAGCTCAGTTGGTAGTGGGACAGACTGGGGTGCGGATGGTCCCGCGATCGAATCCAGGGGGGTGCTGGGTAATATTTCGGGTAAAAAAAAGAGTACTTTTCCCCCTCCCCCCGATACGCACAAAAAACATAGCTTTACTGGTTAGGGTTAATGAATGTCAATTTTTCATGTCAATTAAGCAATATCTAATTGAGAAATAATGTAATGGCACAAGTTAAGTTAACACATGATCCAGAACAAAAACTGACACAAAAGATGGAGAATAAACCCTAAACTGCACTTGAAACAGCTGTTTTGAATCCCTCAGTACTGACTGCATTTATAACATTTGGGGTGGAGGTCATTCCAATCTGATATGGTTCGTGGGAAAAAACTATACTTATATACATTCTTGTTGGCTTTCATGATTCGGAACTTTGCTGGATGGTACTGTCTTGTGCTACTGACGGTTTGACGTTGAATATAGTCAGGACTTGGTATGGCAATAGATTTGTTTTGTATTTTGTACATATTGATCAGCCGACTTTATTTCCTACGTTGTTCCAGTGTAGGCCATTCAAGTTGTTTCAAAATCTGAGGCGTTGGATATCCGTGGTGGCAAATGGATCCCATACAGCAGAAGCAAACTCTAAATGGGGTCTCACGAGCGTGAAGTGCAGCTGTTCTTTCACTTTCTGCGGGCATCGCCAGAGGTTTCTACGCAAGAACCAAAGAGATATGTTTGCTTTGGCGATGATGTTATTGATATGAATGGACCATTTAAGGTTTTGGGAAATTTCAATACCTAGATAGAGGTGATGAGATACCTGTTCTAGCTGATCATTGTTCATTGTGTATGAAGTGAGAATTGGATTCTTCTTAGTTGTTATTCTAACTGATTTGCATTTCGCCATATTAAACTTCATTTGCCACCTATTGGCCCAGTTACAAAAATAATTCAGATTGTTTTGAAGGATTTCAGCATCGTCAGGTAAGTTTATTACTCTATATAAAAGACAATCGTCTGCAAACAATCTTATTCTGGTGGCTTTGTCAATATGATCTGCGATGTCATTTATATAGATTAAGTACATTAATGGGCCGAGTACAGTTCCCTGAGGTACTCCTAACTTGACAAAGGCAGCGTCTGATGTTTCACCGTCAACAACTACTCTCTGCTGCCTTCTGGTCAACCAGTTTTCAATCCACAGTAAGAGAGGGCCTCGTATGCCATTAACCCTAACCAGTAAAGCTAGTTTTTTTGTGCGTATCGGGGGGAGGGGGGGGGGAAAAGTGCTATTTTTTTTACCCGAAAAATCACCCAGCACCCCCCGGGATTCGATCGCGGTACCATCCGCACCCAAGTCTGTCCCTCTACCAACTGAGCTAACTCCCTAGCGGCTATGCGGCCACAAACTCCGTGGCCACATATGCCTGCGGTAGGTGACGTCATCGCGGCAATGCAGCAGCACGTGCCTGGAGATAGTTTCTGGCAGTGAGATTTAGTGAGATTCAGTGCGGTTAGGGTTATAATCCAGTTTTTGTAACAAATGCTGGTGTGGGACGACGTCAAATGCTTTTTGAAAGTCTAAAATCTGTAGATCAGTTTGCATGTTACGTTCCAATTTTCGAGCCGAGTCCTGGATAGTAATGAGCAGCTGTGATTCACATGAATGGCTAGATCTAAATCCATGTTGGAAGTGTGCATAGAGAGGCACGTGTGAATCCTTCAACCATGTTACTGGGATTGAGATTTTTATAAGGCCTTGCCAATCAATGCATTATTTCCGACCTTGAGCTTTTTTTTTAAAGCTTAGGACTAAATAGTCTCTAGACTAGTGACTGTCTGAACAGGCCTAACAAGAAGAGTCTTCAAAAAGACAATCGTCGTTTAGACGGTTGTAATGGAAATAAAGAAATGTACTTAACAACACGTAATTAAAAGTACTAGGGGGTCTATGGACAAAAATAATAGGAGAACATTTTGATTTATTAATGAATAAATAAACAATTGATCTGCAGCTATTCGTTGGGACTTAGACCTGTCATGCAGATTATACATACGTGTTAAGATTGAGTGATAGTGAAGCAACAGTTGCATAACATAATTGGAATATAAACAAATATTCAAATTATATTTTAGCCCTTCAACTTTAGAATGTCATGCTTGTGTTGTCCTTTCCTACAGGAAGAAATATCATTTACATAAGAGACTGCAAATAGGGTATATTTTGTTATGTTTCTAGTATTACAATCAAGTATAAAAATACAAATATATATGTTACATGTTAAAAATAGATAGCATGTCACGCGTCCTATTTACATGATTGCATTAAGGGGGGACTCAAGGAAGTGCTTATTGAACTATGACTCAAATGTATTGGCATCGTTTTTGTCCTAAAACTGTTTTATTAAAATATTTAAAAAGCTGATTTCTTGGTAATAGATTTACGTTAGTCCAATGAGCATTTTAAATCAAGTTTTGTGTTAACGAAACCCCCAGAACCATATTAAAATAAAAAGATTTTACAAAAGCCTCGTCCTCTTGAAGTTACGCAATCGATTATGCAATACCACACTGATAAATGGTGATTTTGCATTGTTTACTAAACAAAAATACAAAAAAAAGTGCCCTCATCCTCCTGTTATTCAAAAGTTAGGACGAGAAACTAGTTTTTATTTTATTTGGCCTAATTAGGAATCACATCGCCCTGCTGTGAATCAGAATATATTTATGATTTATGACCAGAAATGTAAATCTGCAAGAAAATCTTGTTTCTAAAAAAATCATGAATAGAGGGCGCCCCTGGAAAATATCACATAATAATGCCTTTTAGATTAAAAAAAAAAGACTCACGTTAATAAACAAAATAATGATATGTAAGTAAAAAATATAATGAAACATCAAAAAGTAGAAAAGTAATTACAATAAAACATTAGCTCTGTATCAGAATCGAACCTTGATTGTCCGCGTGACAGGTAGCAATACTAACCGTTACGCTAACGCTATGGGATGTTACAACAGAATATCTTTGTCAAGACTGAGCCTATGCTGGTTCCCTGCATCAATGGGCTCCACACAGCAGGACTCCACACAGCCGGGGATCCAGGGTGCAGGGAACCAGCACTAGACTGAAACAACACGCCCATTTTCAGATAAACATCTATCAATACGCGATGCATAGTATGTTAATTAGTTTGTCAATTCATAATATTAAATTATGGACGATATACTAATCCTCTAAGACCTATGCTGTCTACCATATTCAGGTAATATTTGTAACATTCTTTTTACCAAGTTATAAATAAAATCGGAGGAAATTCATTTTTCTACGAACATGCGCAGAAGGTGTCTACGTAAAACGACCTGTTTACCCGTGCTCAATTCATACACGATGAGAAGAAGCAGTCCACATAAAATAATGAAATATATCAGTATATTCACAATGCTTGCGATTGATATACATATGAATATTTTATTTAAAGTTATATGCTTAGTCTTGAGTACATTTATAATTCTAATTTTCAGCTGTTAGCTTAAATGTAACAATAAACATACAGCCAATCGCGGACGCCCTTGCATTTATGTGTTTCGATGGGCACAACATCATCGCTACGTGTAGACATTGTGTAAACATGATTTCAATGCACGGGTCGTACGACGAGATAATGACGTCAAAAGAGCAAACTCCTCACAATTTTGACACGGACACTTCGTATAGGGTTTATGTATGAAGGGAGGGTTACGGACCTGTATTATCGGGTGTACACGGTTCCGAAATATACGTCTAGCGACGAAAAATACACACACATGTTTGCCATCCATCCAACAATTTTATAGGCGACTGTGGTATCTTACAATTTATTTACTTGTTGATTGAAAACTCAGTTATGTGCTTAAAACCAAAACAAAGTCCGTTTTTCATTTTAACATTTTGTTCGTCTACACGCAGCCTTGGACTAGCAACAGGCAGATTATTGATTAACTGGTAGTGATAACTCACGGGTTGATAGTAAGATGAGGATTGGCGATGCTTTAATTGATTAATGCAGCCCATACACATACCTGTCACACGGTCCTGCATGTTCAAAACCCAAGTGTGACAATGCAAACTGCACTTTGTTCTATCCTTATCAATGTAGTGTTCTAAATTATTAACCGATCTTCATGAACAATGTCTCAAATTGAAGAGGAGAGATTTCCTTACAACTTTATAATTTAATATTTTTACATAGGAGTATGTTTATTACCTGGTCAGCTACTTATTTTGAGGACTGTACATCATTGAACTATCTTTGTGCAGTGACATCATAGTGTGTTCTATAGATGAACGCAGCATTTCCTGGGTGTGAGAATTTGGCTTTGATTTAATGCGAGCGCATTGCAATCAAGCTCGCGATTGTAAGGTATGATCATTGGAATATATACGCAGGCATCACTGCACAAGTAAGGTACAGGATAGTTGTTTTTTAACCATTCAATGGCAATTACATGTGCATTTATTTCCTAGACCGCAGAAAAAGATACAACACTGCATACTAGATTTAATGAAGAATAGCATATTGTGCATGGATGCAGAAAACCCAGTGGAATAGTAGACAAGAAAATGTAAATGTCTACTACTATAATACAATGACACAATTATAGGCAGGTTTACACATTGCTCTCTGTAAAGCCCATGGGCATTAACAGGCAAATCAGGGTATCAAACAAATGTATCAGCTTCTCTATCGATATCCCAATTGCAAGCATCAATGACAATAGGTTAGCATGTGAACAAGCCAGAAACACATGAATGTATAGCGACAAATATGTAAAAAGATAAAGAAACATAACGTAAAACATTGATTATCATAGGTATCGGATTATACAAAGATTGTTTCCTAAAACTGAGAAGTAAAGGATTAAATGTGATCAGATTATACAAGATTGTTTCCTAAAACCGAGAAGTAAAGGATTAAATGTGATCAGATTATACAAGATTGTTTCCTAAAACTGAGAAGTAAAGGATTAAATGTGATCAGATTATACAAGATTGTTTCCTAAAACCGAGAAGTAAAGGATTAAATGTGATCAGATTATACAAGATTGTTTCCTAAAACTGAGAAGTAAAGGATTAAATGTGATCAGATTATACAAGATTGTTTCCTAAAACTGAGAAGTAAAGGATTAAATGTGATCAGATTATACAAAGATTGTTTCCTAAAACTGAGAAGTAAAGGATTAAATGTGATCAGATTATACAAAGATTGTTTCCTAAAACTGAGAAGTAAAGGATTAAATGTGATCAGATTATACAAGATTGTTTCCTAAAACCGAGAAGTAAAGGATTAAATGTGATCAGATTATACAAGATTGTTTCCTAAAACCGAGAAGTAAAGGATTAAATGTGATCAGATTATACAAGATTGTTTCCTAAAACTGAGAAGTAAAGGATTAAATGTGATCAGATTATACAAGATTATTTCCTAAAACTGAGAAGTAAAGGATTAAATGTGATCAGATTATACAAAGATTGTTTCCTAAAACCGAGAAGTAAAGGATTAAATGTGATCAGATTATACAAGATTGTTTCCTAAAACTGAGAAGTAAAGGATTAAATGTGATCAGATTATACAAGATTGTTTCCTAAAACTGAGAAGTAAAGGATTAAATGTGATCAGATTATACAAGATTGTTTCCTAAAACTGAGAAGTAAAGGATTAAATGTGATCAGATTATACAAAGATTGTTTCCTAATACTGAGAAGTAAAGGATTAAATGTGATCAGATTATACAAGATTGTTTCCTAAAACCGAGAAGTAAAGGATTAAATGTGATCAGATTATACAAGATTGTTTCCTAAAACCGAGAAGTAAAGGATTAAATGTGATCAGATTATACAAGATTGTTTCCTAAAACTGAGAAGTAAAGGATTAAATGTGATCAGATTATACAAGATTGTTTCCTAAAACTGAGAAGTAAAGGATTAAATGTGATCAGATTATACAAGATTGTTTCCTAAAACTGAGAAGTAAAGGATTAAATGTGATCAGATTATACAAAGATTGTTTCCTAAAACCGAGAAGTAAAGGATTAAATGTGATCAGATTATACAAGATTGTTTCCTAAAACTGAGAAGTAAAGGATTAAATGTGATCAGATTATACAAAGATTGTTTCCTAAAACCGAGAAGTAAAGGATTAAATGTGATCAGATTATACAAGATTGTTTCCTAAAACCGAGAAGTAAAGGATTAAATGTGATCAGATTATACAAAGATTGTTTCCTAAAACTGAGAAGTAAAGGATTAAATGTGATCAGATTATACAAGATTGTTTCCTAAAACCGAGAAGTAAAGGATTAAATGTGATAGAAAATTGTTAAACATCAAGTATTACTGTGAATATTTAAACGTTGCACTGAAATTAAGGAAGATTTAAATATTTAATGGCAAAGTTATTTTCAGAAATCATTACAGAAATATTGATGCTTGAGTTGAGAAGCTTGATGGACTGTATAACTAACCATCTGTCTGCATTTGGAGCCTTGTCCTTAGGAATGTCATGCCAAATAATATATATTTGTTGAACATGAAGAGCAAAATAGCCCAACAGACATTAACAAACTTAATGAACTGAGTGATTACAAATCAAACTGGTATCTCTCTACTAAGAGCTCTGATGGGCCAATCAGTTGGTTCACTGCAACTTGGAAAACATTCATAATACAAGTAAACACAAATGAGCAGGTGTTAAAAAAAAAAGCCAATGAAAGTGGCACAGGAATAAGACAAAATCCCAAACATGGATATATGCTGGTATACAGCATCAAATTCTGTATACCAGCATATGTTATTTGGTATAATACTGTTATACAGACAGTGTTTGGGATTGCTACATTGTGCTACATTTCAGATGTAAAATGCAATGAAGCCATTTTGACACATTTGAAATATAAGCTTTTAAAATAAACTCCTCAAAAAAAGTTCGGAAATTGTTTTTAATTGCCAATTTGTTGGATATTTCTTGATATGGTAAGCTGATTTGTTCCTCTTTCCAATGACACCCCATTTGTAGAAATATCTTTAGTGCTCAGCTACTTGCTTGAGAATCTGGGGCGTTCGCAATCAAAATGTACCAAATTCACCACTATTTGCCTGCTCAAACAAACAACTCTGTTGTCTGTTCAATGAATTGTTACATTGACAAGTGCAGTGTATTACAGTGCATGATGGATGCTCAATTGATTTTTTATTTTGAGTGCAAAAAATGGTGATGATTTTGGCACATTCAGTTTTAGATCTCCCCATATTTTTCAAGCAAGTTGCTGAGCGCTGAAACAAGTGATTGCTACTAATTTAAGATAAACATTTCAGCTTTCCAACACACTATGAACATTTAACAAAATATACAAAATTTAGGCGATAGAAATACCGTAGTAAATAATGAGAAAAATGTGATACTTTTTTATCAAATCTTCAAAAGTTCTGTATCTGTATCTGTGAGAATACTTCTCAACACTCCATCCGGAGCCAAGCGAGAAGGAATTGGTTGTGCGCGGTGTGCTATTTAGATGCGGTTAATTTCTTGTCTGTAGTGTTTAGTTACAGCTTCTTTGAAAGTTCCTGGCTCAGCGATAGAGACCAGTTGTTGCGGTAGATTGTTCCAATCTTTAATTGTATTTGGGAAGTAAGAGTTTTTCCAACAGTCTTTAGTTCCGGATGGACGTAGGTATGCTTTGTCGTGGAGACCTCTGGTGGATCGAGTTACCGGTTGTAGATACTGTTGAGCTGGTATGGCTGCCTGACCGTTTGTGATTTTGTGCATCATTGTGACTCTGTTTATTTTCCTTCTTGTTTGAAGGGAGTCCCATTTTAGTGATTTCATCATTTCAGTCGGGCTGCTCGTGTAGTCATAGTCGTTTTTCACAAACCTCGCTGCTCTTCTCTGGATGGCTTCAACCTTCTTTATTTGCTCTCCCGTGTGTGGGTCCCAGACCGAACTCGAATATTCGAGTAAGGGTCTGATGAGAGAAGTGTAAGCATTAGCTTTGAGGTTTTGTGGACATGAATAGAGGTTGCGGCGGATGAAGCCGAGTGATCTATTAGCTCACAGGTTGACTATCTGTGATTAGCTTTGGTAGTGACGTTTCTAATGTGTGAGTTCCATTTTAGATCACTGGTGATTTCAACCCCTAGGTAACTATGTGATGTTGTTTGTTTGAGTATTGATGCCCCCAGTGTGTATTCTGTTATTAATGGCTTCTTTTTGTGAGTGACTCTCAGGAGGAAACATTTTTATTTGCCATTTTTCTTGCCAGGCATCCAGTGTCTTAAGGTCGTTTTGTAGGATCTCTGCGTCCTTTTTGCATTTGATTTCTTTGTAAACAACGCAGTCATCAGCGAAGAGTCGTATTGATGACTTGATTATTTGGCATGTCGTTAAGATATATGAGGAAAAGCAGTGGTCCTACAACCGTGCCTTGGGGAACACCTGATTTGACATTCACCCAGTGTGAGTTCTCGCCTCCAATAACTACACGTTGGCGTCTTTTTGTTAGAAAATTACCTAACCATTTGTGTGTTTGGCCGTCAATACCATACTGTTTGAGTTTGTGTAAGAGTCTTTTGTGAGGGACAGTGTCAAAAGCTTTGGAAAAATCCATTATGATAAGGTCAGTTTGTTTTTGGTGTTCCAAAGATTTTGTCAAGTCGTGTAAGGTCTGTATGAGTTGGGTTTCGCATGAGTGACGTGCCCTGAATCCGTGCTGTTTGTCGGTCAGTATGTTGTTATTATCTAAGTGGGACATGACATGACATGGGAATGAATAATGTGTTAAAATAATTTGCAACTTATAGATGTGAGTGAAACTGGCCTGTAGTTCGCTGGGTTTGTTCTGTCACCTTTCTTGTAAATGGGGCTTATATTAGCAGTGAGCCAGTCAGCTGGGGTTGTCCTGAGTCATATGAAGTCTGAAAGATCGCCGTCAGGGCTGGTGCAAGTTCAACAGCGGCTAATTTCAAGATTTTTGCTGGAATGTCGTCTGGTCCTGAAGCTTTGTTTTCTTTGAGATTCTTTAGCAGTTTTTCGACTCCTTCTGACGTGAACTTGATGGGTTTTATAGATGGGAATTTGCACTTGGTTGAGGACATTGATGGATCAAGTGGATGTTCTCTGGTGAAGACTGACTCAAATTGTTGGTTGAGTGCTTCTGCTTTCTGAACATTTTGAGAAACCAGTCTGCCATCTTTCCGTAGTGCTGTTATGCCAGTGTTGTCGTTCTTCATCTTTTTTATGAAGCCCCAGAACTGTTTAGGAGATTCGAGGCATGTTGTTTTTACATACTCCCAGTATGAGTTCTTTGTTAATTTGTGAACCTCTTTACGTTGTTTGTTAAAATCCTCCCAGTCTTTGGGTTGTTTTGACTTTCTGGCTTTGTTGTAGGCCCTTCTCTTTCTTCTAAGCAAGCGTCTGATTCTGGGTGTTATCCAAGGTGAGTGGTGCCTTTTGGATGATAGCTTACTTGGAATGAAGGTATCCATGGCCTTTAGTATGCCTGATTTGAACATAGTCCATAGTTTCTCCGTGTCTGAATTCTTTGAGGCTTGGGTTACGATTTTATCGCTTAATTTGTTCAACTCCTGTGTGAGTCCTTTCATATCAGCCTTTTTGTATTGATAAATGTTCCTCTTTTTCTGGTATTCAGTTTTGGGTTTGGTAGCCATGTCAATGAGTGGTATCCCATCGTGGTCGCTTATTCCAGGCACTACGGTGCTTTGATTGACTAGTGTTGGGTGGGTAGTCATGAATAAGTCTAGGATGTTACCTTTCCTTGTTGGTTCTGTTACCACTTGGTTTAGCGAAAAGTCGCTGACTATGTCAAGAAGTTGATTTGAGAGCGTAGGTTTAACTCACCCTGGTTTCAGCGAAGATGTTTCCCAATCTATATCAGCTAGGTTGAAATCTCCAGCTAGGCAGATGATTTTCCCTCTGTTTTTATTTATCTTGTTGAGAGATGCTCTTAGTTGCTTCATGTATTCCTCGTCATTTTGATCAGGAGTTCTGTAGAATGCGCCAATGACAATGTTTTTGCTGCGTACTAGTTTGATCTCGACCCAGATTATTTCACATTTTGTATCGTATTCAACAGCGTGGGTGGCAATTATGTCATTTCGGACTGCTATGAATACGCCCCCTCCGGACTGAGTTCTTGTTTCTTCTCTGTCTTTGCGAAAGGCAGTGAAATTATGTGGAAATATTTCTGAATTTGAAACAGCGCTATCCAGCCAAGATTCCGTACCGATTACGATGTCTGGGTTATGGTTTTCAACACAGGCTTCAAAGGATGCTTTTTTGATCGCATTCCTTGGCGGTTGATAACGAGGGTCCTGAGCGTATCTTTTTTTGTTATGCTTGGTTGGGATTGGCTCGGGTATGTCAATGGGCGATGAAGTTGCTATCGGTGATGTAATAGAGCTTCCTGTTGACATGAAACTGCTGAAGCTATTTGTGAGCTCAACTGGGCTACCAGGGAAGATTGCACCTGATGAGTAGTTGGGTAATCCACATGTAGTGCAGATCCACATAACTTTACTGTTGTTTGATAGGAAGTCATAAGTTTGTGTTCCCATGGTCATGCAGTCTGCATGATACCAACCTTGGCAGCAGTCACATCTAACACCGTTTTGACCCCATTTGACTGCTTTGGTGCAGATCTGGCACGGGAACTTGCATTTATAAGGGCCTGGGTTTATTTGGGTGTCGTGTGCATTTGTAATGAGCAAAATGCATAGATATGATAGAACAAGGCGTTTGTTGTTCCCATGTATGAGTCCTGGTCTTAATTTACGGTCTAGGCCAGTGTAAGGCCTAGACAGTGCCCCTTGTCTATGTATGAGGAGGGATGTAATGGAGTCTCTGTATGATATAGAGAACCATGTTTGGTTGTGTGTATATTGGTTGACGTTTTTAATTTGAGACGCTAATTGAATATTAAATATTGAGGCTTGACACACCTGTGTGTATTGCTTTGGTTCAAACTCATTTGGTTTTGGTAGTAAGGTCCCCAATAGAGAGATTTTAATAAGTAAAAATACCGTACTGGTTGTAATCACAAACTTCATGATGGAGTGATGCCGTTGCGGTCAGGTCAACCATACCAGCCCTACTAGTTTACTACATACCGGATACTCGATTAAATTTAGCACAACATTTCTGAGACTATCGTCGCCATGATGGAAAATGTCCGATGAGCATAAAAAGAAGAATCGTTGGGTCGAGAAAAACTGGAATATCTCGTCGAGTTGGTCGACAATTGTCTTCAAATATCTGCTAAGACGTCGGTTGCATTGGTCCCAAACAGTTAGTGGATTGATTCCGGTCGGATGATCAATCTAAATTCGAGAAATTTAAGGATGGAAAATCCCCGATGATCGCCGATAAAAACGCTGAACTACACACCCGCGCATGCGCACAACCATCCTACCTCATTTTACATTGAAATGAAACAAGCAGCATCTTTTTGCTTTATGTTGGTGATACCTTTGTGTGTATAGGGGGAAATAATGACCTAAAGTTGTAGCAGTAAATTGTCCAAGATCTAAGATGTTGTGTTTCCTTGTTTTATTTCCTTGTTTAGCTTGAGTTTAACATTTCGTGTACATTTTAAAATATATTCTGTTCTTTTGTGTGGGCAAGAAGTCAATGAAGTATATAAACATAGTATTCAATGCTCATCAGAATTATTGGGGGGAAAATAGTGAAACACATTTGTGACCTGTCACGTCAAAATGGACATGTTGGAGACCCGAGTCAAATTTGAGTTATTGGTATGACTTGAAAGAGCACATTTCAGGCTCTGAAATGATACCATGCTGAAGGTAA
Source organism: Ophiura sarsii (assembly GCA_035610835.1). Taxonomy (NCBI): domain Eukaryota; kingdom Metazoa; phylum Echinodermata; class Ophiuroidea; order Amphilepidida; family Ophiuridae; genus Ophiura; species Ophiura sarsii. The sequence goes on along the minus strand of CM069442.1, from coordinate 92,770,891 downwards.
TCAGACTTTGTAATCACAAGATATGATTTAAAGAAGCATATTTTTGTCTATTATTTTCTCTATATATCACCAAATATATTGCCCTTTATCTTAGAACTGTCTTTGTTGACAACATGTCCTTTTTGATGTGACTGGTCAATGATCTCTTTATCTTGTCTGTCAGTTGTCAATTCATCTACTGTGCATAGTTTGTTGTGAGATTTAGATGTACATGTACATGTTACATCATAATACTAGATGTTTTTTTTATATTTTTTTATATAATAAGCTGTAATATAAAATGATATGATAAAATGCTATACATATGTAAAGCTCCACACATTCATCATAAGGCATAAATATACATCTAAATTACATACATGACTTCATGACGTCATTTGTAATCTAAATTTGATCTAGAGGCTTTAGAGTCTGTGCATACGTTCACACTCTATTGCTTATGTCTGTATGCTATCCGAGATGAAGTCATTTCAGTAATCTGCAATAGGGGAAATGGAAATAAATTGTGTCCCAAATTGTCAGATCAGTGTCTTGTCATAGAAGATTTTAAAAACAGCACCACAATTCCTTTTTTTTCTGCAAAACGTCGTAAATCTGGTCCCCGATTCATCTTGGTTCCCATAGACATGCACAAAATCATGGCTTCGTAGCGCCATCATCGTACAAGCTCTTAGATTCTTGTTTACATCAATAAATAAATCAGTGTTCCCTTTTCTTATTTCTAAAACCTAAGAGCCCGACAAGTAAACAACTTAAAAATACTTACTCTAAATTAGAGCAGTATAGAGACCCACTCAATTATTATGTATTTCCTTATTTTGAGGCCATATCTATTTCCTGACAGCAACCCTCTGAATTCCTATGTAATCATCGTGGCAGAAAAAAAGTGAACCGACAAGCTTCGTTTGTAACAATTGTAATGCTGTGATAATGCAAAGAGGCAAAAGCAATTTCATGATAATTATGTATAAGCAAGACTAGTGATGGCCGATACTGATCGGGAGATCGAATTGGTGCCGATCTGCATTGAATCAGCCTTGAATTGGAATCGGTGCCGATCTGCATTGAATCAGCCTTGAATTGGAATTGGTGCCGATCTGCATTGAATCAGCCTTGAATTGGAATTGGGGGAAAATGCAAGTTACCGATCCACTTAACCGATCTATTGGATTATACCTTACCTGTATTCAAATACAGGGTGAGTAAAAAAAAAGTGTACTCAACTTCAGCGATTTTTTCTAGAAAAAGTATTCGTTTGTTTTCAAAACAATATACTACGGTATAAAGACAAATTAATTAGCTTTAATATGAATTTTATCTGGTTTAGATTGGTTGAGGGAAACTTATTTTACGCTGTTTTGAATAAAAGTGACCAATTTAATGTCCGAACACGCTTTCCAGATCTTGACCATTATATTTCATAAGATACGACCAATAAAAAATTACAATACCGACAGCGAAAGGATCAATTCCTTTGTTATGAAATGATTAAAGTGTGGTAATTGTGTCATAAATAGGCCTTAAAGCTGTCTATTGTTTTAATCTATTAGGAGACAATTTTGAACAAGTCTATTGTCTACTTAATTCTTTTAATAAACAAGATGTGTAATGCTTTACATCATAATCCTAGTAAACATTATTAAGCTCGTTAAGCTTGAAATTAAAAACCGTGTTTTAGGTGAAAAAACAGCTCCTGTACAGAAATAGTCATATTTACTTAACGGTATCATCAAATAGCGTGATTTTTTTTCCAGATGGTAGCACAGAAATGGCGCAATCATTTAAAGTTTTGTTTGCCTTGATTTTGTGGTCAAAAATATTTTTTTCTATTTTTTCAATTAGGGTACACTTTTTTTTGACTCACCCTGTACGTTGAATAAAAATACACTTTGTGTAATGCACTTATCAATTGCAGCCCCGGCCCCGGGGGACCCGGGGATAGCGGGGATTAGGGCCGGGACGTACAAATTGCCGATGTGACGTCCCGGCTACAGTCGTGTACGGTCCCCGCATGGCGGGGCACATATTTTTGTACGCCCCCGCTACAGTCCCGGCCCCCATGGGCCGGGACAAAGTGTACGGCGGCGTACGATCCCGGCCCCCCCTAGGCCGGGACAAAGTGTACGACGGCGTACTGTCCCGGCCCCCCATAGCCGGGGTGTACATTTTGTGTACCTTAGCGTACGTCCCCGCTATGTATGTGTACGCCGGGCTATGCCCCGGGGTGTACATTTGTGTACCCTAGCGTACAATGCCCGGCCATGCCCCGGCCTATTTTTTCAGTAATGTACGTCCCCGCTACGCCCCGGCTACACACCCCGGCTAGCGGGGGCACGTTTTGTACGTCCCGGCTACACGCCCCCGCATAGCCGGGCAACGTTTTTTGTACGTTTGCGTACGGTCCCCACATAGTCCCCGCCATGCCCCGGGTCCCCCGGGGCCGGGACTGCAATTGATAAGTGCATAATCACAATAAATGTTTATTTATTGTGGATAATGAATGCTTCATCATCAAATTGCTGATGTAAATATCAGTTTTTTTCTTCCTAGGGATTTTCCCTAGCCATTCATTAAACATGTGCAAAGTGATGCTCCGCATGGGCGGGCAATAGCGATCCAGGGGTGGCAATTATTAATCCCCTTGAAAGAAATAGAATTCATGATGACGTTTCTAGAATGTAAATCGTAATAAAACATCACTGGATCGGTAAGTGAGCGAGATTCACCCTGGTTTCAAATTATAATTTGCCAGATCTGAATCGATATCTGAATCGGCCCGATCTATACATTTTCTGATCGGAAATCGGCAGTACCGATCTTGGGTTGGATCGGCCATCACTAAACAAGACTAAATAAAGACTAAAAATTGCATATTTACAGATTGAATTCAAAACAAATGTGCTTAAAATTAACAGCAAGTCAACGTTATCGCAATCGAGCCCCATCGCAAATCATCCCTTTGATTGATATCGCTGATCAATGATGTGTCACATGTTGGTAACAATTCCTGGTTAGCCCTCTAATCTTGCAGAAAGCTGTTTCTACAGAACTATGCCGGCTTTTAGCTATCTAATCTCTCTACGCTATCCTATAGTCAGCATCATAATGCATATTAAAGTAATGCGTGTGAACACAACATGCATATGTGCGTTAACCAGCACACTTGATGATGTTGTAATGTTAACCAGCACAAAATGAGCGCGCGTCCTCATTTGCCAATCGTGAAATCGTCACACGCATATGCATGCATCTCGACGAAGCTACACGAACAACAACAAAATAGCTTGAATTTCGTAACAGTGACTATACTTTTTTAGGATAGTTTATCAGAGATGGATTTACCATAAAAATATTAGGACCTGTTTCTAACAGTGCCGTTAGCGGCTATTAGCTGGAATGTTCCATCTATATGTAGAAACATGCTCTAATTCACACACCATCGTATCACTATGTCAGTGATGGAATGCAAGATGTGGTGAAAAGCAATGATTTACCTCCTGAGCTGAGCCCAAGATGATTCTATGACGCGCCACAATTTGAATTGGACCAGGTGTTTTTGTGAGGATGTGCAGGCAGAAAGGTCACAGATTTGTCATAGAAAGCTCTCTTTTTAGACACATTATTTTTCCAGTCCCTCATCGAGATTAGTCTGGTCTGCAATTTTGTGAGGTGGTAGTCAGTCAAAGGACTGTTGAACCATAATGTCTAAAAGCTAACTTCTCAGCAAGCTTTTCTCAGCGATCTAGTGTTTGATATTTGATATGTATGTAACACCTATAACTCTCAAAATAAAAATAAACACATTGATTAACTGTCATACGATAACTTGTTTGTTGAAATTGATGCCATAGAGCTAAAAAAGATAAGTGTTACCTTCATGTAAGGGAGGCAGAGTTAGTCTAGGGTAAAGACTTCATTGAGGGATTTTACTGAATAAAGCTTATAATCCCAGAATGAAGTTTTCACGTTAGACTAGTTTCACCTTACAGGTGTCAAGGTTTCTCAGTGGTTTGGGTAAAAAACCCAATATTAACATGACATTTTGAGTTCAAGTCCTTGCAGTTACAGTTGGATATCTTCTATGCTATCAGAGTCTAGTTCTATTTAAGTAAAAGAATGGATAGATAAATGATATTTCATGGAAATTCAGTCTTGGTAATAATATAGTGTTGCTGATATGCTTTTTGCTACTCTTTTATTTTCAGGTGAATGCTACTACCCATTGAGTTTACCAAAGAAGAATCAGTACCCACAACCAGCTCAGAGTCTCAATGCCGAACCCTTTTCAGCTAAGTGCCTTCCTAAGGAATCATCCAATGAGACACTGTGTTCAAAGTACTACAATCACAATTTCTCTGGGCTCAACATCACAGTTACGGTATCGCCATACAGTAAGTAGATGATTGTTTGAATTGAGGAATGGATAGGGGATCACTAATCTCTGGCGCGAAAGTTTTGGACATGAATTATTTATTTTTCTTATGAACAAAAAGATTGAGCCAAATTTTGTCAGTAGAGTTCCATGTTGCACTGACATGACCACTGGCACTGCTCCGTTTTTCGTTTGGCGTTTTGTTAGTGATGTCCCGTTTTTGATATTATTTTCGATATAAAAATAATAGTCATCTCCCTGATGCTCGCCTGGCAGTTTTTGATATTATTTTCCATATACAAATAATAGTCATCTCCCTGATGCTCGCCTGGCAGTTTTTGATATTATTTTTTTAGGCTCTCACATTTTTTACTGTTTCTAAACTTAGAAACTTGCTTTAAGTGGACTTAAATGAAACAAATCATTTGTTTGTTATTAGACTGCTTCAGTAACTTATAGAGTACAAAAACCATACCATGGTGTGCATATTAAAGATATGGCGGCCATTTTGGAATAAAAATAGCAAAAAATCATGACCAGCAACATGTAATTTATTTTACTTAGCCTAAAAGTAATCGCTAATTCAGCAGAGCCAAGTGTTACATGTAATCTGATTTAATCAACTAGATCATGCTTTTGAGTTCTGAACCGTAATAGAAATGATTGCCACAGGAAATTTATTTTATGTTCTTGCACATCATTCGGAAAGGTGCGTGATCCCATTACGAGGGATTTATGTCATTACTTTTCTGGTGAATACCTGATCTATGTCATATAGCAATGAACATTTATCACAATTTATGATCAATGTTCATTGCTAAATTGAGTGCATTGATTGATAGTAATCTTTGTTGAGCAGGAGTTTCTATACCCAAAGAGTTTGTACACATGGATAGAACAATGGCGTATCCAGGACTGTTTGGATGGGGGGGCCAAAAAAACCTGAAGCCATCTTGTTGATCTTAAATATTGAAACGTTGAACCTAATACGCGCGAAGCGCGCACAAAATTGTGATTTTAACACTAAAAATGTAGAGTATGACGTTTTTAACGTCCCCCACATAGTATTTTAAGTATTTGGTGTGGTTTGAGGGCCATGATTATATTAAAACCTCTAGAAACATTCGCGCGGAGCGCGCAAAATTTTAGAGTCTTTGAGTTTTTGAACTAAAATGGTCATGAAAAACTGTCCTGAAGCCATCTTGTTAAGCTTACATAATGAAATATTAAAACTCTGCGCAAAAAATTGCATTTCTAACACTAATGGTCCTGTATGATAATAACGTCCCCTACATAATATTTAGAATTTTTGGTGGGGTTTGAGGGTCATTATAATGTTAAAACCTATTCGCGCGGAGCGCACAATATTTTTGAGTTTTTGAACTAAAATTGGTCATGGAAAACTGTCCTGAAGCCACCTTGTTAAGATTAAATAATGAAATATTGAAATTAATTTCAATTTCTAATGACATTTCTAACGCACTTAAATGGTCCGGTATGATGTCCCCACATAATATTTAAAATATTTGATATGGTTTGAGGGCCATTATAATGTTAAAACCTGTAGAAAATATGCGCGCGGAGCGCGCAAAATTCGAGTTTTAACTAAAATGGTCATGGAAAACTGTCCTGAAGCAAAAAATTGCATTTCTAACATTAATGGTCCAGTATGATAATAACGTCCCCCACCTAATATTTAGAATTTTTGGTGTGGTTTTTGCATTAAAACTTTGGTCCAGTATGATGTCCCCCACATATTTAGAATATTTGGTGGGTCTGATCCATATAATGTTAAAACCTGCAGTAAATATTCACGCGGAGCGCGCAAACATTTTGACTTTTTTAACTAAACTGGTCATGGAAAACTATCCTGAAGCCATCTTGTCAAGCTTGAATAATGAAACATTGAAACTAATGCGCGAAGTACGCAAAAATTGACATTTCTAACACTTAAATTGGTCCAGTATGACGTTGTTAACGTCCCCAACATAATTTTTAGAATATTTGGCATGGATTGAGGGTCATTATAATATTAAAACCTGTAGAAAATATGCGCGCGGAACGCTCACTATTTTTCAGTTTTTGAACTAAAATGGTCATGGGAAACTGTCCTGCAATGCCATCTTGTGAAGCTTGAATATTGAAACATTCAAATTAATGCGCGCGATGTACGCAAACATTGACATTTCTAACACTTGAATGGTCCAGTATGATGTTTTTAACGTCCCCACATAATATTTAGAATATTTGGTGTGTTTTGAGACCCATTATAATGTTGAAACCTGTTGAAAAAGTGAGCGCGAATCGAGCAAGAAAAAACCAGTTTTTAAACAAAAATGGTCCAGAAAAAACGTTCCTGAAGCCCTCTTGTTAAGCTTGAATAATGAAACATTGAAACTAATACGTGCAAATCGCGCAAAAATTGGCATTTTTAACATTATAAGGTCTAGTATAACGTTTTTAACGTCCCTCACATTAAAATTATGGGGACGTGACCCCGTACCCCCCCCCCCATTTGCGCCGCATATATCCCTTCCTCCTCCCCTACCTCCTTCTCTTCCTCCTTCTCCTCTTCCTCCTTCTTCTCCTCTTCCTCCTTCTCCTCTCCCTCCTTTTTTTTTAACACTTTTTTCAATGGGGGGGGGGGGGGGGGGGGGGGGCCTGCTGGCCCCCCCCCCCCTGGATACGCCACTGGGATAGAACAGTATCGAATTCAGAAACTTTAAAAAATGTAATATGCTGTTATATGATCTTGCTATCAAACTAACTCAAAGATATATTATATTTTACCAAAGCTTTAGCATTCATAGTATACAGAGATTTTCGGATTTATATAAAAATAAAAAAACTAGTGAGATCATTTTGTAATGTATTGATGCCCCCCCCCCCCCCCCCATTTTGTTCTTTAAATATGTGGATGAATTGAGAAATAAGCATGGATAATATTTGATGGTGGAAATAGTATCAATTTCCCTGTCTAGGCATGCTTGTCTGAAATGATTGGTAGACTGAAGAAAATAATGAACAACATTCTATCTGTTATAAACTGAGGAAATAGATTTACCAGTGAATAGAATCACTTTCACATTATTTACACTTATTTATTTACTTCATTGTATGGCTTAAGGACAGGTGGCTATCTAGGTTGTTCAAACAGCAAAAAATATAACGAGTATCATGTCTTGATTGATTTTGAAAAATGGGAGGATAGTCTTTCCCCGGGGTGCTCAGTGGTCATTACAAGAGGGGTATCATGCGTGTCCAAGAAATCACGTAATTAGGGTAGTTTTTCAAGCTGGGTACGTTACGTACGTAACGTGAATAGGGTATCAAAACAAGCCAAATTAAGAAAAAGGGTATACTTTTTACATCATTGGCTTTCGTATTTAGGGTCCTTATTTGCTCCATGAGGATTATAAATTAGCCATGATACATGAGCGAGATGTATTTCTCAAATTGTATCCTTCGCAAGTGATCTGATAAATCAGCTCGGTATTTGTTTCATAATACTTTTAACTTATTAGGGAAGGAAAAAAGGGTTAGAAATGTGTCATACATCGTAAAGAGGTTTTAAAACTATACAAATTACTTGCTTAGGGTATCAAAATATGTTGAGTACTTGTTTAGGGTATCAAAATATGTTGAGTACTTGTTTAGGGTATTGGAAGTACTGATATTACTTGCTTAGGGTATGTAAAATACTGTGCCATACTTGTTTAGGGGGTGCTTTTTCACATTGACATGATTACGTATTTAGGGTACTTTTTGAAAGTCCTTGGACGCGCATGATACCCCCTTGTAATGACCACTGAGCACCCCGGGAGTCTTTCTCCTGGAATCGTTTCCACGCATCATCAACATCACATGAAATACTTCAACTTGTTTTTCATTGACCAATTGTGTAAAGACAAGCAAGTGCCCCTTGTTTTGTCTCACCTGATATAGCATGAGACTTGGTACTCATTCCTGTCTGGGGTTCTGCGTCCAGTGTATGGATTGCTTGATCATGTTTGCATGAATGGGAGTTATAAAGTGTGAGTGATTGAGGGCAATTATAACTCATCATGCTAATCATACACAAATCAATTGAAAGATGATACTCTTATCAGCCCAAATTTGTGTGTATACATTTTCACATTTTCAGTATCAGTGATAGGGAAAATAGGATGGTAATGCCACAACTCTATCAAAGAAAAAAACAATTATATTTCTCCTCAAACATGATACTTGAGATTGAGAACTCCTTGATCTCATCAGCATTGTTTGATTTTGTTGGTGTGGATTACACAAAGCTTTTTATATTACTATACTTATTCCATAATATTGAGATTTCTGATAAAAAATGGTTATGAATATCAGATTCTCTGCCAAATGTTCTTCTTTTTGTAGTCTTTATAACAACGCCATGGTGAACATCTGAGTTTCCAAGGTTGGTTGGTTGATAAGGGGCAGCTATAATTGTAGATAAGACCACAGCATATCAATAGAAAGAAGTGATTAAGACAGTCAGCGTTGATTAAATAATCATAAAAGGAAGAAAGTCTCAAGTGTCAAGCTAAAAACTGTGAGCAAAATCAAATCAAAGATTGCCTGACCCAAGGGAGAGTCTTTACAATATCTGAATATCCTCAGGTTTGTTAACTTTAGCAGAATATTGAGAGATATTTCCTTGCATTGATACATTTTGGTCTGAATGCGTCTTTTTTCCCTCCTGAAATATAATATAAAAAAGTCTTTACTTTTCTGTATGAGCGTGTGATGTAACATGACATTTGCAAAATTCAATAGTGTCAAATCAGTAAAATGTTGTTAAATGTCATGCAGTTGATTACAAAATGATTGTATAATTAAAGGGACATCGCTGTGTGTCAGTTCTACAGAGGGTACTTTGGCTGGTACTGTTAGAATATGAACATTTCATTTTACAAGCAAGAAATGGCATGATGCCCAAAGGGAAATTCTCATTTCTGAATCATTACTTTCATTTAACCGGTTTCATTTAATGTCACATAATTTGCAGTAATTATTTATTAATAAAATACTCATATATTTACAAATGTGTGGTGCATTCATGACTACTTTGGTTCTACATGAAACACATTATACAGGGTTGCCAAATTTTGCGCAGTCATTACATTTTCTGTTTGCAACCTGTAAAAAAGAAATTCAGATTTCTTTTCTTTTCTTTATTCCCCACATTCCGCACTGCCAATGACCCTATAAGTTTTTGAATACACCAAGTATATCACCAAGGGGTGTTTCAAGGAAATACGGAAGTGTTGCTATAGAATGTTGATCTGTTCAAACTTAACATTACAACTAGCATAGACCCTTGGATGGCTTTAATTCTTTTTTTCTTTTTTGATACACTTGGATTATCACCTCAAAGCTGCTTGGGTTTCATGGAAAGAAGGAAGTGTTTATTTATAACACCTTCAATCTTAAGTTTGTATAGCAAGTTGCAAATTGCATAACTGTAACAGAGAGATTTTGTGTTTTGGATAGCTGACACAAAACATCCTTTGGAACCACCCCCCCCCCCCCCCCCCCCCCCCTCCCCTCCCCTCCATTCAAAACGATCGGATGAACATGACTTCTAAATACGTAACCTCATTTGAAATCCTAAGATTATATGCATTGTTATAGCCTAGAGATACTTGAATAGAGTTTTAAGTGTTCCCTCCAAAATTACCACTACTCCAAGACACTGGATATTTCTATATCTATAATTCCATGTCTCACTACAATCCAGCTCAGATGTGAGGCATAAGAAGAAAAAAACAAGTTTGTCTCAGAAGACATCGCATGTAGCTTTTAAAATTTGAATTTCAGCGCATATAACTTATCGGTCTCCATTTTATTCTTGAACTTTTGAAAATGATACATTTAAATTTTAATTTCACATTGTGAAGTATCATATCAGCTTCATTTTCAAGCTGCTTGCTTGCTTTACTCGGCTGTTGTGCGATCTACGATGGCCTCTCCACACTTTTCGGTCATTCATTGCTGTCTTTTTATGTTACAGGTGTCCAATCCAGTATCTTGCACGAGTAATTCTATAAATGTCAGAGCATGTCTTCCCGGTTTTCTTTTGCCTTGCTTGGGGATCCAGTGCACCAGTTTGGATACTGGCTCCTCACTTCTGAAACAGTGGCCAGCAAACCTTGTTCGTTCGTATCTTCTGAATCTTCTGGCTTATTTTGGGGAGGTCACCATACAATTGGGTATTTGATATGTATTATTTTTAGTTGACATTGAGTACTGCTCTCAGCGTCCTGGTGTAGCAGCCATCAAACTCTTTCTGTAACTTGGGAGTAATGGTCCAAGCTTTGCATCCATATAACAGTACTGACTCTACCGTAAGGCAGACAGGTGAAGATTGAATTTTCAAGAGAGAGTTGACATTTATATTATGGACATTTTGCTACATTCTCTCCATGCTTTGCGTCGCTTAACCCTAACTCCCCGGATGTTTATTTGTGAATTAAACTATCAGAGGAGAAAAATGGGTCAGATTTGAGGGGAAAATCGATCTCCGCACGTGCCGCGGATCAAACCCGGCCGCGTGCGTGCGAATCTGATGCCCTACCGACTGAGCTACACGGGCGAGGTTCAAAAAACTTTTCTTTTAACAAGTTGAACCACGCGCTAAGCATGGCACGAGATTGATGGGGCTGCCGCGCGGTACAAGATTGTAGCACTGTCATGTTTTGTAGTGTCCTGGAAGGTTAGGGTTAATGTCCTTAGCTGTACTCTCCATCCAGGCACGAAGATATTTAAATTCTTGAACCTCCTCCAACTTAAACATCATTTGTCTGTATGGATACATTCTGACTTTGGTTTTATGACATAAATTTTGTCTTGCCAGCATTCACTTTCAGACCGACCTTTGCTACTGATGTCTCAATTCTTGCTGACAAGAGTAAAATTGCCACATACAAATAGAAGTTAAATTAATTTAGTTCAACAAAATGTGATTTGTTTAGTGTTAAAATATACAGTTCACAGAGCCCGTCTCATTGCTTCACAGAGCCCGTCTCATGTTAAAAAAGATTAAAAAAAGATACTGCATTTCGCGTAGCATTTTTTTCTATAAAAAAGTGCATCGATTTTGCATACTGTAAAAGCCAATATTTTTGTGTAAAGATATTTTCGCGCATTTTTATATCATAGACATTTCGCGAATTGTTTTTTTCGCGGGCGACCTTTTAGATGCATTGCATGAATGTTGAAAACAGTATTTTCGCGTGTTATAATTTTCGCCGAAAAACATTTTGTGTGAAAAGCGCAAAAATTAAACTACCGCAAAAATGTAAGCTTTTACAGTAGCCTTTTTGCAGGTTTCTTCTGGGATAAACTTGTTGGCCTTTAGAATCAAAACATTCAATCCTGTGATGCTATTCACATTATGCGTCTGTAGATAAGCATATAATAGGGTTTGTGATCTTTCCATCTGATATAACTGTAGCAAATCATTTTTTTTGATATAGATTCATCAGGATTGTTCATAAATATGTGATAAAAATGTTCTTTTGACGAATCCAATAAATCGTACTTACTAGTTACGTTTCGACTCCTTACTGAGCTGGAGTCTTCATCTGACTGGCAACCTTCTGATTTGTCCTATTGGTTTTATAGGCACGATTCTCGCCGGTAGAGGGCGGAGTTTCAATCAGTTGATCGTAAATGTTATTCAACTTGTAAGCCCCCTCGTCCTTATTCATTGTGTCTTGTCCTCGCCTGCGGATCCAGATGGCTTCTTTGAGCCATCTCGTGGTTTTATGTCCTTCTTTATCAATGATTTTGGCCTCGTCCCAATTTATGGCATGATTCGTGGCAGCCACATGGTCCGTGATGGCCGATTTGTGTTGTTCGCCTACTGACGCCTTTCTCACTGCCCGTGTGTAAGACCTAGCCTCAAATTTATCAACCTCAGTTTTATGCTCTTTAAGTCTTGTCCCGAATAAGCGACCGCTCTCTCCTATGTAAGTTTTCTTACAACCGTTGCACAGAATTTCATACACAATTTCCGGAGTATGGTCTGGGTCCCGCTTGTCTTTTGGGTGGACTAACAGTTTTCGAAGCGTCGTGTGTGGCTTCATAGCCGTGGCGAAGCCGTGTTTCTTAAATACTCTTGATGCTTTCTCAGATAATCCCTTGACGTAAGGGATGACTACCAGGCCCTTGGATTTGTTGGCGTCGTCTTTCTTTGTGTTGGTTTTTTTCTCCTTTTTGCAGTTTCTTGCAGACTCAACTTTTTGGATGGACCATTTGGGGTAGCCGCAGTTGGTTAACGCGATTTCTAACATTTTTCTCCTCTTCCCGCTTGTCCTCGTCTTCTGTTATTAGACTGTCTTTTCTGTCGAGAAGTGTGCGAATGACGCCCAACTTTTGATGGGATGTGAATTGTAGATACTGGTCTGTGTGGGTTTTCTTCCTGTAAATGCAGAGTTTTGTGCTGCCATCCGGCTTCCTGATTATTAGTGTGTCTAAGAAAGGAATGCGACCCTCTTCCTCTTCCTCGTACGTGAACTTAATGTTCCCCGTAGGATCGATGGTGTTGAGGTGTTCTGTTAGATTATCTACTTCTCCTTTCTTCACTATCTCCAAGATATCGTCCACATATCGCTTCCATAGTCTTGGCTTACAATTTAACGGAGCAGTAGCCATGGCTTTTTGTTCAAGCCATTCCATAAACAGGTTTGCTGCAATGGGACTAAGTGGGCTGCCCATGGCGGCCCCAGCGTTTTGCACATATATGATGCCCTTGAAGCTGAAGTAAGTGGTGGTGAGGCAGAACTTGATGAGTTCCATCAAATCTCCGACAGAGAGGCGCGTTCTTTCCCCAAGCTTTTTGTCTTCGTCCAATCTCTGCTTTATGATCTCGAGAGTCAAGTTGATCGGTGTGTTGGTGAATAACGATATGACATCATGTGAATTAAGTAGTTCCTCCTCCTCGACTGTAATGTCAGTTAAATCATCCGCGAGTTGTTTGGAATTGAGGACATGATGTTGGGTCTTTCCAACTAATGGACCGAGAATGTCCGCCAATGATCGGGACACATTGTAGGTGATGGAACCGATGCAGTCAACAATGGGACGAAGTGGAGTGCCTTCCTTGTGAATTTTGGGGCTACCGTAGATACGTGGGACATTTTCTGCTGTAGGATACTTGTATTTCTTGTCCGCTGGCGTGATCTTCTCCTCTTTCTCAAGTCTGGTTATGATGGAAACTAACTGTCTTTTGTATGATGCTGTAGGATCCTTGATTAACTTGGTGTAAGTTTTTTCATCACTGAGTAGAGTGGTAAGCTTCTTGTCGTACTCATCCGTATCCAAAATTACTGTGGCTTTGCCCTTGTCAGCTGGGAGGATAGTAATAGATTTTACTTTTTGTAGCTGTTTTATGGCTTTCCGTTCCTCGCTCGTGATGTTGGACTTGGGCGTTTTTGATGATTTCAACGTACCTACTATTTCTGACCTTAGTTGTGCTGCTTTTCCTGCTGGTAATTTCCAACACGCTTTTTCACAGGAGACAATATATTCGTCGACGATTGACTGCTGCGTGACAGATTCCGGCGAGACTGCATAATTCAGCCCCTTGGCTAAAACTTTGGTTTGCGAATCGGTTGTCTTATATTTTGATAAGTTGATAACCCACCGTTTTAGTTGAGTGCCGCTAAGATCCGGATTTCCATTTTCCACGCTGTTTTGGTGTTTTGAAAGGCTAGATTCCTTTTTGTTGATCAAGCGTTGGTATTTCCGGGTTTGACGGGCGCGGACATGTTGATATTCTTGTTCGCGAGATTTCTCGAGATGTTGCGAGATCCTTTGTTGAACGTTGTCAGGGAAGCCGCGGGCTTTTAAAACATCGTCGGCTTTAGATTTCTTCAGAATTTAAGTTACTAATATTGTTGTTTATAACACGCACACGTTCACGGAGGAGCTCTTTCTCGGCTTTTTGTATGATATTGCGGGCTTTGTTAGTGTTGATATGGCATTTGAGGCGTAGGAAATCGGCCATCACGGACCATGTGGCTGCCACGAATCATGCCATAAATTGGGACGAGGCCAAAATCATTGATAAAGAAGGACATAAAACCACGAGATGGCTCAAAGAAGCCATCTGGATCCGCAGGCGAGGACAAGACACAATGAATAAGGACGAGGGGGCTTACAAGTTGAATAACATTTACGATCAACTGATTGAAACTCCGCCCTCTATCGGCGAGAATCGTGCCTATAAAACCAATAGGACAAATCAGAAGGTTGCCAGTCAGATGAAGACTCCAGCTCAGTAAGGAGTCGAAACGTAACTAGTAAGTACGATTTATTGGATTCGTCAAAAGATCATTTTTATCACATGTAGCAAATCAATTCATTTGTATACTATACATTTCTTGGTACTAATATTAGGATACAGTTTTAGCAAGACATACGAGGGTCATTCAATATGTTCTACCTCCTACCTACTTTGCAAATATGTTTTAGCTAGCCTTATGAAATTTTGCACAATTGTAGCTTTGTATCCTAGCTACAAATATAAAGTAAATTGGTCTGAATACTGGTTGTACTTTCCTAGAGATGCAGTGAAAACTGAATGCCCATTTAGTTTGACAGAAATAGCAAAATGGCTCCCAAAGGCTTTTATTTTGGTTAATACTAAGTGACAAGACATACCAATCGGTCAAGTATAACCACTTAGTACTTCATATACACCTAGCAACAAAAGTCCCTGACCAGGTGCTTTGAGGTTGGCTAATTCAAAATAGATAGTCGGTACCAAAAATCTGAGACATACATTAAATGAGCAAATTTCTTCTCCGCAGTTTGATACCTCATTCAACAAAATCGAATGGATACTTTTTAAGTTATGGCGGTTTCAATGACCGCGCATAACAACAGCAAAATTGCACTAAAAGTATAGGAAATCATTGATTTGTGTGTGATTACGCACTGGGGGTGTGTGTAAAGATAGCAAAGACTTTCATTCTTCACAGCTCACTCCAGACCCATTCATCCAGATAGCACAGAGTTATGACAGTATTCACACACAAATCAATGATTTCCTATACCTAGTGCAACTTTGCTGTTGTTATGCGCGGTCATTGAAATCGCCATAACTTTTAAAGTATCCATTCGATTTTGCTGAATGAGGTATCAAACTGCGGAGAAGAAATTTGCTCATTTAATGGATATTTCAGATTTTTGGTACCGATTATCTATTTTGAATTAGCCAACCTCAAAGCACCTGGTCAGGGACTTTTGTTGCTAGGTGTATATCTTTAACAGACTATAAAATAAAGGAATGAACAATTTGTTGGACAAAATGGGCTCTCTCTCTAGCCGGGACCAGTCAAGAGAACCGTAAGTTCATTGCTCCTGTCAGGAATGCAGCTAAACTCATATTTGTCGGAAATATCACATAGTTTTCTCCTTGATTGTATTCGTCATTTGCATTATGTCTGTGATTATATTATCACACCTTTCCTTTTCCTGTTAACATTTTTCATCTCCAAATTTCTCTCCTTTCTGAATAAAATTAAATAGGAAGATGGTTGGGAGATTGAATTGAAATTGGATGATGATAGTTAATATTCTGATTAAATGTGGAATGTTTTTGACCATTTTATTTTGCCAGATATAACTAGAAGATCACATGGTGTTTTACTATGTTAATTATCATTATGCAAATTTAAATTCATAGTGCCATTTTCTAGGGAGAGAGATACATGTTTACAACATAAGCTATTTCCGTTAGTTCACCACACAGCAATCAACCTCTGCTTTCGTCTAGCCGTCGTCTTAGAGAGCTTGTTTCCACATTTCAAGTAGTTTACATCTACTTACGACTGGCTGGATTGCAATGAAAACAGGATGTGATCGCATCGCTGAGATGAATTACAATTGTATTGCCAATATAGAGGCATAAAAATATAATTTCCGGCTTTCTTGAAGTTATCCCTCAAAGTGCTACTATCTGCCACTGCTTCTAAACCTGCTTTGATTGGATCTAAAGAAAGACATATAATTTATTTAACCAATCAGAGACTGGGAAGAATGTTTAACCCTAACCCTGGTTTAGGGTTTTTAATAGGGATCACATTTTTGGAAGAGAAAACGTCAACTAAATTGCTGGGGACTGGCCGGGAATTGGCCCATCATCCACCTACTAAGCCACGGCCCTTAGCTACTCGTTCACGCAGTATACCGTGCTCACTATATAGGCTCGGTTGATTACGTTATCGAAAACTGTCAGCACATGCGCTTGGAGATAGGCTTAAAAGTAGTATTTTTAGCAGGGGCGGTTGGGTTAATAAAACGCAAACATTAAAAATTTAAAAAAATACTATAACCCTAACCCCAATTTTACCGGGATCACAAATTTTTGATGAGAAAACACCAACTAGGGGAATCTATCTGGGGACTTTACTTAGCCCCCACCCTCAGCTACTCATTCACGCAGTATACCGCGCTCACTATATAGGCTTTAGTGATTACGTCATCAAAAACGGTCCGCTCATGCGCTTAGAATTTAGAAGTAGTATTTTTTAGCATTTTGAGGGGTGGGGGTTGGGTTAATAGACAGCAAAGAGCTATTGAGTTTGAAATTCCCTAGAGGCCCCTTCAATTGTTTGTAATTTCTTAAATGTGTTTCTAAGACAATGCTTACTCCTCTGGGTAAAATGTCATTTGGAAATTATCTGTTAAGAAAAGGGCAATGTCTCTTAAAAACTTATTGTAGTGACAGTCTCAAAGTTGTTTTGCCATCAGTGAAACATTTTGTAATTACATATATCTTTGTTGGCCATTCAATGTCTTTGAAAAAAGATAAAATATTCATGCACACTTGAATCCTACTTCCGCTCTAATATTCTTGGTTGTGTAATACCACATCAATAACAAATGTACTCGGCAAAGAAGCTTTTAAATATTCAATGTAGATTTGTTTCAGAGACTCACTCACTCAGATGCGGCTTTGCTATATGAAGTACTTGTCCCATATGTGTTTCTGCATCAGATTTGGATTTTCTATTATTCTGTTTTAAGTCTATACACCGTATTTATCAAACTCGGTTATATAAATTGCATTTAAGTAATTGGTAAATATTCAACAGGATTTATTCATTGCAAATTCGGACATTTATTTTGATAATTAATCCTACCCTCCCTCCTCGTGTATTTGTGAATTAAACAATGAAACTATCAGTGGAGAAAAAACAGGTAAATTAGGGGAAAGTCCAGCTGCGCCGGCACCAGGAATTGAACCTGTGTCGCCTGCGTAGAAGTCCCAGCTCTACATGATTGCCCCATGGAGTCAGCTTTGAACCTGTGTCGCCTGCGTAGAAGTCCCAGCCCTACATGATTGCCCCATGGAGTCAGCTTTGAACCTGTGTCGCCTGCGTAGAAGTCCCAGCCCTACATGATGGCCCCATGGAGTCAGCTTTGAACCTGTGTCGCCTGCGTAGAAGTCCCAGCCCTACATGATTGCCCCATGGAGTCAGCTTTGAACCTGTGTCGCCTGCGTAGAAGTCCCAGCCCTACATGATTGCCCCATGGAGTCAGCTTTGAACCTGTGTCGCCTGCGTAGAAGTCCCAGCCCTACATGATGGCCCCATGGAGTCAGCTTTGAACCTGTGTCGCCTGCGTAGAAGTCCCAGCCCTACATGATGGCGCCATGGAGTCAGCTTTGAACCTGTGTCGCCTGCGTAGAAGTCCCAGCCCTACATGATTGCCCCATGGAGTCAGCTTTGAACCTGTGTCGCCTGCGTAGAAGTCCCAGCTCTACATGATTGCGCCATGGGGTCAGCTTTGAACCTGTGTCACCTGCCTAGAAGTCCCAGCCCTACATGATTGCCCCATGGAGTCAGCTTTGAACCTGTGTCGCCTGCGTAGAAGTCCCAGCCCTACATGATTGCCCCATGGAGTCAGCTTTGAACCTGTGTCGCCTGCGTAGAAGTCCCAGCCCTACATGATGGCCCCATGGAGTCAGCTTTGAACCTGTGTCGCCTGCGTAGAAGTCCCAGCCCTACATGATTGCCCCATGGAGTCAGCTTTGAACCTGTGTCGCCTGCGTAGAAGTCCCAGCCCTACATGATTGCCCCATGGAGTCAGCTTTGAACCTGTGTCACCTGCGTAGAAGTCCAAGCCCTACATGATTGCCCCATGGAGTCAGCTTTGAACCTGTGTCGCCTGCGTAGAAGTCCCAGCCCTACATGATTGCCCCATGGAGTCAGCTTTGAACCTGTGTCGCCTGCGTAGAAGTCCCAGCCCTACATGATTGCCCCATGGAGTCAGCTTTGAACCTGTGTCACCTGCGTAGAAGTCCCAGCCCTACATGATTGCCCCATGGAGTCAGCTTTGAACCTGTGTCGCCTGCGTAGAAGTCCAAGCCCTACATGATGGCGCCATGGAGTCAGCTTTGAACCTGTGTCACCTGCGTAGAAGTCCCAGCCCTACATGATGGCGCCATGGAGTCAGCTTTGAACCTGTGTCGCCTGCGTAGAAGTCCAAGCCCTACATGATTGCGCCATGGAGTCAGCTTTGAACCTGTGTCGCCTGCGTAGAAGTCCCAGCCCTACATGATTGCCCCATGGAGTCAGCTTTGAACCTGTGTTGCCTGCGTAGAAGTCCCAGCCCTACATGATTGCCCCATGGAGTCAGCTTTGAACCTGTGTCGCCTGCGTAGAAGTCCCAGCCCTACATGATGGCGCCATGGAGTCAGCTTTGAACCTGTGTCACCTGCCTAGAAGTCCCAGCCCAACATGATTGCCCCATGGAGTCAGCTTTGAACCTGTGTCGCCTGCGTAGAAGTCCAAGCCCTACATGATTGCCCCATGGAGTCAGCTTTGAACCTGTGTCACCTGCGTAGAAGTCCCAGCCCTACATGATGGCGCCAGCTTTGAACCTGTGTCACCTGCGTAGAAGTCCCAGCCCTACATGATTGCGCCAGCTTTGAACCTGTGTCACCTGCGTAGAAGTCCAAGCCCTACATGATGGACCCATGGAGTCAGCTTTGAACCTGTGTTGCCTGCGTAGAAGTCCAAGCCCTACATGATTGCGCCATGGAGTCAGCTTTGAACCTGTGTCGCCTGCGTAGAAGTCCAAGCCCTACATGATTGCGCCATGGAGTCAGCTTTGAACCTGTGTCGCCTGCGTAGAAGTCCAAGCCCTACATGATTGCGCCATGGAGTCAGCTTTGAACCTGTGTCGCCTGCGTAGAATACCAAACAGGACATCAGTAACACTTAAGAGTCTTAGAGAAATAGCTTTATTTAGCTTTATATATAAAATAATAAAGTTCACAGTTTCCAAATAGTTTCCAAATAGGACAACATTTTTACATGAACAAAAGAAGTGATCAATATGATCAATAACATTACACAAATCATAAATATTTGACCCTTCTTTGCCCATCTTATACAGCATTGTTAGGTATAAGTATTTCCCAATTTAGTGAAATAAAACATGCTTCTTTCTTTGGTACATTATAAAAGGAAGTTTACTCCAAATGAGATCCCATTGGAAATCAAAATCAGAAATCTATTTACCCCAAAATGTTGACATGTTGGCAATGTATATAAATAATGATTGAATCATGATTTTGGAAGGTTAATGCAATAAAACTTAACATTAATCAAAGGATGTTGATCCATATCAAAATCCTTCAATATATAATCCCCCTACCAATATATAACTTATAATTCCCCTACCAATATAGCACACTAACTGACATCTGTACAAAATTGCTCCTGTTGTCAGCTCTCTAAAGAGAGTTTTTAAATATAGTTCGTATCCATTGCCTTCATTCATGGCAACCCATATCTACATGAATGATGTAGTTATCCAGCTAGGTCAATATTGCTTTCATGAATTCCTATGGCATCGGATCAACATATTTTGATCTTAGTACAAAGGTGGTTCGGATATAAAGAAACGCAAACCAGAATTGAGCTGTCCCATCCAAAACAAAGTGTTGCTATGCTCAATGCTGGTTTTGCTGATTTTGTGATCAGATTGCTTTATTTCAAATTCAGCTTTCAACTGCTGTAAACATAGACATTTTCGCACTACATTAATTTTCGCGCTCCAAGCAGCTGCCGCGAAAATAAAAACACACAATAATGAACTTTTAATCGCGAATTTAAAATCAAGCGAAATGTCTGAAAATTGGCAAAGCGTGAAAATTACCACTTTTACAGAAATGGGTATTCTCTTTGTTTAGATGCAATAACTATATCAGTAAGAGACTAATGATAATCATACTTTTCAGGTTCAATAATTGTGATGACTAATAATAACCATTTGAATGAATATGGTCAGGTTTGAACACAGACAAATTGCCCTAATAATGAATGTCTCTAATTATATGAATTCATTCAAATATTAAATATTTAACTAATTTGTAATAGATGCTGCTTGTTCTACTTGTCTATTGAGTTTAAAGGATGACTGTGTATGTTGTTTAGCGATTGCTGTAAATAATCTGAACTTTCTACTTTGAAATCAATGAATTTCCAGGGGGAAAAGCCCAAACGGGGATTTCCTGAGGTCCCTAAAAATATTAAGATTCTTCACAGGTGTTATCCTGATTCATAAACCTCATTAAACCATTGTCATTCAATGATTTGTACATTATTTGGACCCCAAATTATGTATTCAAAGGTTTTTACATTTTACTGCATTTTTCAAATCCTCATCACAAACCAATGTGTGTTGATGAAAGCATAAATACCGGAAAGATACTGTCGACTAACCATTTCAAGGCATTTCTCTCCAGTATTTATGTTACAACTGTGTTGTGAAATGTACAGTGCGTCTGTGGTATTACATGCACATCTACCTCAATTCAACATGACACATACAGTAACAACTGTTTACATGTATTTATCTGTTCCGTTCTTGTGGTTGTGCATATATTGTGAAAGATTGGATATAGTTGGGGATTCACGATGCATCAGTGAAATAATGATTCTAATTTAAAAGTTGTCATGGATTTTCTCTACGATAAGATTAATATAATGACATGTACAAGTCTCCAATTAAGCGAGTCTGGACCAAGAGCCACATATTTGGAAAACGTGGCTCCTGGTCCTCTAATTTTCTAGTGAACCAGGAGCCATTTTAGTAGAACCAGGAGCCATTTTCAAAAAGCATCAAAATGCTAATATATTGATTGTTTCTGCAGCTTTATATATTCATAGTCTCATCCAGTACACTGACAATATTTTCTTACCCTAAATCAAACATCATGCCTTACATGGAAACATCACATTGATTGTGTGTCTAAAACAATTGCTAGAAATATTGGTGTCATGAACAAACTCAAGCACTTTGTTCCAACCCGTATATTACATACTCTTTACTGTACCCTTATCTTGCCTTATTTAAATTATGGTGTACTTATTTGGGGAAACACTTGTAAATCCTACCTGGACAAGATTGTTAAGCTTCAAAAATGGGCAATAAGAACTGCTTCTTGTAGTCACTATAGAAGTCACACTGGACCAATTTTTGCCAAATTTAATATGTTAACAGTCACTGATATGTATACTCTTGAATTGGGTACATTTATGTATAAATACACCGTAAATGAGTTACCTTCTTCATTTAAAGACTACTTCAAAAAACGTTCTGACATCCACAACTATTCGACAAGGCATAGTAACAACTTCAATCTAACTAAAAATAAGAGAATATTCTCGGATCACTCAGTTCGCACTAGTGGCCCCCATCTTTGGAACTCTCTCGAAAATTCATACAAAATTTCAAATTCGGTAAAACATTTTCGTAATAAATTCAAGCAAAAACTAATTTCAAGTTACGATTAATTGATTTTTTTTTAGAGCACTATTTCAATTTCACTTTATGGTTATTTGATGATTTTTTTTTGTTGAGCTTTGTCCTTTGTCTTGTCCGGTATATATTGTTGGTGTCATATTTAGGTTTTAAATTTGGCTGTATTGGTTTTGTGTTTTATTGTCCCAGGGCTTCAGGAGATGGCACTTTACAGGCCTTTTTGGCCTTCTAGCCGTCTCCTCCATAACCGTTTCGTTTTTCTGTTGTTGTAAATTATCTGATTGTTTCTTACTGATTTTTGATGTAATTTGATGTTATTTGTGATTTTAATGTTATGGTAATAAATGATGAATGAATAATATCAATGTCATGTCAAAAAGGTAAAATATAATTACATAAGTATAATGCTTGCGTCATCAGTATTTCAGATTTGATGTAAAAACAGTGAAAGTGGGAATTTTACTCAATGAGACATTTTAAAAGAAGAGGCATTTCTGTAAGTATTCCCTCGCCATTACCTTGACCTGAACCCTAATAGTAATATGAATATACCTAATTCGTATCTTGGATTGAATTTAATAAGAAAACAGGTACTTCTCCACTGCAAGAAATCCACACAAAACATCACTTTACTGTGGTTTACATCAGTCACTACCTTATTTTATGATACCATTTCCAAAAATAAATAAAGACAAATGACCGGGCGACGGGTACGAAAATTTGCCGGCGCTTAGGTATGTATTTTTGGGAAAAACCAGGCACCAAAACTCGGGGACCAGGGGTCAAAAGTGCCCGGCGCCCACTTAATTGGAGGCTTGGACATGTAAGCCACCCAACAGAGTTCTTCTTATTCAGTATTAATTTCTTTATTTTCTCTTTCCAGCCCGTTTATAGGGCCTTTTTTTATTTTATGACATACAACAATAAATTAACAAAATACAAAAATGTAACAATAACACTACACAAAATACATCAAATACAGCCACAGCATCAACATTCAGACGCCACAAATACCAGACAAAGTTTTACTATTATATAGGCACATAATGCAAATTTTTAATTTTTTTAAAGAAAACATTATGAAAACAATATTATGAAAACAATATCATGAAAACAATATCCCCCATCTTTTGTTATGGGATGCCATTCTATTATTCCTTTCTGCAATAACTTTCTCTGATTTTTCAGTCATTTTCACCATTGCTTTAAAGACATAAATACTAAGTTTCTTTTCTTCAACTCTGCATCTATAAATAAAACGTTTTGCCGAAAGAATAATTATATTTTTGAAAAAGTCGAAATCTTCATTAAATAAGCCAAGACATATGTGACCCGTCACGTCAAAATGGACATGTTGGAGGCCCGAGTCAATTCTGAGTTATTGGTACGATTTGAAAGAGAACATTTTAAGCTTTGAAATGATACCTTGTTGAATGTAATCGGTCTTTGTAATCACAAGATATGAATTGAAGAAGCATATTTTTGTCTATTATTTTCTTTATGTTTCACCAAATATATTGCCCTCTATCTCAAAACTGTGTTTGCCGACAACATGTCCTTTTTGACGCGACTGGTCACATATATTCTGATAGTATTAATTTCTTGCATTCTAGGATTTTCTAATTAAATTTGTTAAAATACCTGATATTTCTTAGGCGTTCATAGGGTTAAGAAAGTTAAGAAAAACGGTAAAAACCCACCACCTTGATAATGTGTTTAATGTAGCTGTGACCATATTTTTAGGTACTCTGCCCTATATTAAGGACTTGGGTGTTCTAAATTACATGAAATTTATTACCTATGAATAACTGAGCAAAGAGGAAACAAACATTAGGTGTGGAAATGGTTAAAGCAATAATTATGTGATATTTTTCAAATTCTTACACATATTTTGCTCTCTCTTTAATGAAGTTTGACTATCAGGAAAGACTTTTCTGAACTCATAAATCTATTCTGACTGTATTTTCCATTAAAACCATTACAGCACATTCATTACTAATTCATAGTGGAAATCTGCTTCCAATTTAAGGAATCTTTCAACATATTTGTTTGATTTTCATCATAAATCATTCCTTAGGGGTACCTGTGTTCACTTGTGTACAGTTGCTGTTGTAACTTGAAACACTGTAAATAAGGTTAAGACGGTAGGAAAGGTGTGAAACCATGGAATTCTATCGCATGAACAAAAAATAACTCAGAAAATAAAATATCCTGGTACCAGGACAACTTATTTCAAAATCAGATTTTGAAATAAGTTGTCCTGGTACCAGGATATTTTATTTGCGAGTTATTTTTTGTTAGGAATCATATTGCTCTGTACCTTCAAAGATATTTTAGTTTCATGGTTATAAATGTAATTTGAGCAAAAAATTGCTTTTCAAGGAAAAAATTACAGATAGAGGGCGTCCCATGGAAAAGATCACATAATATGCCTTTATTGTCTCGCCTGATGTAATCAGAAAGAGACTATGTTATCACTATTTCTGTCCGGCGTCCGCCGTCCGCCGTATGCCGTATGCCGTATGCCGTCCGCCGTCCGCCGTATGCCGTGTGCTAAGAAATACCTTTGTGACGCGATATCTGGAGATCCGTAAGGCCTATTGTGATGGGACTTGGTGGAGGGAAGGGGGGTGGTGCGTTCTGTTGCTGATTGATTTTTCAAGGTCATCGGGGGTCATTCAAGGTCATCGGGGTCAAATATGCTTCAAACTTTTGAGACGCGTTGTGACGCGATATCTAGAGATCCGTAAGGCCTATCTTGATGGGACTTGATGTCAGGGAAGGGGGTGGGGTGTTCTTTTGCTG
Source organism: Ophiura sarsii (assembly GCA_035610835.1). Taxonomy (NCBI): domain Eukaryota; kingdom Metazoa; phylum Echinodermata; class Ophiuroidea; order Amphilepidida; family Ophiuridae; genus Ophiura; species Ophiura sarsii. The sequence continues at coordinate 92,745,915 of CM069442.1, read as the reverse complement.
ATTAGATTTTCAAGGTCATTGGAGGTCATTCAAGGTCATCGGGGTCAAATATGGGGTCAAATAAGATCCGTAAGGCCGATCTTGATGGGATTTGGTGGAGGGAAGGGGGTGGTGTGTTCTTTTTGCTGATTAAATTTTCAAGGTCATCGGAGGTCATTCAAGGTCATCGGGGGTCAAATATGGGGTCAAATAGATCAGTAAGGCCTATCTTGATGGGATTTGGTGGAGGGAAGGGGGGTGGTGTGTTCTTTTTGCTGATTAAATTTTCAAGGTCACCAGAGGTCATCGGGGTCAAATATGGGGTCAAATAGATCAGTAAGGCCTATATTGATGAGATTTGGTGGAGGGAAGGGAAGTGGTGTGTTCTTTTTGCTGAATACATTTTCAAGGTCATCAGAGGTCATTCAAGGTCATCGGGGGTCAAATAAGATCCATAAGGCCTATCTTGATTGGATTTGGTGGAGGGAAGGGGGATGGTGTGTTCTTTTTGTTCTTAATTTTTCGGGGTCATCAGGGGTCAAATATGGGGTCAAATATATCAGTAAGGCCTATCTTGATGGCATTTGGTGGACGGAAGAGGGATGGTGTGTTCTTTTTGTTGATTAATTTTTCGGGGTCATTGGGGGTCAAATATGGGGTCAAATAGATCAGTAAGGCCTATCTTGATGGGATTTGGTGGAGGGAAGGGGGGTGGTGTGTTCTTTTTGTTGATTAATTTTTCGGGGTCATCGGGGGTCAAATATGGGGTCAAATAGATCAGTAAGGCCTATCTTGATGGGATTTGGTGGAGGGAAGGGGGGTGGTGTGTTCTTTTTGTTGATTAATTTTTCGGGGTCATCGGGGGTCAAATATGGGGTCAAATAGATCAGTAAGGCCTATCTTGATGGGATTTGGTGGAGGGAAGGGGGGTGGTGTGTTCTTTTTGTTGATTAATTTTTCGGGGTCATCGGGGGTCAAATATGGGGTCAAATAGATCAGTAAGGCCTATCTTGATGGGATTTGGTGGAGGGAAGGGGGGTGGTGTGTTCTTTTTGTTGATTAATTTTTCGGGGTCATCGGGGGTCAAATATGGGGTCAAATAGATCAGTAAGGCCTATCTTGATGGGATTTGGTGGACGGAAGAGGGATGGTGTGTTCTTTTTGTTGATTAATTTTTCGGGGTCATCGGGGGTCAAATATGGGGTCAAATAGATCAGTAAGGCCTATCTTGATGGGATTTGGTGGACGGAAGAGGGATGGTGTGTTCTTTTTGTTGATTAATTTTTCGGGGTCATCGGGGGTCAAATATGGGGTCAAATAGATCAGTAAGGCCTATCTTGATGGGATTTGGTGGACGGAAGAGGGATGGGGTGTTCTTTTTGTTGATTATTTTTTCGGGGTCATCGGGGGTCAAATATGGGGTCCAATAGATCAGTAAGGCCTATCTTGATGGGATTTGGTGGACGGAAGAGGGATGGTGTGTTCTTTTTGTTGATTAATTTTTCGGGGTCATCGGGGGTCAAATATGGGGTCAAATAGATCAGTAAGGCCTATCTTGATGGGATTTGGTGGACGGAAGAGGGATGGTGTGTTCTTTTTGTTGATTAATTTTTCGGGGTCATCGGGGTCAAATATGGGGTCAAATAGATAAGTAAGGCCTATCTTGATGGGATTTGGTGGACGGAAGAGGGATGGTGTATTCTTTTTGTTGATTATTTTTTCGGGGTCATCGGGGGTCAAATATGGGGTCAAATAGATCAGTAAGGCCTATCTTGATGGGATTTGGTGGAGGGAAGGGGGGTGGTGTGTTCTTTTTGTTGATTAATTTTTCGGGGTCATCGGGGGTCAAATATGGGGTCAAATAGATCAGTAAGGCCTATCTTGATGGGATTTGGTGGACGGAAGAGGGATGGTGTGTTCTTTTTGTTGATTAATTTTTCGGGGTCATTGGGGGTCAAATATGGGGTCAAATAGATCAGTAAGGCCTATCTTGATGGGATTTGGTGGAGGGAAGGGGGGTGGTGTGTTCTTTTTGTTGATTAATTTTTCGGGGTCATCGGGGGTCAAATAGATCAGTAAGGCCTATCTTGATGGGATTTGGTGGACGGAAGAGGGATGGTGTGTTCTTTTTGTTGATTAATTTTTCGGGGTCATCGGGGGTCAAATAGATCAGTAAGGCCTATCTTGATGGGATTTGGTGGAGGGAAGGGGGGTGGTGTGTTCTTTTGGTTGATTAATTTTTTGGGGTCATCGGGGTCAAATATGGGGTCAAATAGATAAGTAAGGCCTATCTTGATGGGATTTGGTGGAGGGAAGGAGGGTGGTGTGTTCTTTTTGTTGATTAATTTTTCGGGGTCATCGGGGGTCAAATATGGGGTCAAATAGATTAGTAAGGCCTATCTTGATTGGATTTGGTGGAGGGAAGGGGGTGGTGTATTCTTTTTGCTGATTAAATTTTCAAGGTCATCGGAGGTCATTCAAGGTCATCTGGGGTCAAATAAGATCCGTAAGGCCTATCTTGATGGGATTTGGTGGACGGAAGAGGGATGGTGTGTTCTTTTTGTTGATTAATTTTTCGAGGTCATCAGAGGTCATCTGGGGTCAAATAAGATCCGTAAGGCCTATCTTGATGTGATTTGGTGGAGGGAAGGGGGTTGGTGTGTTCTTTTTGCTGATTAAATTGTCAAGGTCATCAGAGGTCATCTGGGGTCAAATAAGATCTGTAAGGCCTATCTTGATGTGATTTGGTGTAGGGAAGGGGTTGGTGTGTTCTTTTTGTTGATTAAATTTTTCAAGGTATTACATCCCTTGCATTAACTACAATGCATACCTCTGTGACAGTGCTACATTGTATCATATGTTTCATCATCATTTCTTTCAAGTCACTTTTGATGAACAGGCGAGACGCGCCGTTCGAGAACCGCCTTGTTACTAGAGCGAGTCCCATGAAAATTAAGTCCTGACCTTCCCAATTCCCGAAAATAACCCATTTTTAGACAAAAAAGTGTATCTCGTCAGCTAAATCCCTCTTACTTAATGAACATTTATAGTGGAGATTCACTTGAGATGGGTTTATTTGGTCAAATCTGTGCATTTTTTATTTATTCTCTTACGCTCGCTACGATTTCGAAAAAAGACGGAGCCCTAACAATCAACCCACAGTATGTTTGGAGAAATTTAAATGGAGTTCCAGGATCACGATATCCTGAAATAATGTTCCCAGTTAATACACGATGGGTAGGAATGGCATTCCCAGTAGTTTCAAATTCTAGTCGCCAATACTTTCATTCTTTGTATAAGAATAATTTAGAAAGTGTGTCATTTACAAAATCAAAACATTGTTGATTCTTCAGTTAGGCCTATGGCTCTCCAGAAATTGTATAAATACTTGTCTATTTATGGAGAACATGAGCAAGGAGTTTTGCAATATAGGTTTCTCCATTCATAGCAGTGGCGTACCCATCTTTTGGAAACTGGGGGGAGGGGGCACAGTATATTTGTAAAGGCGAAAAGGCATGATGTACCGACAAAAAAATTGTAAAAGTGACCCAATTTTGTCCCCGTCAGCAGCTGAAATCTTGATGGGGTAGCGATGACGTTGTCCTCAAAAACGGCTGAAAAAAAAAATTGCATGGTAGAAAAGTGCAAATCTACTGCCGGAAGCTCATGTTTAACGTTGGGGATATTTCAGGGGGGGGGGGTACGCCGCTGATGCATAGTACATACAATAATGTGATGTCATTTTGACGGCAAAGTGCTGCCCGTAGGACATTTTTGTTTCCAAACTGATGTTGCTTCTTATTATGTGAGTAAATATAAAAAAATGATATTTTTTTCTTCACATTTTCAGAAAGTAGATGTCCTCAGGTTTAAAATGACACCAACGTTGTTATAATAGGCCATTCCAACGTGAAATTATGATAAATTGAGGTCACCGCTGAATTATTGAATTGGAGAAAAAGGCCTTCAAAGTCAGTGAAGCTTATCGTCGTCGTCACTGGCTCTCCAAAATATTCTGTCAATACTTAATCGAAAGATTGTTTATGCCAATTACCTCTTATTAAACGGCCTGTTATTGGTTCATTTGGGAATTTACAGGGTTCAAACTATTATTAATAGCTCCGGAAAGCCCTACTTTAAGACCATACCAAATTTGCCATAAGGGATACTATTTTAAACCCATGGAAATGACGAAGAGAACAAGGTTATTTCGAGACATTTTTCCTCTCTTTGCGTTCATGTCTTGAGATGTAAGAATAAAATGCCCTCTCTAAAATTACTTAAAATATTTTCTTAATACTTCGGAATGTGATACATAAGTAGTTTATCTTTCCGAAAATGAAAATATTAAAGTTGTCGACCTCCCCTTGTCAAATCAACTATTTCAGGCCATAACTCATAATCAGCCCCAGCGACTTTACGCGCTCATTTTTGTCGTGCCAGGTCACATATTAGTATGTTTACATTTTATCATTGTTATGTTATTTTGTTCATTTGTACTTAGAGCCTCTGGGGAATGGCACATCATAATGCTGTATGTATGTATGTATGTATGTATGTTGTTTCGCTCTACCGAGGATTTGTTATGTGTTATACTGTTACACGATACCCCAAGATAACAGCTTTTCGAATTTGTAATTTAACAGGGTGGGTTGTTTTGATGTTTTGTTAAATTAATTCAGAAATGACAGACTCGCTGGCGCTATGCGCAATGTTTCAACAAACCTAAAGGCCAATCAAAATCAATTCTTGGTTTCCCATTTCATACTTTTGCTTTGGGAGGATCCTTTTATTCATAATTTGACACAATTTCATTATTTTGTAGAGGGTTTTGGTGTAAGATTGTATCTTAGGTTCAATGCAGATTGCATGTTTATGAAGACTTGAATCTGTTTTGTGTAAAAGTGTTTATAAAAATATAACATCAACCTCTAGGAGTTGGGACATTCCTGATGGAATGTGGACAATTTCATTATTCATCATCAAGTTTCTTGTTCTGAAATGTTTTGAGAAAAAACTTCAATTATCAATAAGATCTATATGCAAATACTTAAATTAAAATAGAAAATTGATATTTGCTTAAAATAGAGGGAAATTCTTCCACAGAAAAGGTTCTTTGAACTAAAAAATGAGAAATCCAAGTGAAATGAGTCTTTTCTGATATAGTTTGGAATTATACTGTCAACAAGTGGTACTTATATAAATCTTATATATTTATAAATCATGGTGAGAATCAGTGAGATTATACTAATATAAAGAGACCTTTTCCTGTAATATTGAATAGCTGCCCTTTGGATGTTCTGTCCATATTTTTCTTTACAGTCTCTACAATGGTGCTCATTGGTACTATTTTAAATGCAGTACAACAAACAGCATTATCTTATGGCAATGAACATTGTGTGACCCAATGGGGCAAGATGAGTATCGGACCCTCCCCTTGTGTGTGACCCAATGGGGCAAGATGAGTATCGGGCCCTCCCCTTGGGCAATGAACATTGTGTGACCCAATGGGGCAAGATGAGTATCGGGCCCTCCCCTTGGGCAATAATGTTGTCGTTGTTGGGTTGGGCACGCATGTACATCCTGGAATATTTAGATATATATGTGGTAGAATTCCAAGCCATTCACTGTTTGAATATATTAATTATACTTTGTACGCTCAAGGTTATGATTTCAGCTCTACAGACACTTTGTTTACAGTGGAAATATTGGCCATATTCGGCTTGTACATGATTCATATACCTGTGTTGATGTCAAATAGGAACTTCGTTAAATACCCTACCCAAAAATGAACAATCCACATACAATTTATACCAGGTGAATTTGTATTCTATTATAATACAGTAAATTTTGTGTAGTAATATTATACCCTTGGTTTGTCTCTGAGATATATTGCTCTACTAACTATCATGAGTAGATAAAGCAATATTTACGATGTTATGATGACAAAATCAAAACATAGAGAAACTAATTATACAGTCTAGACACATAAATCACCTGACAGGAATATAAACTTTACAAATCCCATAATGACAGTTGTGAAAAATTAGTCCACAAATTCCATGAACAGTTGCAGACTAATGTATCTAATGACATTATAATTCACCACCCAAACCACATGTGACAGGTAAACGTTACAATAAGGTCACACATTTTCTGCTTTGTAACTGTCGAATTCCACGTTTTTCCGCTTTGTAAATTTTGCGTTTTTCTGTGATGTAATTTTCCCCAAGAAAGCTTAAAATTTACGATCTATAAAAGCAAAATAAACACTCTTTGCAGAAAAACACATCATTTTAGATGTTTAGGCTCACCTTATTACTGTTTGTTTTGTTTTATTACGTATCGTTTTTTAATATTTATATTGTTTTATTCAAGACTATTTATAAATTTTGTGTTTTGGACGTTTTTTGTGCATTTTCCCCCCTTCTTTTCATCAAAATGACGATTTCCGCGTTTAAACTCAATTCCGCGATTCCTGACCTTACGTTACAAGTATGCTCTCTATCACTATTGGCATATTTATAAACATCTCACTTCCCCTCAAGTTTTAAATTGATGATTACATAGTACTGCCCAATTGGTTCCTGTCTATATACGTATAATACAGGGTGAGTCAGAAAGAAGTTTACCCGGATTGGTGATGTTTTAAAAAACAAACAAATGACACTCGAGAGTTCAGTAAAGCATATATACTTAACAAGCATTCTCTCCTGCTTATTAGGAAAAAGGAATGACACAAATTGAGCATTGCTAAGAGGAGTTATGTCTATTTTAATAAAGGTACTCATTTTGCAAGCTGTCCACGGAATACTTGACAAAACAAATGTAAAGTATGCATTTTAGCTGCGTACTTCCCTATTGACCGAGATTGGTGATGTTTTTCAAAACAAATAAATGACACTGAAAAGTTCAGTAAAGCATTTATTTACCAAACATACTCTGCTGCTTATTGAGCAAATCAATGAAGCAAATTGATCATTCCTAAGAGAAGTTATGCCTGTTTTACTGAAAGCTCTCATGTTTTGTCAAGCTAAAATGCTTACTTTACATTTGTTTTGTCAAGTATTCCGTGGACAGCTTGCAAAATGAGTACCTTTATTAAAATAGGCATAACTCCTCTTAGCAATAATCAATTTGTGTCATTCTTTTTTCCTAATAAGCAGGAGAGAATGCTTGTTAAATATATGCTTTACTGAACTCTCGAGTGTCATTTGTTTGTTTTTTAAAACATCACCAATCCGGGTAAACTTCTTTCTGACTCACCCTGTACAGTCATCACAATAAGTAACTGACCAGGTAATAAACATGCTGATAACTTCTACAGTATAACTCCTACATAAACATATTTAATAATAAAGTTGTTGAGAAATTTCTCTTCTTGAATTTGAGATATTACACGCTAAGAATGGTTGATTAATGAGGAAGTTATGATCCCAAACGTTAGGGCAAGTCTGATTTTCATTTTAACATTTTCTTTTCAACACGGGGAGAGTATGACAGGTAAAGCGTGTGTGCGGTATTGATCAACCGTAACAATGCCACCGGCCGACTATCCAACAACCAGGCCATCGACGGGTGAATTGGCACTACCACTACCAGTAATCAATAATTTGCCGGTCTGAGTCCCGTGTTGAAAATGAAAATGTGAAAATGATAATCAGACTTGACAGTACATTTGGGATGGTAACTTCCTTAATAATCAGCCATTCTTAGCGTGTAATATCTCAAATTCAAGAAGAGAAATTTCTCAACATGTTTATAATTTAATATGTTTATGTACGAGTTATACTTTTAGGGTTATCAGCACATATATTACCTGGTCAGTTACTTATTGTGATGACTGTATATACAATATTACAGCTCGTGACCTGCGCTCACTCGTGCAATATCTGTCATATATTGTTACTCAATTAATGGGTTGGTTTATTTTCCTACATTTTGTGTTCTCAGCTACCAATAGAGGTTATCTGTGTTTTAGATAAGCTGCCATCTTGTGGGGAAGATTGAAGATGAAAAAATCCCACCCGTTTCATGATATGTAGGCCAATTTGGTAACTTCATGCAATGAATTGGACATAATGCATCGATTCAAATTGAATTTATAATAGGCAGGGTGCGATTCCCCTTTGTATTCTGGTGTACATACATGGCTAATTTCTATACTTGACGTAAGCAATTGTGGTAAAAAAAGAGCATCTGTTGGATCTGAGGCTCCATTTACCCCCAAATAATGATGCATTTCCAAGGGTAGGAGCGAGTCATGAAAAATTGAATCCTGCCAGAAATATTCTAGTCCCGGGACCAAAAATCACCTCCCCGAAATCTGAAAGTAAAGGATCGACAAAATAATAATAAGATTACTAAAGAAACAAAATTTCAGCTAAATTCCTCTTACTTAATGCACATTTATAGTGGAGATTCACTTGAGATGGGTTTATTTTGTCAAATCTGTGCATTTTTTTACTCTTATGCATGATAAAAGTTGGACACAATTTTGACAGAAGATTGCACCCTAACAATCAGCTCAGAGTATGTTTGGAGAAATTCATAAATCCCGAGTCCCGCCTGAAAGATTAAATCTGAGTTCCGGGAGCAAGATTTCCTGAAAATCGTATCCCTAATTTCCATGTTCTAAATCTTAGTAAATATTATTAGCAAGGCAGATATTTGGTACCTCCTCATACTCAAAACTCACTAGGCAGCTATGACAAACTGTGCCTCCAACAAACCTCCAGGTGCAAAACCAAGGAGTAAATCTCCTCGCAGCGGTTTTAAATTGTCATGGTAACTGACAATTGTAAGCTTTATTAAATAAGCATGTGACAGTAATTTGAGTTATATGACAGTGACTAGTGAGATCAAAAAGAAGTAAAGAATTTATGTGATTTGTTCTTTATTTTGTCCCATTCTATTCTATCAAATTTAGACTTATAAAATAAGATTTAGGTTTCTTTTCTACACAATATAAGAGCATTCCGACAAGGCACGCTAACTTCACTAACCAAATTCGCTAACCTAGAGGTTAAACTCTTGGTTAATGGCCGTGTGAATCGGTCATGGTAAACTAACCCCGAGTATAAAGCTGGAATGTTAACCCTAAAAATCTTACGGTTAACTAACACCGAAGCACTAACCGAGAGTGTGTGCGCCGTGAAAATCCATCCGTAATCTTAACCGCGAGTTAGATTTTTGACTTGTGACCCAGGTTACCACAAAATGACCAATCACACGACCTTGAGTTAACCTCAAAGCTACCCCAGTGGATCCTAACTCAAGGCTAAGTTTGTCGTCTGGACAGGCACTCTGGGTTAGCAGTATAATATTTTAAAGCTCAGGAATAACTATTCTTGAGTCTAGTGGCCGTCTGAACAGGCCTATAATCACATAGATTTCTTGAGCAGAATGAGAATTGCTGTAACAAAAGAGATTTTGCAAGAATTATTTGATTCTTGGGTGGTATGTAGAGTCATAATATTTACAAGAATCAACATACAAATCAACATTGAACCATGTGAATATGTTTCTGCAAATCTTTGCGAGAATCAATTTAAGGAAATCGCATCAAATTTCTTTCCCTGACAATTTGATGATGTTTCAACCAAAATGCAGTACATTTAAAACAAGTGTAATAAGTTTATAATACTTGTCATATGACACCTTATCTTATGTTTTGAAAGTATTATCAAAAGTGGTGAAATATGATCCTAATAAGTTATTATATTTTGAAATAAACTCTACATGAATCCCTGAATAAAATATGCCTTGCTGTAGGTTTGATCACAAATGGTAGAAACTTTCTGTGGTTTGATATGCTAAGTTTTGATGTAAGGATATCCGGATTGCTAAATGAGGTTGACAAGTTGATTGGAATTCAAGATATAGCGTACAAGTTAACTACCGGACTGAATCAAATCGGAAAACTGTTTGTCCGTTTCTACACTGCTGGAACAATATTGTAGGAGATGTTAGTCTTGATTACTTTCCCTGTTGAGTATGATGAATGTTTGAATTACAGCCAACACAAAATCACCAGGAAAAAGTAAAGCACTGATACCCGGGGAGGGGGTGGGGGGTTCTCACATTGATATGGTATACACATATGTGCCTACCTTTTGGGGTGCCTTTTCGCAAAAATTGGTATAGCGATGGGGTGGTTTTCATCACACACCAAAGCGCCCAATTGGCATAAATTGGGTGTATTTTGAGGCATTTTTGGTAAAAAGCGCCCAATTTGTGCAAAATTGGGTGCTTTTCTAACAAAATTGGTATATTGATGGGTGGGAAATTGGCCAAAAATAGGTATAGAGAAAGTCACATTTTCGAAGTCCGGGAGGCACATCCACGTACGATTTTGGCGAAAGAACTCCCCCCCACCCCCCCCCCCCCCCCCCCCCCCCCGGCACTGATACATATCACTTGAGCATCAAACAGCACTTCTGCAAATTCATTTATGTGATGTATTGAAAGATTGAAGAAGAAGATGAGTAAATGACTGATTTTATCTATCAATGAATGTAATGTAGCATAGTTTGGTTGATTTATTTTGGTGAAGGACTGCTTGATATTTATCTTGTCTCTGCTATAAGCTAATTATTGTACCTTGTGAGATTAAACTTTTGTACTTTTGTTTCTCTGACAATTAATGTTTTACCATATCAGTGCCTTTTTATAACATATCAAATAACATTTCTAAATTACCCAGAAACATTGAAGATAAGATGTTTTACCATATCAGTGCTTTTTATAACATATCAAATAACATTTCTAAATTACCCTGAAACATTGAAGATATGATAAACTACAAAATGTATATATCTTGGGAACTCTGTCTGCTTGAATTCTTTTCCCAAAGACACAAGCTGTTTTCACCAACATGGATCAATTTCATAATTAGCCTTTACAGGTCTTTGTCTTTTATGAGGTTCAAACGTGTCCTTGGGTTTAGCCAACATTTGACAGGTACAGACTTCAGTGGGTTCTGAAATGAGACAAGAAGCCAACAGCAAAGACAGCACAGTCTCAGAATCTTCAAGCCATGCCCCAGTAACTTCGTGCAAAAAAAGTATGAGAAGCCACTTGATGGATAGACCTATTATGTAGGTGTGTTCATCGCCACCATGTCTTATATCGTGGACCCGGGGGGGGGGGGGGGGGGGACTCAGGTATAATGTTGTAATCATCCGTATGTACGAAAACACAGATTAAGGGTGTTTTATCGACCACAACACGGCCCGTGCGCGCCCGTGCTAAGGGTATTAATATCATCAATTTCTGAGAATATGGGTGTATTTTTCAACCGGAATCCGCACTAAGGGTTGCTTGGGCCGATAGTCCTGTGTCATCATTTAAAAAAAACACTGAAATGGTTAGGCCTATAGATAAACAAAAAGTGAATCACACACTTACTTTATACTATCATTTCAGTCTCAAATCTGTCTTGAGGACCTATATCCTTGTATGAGTATGACTCGTCGAGCAATAATCCTTGTTAAGGGTAAATTTGTCCTTCTTTAAGAATCCGTGTTAAGGGAAGTTTTGAGAGTGGATTCACAGGAAAGATTACAACTTTTATACATGACTGCCCCCCACCCCCCATGCACGGTCAAAACCCAGTTCCAGTTACAATACTAAACTCCTCACAATCGAAACACCTTACACATATCCAATAATTAACGGTCCGAAAGGGTATAAATTAATCAAAGCCAATTATCCACTGCATACTTTTGTTCTGCGTATTTTGACACCTCGATTATTGAGATACGATGTTGCGGAGCGGAGTTATTGTCATTTGAATGGACGTAGGTGCAGTTTCAAAAGTGACAATCGTCCCTATAGAAGCAGGTTTGCATCACTGTTATCAATGATCATGACGATCAAGTTTATGCTTTACACACGCTGTTGTGGACAATGATAGTGGACACACAAAGTACTGAAGACAAAGATAAAGTCATGGCAAAGTGGAAGTTGAATGAAAACAATAAATCTGTGTTGTGGAAAGATCACATTATCTTCATTTTCTGAGTGTATGTTGCATTTTTAATTTTTTGTACACGTGTGTAAAGCATAAAACCTGATCATTCAAAACAATAAATGCAAACTTGCATCTATTGTCTATAGGGATGATTGTCACTTTTGAAACTGGACCTACGATCATTGAAATGGCAATAACACCGCTCCGCAACATCGTATCTCAACAATCGAGGTGTCAAAATATGCAGAACAAAATTATGCACTGGATTATTGGCTTTGATTAAGTCATACCCTTTCGGACCGTTAATTAATGTATCATGTGTAAGGTGTTTCGATACTATTTTTGAGGAGTTTACTTAAGTCGCTTTGCGACCCGGGTCGTTCCTGATGATATAATCATTTGATCTTCAAACGTTTCCATTTTAGTCAGCACGCTACTTTCTAAAAGTCGCACACGGTTGCTAGGCCAGAATCGCTGCAGTTAAATTCAATCCAACTCGTGCGCGACTGGTCGCCTCGATCTGTCGAGTTGCTGTGAACGATTTGTATTACATAGTCCACTCGAGCGACCTAAGATCGCGCACTCAAAACATTCATGATCTTTTGGGGTGCAGTACTTTTCCAGATTTTTTTTTATTTATTTACTTTTTTTGGTATTATTATTATTTTTTTATTTTTTTGCTCGCTTCCTTTTCCTGAGAAATATATATGATCTATCTACAAATTGTCATCATCACATTTGTATTAAGATGTTGGGCTTGCTGCTACAACAAAGATTTATTAGTTGCCAGTGATTAGATCAGTTGCATTATAATTTCAGTCAACAATTTTGGTCAAATTTGGAATATTTTGGACCCTCTGTAAATAGCCCTGTGCCAGTCAATCCACTGAAATTCATTGTCTAACTCAAACCTACATTTAGAATTAGTCAAGTTATCTGTTCAACATTGAATATTATGGATTTAAATCTTTTCCATTTATTATTTTCTGCAATTTTCTAGATGGGGTCAAAAGTGATGTAGTGACAGTGAGTGAATAATGTTAGCCCAATATCGTATTAGTCTCTATTCAGGTTAATGTACACATTTATATGCACTGTCATACACATACAGAAAGATCTGGATCAGCGATGGGAGTTGTTAAGAATTATGTCAGTGTTGCCAATACTAGTAGTAGGCAAGGTAGGAAGGAGTTCGTAAAATGAGTTGGCAGTGACTTAAGTTTCTTGAAATGGTCAACTTATTGATTGCCAAAGAGAAATTAAAATGTGCCTTTTCTAAAGATTTCTGATCTTACTTTTTGCACATTTTGACATCGAAGACATGCAAGTATTTTGGTATTATTAGTCGCGAGTTGTCGCACGCATGACATGGCAAAATATATATTATCATTTTTGCGATGCATGTTTAGGGTGCAAGAATAAAACCACTGTGAACATTTTAGCTTTTACAGTAATCAATGTTTATGAGACGAGAAATGAAAAAATATATCATAACTTGAGAAGTATGATGCACCTATCAATTGCAATCCTAGCCCCAGGGGGACCCAGGACTAGCAGGGATTTATGCCTGAACGTACAAATTGCCAATGTGACGTCACAGGTACAGTCGTGTACGGTCCCTGCAGGGGTGGGCACCATTTTTTGGTACATCCCGCTACAGTTCCGGCCGGCCTTAGCAGGGAAGCTATTAGTAAGTGAAGAACATTTTAGAAATCGGAAAGAACCAAGTCATACTCATTTGAGTGCAAACTCACAATAGTCGCCAGGTTATAACTTCCCCCGGCTCCCCGGTTACATGCCCCGGCTAGTGGGGGCACACTTTGTACATCCCTGTACACTCCCCCTCATAACCAGGCAACGTTTGTACGTCCGTGTACAGTCCCCGCATGGTCCCCGCCATGTGCAATTGATAAGTGCATGAGAGGAGATGGACAGAATAGTGGTATATTATATGGAGGCACATAGCTATGTTATTGTGAATCCTCATCCTGGTGCTAAGCATTGGTTTCCAGTTTCCAATACGATTTATTCCATTAAATATATACTACCGGGTTCCAAATTGTTGGTTCCTTTCATCTATGCTTAGCACCAGGCTGCTTGAAATGAGATTCTTGGACATTACCCTCGCAATCTATAAACACATTGAAGCAATCTATAAACACATAGAAATGCCCTATCTAAAAACTGACCTGTTCTGAACCTGATCTGAACCCTATCTAACTTAATATTACATCTCTCATCCCAACATCTCAACAGGCACAGAACTCAGATATGCTATAACATAATGGCAGAGCAAATAGAAGGACTTGAAAACAGAATATGACAAAAAGTGAATGGAAAGTGCAATAGAATTCGGAAATACATGGGTAGATTAAAACCACCTGCATGTTTGCATTGTCACAATGCAAGATCAACAAACCTGATTCGTCCTATTCAAACTGCAGTGCATCATGGAATCTCACCCCTCAAGCGGTAGCGTTGGCCACTGCTACGCGTGTCACCCCTTAAAGGTATATTATGTGATCTTTCCAGGGAACGCCCTCAACATCAAAAAAAAAATTTAAAGCAGATTTTCTTGCAGATTTACATTTCTGATCATAAATCGTACATACATTCCAAGTTACAGGGCGATACGATTCTTAATTACTTCAAAATCATGGTTTTAGAGTGAAAATAAACTGTCGTGATAACACGACAGTTAACACAACAGTTTATATTTTCACTCTAAATTCACTCTAAAACCATGATTTTGAGGTAATTATGAATCGTATCGCTCTGTAACTTGGAATGTATGTACGATTTATGATCAGAAATGTAAATCTGCAAGAAAATCTACTTTTTAAAAAATATCATGAATAGAGGGCGCTCTCTGGAAAAGATCACATAATATGCCTTTAAGTGGTCGGTAGCATTGGCCACCGCTACGCGTGCCACATTGTCACCGTTATGATCCACGGGGAATCAGTTTATTATAAAGGGGTCAAAAAAAGTAAGTCCCCTCCCCCTAAAATTAGATTACTTTTGTTTACATAACTTCACACACAATCACACGTTTCGAAAAGTTGAAACGATTATGAAAAGAGAAAACGCTTGGCTACCAAGAGAAAGTTTTACATTTTCGATATCATGTTTACTTTTCCCAAAACAGTCACATTTCCCCAAAATGATGTTTTGAGAAAAAGTGGCACTTGGTCCATACCAGTAAATTTAAAAACTCTCTCTCTCCTGATTTTTTTGTACGAAAATTAGACCAAGTTTGTTTGCATAACTCCGCACGGGATTAATCGTTTTGAGAAATTTAAAAACTTGTGAAAAGAAAAAGTGCTTGGCTTTTCACGGAAAGTTTCTCATGTTCAATATCATGTTTACTTTTTCCAAAATTTTCTCATTTTTCCAAAACGATGTTCTCAGAAACAGTGGCAATATTCAAAATCCTATACAATTTTGTTTGCGTAACACCCCCACACAATTATACGTTTTAAGAAATTGAAACTTTTCTGAAAAGGAAAAAAGCTTAGCTATCCGTACAAAGTTTTCCATTTTCAATATCATGTTTACTTTTCCCAAAAAAGTCAAATATCCCCAAAATGATGTTTCCATTAACATGAAATTTGCCAAAATCCAATACAAGTAAGTGCCACTTTTTCTGAAAACATCATTTTGAGGAAATGTGACTGTTTTGGGAAAGTAAACATGATATCGAAAATGTAAAACTTTCTATTGGTAGCCAAGCATTTTCTCTTTTCATAATCGTTTCAATTTTTCAAATCGTCTAATTGTGTGTGAAGTTATGTAAACAAAAGTAATCTAATTTTAGGGGGGACTTACATTTTTTTTTACCCCTTTATCATGAACACTAATACGCATGTGGGAGCGTGAAAGAGTTTGAGCGTTGTGAAGTATGCTCAGCCCTTTTAGTGTTGGATTAAATCATTGTGCTTATTGGGTTCTTCATTGCAAGGTGCAATGAGGAAAGATGAATTGATGATGGATGCATCATGATAAATATCCATCCGCTTATTAGCTCTTTGTTATTGCACACAAACTTGAAGAAGGATTTCCCCCACTTAGAGATCACTCCAGATCTGTCTGATCCCTCATTTAAATTATTTGGGTATGCCACTGATATTGTGATTGAGAGGTCTTATAGTTTATCATTTAAATTTGGGCTTCTTACAGACTGGGAAGCAACAGTGTTACTCACAAGAAACAGAAAATGTCACATATTGATACATTTTATATGTCTGTCTATGATAATTGATATGTATCAAGAAACAGCTCATGCGGACTATATACATGGAGAGTGAGTAAAATAGTGTCAGTGAAATGAAGTAAAGAACTTATTGGATTGTATTATTGACCTAAAAATGTGTCGCCATCATGATCTCCGTACATAAAAAACAAGAAACATTTTAAAACCGATTTTACTCTGGTATTATAAATGTCATGTTTTTTGTTGTTGTTGAGTTTTCGTTATAAATATTTTTCACTAGTTGGAATACATTATTTTTCTTATCATCATCTGCAACAAGTACCATTAAAGAAGTTAGATTCCCCCTTGGCGTATCTAAAGTGCAAATTACAATGTACATTGAACGTCCCTCCGTGGCTTGTCATAGTAGCAACTTAGCAAATGTCTGAAATTCTTTCTTTGAAAATTTGATTTGCAGTTACTTTGAAAGGGTAAATTTACTTATTATAATTGAAATGGGAAAAAAATCTTATTTGATAAAAAATGCTTGTTGAAAAACACAGGCATTGTGAATCAAAAAGAAAGTAAGCTTTCAAAAAGTCAATAAAATACCAACTCATAAATTATATGCTAAGACACATTTGATTTACCAATAAACATCTTCTTTTTTTGTTTATAAAGAGCAAATGTGAACAATAGCCCAACAGACATTAACAAAGTTAATGAACTGAGTGATTACAAATCAAACGGGTAACTCTCAACAGAGAGCTCTGATGGGCCAATTAATTGGTTCACTGCAACTCAGAAAATAATCAAAAAATACAAGTAAACACAATTGGGCTAGTAAAAAAAGCCAATGAAAGTGGCATGGGACAGGAATAGGATAAACACCCAAACATAGAGAATAGCATCAAAAAAAATAAGAAGAAAATAATATCTGGAGGTCATTGATACATCGAGAGAGCTTAGCCAACATACTCTGAAGAGTTGGAGAGAAAGTGTCTGTTAACACGACATTTAAAAGATTGTAGTCCTTCCTCTTGGATGTTGCCAACAACATTGACTGGAAGACTGTTCCACAGTGGAACAGCTGTATGGATGAAACTTCTTTCTAAGCAGCAAGTTCTGGCAGGCGGCAGTGAAAGGGCATGATCTGACCATCTGACCTTGCAACACATGAACGCGTAGCACGACGATGAACATATGGTGTGGGGAGCAGTGCTGCTAAATCTTGTGGGCAGTGGTTGTTGTGCATTTTGTACAAGACCGTGGCTGCTGCTACCTGTCGCCGGTGAAGTAGGCTTGTGATGCTGAGATGCGATAGACCAGTAGCGTCATGAGCTCCATCTAAAATGTGTAAAGGAATATTTCTGAGGGGGGAAAATGTAATTTTGCTGAAATAGAATTATTACAATGATTTTCCTGGAGAATTGCTAATTTACCAAATCGATCATAAGCAGTGCAGTTGGAGCAGAAGTTAAGCTAGCTCTTTACTGTAGAGCCCAGATTTCCCCATATTTGCCTATCCTATGTTTACACCTAGCACATAAAGTCCCTGCTCAGGTGCTTTGAGGTTGACTAATGCAAAATATATAATCGGTACCAAGAATCTGAGATATACATTAAATGAGCACATTTCTTCTCCGCAGTTTGATACCTCATTCAACAAAATCGAATGGATACTTTTAAAGTTATGTCGATTTCAATGACATCGCATGCAAAAGAAAAGTGGCACTAGGTATAGGAAATCATTGATTTGTGTGTGATTTACCATAGACGGTAAAAATCAATGTTTTACCCGTCTATGGATTTACGCACTGAAAAACTCACAGCTTATCAGCTAAGACTTGTATTCTTCACAGCCAGATACACCCTTTGTCCCGCACATTGCGGTTATCACTAAAGACCCATTCATCTGTCACGTTCAGATAGCACACAGTAATATCACACACAAATCAATGATTCCTATACCTAGTGCCACTTTTCTGTTGTATGCGATGTCATTGAAATCGACATAACTTTAAAAGTATCCATTCGATTTTGTTGAATGAGGTATCAAACTGCGGAGAAGAAATTTGCTCATTTAATGTATATCTCAGATTTTTGGTACCGATTATATATTTTGAATTAGTCAACCTCAAAGCACCTGAGCAGGGACTTCATGTGCTAGGTGTATATTGAATCCAAGTTCTAGAAACATTTATGTATGTCAACTATCTACCAACACTCTCTCTATGTAGTAACTCTGTACTCCATACCGGTGTGTGGTCATGGGAAACTGTCCTGCAATGCCATCTTGTTAAGCTTGAATAATGAAACATTCAAACTAAAATGGTCCATAAAAACCGTTCCTGAAGCCCTCTTGTTAAGTTTGAATATTGAAACATTGAAACTAATTAATATGTGCAAAGCACGCACAAATTTGCATTTTTAACACTAAAAAGGTATAGTATAACGTTTTTAACGTCCCTCACATTAAAATTATGGGGACGTGACCCAGTAACCCCCCCATTTGCACCGCATATGTCCCTACCCTTCCTCCTCCCCCTATCTCCTTCTCTTCCTCCTTCTTATCTTCTTCCTCCTTCTTCTCCTCTTCCTCCTTCTCCTCTTCCTCCTTTTTTTTAAACTCTTTTTTCAATGGGGGGGGGGGGGATGCCCTGCTGGCTCCCCCCCCCCCCCCCTGGATACGCCACTGTCATACTCATAGTATGCCAAGCAAAATAAACGCGCGCACAAGGGTATGCTAACGCATTACTTCGCACACGCACTACCCTCATGCACTACCCTCACGGACTCCTACACAGGCGGGCTGTGCTACGGGAGATGATAAAGGTTAGGCCTTGGGGGTTGAGATGAGCCATGGGGCGGGAATAATGAAGTATTGTTGTTTGGGAGGTAGGGGGGTTATTGAAGAAATGTGGTATAACCTATTGGAAGGCCATGAGGTAATGAAGTAATGTGGTTCGGGAAGCAATGAAATAGGGTGGTTTCTTCAAAGTATAACAGCTTGCAGTAATGATGGGAAACATTCAATTTGTGGTCAGAATATAGGCATCATATTTACTCATGTATGATATGGAGTAATGACAGGACACATTCAATTTCAGATCAGAAAATAGGCCTATGCATTATATTTTAACTCATAAATGTATGCTTACCAATACCTTTATGTGTTGTTTCATTTTGTAGGTGTTCTATCTGGTAGGCTACTTACTACATGTAGCGGCGTCCCGCTTACATGTACATATTAGTTTGAGCAGGTTGTCTCTGGCCTCACTGGTGTTTGCGATCACTGTATGTAACCAGTTACAGTAGGGGTGCCAATGTGATTGGGAGTGGCTAAGCCTTGGGCGCATTCCTATCAGCTCACTGCACGCATGCTTGAAAACCACAAAATTCCAGGAATTGATCAAAGCAGTAGGTCGAAGTGTGTGTTGCGCGACACGGACGTCTGTTTGACCATTTTAAGACTTGGAGAGGTATTATAGGTTGTCTGCTTCATCATCACTTTTTGATGGTCATGTGACAGCTGAAGTGGTCATGTGACCCCATAACGCTATTGATGATGAGATACTCAGAATCCAGTACCTTTTCTAAATAAATAACTCAAAATATATTTACTCTTTTCTATCCAGATGGTACCATTGTTTAATCGTTTTTACAATGTCTAATAAACAACTGAAATGAATAAGAGCATTCGTAGAATTATAAAAATAGTTAATACTGGTGGGAATTTCAAAGAATAGTATCTCCCAACTGAGCATAAAATGCAAACTTGAAATGTGCATTTCCTATTCTTGCAGATGACCATTTGTTATATGTTGTGACAAATATTTGAAGAAAAAATATAACATTTAAGTGAGCAAAATATATTGAGACATTCTTTTCAGTGGAAGATTGTCAATAGTACAGACCCTCTTTGTGTAGACAAGACTAGGTTCTTGGCTATCGTCATGGTAATGATTGAAGATGGATCAATTTCTGGTCAATCGTCATAGCAACGCTGAGTGTGAAAATACCACTTCTGTCAAGTAGCAGGCATTATGCCCGAATATATTTTCATTCACCAATACAACAGCACATCCACATGACAATTGTGAAATTGAAACATGCAAAATGTTTATTATTCACATGCATTTTTTATTATACACATGCCTTTATAACTATAATAACAGCAACAAACATAAAGACTTTGAAAAACTGCTCCTTAATTAAGACTGTTGACCGGATATAAAGCTACTTTAGCTTGATGGGAATTGGAAGCACACTGATAGATGGCGCTGTAGTTGGAATGTCGATGACTTTTATCCTCTACTTAGGTATAGACTTGATTGAAGTGGACACAGAATTGCTAGAAAAATTCCAAAAAAATTGTGCGTTTTCAAAAATATAGATAAAATGTATGTGCTTGACGGTTGAGGAATTTATGTAGTTAATCTACCGTATTTCATAAACTAAAATAATCCAGATATTAGATTGTTTGCCTTTTTGATGCTCAATAACCACTGCTTAATAAAACGCAAAGATATTTATAAACTTGAATTAGTAAAAAGAAGAAAATGGCTGGCAGACGTGGGTTTTTTGGAACCACTCTGTACAATTATATTTAACTGGGGCCACATCAGAACTAAATGAGCACATTTAACCGTTAGACAATGCAACAGTGACTATCGTTGGTTAACTGATTCTGCAATATATGTATTTTTCAATTGTGCATGGATAAACGACTAAACTAGATGGTATAGGGCTCCAACAGTAATGTCAATAGACTTGTAATGTGCAATTTATATTCAGTGTGATAAATAAAACATCTGAAGAGGTTGGTATGGTATGCCCTGTATAAATCAGCTGTGTATATCAGTTTCTACATGTCCCATCACTCTCCTGTATGAGTGGTTATTTATTTACACAAGGGTTTTATTTTTCGTTAATATCGTGTAGGCATGGTATCGCCATATCGCTAGAAAAAATTATCGCGATAAACGATAACGATGATGAAATAGGCAATCTCAAAACCTTTTCACCAATTTTCTCCTTCAAACACCCCTAATTTTTAGCTGAAATTAACTCGATGCTCACGAGTAAAAACATCGCTAGTATTACAAATTCAGCAATCATGATGTTTTACTTGGTTTTCCTTCTGGCGTGTTTCCCTGTCGTAATTTCTGTAATTTTTGTCGTGGATTTTTTATGGTTGCTGTGAAGTACTGCAAACCACACGCTTTCGCTCTAGGTTTTCTATTGTTGCCAATGCCCAGCAGCTTAGCGGCGCTTTTAATCTTATTTGTGTAGAGTGAATGGCTACTGGCGCAGTGATTGGGGCTCAAATGCGGGGTGCGATGTATTGAATATTTAATTTGGGTTGAAGACTTGTTTCGTATACCAAAATATTGTGGCTTTACAAATCATTATTGTGATCGCGACAATACAAAAATTACCGCGACAAACAATAATACCATTATCGTGGGCAAGCCTAATATCGTGAATAGAAATGTTTTAAATATTATAAAATATTGTATACTATACAATTGATAGTAACTGGGCTGTAACTTTCCCAGACTTCTGGATTTTCACCTTTATGATACATAATTGTGTGATCTAAAAACAGCGTAGCACTACCCTCATTGAGTTGAATTAGCAGCTCCAACTTGAACAACACAAAGTTTTCATTCCAAATGTGTTGTAATGTTAAACAATATACTTGTATTCCATTAACTCTCTTCGGGTGGAATCGGGGATAGGGGTTGAAATGGGAGGAATTTAGTGGGGGAAACTTGCCCCGCCGGTGGCAGGATTTGAACTTGGGTCCTCCATTATGGGAGTCCATGCTTTAGTTCACTTTGCCAGAGAGTCATGCGCCCAAATTCATCAATTTCGTCTGTTTTTATCCCATGCATAGTACCAGCATAGTTTTCAAATGTAACTTCATGAGGTTCAGGGCTGTAAGACTTAAAATGCAAATGCGTATACATATGAATATGGCTGTACCTTTTTCTTTTTAAAAGGATTTATATAATTTTAATTAGTGATTTATAGTTAAATGTTCTAAACATTATTTTAATTTACCCCTGTTTCGTTTCTTTTCCTTTCTCTTCTAGCTGCTATTTTCACACAAGGACTTATGATCTCATTGGTTGGCATCACGCTTCACACACGGCATTTATACTATCGATTCTGTCGCGTCTTGGAGTTTGAATCGTCCCCTGAGTTTGCATTAATAGAAAGCGGGGTAAGAGTAACATTGTTATAAGGATGCCACCAGCTCATCAGGTCATATGAAAATATACACATTTGGCAACATTTACAAGTATGATTTAATAGTCTTTTCTGAGTGTAAAACAATGTACATACATAGATAAAAGAATGATACCCTTATCCATTGAGGCATAGTGGTATTAAGCTATCAGCTGCCTTTAGTGCGAATTGGGATAAAACGACTGCCATTTTGTTGTCGTTGTTGGTTGGTTGTTCGTTTGTGTTTTATTTTTAGAAGGACAGTCATTTTGTATGTATACTGGCCTACCCGTAAGAAAGATACATTTAATCATTCTAAGTAAGTAGTATTGTCCTGTAGCATGTGTCAAAGTAAAACACCACGGAAGTATATCAAATTTGATAAAACAGTCAAAAGTGATTAAATTATATCCTTTACAATATATCAATAAGTGTAAATATATAAAATAAAAAAAATACTGCTATTTTGGTTAACATCAATTACTGTGAGCTGTTTCCCTCATTAGCCTGTAGGCATGTTAAGAGAGAGGTGAATTACAGAGAAAACCAACACATACCATAGTAAGTGGTTGTGTAGCTTAACATTATCAAAACACAAGTTTGCTTCACTATAAGGGATGTGTAATTCCTGTTTTAAATCCCATATCTCTGATTTAGTCCGGGGGGAGGGGGGGTGTTCAATTTGACTGTATTTCCGCGAATTGGGACTCTTGTTTGAGTATTTTTTTCCTCGCATTTTGGGACCCTGGGGTTTCTACGATTTGGGACTCATGTTTAGGGTTTCCAGCACAAATCATACCCCATGTTTACGGAATTTTTGCAATGAGCGACCCATTATGGCCGGCAAATACATGTATACAATATACATGTGAGCCCCCCTGGGTTTTATAGTATAGAGTTATTTCCCCCCCCCCCCCCCCCCCCATGCTCCCTGATATCCTGGAAATCTTGGGATACTACAGATAGGTCACAGCATGTGATATCTTGCATTATTATGTGACCCATCACATCAAAACTGACCAGTTGTCGGCAAGGCTCATCTGCAGATAATAACAAATGAAGTGGAGAAAAAATAAAGAAATAAAATGAATTTTCAATCTTCTGAACTGCATAAAACCTGTATTCCATGTTCAATTTTCATATCTGAAGACAACTAAACCATATTGTACACATTGCCAGTATTGTCAGCAATGTCTGATGATACATACTTATTGTAAAAATAACACAGTTTCTGTAAGTAATAACCCAATGTTTGTTCAGAATATTTGATATATTTCAATGTATGACCAACAGCCATGACTTTTGATATAGTTAATGGCAGAGTTCAGTACACCTATACAGCAACCCAATTAATGTACCTTTGAAGACCAACAAAATGCTCTTGAAGTGGCTACTTCCTACAGTGTTTTTCCTATTTTTGAAAAGAAAACATAGGGTACTCGTTACCATGGTAACGATATTACCGAGTATATAGCAGTCTTGCGTCAATATCTGCTTTTGTAACTGAACTTTTTTTAATATAAGGATATAAATGTCATTAGCAATAGGTAGAATTAGGTAAGGGTGGACAGAGTCCGTTACTTTTGCTTGGGGTAACTTGGCATATTATATGAGGAATA
Source organism: Ophiura sarsii (assembly GCA_035610835.1). Taxonomy (NCBI): domain Eukaryota; kingdom Metazoa; phylum Echinodermata; class Ophiuroidea; order Amphilepidida; family Ophiuridae; genus Ophiura; species Ophiura sarsii. The sequence goes on along the minus strand of CM069442.1, from coordinate 92,721,914 downwards.
GACATCCACATAATAAAAAAGTCGAAAAGGGGCATGATTTTACTTAATGGTGTTATCATCATCTTTTTGAAAAAGGGGTGCGTTGTAAATTCCATCAATATATAGTGTTATTAACTGGAATTGAGAGAACAAAAATGTTAATTTGTCTATTAAGTTTGTTAATTTGCAATGTTTTTGCCTGTATAATTGTCCTCGTGGTGGAAGAATTACACCCGGAACATTTTGCAATGGTTCTTTTTTAGGTTTAGGCCATTGACCTTTTAGTGGATGAAGTGAAGAGTGTTTATTTAAGTACCATTTGGAATCAGGAATCTATTTTATGGATTTTAATTTTGAAAGTAGAGTACTTTAACGGGTGCAAGATCAGCATCAGAAATTCAATGAGAATTCAAGAATCCATTCTTGTAAACATTATTGCCGGTAAATTTGTGAGAATTGAAAAAGAATCTCGTTGATAATCTGTCTAACTCATCACTATTTGATTGTAGGAAAATTGCAAAATCCTTTGCAAAAAATTGATTCTCACAACCTTTGACAAACTTCTGACCCTAAAGATTGGCTTGAATGCCTGTATATATCATGTAGTCATAATTGGTTTGAAAAACATATTAATATGAGAATGCAATAATAAATAGAAAAATAATATTAAAAAAGAAGTAGGCAGAGCCAGGAATTCAACCCCCGGTTTTTCAAGGAGTGACAGTTGTAGACTAAGCCTATCATGGCATTTACTTACAAACTGTGCTTTGTACAAGATATCCTTCTGCATATCAGAGTTATTACCGAATCTCTAGGGCATAGTACGGATACTCTAACAGGATATAATACTAAAACTTTTATTTGCATGAAATATTGAATAAGTGTGTTTTCTTAATTCAAATATTTTCATTTATTTAAGCCTGAGTGACAAAACGTCATTTATACATCCATGCATTCCCCTCAGAGGCAGTGAACATTGTACACAATTTGCTGTCTAAATATTTCATTATTTTTTCTGTATAAATGACAATAAAATCCTCACATATACATCACTGACTGAAAACCGCAGACTGAGTATGACTTTCTCGCAATGTATAATGATTTTACTTGAAAATGGAAATAATGTTTTCTTAGAACATTGATTCCTTAGTGTTCTTTAGTCCAATGTTAGTGTCAAGGCCTTTCATGTTGCCTTTATAATAAAGACATTGCAATAATAAGGAATGCTATATAAATGCATAAATAACAGAATATACAGGGTGTGTCATAATAAGTGTCCCACAGGGAACAAAATTAATTAAATTAATTAAAAATAAATCCCATGTTTTGGTGGGTTTTTTTTCAAAAATAGAATGTTGGTGAGCCATATTAGTCTTCTATCAAATACACTTTATCCCATTAAATTTCACCACCTAACTGCCAAGATATGATCAATTCAGTAACAAGAGTGTGAATCCCATTTTGACCACTTTTGATCAAGAATTGGATTTTCATTTGAAAAAAAATGCATTTGTGATTCCAATGATGAATATAGGATGTCAATGCAATTGTTTTAAATTCATATATTATGTGGTTTGCCATGGATAATATGAATAAAAATAAGTTTTCTGCTCAAATTTATTTAACTATTAACATTAGATTATTATTGATTTTATTAGTTATTAGCTCAATTACACAATGAATGATGATTGTAATAAAAGCGTTGTCTGCGCATGAAAAGCGGCAGAAGCTGAATGTGATATGCCTGAGGAGAATTGCTATTGTTTGATAACAATAGATTGCTATTGTTTCATAACAATAGCTCCAAAATGGATAGAAATGAATTCTTATGACACATGAAAGATTGCTGAACATGATTATTAGTACTTCACATCCAATTTTGAAATTTTTTCATGGCTTAAAAAATCATGTTTCACATGAGACACAACCCTGTACATGAAAACATACATTTCATTCCATTGGCAAAGATACAAATAAAAGGGATGAGTGCTTAAATTATATGGTTCAAACGTGATCATGAGGCGATAGATATGGAACAAACTCATTTACTTCAACCAAGTGATCATATTTATATCATACCATAAATTTAAACCAGTTTGTATTTGTTTTATATAATGAATGTATATTTCTGGAAATTCAATACACCTTTGATATCTACTACATAGGTAGTGCAGAAGTATAGCGAAAAGAATCCAAAGCCGCTGTATATAAATCTATCTGGCCTCAATTGTGCTGATGACCGATATCACACAGACCTATTTTATTACACACTTTATCGGTTTTAGTGTGCTTGAAACTTATGTTGTTCAAAGTTGCGTTTGGATCAATCTCAACTAGCGTATGTGACGGAAATATAAGCACAGCACAGAAACATTACATGGCGACAAGTAGTTAAATGTCATGTGTGAATAGACCTTTTTATAAATGGACATTGAATGGTAGTTTTATAAGCCAGGTGGTGAGAGTTGTAGCTACGGCAGGGCACCGCCGGGCAGGCCCGCCCCGGACTAGTAATTTGCAACCAGCAATCACAGTCAATGAAAGCCTTCCCACCCGGCATCACAAAATAGTCAAAATTGTAGTAAATAAGCTTAAAAACTATGATTTTAACTGTTGTTGAAGTAACTAATTGGAAGTAAAACTGAGTATTTTGTGGTATTCTCCGTCTTGTTCACATAAGGCCAAAAAAATTTAATTGTTTGGTTGTCCTCGACACAGCTGAGAGATGAGGTGCGGGCGGGCGGATTTTTTTTTTTTTTTTTTTTTTTTTAATTTTAAATTTTAAATTCAATGGGAACTCAGAAGTTCCAGGTATTGTAGTGTTGTGAAAGTGTCATCTCCGGCGTAGTCATTTTCCGGCCTTCATTTTTTCTTCACCTACAGCGGAGGATCCCGCGATTTTTAAAGCAAAAACCGAGAGGCGAGTTTACTAAAACCGTGATTCACAGGATTTGCAACCAAAACCGAGAAATGCTGCGAAAATAAACCAATAAATGCGAGAAACCGCGACCAAAAATGTGACCGAAAATCACCCCCCAAATATCACTCTTTAAAAAGTAAATAAGCTTACTTTATAGTCCATTTTTCTTCTCTGCGAGAAAATATATTGATTTCCAAATTTATCCCTGGCAGAGGGGTTTCATAATTTGCGTAATATTCCATCTTGAGTACATCCCCCAGTGGCTTCCAGTCGATCCTAAAAATTACCGCCTTTTACATTGATAACAAAATGTAGAGGGCGGCATAGTCTTAGTCACTTCTTTATGAAACCCGTTTCCAGCAACCTAGGCGGCATCATTGATCATTATGCATTACGTCAGAACACGTGCGATCTCAAATTCATGATACCAATTTTACGGCGCGGTAACATGGGGAAAATAACATACGGGAACCAGACATTGTTTACATATAAAAGGGATTTTCCGGGGGGGATTTTCCCAACCAAGTGTGCATTTGTATGATTGGTACGATAAATCGAAATTCAAAATTTTGTTTTGTTGAGGAAAAATACCAACAATTTTCATAGTCCTTTTAATAGTCGCGACGCCCGTGCGATGTTATTGTAATGAACATCGTGTTACCACTGGTTACATGGAATTGCGTACTGGGGATGATGTTTATATTGCCGATGAAACGGAGTTGGTCGGTTCGAATACTAATAGGTTGTATAAAACGGTACGTTTGGGTTGTCAAATTGTTCAAAAAAATGAAATAAAAACTTTTTTAAAATAAAAAATATATTCGTGCGGCCCTGGAATTACGTGCGGGCGGTCGAGGACAACCAAACAATTAATTTTTTTTGGCCTAATACATAAATATTTGGTCATTAAATTCAGTAAGCTTACGTCGTAGTTACACCGGCAGGCATTAACCCTGCATGTGGTTATTATTCATTCATTCATTCATTATTACACTAGTGTATGGCTTCATTCTTGAATATGAACTATTTGAAGGATTTACAGGTCTTTTCACATTTTTGTGTGATCAAATATATGTGCCCTTCAACTTCAGATCCTGTTATAGACAAAAATATATAGCGAATCCAAAGCCCTCCACAATTAGATGTTGAAACTTGTTTTGTATCAAGCTTACAAGATAGATTGATATGCTTGTTCTTTATATTCTCCTCTTCTGATTGTCACAGCACTTGTTTTTCTATGATGGATTTCGCTGGTTGGAACCAGGATCAACCTACCAGGTTACAGCAAGAACACTTCCCATTGACAACACACATGATTCAGCCATATCAGAACGGATTACCCTGCCCGGTAAGATATTTCTATTCCCATTGACAACACACACGGTTTAGCCATTTCAGAACAGATTACCCTGCCCGGTAAGATATTTCTATTCCCATTGACAACACACATGATTAGTTTTGTATCTGTGCCTCCACTCAACTATCTAAAAAAGGTATTTTTTACAATCAAGCTTATAACAACATTTTTATATGTTGAGATGGCAAAACAACCAATTCTTTCACAAATTATTTTCAAATACATTCTGAGGCCAAAATAGTTTTTCAAAAATTCTTTTTAACCCTTTGAACACTGGCGGCCGGTATAAAGGCTAATACGAGTATCGTATATATACACTGGCAGCCGGTATTCTGGGCGCTAACATGTGCGCACTGTTTACAAGCTTTGAGGGAATCCCCATCGCATAATAACATGCCCTTTGACCCGGAGAGTAGTCAGCGGGCTACGGGCTGCACATAGCTTTGTCTGACGATGCATTGAAGACACTCAGTGCTGATAACTGTGGTGTTACTTCATTAATTTTGGTCGGATTTTTGGATTTTTCAATGGCGCCGCCGGCAGCAGTTGTTTTAGCAAGGGTCATGGACTCTGATACAGAGGATTGATTCTGACTATAGTAATAAGGATGAACAAGACACGGTAAGCATGCATAGTGCAACTAAAAAAGTGCTAAAAACTGTTATGGCAATGATTTAGACAGTGACATTATGCCCTATTGAGGGGTATTTCAGCAGGCGTGATAGGGTGGGGCTACCGTTTACTCAGGGGTGTCAGTGTTCAAAGGGTTAATAAAACAGCCAAAAAGGTACATATAGGCCTATGTACATTCAAGAAGAAAAAAAGTGTTTTGAAAAAAAATGTGTTTTTCTTGCATTTTTTCTTGGTGATTATTGGGCCTGGGGATTCATCGTCCCTTTGCAACACAAGTGATGTAAAACAATGACGGCAAATCAAAAAATATATAATAACAGATGGGCATATGAATAATGAGCATCTATTATTATATTACCGTCCCTTAATGCAATATGAAAGATAGCTGTATAATCTGTCAAACAGAAGTTACTGCTATCTACTGAAGATAGTTATTTACAAGTAGGCCTAAGTTGTTTTACAATTATTCATGTTACTTTATATAGATTCCGTTACTATTAGATACTCTTTTGCATATCTGACAATTCATGAATAAATCTTGTAGGAGTATCTGAAAACGCCACATTATGCATTGCAATAATGTGAAATTATACATCTTCAAAATGCATTAGTTAGTATAGGGAATTGTACTGGGGTTGCCAAACCTATGGTCCCCTGCCAAATACCGTGCAATTTGAGATACATGTGACATTTCGTTTTCGAGATATGATAGAAAAACCAAATTTAGATGAAATATTTTGCAATCTGCTTATACAATCTTGGAAAAAAGTCCTTGGAACGCGAACGCCGAGTACACGTGTTGGGTATTGTGTGCATGTATTGATACTTAGTGTCTTCTGTTATAAACGGAAATTGTTCAAATGAGATTTGTCCTTCCCCACCCCCATTGATTGTTGTTGGGGACACTCTGTCAAGCTGCAGGAGCCACTGGCCTTGGTCAACATTGTATGGGGGAGTGTGGGTGACACTTTTCCGTTAATCACACGCAAGTGTTCCAAGAATTGTTTACAGGATTGTAGGTCAAATCCCAAGTCTGTATGATTCTGTCAGGATAGGTATTTTCCATAACACTATTTGGATGGCCATATCATAGTAAATGCACTTGTCAATTGCATCCCCGACCCTAGGGGACTAATTGATAGCGGTGATTAGGGCCGGGACGTACAAATTGCTGATGTAACGTCCCGGGTACAGTCCTGTACGGTCCCTGCTGGGCGCACCATTTTGTTGTACGTCGCCGTTACAGTCCGGGTCCCCCAGGCCGGGGATGCAATTGATAAGTGCATAATACAGAACATCATCTGAGAGACAGTAAATGCAGAAAATTTGATGATTATACCGTTACTCTTGTCAGCAAGGGTACTTCAGTGGTTGGTAGGGAGATTAGGCTTAGAGCAATCAGTAATCAGCATACTGGAGATAGGGCACTTGTGTTATGACTTGTATATCATTGCAAACATACACAATGAATGTTGTTTACCTGTAGCATTGTCTCAACAGTCTATATCATCCTAGTTGAGTAGTTCATGTTATTATGCATTTTTTTGAGCATTGCTTTAGGTTAACTTTTATTTTGTCAAAATATTGTTAACCCTAACCCAACAGGTTATTTTTAGGACTAAAGCCATTAGTGGTAAACTGGGGACAAATCATGACAAAAAAATTGGTCCAACCTGGGCTGCTGTAAGTCGGGGTGATCGTGCATCACGCTAAGGAGTCGCACTCTCAAAAATAACCTTTCGGAGCCTATATAATAATAATATACCTTTCCATGAGTGTGCAGAAAACACTGCAATGAGACTGTGAGATGGCGCCCACCGGTGCAGCGCTTCTGTTGGATATGGTAGTGTTATGGTAATGGTTAAAATGTATTGGTCACTCGAAAATGTAATTCATGTACACTCTAAAGTTGATCCTTGACTGATCAGTCATCAGCATTTGATTGAAACTCCTTTGGGCTTTAATGCGTCATTCAAGATATTTGTTTACGATTAATTATGAAATGTGCTTTCCATACAATATTGAAAATGATTAGATGCCGTGGGTTTATGTATTGCATAAAACAGAGTATAAATAACTGTCTGTATTTGATCTTATATTGCTGAATACAGCTGCAGCTCAAGGCTAGGGAAATGTGGATTCCATGTTTATCGTTACTTGAGTCGCTCCAAATATAGATGGACCACTGCACATTTTGTGAAAATGCAATATTGTTTTGAAAACATTTTATTGCTAAAGCTAACATAGTGAACATGTCTTAGTTATTTTAACAGATTACTGTATAAGAATGTGTAAAGCAAGCTCGCTAATATCAATTCAAAATGATATCAAAAGATATTTTATGATGTCAATTTTAATTACTGTCATTTTGTTTTGTATTTTCAATATCTCCTGACATCTATACACCCACACATGTTCAACCTATTACAGGGGTAGCATTAAGGCCCAAACATCGGGGGTCTTTTTCACCCCAAGCATGTAAAGAATCAAAAAATGGGGGGGGGGGGGGGGGGGGTAATAATTTTTTGGAGGTGAAAAATAATGTTGCATAGGCTACAGGTCCAAAAGATGGGGTCTGATTTCACCCTGAGCTTTCAAAAAGTCCCAATGTGGTGTGGGTGTGGGGGGGGGGGGGGGGGGGGGAGGTGAACATTTCATTTAGGGGGTCATTCATTCACCCCAATCGGGGGTTAATGCTGCCTATTACCCCTTACCCCCCCCCCCCCCCCCCAACCCAATTTGATGTTGGAGTAGTTTGCTCAGATAGAACATTTAAACGCTGGGGACCATATTTTAAACATGTAGGAAAAATGATCTTCAAATGATATATTTGTTGTTGGAAAAGATTGGAAAAATGCTTTGATAAAAAGGGCGCAAAAGGATCTAGATAACGATTTGTTAAACATTTGGAGGTGAAATGATAGGGAGCATGAACATACCCCATCCCCTGACAACCACATCAAAACTGTTAAGGTTGCTATACCATTATCACATTTCTATCAGACTATTGTGTGAAGTAATTCCTTTATTTTTGTACTCCATCCTCCCACAGATTGTAGCAAATTGTCTGATAATTACTACTGCAATATTGGTAAGTATGAGTTAATAGGATTGTCAGGGAATTACAAGATAACAAAAATATCCGAGTAATTATGTTATACCCTTCACAGAGGTATTCATAGTGCATGATTTTAAGAACGACGCATACTACCGATGTAGGTGTGTAGGGTATAACAGAATTATGCCAAAATATCATACAAACTTCTGCCTAGAGACTTACAATGGAATGGTCTTGTTATCAACTTTTCATCCACACATTTTGCATAGGTATATTAACCTTTGCTTTTCTATATGGACATTCTGATTGATTTTTCGATGTATATCATCAGGATTGCATTTAAGGACATCAAGGTTCTTCTTTTTTCAACATTTATATAAGTGTGCAGAATGTCCAAATATGTACCGTAACATTTAGACAAAGGCAGTTTTTAGGTTGACCTGAGTACAGCTGTCAATGAGTACGGTTCTATTTTGTTTGTTTTTTTATTCTTTTTCTTTCCTGTTTGCCAGATTTGGACCCTTTTTTGCAAAACGTTCCCATTTTGTCCCTCTTAAATATCAATCTGGAGCAAGAAATATACATCCATTAATGTAAGCTTTAAATTGTGCCCTTGGTGTAAATGTGCGTAAAACATCAGTCATTTCAAAACTAGGGCTTATAATTCAGACGTTTTTGAAACCAGTCAGTCAGGCAGGCAGGCAAAATTGCAACTGCTCGTAGCATCCTGATAATAAGATTTGCTTAGTCCCGCTTTTGCTGCTTGCTTGTACCGTTGCATAGCAGCATATATTGGGTTTAAGCTTCAAGTTTTACCCAGAGACAACATATTTACAATTAGATGGAATACTGTATGGGAATTTGATGCTATCAGTCATTATTACTATGTGTTGATCGGATTGCACAGCATTGGGGATTTCCCGTTTTTATTTTTATCTTCAACAGTGAGCCCATACTCTGTTTTTCTAGTAAAATGTAGAACAACTGTTTCAAGTAAATAGTTAGCCCATACTCTGTTTTTCTAGTAAAATGTAGAACAACTGTTTCAAGTAAATAGTTAGCCCATACTCTGTTTTTCTAGTAAAATGTAGAACAACTGTTTCAAGTAAATAGTTAGCCCATACTCTGTTTTTCTAGTAAAATGTAGAACAACTGTTTCAAGTAAATAGTTAGCCCATACTCTGTTTTTCTAGTAAAATGTAGAACAACTGTTTCAAGTAAATAGTTAGCCCATACTCTGTTTTTCTAGTAAAATGTAGAACAACTGTTTCAAGTAAATAGTTAGCCCATACTCTGTTTTTCTAGTAAAATGTAGAACAACTGTTTCAAGTAAATAGTTAGCCCATACTCTGTTTTTCTAGTAAAATGTATAACTACTGTTTCAAGTAAATAGTTAGCCCATACTCTGTAATTCTAGAAAAATGTAGAACAACTGTTTCAAGTAAATAGTTAGCCCATACTCTGTTTTTCTAGTAAAATGTATAACTACTGTTTCAAGTAAATAGTTAGCCCATACTCTGTTTTTCTAGTAAAATGTAGAACAACTGTTTCAAGTAAATAGTTAGCCCATACTCTGTTTTTCTAGTAAAATGTATAACTACTGTTTCAAGTAAATAGTTAGCCCATACTCTGTAATTCTAGAAAAATGTAGAACAACTGTTTCAAGTAAATAGTTAGCCCATACTCTGTTTTTCTAGTAAAATGTAGAACAACTGTTTCAAGTAAATAGTTAGCCCATACTCTGTTTTTCTAGTAAAATGTATAACTACTGTTTCAAGTAAATAGTTAGCCCATACTCTGTAATTCTAGAAAAATGTAGAACAACTGTTTCAAGTAAATAGTTAGCCCATACTCTGTTTTTCTAGTAAAATGTAGAACAACTGTTTCAAGTAAATAGTTAGCCCATACTCTGTTTTTCTAGTAAAATGTAGAACAACTGTTTCAAGTAAATAGTTAGCCCATACTCTGTTTTTCTAGTAAAATGTATAACTACTGTTTCAAGTAAATAGTTAGCCCATACTCTGTAATTCTAGAAAAATGTAGAACAACTGTTTCAAGTAAATAGTTAGCCCATACTCTGTTTTTCTAGTAAAATGTATAACTACTGTTTCAAGTAAATAGTTAGCCCATACTCTGTAATTCTAGAAAAATGTAGAACAACTGTTTCAAGTAAATAGTTAGCCCATACTCTGTTTTTCTAGTAAAATGTATAACTACTGTTTCAAGTAAATAGTTAGCCCATACTCTGTAATTCTAGAAAAATGTAGAACAACTGTTCCAAGTAAATAGATATTCTTCAAAAAATGCAACATTCAAATAATTAAAAATGATCACGTTGTGTACAATTTAAAAATAACCTCAAATCATAATCCTATTATAAGCTTTATCTGGTTATCCAAGTTTTAAAAATATCAAACAACTTGAGTGAAAAGTGAATAAAAAAAGCTTGGCTGTTTTATTTTGTTTTAGTCTGTTTTTCTATATTGTGATAATCGTTCCTAAGACATCATGAAATAATTACTTTGAATAGAACATGTCTATGTTTCCAGAATATTTATAATCTGTATTACTTGATTAGCATTAAGTAGTAGAAATGTTTGACAGTTGGTGTAGTAGTCACTCTTAACTTCAAAGATTTAAGCCAGGCTTTAACTACCCGCCTTCCCCTCACAGTTAAACCCTAGTACAACAAATCATACTTAGTGTTATTTGTCATAAGTTGGTATTATTCATCATAGGTTTTTTGCATGTTTCACTATCTGTCCCCATCCTAAGTATGACTCCTTCTAAATATGATGTTCGTGTTAATTTCTGTATCGCTTACCAAAGCTCAAAAACACACTTCTTTGTGCTTGTTCTTATCTACTCTTTCTCATCTATCTTGCCATTCGTTTAATATTTTGTACAAATGCAATATTCCCTTGAAATTTGAGGTGAAATTCTAAGCCAATTCACTTCAACGGCACTCGCGATGTTTATCGAAATCGGCGCCATGTTTTATTATTTAATAGATTCGTTTCAATACATTCGTAAGTTCGTAAAAAAGTGATGTGCGTATATAGACGTTGGCGATGGGAATGAGACTAAATTCGGGACCGCGTTGCCTACCGGGATACTCGTGAAATCCGAAAAAAATTCTGCCATTGCGTTTACACGGCGGAGAATTTATGATTAAATATGGAATAATTTAGCATTTTCATGTTTTAAAAAGTGGCTGAAAAGAAAGATGAGGACTTTATGAAGGTGTGTAGCTAGTATGAAAATCAACGGGAATGCTGTTTTGCTGTAATTCCCCCGACAGTCATTCGATTGGCGCCACCATTCACTTGTACAGCAAATCAAATTGACGGTTTCTAGCAATACAATTTCCCCATACGTTGGTAGGGAAAAAACCCAAAAAGAAACCCACCAACGTATGGGTTTCCTGTACTAAGTTAAACCCTAGATCTGATTTTGATAAGGACGACTGCACTTTATTATATGAATCCAAAATTGTGCTTCTCTTTAATATTTTCTTATAAGTAGTTTATTCTACTTATATCTGCAATATGGAGTTTTGATGATCTGACTTGAATGCAAAAATAGATTACCAAGGCAACAGTGACAAACGTCCAATTGGACATCTGAGGATTATAATAAATATAATAACCCATAATGCACATGGGGACTTCACACTGAATTCTTCAAAATTGTTAGAAAATTATTGCTATTAGAAAGTGGCATAGCCCTGTCAAAACAGAGAAATAAAAATAATAAACACAGAAGAAATCTTGACTGGCTAAATAAAATCCAGTTGTTGACAAATAACAAATGATTGAACAACAACACATGGGAATGCAGCAGACTAGGCAGAGCTAGCAGATTTAAATCAATACAAAGGGTAATTTGACCATGAAATTTATTCAACTAGAAACATCTGTATAGCAATCATGTGTATCATTCTCTGCATATGACACCTGGTTGTCCACGTTAACGCATTATGGAATTACAATCACAATCACATTATTCATTTAGATTACCATGCTCGCTCTTAGGCTTTAAACATTATATAACAATTGTTCCACTAGGTTTGGGAGAAAATCAAACCTAGAACCCCATTTTTCACCAATCTGGAACATGTTAAAATGTTTGATCATGAAAAATTAAGGAAGGAAAAAAAAAAAAATTGCAGCATGCAATATGTTGAGACTTTTGTGCTTAGAACCCACCAAGATTTGTATGTCCGTATCGTGCATGCCCCTTCTCCCTCCTCCAGCTGTATCCACTAAATTGTAAATGTCAATGAAGAAATACGTAGGTGGGTATCCTCCATGCATCTAAATCCAAACCAACTAAGATTGATATGTCATTAAAGGATTGCGGAGGCAGAAACACCTCCGCATCCCCGTCTCCACAGAGCCCCTCCATTACACTCACTCCAACCATATCTTCCTCCAGCCCTCTCCACACTCAACCCTCTCCATATCTAAGGACCACCCCCCCCCCCCCCTCTTCACACACACACTACCTATTGTTTATGTTTGTTAGATGCAAACAGCAAAAGTATGATCAATTATTAATTGATAAATATTTTATTTGTCTCTAGTTTCTATAAAAAGAAAATAATTATATGGTCTTGAAATATAAGTATATACAGTTTTGGAGTCTCATGCTGAGTGTATTCAATACAGTGTGTACATTGTAGACTGGTGGTGGTGGGGGATGCTCAGTCAGTCATAAAGCATTCGCACAGATGAAATGTGGAAAAAAGACCTGTTCTACAGGACAGACCAACACATTATTTTTAATAATTTTTGCAAAGATGTGTATATCCTATGAAAAAATATGTTCACATTTTTATTTTGGTGCCTGTGTGTTGGCACATGGAAAGGGCCGTTTGATATCTCTAGAATGAATCTTTTATTGAAATGATATTATGCACAATTGGGACATCACTTTTCAAGTTACCATGATTTGCCATAATCCATTGTGAAAAATAGACAAAATAGGCCGCCCTCCTCCCTAGATTGGCGCTGTCAAATTCCCCTTTTTTCGCACTGGTTTGGGGAAAAACACATCACAAGCCCCCCCCCCCCCCTTCTAAAATGTCCGACTCCATGACAATGATCAAAAGTTGACTTTCAGGTAAGTCTTGTCAGTTCACTTTCATTCCCCCCCCCCCCCCCCCAAAATGACAAACCTAGCTACCCTACTGCGCGCAACTTTTGGCCCACGACCCCTTTTGACATTCTTGGGCAGTACCGTGACCCCCCGCCCCCCCCCCCCCCCCCCCCCCCCCCCCCGTTCAAAAAAAAAAAAAAATCCCGATTTATTCTAACTGAAACTGCTTGGTTATATGATGCGAGCGTAGCAGGAAATTTAGCATATTTGAAAGTTTCTTTTGAGATTTTTAGAGCGAAGTATCAAAATGGTTCCTCAAAAAAGCTATATTTATGACCCCTTCATGACCCCCTGGAAAACCCCAAATCACCGCCATGGGGGTCACAACCCCCAGGTTGAGAACCCCTGCTATATGGAGATTGTGTCTCCTGCTAAACCTGTCTGACCTTGGAGTGTGATAGGAGTTTCGTTATTCATGTTAATATGGACATTTCAAAAAATTCTCCCAAAGTTAATGGGCCATATTCTCGTACGTAGTTAAACACGGTTTTAAGCTAAACACGCGTCTAACAGAGTACATTTACAGAGTTTAAAATCTTGTTTTGTTAAACACGTCGTTTAAAGGATAAACTCACGTTTAAGTTAGACACGCGTTTAGTTAAACACGGTTTTAAGCTAAAAACGTGTTTAGTACGAGAATACGGCCCAATAAGTCTGGCATTCGTACAAGTACTTCCCCTTTTTAAAGGTTTTTTATTACACTTGGAGTCTCCAAACTGGAACAGTATGATACCAAGTATGATGCCCATGCCTGCCCTAATTTTACCAGCTAATTATATTTGGTCATGGAATGGTTGTCATGGAACCTATTAAAAACAGTATTATTTGTCAAGATGCCCACATTGCCATAGAAACGGACAGTAATAGCCAAAGAATACAATATTACATTTATAATCTAATTTTAGATTTGTATTAAATGTGGCATTTAACCTTTAAAAAAATGCTTAAGGATCAAAATCTGTTGCATCGTATTGACCAACAAACCAATATTTCTTCCCCAATATGAAATACTACTAATTATAACAAATACATAGTTTACAAACCCAGCTAAATCGGAATTGTGTCACCTTCAGAAAATATTGTAATGTACTAGTACCCTAAAATACTGCATATTTTTCAACACTATTATTTTTATGATCAATTTGTTTTCGTAAGAGTTATTTGTGTCACGGATATCAGGTGCATATATTTCAGCAATCTGGACTGCCTGCCTAACACATTATTATTGATCATTTAACACAATTTATGTTATTATATGTTGCACAAATGAAAATTCTAGGCTATGTATAGTGTGCCAGTATTAAATTGACCATACAATATCATGCTGTACAGTTAGGCCAAACAAAGAAGATAGTCTGTCTCAGAATCTTTTTGCAAATAAGCTCAGTGCTGTGCGATTTTTTTTTATTTTTAGAAAATAGGCTATGAGGTAAGCAATTTTTTGTTGTTGTTGCTAATCCAAGCTTCAGAGAACCTTTTTTTAAAAATCCAAAATCCAAACAAAAATCCAAACAAAAATCCAAACAAAATCCAAAAATAAAATAAAAATAAATGTTTTTATAGACCTACTCGCCGTAGCTCATTTCACATACCAATGTGGGCGGGCTTCTGAGACAGACCTTCTTCATTGTTTGGCCTTACGCATAAACATTTATGAACGGCTGATTTAACAATGGTAATAGGTATTATTGTATAGGATTTTGTATCTTATCTGAGAGATTGAGATCACTTTTTCCGTGAGGTCTCCGTTCCCATCTGTCTCCTGGCATCTGTTATGTCCGTCATCTGATGTCCAAGGTTTTCTTTTAAAGCTGATTATCTAGATTGTCTTGTATTGCGAATAGAAGGGTTTTTTTGCTGTGGACAAACTGATTCCCTTTTTGCGCAAACTACTTTAATTTTGTACCTGAACATTTGACTGCCTGGCAGTTCAGACTGCATGGTGTAGTGATAGGCATAAGCTTCATAATCCTACGGTTATAGGTGCATATGCTTCATAATTTCTCTGTACGGTTATACGAGGGTCCTTCAATAAGTTCTACCTCCTGCTCATAAATCCTTCTGCAAAATGAAGTTGTGCACATAACCCATACAATCAAGTAGAGAACTGAATATTTGATATTTTTGACTTTAGACTGATTTTGCTTGATCACATCACATCATATTAAATTATCATGTATAAATGAGATTGTAAGCAATATAACACTGGTAGGCTTGCAAATAGTATAATATCAACTTTAATGTATTGCTGTGCTTTTAGCATACTGGAATACTGCTAAATAAGCAGTCAAATTTGTTGTTACAATTCATGCCACCGTAATGCCGCAGTGATGCTTCGTATGGGATTTCACTGTGTAGGTTTTGACGTCTCATTTATCGGGGTTTTGTATGAAATCTGATGATCATAGCATGCAACTAAAATGAATTTATGAAAAAGAGCTATATATTCCACATTTCCAACTTCGTTACTAATGAAAATAATCAATAGTTTGTTCATAGAAGATAGATTTTCTAGGATACAAACACTGCATGAATACTTGTGAGCGGCAATGTATCTACTGTGTTAGATGGATAATGCTAACATGCTCGATAAGTATGAAACTAGATTGCTATCTACATGGCATGCATGAGAATAAATACATTTCTCTAGTCAACAAGAGTTGCTGGATTTGTTCAACCTGTGTTCAACCTTTAAATCTAATTTACAATGTATATATTTTCTGCAGCTTCTCTATGGCAACCATCAGAGCTAACAGTAGATCCTGATTGGCAAACAGTTAATGTGACCTTTGACCTGGCACCTGACAAATATCATTTTGATAGGTATTGCTTGATGCTCAAGGATGCTAAAGATAACAAGACAGCACAGCAGAAAGATGTGTATCCTGATGTAAGTATACAAATCGAGATCTTGCGAAAATGTAGAACAAATCCCAACATTTTATGCAGGGTTAGTATATACAGTCGCCGTCATAATTCAATTCAATTTCTGTATGCGTTTTTGGAATGAATTTTTGATGTATACAGGAAAACCCCTCAAGGTTCAAGCAGCAATTTAATTATGTCCAACATCTAATGATGGCAAGTTAATACAACCATGCATTTATCAAGAACTCATCTTTTACAGATAAACATTTCACAATTGTATTGTAATTAATGTTAATCTAAACGTGAACTCCACACATTGTCATAATGTTTACATGTCCAAGGATTTTTAAAGCCTACTTAAAAGTAGGCTTAAAGGGACACTGAGAGATACAGATGGGAGTGCGCCCCCAATTTTCCTGCACCTACGTAATACTTAGGCATGTAAACTATCAACTGAAACCGTTTAACTTAATTTGCCGTCTATCATGTAAAATTTCACGATTTGGTCATTTCGATGTAGATGACATCAAAATTATCAGCATCACTCGCCACATAAATTGCTTCAATTTCTATCTAGCTCCATTTTCAACCCTTTTCCCATACATTAATGACATGATTATCAATTGACCAGTAACTATTATTAGAGTCCGGTTATCATACATTATATGACATGATAAATATTATTAGAGTCAGTTTATCATACATTATAATGACATGATTATCAATTGACCAGTAACTATTATTAGAGTCAGGTTATCAATTATAATGACATGATTATCAATTGACCAGTAACTATTATTAGAGTCAGGTTATCATCATACATTATAATGACATGATTATCAATTGACCAGTAACTATTATTAGAGTCAGGTTATCATACATTATAATGACATGATTATCAATTGACCAGTAACTATTATTAGGGTCAGGTTATCAATTATAATGACATGATTATCAATTGACCAGTAACTATTATTAGGGTCAGGTTATCAATTATAATGACATGATTATCAATTGACCAGTAACTTTTATTAGAGTCAGGTTATCATACATTATAATGACATGATTATCAATTGACCAGTAACTATTATTAGGGTCAGGTTATCAATTATAATGACATGATTATCAATTGACCAGTAACTTTTATTAGAGTCAGGTTATCAATTATAATGACATGATTATCAATTGACCAGTAACTATTATTAGGGTCAGGTTATCATACATTATAATGACATGATTATCAATTGACCAGTAACTATTATTAGAGTCAGGTTATCATACATTATAATGACATGATTATCAATTGACCAGTAACTATTATTAGAGTCAGGTTATCATACATTCATACACTCTATGTAGTGTTGAACCAATCAGGAAGCAGGCATTACAAATACGCGGAGTGCATTGAAAGTGTCCACGATTGACTTTAAATTTTCTGTGCGAGTGCGTATGGGTCCCACGACGAACCAGTTTATGTTTGATTTTTAAAATTTGGGTTAGATTTCGTGAAATTCTAGGTTTTTTAGCCCGTTGCTACGTTATTGCTACGCGCCGCGTATACGCTGGTCACACCATGGCAATGGCTGGCGCACCGCACGCGTAATCGGGCGATTGTCGGCGCACGCGTAATCGGGCGATTGCCGGCGCACGCGTAATCCGTGTTAGTGGCGCAACGTAGTTTGTTATGTGGTAGAGTAAAGGCGGCAATCATCCGTTGCTCCGTAGTGCGAACCCTATAAGGAAACAGCATAATGAGACAACAACAAAAAGTAAATCATATAGCCAGGGTATGCAGGAACCCCTTTGAAGGAACTGGGAGCAAGGCCGGCGCAAACCGTATAAGGCGCAAACCGTAGGCCTACATCGAGGATAACATGTGTTCAGTAACTCATCCAGAACACGCGGGCCACAACGGGGCAAGGCGCGCTATATAAAAACATAGATAAGCCAGAAAACCGTGATATCTTATTATACGCGTACATGGGAGATAGGCCTATAAATATAATTAAACAAGGACCTGTTAAATAAAGGAACTGTTAGAGCAAAATATGCATGGTAGGAATACACGTTTAGGCTTACTGGAGAGAAATAATTTAATATCAATAGGCCGAAAAATAAAAATAAACGGATGGCTAACACTGAACTGGGTACAAAGTGATCATGGTGAGACCCTGCCTCCCGCCAACTATGAAAGACCCACTATAAAACTTAAGACCCCACTAAATAAAACCAGTGTCGGCGTCGCGGACCTGAAGTTATTTAAAACACGTGTTCTATGAGAGATTTGGCAAATTGTATAGGGGAGTGGGCGTCCGCGAAGGGGGTTGTGAAATCTAGGCCTACACGTGTGTATGAACACATGGGGATTGGCCTGTCTGGGTTAATAAGGGTACACTGGGTACCTGGAGTATGGGGGTATGGAATATTAAGGGCACCTGTGATAACTGGATTTTAAGGATGTATGGGGTAGGGCCCGTATACCTGATCAAAGACACCTACCTGGGTGGTCATTTCATGTCTTATTATGGGATAATATTTAGCGTTTATGGGTAGGCTTTAATAAGATCCCTGGATTATTAAGGGCGTCGTGGGACCAATATTAGGATTAAGGGCACCTGGAAAATCAAGATCTCTTGCTATTTCACAATAGCCTATACGCTTTGATCATGTTGACGACTAAACCGTAGGCCTACACTATCTTCTATACCATGTATACACTCTATGGGGTATCTGGTGTAGGTACAATATTTGTTGGGTGTATGGGGTAACTATAACATTATAATGGCAGTCAGTTCGCATCCACGCGAAAAGTCGTTCCTTTTCTAACCCAGCAAAGCGACCCGGAAGTACTCACCCGTAGCGAAACCGCTTCGCAGTCATAGTTGACCTCGTAATAGCACGATGTAAATGAGCTCTTTTCATGATTATAATCACACATTTCAAACACATTGGCCATGAAATTGTATAGTAAAAAGGCATATTATGCAAATAATATTATCTAATATTTTCTGTGAACTTCATGACATGTTGTATTTTCGGTGCAAATTATTGCAATCCGACAAACCCGAATTCAAGAAAAACTTGAAGAAACTAAAGCCAAATTCATGGTAAAAAAGTCGCTTCTGAAGAATTAGGCATCAATTTTATCCATCGTATCATAATATTCATAGTCTTTTGTAACTAGAAACATGCTTACAATTTTATAAAATTATTTAGTCCGGTCAAGTGAATGCTTATAAAATAGCTCCTCGAATCTTGTCTCGATCTAAATTCATTTTGTAGCGTCGACGGGTTGTTGATCAAGTGTTTAAATCTCACAATTGTATTCAGATTTGCTAGATAGCTCAGATGGTAGAGAGCTCGCTCTGGGAGCGAGAGGTCCGGGGTTCGAAATCGATCCTTCTGCGCTATACAATGTCTTTTCTTTTTTTATACAGAAAGGCTATTCTGGTCAAAATGAATAAACATTTCACAATTTCATCCCACAAAATGCATGAATTCTGACGTTTTCATTGGAAAAACGGTATTTTTTTCCCAAAATTTCAATAATGAATTCAAACGCGGGCATGAAAATGAAACGCGGGCGTGTTACGGGAGGCTAAAAATCAAGTTGGCGAGGCCTAACGGGGGATCGTAAAGTTTCGTTTTCTGACCGAAAATCGGTGAAAATCAAACTCGGTTTTTCTTATCAAAAAAGAAGTCGGGCATCAATGTTTTTGATATGAAATTAAAGCTTAAGATTCCGTTAGTACGGAAATTGCTCTTAAAATATCGTACGCATTTTAGTCCGGTCAAGTGAATAGATACAAGAAGCAAAGTCACGAAAGTTGTTAAATTCTAAAATTAGCGATAAAATCACTGTTTGTGGACCAATTGTGTCAGATTTGGCATCATATTATAGAGAAAATTACGAACAATCCACCTACTTCGCCATCATGGCTGCCAGCTAACCCTACCTCAATTAATTCAGGGAAAACAAACTTCCCTTATTGTTTTAGCGCAAGGTTGACATCCTGAAATCGATCTTTGCGTGGGTTAGAAATCGGCGAAGTCACTCATTAAAAACGATACCTGCGTACTGACTGATGGTAACTATGGCAATACGTTGCAACCTGCTTTAAACAAGGTGGCAACACTGCGCTATTTAGCTGTGTCAAATATAACCCATATTTCACCTACTAAAGTAGATTGACATAGATTCAAATTCATGTTTATCATAATTGAAATGCACATATTGTTTATAATAAAAATACATCATCAGTGATTTATAATGGCTACCATTATTTGGGTTATTCAGATAATAAATACGCCTACGTGCCAGGTTACATACATCTCTGTTGCCATCTAAACAGATCATCCCAGTTGCCTGATTTTCCTATATATTGGCTCTATTTGATACACACAAAGTGACGTGTATCCGGCCCTATTGCATAAAAGATAAAAGATTCATCTGAAGTAGAGTTATTCTTCTTAAGTTTTCAACCCTTCTAATAGGAAGATTGTTTATGAATTTGTGATTTGATCTTCATGATTCAGACCCTAGATCAAACTTAATCATGAAGCTTATTCTAGGAAGAATTCTTAAATATTCTTCTTAACCAGGCATAAAAAGAGTAAAAGAATAACTATTCCTTGGTTCACTTAAGATTAATCTTAACTTTTATGCAATAGGGCCCTGCTGAAGTCATCCAAATACAATATCAAGGGATTTTGTGTTCAGAAGTAGCCTTTTTGGGCCCAAATCACAAGTTAGTAAACAGTGCTCATCTTTAACACTTAACCTTGTTTTCAAGAACGATGATCAAACAAAAACATCCATATAAAATCAAATGCAAGGTGTAACAAAAAAAAGTTATACAATTTTGAAAAAATAAACAAAAATAATTCTCAAATAATTTCTGTTTCAATTGTTAATGACATGCAAAGAGAAATTTCTCAGCTTCTTAATAAGGCCAACAAAAAAAAGAAGTTGTGTTGCCCTCAGCGACCGACCCTAAAATCGATAAAACTAGGGTCAATTTTTTTTTTTAGATTTAAATTTATTGTCACACTAGAAACATTAGCTAAATTGACATGATGGGCCTATACCAATTTTGTCTTGATATAAAGCATATATTTTTTAGCCAAAAAAAAATTGGGAAAAAAATTTGTTTTGTTTTGTTTTGTTTCATTAAAATTGGTGGTCAGGAAGCAGAGATATGATCAATTGTCTAAAGTAGTCGTGAAACCATCTGGGCCACTTTTGCTAAATCACTTGGGAACAGTATGAATGGAGTCAAACCATGAATATAGGAATAGAACGCTCTTGTGAGACAATGGTTAATTTCAAGTGGATCGTCTGGCGGCAGACTTTCCAAGGAGACTCCAATATGCACAGTGGCTAGAGATGGTTGCGGCAGGAAATATTTATGCATGATATTTTCATTGGAGACGAAGCAATCTTTCCAATGGATAGCAGAGTGAACACCAGCCTCATCAGCCATTACATACTCTTCTATGGTGGTTTCGGGATGGGTACCATGCCAGAAGGAATAATGAGCAATTTCATTTATGGACTCAAAGAAATTAATCAAGATATTATTGTTTATTAATTAAATGTTATGAATTTATTTATAGAAATGAAGTAAAACTATTTGAAAAAGAATTATGTAGTTATTTTAATATCCTTGCATGATACCCTAACCATTTAATTTCAACCAACAAGATTGTATTCTATGCTGAAAGTGGCCCAACCTGATTTCTAGACGACTTAGTAGATTGGTCAGTCATAATTTTTAAACAAAAGCAGTTAAAAAGACCAAATAAAATTCTTCTGGTAGTCAACACATCAGTTATCACTGAGGGTAAATGATTTTGACATTGCTTGATTTTAATATTGGATTAAAAATAAAATTGCAATTGTATAACTTTTACATTCTGTACATAAAGCATATTTATATAATATTGAATGGCTTTGAGGGTGATACAATAATATTTTTATAGCGAGTGCAATATATTCTTGTATCACCCGAAAATAAGACATTCAATATTATTATTATTATTTATATAACATACTGTTTTGATAAAAACTAAATAAGCTAGCCCGAACTGATCTTCTCTGCGCATATATTATTTACTCACACGCACATCTTCTGCAACGCACAAAAAATATTAGACAGCAATATCTTTTGAATATTGGACGCACATCCAGGAACTTGGTGCACAATATTCAATACACGCTTTTATTGTACCGTTTGGAAGGCCCATATAAATAATAATTAATAATATTTTATGATATTGAATGGCTTTGAGTGTGACAAAAGAATATTTTTGTATCAAGTATATTATATTCTTGTATCAAACAAAAATAAGCCATTCAATAGTATTATTATAATTATTTATATCAAACTGTTTTGATCAAAAATAAATCAATTTGCCCTAACTGACCATAATCTCAGTGAAATTGAAACTTCAATCTAAAAAATGTACGCAAATGTTGCATGAAAAATGTTGATAGTTGTTTGCGATCATTATAACATGTTTAGTCAGACGCTACCAGGAAACTAGAACCAAAGTCACTAGGGTGCAAGATAGATACATGATTTAAAGGTGTTGCAATCTATTATTTATTTATTTATTTATTCGGATATACACTTTAGAACTGGCATCCAAAACGGCGAATGCGTCAATCTAAGATACAATTAACAAAACAAGAGTAAAATTATATACAATCAATATGTCAGCATCATGAGACCACTATTTGAAGACCATATTTTACAACATGCATAATTAAACCCCCATTTTGCTCACAATTAAAAAATATCAGTTCTTAAGGGAAGTGTCAACCCTTGCCCTTTCGAACCTTGTTTTTTTGCTTCTAAGTTTGAAAATATTTAATAAAAGTATATAAAAGTATACATTTATAGAAAGTAAATTGAACGTGAAATCTTATTATGACATCAGTTTGACACATAAATACCCATATTTTGAAAAATTAACCAACAAATTATTTGATATTTTTTTCTAATATCGATTATAGTAAACAAGAAAATTTTGTCAGGATCATATTTTTCTTTCTTTCTTCGAAATATTGACGAAAACATCTGAAATATGTAAATTTAGTATTTTTTGCATAAAAAAACCGTTAGTTGTTGAATCAAGTTAAAATGCCAAAATTGAAATAATGAGAAAACCATTCCTAGAGCAAAATGTTCTCTATAGGTTAATAGTAACAGTTTAAAATTGTATAGCTTTCACTTTGAGTTATCTTGTCTGATTTTGTTTAAAATTCCTTAGTTCAAGATTCACCTCTTCAAAAATATTACTAGGCAAAGATTAGGCGTCTTATATTTGACTAACCTTGAGGAGGGTAGGTTCAATATGCACATTGACTGCCCTTAACATATCAATTTTGATGAAGTCATCCGTTATTTAGTCCCCCTCATCCCTGGGAGGGCAGAACTAAATGAAAGCTGACCAATCAGGCAAAAGTAAACACAATAATTCACAGTATTGACAAACTTTTTTATACACTAGCAACTAAAAGTATTATGACACTCGGTTATGGTGTTAAAATCATTCCAGATAGTACATTTGGAGTGCAATATTTGACTATGATTTGAACAAATGTGTTGCTGAATCTCTTATTAATAAATTCGTTTTTCTACAACATCCGCTCTAAAATCACTGAAACATTGTTATAAATATTTGCCTTTAAAATGATTTCTTTAAAAATATATATGGAAACAAACTTACACAAACGTTTGATTAATTTTATAAACTTAGAATACCATAACAATAACACAGTATTTCAATGCGTTCCCAGTGTTTTCTCTCAACTTGCAGCATACAGGGTGTCCTAATACTTATGGCTGCTTATATAGTCCTTGGTAGAGGTTGCCAAATGATGATGAGCTTGTCAAAAACGTTGTACAGTTTATACAAACAACCCTTGAACAAAACTAATTGTTCCTTCAATTTATTAATTTATTAATTTATTAATGAGAAGAGATTCAGCAACACATTTGTTCAAATCATAGTAAAAAAAAAATCATTGAACAAAAAAAATTTGTTCATTCTGTTATCTTATCTACTGTGTATGATACGCTTGTTTCAGCGATACTTCTCCATTCACATCTCATGTAGAAAAGCAATATATCATTCTCAGTATAAAAAAGTAATTTTAACAAATTGTCAAACATAAATATAGTTACTTATGTCAATATTGTGTACAACACCGCTTTCCAAACTTACAAGCAAGCAGATTACAAGTGTTTTTTTTATTGAAGTTCATTGACACTGATTTCTGTCGTTTGTCCAACAAATACTACCCAATCATTGTATAATATTACAACCAAATTAAGTTTAGAATTTGGACTTGAGGGTTTCCTCCTCAGCATGGAAACATATTTGCAAAAGGAGAGCCTTTTAATATCTCAAATTTAATCATTTTTGACTGTGTTCTTGAGTGGTTTGTAGCTAGAAAAATTTGATTATACTGACTTGCTTAGGTAGTTTGTGGTCATTGACCTTTTGCAGACATTGATTTTTTACAGCGGAAATTCTATGCTCCATGCAACAACTACTGTATCTGATTTGAAAAAAATACAAAGACATTGGGCCGTTTTATTGTACTAAACACGGTTTTAGCTTAAAACCGTGTCTAACTAAACTTATGTCTAAATCAAACGCAAGTTTATCTTTTAAACAACATGTTTAACAAAACCCGATTTTAAACTCCGCAAATCTCGCCCCCAGAGTGGTCGTGCCTTCACGGTATATGGATATTCAATTTATTGTGGCCCAAATGAGTTACAATAGATATCGATCCAAATTTCCTCAAATGCACATGTATTTTTAAGACTACACGATATGCACTCAGCTTGTACTGCGCATGGTTGAGTAATTATTCAAGGTGTAAAATTGGTGAACGAGTTTAGTTAAATATGCATTAAACTACCCCCCATACCCATGTTTAAAGTTAAACACATTTTTGAGAATTGTGTTTAGTTAAGCGATGTGTTAAAGTCAAAGTTAAGTGTATGTTTAGCTTAAAACCGTGTTTAATTACGTACAAGAGTATGGCCTTAATTGTTTAGAGGTTTGTTATTTGCCATGTTGAAGACCTTTTATTCCCTGTTAGCCTCCTGTGATAGTTCCCAACCATAGTACCTGAGACTAATTTAGGTATATTAGTCTCAGATTGTACAATCTTTCAAGTGGCTAAGCTGGGCTTTAAATGCTAAAATCACCTAAAAATAGAGCATTTGTACACCATTATTTTATTCAACCATGTTGATTCCACGTATACTGCATGTCTTTTTATAGCATTTCCATGCTAGTTTTAACCACTATTGCATATGAGCGAGGGCTTCAAAACTAATCGTAGATTTGTACGTGTGACTGCAGGCCAAATGTGTTGTATTGAACTGCTTCCTTTCTTCATTATATTGATGCAATACCAGAACAAGTAACAGGAAGTATCATATACATCACCATATAAGAGACTGTCAGTAGCAATTTGGGGTCAAATTACTCCCATTTGATTCATATATCTTCGCGTTTGGTACATAGTTTTGTATGTTTTGTAGTCAGGATATGCACGGAGACGATTATATAACTGTAGATTGAATGGATGAACTTGAGACGTAAAATCTGTTGCGTTAATTATGATGCTTATTTCAAAGGCTTGCTTGCCATGGCCCTAATGTTCCTATCTAATGTTGTAGATATTTCATAACATTGAAGTTAAGACCATATTTTCTAAGAATGATCAGAATGACATAGCTATATTTGATAAAGATGACCCCTTTTTCTTTCAGACATGGTTAGCAGAGCAAGTGTGTCACTATAGTTTGATCAGTTCCAAATTAGCAAAGCCTCATTACAGTAGCGAATGAATACAGA
Source organism: Ophiura sarsii (assembly GCA_035610835.1). Lineage (NCBI taxonomy): Eukaryota > Metazoa > Echinodermata > Ophiuroidea > Amphilepidida > Ophiuridae > Ophiura > Ophiura sarsii. The sequence continues at coordinate 92,696,054 of CM069442.1, read as the reverse complement.
AGGACGCGAGTGCGCATGAAGGCAACAAGTGCACTGTGCATCATATGTATGATGAGTGCGTGCGGCCAAAACCGCATGCGTGTGGCCATAATCGTGCTTGTATGCTTGGATTACTTACGTGCACGGAGAGATCAAAACCGAATATTTCTCCCCAATTTGGAACTGATTAAACAAACTATAGTGAACATATTACATAATCTGAAGTCACAAATCTAATCAATTCAAGTGACAGAGAGATGTGACTTGAACCAAGTCTGATTTGGTTCAAGTTGCATTGAATCTTTATAGGCAGAACACTTCTAGCTTCTAAATAGATACACACAAAAAAAACTGTTCTATGGGCCCGACCAACCCATTTTCCCCCCTTTGAATTTTCAATTGTTTTATTTTTTAAAGAAATGTTTTGGAAAATATTGGTGATTTTTTGATTTTTTGTTGAAAATTTCGGGAAATTCACCAAGATTTGTTGTTGTTGGGTTTTTTGGTGTGGGTGGGGGGGGGGGGACGACAATAAAGCTTGACCAACCGAACCATTCCTGAGAGGTCCGGTTGCCGTAGAACAGGATTTTTTTCTGTGGGTGGGGGGGGGGGGGGGGGGGGGGGACAATAAAGCTTGACCAACCGAACCCTTCCTGAGAGGTCCGGTTGCCGTAGAACAGGATTTTTTTCTGTGGCCTTACCTATCAAATAATATTCAAATCACTTTTTAATTTCAATCTTTATTGTCATAAAAACAATACATCAAACATTCAAAAGAAGAAAAAATATTGTAGAGTAGTATGTTGGAAAGCCAGTAAGGCCTGTAAAAGGCATATTATATCATGATAGCCTGATTTCAATGATAGTTTTTACTATCATTATGGCTGGAAAAGAATGATGTGATATCATGATATAAAACAAATATTGAATGCCTTTTGCTTGTGCAATAGTAAAACTATATCACTCGGTCCAATTTGGATTTCGCCTCGTGCAATGGAAAAATCAAAATTTGACCTTGTGATATATAGTTTGTGTACTATCATGCACAAGGGCATTTAATATTTGTATACTAGATGATAGGTAATGATTAAGGTAGTGTAAGTCTTTTGAAAATGAAAAACAACAATAACAACATATACAAAGTAGGTCATGTTTTTTGAAAAGGCTAGAGTCGAATCAAGTCTTTGCCCTTAGCAATCAAGTCATATGAAATAATTACTTATGTGAGACTTGGGTTGTTTTGCTTGAGTTGGCTTAATACTTATCTTTTATATAGTTTATAGGGTTCATGGGTATAACTAATGCAGGAATTAGACAATAAAGGAAACAAACATGGAGGGCAAAAATCAGCCTTTCCCTTTTTTTAAGTGTTGGCATGGCGTAAGCGTAAAATTAACAATTATTTGCGCTGAGCTACTTAAATAAGTGACAGGTATGAAACATAACTTTTGGGTAATTGATATTAATGTGTTCAATATCTAAGTATTGCCTTTTCAAGAGAAATGTAGAACTATTTTTTCCAAAAAACATATAATTAAGAATAAAATAAATTTAAAGAGTTGTAATTTAAAAATCATTTTAAATACCGATCCGATAATAAATCTTATCTGTGAATCCAAATTATTCATAGCAGTGTCAACTAATAACATGTGTACGACAAGCGTGCGGAAACACCAAAGTGCGTACCGGACGCTTTCAAAAATGGCCGTGCGTCCTGATTGGTCAACCGTGAAATTGTCACCCGCATGCAGGCATAGTTGCTCATTCATCTGGAAAACGACAAAACACGCTCGCATTAAATAGCTTGAAGTTTGTCCATAGCATTATGACAGTGACTATAATACAAGGTCGAATACATTACTCCATTTTTATCTAATTTTCTATACTGTAACAACGAAGGCAATGGCTTTGTAAAATGACTAATTTGAAAATACTATTATTGGATTATGAACTTGAAAATACTATTCACGGTCTATCTTCAAATAGATTTGAATATAACTTCATAGTTTGTGAGATTCACAACAAATCAGGTCAGAATAGCACTTTGACCTTGGATTGGATTTGGTGTTGGTTGCCTGAGTATTCATTTGATTAGGATTGGAAATCAAAAACGTCCCTAACTTAATTCTTTATATATATATTTTTTTCTCCATTTATCTTGAATAATGAAAAGTTAATGAATAATTACAGAAACCTAAAATCTAGATGAGAAGGGCTTAAATATCAAGTGATCCTTTTTAGCCAAAATCCTATATAATGATAATTATAACACAGTAGATGTGGATTACACTGCGCGGTGAGTGAGTACAGCTGTTCTTGTTGTTAATGGAACGAACATACAATATGTGTTATAACCATGACAACTAATATCTGTTATAAGAATTTGAATAAAATAGATGAGAGGAATTTATGTTCATTTTATGAGAATGAGGCAATCAAGCCCTAAATCATAATTGTCATCAAATACTTTACCACCTTGACCCTATCCAGCCAGGCTATGTTTAGTGTGGAATCCGGGGGAGGGGGACAAAGCATAAACTTTTTACCCAACAAATCGCCGCAAAACCCCTGGGATTCGACCCCCAGACCCTCCAATCACCATTCACTGAGCTAACCTGCCAACGCCTGCCCAGGCAGCAATTTCGTACCCACATATCAGCTTGGATGATGACGTCATTGAAATCAATGCTGTAGCATGCGCACGGACATTGTTTTGACCGTAGTGAATCGTATTGCTAAGGAAGGTTAGGGTTAAGACAGAGTCCATGTAATATACATCCTGGGCGTAGCTACATACATAAGCTAGAGATGCAATGCGCTTGACAGAATAAGCCTAATAACACATAGGGAACACATAGTAATGCATCCCGTTATGGTTGCAGAAAGAAATTAAGCGACCCGCTGACTGTAGCTGGGGCATACACTTTGTCCTGGCTAAGGGTAGCCGGGACTGTACACTTTGTCCCGGCTAAGGGGGGCGTACAAAAAATAGTGCTCCTCCCCCGAATGTCCCGGGGATGTCACATTTGCGATTTGTACGTCCCGGTTAGTCCCGGGTCCCCTGGGGCCGGGCTTGCAATTGATAAGTGCATAATCCTACATGTTGATTTCTCTATTATAACGAATACTATTATTTGTCATTTCATGCAGGAGGTTGAAATTGTGTACAAGAAGGCTTTGAATGGAAGTTACACAACTTGTATTAGAACTATGATACAAAATGTATCATCTGGTAACTATATAGTACAGGTAAGGTTATATTGCAAGGGTCTCAGATGCCTTAGCTAGATGAGGAAGAGATACTGACATTGGAAAGGGGTATATGTGCTCCTGAAGACCCATTGTTCTTTTCTTGGGGGATGTCAGTTCTTAAAGACCCATTTTATGTCAAAATTCTAAACTCCAGTAAAGTGTGTCCTATTACCTAATTTCTTGTGTCATAAATTGTGTTTTGTATCACACAAATCTGAAAAATCATCAGTTCTTAACCATTACGCCCCAAATCCCTCATTTTATATAATTGTTTTTGAAACACTCACTTATAAACCACAAATGACATTTCCCCACCGCCATTCCATACTCCTCCTCAACAACAAAATAGAAGCGTCCTTCCCCTCATTCAAAAGTGTCACTTATAAGGTTATAAGAGTCCTTCCCCCTCATCTATAAGGTTATAAGAGTCCTTCCCCCTCGTCTTTGTTGCACTTCAAAAGTGTCACTTGTTTCAAACAGTTCACCAACTGAGAAAACAAATTAAAACATAAGAATTTGTCACTTCTTTTTACCTGTAACTTAAAATCAATATTCCTGACATACGACTCATTCCGCTTGATCGCGTCATATATGTAAATCTAAACATGAATATTAAAAAAACACTCTTGATGATGGTAAAATGTCTCTTTACATTTCCCTTGATGGTTTTGACATTTACCAAGCCTATTTTGTGCATTTAATCCAAGACACCAGATGGGCTAATTATTTAAAAATTAAGATTGCTCTTTGTAGGAGCACAATAAGGTTTCCAAGAAATCTGTCAAGTGTGGCTGTGTATACATACATTTGCTAGCACGTGTCACGCATTTTAAAACAATTTACATATTTGAAGCCATTCAAGTCTGTTAGAATAAATGAATATGTAGTTGTGTCTAGAATTAACAGTCCATTTGTATTTATGACAGTTTCAACAGAATCAGATTTGCTTCTATATTGAAATAACTCATTTTATGGCCTGTTGTTTAAAAACTGTGCAAATCATATTGAGTCTCTCTCTATTCAATCAAATATGTGACCATCCACAACGAATCCAGGTTAAAGTCACCATTTTTCAAATGGAAATGTTGCTTTAGTTAAAATCTACTTCAAATAAGCTTGAAACTGATATATGACATGTAGTTATTGTTTTGTCAATAAACACTTAAATAATCAAAAATCTTCTTGAAAATCCTTTGTTTTCTTATTGAATTTTCTTGAGTTTATTAAGCCATATCTCTGAAAAGGCCCTGACGTCTTTACACTGGGTTTGTGATGGATGGTCACATATGTACACACACACCTGGCATATTATTAGAAACACATGCTGGATGGATAAGGATAAAAACGTTAAATCATTGACAATATGTGTGGTGGGATGGGAAAACCCTTTACATGGTCATTTTCTAGCAACTTGTTTTTTTTCTATGGCGGAGAGCTTCATAATCTACTGAGTATTGGACTGTTAACATTTTTCAGAAATTCCATCTAGAACTACAGTAATAATATTTTTTAAGTCGGCAAGTTTAAACGCAACACTAAAATTGAAACTGACAATTCGAAGGTGTAAACAAAATCTTTTAAATGCTCTAATAATAATGAAACTACATTGTTATTTCACACAGAATAGCTTGTCATATGAAAAGGACTTTTGATATGAACCTAGTTTTTTGCGATATTATTAACAATTGTAAGTTCTTCACTTTCAAAATCTTTACAATGCATTGTCGGAATTCACAAGTGGTTACCATGGTAACAATGTCATTTTACGTAGCATTTTACACATAGCATTTTACACATAAAATTTGATAAACCAGGTTCAGAAAAGTACTAAAATACACTTAACATCTGGAATTTTGCATAAAAAACTCCTCGGAGGCGAAAGTTCAAACTATAATCTCTATCTTGGGACCAAAGTTAGAAAATTGACTTGGAACTCATTTGTTAGGAATATTTTGGTATGAACCAGATCTCAATCTTAACACTAGCGACTTCCGACGGGTTTTCCCATACCACCACACATATAATGTGACAGTAAAACAGCTGATAGTCAAAGACCATAAACCTACTGGCATGAAAAAATTGAGGCCGAAACAAACTGTCTATAGGTCGGCCCGAAGTGACGTCACATGCCGTTTGCTGATGTTAACAACAGTCACTTACATGGCCTCACACGATCTAGGAATGATCTTGTGTATGGCTGAGTAGAGCGTGGACACTGATGTGTTAAAACGTTTTGCTACGGCAAATGACAAAAATACCCGGATGACCGGGGCGACCTATATGGGCATATATATTCGTTGTGTGCCGCTGAATATCATTTGAAAGTGCCGCTATTTTAGACAATGTGTTGTGATGCAAGATGGTTGACAGCTTGATATGCCTAAAGTAAGTTAGCTCATGAGACGCGCGATATATTTGAATCTGTCGAACTGCTAATTTGAGGGCGCCTGTACATTGAAAGCTTCATTCTCAGCAATGATGAGCAAGCATGTAGTCACATGCCTGTACATTGAAAGCTTCATTCTCAGCAATGATGAGCAAGCATGTAGTCACATGCCTGTACATTGAAAGCTTCATTCTCAGCAATGACGAGCAAGCATGTAGTCACATTATATAGCGTGTGTGGTCTAGCGGATAGATCGCAGGTCTCACGATACAAAGGTTGTGAGTTCGAGCCCCGCTACGGCCAACATGTTTGTATCCTTAGGCAAGGTACTTAGTCTCAATTGCCTCGTGGTTCAGAAGTCACGTAGAAATGGTGGTCTCGTGCATCAGAAGAGCAAAATCCGAGCACGTTAAAGGTCACAGACTCCTTCGTAAAGAGTAGGGGATCATCCCGGTCTGTGTACACAAAAACTCATGTCCCTAGGTTTCAGGGGCACTGTACCGTTAATGCCCGAGGTAGGGCGCTGTGTACAGTATAACAGTATGTATGTATGTATGTATATCTTTTTTCAAAATGACTTTAGCCATATTTATGTTATAATTTAAACAGCAGTTGTGGAAAAAACACAAGCACTCCTAACAGCTGCAGAATGGGATACAAAATATTTGAATATGAGTAGAAAAAACAAGAGGTAGATTGTAGAGTCAAATAACTAAATTCAGCGCAAGTTTTATTTTGTGTTTTAAAATACATCATTTGTAATCATTTGTATTTTTTTCTTCTCTTTAGCTTCAACCACGTCCAACTAACAACAAGGTCTGCGTTGGCCCATTAAACACCCCAACAACCTGCAAGAGAACAGGGTCACGGGTTTTCTATGTTGCTGGTCCATCTCATACAATAACGAAAGGTAAGGTTTTAATCGATGAAACACAAAAGAACATTGTTTTACGTAGGGCTAACGATATTGAAGCTAAAATACAGTAAAGAAAAACATACAAAATCACTGAAATTACCTCTGAAATGTATGATCCGTTTTGGTTTTGTCTCCTCTTTCTAAAAGAGTATTATCTTAGTCATGTTAATTTTCAACCTCTGCATCTCTCATGCAAACAATAATGGTTGTATAATAATAATAATAACATATTTATAAAGCGCAACTTGTATAAAAACCTCAGAGAGTATACCGTCCTTAAAGTTTCCCCTATTGCATTGTAATTGGCATCCAACAATAATATCTATTCCAATTGAATTTTCAAAGTCACAAAATTGCAGTATATGGTTTTCTAGTTCAAGTTATTGCCAAAAATATAAATGACATTCCTTAAAAAGAATTTGCACCCAACTTAAAAAGTGAAGGGCAATTTTGTATCTGAAATGTCATACTAACTTGAGTGAATGACCAATCCCTTGTTATTTTAGTAATCGACTTAGTGACCAATCACTGATAATTGCTACTTGTATGTCATTATAATTCCCCCACCCCCTCCCAATCCCTCCATTATAATGTATTCAGTAATGTCCCCGGGGTGCTCTGGCACGTCAGAAAAAAATCACGTAATAAGGGTAGTTTTTAACCGCGATGTATATCGAGGTTCTTGTGACGCACGGCATCACTAGCCTCGTATCTGCGGGCACTGTTGTCATTGTTATGCATTCCGTTTTTTGTGTGTAATTTTAAAAAGCTAACTACTTTTTCGTTAAGGTATGGTTATCACTCAAAAATCGCGAGAATACTGTGAACCATATTTACTTAAATGTGTAGAAACAAATGTTTCGAAAATCGATTTGGATACATACGCAATGTGAATTTTTGTTATGAAATACGTCATATTCTGGACTGTGCTGATATTGAACGATATTATACAAGCACGAGAGGCTATAGTGATCATGTGTGATAGCCGCAGGAGACGGCTTAAGTGGTATGCCTTGGTAAATATTGGATAAACCATAGACGGTGGATAAACCATGGACTTATTTGATCCGATGGATAAACAAACATATCTTCGAAGCAGTAAAGACGGTTGCTGTTCAGTCGAGATTAATACTACAGTACAACAATAATAACACGCAGATAATAGTTAATTGGTAGCAGCCTTGAGTAAACCAGAGAGATGTTATACTAATAGTAATACACCTCCCTGGGTAAACTCCTTGGTAAACTCTCAGAAATCCAAAATTAACAAACCACGAAACTATTTATTAAGCCAATTGAGAAGACAGTATTGTAAGGAAATAACTAGTAAAGTTTCAACTGTTTAAAAATTGATTTTGCACAAATAAGTCTCATTTTCCATCATCACAACAGCAATTCATTAACTCATGTGGCGGCCGGCCGCCCTTTCCCAAAAACTTTTTTTATTTTTTATTAACCATTCGTATGCTATTTTTTGTGTAAGTGTACAATGACTGAGATTGCATTCATAATGGGCCTCTAAATTCTGAGTTTTTAAATACTATTTGTCCATAATATTACTCTATCTTGCTGTCATCACTATATTTGTTTGTTCATTAAATGTGCTCACAAATGCAGATTAAAATACTATTTAGTATTGTTAAAATAATATTTTATGCCGTCCACTCGCGAGCGCGATCCTGACCTAGCAATTGTAATATAGTACGCAATGTGTTAATACTGATTCGCACGTGTTTCGTGTGGGCGATGGTTCACGCGCGCTGTATAAACTTCCTCGACGCATTCGCTAATTAATGAATAATGGAGCTGAATCAGTAACGGGAATTCAATACAAGGGTTGGCCATTGTGAATGAGGGGTGAGATGCCATGTGTTTTTAGCTTACTACAGGTAAGCTATAGCGACCTGACGCGAAAGGTCACGGTATAGGTCAAGGGGAAAGTGCGACTGTGAAATATGGTTTTATCTTGGTCACACAAGTGGTTATTTGTCGGGAAATGTACTTGAGATAGTGAAACAATATGATCGCATAAATATGTTAGAAAATGGGCCTGATTGCCATTCGACAAAATAGGCAATTTCGCGTTATTTTCTTTATTGTCATAACTGTATTGAAAATGCATGTAAACGCTATGTTAGAAATGTTGATTCAACACATGGCACGCATGTGTCATGACGTACAAGCGTGATTGTCTTATTGTGATTGGTTTAACTACTAGAGATCATTATTATTCATGATACGAAATCAGCGGAAAGTTAGGTGGGGAGGTCGTTTTTCGTTAATTGATGTTAATCGCTTCTGTATATATTCTTCAAACTATATCTCCGATTTCAGCGGCCAAAATTATTGGAAAATAATGTTTTCAAAGGTTTTTCATCATGAGGTGCTGTTAGAAATTCGCGAAAAAGAGTAAAACTTACGAATATTACCTTGCCAAAATGTTGAATTTGCGTGATTTATCGTGCCGTAATATCTTTTATTACCCCCACCAGTTTGGTATCGTCTGCCATTGATGTGTACATCAAATGTCAAATCTACATATTATAGTCCGATGTAAATGAGGCAATTACATTTACCGAGTTACCCCGTCTGTTTCAATGTGTCGTGAGCTTTCCTCGAGCAGTAGCACGTGCGAATATGTGAGGGTGCAGTGTTTAATTACGAAACAATCAGAGTCTCTACGGGTTCACTCATTTTTTGAAAGTCGTGTTAACGGGGGAGGGTTGGGTTTAACGGCACATTTATGTATTATATTTAGATATTGTGTAACTTCCGCCATGTCGGAATTCCACATTTAATACAAATTTACTCAATAAATATTCATAATGACATGCCGCATGTTTATATTATAGCTCAAGTAATTTATTGAAAATAAAAACATTGTTTAAATAAAACATGACACCCCTTTCAAAAGTGAAAGCGTCCAACCCCCCAAAAAGTTTTCAGTCCGAGCATGCATGCCGCGTCCGTGTGTTCTGAGAAAATAATGGCGTCTTCTCACCTATTTCATGTTCTGTTTCTTGTTGTTCTGTAATACTTCGAGTTGTTTTCATCTGCATCTACTTTGACGTTAATTTTTAGCAGATAAAAATGACTACGAGTGAGTCGAAAGGCTGATATAGCCTAGACGTGAGTACAAAATAAACCAAATATAAAATGAAAAGGGGTACTTAAAATAAATAATACATCATCGTCCAACCCGCCTGTTCCTCATACGGTTGTTCTCCTACTAAAAAAGGAACCCAAGAGTATGGCGCCGCTCACATCGCCAGCGGTGTGTTTTATGTACGCACGATGTTGCTCTAAAATTCGCTTCATTGTGCACATTTGGTTGCACTTATGAAAGTTTTATGCATTTTGGTAGTACACAACATTATTCTGATGGTAAATCTTGAACGAATCGCGATTTTAATATGTAATGTTAATGTCCGGAAGCTGATTAAAACCGGTGCATATTTGACAATAATAAAAGGCAAATGAAGACAACACAGAGGACAGAAGTACATCTACTGTACAGTACAGTACACTTTGGTGGACATTTAGTATATTTTATTGCGTTTTCACTTCCTCAAAAATCTGGACTACCAATTTTCGTAAATCCCGAGTCCCGACCGAAAAACAAAATCGAGTCCCGGGAGCACTATAATTCCCGAACATCCCAGCCTAGCCCTATGCCTATAAGGCTATAGCCTAGGCTATGTATGGTTAAACCAGGGAGGTGTAATATCTCTCTGGTTAAAGGTATATTATGTGATCTTTCCAGGGAACGCCCTCAACATAAAAAAAAAATTGAAAGAAGATTTTCTTGCAGATTTACATTTCTGATCATAAATCTTACATACATTCCAAGTTACAGGGCGATACGATTCTTAATTACTTCAAAATCATGATTTTAGAGTGAAAATACGACAGTTTATATTTTCACTCTAAAATTCACTCTAAAACCATTTTGAGGTAATTAGGAATCGTATCGCTCTGTAACTCGGAATGTATGTATGATTTATGATCAGAAATGTAAATCTGCAAGAAAATCTACTTTCTAAAAAAAATAATGAATAGAGGGCGCTCTCTGGAAAAGATCACATACAAATAAAAAAGAATATTTTGATACCAGAAGAAAAGCCTATCTTATTTTCAATATTCCCCTAAACCAATCACCTCGGTAGATGTTATTGTTACTTATTGAACCATCCAGAAGAGAACGCCAATTCGCCAACTGGTTTTTGTGGCATTACCAAAGTCAAAGGGGCGCACCATCGCCTTCCCGGGGTCGGGCGGCGTTCAAACTCAGTTTTGAAGTTGGTCGGATCATGCTTAAACTCGGTGATCGCGATGCTCGATGCGAGGCGAGCGTGGCAAAAATAAAACGGGTTGGCGTTTGTCGGGTCTTCCGGGGTCAAAGGTCGTCTAGGGGTCGAATTTTCAAAGTTTGTCCGATCGGGCTTAAACTCGGTGACGGGAAGCCTGAATACGAGTCGAGCGTGGAAAAAATAAAACGTCTTTGCTTTTCTTGGGTCGTCCGGGGTCAAAGGTCGTCTAAGGGTCGAATTTTCAAAGTTTGTCCGATCGGGCTTAAACTCGGTCAAGGGAAGCCCTAATACGAGTCGAGCGTGGAAATAATAAAACGGCTTTGCTTTTCTTGGGTCGTCCGGGTCAAAGGTCGTCTAAGGGTCGAATTTTCAAAGTTTGTCCGATCGGGCTTTATGCATGCATTCTACAAACCACCAAACCCGAGAACCGACAAACCCCGGGTGACCGCCCAAACCCGAGAACCGACAAACCCCGAGTGACCGCCTAGTATTAAAATAAACATGTAAAATATCGCGAGCAGTTTCCAGTATGTACCCATTTTAAGGTTATAAAACTAGTCTTAGAAAAGTGGCGACCATTTTGAAGCAAAAACATTTCCACCATGTTGGAAAAAGCGAAACCAGTTTTGGAAAAAGGGGCATTCGCCATTTTGGGAAGGAAAAAAAATAACCTCATCTTCCTTTTTTCAAAAAGTTAGCATGAGAAACTAGTTTTATTTTTACTTGGCCTAAGATCCAGGGGCCATGGGAGTTTGGTGACCTGTAAATATTATTATTTTCATTAAATGATGCATATTTTCATAAAATAGGTGTTTGTATTTTGCCATTGTTACGTACCGAAGTTATTCATCTCTGTACATATTATTTATTGAACCTTCACACATTACAAAAGAGAACAATCATCTACCATTAGGTCGCACCATTTAATATCCAAGGTGTTTGGCAATATTTTGTTTTAATACCAGAAAGAGACTATTTCTTGATCTTATGAAATCTCAACCGAAGCATATAGAAGGGCAAATGTGCTTACACGGTGAACGGTGAATGCATAATAATATATATATAATTCTTGTTTCATATAAGATATAATATGGATTCGAGCTTTGCATCATTTGTTATATGCTGGACAGATTATAGTGGTTTACAATATGAAGAGGTTTTTTGCAAAAGGGCCTGCATCCACTTTGGCTCTTATTGAGAAAAAGTCAAAAAACTGTTTCTAAATATTCAAGTTGAGCAATTGAAAAACTGAATGGATTATGAAAGAGGTACACTACATACTAATTTAAATTGAAATACATTCCAAATGCGCTAGTTTTCAACAACAACAAAAAATCATGTTTACATTTTTTGAAAATTTGGATGTAGGCCCTTTTGCAACAAAACTCCATCTGTTTGTACTTAGAGAAAAAATACCAAAAAAAATAAATCATTTATTTTAATCATTTAAAAAAAATAAGTTTGATACAGAAATGTATAGCTCACAATCATATGTTTCAAGGAAATAAAGTCATTTTTTTTCTCAAAAAGACCTACAACTCATTGTAAACTATTGAAGTTGTTGTTTTGTTTTAAAAGGGCCTGTATCCCGATTTAATTCTGGACACAGGCCCTTTTGCAACAAAACAACAATTTCAATGACTGTTTACAATGAGAAAAAAAATGACTTTTTGAAAAATGTCTTTTTGAAAAAAAATGACTTTGTTTCCTTGAAACATAAGATTTTTCCCTATACATTTCTATATCAAACTCATTTTTGAAAAAAATGCACCATAGCCCTTTTGCAACAAAGCTCTTCATATAGACATGAGTTATGAATTTTCCCAAATTCTCAGCTGTAGTCAGCTTCTGCATCATTGATGCTCTCGTTGGTATAGAAATCCTACAGCTCCGCTATATCTATGGTTGAGTTAAAAAAAAATCGCGTCGCCTACCTCTGCTCTGGTGCTTAAAATATATTAATTGTGCTACACTTAAAAAAGGGAATACCATAATTATTTAGTTTGTTTACATCACGGATCGGCGATCACGTTCGCTTGAAAAGAGGCTATAGGTTCAGTAATAACACACTTTGGAGTTAAAAATACACAAGCACATGCAGAACACACAGAAGACCACGTGACCACTTAGCCTAGATAAATACTAATTAGGATTATACCATTTCTCAAGGGGGTGTGTCCTCATTTTATTATTATATTTCTCAAATAGTGTGTTCTCAATACGAACTTAAAATTCAGGGGAGGGGAGATACGTGATACCCATCATCTCCATAGTTAATAAACATTTACAATGATCTAAAACACTAAAATGAACTGAACTTTTGTTGATTATAAATTGAGAAGTGGATTAGGTAGGGAGGAGAGGGGAGGTTTGTTTAGTCAATTAATTTAAACAATATACATTTACTGTGATCTTAAAAACCTAGAGAGGGTTAGGGGTAAAGGGTAGGGGAGGGAGGAGCCAGGGGGAAATAGAGGTAGATAGTCAATTAAAAAATGTATATTTACGGTGATCTAAAAACACTAATTGGACTCAACTGAGTTCATGATAAAGATAGTCTGGAGAGGAGCAGGGAGGGAAAGGTGGAGGGAGAGCGCATGTTACAGGGGAGGAGTAGGGGAGATTGACTCCATAGAGGGAGGGATAGTGGGAGGAGCATGGATGGGGAGATTGTCTCGGTGTGAGAGGGGCAGGAGGATTATCTCAAGAGGTTGAACACGGATTTGATTTACATAAGGGGGGGGGGGAGATAGTTAGGCCTATTCAATACCCAGTTGATTTGACAGTTTTGATGTAAAGTAAAAAAAGAAGTGAAAGGAACCTTGTACTTTGTTAATGGGCAAGATGGTCTCGAGAGGGGAGGGGGGGGGGGGCAGAAACATTGAAGCCTATCAGGTGCCTTATTTACTATAACTTTAGTTATACTTACATTGATTAAATTAATCTATTAATCTAAAAATACTAATAGAACTGAACTTACTTTGTTGATGATCAAGATTGTCTCGAGGGAAGTGAGGGGGCGGGGGACTTTGATATGGTGAATAAGGGGTAGGTTGTCAAAATGACCATGTTTGGTGGTACCAAGTGTTATTTTGGTGGTTCCCAGTGTTGCTGGTTCCGTGCTCAATGAATACGTTTTGGGGGTTGTGTTTGGATGTGGTGAATAAGGAGAGGTGGGTTGACAAAATATGCATACAACTAACATGTGATTATAACCAGAAACAAAACAATTGCAACAGACACACACGTTTGGGCCTTTGTTACTTCTATGGACAGTACAAAAGGCCTACAATTCCATTTCCTATGTATGATGGAGGATAATAATTATTTAGTAATTATGTTAATGAGCTCATTTGCATATTTTGCTATATTATTAGTTTTAGCTCTTACTCTTTGAGTACAATGACAGATAAACTTAAGCTAGGATGGTTAGACATGATCAGCTCCAACGCTGGTCCAACCAAGCTCTCATTTTCATTTGTATACATTTGATAATTAGCTAATTTGCATATTGGCTCAATACTTGAATTGGCTGTAACTCCTTAATGCAAGGACTATCTCAATTAAATATAACTCTTCAATTAAATAGACTGAGTGAACCTCTACAAAACTAGGATGGTTATACATGACTAGATCTATCATTTATCAATGTTAGGGCTGAATCGTATGGTTGTAATTATGCTAATGAGCTCATTTGCATATTTTGGTCAAATCTTTATTTTGGCTCTTAATCATGAAAACAATGAGTGATACACTTCCAAATTGGCTAGAATGGTAAAACATGATCAGCTCCACCAATGGTCCAAGCTAGATCTCATTTATATTTGTGCTAATATGGTAATTAGCTAATTTGCATATTTTGGCTCAATACTTGAATTGGGTGTAACTCCTTAATGCAAGGACTATCTCAATTAAATATAACTCTTCAATGAAATAGACTGAGTTAACCGCTACAAAACTAGGATGGTTATACATGACTAGATCTATCATTGATCTATATATGTTAGGGCTGAATCGTATGGTTGTTATTATGCTAATGAGGTCATTTGCATATTTTGGTCAAATCTTTATTTTGGCTCTTAATCATGAAAACAATAACTGATACACTTCCAAATTGGCTCGAATCGTAAAACATGATCAGCTCCACCAATGGTCTAAGCTAGATCTCTATTACATTTGTGCTAATATGATAATTAGCTAATTTGCATATTTTGCCTGAATATTTGAATTGGCTGTAACTCCTTACTGCAAGGACTAATTCAATTAAATATAAATGTTCAATGAATAGATTGACTTAACCTATTACAAACTAGGATGGTTATACATGGCTAGATCTATCTTTTATTAATGTTAATGCTGATCCATATGGTTGTAATTATGCTAATGAGCTTATTTGCATATTTTGGTCAAATCTTTATTTTGGCCCTTAATCATGAAAACAATGAGTGATACACTTCTAAATTGGCTAGAATGGTAAAACATGATCAGCTCCACCAATGGTCCAAGCTATGTCCCATTTATATTTGTGCTAATATGATAATTAGCTAATTTGCATATTTTGCCTGAATATTTGAATTGGCTGTAACTCCTTAATGCAAGGACTAATTCAATTAAATATAAATCTTCAATGAATAGACTGACTTAACCTCTTACAAACTAGGATGGTTATACATGGCTAGATCTATCTTTGATTAAAGTTAATACTAATTCATATGGTTGTAATTATGCTAATGAGCTTATTTGCATATTTTGGTCAAAATGTTGAATTAGCTATAACGCTTAAAGACAACAACTAATTTAATTAAATATAATCTTAATCAAATATACTGATTTAACCTTTACCAAAACTTGGATGGTTAGACATGACCTGACCTATCAGTGATCAATGCTAGGGCATAATTATATGGTTGTTATGCAAATGAGCTCATTTGCATATTTTTGTCAAATCTTTGATCTGGCTCCTAATCCTAAAAACAATGAGTAATAAACTTCCAAGTTGGCTAGTATTGTAGAACATGATCGGCTGCACCATTGGTCTAAGCTAGATTCCATTAGCATTTGTGTAAATATAATAATTAGCTCATTTTCATATTTTAGTCAAAATGTTGAATAACTCTGCAAGGGAACACCTCATTCAATTAAATATAATTATTCAACTAATAAATAGGCAGACTTCACCTCTACCAAACTAAGATGGTTCGACATGACCAAATTTATTATTGATCAATGTTACATGTAGGGCTTTAGATGTAATTATTCTAATGTGCTAATTTGCATATTTGGTCAAATCTTTGATTTGGCTCTTAATTTTGAAAACAATGGGTAATACACTTCCAAGTTAACTACAGCCTACAGTGTGATAGGACATGATCAGCTGCACCATTGGTCCAAGCTAGTTCTCATTTGCATTTGTGTAAACATGATAATTAGCTCATTTGTATATTTAAGTCAAAATTTTGAATTAGCTATAACTTTGGCAACAACTTATTCAATTAAGTATAACTCTTCAGCTAATAGACTGTTTAACATCTACCAAACTAGGATGTTTAGACATGACTAGATTTATTATTGATATATGTTAGGGCTGATTTGTATGATTGTAATTATGTTAATGTCCTAATTTGCATATTTTGAAAAGATTTGGCTTTTAAAAACAATGAGTGATACACTTCCAAGTTAACTAGTATGAAGGGAGATGATCGGCTGCACAATTGTTGTAAGCTAGATCTCTTTGCATGTGTAAATATGATAATTAGATAATTTGCATATTTTAGTCCAAAAAATTGAATTAGTTATAACTACTTAATGCAACGACTAATTTATTTAACTGTAACTCTAAAAATAACACTCAGTCTTCAACCAATAAGTTCAAGTCCAATTGGAACTCACTTAGGTTACAGTTGTAACATGGGACCCTGCATAATTATGTTAACAAGGTTAAAGGGACATTAAGTGGTGTTGAAAAGTTTAAATGTTTAAAAATTTACTTCAGAATTCAAGATGAACATTAAAAATCGCCATTATTGTTGTTTCTACTAACAAAAAACACAGCAAAACTAGATTTAAACAATATCATCGCTATTTATTGAAAAACGCCCTCTATGCAAATATGGTTCGCGTTATTTATCACGCGTACTGCACGGGGATACTGTCGGACGTAAAATGCTGGTCCCGCGGGATAAGCATTTTTGAATCGACGTTTTCTTGTACAAAACGAGCTGATTTTTCTTAATCCTTATAGGTGTAAGTTCATACATGTAATACTATTATAAAAATAAACTAATCTCAGTTTTTATCATAATTGAGGGCGCTGCCTCCAACACATCTCTTAGTGCCCCTTTAAATGTCATCTTAGGCCGTGTTGTAAAATAGGCTGTTAAAGTTGTTGCTAAAATGTGAAGTCCAATTGATAATAAACTAAGCTTAACATCCATCATTCCAGTTTCATCATGGCCAGATCTATTATGAGTCATTATTGTAGAATATACTTAAGCTCCCTTTACATGAAATCTGCAAAAATGTCGCGGTTCTGCATCATTGATGCCCTCGTTTAAGCAAAATGAAGAAAAAGTGTATCCTTTTCATAAAATGGTCTTACATATTTAGGGTTATTTGTTCCATGAGGATTATAAATAGCTGTTATATGTTCCTCAATGTGTATCCTTCGCAATCCATCTACATCAGCATTTTGTTCCATAGGAAAGTGAAAAAGTATTTGAAATGTATCATACTTAGTAAGAGGTTTAAACTATACAAATTACTTGCTCAGGGTATCAAAATATTTGGACTACTTGTTTAGGGTATGTATATACTGATATTACTTGCTTAGAGAATGTAAAATACTGTCCATACTTGTTATGGGGTGCTTTTTCACATTAATGCAATTACTTATTTAAGGTACGTTTTGAAAGTCCTTGGACGTGACTGATCCCCCTTGTAATGACCACTGAGCACCGGGAGTAATTTCAAATTATGATACCACTGATTGATACAGTACCAAAAATGATGAGAGATTACTGATATTGACTTGTCTCTTGCTCCACAGTAGACCCAATAGAAGTCAACCCTGACACCTCAGATAATCCTAACATTACGGATACACCTGGCAAATATAGCAGTTTATGGCTGCCCATATTATTGGGATGTATTGCTGGTATTCTGGCATTGGTGCTGCTTTTCTTTATGGTACATAGATCTCAGAATGGTGAACCAGTGGGTGAGTACTTGATTCAACAGGCTCTGAGTATTGATTAAAGTTTGATGACTGCATGTCAGTTGTTTAGAGGTTAATATTGACATTTCCTTGGCACATTTCCATAGGGAATGCCACGCTCTGGAATATATGGTTAGGTATTATTGCAGAACTTGACAAATACTAGTATTTGCCTAATTCACCAACAAGCGTGTCCTGAATAAAAGTAGTATTTATTTGATGTTTGTATATGGAAATATTTGTGTCCAGACAGGATAATGTTAAGCAAAGTATATATCCTAGCAGCAACGGGCAACCAAATTGGTTTTGATTCAAGTGAAAATCATTTTGTTGATCTAGTTAAAGTCACCTAGTTGATACCATCACACCTACATCTACACATCATTTGGTTTGATATTTAAAATCAACATATCTGAACTTCTCACAACCTCGCAAAATAAGTAAGATGAAATCCTTCACCACATAATTGTTATAAAATTCAACCATTCGCAATAATATAATAATATCTCCTCACTGTTTTTTCTGTCTTGTACAGAGAATTCATCGGGCAGAATCTGGAAGATACCAATGAGCATGACATCTCTCAATTACGACCCAAAACAGGAGGCACAAACCAACCTGCAGACAGGATTAGATCTCACCGCCTTGAAAGAGCAAGAGTTTAAACTGCAGAGCAAACAAGAGCAAGAAATAATGTCAGGAGGAGGTAGAGTAAGTAGTGAGCATCAAAACCCTGCTGGTATGGATCCGCAAGAAGTCCAGCCACTGTTGCAGAAGACTGATGACTCTCACGACAGATCTCCATGTCATGGTGGCGCTGTTTACAGAACTAACAGTGTCTCCACTATGGGTTACACTGCTGAGTTTATGAATCTGATGCAGGGACAGGTAGCATGGAGAAATAGTAGATCCAGCTTGGGAACTGTTGACATTCACAGTGTTTACAAGGGAAGCCAGACCCATTTGCACAGGCACAATTCAAAGCCTGACTTGGTCAGTATGTGGTGGGATAAATGCCCATTGTTAACAAGGAGCAGCAACACATATCTCAAGAGGATCAGCAACTCATGTCCAAATTTGGCAGAATTACACCATGAGCACACATGCCAAAATGTATGAGAGAGATATTGATAGACACTTGCTATCAAATACATGGTGCCTTGGCAAGTTTTTGGCTTTATTTCAGTATGAGAGACGAATATGATGAACATAATATTATGAATACATTAAGGAAGTAAGTCTCATTTTAAACATACAATTATTTCTAACACAGAAAGGGTGATTACCTCCTGGATGTATTTCAATATCAGGTTTATGGTGTATTGCCTTTCAAAAAGAGATTTTTATCTAGATTGTTTTAAGATATATTATATTGGAATGAAGTTGGAGGATATAGTAAAAAATGCACAAATTACTATATGAACAACAAACATTGATAATGATGTTTGTTCAGCAGTGTGCTCCTTGGTTTAACTGGTCAGTCTGATGAAAACACTGGAGTGATGTTTTAAGCTCAAACTGCAGATATGAGCTGGATTGATTAATAGTAAACTGACTGAAAAGCTAACTCCCTCTGTGCTACTGATTTTATACCGTGTTTCTGATTTGTTAATTGTATGATATTATCATAGTATCCAACCAGAGTTAAAATGTATAGATCTTGTACTATGTTAATACCCCAATACCTTTCTAACTGTATCTCTGATTGGTTCACTAGCTGATACATATCTTTTTCTAACCAATCCAAATACTTCTAAGAGGCTGATTACTCAACAGGTAGTGCCGATGGGGATAAATCCCAACACAAAACGTTATTTATGAAGACACTTTATGACAGCTTTGTGTTGTGATCAAAATGTTTAACTTTTTAATCTTAAATCAGACTTTATGATTGTTATGAAATTACCTGTATAATGTGCTAATTTTTGTGCATATTACCACACTAATTAATTCTATAATTTGACATTCTGCTAATTTGTTGGTACACCAACAATGGTGGGGGGGGGGGGGGGTGGGGGGGGGATTTGATAATAATCCTGAAAAGAATCCTATCTCAGGCTTAATTGAGTCTAATTTACCAATAAGTATTTATATCCCCAGAGGGCAGTAACAAAACTGTCAACCTATATCCCACTCCTAATTCTTGTAGGTACATCCTCTAGACTCAATCCTCATGTCTCCCCTATTTTACACACTGCCCCTGCAAGGGTGCTAAAATGTGAAGACTGGAAAAAATACAGTTCCGAAAGTGTGCGCTGTAGTTTCACATGGCGTTTTACACTGCGTGACGCGGTAGGACGCACAATTTGCCTCCCGTTTGATGCACTGCCTTTGAATTTGACCAATCGGGTGATATTTCTGTTGTTGCTGTGTACAAATGCGCAAGCTCGGTATTGGTATGCGTATTCATATATGCTAAATACATTTGGAAATCCACGAGAAAATGGCACACGTTAGGGACATACTATTTTCCTAGTCTCTCTTTTTATTCCACCATTTTTAAAGATGGGGGCCGTATAGACTATAGGGGGACATGGGGACCCAGTCTAGTACATCCTCTCTAGTCACTGCCAATCTCACAACCATATCACTTAGTCACTTCCTTTCAATACCAAACCCCATGTAACCGTGGGCTAGTGTGATGAATTATACCTCAACTTGAAAATACCTCCATTTTATGTCCATGGAACAGTGAAATCTTAGGCAGGGAGTGTATACATGTTTGTGTGTGTCTACATTGGTTAAAGTATGTAGGGGTGATTTAGCACTGCAATGAGCCAATGACGCGCATTCACGTACTGTCTCAGAGATGGAGATCGGACTATACATTGTAGTCAAGGTGGGTTTTTTTACGATTAACAGTTGAAAATTAATAGATTTGGTTATTTGACCGTGTTTTGAGGGCTTATGATATGAAAGACACATCTGCTACATTGTGTTCTCATACTATCAACTAACTCATGCTGTTCATGTGTGATAAGACATATGTGTATTCAATAGTTTGATCAAATCCAAATTGGTGAAGCCTCCTTGCAGTAGCAAATGAATAAAGAACTAGATATGAATGTGTGATCATAGATCACGGATATTAGTCGGGTGCGATGACATTTTGACCCTGATGACCTTTTCTTGACCTTCGACCACAAAATCATGATTTACTATTTTTCTTGACTCATCAATGTGCACAAGATGAAACAAGTCCGGTCAAAATCGGAGCATGTCTTACATTTTGCCCTTGTTACTGTCAATAACCCATACTGACCGCATATGACATGTCACTTTTATTCGCTGAACAACCAATATGAACATGGATACAAGGAATCTTTTGACCAATTCTGACAAATCTGTCATTTCCTCCCGAAAAAATAGCATTTTGAGTGCGAGGAGTGAAAACTAGTGACCCCAAATATATTTTGAACTATTATATATGCGTATGGTCATAAGGACTATGTTGACCAATTCTAGGTCATTTCACTAAATTGCAAGGGTGTTTTAAGTGAAAATCACGTTTTGACCCTTGTGTGACCTTTGACCCGTAATGTTTGGAAACCCTAGTAGTGGTGCACATAAGGATACTTATGACCAAATATGGTCAAAATCGGCCTAATGGTTACGGAGCTATAGGTCTCATGACAGAAGAAAGAAGAAACAGGACGAATACATATTAGTCATTCCTCGACTAAGGCTAAATTAAAAAAATCTTTTGTCTCAAAGCTCTTCAGTTTTTCAAAACCTAATGCGGAATGCGTTTTTTTTAATTATTTTTTAAAATATAAAATATTGAAATCCTTGTAAAAGTGATCTTTTGTATTTAAAATGATGTGATCGATGAAAATCTGTGAAATGTTGGGTTTTTTTGGTTTTTTGAAGAAAAGGATTTTTTTTCTTCTTTTTTTCCCCCTAATGCGCATCAATAAACGAACGCGCGCAGGAGCTTTGAGACAAATGATTTGTTTAAATTTAGTCTAATATAAGAACGCAGGCAAGCATATCACATCAATCTCATGTCAATGTTTTCGTACTAGAATCACCATAATATTTGGACATGATTGAGCAATTTCTGCTTACATCGGCTTACATCGATGGCTTGATTTCAGTGTGCATTTGAAATGAATGTTAGTGACATGTTATGAATCACTTAATGAGTTCATGCAGCATATATGCTCAGGAAATGGAATGATGTCGTACAGATTATGATGGTCACTACATCAGAATGTTATGGAACAGTTGAGTAATCAGTTAAACGTTTGAGCATAAACCATTTCCAATACTTTGTATGTTGATTTAATATATGTGTGTGCCAATTTGTAAACTTGTAAAAGATAAAATGCACATGTGCCTTTGTCCAGTTATTGTATTGCACTAAAACCGTAAAGCTTGTGTTGTGTACTTGTCAAGTTGAAAGTTGTATGAACTATTGTCAATGATTTATAATCGGAACATTTGTTTGGAATTGTTTGGAATGTGACCAGTCACATCAAAATGGACATGTTGTCAGCGCACACAGTTGTTTTGAGATAGACGCCAGTTTATTATGTGAAATATAACGAAAATAATTTTAAAAATATGCTTTTCAAATCATATCTTGTGATTCAAATCATATCTTGTGATTCAAATCATATCTTGTGATTCAAATCATATCTTGTGATTCATATCATATCTTGTGATACAAATCATATCTTGTGATTCAATTCATATCTTGTGATACAAATCATATCTTGTGATACAAATCATATCTTGTGATACAAATCATATCTTGTGATTCAAATCATATCTTGTGATACAAATCATATCTTGTGATTCAAATCATATCTTGTGATACAAATCATCTTGTGATTCAAATCATATCTTGTGATTCAAATCATATCTTGTGATTCAAATCATATCTTGTGATTCAAATCATATCTTGTGATTCAAATCATATCTTGTGATTCAAATCATATCTTGTGATACAAATCATATCTTGTGATTCAAATCATCTTGTGATTCAAATCATATCTTGTGATTCAAATCATCTTGTGATTCAAATCATATCTTGTGATTCAAATCATATCTTGTGATTCAAATCATATCTTGTGATTCAAATCATATCTTGTGATTCAAATCATCTTGTGATTCAAATCATATCTTGTGATTCAAATCATATCTTGTGATTCAAATCATATCTTGTGATACAAATCATATCTTGTGATTCAAATCATATCTTGTGATTCAAATCATATCTTGTGATACAAATCATATCTTGTGATTACAAAACCCAGCTACCTTCAATATGGTATCATTTCAAAGCTTAAATTGTGTTCTTTGAAGTCATACTAATAACTTAGATTTGACTCGGGTCTCCAACATGTCCATTTTGATGTGACAGGTCACATATTTCATTTTCATTAAGGTTCGTTTTTCTGTGCCTTATTTGTGTGTGTAAGGTTACAGAATGTCATGCCATATTCATCAGAAATATTCATGCACAGAATAAATTACTATCATAGATTTTTGTTTTGTTTTGCGAATGTCAAAACTTGGCCCGCTTTCATTTCACTGTAAGCATGGACGCTAAACAATGTTTAACTGATTATTCATACTCTGTACAGCTTGTATTTCCACAAATGTGGACATAGCTAAGCAATATCATCAACTGTTGATGGTATTGCTTAGCGATGTCCACATTTGTGGAATGAAGACATGTCTAAAACATGAATGTGCAGTACATGCGGAGCATCACATACACATTTATTTATGTGATGCTCTGCATGTACTGCACATTTACTTAACTTAATATTGTATGCCATCATGCTTGAATAGTATTGCACAATTGAAATAATCAGGAGATGCAGTACACATTGAGCAGCATACAAACTCCTGCAATGGCCAAATGAAGTTGATGTATTGTCTAAATTGTGATTTATACTTTTAGAATCACATAGCCTGTTTGAGATGAGATACAAACACTGGTCAAAAAATCATATCAATATATTTAAAGATTTTACATTTAGAACTAAAAAACAAAACAAATAAAAATCATGTTATGGTATAAAAGGCTAAGATATGATGATTTTATAGTGATTCCAAGACAAATGGATATATTGTATGTTTAGCTGATTTTATACTTGGTCTTATATTTGACACAACTGGTGTTGTATTTGTACTGTATGATGTATTGTCAACACTTAATGATGGTGTATAAATGTGTCACGTAAGGTGTTTGTATTCGCCTTGTTGTTACAATGCATTTAGGAACATTTACTCCTAATTTTGAGTGTATATGCAACATTTTTGGAAAACCACACAGCATTTAGCGCCCTGCAGAGTGAATTGTATTCAGAAACATTGCACATATCAAGTTTTAGTACACAAGCTAGGGTTCCAGAATACTGGACCTACAGAATTAATCCCAATAAAGTCCAAACAGTAGCCCTAAATCAGAAAATACTAATTCAGGGACCCTACTAACCAAAACCCTGAGAAGGTTTCTATCAACCAGACCCAATCAGATTCCTCAACAAATGAATACATCAGGGATTTGAACCAGGGATCTCTCTGTAATGAAATGCACCATGTACAAGTATAGTATTAATTTTGTGATTGATGTGTATACTCTTTGGAATAAGCCTCTAACTTTGTAATATATAAGTAAAATGGCCAGTAAAAACAATTAGTCATTTGACTAACTATACTATTAAAACCTATAACCATTCTTAATTTTGTATATATCTAATCAAACATTGTGTGGTGGGTTTGTCCTACATATATGAGCATAGGATTTAAGTTGAATGTCATGACCATTGATTGATTATGTGACAACATTTATGTATTGTTTTTGGCAAAGATCAGTGACTCATAGCTATAAACATTTCTTACATGATTGTGATCTATGTTTAATAGCATCGCATTCATTTCAGACAACTATGAAGCTTGTGTCAACATTTGCCCCATCATTTGGATAAAGTGAAGTTTAGGTACCAAGTTTGCATCAATTACATAGTAGAATGAAGCATCCATTACCACTGTATGATACAGTTTATTCTGTCAAAGTAGAATAAAATTACCACCATATGATACAGTGTAAAGACTTGATACATGAATGGTATCTAAAGTACACTATGTTCCATCATTTGTTTAGTGCAGGTATTTGCAACCTTGTGACCACCATCAGGGAGACATTGTGATATAATAATGTGCTGCAACAATTACCATTAATGTTACGCATATCCTGAGGGGGATGTAACAGAGTGGGGCATTAGTCAGATCCAGTCATTGTACTGCAATCTCTCTTACTCACTTTGTCATCTATTTACTTAGTCCTTGCGTACCCCTTGACTGTCAACTCACTGGTGCCGAGAATGCCACCTCAGATTTTGCTATTTTGGCCGGCTGAATAATGTTCTTTCTTTGTATGCAAATTAATAATGTACACTGATACATGTAGTAGCTGTACCAAGGGGACAATCATAAATTCACATGAGAAGGTTGATGGCCCAGCAGGTTGCACAACCGTGCCTAAGCATAAATGTGGTGCAATCAAGCAGAATGAGTCTGAACATCAAAAATGATACATTATTAGTGTTCTACTTGACTGTAGTAGTTATTGAAAATGCTATATTTTGCTAAATGGACAGACAGTTGATTCCAAAGATTAGTGATTGACTGATTGTCAAAACAAAACAAAAGAAATTCTTTCCTACTCATTTTGTTTGATGACATCACATTGAGTGTGTATATAAAGGAACTGGTGATTCCTGATTGTGACACGAATTAACAGAGAATTTGAAATAAGTTATGTGCATTACAT
Source organism: Ophiura sarsii (assembly GCA_035610835.1). Taxonomy (NCBI): domain Eukaryota; kingdom Metazoa; phylum Echinodermata; class Ophiuroidea; order Amphilepidida; family Ophiuridae; genus Ophiura; species Ophiura sarsii. The sequence continues at coordinate 92,670,209 of CM069442.1, read as the reverse complement.
CCACTTGTATATTACACTATACTATGTAATGGCTGTTGCCATATTTAGAATCTAAATGGTCAATGTAATTACTTTTGGTATTAACATTCTTGTCAATTCTATATATAGGATGGCAACCATAAATAAAACTCTTCAAATGGGCATTAAGGTTTTATAAATGTAAGATATTACAAATGTTGTATATAGATTTGTTCAAATTATATCTACAAAGTACAGTTTGTATTACCCAAATTGTATTTTTTTTGGTGTAAGGTGTCTTTGGTCTACTATATAGTATTACATCGATAACCTGTCAGGCCAGTACTGAATATACTACCATTTAAAAATGGTTGTATCTTGAGGTTGGTATTCACCCTTTGCATGGTCCGTCATTTGCAAGGAGAGCATCAAACTGGTACCGCATTGAATGAGACTATGCCATAACATGTCGCTAGTTCTACTCTCTATGCACAATATGACTGGTCATACAGTGAGACATTGTGAAATGATCCAAAACTTTCATTCAATCTGATTCCAGTTGGAAGCTCTCCTAGCAAATGGTGGATTCGTGCAAAGAGCAAACTGTAGCTATATAACAGTATGGATTATCATGCTGTGATTATTCTAGTCTTGATGTATCACAATTTTAGCTTACTCCATGGCTTGTTGTCAAAATAAATTCACAGTTTAAATTCACAGGACCTTGGTTCAGACACAGCTCTTGTAACAGATTGTGTACTTAGACCTACCTATATCATCAAGCTGAAATGTGTTGAAATGTGCTTCTAAATGATAGTTTGAATCCATAAATATCATCCATATTATAATCTGGAGGGCAAACACATGATTAACATTTCTTACAGTGATGCATTCATAATAGTAATTCAACAAAATATCATTCTAAATCAATTTTCTTCGATCAGCAATTTGTCTGATATTTCTTGATATATATTCATATCCTGTTACATTATCGATAGAAAGCTGAAATTCCTCTTTTCAACGATATCTCATTTGTAGCAACCCCTTGTTTCAGTGCTTAGCTACTTGCTTGAGAATGTGGGGAGGTGTCATTCAAAATGTGCCAAATTCATCACTATTTTGTGCTCAGAAGTGTTACATTGACATCTACAGTGATGGGCTATTGACTTTTGAACACGAAATAGTGATGATTTAGGAACATTGAGATTGAGCCCTCCCTATATTCTCCAACAAGTGGATGAGCACTGAATGCTCTTAGTGCATTAATATGTTACACATACTTTTTAAGTCTCAGTTTATGGGCATTATAGGCTAAGTCCAAATTTAAGCCTACAGTCTTACTGTTTTGCAAAATTGATATCTCAAAATAGAATTTTCTCCTTTTTCTTGTGATTTCAAAAGACTCTGGGCTTCAGTTTATGCTTTGCACAATTTTAGTATGTGCACATTGAATTCAGATATTTTTCTGATATTTGCAGTATATTTATTTTAGGTGAATTGTTTGTGTTTATATGTTGTTCTGATCTTACACACTATATCTGTAGTTTATGAATCCTGAGGTAACTCACCAGAAATGGCTATATGGTACATCCCTCACACACACAAACCCCACACAAAATATGATAGGTCTTATTTCTAACATCAAAATGTAGATTGTATTTCTATTTGGTAGAAGCAAATATCAACAGTGTAGGACAATATAATTTATATGACCTGCATGTAATAGAGATATGATGCTTTAAAATACTATGTTATATGTTGTACCAAGCATAATGCAATAGTCTGCTGTTTGTATTCATTCAGTTACGGGATTATTATACATACAAGTGTTTAACAAGTTTAATGATTTAGCAAAACAAATTAAGTATCACAGTGTAACATGGATAACCAAGCTTTTTCAAACCAATCCTAAGAAAATGTTGGGCTCTAGACAAAGCATTCCTTCAATATGTTTTTACAACAAATTTTATCTCAAAAGTAGCTCTCTACAGTGTTTGGTTACTAGACACCATGAAGGCATAACAAGTGTATTTGAACACACACATAATGCTGAAAAGCTGAGATCAGTTTGGATACTAGACACCATGAAGGCATAACAAGTGTATTTGAACACACACATGATGCTGAAAAGCTGAGATCAGTTTGGGATTGGATAATAAACACCATGAGAGCATAACAAGTATATTTGAACACACACATAATGCTGAGAATCTGAGATCAGTTTGGATACTAAACACCATGAAGGCATAACAAGTGTATTTGAACACACACATAATGCTGAGAATCTGAGATCAGTTTGGATACTAAACACCATGAAGGCATAACAAGTGTATTTGAACACACACATAATGCTGAGAATCTGAGATCAGTTTGGATACTAAACACCATGAAGGCATAACAAGTGTATTTGAACACACACATTATGCTGAAAAGCTGAGATCAGTTTACAACATATCATTAACACTATTTTACTCTTGAAAACAATCCAATGTTGAACTACTTCAAGCCTATTAAACACTTGCACAGTTACAAAAGTTTCCTTGGTATTTACATACGTGTGTGATATAGGAAGGTCCCAATTTCCTATTTGTGAAATTTGTGAAAATTGTGTAGTATCATATTCCTCTCTATCAGGGGTGAAGGATGGATGTTCACACGTTACCACATTATGTTAGTTAGTCTAAAACAAAGTATAGCAGATGTTTCAGACACTATTTGACACAATTATTAACCATGATGTGTATCCACTTCGGATAACACTTTTTTGTGTCTTATTTGAATCTTTAAATATTGTAGCTCACATGATGATAAGATAGATTTCAATTTAAATTAAACCGTAATGTTTTAATCATACAACTCTATAAAACATAGCCCTGATGTATGTTTTGTTAACTGAAAAACAACTCTACTCAACATTGAATTGGATGTTTAATTGAAATATTGACATTTATATTCAAATATTGACATATATACAACTCTACTTAATATTAAATAGTATGGTTAAATGAAATTATAGACATTCATTTATATTCACATTTTAACAAACCACACTACTCAACATTGAATTGTATATTTAATTGAAATTGTTGACATTTATATTCAAATTTTTAAATACAGCTCTACTCGACAATAAATTCTATGTTTAATTGAATTTGTTAACATTTATATTCAAATGTTAACATAAAACTCTACAAGACATTAAACTGTATGTTTTACATGTTCTTATGAGACATGTCCTATTGAATCTTACAAAAGTAATTATCTCACTTTAATCAAAGAGATATTTTACATTGGAACCAATCATCATTCTTACAAATTACAAACCCTTCAAAATAGTTTGAAATTGTTTTACAATCACCATTTTTTGGCTGTCTGGTGATATGTTCATATTATGTTGCATATCAATGGAAAGCTGATGTGTATATCTTTCAATGATTCCAAATTTGTAGTAATTACTGAATTACTGCTTTATACTTACTTGCATCTATATATATATCTTTTTGCCTGATGATTGGACAAAATGACCGTATGGGATTGTCCATGAAACTCAGAGAAGCGATATATTCCGGAAGGTCTATACCTCTGAATTTTTACTTGCATCTATATGTATTCATATGGATCCCTGTTTGAATTTGTTCTTAGCCAACTGTCAAGGTGCCCCAAAAGTTTAGATACTTGAAATACTTCATGGAAAACAAAACAAAGTAACAGTATATGCATATAATAACACTAGATTCAGTCCTAGCAACACAATAGCATAGTTTTTAACAATGTTGGTGATTGTTTTACATGTGCATTTGTAAACTAGAGGTTTGGCTTGTGCTAAACTTTTGTAAGATCTGTTCCAACTTTTGATGTGTTCAAATTTATAAAATGTTTATTTCTTTTGCTTTTGCTTATTACTTTACTACATAAGCTTTGCATAAGAAAATGTATTTAAGTTGATAAAATTTACTTCATAACAATTAAATTTAACAGATCCTAAATATTTCTGTTTTAATTTTGCAACCGAGCGAGAATATTTACGTACTGAGACAAGTCCACAAAATATGTCTATCCAAACATAATTTAATTTCTATATTTTTAAATAGTTTACCATTATAGTAGATTCATAAACATTGGGCCGATCGGTTATTTATTTGGACCTATTCCATGTAACGTTAGAGGAACCACAATTGACCAATCATGACGATATCGGTGTCGATAAGATGGTAATGTCTTTGCTGCAATATAATGGACTTCAAAGCATTCAAGCAACACGCCCCAAATATCATGCGTCCATGCACAAATTTAAACTAACCATATCTTAACAAGTGGCACATATTGACCACCATTTCTAATCCTTCTTGTGTAGCTGAGAATTAAATTAGAAAGAAAATCAATTTAGGCAACGGCATGAGAAAACGCTGTCACTATTCTGGATATATATGAACTACTTACGATGTGATTCAAGACACAAGGAAGTATGGAACCATATGTACCAATGATCAGATTATGTTTTCAAATCACTGCCTCTCCCTCAATTGGAAGATATTACCTATACTGAAATAGTAAACCGGCCAAAGTCTGTGAATCTACTATAATATGAAATGAAGCTCCAAAAGGAATCCAATGTTTTGGGACTATATCTAGACATAAAGAAAACAAGATAGTATACAAATGTATACTACAAAGATATCAGGATATTGCCTGTTTCAGTGCTTCAGGACATTTTCAGGAAATAAATTGGATTTGCCATTATATCATCTGTGATATCAATATGTCAAGATGTATTGCGGACATACCAGTGAGCATTATCAAAGCTTGTTGTATGTACAACATTGTTGTGTGTGATTAAGGGAAGTAGTGATAGTTTGAAGAAGATATAGACCATAAAATGGCAATTATATTTTATTATAAATGGAAAGGAATGTGCCTTAACGGTGCAAAGGATTGTAGGATGTTTGTGAAATGTTGTATCCAAATAGAGTTGCTGATTATTAACATAAAATGTTATCTTGCATCTGTTATAAGTATAGCTAGAAGCACAGATGTTTTTAACTTCTTAAATGTATAGATCAACAATGAATGTGAATGACACAGAAAGTGGATCACCAACATGCATGATGCACTGACTGTGTTGTAGAAATGAAAGTCTAAGATAGTCTGAGTACCCATACACATTACATACTAAACATGAACAGTACATGTCTTTGATTGATGATGTTGATAAATTTGTATGTAAGAAACTTTATTTCATTTCACCCAGAAGTCAGCACAACTTTGTCCATAATTAGCCATAAGCAGATGTTGACTTCGCAATCCACATTTTGTTTTGAAAACCATTTTTCGGAATGAAATGTGTCAAGACTGTTATCAACACTATACAACATTTTTTTAAATCAAACAGAGACATTTGAAAACTATGTTTAGATTTTGTGGCCTAAAAGTAGATTTATAAAGCATTATGTGGTCCTCTTGATATTCCCTACTGTTTCCCATTTTAGCTGTTACCAATATGGTATTATTGAACATATTGATTTAGTTCCCAGGGATGTAGTAGCCCAATGGGAAGTAGTAAGAGAAAATGACAGTTTGGATGTTTGTCTCTTCTCATAGATAGATTATCCCATGGGGCTACTTTTCAACCCAAATTTGCACTTTTGGTCCTAAGGCTCAAGATAAGCGGGCGCTGGGTGATTTTTACCCCTCTGTCCTCTTGCTATAGCGCCCGGTAATGCTGAAAATAAACAACCGAGCGCTGATATTTTGTCCAAACCAGCGCCCATTGACAATCAGGAAGCTTGCCCAAGACATCGAATTTCGATTTGACAATACGATTTAATAAAAAGGTAATTCCCGGTAGACTGAAAGTAGCTCCTGGTTCTCAATAAATCCCATGATCCGGGCGCTACTTTTGAAAAAAGTAGCTCCCGGTAAAAAAAACCCTGTTATCTTGAGCCTTGTTTGGTCCAATTGTGAGTGGGAATAAGATTGAATTGTTTCAAACAGGTCAGTATATTGTAAATTAATATTGGGCATTATGAAAACAAACCTCAGATGTGTGATGCACAAATATTTAATATGTTCATTAAATATACGCTTTATAAGTGTTAAATATAGTAATGGTGTGTCGTAGAAGAAGATCAGAGAATAAAGAGTCTGTTGTCATAACTATTATCTATGGTCGCTAACATGGTGAGTATCAAATGTGTTGGCAGTCCCAGAAAAAGTTTGACCATTACATTAATTTCATTAAACTGCACATTGAACAGTTGATTGTTAATAGCAATGACAGTGGGACCCTCAGAAAGTTAAGAGGAAGTATCATGATGCATGATCTTTGCAGGTGCTTATTTTAACAATACTGTTTACCTTTTCAATTTTAGAACTTTTGTGACCCATCACTTCAAAACAAGAAGTTGCCCCAAGAAACTTCATTTAAAAATACATTGGAGAGGTTATAAACTCTTCTCTTATTTTTTTATTTTTTTCATCTTAATTTTTTAAAAACATGTCATGGGTCCCATTTTATGCGTTCTGAGGGAATTTGAGAGGTTCTTTGTTCTCTTATCTATTTCTATGATTTGTATACAATTGGTGATATGCCCCTCTGTCAACATATGTATACCTGACCCTAAATGCATATCATATGTTAAAATGGCAGTTCAGCGGTGTTGGTAGTAATTATGTGAAGTTAACCTTTTGATCAAAATAGTTCCAATCTTTGAGGGCAAGAATCCTTCAAACTTTTTTCTGTCAGATGGAAAATTGACAACCCTCTCCCACCATGTGCAATGTTAAGAAAAAGCCTTACACAGAATCCAAAACAAGTGTGCTCAGTGTTCCAAGAAGAGTCTTCAAGATTGCAAATAATAATAATCTAGTATTTTTATTTGTTGCTATAACTGTTTAGCCCTCTGAAGAAAATGTAAATACTGAAAATCCCAGGTTATTATTATCAAGTGGTGAGATCAAAAGATTAACTTCAAATGATGTCATATTTGCAGATGATCATTGTGTAATTCAATTAATGACATTGTTTGTAATGTTGTAACTCTGCAAATTGGCATATGTATGCATTGTGCAAATTTGCCTAATTCACGCATTTGTAAAATTGCATAATGTATACTTAAAATTTGTCATATTTTCTTGTTGTTGTTTGTCTATTTTGTATATTACTTTTTTTAAATCATTTCATTATGTTCTGAAATATTATTGCTCTCTATGTATTCTTTTTGTTTTTCTTCCTTTTCTTCAATTATTTAGTTTAAATTATTTGACATGAATACAACGTATGTGACAAGCTGTATTTAACAGAGGATTTCTTTCATTGAGATGGAGCAGTTGAAATAATGAATCCATTCCATCTTCCATACAGGAAATGAAATATAGATGGAATACTCAATTGGGTTATCATAAATATTATTTTTACCGATTTGTTGAAGCTATTCTTTTTCTGTATTCTTTTTACTGATGAAATACCAGTTTTTCTCTGAAGTTTTATTTTTAGGTGAATGGACATTAAAGAAATAAAACCCACCAATTGATACATACTGATGTTGTTTGGGAGAGTGGATCTACAATATCTACAATAGAACAAGTAAATTGATTTATTTTATCAAAGTACAGCATTTACAAAGATTCAGAAACGGGATGGCAGGTGACATTTGAGGGGTTTTTTGTGTGTTTTTTTTACTTATTGAAATTAACAAATCTGAGAGATTATATACATGACTTTTTCTGGTCAACATTTCAGACTATCAAGCTTTTTTTTTATTTTTTAAAGCTTTTAGAAGTATCAAAGCTGTGATTTTCCAACAACAACAAAATGACTTGACAGTCATTACCATCACACTGCAGCTTACTGGCAACAACTAGATTGTCAAGATAATTAACAAGTGCTGAACATGAATGTGTCTGTTTTGTCAGTTTTTAGACCTTTTATCATCAACTTTCTTAATAAAAATGTTGTTAATTATATCCTTTTTTTGTACAATTAAAACTAAAAGGCAAACTTGTATCCTAAAAGATTGATTGAATGACAGCTAGACTTTCCCAAATGCATTTGAAGTGTTGGTGGGTTTTTCGTCAGTAATACCTGCTTTTCACGTTTTATAAGAAATCAATTCAGTCCACCATTAATATTTATTCAATTCAGAATCAAAATGGTGAAATAGATAAATTATTGAATGAACATGAGTGGGTGGGTGGGACAGCTTACAGCATAGCATAAATGTTATACTTATACAGTATTCATACAAAATTCTTCAAAATGGCACATTTTGTGTTTCAATTCATATTAAATCTAAACACAAATTATGAACTTTGATTTTATAAATCATAAAACATTGTTTATATTTTCAAGAATGTCACCATTAGGTTTTAATTGGCACACTTCTGAAATGCCAAAAACCTAGCGAATCATTTAGAAATCTATCATGGTCTGTAAGTCGGTGACCATCCTATACTAAAGTATGTTCAGGTTATTTAGAAAATTGTAATACATCTGTGGATGATACTGGATTCAAAATAGCGCGCTACTACTACTACTAAGGATGAGGTCGTGACATAGATTAAACTGAACAAGCTGAATGATGATGATCAATTGGCCATCAACTACATGTATAACAATGCTGTGGCAGACCTGGACTGCTGCACATAGCAGGTATGAATGGGCGCTGCTTATCTCTTAGTTACATTAGTCTCAGCCTCTACACATGTTTGTTCAATATTAATCTTTCTTAGTTACATTAGTCTCAGCCTCTACACATGTTTGTTCAACATTAATCTTTCTTAGTTACATTAGTCTCAGCCTCTACACATGTTTGTTCAATATTAATCTTTCTTAGTTACATTAGTCTCAGCCTCTACACATGTTTGTTCAATATTAATCTTTCTTAGTTACATTAGTCTCAGCCTCTACACATGTTTGTTCAATATTAATCTTTCTTAGTTACATTAGTCTCAGCCTCTACACATGTTTGTTCAATATTCATCTTTCTTAGTTACATTAGTCTCAGCCTCTACACTTGTTCAATATTAATCTTTCTTAGTTACATTAGTCTCAGCCTCTACACATGTTTGTTCAATATTAATCTTTCTTAGTTATATACATTAGTCTCCGCCTCTACACATGTTTGTTCAATATTTATCTTTCTTAGTTACATTAGTCTCAGCCTCTACACATGTTTGTTCAATATTAATCTTTCTTAGTTACATTAGTCTCAGCCTCTACACATGTTTGTTCAATATTCATCTTTCTTAGTTACATTAGTCTCAGCCTCTACACATGTTTGTTCAATATTAATCTTTCTTAGTTACATTAGTCTCAGCCTCTACACATGTTTGTTCAATATTAATCTTTCTTAGTTACATTAGTCTCAGCCTCTACACATGTTTGTTCAATATTAATCTTTCTTAGTTACATTAGTCTCAGCCTCTACACATGTTTGTTCAATATTAATCTTTCTTAGTTACATTAGTCTCAGCCTCTACACATGTTTGTTCAATATTAATCTTTCTTAGTTACATTAGTCTCAGCCTCTACACATGTTTGTTCAATATTAATCTTTCTTAGTTACATTAGTCTCAGCCTCTACACATGTTTGTTCAATAGTCTCAGCCTCTACACATATTTGTTCAATATTAATCTTGGCATACTTCTGGAATACCCTCCACACTCTATATCAGGCATTCTCAACTGGTGGCGCGCCCCACTTGTGGCGCATCAAGGCATCCTAAGTGGCGCGAGAGTGGTTAACATTTGTTCAAAAATCATATCATGATATAGCCAGATTTCATAGGCCTATGACGGTCAGATGTATAAATACAGCAATTTTTCTCGAGCTACGCAAGCATGTGCCCTCAAAAGAGTAATATTAGTTATTATGCTGCCTACATATATGTAAAAAAAATTGAAATTAATGTTATAAAGGGAATTTTGCCATTGTAAATTCTAAAAAAATATGACCAAGTGGAGCTTCAACAAAATGTGGCGCATCGGTTAATATAGTTGAGAAAGCCTGCTCTATATCATAAAACACTTTATTCCATCAAACGTAGAGTGTGAAGGGTGGTCCATAATTATTCCTTAGTCTGTTTTTGTCAACTTAGATATATAGCTGTGGAGACTAGATTTTGATTCCAGACCAACCAAGACATTTTTACTTATTGATGATGAACCGTTAGCTGATTCAACTGTTTTCATGCAGTTGGAAATTTCATTTTTCTATGTTCTTCAATTTTTTTCTAAATTCTTTTACAAATTGTTCTCTTTCTCATGAACTCAATCTGTTTTGTCTGTTTATATTTGTTTGTGGGATATAATTGTTATGTAATTATTCTTGCCATTTAAACTGAAATTGTTCCAAGTGGTGCAATGTACTACTAATATTATTGTATTGTTGTAATGTTTGTGAATTGGGCATTGTTGGAATTGTAATCCACTCTATATTTTACAATTATATAAATAAAATAAATAAATGATGTAATGTATACCTTGTTGTCAACGAGTCTCATTATATCTTGTTTCTAGGATATTTAAAGCATAACAAGCTATACTTACACTTTTACTTCTAGACAATTTGTGCAAGCAAAAGAACAAAAGCACGATGTCACCCATATATCGTGATAGATTATTTAAAATCATTTTGATCTCACCATACTCCTGGAAATGTATTACAACGCTGTTTAAATATCTTCAGAAATCTTGCCATCATGTTGGTCAGTAAGGGTGATTTGTTTTCAGGAACTGTTCGTTTCGCAAGTATTATGCGAGTTATGCAATAAAAGTACCACGTTTGAACTTGTGGTGTCACACATGTAGCTTTTACCCAATATGTACATCTACATTGGATTAAATTGAACATACGTGGTCAGATCATAACTAATTCAATTTCTGAAATAAAGTTTTGGCTAAATTACAAACTGTATAAGAATGAGTGAAATATAACCCCAATATATACGGTGATGGAAGTTTTCATCAGATTTGGGTGTTTATTAAGTCCCATCTTTTAGCTGATCCAGTGTAAAATATTCGCATGTACTTGAATGTTTCGGACACAAATCAACTGTATGCTTAGTCAACACTTATATTTGGTTACCGTTAGCTAGTAACCATCTGTACGACTTCGGACACCATTTTGCTATGGATTTTTGAGCGGCTATAAGATGGCAAGAAAGGTATTTTATCAATAAACTGAGACGAGTTGCAATATCACCTCAGTCATGTGTCGACAATCTTTTATGATCTGAACAAAAGCCTCCAGATGGTAGCCACATTTGTTGGCACTTTTTGGTCGATAAATCCAAAAATAATAAAGATTTTCAAAAACAAAACAAAAAAGCACCCTAGGGAATTGTATAAGGAATATAATAAATTTAGTATGAACAAATTTGACAAAATATATTCTTGAGTTATCTTTTCCAAACCTTAAATGGGTCAATAAACGTGTTTCTTTTTATCATTTTCTCCAAAATGGTAAATTTCATGATCATGGTTGGATTCATTGAACGCTTTTCTGCAAAAAAATGTATACTTTTATATAGATTAAATGAATAACAAAGGAGTCACAACAGTTTTACGGAGGCTATGCTGGGTCCACACCTCCCTTGACGTCTTTGAAAAGAAAAATCAACGTGACACATCAAATCGTAGGATAAGTATATTTTTTATTAGACGAGTGTATAAGTACACATAGTTCTGCTCACTATATATTGTACATTACATATCGTAGGGATATCTGTTTTTACAAATCTATAATCTTATTGTTTTCAAACTTCCAACAGACCTTTATAAAACTAACTTACTATTGGACCATGTTGGATGCCATAATATGTTGTGGTTGGTGATAAACTCCAACAAGATAGGATTGAACTTGGTCATCTGGTTATAGGGTCTCACCATGGTCTCACCTTCACTATTGGTGACATTGTAATTTGCACGTTTCTATCTTGCGACAAATATGATAGTAAAATGACTGTTTTACTGTTGTTAGTTAAATCTATAGTGGAAGACAGAAATGAAGACTAGGTGGGTACAAATCAATTGAAATCAAACCTTTTGATCAGATCATATTCCATCGATCGACTTTCAAGAAAAGAATTTTAACCCTGCGTCATTTACCGGAATCATGGCGCATTACAGTCCATTCAGTTTATTCTTTGAATTGATGCGGGATTTTTGAAAGTGATATAAACTCGCATGAATGAAATGGGGTTTTAGCTTCTTATTTAGGTTTGGTGAACAAAGTTCAGTAGTCAGCCTTGATCCCGGTAAACTACGTCATACGCAGGGCTTCTGTAAATTGTATTCATTGGAGATTGTATCGATCTTGCACTAGTGCTTCTTGATCAATACAAGTGTATGGGTACGAATCCTGTTTATGCCTAACATCATTGTTAGATACGCTTAATGTTCAGCCAGCCTTGCACCTTCTGGTGATTTCATAATGGTCATACAATTGATCAAGGTATCTGATTATCTGCAAAGTTAGTTGCAGTCTATACAATGACATACCCCTAAGGTGTATACAAGTCGGACCCGTTTGTACTCTAGCTAAAACTCTTCTAAAATGCTTTTAATACATCATTTATATGATCTTTGATCATTTGGCATTTATATAACCTAAACACAAATGAATGGAAGCAGAATTGGTGGTAGACATGATATACGGAATGTTTCGTGCGAATTATATAATATAGGCCTACAATCACATTCAATTACACAATAATGACGTAATAATGTTACATGTGTTTAACACTTTTTGTCTAGCTTTGGGAATCTTGACTACACTTACGTAAAACATGTTTGTAAACGGTACACTTAACTATGCGAAATATCACAAATTAATATGACGTATGACTACCGTATATCTTATACATGTTTATCAAATTAGAGTGATCTTTTCTGTGGTTAATGAAATGAACCAGACCAGCAGGAACACCTTTCCTGATAAGACTATACGGCTTATACGGTATGCGTTATTCCAGTGTTTTCTATATAAGATTATATGGCTTATACGGTATGCGTTAATCCAACACTTTTACATTTATATTGCTTTCCACAAGCTTGTGATATGCGATACCTTAATTGGAATGCATATGCCCCAGGGATTACTAGTTTCATGAGTACGAAAGGGTATACATAATTCAAGTCTTTCCCATCTCGATACTTGTAATGAAATGACGTGGTCTCAAATTTGTATCCCTGCTGTTTACATCACAATCTTGCCGATTAGCCATATCAACATTTTGTAACACTATACAGAAAACTTGGCACTTCAACATTTTTTGTTTAAGCCCCTCAAACATCTGAGTTACTTTCACACGTAACGAATGATACCGGATCAAATGAATGAATGACTATAATTAGGAGATAACTCAATGTTGTCAGTGATAAGCAACCTAAGCACTCTCAAACCCTATATCAAACCTCGGCAATGTTAAGAAAAGCAAATGCAAGCTTTCACAAGCTCTTTTAAAACTCAAACTTAAATTGCCTAAAAGGCCTTATGCAAGGAACCTCTGCCGAGTCCTATCCTTCCTTCCTTAAAATGCTTAATCGCACTTGCCATAGCAGCTCAGATACAAGCAAAGTACTATAATATCGTCCAACTCTTTCACATTGCTAATATAAGGGCACTCGCATCTATATGTTTGAGTATAGGACTGCTCATGCAATGGGATAGCTTGAATGTGCTGTCCTAAACCCGGTCTGCGTCCGCTTCTTCAGTCGCTTCTTCGGGATACTGTGAGTCATATGCTTTAGGGTAGGCTTACAATCATGCAATAGGCTCTGATCAAACATGCTAATTTCAAGTTTAGATATTTAGAGAGTTTATAATGTGTTACATGCGCTGCCTTATTTTTAAAATAGAATATACATCTATTATAATATATGTGACGTGTTTCAGTACCGTGATTAAATAGCTATTTCTCTACAACATTTCACAACACACCAAGACTATTTATGACGCTATTATATATAGTTCTTGTTTACATTGGTGTCTCCAACTGTTTCACTATGTGGTCATAGAATGCCACATCTTTAGTAATCTTTTGGACATCTTCATGTGGCAAGCTTTCGGAGGTTTTCTTAAAGTCTATGCTCCGACCGGCGTACCACTTTAAGCAATGGTTATTTTGTACAAACCAAGGCATCATAGTAAGCTTTGGATCCCATTGGCTGATACGAGTCACTGCTGTCCTTTCTGGAGAACTGCAAAATAAATCATAATTATTGAATTAACATATCATTCAAGCAATTGGGAAGCTCCTGCAATTTAGGTTTTTTTAACCTTAGTGGCCGGTTTTGATGGGCTAAAGGGTAAAACTTGCCTATTCAAGTGGGATGTCGTTAGAAATAGGGCTATTCAACTAATTTTACGAGTATTTACTAGCCTTAATCAGGCTTCTGTAATTATTTGAATCGGGTAGTAATCCGGGCTAAAGCAATACTAATTTAATAAAAGTCCAGGTATGAAGCTTATTTTAGTGTGATTCAATAAATATCCAAAATGAAGCAAACATTCGTCACCCGCCCTTCGCGGACCGCCAACGGGCCCACATCACCGCACTTCTCTCGCCCGCTACTCACGGTCCCGGTCTGCTGGCACAGGGAGTCATATACCAAAATGTTCCTTGATGTCAGTAGTATATAACCTAGGTGGACATCCTTGCCAACTCGGATGTTAAGTTGACCTTTGACCTCGATTTAGGGTCAAAGTTCATATGTGTTTCAATGGGACGTTAAAATTAAAACTCTAATTTAACATGGGAAAAAAATTAAAAAACAAATATTGACCACAAAAAGTATATCATATTGTTAGGCTGACTGTTTAGAGCAAAAAAGTTAATCACAACTTTGATCATCGATCAATATTTTTTGACTTATGACCTTTTGAAAATGACAAGTCATCAACAACAACAAAATCACAAATTCGGCCAAAATTCCACTTTTTTCTCCTTTAACAAAATATTGTAACTCATTGAGAAGTGATAAACCATGTTTTAAGGTTGGTATATCAATGTACTTGATATTAAGATAAATTTTGAACATCAATGGTTTGCTATTGTCATGGCAACAGACTTAAATGGCTTCCAAAAACGTCAAAAATTGGTCAAAATGGAGGACATTTCGACATAAATGGTGGTTGCTATGGAAACTGCATTGCCGGTAGAAATTTTATAATTGTCTTAAAATCAAAGTAGGTCTATTAACCAGCAATATTAGATGTATTCCGATCATCCAAGGGCCAATAATATTTTGAAAATAAAGATTACATGTCATTTTTGGCCAATTTCGTGAAAAACGGTAAAAAATGGCCGATTTTGCTGACATGTCATTTTCAAAAGGACATAGGTCAAAAAGTATTGATCGACAATTAAAGTTGTGATTTACTTTTTTGTTCTAAACAGTCAGCCGAACAAAATTATCTACTTTGCATGGTCAATATATTGTTTTTTAATTTTTTTTCCCATGTTAAATTAAAGTGTTGACGTCCCATTGAAACACATGTGAACTTTGACCCTAAATCGAGGTCTAGGGTCAACTTAACATCCGAGTTGGCAAGGATGTCCACCTAGGTTGTATGCTACAGACTTCAAGGAACATTTTGGCATATGTTTCCCTGTGCCAGCACACCGGGACCAAAAAACCCTAAAAATGGGCCTCCGCTCCCCAGCATATTATCGTCGGAGAACGAAGTTCGACTGAGGGCGCTTGCTACACAGCTCGTAGCTCGTAAACCCTACGTCATTTTGTGACTTTTGTCTAGTAGGCCTACTCTGTATTCAGCTCTATGTGGAAAGATGGGATTTCCGTGTTAGAAACGCCAGATGGCAACGGACAATCTCGTACTTCCTTATTTTAAATAATTTTTGAAGCCTGATCACGGCTACGAGTAATACTTCTCTCTCACAAGCTCGCAAATCGTGTAACCCTCGATTGCCATTTAAATACCGCGCCATACGGATCGAGCTTTTTTATTCTCAATTATTGCATAAGCTCAAAATACATATTTATATTTTGCCGATTAAACGAATGCCTTCTCTTACTTTGCTCCCTAACCGACTACCGTCCAACTGGTAATTTCATCGGGTAATTGCACTGACAACAGTCAACTTCAAGAGTGAACATTATGAATGAATTGTTATAGAAATCCGAACGTCTGGCCGCGCCGCTAATGTGTTGCTTATATGCCTATATATATTCTAAGCCTATATATATTCTAAGCCTTTCATGTTTTGTTTATGTTGTCATTGCTTTCGCTTATTCACTTACCACTGATTCAAATTGCCGTTTATCAGCAAGTATCGGTGGCCTAGTGGTTAAGGCGCCCGTCTAGAGATAGGGAGACCGGGGTTCAATTCCCCGTCGGTGAGTGTCCTTGCTTATTTTTCGTTGGGACATTCGCCGGTGGTTGTTATTATTTGTTGTTATATTGTCTATTGTAAACACCGTGGGTTGGTAAACTGCTTTATATTATATTATATATATGATATAAAACATTATTATATTGCTTTCATGGTTTTTCTATGTTGTCATTGCTTATATATACCTTTTTATGTTGTCATTGCTTATACCTTTTTATTTGTTTCTATTGAAAATAAGTTTTATATTTTTATAATAAGCACACAAAAAATACCTGTCAACTGGTTTCATAAACCACATTGATGGGTGGTGGTCTGCTCGCACTCTGCCATTCGCTACCGGACATGCTGGATGATCGACACTACCTGTGACAGTAAACACTGAACCCTCAGCGCCAATACACTTGAGACGTTCTACCAAACAGAAATCACGTGAGGAAACGATGCCACCAAGTAAAGGTTGGAATCTCACGTGCAGAAGAAAGGTTTCCTGTAATGTGGAAGATAGCATCAAGATAGGTAAATACGCAAAGTCATTGCCAATTGAGATCATATCATATTGTAATCAAGCAGTTTGCAGATTGGGCAGATTCTATCTGGTCCACGAAACCAGATTAATCTGCCATAACACTTGCTAAGAAATATATGATAACTTGGTAACTCCAATGGTTAAAGATAAAACTCCTAAATAAGACCCTCCTGTGATATGAATAAAAATGATTATATTTTATTATCGCAGAGAAACGTAAGTCCGGTATAGTATGCCTTTAATAATCTAAACCAGCTGGTTTGGAGCGCTGCGGTATTTTATATATCGGGGAATCCATTCGTGAATGTCAATCTAAATTATGTCTAGCGTAATATGGACCATGGCTACGGTTAATATCGTAGCTATCTGAAAAGTCAATCTTAAAGATTGTGCTGAGGGAAAGATCTTAAAAGACTGAAAATATTCAATCCATCGGACTGAAATTTCACTCTATGAGATTGAACATTTTTTATTGTTAAGATCTTTCCTTCAGCACAATCTTTAAGATTGACTTTTCAATCTTTTGATTTAAGAGAAGTATACGAAGGCATTTATTATACGGATTGTGAGTCGTGGCCAATCACAGCGCACTAGTTAAGAATATTTTGGACGTGACTTATACGACAAAATGTAATTTAAGAATGATTATTTAAAATAATTTCATAACTTTTATATATATTCCGAATTGTGGAAAGTGTTCTAATTGATCGTAAATCAGGATTAGCTCCTTTTTCACATACGGTGAAGATAATTAGCCTTTACACCGTATGTGGTCATGGTAACTTTTTTTAATTTCTTTTCTCTATGCTCACCGAATCTAGTTGTTCTAGCAATTCCGATTCCTCGAATCCCGGATTCCAAAGATGACGTAACTGATGGAATGGTGGAATGATAGTTGTCAGTGGAAGTATATCTTCAATTGGTCGGTCTACCGTGAACTCCATTTTATATCTGGTGGGAAATAGATCGGACAAAATGTTGTTAACAAATTACTATAAATACCATAAATATAATAAAAGTAATCTTCAACATATCATTTAATGAAATCTTTGGTCCATATCAAATGATCTTTTCAATTATCAGCACACATTAACACAAAATGTAAATGATTTGTCAGTAACACGATCCATACACATATCACAATACATTGCTATCTACTGAAGATAGCAACAAATTGTGTTACTTATGGTATGTTTCTATTCAATCTAAATCAACTTCAAATGACTGTATTATGTGTTTACATTTTAATGATGAAGATTATGTTTAGATTTAATGTGACAATCCCCGGGACAATCCATTGCGAAATATGTTATATACCACCCCACGGATAAGGAACTGGAGACACTCCGCAAGATCAATACTTTCCCTGGTAATGTTTTAGGGAAAGAAAATGGGTATAGAAAGAGTAAACAATAGCATTATCCTTTTCATTTTAGCAATAGTACCGTAACAATTTGGTTCCTTTTCGGAGTGAAACCATTGTGCCATGATAATTGCATTAAATTAAAAATCATAGGTATGCTGGAGTCTACCTAACCCCTCCCCTATGACGAATAATTTATTTTTACTTACACTTGGCCACCAAAATCATCTGACTGGCGATGGCTGATCTTGATACCCTGTTGATAAAGAATATACACAAATATGAAATAACATGTGACTTTTAAGTCCTTTCCCAATTCGTCCTTTCCCATTTTGTCCTCTTTTCATTTTGTTCTCTCCAATTAAAATTGGAGAGAACTAAATGACTCATAATATAATGGAGATTCACATAAATGAGTTCGGAAGACTAACGGAGTAGAATAATAGAGCACGTTTCATCTTAATAATTTGTATCATTTTGATGTAATTTTCATAAATGGTTTTAACTTAATCTTGATTTTGTTTTGATGTGCTATACATGTATGTAATGATTCGACGTTGTGAATGTATGATATGTGATACATGTGTTAAATGATGAATGAAAAAATCCAACAATAAACTAAAAACGTACTTCATATTGGTGAAGTAATTAATTAGCATTGTTGTTGTCTTTTGTTGTTGTTATTGTTATGTTTTAAAACAATTTCATGCAATTTGACCACGAGGCCACTGTTTTGATTCCCTAATGAATATGAACATTTGTTTTAGATCCACCCATTCATTCGATCAATAATTAAATATTTACGTACGCTTGAAGTACAGGATGGACTTAACGAGGTTATTATAGCATTGTAAACATTAGCACCATTCATATTTCTAGGCAGATTATGGTGATATACATCAAAATAATTGTATCTACAAATAATTGAACTTATACAAAACAACGATCTTCGTGTCTGAGACATGCTTTCGAAGTGATTTGGATTTAGAGCTCATAAAATGCCATCAATTTATGCACTTTGTCA
The DNA here is from genome assembly GCA_035610835.1 of Ophiura sarsii. NCBI lineage: Eukaryota > Metazoa > Echinodermata > Ophiuroidea > Amphilepidida > Ophiuridae > Ophiura > Ophiura sarsii. The sequence goes on along the minus strand of CM069442.1, from coordinate 92,650,982 downwards.
TTATATTGGCGTGCGTGGGCCACTGTTATCGTACAAAGACCCAACTCTCCCTCTTACGTGTCTACAGATCATTATATTGGAGTTCATGTACAAGATGGCATCAACAAAAGGTTAGAGGCGTCAATGACTAGAAAGCCGTAATTGAGTTGATGTTTTACATACAAATGGCCACATCCATTTCTTAGATAGCTTGCAAACTACAGTTTGAATACAAAGGTAGGCCTACATTTAGTGATTTCATAATAAGATTTTTGTTTAGATGTTTTTCATTTTCTTCTAAACCAAATACCGTAGATATTCGATATCTAGACAACTTTCTGCCAACTTTGAAACTCTGAAAGAGATGGCGCCCTCTCGCGATTAAAGCCGGCTTTTAAAAAGATCATTCTAACAAAATAATTTCGGCGGCGCTGAAAATGACGTACGTAGGCCTAATGTTCGTAGTATATAGTCAGTTCAGTCAGTCATTAGCGCGATCACTAACTAGAGAGATAAGCTCTTTCTGTTATGAAGATCCCGTAGATTCTCCTAGTTAATTATGTTGCATTATTAGATGCTCGATCATTCGGAGATCGAAATTTGTAAGTGTGTTAACGTTAATGAATTATGATCGAAATTATAGAACCCAGAACGCTTGACCTAAAAGTTGTCTACCTCTATAGTCCATCTTACTGTATATGGGGCAAGAGTTCCAACAGTTCTGACGATATACATTTGATTGTTAGTTTTCAGTGTGTGTGTTATCACGTTATATATTTCAAATAAAATATACGCCCCCCCAAAAATAAATTCTGATTTTTGGTCGAATAACTCGATAGACTACCACTAGTTCATTATTCATTGAACACGACGGTTGCTTCAATGAGTAGTATGGCCGAGCGGTTTAGGCTTTAGACTATAAATCTATTGGATTCTCCCCGCGTCGGTTCGAATCCTTCTGAATACCTTTTGTTACAAAAAGCGATTTAGTCTCTGTGTATTGGGAAATGAAATGACGTATGTTTTTACTCCACACATTTTCATTCATGGATGTAATTGCCTACCTCCAGACACACACCAGAGTATCTTAAATGCATTATTACCAAGATTTTTCACATCTTAATGTCGGGAACCCTATAACCTGTAAAAAATTTACATTCCAATAAATGTGTTTTAACACATTTATTGGAATGTAAAATAATGCAAGATTTTTATTCAAATATGTTTTCTATTTATATTAGACCTACTCCTTTATTTTCATATCAGTTTGAAATATTAAGGTGCTACACTTAAAGGGACACTAAGAGATGTGTTGGAGGCAGCGCCCTCAATTATGATAAAAACTGAGATTAGTTTATTTTTATAATTGTATTACATGTATGAACTTACACCTATAAGGATTAAGAAAAATCAGCTCTCTTTGTACCAGAAAACGTCGATTCAAAAAATGCTGGTCCCGCGGGACCAGCATTTTACGTCCGACAGTATCCCCGTGCAGTACGCGTGATACATAACGCGAACCATATTTGCATAGAGGGCGTTTTTCAATAAATAGCGATGATATTGTTTTAATCTAGTTTTGCTGTGTTTTTTGTTAGTAGAAACAACAATAATGGCGATTTTTAATGTTCATCTTGAATTCTGAAGTAAATTTTTAAACATTTAAACTTTTCAACACCACTTAATGTCCCTTTAAATAAACACTCTTCACGCGGCAGGCGTCTACAGACGACATTCCAAAATGTCACAGAATATTTTTTTCAGTTATCCTTTGGATTAATTGGACCAGAGAGTTGTTATAGACCTTGCAAGCTGTTTATATACAATAAAAGCAACAACCGCATGGAAAGTGTTTAGAGCTCATTTACAACCCAAATAGTTCCTATTTTACACGGGGGCGTTTATTTTTGTTGTGACACAATCAGTTGCATAGATGTAGGCCCTAATCGTTTCGTTGTCATTATCAATCGTCTTCTAAAAATGACATTAAAGATCGATAATTGCTCAGCAGCAAAATGATCGAATGACAAGCTCAACATTCTTCAATGGGTATTTAAGTGATGTGCAACCAAGCGTGAATCAGTATTCAGCGTGCCATGTAATAAATAATATTGAATAAAAGTCAGGAAACTATAAACAGTTTGGGGAAATAAAAAATAACATGAAGACTACCATTAAATATACACAGTCTCGAACCCGGGTCCTCTCGCTTCTGTGGCCGGAGTTTACCCACTAGACCACACGGAGACTGTGTTCAAGTGAGCACCACAAGACGAGCCCTAATGTATTAGCAGTCGTGTCAGCAGTTGCCACAGTTTAGTGAATCTATGGTCTATTGTAGACGACACGATTTTATTTTCACGTGAAATGAGGATGTCGTCGTGCAACTCATATGACAAAATATCAGCCTTAGGCGTAAAAAAAAATTGCCTTTAGAAAGTCATCCCACCGCACTTGTCCCCCCCCCCCCCCTAAAAAAACAACCCCAAAACAACACTAGTTCATTATTTAGTGCACACGATAGACGCTTCAATGAGTAGCAGTAGACCATCCAAAGGCAATAAATGTGCTTTAAAAAAATGCATCACGGCATTTTTTGTTACAGCTCTACATTTAGGCTAAATTAAGTGCTTAAAAAGTAAGGTTTCCAATGAAGGGGGGTGACAAAAATAGAAATCGTTTTTAGGCCATTTTCAGCATAAAATGACCGTTTTTGGGCAAAAATAAGATTTTTGTGTTTTTTGGTGCAATTCATATCTTTGAACAATGTACTATCCACCAGTAATCAGTTTGACCTGATTTAATGTTTAGTTAAGGAATAATCCGTAATTAAAGCTGCTTAAATATAAAGAAAATAAAAGCATTAGGGAGTACAAAAGGGCACTTTTCTCAGTTTTGTAGTTGTATTTGCCACTTATATTCGCTAGTTGCTTAATCTGTCATGCGATGATTGAATAAATCAGCAAACTAGTTTGACATGGTCTATGACATTTATAGATAGTTTTATGATGACAAGTATGGTAAAATTCAACATTAAAGGGGTATTCCATGGTTATTTAACATAAAGGTGTAGAATCGTTATAGTGACTTAGAGGTGTATTTAAGGGAGTGTCTTCTGTGCCCTCACAGGACTCCCAAACCTACTTTTTGAACCTCTTTTCATGGTCCTAAAACATATTCAGGGTTTTACCAAAATTAATGTTAGTATGCTAAGGGGTTATTCAAAATGGCCGCCAAAATGGCCGCCAAAAGGGTCAAATTTCGTAAATGTATGATAAAAATATACTTTTTAACAACGGTAATACTTTGAGTTACTCGGTATGTATGTAATAACTCATATCCAGTACTTTTGCATTGTTAAAATAAATTAAATCAAGATGGCCGCCAAAATGGCCGCCCTAATTGTAAAAATAGCGTATAACAGCGTATATTGCATCATATATACCATGTTCTAAACTGCTAAACTAATGCTTTTAGATAAACGACTCACCTCTGTGAAAGTTTTGAATATTTATCGCATTCTAAAATGGCTGCCAGACGATTAGAACGATTAGAACTGATGTTAAATGACCTAAAACAGGTGGTTTACATTATAAAAATAACATGTAAAACAATGTAATACCTATACCGCAAAAGATAATGAAACAGCATTAATTATATTTCTATGATAAAATGTGATATTTTTAATATTTTAAAATATCCAAGATCGTCGACGAAAAAGTTAATCATTGAATAACCCTGGGTGATCATTTAATGACCCCAACTCACCATTAAAAGACCGGAGCCGTCATCTAACACAAACCCGACATGACCATTTATTGACTCGATACAAGTGATATTGTAATAAACCTAAGTGACCATTGACATTTGTTTAATGACTCCAAATGATCCGAGTGATCATTTCAATACCCCGTGAGATCATTTAATGACCCTAGGTGAAAGGTTAACGACACCGAGCAATCATTAAATGACGCGGATGATCGCTTAATAACCCCAGGTGATCATTCAATCAACCAAAATGTACGATGACAGTGTAGTTTTAACTATAGGGTGTATGTATTAAACTCTCATCCAGCACGTTTGCGTTGTTAACATACTTTGAATCCTAGATGGCCGCCAATATGGCCGCCTAAACATAAAAATAGCCAATAATAACAGCATATTTTGTATCATATTCATCAAATGATTTAAGGCTACCAGATGGACTCCATTAACTACCAATTGGTCAGAAGAAAATAGCAAGATGGCTACCAAATTGATTACAATATGGTCAGAAATAGCTGCTTGGACCTTATCTACTATACATTTTCGCTATCTACCAGTATCCAACATTTTATAAACAGATAAGTTAGTGATGTAATGGGGGTAATTATGATGGGCTTCAAAACCCTACCTTATTATTGAAATATCCAAAAGGATCATCAATCAATCCCAATCGCCACCAAGTATGCATAGGTAGTTGTATGAATCCATCAATGACCTTATTAATCAGATATCCTTTATATTACTTACTTAATTGATTGGGGTCATTTCGGTATCACTAGCGGTCTGTAGATGATCACCTAGGTAAATTAAATAATCACTCGGGGTCATTAACTGATCCTTTTGGATCATTGAATGGTCATTTGGGTTAATAGAATGATCACCTTGGTTAAGTAAGCGAACGTCCGGGTCATTATATGATTTCTTGGGGTCATTACGCTATCACATAGGGTCATTCAATTATCAAATGGTGTAATGAAATGATCACTCAGGATCGCATTGGGTCATTGAACAGTCACTTTGTGTCAATGGTCACCAAGGGTTATCAAATTGTCACTTATAAAGAGTCATTACACGGTCCATTTGAGTCATTACACGATCCAGTTGAGTCATTACACGATCCAGTTGAGTCATTACATGGTCAATTGGGGTCATTGAATGATCACCTGTGGTTATTAAGCGACCAACCGGGTCATTAAATGATTGCTTGGTGTCATTAACTTATCAGCTAGGGTCATTAAATGATCCCCCGGGGTAATGAAATGATCACTCAGGATCACATGAAGTCATTAAACAATCCCTTTGTGTCAATGGTCACTTAGATTTATTACAATATCACTTGGATCGAGTCAATAAATGGTCATGTAGGGTGTGTGTTAGATGACGGCCCCGTCATTAAATGGTGAGATGGCGTCATTAAATGATCACTCAGGGTTATTCAATGATTCACTTTTTCGGCGACCATCTTGCACATTTTAAAATATTAAAAATATTACGTTTTATCATAGAAATATAAAGAATGCTGTTTCATTAGCTTTTGCGGTATAGGTATTACATTGTTTTATGTTATTTTTATAATGTAAACCACCTGTTTTAGGTCATTTAACATCAGTTCTAATCGTCTGGCAGCCATTTTAGAATGCGATAAATATTCAAAACTTTCACAGAGGTGAGTCGTTTATCTAAAAGCATTAGTTTAGCAGTTTAGAACATGGTATATATATATGATGCAATATATACGCTGTTATACGCTATTTTTACAATTAGGGCGGCCATCTTGGCGGCCATCTTGATTTAATTTATTTTAACAATGCAAAAGTACTGGATATGAGTTACTTCATATCTACCGAGTAACTCAAAGTATTACCGTTGTTAAAAAGTATACTTTTATCATACATTTACGAAATTTGACCCTTTTGGCGGCCATTTTGGACGCCATTTTGAATAACCCCTTAGCATACTAACATTAATTTTGGTAAAACCCTGAATATGTTTTAGGACCATGAAAAGAGGTTCAAAAAGTAGGTTTGGGAGTCCTGCGAGTGCACAGAAGACACTTCCTTAAATACACCTCTAAGTCACTATAACGATTCTACACCTTTATATTAAATAACCATGGAATATCCCTTTAATGTTGAATTTTACCATACTTGTCATCATAAAACTATCTATAAATGTCATAGACCATGTCAAACTAGTTTGCTGATTTATTCAATCATCGCATGACAGATTAAGCAACTAGCGAATATAAGTGGCAAATACAACTACAAAACTGAGAAAAGTGCCCTTTTGTGCTCCCTTATGCTTTTATTTTCTTTATATTTAAGCAGCTTTAATTACGGATTATTCCTTAACTAAACATTAAATCAGGTCAAACTGATTACTGGTGGATAGTGCATTGTTTAAAGATATGAATTGCACCAAAAAACACAAAAATCATATTTTTGCCCAAAAACGGTCATTTTATGCTGAAAATGGCCTAAAAATCTATTTCTATTTTTGTCACCCCCCTTCATTGGAAACCTTACTATTTAAGCACTTAATTTAGCCTAAATGTAGAGCTGTAACAAAAAATGCCGTGATGCATTTTTTTAAAGCACATTTATTGCCTTTGGATGGTCTACTGTAGGCATGGCCGAGTGGTTTAGGACTATGGACTAGAAATCTGCTGAATTCTCCCCGCCTCGGTTCGAGTCCTGCAGAATACCTTTCGTTAAAAAGCGATTTAGTCTCTGTGTGTTGGAAAAGGGGGCATATTTTTACTCCGCGCATTTTAATTCATCTATAATCGTCTACCTCCAGAGTATCTTACTGTATTCTGTCCAGGATGCTTCACATAATGATATTTTCCCTTGTTGGGAGCATATTAATCATATCAAAGACGGTAATAATGTAATTGCACTGGTTTATCTGATGGGCGTCGTTTTGTGTGTGACCTATACAAATTAACATAATTTCGATCGAGTTTATTAGCTTATGAACATTGGTAAAATTCGATGTTACGATCGCATTGAAAATGCATCTTTGTCGACTCAAAACAATCATGTTTATTTTATTAAAACAGAAATTGCATCCTGGATAAATATGACTTTCCCTTCAAATGAACCTAAGTTGATCAAAATTGATAATCGTGGTGGCGCAGGCCAACCAAAAGACGTAATTTTCCCCGGTTAATTCACGTTTGGTGTCTGACTGCCAAGTATCATTGATATAAAACGCATGCAACAAATTAGTGTGAAACATTGTTCATCATTTTTTAACCTTATACATTAAAATATTCATAGTGTTCCTCATTAATTAATTAATTCATTTGTTTATTTATTTATAAGATTTTGCTAACATAATTGTCATTTTTTATATCATCTGATTCCGAGCGCACAATGAGAATTAAACAATATTTGTAACTTTTCTAAAATAACAATTAATAGGTCTCTTGGCATAATTCGCATTCAAAACATAAAATTATACATGTACATTCGATTTATTCCCAACTGCTAGTCTAATCTGATGACCGTGTTAACTATCACGCTACACCAAGGAGTACATGTATGTGGCTACACGCTTTGGATTCAACGATTGAAATGAATAACATCCCAGAGGAACTATTTACCGTTCCAAAAGATGTGTTACGTAATAACTTCTCTGGTTATTGAATAGAGAATATTGGAGATAGAATCAGGGACAATCGATTGTCCCTGATAGAATAGAGACTATACTTATATGCGTCCCCGTAACAAAGGGTTGCCCGCTTTCGCTGTTCAGATCAATTCAATGCACGACCTTCAAAGAATGACCTATTATACATTTGGCGGGTTATTTTATTTTGAATCGAGTATCTCTCAACATGTGTAATTGGCTCTGTGAGAAAAATCAAGCTCGATTTACCGCGCTGGTGGGGGAGGGGGGGTGGGGGGGGGTGGGTGCTTGTCACAACCCCCTCACACATCCCTCTCAAGTTAGTTGTTGTGACTCGTTGAATTCTCAAAAGTTGCCAGCCTGGTCACAGTAGTCACTTTTATTTTGCCCAACCCCCACCCCACCCCAACTCATTATGAAAAACCTAGCTACGCCACTCGAATAAAAATCAAGCATAGGCCTACATGTAGGCCTACATGTACATGTATAACGATATTTTTTTCTTCTAACAAATATTAACTGGTGACAAAATAAAGTAAATTGATAATTTTGGGATATCTTCTCTATAGTCAGTGTTTTTAAAATAATTTTGAATTTAGCTGCTTAATATATCCTTAAAAATAACGAATAGCAACAAATACTATTAATTTGTGAAAAAGAAAAGATACACTGGTTAAAGGTAGATGACCCGATCACATTTTCGTAACACAGAATTATTTCAAACATACGGAGATTTTCATATCATATGAAAGCTCGTATTTTTCTCATCATCATACTGAAATTTGACGGCCTAAATCGGTATAATTACGGAGAAATCGATGAAATAACGTCGAATTACCGCGAATGGTGGTAACCACCGATATAGTTTGTGTACTACTCAATTGGTACAGTTTACAGCATCTTGTGCGTCTAAAATTAGAACCATTAGAGCTATGCAACTCAAACTTTGGAACACGACTTTTTTAAGGATGACCTTTCATGTAGAATAGAAAACTGGAAGTTGAAAATCGGAAATGTGATCGGGTCATCTACCTTTAAGTCGAATATGACCTGCCCAGAGTCTAGACCTCGCCCCTCGGTTTTCCGTATTGTACGTCTGCGGTTTTACCCCGTTACCAGACACTCACACTCGTATATACATGTAGTCATTGGATAGGTCCCGGGATAGATTCTTGATCCGAAAATTATATTGAACGGACTATATACTGCGACATTATTTACGTCATTTTCAGCGCCGCCGAAATTATTTTGTTAGAATGATCTTTTTAAAAGCCGGCTTTAATCGCGAGAGGGCGCCATCTCTTTCAGAGTTTCAAAGTTGGCAGAAAGTTGTCTAGATATCGAATATCTACGGTAATACATTTATAATTGATCAATATCTGTCATTTTATGCACCAAACGTTTTAAATAGGGACTCATATTTAATTTGACAAAATTCTAAAAATATTCCGGAATTCTTCCTAGTGGACGTATTTTACCAAATGGTCCACCCATTGAAAACAAATTGAAGGTTGTATTTATTGCGCAATGTAATAGAACTTGGGCTAGATTTTTATAAACAGAGTCATAATTATATAAATTGATATGACACAACATTGGGCTATTTCCGTCTTGATAAGCGGCGTATATGGGAGCATTAGTGTGACATTCCCGCCTTAACCCCAGAAAAGGGACGTAAACCTAGGATAGATAAAAATGTCCAGTGAATACGTAATATGGTTCAAACCTCATGATTTTATTAAAATTCCGATATTTCGGCCATAGGGCTATATCAAGGTAGAAATAAGTGATGTGAGTTGGCGAAGCTAAATAAACAGAAGAACGCGGGGATAATGCGGGCTTATCCCTAGTTAACGCTCCTTATCCCCATGATTGTTAACTATAGGAATAAGCCCCCTTCTCTTTAAATAAGACGCGTTATTCCAGGTTTATGACCTTAACCCCAGATAAGGGACGTAAACCTAGGATAACATGCATTATACAGGGTTTTATGCCGTATCTAGAGATAAGGATCGTTAACTTAGGGATGAGGTTCACGTTATCCTGGGTTTACATCCCTTATCTGGGGTTAATGACGTAACATCCCTTATCTAGGGTTAATGACGTAAACCCCAGATAAGGCTATTATAGTTATCCTATGTTTACGTCCCTTATCTGGGGTTACCGGTCAACATTCGCTGATCCAACATTATATCTGACTAGCGGATACCCTCTCTAAAAACCCTGTTCTATGGGCCCGACCGACCGAAATGTTTAACAAATGGAGAATTTCTTTTTGTCCAAAAATTGCAAAAAGTCGGACAGAATTTTGTAATTTTTTAGAAGGGATAAGGTTTTGAAATAGCCTCTTTTTAAACCAAAAACAATTATGCGTATTATTGTCCAGTATTTAGGCCTACATATCACCGGGTCATTATATCTTAACTGAGCTTGTTTAAGATTTTGGTTCTGGCGGTTTTTTGTTGATTGTTTTGTAATTATATTATTATTTTGTTCCATTTTTGATATTTCAAAATGAGTTTGCCCATCTTATTTTTGGTGAGGGGCGGGGCGAAGGACGCTATATACCTAACAGTTTATCCCAAATGCTAACAAATAGGGGGTTGCTTTTATTGAATAATCTTCTTGCTATTGAACTGAAATAATATAGGCCTAGTGCCTGAATAAATAGGCATGGGCATCTGTTTCTAAGGCTACAGTACAAAATTCAAAATGATGCAATGACGGAAACATGACGAAGTCAAATATATGCATATTCCAGGCTGGATGGACAATCATCTTTTACCCGTCGTCCGAATAGTCTTAATTAAAGAGGACTCGTCCATCAATAGCCTATTATACACATTTATCTTTTGAACATCACTATTACTTTAGTAAAACATTATAGTTGAATTGATACTTTGATTTCAGAGTTAGAACTTAATTAGATAGCATCGCAGCCGTAATAAATATCAATTTTAATTGATTCTATTGGCCTTTATGTTTCAAACAATACATTATTTAGAGATGTCGAATTCCACTCTTATGATAAGGCCGCATAGGTTAAGAAACCTTGCTGTTTCATTCCCCAAATCAGTTGTACCTCCCAAACGTCAATGTAATGGGTGAATGTGTCTTTGGCTCCCCCATCCCTCCCGTCATAATAATAATCTTGCCCCTCTGGACGTACCTCCTGATGTAAAATTATTACATGGTTACGCTGGGATAGAAGTCTAATACATGTATACTAATCCTATCAACATCTAGTATCGGTCTCTATTCATTAATAACTAAACCTAATTGAAATCATAATGAAGCCTTAAGGCGTCTCTAAATAGTTATAATTAAAATAGTGGATACTAGTAGTTTCACCACCGTTTACTGAGCACTTCCAAGTTGAACTGACTTGCCAATGAAGCATTTAAGCTTTTGTTAGATATTCAGCAATTTACTGATCTGCTAACCCATAGGCGTAAATCCGGTATGGGGGGGGGGGGGGGGGGGGGTATACCTTAATATTTAACATGGGGTGGGGTGGGGTGGCATGTGCAATTACACACCCCTCCATGTTATGCAGTATGTGTATGTAAATCTGCTTTAATAGAAATGTGAATGGTTTTAATGTATTTGGAGGTTATCTTATTGTCCTGAAAAGTAAGCTATTCACCAAATTGCACGATAGCAGTTTCAAAAACAAACTTTTTCAGCTTATATGTGGGTCGCATCCCCCTCAGACACCACCCACCATCGCACACGCCAGCCCTTCATCCCATCGATGCCTACAACAAATTTACATTACTGCTCAGAACCCGTTTCCCTGTCATTCTAATGTTTGCGTGTCGGGGGCAGTATAAGAAGCACCATGTTATGTTTTACATTGTTGGAGAGAGGTCCCTCTTGTGCACATTTGATCAAATACAAAGAATGGTCAAACATATGGTTTGTGATAATTGATATTAGAATTGCTTTCACTTTAAAATTAGGGTCTGTGGTGCCCTTAAGGAAACAATTATCATAACAAATTCGCATAGTGTTTTAAGTTTAAGGACATTGGAGATAGATCAAAATTATTAATCTGGATTTGTCTCCAAACGAATGCAATGAATATCAATATACGATTTTGGACAACGGACACGGGAAATTGCCCTAAAGATGAATGCATGTGTTTTCGTTTTCTCTCCGTATTGTATTATTAGATATCTATAGCAGCCCGATTTCAATACTAAAAATAGAAAACAATGGACGATTTCTGATGATAATACTGTATTATCATGTATAAATCAGATTGTATAGGCAATATTAAACTTTTTAGGCATGCAAATAGTATAATATCAACTCGAATGTGTATCGCCACGTCTTAAGCATCTGGAATACTGCTATTCAGTCAAATGTTCCTTGTTACAAGTCAAGCCACAGTGATGCCTCGATTGTTAAATCTTACATGATAGTCACTTTATGAGTTTTCCTTAGTGCAACCTTTAGAATAGTCAATCAGGTAGGCCTACTGTAGTCAGTTGTAGAAAATTATCTCTTCGAGAGACTTTATATTATATCCATTAAGTCCTGTTTAAATTGACCGATATGTTCGTTTTGTCGCTTAAAATTAGCCAAATGAATACTTAGGCCAACAATTTTTTTTTGTTATATTGGCGTAACCCGCCCGACCCTAAAAATACGCCCGACCCTACACTTTTTTTTTTTTTTTCAGTGAAAAAAAAAAACAAAAACCAACCGACCGACCCTAAAAAATAAACTAGAGCGGTTCTCGGGCTTCGCGGTTCGCGGGTTTTGCGGTTATCGGGTTGCATGGTTTTTGGTTGAGCGGTTTCGGTAGACATGTTTAATGTGGTTGGTACTTTAGGATCCCAGCGGAACCAGATTCGATGACTGTCACACTCACATTGTTAGCGATGTGTTGTTATAATGGATAGTTTGATTCTCGAAATGTCTCTAAACATTTGATTTGAAAATTATCCATCATTTCATTCATCAAAATAATAAAAATAAGCTTACTTAAAAACACCTTTTCGGTTAAATCACGATTATTTAATGTAAACTTATATTGGAGATAAAATTTGAAATGCGAACATCATTTGATACGTCAAATGTGTTGCGGTTTGATCAGTTCATTATACACATACTTAACACGTAGCTCAAAAAGTGAAATCATATCAAAAAAATCAAATCGGGACACATTTTATGGTGTCCGTCATTTTTTAGGCTAAATTGCCGGAATTTTTTTCTCCATCAAATTTGTTGCGGTTTGACCAGTTAGCTACACAGACTTTATACGTAGCTCATAAAGTGAAATCATATGTAAAAAATCAAATCGGGAGACATTTTATGGTGTCACTCATTTTTTAGGCTAAATTGCCGGATTTGTTTTCTCCGTCAAATATGTTGCGGTTTGACCGGTTAGCTACACAGACTTTATACGTAGCTCAAAATGTGAAATCATGTCCAAAAAGTCAAATCAGGACACATTTTATGGTGTCTGTCATTTTTTAGGCTAAATTGTCGGATTTGTTTTCTCCGTCAAATGTGTTGCAGTATGACCGGCTAGCTACACAGACTTTATATGTAGCTCAAAATGTGAAATCATATCCAAAATATGAAATCGGGACACATTTCATGGTGTCCACCATTTTTTAGGCTAAATTGCCGGAATGTTTTTTCTCCGTCAAATGTGTTGCGGTTTGACCCGTTAGCTACATACGCAGCTCAAAAAATGAAATCATATCCAAACAATCAAATCGGGACACATTTTATGGGGTCTGTCATTTTTTAGACTAAATTGCCGGAATTATTTTTTCTCCGTCAAATGTGTTGCAGTTTGACCCGTTAGCTACACAGACTTTATACGTAACTCAAAATGTGAAATCAAATCCAAAAAATCAAATCGGGACACATTATTATGGTGTCCGTCATTTTTTAGGCTAAATTGCCAGATTTCTTTTTCTCCCAGTCAAATGTGTTGCGGTTTGACCCGTTAGCTACACAGACTTTATATGTAGCTCAAAAAATGAAATCATATCCAAAAAATCAAATAGGGACACTTTTTATGGTGTCCGTCATTTTTTAGGCTAAATTGCCAGATTTTTTTTTCTCCGTCAAATGTGTTGCAGTATGACCGGCTAGCTACACAGACTTTATACGTAGCTCAAAATGTGAAATCATATCCAAAAAATCAAATCGGGACACATTTCATGGTGTCCGCCATTTTTTAGGCTAAATTGCCAGAATGTTTTTTTCTCCGTCAAATGTGTTGCGGTTTGACCCGTTAGCTACACAGACTTGATACGCAGCTCAAAATGTGAAATCATGTCCAAAAAATCAAATCAGGACACATTTTATGGTGTTTGTCATTTTTTAGGCTAAATTGTCGGATTTTTTTTCTCTCCGTCAAATGTGTTGCAGTATGACCGGCTAGCTACACAGACTTCATACGTAGCTCAAAATGTGAAATCATATCCAAAAAATCAAATTGGGACACATTTCAAGGTGTCCGCCATTTTTTAGGCTAAATTGCCGGAATGTTTTTTTCTCCGTCAAATGTGTTGCGGTTTGACCCGTTAGCTACACAGACTTTATACGCAGCTCAAAATGTGAAATCATGTCCAAAAAATCAAAACAGGACACATTTTATGGTGTCTGTCATTTTTTAGGCTAAATTGTCTGATTTTTTTTTCTCCGTCAAATGTGTTGCAGTATGACCGGCTAGCTACACAGACTTTATACGTAACTCAAAATGTGAAATCATATCCAAAAAATCAAATTGGGACACATTTCATGGTGTCCGCCATTTTTTAGGCTAAATTGCCGGAATGTTTTTTTCTCCGTCAAATGTGTTGCAGTATGACCGGCTAGCTACACAGACTTTATACATAGCTCAAAATGTGAAATCATATCCAAGAAATCAAATCAGGACACATTTTATGGTGTCTGTCATTTTTTAGGCTAAATTGTCAGATTTTTTTCTTCTCCGTCAAATATGTTGCGGTTTGACCGGTTAGCTACACAGACTTCATACGTAGCTCAAAATGTGAAAAAAATCCCAAAAATTCAAATCGGTACACATTTTATGGTGTCCATTCATTTCTTTAGGCTAAATTGCTGGACATTTTTTTTCTGCGTCAAATGTGTTGCAGTTTGACCCGTCCCTTATGAAAATCGCAATCAATTCTGCAACCTTGCGCAAGGTTAAATTTGGAAAAATACAACCTTGCGCAACCAGTTTGGTTGTTCTGAGAAGGTTGCGCAACCTTGAAGCAATCATCCACAACCTTTGTGCAACCTTGCGACAAACTTGTGCAACCTTACGCAACCGTGCGACAACCTGTGACAAACTTGTGCAACCTTACGCAACCGTGCGACAACCTTGTGCAACTTGGTACCACCTTGCTGCAATCACATTTTGGTGATTGCATTTTCGTAAAGGGAATACAGTACACAGACTTTATAAGTAGCTCAAAATGTGAAATCATCCAAAAAATCACATCGGGACACATTTTATCATGGTATCCATCATTTTTTACCCATTTGTTTTTTTCCACTTTTTCTTCACTTCATTTTTTATTTTCCTATTTTTTACTTCTTGTTATGTGTGACACTATGTTTTCATTTTCGACATTGTCTCCTATGCACAGTAATTTTCATTACTCGTTCCAGTGCATTTCCATTATTTGTTACCATTTACATTTTCATCTATTTTTATTATTCATTTGTAGTCATCAATCAATTATAGATTTTACTACTCCATTTCTTATATCCCATTTGCCTTTCACTTTTTAATCTCCCCTTTGTCTATGTCATCCTTTTGTTACATTATCCACTTCATCAATCAGCTGTCAAGTTTGTTATACCTTCCCCTATTCATCCATCTGTCACTTTGACCCCCACTGTGTTACATTATCCCATGTGACTTCCTGCCCTTTGTTCCCATGTCTATATATATGTTAGTGTATGTTGTATTCTGTCATTTTACCTTCGATAAAGATTCTGTTAGAATCGAAACGTCAGGTCCTCTTATATTTATTACATTTACTTACACAGGCTATTTTTGTGGATAAGCAGTTTGCATTCAGCTTTTACATTATATTTTTTAGACTAAGTCGATATCCCGGGGCCCATTATGGGACCCGAGATTCCCAAAATGTCTCTAAACATTTGATTCTGGAATTATCCATCATTTCATTCATCAAAATAAAAAATTGTCGGCTAAATCACGATTATTTAATGCACATTTAATGTGGAGATTCATTTGAAATTGATTTATTTTGTATTTAATCTGTGCATTATTTTTACTCTTTCGCTAAAATGTGTTTCTTCGCCGGGTATTTTCATTTTCGTAACTGATGTAAGCTCTAGTTTCGATAGATTGGTACGATGGTACCAAATCTATAATTTGGGTATCGGGTAAAAGTACAATGTTGGAAGGGAATCATTTTTATGGTCCCACCGTCCATGGACTCACTCACATTTTTGGAGACTCAAACTTGTCCTTTTATGTTCTCTTTGGAATTCATGACATTGCTATGAAACTAAGAGCTAGCAAAAGTGGTTCAGAAAAGTCGCATTGGATCTTTTTATTTATGACTAGCAAGTAAACAACTGTGGTATTAATACAAAACCCTGAGAGTGGTATATACGTACTAGTCTCAGACAAAATCTTCGTCGGCCATCTTAAAAAACAATAATCACATTGGTAATTTTGTTTTTCTGTGTAAGCATGTAAGGCTACCGGATTGAATTTCATCCGAATAATTTAATAGATGCATATGGGTCAAGAAACAGGTGAGCACTCATTTTTTAAGTTAAACCTGTCCGATATGTCCGTGAAAAACCGAATTTAGACATTAATTATTATGTTAAAATTAGTCACATGATAGCCTTGTCTTTTTGGTATGGTTCCCCCTTATTCATTTGCCTGAAGAAGTACTGAAAAGGACTACGTGAGCTCATGGTATCAATGAACTCACGCCAGCCGATTTGCTTGAATTATAATTGACTATAACTATCCGCATTCATTAACGTAGGCAAATAACCTTATAAATAGCGTATAAATGACAACAAACACCAACATATTATGCCAGTGAGAAGAATGAGAGGAAAATGATTGATGAAATACAATAAATACAAACACAAACCACATTTTAATTCCATGTAATTCGGGGTCTACTTCTTTATGCGTAGAAACTATCGTAGGGGCGCATCACTGTACATCCTAACACATATACCTAAAATGTGAAACAGAGAACGTGCCTTGGTTACGGCCCAAAAACATCTTAGTAACGCCTAATTCTGGACCTCAAAAATATGCTCATGCAGTAGGTATCAATATAATACACAACTTATCAAAATTTCCTTCAACCAACGTCCTTACTTTTCAAGATTCTTGTGCCACAAAAAATACGATAAAAAGCCACGATAAAAGGCAGTAACTGGTCCGTGATAACACAACACATACGGACAAAACCCCCTAAAAAATGGCTACAAATGGAGATGATCAGAATCATGCTACCAAACACAGTATTCGAGACTTGTAGTCATCTCATAAAAAATGAAAAAAATAAATGTTTTTTCTCGACTTGTACTGAGGGGTACTTCTAACAAACAATAGGGAATGTTTAAACTCGGTTAACATTGTTCAAAAACAGCTGCTAAAAAAAAAAAAAAAAAAAAAAAAAAATCCCTACCTACCTACCCTATTTTTGTTCAGCCCGTTACGCCAATATAACAATTTTTTTTTTTTTGGCCTTAGGATACATTTTGCTGTTTTTTATCCGTTTCCGTCGCACTTAATCTAAAAAAAGTACAACCACACAACCAGACCTACTCAGGACTAAAACTTGCTTATATAATAGCAAGGTTATGAGGTAGGAGGTAGAACTTATTGAATGACCCTCGTAGTTATCTCTGCAGCATCTGTAACAGTACGTATGTTAAGGTTAACTACATGTATAAGGCCAATATCCAATTTAAATGATTTATTTGGCCAATCCAGGACAATATGCAAATGGTTCAACGAATGTCAGCCTAATTAAGCCAATGCTGAGAGATGTGAAACGTTCATTGCATCAACAGAGAATGGCAGTAAGGGCTGGTAGGTTAATAATAATAGCGGTGCTTAAATAATAATAATAGCGGTGCTTATAATATAGCGCTGTTCCAAAAATGATCACAGTGCTTAACAAAGATACATATAAACATATAAACAATACAATGTACCCCAGGCATCATACAAAAGTGAATGAAAAATAAAAGAGAAAGCATCAGAAAATCAGTTAATAAACAAATGTGTCTTGAGACAACGTACGATATTTCCCCTAAAACAGGCTTGCCATTTTGTGGGCCCTATAATTTCATAATTACGGTCTTGTTATAGGTCTACCTTTGTTTTGAAATTTATCATCCTATTAATCCCTTTGATTTGGAGCAACCCGAGTGGGACGTGAGAGTTGTTGGCCGACACCGCGTAAACCGATGTGTCAAATTGGTGTGGCAAACGAGGTGTGAATATCCATGGCGGCCATCATCTAAATCTAACTCATATCATGCACTTGTTTATGATGGTGAGTAGAAACCTCATCATAAATGTATTCACTCTAATTTACGGTTAATTTATTCCGCAATATATTCACTTTTAAGCATAGATGTTTTTAAATCTGTTCGGAAAGCTAGCTGTTGACTGGCGATATTCAAGGGACGCTCCTAGATGATCGGAGCAAACAATTTCTACTTTTATTTGCTTCAAAACATAAGCAAAACACTAACATTATTGAATATAGTATTTTGTATTGAAATATGGAACCGTCAGAGAGCAGTTAATCATTCAATTACTATTAGCTATTGTACCTTGGCAATAGTCAGATCTAAAGTTAACAGATGCACTGAAGATTAATTGCTGAAATGATACAAAAAGGTACAGGATACTGAAACTATGCTATCCAATGAAGATAGTTGATGCACTTCAAATACTGCTGTTTAATCTCGCGAATATCTATTCCTATAAAATGATAATATCTTCTACTGACGATAGCATATGCTAAAACCCTGTTTAGATATTATCAACTAAAGATAGCAGATGCACTAAACAATTACAATAGTTTGCTATCTACTGAAGATAGCAGGTGTACTAAATAATAACCATAGTTTGCGATCTACAGAAAATGTTCTCAATCTAAACAATGACAATAATTCACTATTTTACTGAGGATTCATTGCCTGGTTTTTATCGTATGATCAGATGCTGGTTCACTGGTCTTTTACTGGTTTCTATTAGAAAATAGGTTTAGGTTCTATGTTTGTAGTTTTAAGCTTTGTAAAATATTTTGTGGGAAATTAATTGTGTATATATTCTTGTATTTATCTATTTTTGTCTTTATCTTGTAAAGCGCTTGGAGATCTAACGTATGCAAGCGCTTAATAAATGCTGTGTATTATTATGGATGTACTAAACAATGACAAAAGTTTGCTATCTACTAAAGATAACAAATGCACTAAATAATGACAATAGTTTGCTATCTACTGAAGATAGCAGATGCACTAAACAATAATATTAGTTTGCTATCTACTGAAGATAGAAGATGCACTAAGTAATGACAATAGTTTGCTATCTACAGAAGATAGCAGATGCCAGATGAACTAAACAATGAAAATAGTTTGCTATCTACTGAAGATAGAAGATGCACTAAATAATGACAATAGTTGGCTACCTACTGAAGATAGCGGATATACTAAAACAATGAAAATAGATCGCTATCTATCTGAATATAGCAGATGTACTACAATTATGACAATAGTAATAGAATCATTCAAAACACATCTGGAGCGCGTATATATTTGTGTTGAAATGTAAACGTTTATGATTTTAAATGTTTTTTATACAATGGCAAGCACTGTGTAAATTATATAAACTGTTCTGTGTATTTAGTGAATGTATGCTAATAGCTATTTTTATTAACGTGGGTTTTAAAATTCAGTTGAAAAAATGAAAAACAAATACAAATAGTATATATCTAAATTATTCATTGTAATTCAATAATCAATCCCACGCATGTATCTAACAAGAAATTAGAGTAAGTGTATTGGGTTTAGGAAAAATAATAATTTAAAATAAAATCTGTGCAAATACATCTGGATCGCATACCCTTTAACAAAATACAACACTGGTTTATTTGGTGAAATCGACTTCTGTGTGGTAGAGTTGTTCTTCTGAATTTTGGCGATTTGTATCGTAACAATTCTTCTGCTGTCGGCGGATTGTAATACAAACACCACTCATGCACTTGCTATGTTGACAGGTGGTGGGGTCTGAGGTACAGTACAGAAAGTACATTTGCTTAAAATGTACCTACCATATCAATCCAATATCAACGTACATTATTATAATGTAATTATCCACAGACGAACATTTATATGCTCACACATACTAAATCCCAAAAGAAAAGGCTAAATTATATCTAAATGATGATATTATTGACATTTAAGTTGACTTCAAAACAGTTGGATTTTGTAAGTATGTACTTTTTAACATTAACAGGTTCGTGTTAAAATACCTTATAATCTATTAAAATGTGCTCCGATTACAATTTACATGAATATAACTTGACTTAAACCCTGCAGTCATGCTCAGATGTTTCCTTACCATTTCATCGCAGGTTTTATCTGCATAACCCTTCCAATCTTCTGAATCATCCTGTAGTATTTCCATTGCTTTCTGTGCAATAAGATCAGCATTATGAAGTAAATCTGCCCTTCTCTCGCTGGCAGAGATCTGCTTCGGCTCTTCATCGGCTGTATCCGCCATTTCTAGTCGAGAATATTATTAGGGGGTTTCCTCCTGATATCACCAATTGAATGCTCTTAGAAAAATAATTCGAGCGAATGCGAGGCCTCTCTGCTTGTAAGATACGAGGTCAGGTACAGTGCGCACAACGAACGACTCGACGGACGGCGTAATGCCAAATGCAAGGGTTTGTGAATAGATAATTCGTTTGAGTTCAACCCCTGAAGCTAAAATGTCGAGATCTGTATAAGAACGCGTCAAATAGTATAATACACAGCAAATAGAATATACATCAGAGTACCGTTTGACGGTTTATGGCTGAGAAATGAGCGATTGATATTTCAACTTGTAAAAATATGTGGTTAAAATAATTAGGGATAGGTCATCACGCATGCATGACGGGACACCTTACAGCACCAAGCGAGAGATGTGATGATCCGCATAATTACACATGCATGTGTTCTAATTTATTATTACATTACGTACTTGGTTGTTTGATTTTATAATATTAAAATTGTAATAAAGTATACAGACGAACAGTAACAATACAATTTGCATATCAATATTGAACAGGGCCTTATTTCGTCATGTTTATACTTCTAATCCTATCAGTATCAATCTAATCATAGACCATGGTCTTCGATCTTATGAACAGACTTTGTTCCGTTTAAATCCGTGGTCCAATAGCAGAAATGTGGTTAATTAGAGTGGCTGTAAAAAAGATTTATACTCATGTGATTCATCAGTAGTTAAATCACATTATCTTACACTTCCTAACCTCTCTTGGTCCAATTCCATTTGGTCTAACCTCACTTTCCAATCCCGTTTGGTCTAACCTAACTTGACCCAATCCCGTTTGGTCTAACCTAACTTGACCCAATCCCGTTTGGTCTAACCTAACTTGACCCAATCCTGTTTGGTCTAACCTAACTTGACCCAATCCTGTTTGGTCTAACCTAACTTGACCCAATCCCGTTTGGTCTAACCTCACTTGGTCCAATCTAGTTTGGTCTAACCTCACTTGGATCAATCCTGTTTGGTCTAACCTCACTTGGTCCAATCTAGTTTGGTCTAACCTCACTTGGATCAATCCTGTTTGGTCTAACCTCACTTGGTCCAATCCTGTTTAGTCTAACCTCACTTGGTCCAATCCTGTTCGGTCTAAGCTCACTTGGTACAAACCCGTTTGGTCTAACCTCACTTGGTCCAATCCTGTTTGGTCTAACCTCACTTGACCCAATCTAGTTTGGTCTAACCTCACTTGGTCCAATCCTGTTTGGTCTAATCTCACTTGGTCCAATCCTGTTTGGTCTAACCTCACTTGGTCGGTCTAATCCTGTTTGGTCTAACCTCACTTGGTCGGTCTAATCCTGTTTGGTCTAACCTCACTTGGTCCAATCCTGTTTGGTTTAACCTCAATTGGTCCAATCCTGTTTGGTCTAACCTCAATTGGTCCAATCCTGTTTGGTCTAACCTCACTTGGTCGGTCTAATCCTGTTTGGTCTAACCTCACTTGGTCCAATCCTGTTTGGTTTAACCTCAATTGGTCCAATCCTGTTTGGTCTAACCTCAATTGGTCCAATCCTGTTTGGTCTAACCTCACTTGGTCCAATCCTGTTTGGTCTAACATCACTTGGTCTAATCCTGTTTGGTCTAACCTTACTTGGTCCAATCCTGTTTGGTCTAACCTCAATTGGTCCAATCCTGTTTGGTCTAACCACACTTGGTCCAATTCTGTTTGGTCTAAGCTCACTTGGTTCAATCCTGTTTGGTCTAAGCTCACTTGGTCCAATCCTGTTTGGTCTAACCTCAATTGGTCCAATCCTGTTTGGTCTATTGGTCCAATCTTGTTTGGTCTAACCTCACTTGGTCGAATCCTGTTTGGTCTATTGGTCCAATCTTGTTTGGTCTAACCTCACTTGGTCCAATTCCGTTTGGTCTAACCTCACATGGTCAAAGGCTTTTTTAACCAAGTTTGCATATTTATACAATGCAACTTGACCAATATTATATGAGAGAATTCTGTATACGAGGGGCATTCAATAAATACCTGCAACCATTGTTGTTCTCCACACGTGAGTGATTCTGTGAAATCTTAGTGGGTACATTATAAAGTATGAACCTTAATCTATCATTTAACACAATCTGGATTAATGAATATTCATAATTACGTAATAGCATTAGCATAAAATAACCCATATTTGGACACTGAAAAAACATGCCACTTTGGCAGGAATTTTGAATTAGCTTGATATCACGTGTATTGAAATGAGCAGAACTTTGTTCCGGATAAGTGTACAAGTCTAACATTTTGCATCGGGAAACCAGAGACCATGTTCAACGAGGCCCTAAATGGAGAGTTTCTGTCAAAGACAATTTTTTGAAATACACGGTATCTTATCTTGGTCAACATTAGGCTTTTACAGTGAGCCCCAAAATGCCGAAAATCCAAAGAAATGAAAATGATAGTTATAGCAAACAATTAGGATTTTCTGAAATACCACAGCAAATGCAGGATTCGTTATTGTATAGATGACAGGGTATCAATAAATACATTGTTGAACTTGGAATAAAAATCTGCGCATGCGTAGAACGCACGGTGGTCAGAAAGCGCTCAAAATGAGCAGAAATGTTAAACAATCACTGCAACCAACGTAAAAGTTACAGATAAGGAATTGAATTTAAGAAAACAAGAACTGTAGTGAACTTCAATACATATACAAATTTAAAAAATGTAAACATTTATTTAATTTAATGTTATGGTCAGTGTAGTGAATTTACTCAAATTGGGTAAAAAGAGCTTCATTGTATTAAAATTTTCTCTGCAGAAAACGGTTTCAGATATTGTCTTTATAATCTCCCGTTTAAATCTATAACATGTAACAATGAGGAACAAGAGGTTTACGCCAAATCTTGCGGTTGGATACCTTGACCTTGACTGTTTATTCATTAAAGGATTTCTTTTAAGCTATGACAAGAAGATGACGTTTTAATGTTACAAAATAAGTGTTTTTTCTCCATAATTTGCATCTGAAAATAAATAATGTTGAGCACATAGTACTGGTCTATACTGCAAATATTCTCCGCCCTGATCAGCTATTTTTCATGCAGTGTCCAGAGAGTATTGATTTTACGCATGTGCCATTACGTAATCC
This sequence comes from Ophiura sarsii, assembly GCA_035610835.1. NCBI lineage: Eukaryota > Metazoa > Echinodermata > Ophiuroidea > Amphilepidida > Ophiuridae > Ophiura > Ophiura sarsii. The sequence goes on along the minus strand of CM069442.1, from coordinate 92,627,684 downwards.
CACAAACGATATTGTTCATTCATGCATAGCGAGGAAAGATAAAGACCCATATTTCAAATTACGCTAATTCTAGTTGGCATACGTCGCGCATGAGTGGAGAAAAACAATGGTTGCAGGTATTTATTGAACGCCCCTCGTATAAACGTCATAGGCCTACATGAACTTAGGATGTAAACTAAATAGAAAACAAAAATAGTACTGTTTTCGCGGGTTTTTTTTCAAAATTTATCAAATGTTTTCACGAGAGGTTAACATGGTTTAATAATTCCCTACAAAGCTAAGTTATTGCTTAAAAGCAATTAACCTCTCGTGAAATCACCCCACTCGTGATGAATGGTAGTAACATTGACCATGTGATACCTAAATAAACATAGCTATACTCTGTTTGGCAGTAGTTAGGTAAGTGGGGGTTCTGGATCATCTACCTTATATACCACCTCATCAGTAATTACTACTAATACCCTCGATTTGCTCTCTCTCAGCTTGGATTTTTTTCTTTTTCTTGTATACCAGGTACCCAGTAATTTATAACTATAAATCCAAGCTGAGAGAGAGCAAAGCGAGGGTATTGATAGTAATTACTGGTGCCGTGGTATATAAGGTAAATGATCCAGAACTAACTACTGCAAATACAACAAAGGAAATTTTGAGATTTCTTTTTTGGTATGATTTTTGTAGTTTTAAAATTGGTTAAGGGATTTAAAACTAAATTTATTACATTTTTATGTAAATAAATATTAAATAGGTAAATAAATTTAATTTGAACTTTTTATTTACCTAGTATAGAAACAAAATGTTACTAGATGACTTCAATACTTTTCATAATATTACAACACCAATTGTATTACCGTTTAAGGAAGAAAATGGTATTTTGTATGTAGTATATAAATCGAAGGACTGGGCGGTATCATATATAAGAGGCGGAATAAGTTCATTTTATACAAAGTCTGTGTTAAAATTGAAAAAGAAATTTGGGGTTGAATTATTACGCGCTTTAAAATTAGAGCCTGAAAAGATAAAAATTAAACCAAAAAACAAAAAAGAAAAATCAAAAACAATCAGTGATGGGCCTCTTAAAAATATGGTATATAACAAGGAATCAATAGAAAATGAAATTTTAAACGAAAAAAATCCAGAACCCCCACTTGCCTATCTACTACAAATACAACGAGGAGAATCTTTTTGTATGATTTTTGTATTAATTAATTTATTTAAAAAAATTAAAAATCTTCAAATATATATGGATTTGCAAACAGCACTAGTAAACTTTAAAAAGTTTTATGGGATACCAGAGAATACAAACATTAATCTAGACTTCAAGTTTGAGGATAATGACTTGTCCGTAAAGTACAAAGAGAATTGGATACAACTAAATTATAAAAAAAGTCCCGAAAAGTTTAAAATGAAGTCAAGTTTGGGGATTAAGTTTTCAAACAAGTTTATGGCAGAACTTATACCAACGCCACTAATTGATTATCCAACGGGTGAATATCCTGAACTTAAAAACGACCCATCGTGCCAGTGGGTTAGCGCAAAAGCAAAGAAATGCAATAATGACCGAAGACCAAAGAATTTATATTGTTGGAATCATAACACTCAAATACAAAACGGGGCAGAAATACCAAAACCGCTAGTTAAAGAAGAAATAACAATAACAGAAGAAATGCCAAAAACTGAAGCAGTGGTATTAATAGTTGATGATAATTAAAAAAATATCTGAAGATTTAAATTTACTTAGTATAACAATGACCACAACTAACACAACTGAAACAACTTATACAAACGAAAGTACAGAAACTATGTTATCGGATGAAGCGTTTGACCAACTTCTTAAAACACAATACCCAGAAACGACGAAATGGAGAGAATTAGTAATTGGCAAAATTTATAAAGTGGTATCGAAAAAAATCATTGACACAGAAAAGGGAGAATCAACGATCATAATCCTTGCCGATGGCATTCACGTATGGGCATGTTCAGCACTAGAAAAGCGTTTAGAAGAAGATAAACATAGAGAATTTCCTTGTTACATTCGATCCAATGGTGAAATTCAAAGCAAAAAAAATAAAGCCTATAAGTATTTCGGCTTTGATCTTGTATGGCATGTTAATAAATAATTAGTTAACACAAATTTTTAACAAGTTGCAAAACGAAATAAGAAATGCTAATTGTTATAAATTGCACCAATAATTCCGTCGCAAAATGCTTGAAATTTATCTGATGTAGAGCTTATACGCTCAGATTTACTCTTTTTTTTCTTCTTTTTTTTTGTTAATTTAATTTTGATAGTCGCTACCAGGCGAGCAACAAATAATGCTTAGAGCCAAGCTGGGTTTATTAGAATATGTTGAAGGGGTTGATGGATTTACGTTTAAGGGGCTCCAAGTTTCATAAGAGTATTCACAGCTTCTTTCTTGCCTATTTCCATCCCTTTTTTTTCGGCATCTGCACGAATTTGCTCTCTAACTTCATCATTTATTTCTTTGAATTCTGTACGCACTCTCTCGCGTATCTGATTTTTATGACCGCGATAATTCTCTCGCTCAGCCAGAATTAATTGGAATTCTTCATCGCTGATTTTATTATCTTTTAGGGCATTTGATACTAGGCCATTAATGCTGGACATCTTGGACATGGCTACATTCTTAATGCGTTCATGTTTTTCAACTTTCTTAAGTATGATTTTACAAATTGCGGATGCTCCGACAGATGCGGCACCCATTCCGATAGATACAATTCCCAAAGGCAAAGCGATGGGAGCTCCAATCCCAGTGCCAAGCGCGGTCATACCAGCGGTGCCTGCACCAACGGCAATAACGCCAGATGTGGTGCTAGCATAGAAAAAACTATTGTATATTGATTTATATCTGCGTCTCAATCTACTTCGTGTTATATTTTCTGATTCGAGAAAACTTCTTATTTCCGAAATTTGTTTAAGTCTAAAAGTGATTCCATTATCATTAAACTGTTGTTGTGCAAGCTCATCTTCTAAATTTGGGTACAATGGCGGGGCTGTTGGTTTTTTACTAGGCATGATATATTATTATGAATATATTTTTTTAAATTAATACTTCATCGTCTGTAAAATTTTCAACATGATGATCTACGAAATGTTGAACTATTTCCCCTTTGTTGAGATTTCTGTCGTAGAGACTCACGATGCCTAATTCCTTCATTCCCATTCTGATATAATGTAAAGAATCGAAGTTTAAATTATGTTGTCTTATTTGTTTACCATTTATCCACACATTAAGTTTATTTGCAACACATTGAATGGTAACATGATTAAGCTTTGTGGTGTCTACAATATGAATTATAGCATTTTCATTGCTTAACACATTATCAGTAATTGTATATTTAAAGCTATCTGCTGTCCACATCATTGTTAGATACGTAACAGACTGGGTAGTAGGGTTATAAAATGTTAAAATGGAAGTATTATTTTCCACTGGTGGTGATTCTCCAGGCCGTGCTGAAAAGAGTAGAGTCCACGGAGTTGATAAATTTGGTGTACATTCAATATGAAGTTTAGAGTTTAATTGCATAATACCCAAGTCTTTACTGGGGTTTGGTATCAAATCTATATCATAAGTTGCTGTAATAGTTTGTGGACGGTTATTAATGTACGTTTCACCGCTACCTGCATTGTCGTGTTTAATTTCAACCAGAAGTCCCCTTTCCAAATTGATATTTTTTCTCGCTCTAACAGAGAAGTATACTTTACTATCATCTTCAGGTAGTACAATATATCTCGCTAAAACATATGGTCTGGTATCATGTTCATGTTGTTCGATTCTGTCCACGTACTGTTTATTTACAGCGTCTGTTTCATCTACAGGGTTTCCAACCTCTTTGATTGCGTTGTAGTCCATTATAAGATTTCCTGTCATTGTATCACCAGCTTTGCTTAATTTTTCTGTATTAAGGCGTGATGTTAAGTCTAAAACAAAAGCAGCAGTTGCGGCATGATGTCTTTGTCTTGGTTCACCCAAGTTAATAATGTTGTGCTGTTCCATATCAATGTCTTGCGATGTGGAGGTTAGAGAGGTTTGCATGGTTGTATAGTTGGGTCCATAAATGCTCATTGTTATATATATATATTATTATATACTTTTTATTTCAAGATTTAAATCGATTGGCAGTAAATTATTGTCTAGCTTGTGTGTCACTCCGTTTCCCCATTCTACTTTAAAATCAAAATCAAGCTCATTTATATCCCCTGAGTTCAGTGAAATATAATCGGGATTATCAAAATTAAATGTGGAATGTTGTCCAAAGGGCTCTGGTGATATTGGAATGATTTCTAACAGTTGAGATCCTCTTAGATTTTGATTTAGATTATGGTAATTACCCGTTGTCGATAATTGCTTTAAATATATAAGTATTCTTTTAGGTGCAAGTTCTACCGGACGATCCCCTACGTAATCCTCATTAATCCAGCTAGATCCATCGATACCTAACGCATATCTAACTGGGTCCGGCAACCAAAGTTCAATGTTTGGAGGTAAAGTTATATCCACGAGACCACTTTCAGGATTAACTGTTATACTTAAGTTTTCAATTCCATCCATAATAATTTTAGTAAGATGATTAAAATTGTAAAACCCTGGCTCAATCGGTAGTTCCTGTGATTCCTGTTCATTTCTTCCCCATCTAACCGTTGTTTTTTCATAGATATTATACCATCCAGACCACACTGTAATTCTTTTAATTGCAATTTTCATATCTCCACTTTGGTTGCAGAGGGGTATATTAAAAGTAAATGGTTTGCCTTTACTCGCGTTAGTAATTCTCACAATCATTATAATTAATATATATTATAAATATATAAAATTGATTGTGCTAATTTAAAAGACGTGCCTTTACAGATGTTATTTATTGTAATTTTCATATTTTATATTATATATTTATAATAATGGCAAAAAATAATGCAACGAGTCAAACCGACCCTAGTGTTCCAAAAATGTTTAAATTAAACTCTAAAGCATCTTATAGCTCTGGTAGTGTTTATGAACCAACGCATCAATTTAGCTTAGTAAATCAACACATTCAAGTAAATCCGCATAACAGCTTTTTAGTGAAGTTTAAAAATATCTGGAATCGGTACAAGTTGCCCAAAGTGACGGATGAAGCTGTTTACAACGACTGGATTAACAACCCAATGCAATTTTGGCAAAATCAATTAAATTTTGCAATTTGGTGTGCAACTACAGGATGCGGTGTGTCAAAAGAACACTTACAATATAAAGACCCCATGGTCAAAAGCATATTTAGATTTCATACATATTACCAAATTAGACGCATTCTTATTGTTTTAGGATGTCCACTGCCGAGTGAGAATGATTTTGACCCTTATGACAATCCAATCAACAGAGATGTGTTAGAAAAAATGGTTAAAGATTTTAATTGGGATGATAGAATACCATCTACTCAAAGGCTTGATTTATCTTATGGTCTTGGGTCTGTACGATACAATTCTTTACATGGGTTAAGAGGAGAACAAACAAAAATACTAGAACGTGGAGGCGACTACGATCCAGCTAACAAGTGGACAGTTCATATTCCACCTTCAGGCAAATTTGCAGTAAATGACCGACACACTTATAAAATTGAATATATCGAGCAATACTTTAAACCCACAGTTATTGATTCGCGGCATAAGGCAGTAAATCCGCAAGTTGGTTCAGAACTTGATGCAATTGGATCGTTTATACTCGATAAAAGCAATGGGTTCACAAAAGAGGGTATTTTGCGAATTAATGAATCGATAAGAACATATGTATACACAATCGTTGGGGCACAAGTAAAAACAAAAACATCAATTATAAGCGGCAAGAGAGAGCTTGAAGCCCAATCTCAGTTTTATACAAATGTAGATGCCAAAATTAAAGGCATAGAAAACATTGAAGAGTCAATAGATCAATACCAAGACATACTTCAACATGCAAGAAGCAAATTAGATTTTGTTGTTGGACTAAACTTGTACATGATACCAAGTGACATGGATCTTTACATAGGCACAATAAACGGATATAACAACTTGCTTACAACAGCAACGACAAGTGATTTTTATATTGGGGTAAATGACGCTGTGAACAGCATAAAAAAAATACCACCGGTTTCAGCCACTGAATTTGATGCAACTCCAGTAATACGACCCAATTTGAGCGATCAACCTGTAACCCCTACGTTAGTTCCTTTGCCAGACATTCCTTCAGAATTTGACTTAGCCCCAGCTCCCGAGGATAATTTGCTTGATAGCTCTGATTTTGATGCTTCAGATAATCCTAAAGAAGATCCAACAACATTAACGCATGAAGAGCTTAAAGTAGGCTTAACTGTAGGGGGTATAATTATAGGAACTTTAGCTTTGGGGTATTTGAAATAATTACTTTGAGGATATAAGTTTACTAACAAATTCATACAAAAGGTACCCAACGGCAATAAATAGCACCCACAAGTTTTCTGCAAGCACACCAACTACAGAAGCCGCTGATTTCATCAAAAGGCTAATAACTGCCCCAATAAGGCCAGGCAGTGCAGCCAATGCTTTGTCTCCCAATTTTATAAGCAAATTTACTAACTTTTGCAGTTGTGCTTTGATCCATTTGCGAGAGCCTGGAGTTGGTTTGGGATCGGGTTTTGGGTCGGGTTTTGGATCGGGTTTTGGATTTGGTGTTACTGATTTTACTGCTGATGTTATGGATTTTACTAATGTGGTAATAGCCAAGCCTATTGCCGTTAATATAACCGTAATTGTGACTCCCTGTTCGCGAAATAGTATGCGGATTTTATCACCAAGCGCCAGTTCTTTACTTAGCATTTTTTCGTATGTGTGTTTTATTGCTTCAATTTGAGTTTTAATTTCCGGTACAAAGCCTGTTATAATATTTTTTTGAAATTCGATTTTAGAATCTAACTCTGCAATGCGTTCTTTTCTTGTGGTTTTTTGTTCTTCAGTTATATCAACAATAGAATCAGCTACTTCTTGCTCTCGTTGCCCATCATATTCATTAATTTTAATCATCGCTGCTTCAATTTGCCCCTTAACAGTTTTTAACTGTTGGTTAAATCGTCCCACATCACGAACTAATTGCGCATCAAAATTGTTTTGTTGTTGTGTTGATTCATTTTGTGGGTTGTAATCATTTGAAGTTTTTAGAAAAATATCTGTGTTTTCTTGAGTGGAATCTATGACTTGTTGTAAATTTGATGAAGTAACGGATTCAGGTAAACCGGATAATGCCTCATCTACGGCGACTCTTACTGGTGGCGAAACATTCTTGGGAGTTTGATTTTGTCTGTAATTACTCAAAAGTAGTCCATTTCTCATAAAATTAGTGCCACCTTGCCCCCTGGGAAGAAGTCGTCCATAATCATTTTCTATAGTACTTGCTGACTTAAATATTTTTTTTATCTCTTACTGTAGTTAGTTCTACCTCAAAACCTTGCCATTTTGCATATATAGCACCATTACTTTCTACCCTTAATTCCGCAGATGGTACAAGAGCATCGCTTGTTGCTATTATATAAATGCGAGGAGGGCTAGTAAATACTCTATTAAAAGCAGCACTGGCTATTTTATTTTTTTCCATATTAAGAGCATTAATAGCATTAATTTGTGTGTTGTCTACGGACATACCATCATTACTTCTTAAGTTTGCCAATCTTTGTTCTAAGGCATCAAAACTAGTTATTTCGGTTTGATATATATCATCTGTGAATGATGTTTCTTGAGTGTCTCCTGTTGTATCTTCGTCTCTACCTCCTCTCGCAAAATCATCTAAGTTAACGTCATCCATAATTAATTTTTATTTATATATATATTAGATATATATATAATAAATAATAAAATGAGTATGGAGTATGGTAATAAACTTAATCCTATGAGAAAGTTACGTAAAGCGAAGGGAATTAAAGGCGAGCGCATGACAGTATACAACACACACAACAATCCAGACACAATTGATCCAAACGGCATTCTAACAGTACGATTTCTAGATTTAGGCCCTCATGATGTAATTATACCCGGGACAGCAAAACTATCGTTTAAAATAGCCCTCAATGCACCTGCAGATGCAAACCGCACAATCGTTAATAACTTGGGTCGCGCAATCGTGAGCAAAATTGAAGTTAAGCTAGAAGGTCAAAGCGTTTACACCCTTAATGACAGTGATATTTTTCACTGTTATCAAGATCTCTGGATGACGCAACAAGAGCGTAAAAACGCAGTATATCAAGGAATTCAATCCGAGGCCCTGCGAAAGATTAGAATTAATGCCGGCGATAAGGGTGCCAATGCCTCTGATGTTGCCCTGGGAGATGCCTACAGCAACTTGTTTAGCATTCCGCTTGATTTTGAGTTGCTCGAGGCTAATATGCCATTTCATCAATACGACCTTAAGGACAGACTATCTTACGAGCTAACTTTCAATAATTATGGCAACGTGATTGTGTCCAGTGATAATACTGCAACTTATACAATTACTGGAATTAGTATGGAATTTGAAGTGCTAAACTCTAAAGCCTTAGCAATGGACATTAAGCAAAAGCAAAAAGGCCGCCATATTGTGCTTTATGATCGTGTTATAAGACATACTAAACTACCCCTAAACAAAAGCGAATCAACTTGGAACATTACTCTAGCACCTCAAGCATTCTCAATTAAAGGAATTCTAATTATATTCAAGGAGCCGCAAACCGCATTCAACGGAGACAGTGAAGATTTCTACAACCCCAAAATTACTAAAGTTTCAACTACAATCGATGGTAAACCCAATCAGATCTATTCTAGCGGTATGCGGGCTCATCAACAGTTCCACGAGATCAGGAAGCATTTCTCAGACGGCAAGAACCGCGATGCTATAAATGTTGCAAAAGAATTTGACTTGGCTGATGTAACAGCGGCAGAATACTTTACTAATAAATATGCTCTTTGGCTTGATTTCCGTAGTAATGATGATTTAACATTACACGGTAGCGGCAGGAAAATTGAGGGTGCTAGCCAATCTATTCAAATTGAGATTGAGAAGACAGCCCAGGCAGCAGGAGCTCTAAACGCCTACATTTATTACCTCGCTGATGCCCAACTTAACTTTGAGAATGGCCGTCTTGTGAATGTTGCCTACTAGCTGGGGGTTGCAACCCCACACCCCCCGCGTTAAGTGAGTTAGTGTTGTTGGGGGTATTGTTGGGAAAAATAAAAAATAAATAAAGATATAATATAATGAGTTTAGTGAAGACACCGCATTCAGCGATTATTTGTGGAGCAACAGCTTGTGGAAAGACTGAGTTTTTATTGAATTTGCTAGAGACCGAGAGAGGGCCTAATATGCATGCTGGTAAATGGGCCCAAATGACCTATTCGCCCAAATACAGATGGATTTTTATATTTTGTCCAACTCTTGAAATAAATAAGACATATCATGCACATAAATGGCTATTTACAGATGACAGAGTAATGTTGATTAATCCTAAAAAGGAGGGTGGTTTGAATCTTGCCCTAAAAAAATATTATTATTTGAATGCGCGACAAGAAGATGGGGAGAGTCTATTTATAATTGATGATTGCAGCGCACTGAAAGACCTCAAAACTAAGAATCAAATGCTGTCAGAAATTGCATTTAGTGGGCGTCATGCTGGTTGCTCTATGTGGATTCTTACCCAAAAATATAACTCTATTCTTACCGACTTCCGCGAGCAAATTAAGTGGCTATGTTTGTTCTATTGTAAAGATCGTGACAGTTTTGCTGATGCTTTGCGCGAAAATGATGTTATTCCGTCAAAAGACGAACGAGATAGAATGCGAGACTTACTTGCACAACATAAACACTCAAAGTTAATATTAGTTACTGAACAACCAACTTCTTATAATTTCTTAAAATAATTATTTTGTTTTAAAAAAATAATTTCTTAAATATAAAATGGACGACGCTAGTATTGATGCATTAATGAATAGTATTCAAAAACTTGAAAACGAAGGTGAACCTTCAAAAAATCTACCTCCTGTAATTCCACTACTTGATCTATCACCGATGCGAGAACGCTTAATTGGAGTTGTTGCGGGAGGGAATAGCAAAGAATATTTAGGCAAAAACATTACAGTAGCTGAGATTGAGAGCATGGAAGAAAAAGCACTGTTAAAATTATACTCGCGATATGATGCATACATCGGCAATGTAATGGCAAAGTCAGTAAAATCAGCATTATGCTCAGCTTATGCAAATGCAGTGGGATTGCTAGCTTCTACACTTTCAAATAACAAACTAGTACTACGAGATGGTGAAGAATTAACAGAAAAGCTAATAAACAATCCAGTAATTAATATTGCTTTGAGTACATATAGTTGCACGCTTTACCATAAGTATGGACATTACTTAGCACCGCTTACAGCAACTCTGCTTACTTGTGGATACATTCACAGAGGGGATTGCACCCCCACAACTCCTGAACAATCAGAAGATAATGAAAAAGTTAAATCGTCAAAATCTCAAAAAGAGAAATAAATTTATGGGTAATTGTGGGTAATTGTGGATAATTGAGGGTAATATTATGGGTAATTGTGAATAATTGTGGATAATTGTGGGTAATATTATGGGTAATTAAGGATAATTTTTAAATAAAAAAAATTATAATTTAATATTATAAAATGTTAGAGCAAAAAGACGATGTTAGTGTATCTGAACCTAAGGCTAAAACTGAGGCGCCGATCGAACCAAAGGTTGTACCACCTCCAGCGCCAATTCCAGTACCTGTAACAGCCCCAGCAGTCAAAATAAAAAATCCCAAGAGACAAGAGGCAGGGCGAAAAAATGCCGCAAAACAAAAAGAACTAAAAGCGCAAATGCAAAAGCAAATAGAAGAGTCAGCAAAAATAATAACTAATTATAACGATAAACCATCACAGCCTATTTCCATTCCTGAACTGCCTAAAAAACATACAAAAATTAGCACTGATAACTTGTATTGGCAAGTTCCTGCAGCACTTACTATTTTAATTGTAGGGGGAATTTTAGTATTTCTTCAACAAGGTAATAAAATACAAACAAACAAATTTTCTTCCTCCGCTCCAGTCGCTAAAACAACTGATTCAGCTCCATCAGATAATGTATTTGATTGGTAAGGCAGGGCTTTTGTAAAAATTATAAAGAGCATTGTAGTTAATTATTTTAAAAAAAAAATGTGTGTGCATAATATATAAATGGACACTACAACAAATACACTAGTTAATTCAGCATACAATACAGCCTTGCTGAGTGGGCTTGTTTTCACCAACTGTTTCCTCACAGAAAAGGCATTTGGCACTAAACCAACTAATCTAGGCAAATTTAATATTGAAAATATGGCCAAATTTACTTTTAATCTTTATCTTGCAGATTTAACAAAAACTTGGGTCCAAAAACAAGGATGGCTTCCTGAAAATATTATACCAAGCTCAAGCGTTACACCGGGAAATTAAAATAAAAAAAATAAAAAAATAAATTAAATATATATAATGGCGATGTTAATAGGTGGTGCTGTTGTAAATGCATTAGCTTTTACAGGAAGTAATTTTTTGTTTAGTTTAATTAATGGCGATGCTGAGAGGAAAAGGCATGACTTAGCTTTAGAAGAATTACAAAAAGGTAGAGACATATGGAATCAGAAAAGACTAGACAACATCGATTATGCAAACAGACGATTACGTGAAGAAGCGAACTCTGAAAAAACATTCACTCAGATATCTAAAGCCGCTGCAGAATATTATCTCGTTACGGGGCAACATTTAACGCTACAAGATACAGGCCCAGAGCCTATGTTAGAAGATTATTTAGACGAAAATCAAGTCTCAAATATACAGACTGGTGAAATATTTGTTATTAGCACAGGTCTAGTTCTCACTGGTTATTTAGCATACAAGTATTTATAAGTGTGGTTATAATTATGTAATGATGAGCTGGCTTAGCAAATAATGTGGTATTTACATTAGCCACACGTTATTATCACACACCTCGAGTTCACACAGAAGACTTGTTCTGTAGGGGTCATAAGGTCACCACAGAAGACTTGTTCTGTAGGGGTCATAAGGTCACCACAGAAGACTTGTTCTGTAGGGGTCATAAGGTCACCACAGAAGACTTGTTCTGTAGGGGTCACCACAGAAGACATGTTCTGTAGGGGTCATAAGGTCACCACAGAAGACTTGTTCTGTAGGGGTCATAAGGTCACCACAGAAGACTTGTTCTGTAGGGGTCATAAGGTCACCACAGAAGACTTGTTCTGTAGGGGTCACCACAGAAGACATGTTCTGTAGGGGTCACCACAGAAGACTTGTTCTGTAGGGGTCATAAGGTCACCACAGAAGACTTGTTCTGTAGGGGTCATAAGGTTAATGAGGTTGATATGCCTATGTAGTAATATATATAGGTAGTCTTTGGAACAAGATAGAACAGGTTTAAACCGACACTGGGTTGTATTTTTGTTAGGTTTAATTGCACAATTCTCAGATTGTTATCTATGTATGGGCTCGTGCATTATCAATTCGGTCTATGCTTCAATCTTTATCTAGTGGACTTTGACACATTGTACACCAATAAATTAAATTATTTTCTGCGGTCTTATTTAATTCAAGGGTACATGTATAGTGTTAATTGCAATAAATTATTTTGTATGCATTTAATATATCATGGCTTCAAAAACAGAAGTAACCCCCCGCACCTCCACTAAGCTATCTAAAATTTATTATAGCCCAAAAGGATATTGGCGTGGAATTGCTGCCATCAAAAAGTTGTCATCCACCGCGAGTGTGTCAGAAGAAATTGCAAAAAATTGGCTAAAAAAGCAAGCAATTTGGCAAATATATCTTCCTGCTCCAAAATATATTCCAAGACCTAAATTTGATATAATTACACCAAATGAAGCCCATCAAGCCGATCTATTATTTTTACCACATGATAAATTACCCCGCGGACGCAAACTATATAAGTATGCTTTAACAGTTGTCGACATTGCCTCGCGCTATAAGGAAGCCCACCCGCTTTCATCGAAAAATTCTGATGAAGTTGCAAAAGCATTTTCTAATATTTATAAACGCGGCCCACTAACATGGCCTAAATTGCTACAAGTTGATTCAGGACGTGAATTCATGGGTACTGTTAGTAACTTAATGGCATTAAATAACGTTGCAATTAGACGTGGTGAAAGGGGTTTGCATAGAGCTCAGGGAATAGTTGAGAGATTTAACAGAACACTTGCTGAGAGGCTATTTGGGCATCAGTATGCGCAAGAATTACTGTTGGAAGCACATGGCAAAGATGCACGATCGAGAGAATGGGTCGCTAGACTTCCAGCCGTTGTTAAGGCTTTAAATAATGAGGTAACTCGATTAATCGGTAAAAAACCTTCTGTGGCTATAACAAATAATCAAATTGAAATAAAATCTTCTGCACCACGGGGTTCCAAATCTGAACAGCGCATACCTACAAACATTGGAGTACGATACTTATACCAACCTGGTGAGTTAGAAGGTGGTGAACAAAGGAGAGCAACTGATCCAATTTGGTCGTTAAGCATAAATCGAATAGGTAATACCATCGTAAAACCTGGAGACCCAATTTTGTATTATTTAGACCCAAAAATAAACCCTCACACACCAAAACGCGGTTTTGTACGTCAAGAATTATTAGTAGTACCTCCTGATACTCAATTACCACCTGGTGGTATTCTGTAATGCCCATATGCTAAAGTGCTAATTCCATCATCTGCAATCCATCGCTTTGTGTCTAAAGGTGAAAGTGATATTTTATTAACATGTATGCCGTATATTTGATGCTTTTCACTCCGTAGCATATTCATGCCATGCCTAATAACTTTTTGATCTTTAAGTACATTTTTATATTGTTCATGCGTAATGTGTTTTTCAACCACGTATTTTTTTACGCCTTTTGCTTTGCGGATATTACCATCTGATGTAACTATTGAATACATTTTAGGTCTTAAGCCAACATATTCCTCAACCGCTGCTCCACCGCATTCATCTTTCATTTTGCCAAGAACTTTTTTATTTTTTTCACTGTAAAGAGGGTGTTCTTTAGGATAATTGCTAGTATCGTAAAAATCTGCATGTTGCGCCATATCACGATAAACATCCTCAGTTTCAATATGTAAAAGTAAACTATCTGTGTCGGTGTAAAGCAATTTGCAAGCGCTTCCATACTGTTTTTTAAGATGGTTGTAATAAAAGTCACACATCAGCAATTTACTTAAAATCCAAAATACACATTCCTACATATGCGGGCCGATTAAGACATAGCTTACTTTTATACATATGCAATGCAGCTAATTCATTACTAAATATTTTCTCTCTTGCAAATGTTGGCTTTGCAATTAGCTTTCTTATTTTATTATGCTCATTAGCACGTACCAGATGGACATCAACACGTTTTCTTAAATTTTCCATGGTTTTACCAAACACAGCATTATTCATTAGCTTATACAAGTCCTTCTCAAATCACTAGTTGCTTGTTTTCGAAGTTCTGTGTTCATTTGAATATATGGCTTCATCCAAGGTGAATGATTAAAACGTAATACTCTATGTATTTTTGTTAATTTCATACCTAAATCAATGCACTGTTGTAAATTTCTGTAATGTAACACATATTTTTTCTTATTACGCAAATTCGGTACAAGTTTGTCTGTATTAAGACTAGTTTTTCCAATCAAGTTATTTTGATAATCTGATAGCCATGTTTTATCTATTTTCATGCGCTCTGGTGCTAAAGGATAATCATTATGCTCATTGTGCATCTCTTTTAAATATTCAAGATCAACTTCTAAAATATAACCATTCTTTGAAAAATCACCATTCTTTGAAAAATCACAGTTTGATAAATCTGTAACCCACTCAAACCCTCCTGTTGGTAAATATTGACTCATTGCCCAACCGTACAAGTTATTCGCATCGTAATATTGAATGTAGCTTGTTGGTTTAGTTGGATCATAATCTGGAACTTTATCATTGTTTGCTTTAGCATATCTCTGACTTACCATAGAAACACCGCCTCGCATACCTTTTTCAATAAATAAATACATGTCATAGTCTGTTAATAACTCAAGTTTAACTTTTGTCTTTTTAAGCAACGCATCCCACGATAACCCCGGACCTGTATAATAGTGAGCCGGATCTAGTTTATAGTGTTTTAAGCATGTATTTCTAAATTTCTCAAATACATCCGCAAGCAGCATTGTATCAGTTTTTAAATACAAGTCATGATAGTCTCCCATGTTTTTACAATCGAATGTATCCCAAACTTTTTGTGCATAAATATAGTCTTCTTGACTAATTCCACAATCCGTTAAACTGCTGTAAAAATCCTCAATAGGAGGTAGTTGTTTATCTTCAAAACGCTCCCAATCATCCATGTACTCGTAAGGAAAAACTCCTTTTCTGAGCAATAATTTACTTTTTTCTTGATCTGGCTCATTTAATTTTGTTATTTTAAATACTTCAGCAGGATTTGCCTTAACCAAATTATCTAATGAAGCTAGTAAAAATTGTGCGCTGTCAATAAATCGTAATTGTCGTAAAGAAAATGAAATATATTTTTCCATGTTATTCGGAATACACTTAATAACACCTTCAGTTTCACTAATAGCTTGCATAATTAGATGAGAATCATAACCTCGTAAATTATGAAATACTACAGGAATAAAGAACTCTCTATTCGAAGGTTTAATTCGCAGTTTTAAATTACAATCTGAGTGGGCGGCCCCTCTAAATTCCCCTGTAATATGACAATGATCACGTACTTTATATCTTTGAGAAAACTTTTTACAACAAATTGCACATTCTTTCGCCTCAAAATAGCTATTATTTATTTCGTAATTTACATCTTCAAACTTACCTTCAGGACGACAGCGCTTATGGACAGCCTTTTGATTATAACACACTTTCTTATTTTCATTATCAAAACCACCCTCTTCACATATCCAACATTGTTTAGTGTTATAATACTCCTTCCACTCTTTAGAAGTTAAAGTATCCATCTTTTTTGGGAATTTTAGCGATTTAGTAATATCATTTTCACATTTTTCAACCTGTTCAAAAAACATACTCATCGCGTCAGGTCCTCGGTAAACTATAGACTTCTCAGATACTCCATCAGATCTAACAGCTACAATCGAAAATCCGCACACATTGTGAACAGATGTTTTTTGCGTGTTTTTTCTTTCTGCAGGCGCTGGAGCTTCTATTTTCGTAACTAGTGCTTCTAAGTCTGCATATATTACCCATGGTACTTTAAGCTGTTTGCGATAGTTTTCAAACTTTAGAATTGATTTGTTTTTCGTTGGCATTTCTATTTTAAAAGACCTTTCTCCGATCCCTCGACATTCAGGTTTATGCTCCTCAAGTAAATCTGCTCTAATATATCCGTGATGACATCTATCGCAAAAATACTTCTTTTCTTTATGCAAAGTCTGATCATATAAAAGACCATTTAAATTTTTAATCCAAGTATAATGCAAATTTGCTTTTGTGTCTTCACCCCACTCAAATTCCTCCTCATTATCTTTTAATTTTTCAGTTAATAACATCAAACAAATGCGAGGTATTTCTGAAGGCTGACTACTAATATAATAATTTACAGTACATCCTTTTTCCCATCCATACACGTTAATTGCCAAGTTATTTTGTTTTTCTACTTTTTTAATCTGAGTTAATGGAGTAGGAAATTCTATACCTGTAAAATTTAACCCATCATTAGTTGGATAACTTGAAGTTCTATTTGAGTTATCCTTTATTGGAAATAACGCTGATCGTAATGCCCACCTCAAACAATTATCATCTTGGTTTTGTACATTAATAATAACTTTCTTGTTTGCTAATTTTTTTGGTAAAGGAATATAAGAGCCGCCCCTTAAAGGTGAGTATTCCGCAAAATTTAAAAACAATCTTTCAATTATATCCACAACCCACCCAGATCCCAAGCTAACGTAATTTTCGATACTTGCTATTATTTTAGCATGTGCTTGAGCAAGATCGATGTTTACTAAATTCAGCTTAATATTGTCTTCATCTATATCAACTTTTTTCAAAACGGGTATTTGCTCACTATAAAAACTTGGATGTGCGTATGTTGAGATATTTGTTTGTGGATTGTCTTTTCTCATTAATATTTGCAAAACTAAATTAAATTTTACTCCATTTAACTCTGCTGCTTCTCTCGCTATCCGTGTTGCTGTTATTGGCTTAACTTCTTCTAAAAATGCGACAGGATCATTTCTATTTTCTAAAACTACCATTTCATAACTTTTAAGAAATTTACCAAAAGTATTGGTTAACTTCAAATACATAGCAGTATTAGACGGTTCTAAAGGTGCAGGAAGATCTTCTAAAATTGGTGAATTAAACATAGGATCAATAGGGTTTACATCTGCTAATTCGTTTAAAATTTCATTTTCTATTGATTCCTTGTTATATACCATATTTTTAAGAGGCCCATCACTAATTGGTTTTGATTTTTCTTTTTTGTTTTTTGGTTGAATTTTTATCTTTTCAGGCTCTAATTTTAAAGCGCGTAATAATTCAACCACAAATTTCTTTTTTTTCTTTAACACAGACTTTGTATAAAATGAACTTATTCCGCCTCTTATATATGATACCGCCCAGTCCTTCGATTGATATACTACATACAAAATACCATTTTCTTCCTTAAACGGTAATACAATTGGTGTTGTAATATTATGAAAAGTATTGAAGTCATCTAGTAACATTTTGTTTCTATATACAAGGTAAATAAAAAAGTTCAAATTAAATTTATTTACCTATTTAATATTTATTTACATAAAATGTAATAAATTTAGTTTTAAATATCTTAACCAATTTTAAAACTACAAAAATCATACCAAAAAAGAAATCTCAAAATTCCCTTTGTTGTATTTGCAGTAGTTAGTTCTGGATCATTTACCTTATATACCACCTCATCAGTAATTACTACTAATACCCTCGATTTGCTCTCTCTCAGCTTGGATTTATAGTTATAAATTACTGGGTACCTGGTATACAAGAAAAAGAAAAAAATCCAAGCTGAGAGAGAGCAAATCGAGGGTATTAGTAGTAATTACTGATGAGGTGGTATATAAGGTAGATGATCCAGAACCCCCACTTACCTAACTACTTTGGCCATCTCGAGACAGTGACGTAACCGCGTATTCTACTAATTGCATCACATAACGCGCGCGAATATTCACGGCGCTGGCGTACAAACACGAGCGTTGAAAGGCGGGAGATACGCACGCGTGCGTAAAAGCTGCGCCTGTTCAGTTACGTCACTGTCTCGAGATGGCCAAACATAGTATAGTAGGTATCTTCCTATCCATCGATTATTTTGTACTAAATTGCATTTTATTATTTAAAAATAGAGAAATTGAAATAAATAAGTTTTTTTTTTAAATAAGTAAAATAAAATTTAAATATTGAATAAATAAATAAATAAAAATGGCATAAAGTCAGCGTTTGTCTGTTCAATAGTTAAAAGACATCTGATCCGAATTTATCAAGCTTTTTTTATGTAAATAAAAAAGAAGTTATGTATACGCGAAATTGTTAACTCAATTATACAACAAACACATTTATTATCCTAAACACTAACTTATTTCATAAACGATTAAAGGTCAATGACCGATCAAGTCTGTTGTTGTCGTGAATTGATGACTTTCAGAATGTGACATTGTAATTCAGTGATTGGCACAAAGCAATTGAAAAAGCAACCAAGCTCTAGAATATTCGTACTTAATCTTGATTTGCGATCTTGATAAACAGAAAAACAGTACAAATGTATTGTTTATCTTCCATACAATCACATTTTGCGTAGTATATGTTAAATCATGTGATGGATATCAACCTATAGGAATACTACAACGAGAACCTCAAAAGATGCCGACAGGTGATGGGTGAAATGATGATTCATTCAAGGAATAAGAAAGACAGAATGATACATACACAAAATGAAAAATAGTGTTGGCTTGTTTTGTACCATAATACCCATTTTCCTGATAGGCCCTATCTTCAACCTGTCTCTTCAATGTAGTTCTGTCTTGAAGTATCATAAGTAATGTAGATCTCAATATATGGCACACTAAACTATTCGTATAAACTATTCGTAAACATGAGATAAGCATTTTCGGTGAGAACGCCATCACCTAAAATTACCTTTATGGGTTTGGGTTTTTATCACAGGGTATTTATGTTCCCAGTTGTTCAGATAAAGTGACGCCTATCAATAATTGTCGCGTGGAGATGTTGGTAGAGAAGAAACAGTACTTCTACTAGACACGGAAAAGCTAGAATTGTTAGTTCGAGACCCAGCTAAGTCGTCTCCATCTGTTTTCACTTTCTTTTTAATAACAGTTTTTATTTTTATTTTGTTATTCGTATACAGGGTGAGTCAAAATATTCAGGTCCCGTTTTTAGAAAATCAGGAAAAATACTTATTATTAAAAAAATTGGCCTATTTCTTCATTGTTCATAGGAGTAGCAATACTTATTCATATACTTGGTGACATTTCCAAAGACATTACCTTATTCCATGCCATAATTACAACATATTGAAGAAAAAGTGCGATATCCAAAGTGTTCCAAATAATATACCCTATTTTCCATTGTAGGATTTGTGAATACCAACACGACATTGATTGGCATATTCAAAATACGTGCGTTAAACTTGTGCATTTATAGAGGTACCTTGGAAAGTTGGAAAATATTAAATTTCACAGAATTTTGAAAAATGCACATGTCTCCCGTTTGGAATATCCAATTTGAATGAAATAAAATTTAAGTTATAGCTAACAATACGTTCTTACTGTACAATTGAATAAATATATCGATTTTTACATATTAAGTTGTTCAAAAATCGGTAAAATCGGGACCTGAATATTTTGACTCACCCTGTATTAGGGGGCAGTCATTTTCTTCGGTAGGTCACAAAAAGGTCATAAATATCGTCGTCATTTTTATGACCCCACCCTAAACAAAAGCGAATCATTTTATAACGCCCCCCCCCCCCTACTCAGATGGTGATTATTTTTATGACCCCCCCCCCCCCCACACACCCCCACACACAAATAAATCTGTACTTAAAATTCGGTCTATTTGTATATGGCCGTGTGTCATGAACTCGCCACCCTTACCGTTGCATGTCCAGATTTTTACATTTTACACCATCTGAGATTCGAATTAGCATATCGCAATAACTATTTGTTCTACCCATATAAAGTATGTATTTTCTGAACGGTATTCTCACAAGAAATCCAAATATGCTATTGGAATTTAGATAAGACCTAATGGTTAAATGTTGTGATTAAGAATGTTCAAAAAATATCGATTTTTTTCATATTTTGATTTAAGCTCAATAATAATTTGATACCTATCCCAATCATAATTTTACGGTGCATATTTAAGTTCCTCATGTAATTACCCATCAGAACATAATAGTTGTTAATGGTAAACGTGTTGAAATATACTATATCGAGAAGTAAATGAGCACAAACGTTTAAATTTCATAATTAATAGAGTTTACAAGTATATATTTTTTGGTATGCACCCTATCCTGATTTAAACGGCATTTTTGAATTCCCCTATTTGAGAGCTTTCCAAAAATGTATAATTTTGCTATCATCGGTTAAATATTTCTTTTGTTATAGTCATGTATGTAAAACCGATGAATTAAGGCAAGTTCACTGTGTAGCGAATAGGGAAAAAGCCAAGGACAACGCAATCGATTCATGATTACAATTGTTGCACAATAGTTGTCACATTTGTTGAAACAGAATCTTATAGAATATAAAATAATCTATAAAATGAGAGCAAAATCATGTTTGTACCATACAGGAATGAGGAGTTATAGTAAATTGAACGTAGAATTGGGAACATTTTCTATATTCCCCATAGAGATTGCACACAGCGCCGCCGCCACCGCCGCCGCCGCCACCGCCACCACCCCTGACTTTCACAACATAATCAATCATATCTCAGCCAAACATTTATAGAAATACCTGATTTATTAACACAATGTAGCTAGATAAATAGGCTTTCACATGACACCTCAACTATAGCTCTACCACATTTAGTTGTTGAGTTAATAGAGAGAAATGGATGATTCGTCACCAAAAATGCAACGCCACCACCCTTTTTGGGTGGTGAGTTCAAAACACATGGCCATATGTAGTACTAGTTTTTATTTGTACCTTTTCTGTTTGTTGTTGCTGCCCAGCGCCGTAATCTAAATGAAATAGCGCTTTATAAAATGTCATAATGTTGAACCCGCCAATCCGAGGACCTTTGTCCCTACCAGCCGGCAATGTGAGGAAGAAAAAAAAATGTGAGGACCTTTTTTGAAGTCCTCTCTTTTTTCATGCATAAAAACGTATATGAGTAGGGTCCTCACCCCCTAAGGGTGTATGCCATGTCCTATATTAGACGTCAATACACATACCATACAAATGTCCCTACATGTATGGTAAAAATTTAAAAAAATGTCCTCAGATTGACTGTAACTTCTATACTTTTTTAAACGTGTTTTAATACGGGTCCTCACATGGGTTGGTGCTCGACTATGTAGGGGTGGGGGGGGGGGGGGGGGTGTATGTATGTATGTATTGTCACTGTCATGGTATGGACGAAATTCAAGCTATTTTGCACGAGCGCGTTCAGTTTTAGAAAACACCCGGTACGCATGTGTGGGTTTACGCACATACGCATGTATGTACGTAAAGGTACTCGGGCATTGTTGGAATTATGTCCATAGTATTATTACACTACAGTGCAACAGAGCATACATTTCCAAATATTGAATTATAAATATAGTGCCTCCTGAGTGTTGTACAACCATGAACATTTCAATCCTAAGTTTGTGTATCATATATAATCATAATAGCTTTGTTTTAAAGTTCTCTGTGTTGTCTTAGTATGATTATCAGCATTGTTACATTTCTTATTAAACCTCATTTCGGATTTGTCAATACTTGATTATCCATGCACGCTAATCCAACCAGCTACTAACTACTGGCTTTTATGGCCTTGATATTATACTTACTACGGGCCTTATGGCGGTACCTGTATATAGATGAGGTGACCCACTTATAAAACTCGCCCATTGCTTGTGTGGTGGATTTCGATCACGACAGGAGCATGCGCAGATGCGATTTTTGTGTAAGTGGTCTGTGATTTTGTCAATATTATATTTTTACTGTGATTTGTTTGTCAATCTGCATTAAATGCAAAAAGTAACAACGCCCCCGGCTGGACTCGAACCACCAACCTTTCGGTTACCAGCCGAACGCGCTAACCAATTGCGCCACGGAGGTGATTAGTTACTAGGCTGTTTTGGTTTGTCATGTTCACCCGTACACTTCCCCGTACACTTTCTTGCAAAGTCGGGCATCGTTTTTTCTCAAATGTTGCTTGCATATTGCCGTTGCTGTCGCCTTTAATACATGTGCTGTCAGTTGAACTTGGAACCAACGTTTACTTTGAACTGTCTATTTTCAATAAAAAAATATTCCAATACGGGAAAAAAATCAGAAAAGCTCACAGACAACAAATAAGAATATCATTTTACTCGACCTAGAATTTCAATCAACGTATTTCAATCATCGGGAAAACCCGATGATGCGAGTGACGTCATTTAATGAGCTCATTAGCATAATTTATGTCCGTGAAATGTACAATAGAGTTTTATTAGTGTGACCGTTGTTTACATCAGTAGTGTTTACAAATTGATTAGCGCCTGGTCTAAAGACATACTAGAGGTACTAGTCCATGACTACTGCATACATAGGCCTACTATTCTAAAGCAAAACACACATCACTGAGCGCCAATTTGAAAAGCACATGCCTGTGGGTACGCATACTGCCGGGCAACCAGA
Source organism: Ophiura sarsii (assembly GCA_035610835.1). Lineage (NCBI taxonomy): Eukaryota > Metazoa > Echinodermata > Ophiuroidea > Amphilepidida > Ophiuridae > Ophiura > Ophiura sarsii. The sequence goes on along the minus strand of CM069442.1, from coordinate 92,604,782 downwards.
TTTAGTACCTGGTCTCTCATTGTGCTTAGGGATGCAGACCATGACTACTGCACTATTACACCGTAAGTAATGATCAATCAAGTGTGAATTAAAGCACATTCTCTGTAGGTGCGCACGCATACTGCCGGGCACTACGTCACCGGTCACACCATCTATATATACAGGCTTGCATGTCAGCACACGGTCACCTTAAGTAACATACCATTATGCATAAAACCCTTGACTGCACACTGCACACTGCTGAATGTCATTTCTTGTAGCGTAGCGTGGATTTCAAAGTATTGGTCCCTTAGCGTGAGCATGTCCTTGAAGATTGCTTCAATTGTTTGCAGGCATGGCTGGACAAATATTAATAGACTTTTGTCAAGACTGTGCACAGTTAGTTGTACAGTTGTATCAAATACATTGTTTTTGTAAGGAAAGTTGCAAAATTAATGTATCTAAAGTTTTGATTAATATTACAGAACCCCAACCCAAGAACCGCCAAACCACGGACCGCGAATTCTAGTACTTCTATATTTCGTTCTGCATCGCATTGAGCCCTCAGTATGCTCATCAAGAAGAGTGCTTCCTTTATCCGGATTGTCTTCATTTGATTATTGTGGCTACGAGCATTTTTTTAATCAAATGCGTCTTGACTATACAAGAGAACCTGTTCCAAATTTACAAAGGGTGTGGGATATCTTCTATTCTTGTTTTCAAATATTATCACTCCATAGATCTTCTATCTTGATATATTATTTGTAAAATCAATGCGTAATTTATTAGATTTAAATTGCTAGTAAAATTGTTCATACATTATTGTTGAGCTGTTTGGAAATCAAACTTAACTTATACATATCATAGGTAATCAGTGGCCATCATAGCATTTTGGATATCTTCTGATGGAAACGTGGCGTTTCACACCGGAAATACAAAGTAACGGATTTCTATGTATTGTATACTTTTACCTGGCTTTATCTGGACTGCTTTTTTGATGCAGATGTCTTGTCACCTTACAGTTGGCATTTTACATTATATAACTGTATCACCACCATTGGCGAATATCGTCAGTCGCACCTCATTTTGTAAGGTATGGCCATGATTTTCTTCCGAGATTCGCACCCCATCCCAAAATGCATTGTTTGAGACGATTATATTTTCAACGAAAAATGAACCAAATAGGGGCTTGTAGAATATGAACCCGTTTGCTCAATTTGATCATCTTTCTTGAAGTATACAGTAAGCTATGAAATAAGCAATACTTAGCGGCTCGATATCTTGTATTTCTTCAAATGTATTTTACATTGATTTAGACGCCCAGTGAATCGTTAAATTCCAAATATTTACAACATTAATTTTTAACATTTGACATAGGCTGACATGATGTGTTAAACATAACTCATTAATTTTGGGTAACATGATAGAACCCGTGGATTATAGGCTCATCTAAGGTCATTTTTGTCTACCATGATCCCACGGATCTTCTTGCGTAAATTTACAGACATATTGTTATGATATCAGATGGCCTGAACATGACTTCTTAAAAGTTTAATGAAAGTTCAGAATTTCTTTCAACGTTCAATGACGATTTTACGTCAGATGACTTCAAACTAGACAGCAGTTGAACAGAAAACGTTATTCCATAAGTGTCATTTCCTATATAACCTCTTTCCCATGTCTTTAATCTGCTCTAGAATCCAATCTGCATAACTAATAATATTGCCTGTAGGCATTCAACATGTGATGTGATCTTATAACATTGTATAAACATGATACAGGTTATGGTGTCTGAATGGTTATTTGAACATTATTCATCGAAATCATCTGAAACCAGTTTTAGCTGAAGTACGCGTTTATTATAAGTTATCCTTCGATGCACTTCACACACTGCCACTGCTACTGCTTTGCATCAATCTGAATGAAATAAAGAAAAGTTTTGTGGAAAAAGAAACATTAGAGCTTGCGAACTGTAGTAAAGATAGCCGAATTTTGTATACAGAGATATACAATGTACGAGGGTCGAGAGGGAAATGGGTATCTATCTATAGGTAGCGTTAAACTTGTAAGTGTCTATTGACATGTTGTTGAGATCTAGTCTTGGAAGCAGTACCGTGTAATGATAATATCATGATAAGAAATATGAAATAATTTCTAATTATGATAATAAATTGTGTGGGATAGTTGTGACTGAAATGGGGCATAACATATAACTACTTACGATGAGTCCTTCAGTGTCACGGGAGAGTCCACTCTGTTGATCCAACTGCAATGCCATATTACCAGGTACGTTGCCAGAAGCTTGGACACGTTCAATTGTAAAAGATACATCGGATCCTATATGGACGGTTGCCTTACGACCTTTAACCCGCATGCGGAAACCACCCTGGCTAGCAGGTAGCTCCCATTTGCCACCCCAATTGAAATTGATTGAATTAAGCGTGATTGTCTGGGTATCAAAGAAGACTTGGTGAGTAGTGTCAGTACCTCGTGGTTCATATGTGACGCGTATGTCTCCAATCAAGGTGGAGACTTTAGTGTGTCCATTTCTCACTGATAGCGATATTATCAATCTACCTTGCAGTTGAAGACCTGGAACAAACATTGTTCGACAAATATAACTAAAGTAAGCCTTCCTACATTCTACAATTCTTCTACATTACGGTGCTCGACCATGACACTATGCCCGCTGTCAAGGGATGGCACAATATTTACCATTCTCTCCTTCTTCCCCTTTCCAATTTACTACCTGAGCGTTTCCGGACCGCCATTACGCAACCCATTCACTCAAAACGCAAACTATAGACCCGAGGCAATGGTAATCCGGACAACCGGGTAGGCGAGTGTAAAACGAATATTCATTTGCCATCATTTCAATAAAAAAATAAATGTAAATTGTTAGATTTGCCGGAGTACCAACATAATACTGGCAGCTCAAGGCAAGGTAACTCAATTAACATAAGTTTTACATACTATGGAACTCTTAACATTACCTAGTGCATTGTCGTGAAGTAGTGTGAATACATCTTCCATATTCTGTGAACTCTGCTCGCATCGACATTCACCACAATCAGGTCGACCAGGTTCCACAGGTGGTGACACAGGTGGTGACACAGATGGTGATACAGATGATTCTCTTGGGCTCAACGCCAAGTCAAGCTCTTCACGAAGATATGAGGGCAACGTCTTCTCACTGACCCTCATAACAACATCATTTCCAGAACCTTCAGTAAGTGTCAATGTTGTAAATTGATTCAGGAAATTATAGGTCAATGATGCGTCAATGATTTGTTGGTCAAGAGCTCCGACTACAGAAGGATACTCTTCTTTGAGTATACGTTCTCGTAGTAGTGTTTGAATCATGTGATAAGCCCAGATACGCTCTACTAGATCAGAGGGTACGTCTGCACGAAGGAGTTCTACAGATGGAATCTACCATAAAATGAAAAAACAACAAAAGAATTCACATAGATTCATAAGAACCACATTTCAACAACAACAAAACCATTAACATGCGATGACTGTAAAATTAATAGAATATGAAGAGCTGTGTTGCAAAATGGCCTACATCCACTTTTACGAGCTACATGATACTCATTTTGCATTATTAAATAGGTGGCTATTCATTTATAATTGAAGAGCTGTCTTGCAAAAGGGCTTACATCCACTTCTGCATGTTACTCATTTTACATTATTGAATGGATGGCTACTCATTATGTGGAATGTGGCTTCTATTATTGGTGCCTCAATTGGCGTGCATGGATGCAGTAATCCTAGTCATAGAAACAGTAATAAACACAGCCATACAATAATTGATTAATTCCATGGACTTGTCATTGCAAATTCCATAATGCAAAATGAGTAACATGTAGAAGTGGACGGTGACCCTTTTGCAACAAAGCTCTTCATATATAGATTTATGGAACAAATCAGTGTACTTGGCTGTTTATGAATAGCCTACAAACATGACAAACTCGTACATCTCTATCAATTCAATCAGCTGATCTGGAGGACGCCACAGATGACTTCACGACTTGGTCATCCACCAGACATTTCTGTATTATCATGATTATAAGAATCTTTTATTTAAATACACATAGATTAATATTCCTACCCTGGTGTTACGTTGTACTGTGAGCGAGACTTCATCAGTTGCACTGTTAGCGTTAACCAATGACGTCAATTCATCCCGTACTCTATTCTCATCCAACTGGCCAACGATTACAAGCTCAGAACCATTAAAATAATTCGCAAAGAATCGTTCACTAAGAGATCTTGCTTGAACCCCCTCTAGGTACCAAAACTTGATGTCGAACAGGAACGGTGTAGAGATCTCATTATAAAAGTTTTCCAGTAGTAGACTAGCATCTGCACGCACAGGTACATGCCTAGCAAGACCATGATTCTGTACCGCCAATCGAGTTAAGAAACCGATGTTTGCATTCTCTCCAAACGCGAGAGTATGAAGAGAGTAGTCATAGTCATCATCTATTGCATTTCGGACATTCTTTTCGATTATTGCCGTATCGGTAATCCCATACGTCGGATCACCATCTGTTAGGACGATTAGAATGGAGACAGTCTGTGCCTCCTCCCTACGTCTTTCCGCATCTCGACGTAACATGTTGATACCATCGATCAAGGCTTTGTTGAGATTTGTAGCTGTAAAATAGTCAACATATTCCAGAATTAGTTAAATGAGTATCTGAATGCAATGACAATGTCAAGTAAAAGGTCCGGTCCACTATATGATGTCGAAATATTTTTACAATTTTTATTCGTTAAAGATACAAGAAGAAATATTGATATCTGTTATTTTCACTCAGAAAGTTCATAAAGGGAAAAAGCACCTTCACTTGAAAACAACATGAAAGTTTCCTAAAATCGCCTTGAAATATCCAAAACTAGTGAAGTTATTAAGATTGACTTTGCTGATATGTGATGTGGGCTCAAAGATTTTTGGAGCAATTGACACTATCATATTTGCATTGGCATGTGCTTTAACCTATTGCCAATCTTGTACCTAATTATCTTTATCACTTTTCAACCATTTCAAGGTATCCTAATGATCTTAAGAGAAATATAATTATACGAACCGTCTTGTTCTCGTAGTTCATCGATATAATCCTTAGCATACGCCACATTGTTTGAGTTCACTTCAACCATCTTAAAACTATCAAGAAAGCTGACTTGATTATAGAACGAAATGATGTTGAATTTGTCTCCTCGTCGCAGATCATCCAGGATGGTCTTGAGGGCGTCCTTGGTTTGAACAAGCTTTGTTCCTCTCATGGAGCTACTTGTATCCACGACAAACATAACGTTCTTTCTGATCGCAGACAACAATGTTGGAGAGAAAAAGTGCACGAAGTAGTCGTTTTGAGCCTGATGATACAAAAACAAAACAAAATGTTAGTAAAATGATTAACACTAATTGAGGTCAGGTACTGTACGGTAAAATAATACCCTTAATAGTTGCTTTTTCTCTTTCAAAATTTAAAACATTGTTTTAATTTTGATTACAATGAAATATCATATTCACATTTCGAACATTCAAAAATAGAGCTTGTATGTCAACGGTGTGTTCCGGATGAGGGCCGACATATTCCCTAATTTTGGTTTAATGCTGAATGATTTGTCAGTTACCGAAAGCCTTTTTCAATGAAAGTGTATCCTTGTTTTCTGTCTAGGGATAGAGAAAATCGATGCTGTTTCTTTATAGTTCAAAGGATAATGCCTCGCATAATACTGACCTCAATGGTTCCCCCGACGGACGTGTCTGGATGTTCGACGTCATACTGCACGACAAAATCTCCCATGATGCCTTTTTCTGAAATCCTACGTTGATCTTGACCATTGGGACGGTAGCTTACAGTCCAGTGTGAATTTCTGTCTTTTCTTATCAAATGTTTCATATTATAATCAGATGTGTCGGATAGGAAGGCATTGCCCATAGTGATACCTTGTGGTTCTACGATGTCGATGTCAATGCTGATATCGTCAACGATCTGGACAAATCAGAAAAAATACCTTTGTTGACTATTTTACGTTAAGGGTATTAAATAAGCAATACAAAAGACAGAGAACTGGAATCAGATAATTAGCATACAATAAATCCAAATTAATGACATAACAAAGACCTGTTGACTTTTTTTATATAGCATTAACAAGCCAAGTTATAGTTGACCATGATCGTCAATGCCGAAAAACGAATTAAAGAATGACGCGCCAAAAAAAAAGGCCATATCTTCAGATAGATCATGGGAGTTCCTTGGATTGTCAAGCTATGTCAGGAAGCGGGCGTGTCACAAGTGGATCTGACTTCAATACCAAAAACCCCAACTTGTTTCATATAAGGCATGACCCATGGAATGCTGGTTATAAGATTGTGGACGATTAATAGTGATGTCTATTAAAACAAAGAGAACACAAACCTGTCCAGGGTACAATCCATATCGATGTTCATAAATGCCATGACGTCTCGGAATAAGAATTTCATAAGTTAAAGAATACACTGCTGTTTGACCTGGCTGAACACGTGCTGACACTAAAAAGAGTTTAGTATCAGGATTCCTGCGACGAATGACAAGATGCATGTCAACGTTTCAAGTGAACATTTGTGTTAGTCCCTGTGCCTGATTACGTTCGAAGGACATTTTACGACGGTACAATCTAAAGGTCCTTAACCTTTAACCATCAGTTCTCAAAACACGACATGTATATTTTACTTTGTAACTAAATCAATGTTCAAAAAAAGAACATGTTACACCCCCTTCCTATATCAACATAGTGAGACCAGTGTCACCCCACTCGTCACAAATACCCCCGTGTACACCCAACGCGTTGATAAATACTTATATAATATAGAGCTGCTACTTCAAGATCGCTACGTTAAGAGAAAGTGTGAAACCATAGAACTGAGAAATAATTGTTTGAATTGAAACCATAGAACTGAGAAATAACGGTTTGAATGGCACAGTTTCGAACTCGGCACTAGATCGTAATATGCCTACATGATAAACGAGAAAACAATGAATGATCATCATAATACGTACAACTGCGTAACATATCCACCCCCATGTCCTGTCTCCAGTGTCCCATCTCTGAGATCAGTACGAATGTTATCTCGGATTTGGTTAGGTTCACCATTGTAGGTCTTCCCGTCAACAGTCCTGCAATATAGTACGTTAACGAAATTGTTGAAGTGAATAAAGAATTACGATATACTTAACGACCGGATAAAATGAATATTTCGTTTGGTAACATCTATTAAAATAGCGATACGTAGATGTTCATTTTACTTACATAGAGAAATCCGTTATGAATACATCATTGTGTAGCTTCTGTCTGTATACAGCCCAACCAGGTTCAATACCAATATTCTCCATTGTAGTCGTGTAAATTGTTGTGGCAAAACGTAATGCAATCACAGATTCTATGTTTATACGTTTGACCTCAATGCCTTCCTATTAAATGGTTAAATTAAGGCATTATTTATGCAGTAGTTAGTTATCTTTTGAACATTTACATTCGAACACACTAAAAAATCTTAAAAATACGTGGTCAAAATTCAACCACAAAAGGGTCATTTTTAACCCCGCTTACTGAGTCAACTATGCACCGACTAAAAAAGGGTCAAATTTGACCCCGGTGATCTAGTCAAAAATGTCACCCAAATTGTGGTTAAAAATGACTATCCCTGGGGTCAAATGACTATATTTCTCTTTTTCTCTCTGACTATATTAGGGTCAAAAAATGACCATATTCAGGGGTCATTTTGATAACGGTATATCCCGATTAGCAAATGACCCCGGAACGTGGTTGAAAATGACTATATTTAGGGTCATATATATTTAGGGTCATTCATGACTAGGGTCATTCATGACTATATTTAGGGTCATTTAAATATGACCCTTTTAGGGGTCATTTCAATATGATGCCAAATGACCCCGACAGTGGTTGATTTAACCACGAATAACATATTTCACTGTTCAACAGTTCAAATTTATTAAAACTTGAACGTTTTTGTGAATTAATGTTCTTACTTGCCATTTAATTATGGAATGGTGCATGTTGCAGATCGAATCACTAGATCAAATATATAAATATACAATCCAAAGTGTTAAAAAACCAATATAACCCACCCCCGTGCGCATGTGTGGAATAGTGACACCCATGGGAGTTATTCTTACACCAAGTTTAACACAAGAAATTTAACACCATGAGAAGTGTTACATCAGTTATTCCTATGGTGTTGACCTAACACCAACATTAACACCAGGAGCGTAACACCGGCTCAGTGTTGTAGTTTAACACCGGAGTTTTTGCAGTGTAGGGTCAAAAAATGACCATATTCAGGGGTCATTTTGAGAACGGTATATCCCGATTAGCAAATGATCCCGGAACGTGGTTGAAAATGACTATATTTAGGGTCATATATATTTAGGGTCTTTAATGACTAGGTCATTCATGACTATATTTAGGGTCATTTAAATATGACCCTTTTAGGGGTCATTTCAATATGATGCCAAATGACCCCGACAGTGGTTGATTTAACCACGAATCGGGTTAAATAAAACTGACCCCGTAAGAGGGTCAATATTTTGACCCCGTCGTTTTTAGTGTGAATGTTACGATGATTTGCTCAATATCATAATTATATAGGCCTATATCATGACTTTAGGTTAATGCTAAGTTACTCGGTGCGCGCTGCGAACCATGATGGAAATGCTCACCAATCGGCAAGTTCATTAGATTTGTTAACAAGTGTGGAAAAGAGGCTGTGATGCTTTCAATACGATAGCGATTTATATTGATTTATCGTGATACATTTGATTTTATTCTTAAATGAAGAGACCTAATTTATTTTTTAAGATAGTACTCACCGAACTTTCTGTTAAAATATGAGCCTTTGTACTAGGTGGTTTAGGTTCTAAAAGCAAGACGAAAACAAAACACCGGAAAATTCAAATCAAGCAATGACGAATTTGTAACCAAAATTAGATTATTAACAGATGATGATTATGACAACGTAAATCTTTCCTTTATCATATAATCTCTTCTTGATAAAACTATATTTTAACAACACACATTTAATACAACACACATATAATACCTGGCGTTGTGGCCACTGTCTCTAGAATGTTTTTCAATGCATCCTGATTCGGTCCAGAATGTACTACACTTGGCACCGGAATCTTGGAGGGGTCTGTTGGTAGTCCGTTTCCTCCTCCATCAGTCAAAATCAGCGGTGTAATTGGTGTAACAAAATTGTACGGTTTGGCCAGAATAACAATTTGATCGATTATCAATTGTCTTTGTGCAGGATCATCAGTAACGGCGTATCGGTTGATTAAATCTTGGATAGTCTTCATTGTCCAGATTCGTTTTACAACGTCAGATACGGCATAATCGAGAGACAGTTGATGGTCTGTGGTCTGAAAAGAAGCAGTTAAATAGATAACAATGGAAACCTAAATGGAACAAATTAACATACATGTAGCTTTAAACGTTTCCATCACAAAGACGTTTGCATGAATCACAATATCTACGAGGTGAACTGTGATTATATGAAAACATGGATTGATTCAAATGCTTATCGTGATATGGGGTTCCAAGTCCCGAACATCATGTCTCATAGTTTTAATCAATTCAAGCACAAATTAAGTACATACCCGTATATCTGTGTTGGAAGTACGTTCAAATATCGCCGTCCCTGTACTTCCATCTATATTACCTCGTAACGTATTAGTCGTGGGCTCCGGAAACAGTTGTCCCGCAGTAACGAGTTCACCACCATTAAAATACACAGGGAAAAACCTGTCTGTGACTGTCCCCGGATTCGCTACGACTCCAGGGTAATCCATCTCAATGTCAAAGAGAAGTGGCTCGGAAACTTCAATATAAAAGTTTGTGAGCTGAGCACTAAGATCGCTTGTTGAATATATCTTTCGTGCTTGTCCATTGTTTCGTAGTGCTAACTGAAGCAAAAGGTTGAAATCCAGAGAAACATTACGGCCGACACTGATGAATCCGAGCGCAAATAACGCATGCTCTTCGTTAAGAGCATCACCCACTATTTGGATGATTTTATTAGTTTTTGTTACACCACGTGTTGGCTTGCCGTCAGAGAGCACAATCATCATTGAATAGACGTTGACGTCGTTAGGTATGTACGTTGCTTCTTGGTCAAGTAAACGATCAGCTTCAAGAATGGCTGCTATTAGGTTGGTTTCTAAAACAACAAAAACAATAAAAATATTCAGGAAGAAATAAGTATATAGAAGTTATGTCACGTGTGTTGGTCAATATATAAAAGAAGGATGTGAATGACGCAAGGCATTGTTTTACTATTTCATGATCCATGAGACATTAAACGAAGGCTATAGTGATTTTAAATATCAGATAGCTCTATTTTTATTTGTAACTCAGATTTTAAAATGATGTAAGTAACCACTTTGACATTGGCCCAAGAGGTTGGACATACCTCCTTGGTCCGTTAATCCGCTGACGAACACAAGGGCATCTCTCAGATTGCTTGCTGATGCTGGTACCAGTCTCTGACTTCTCCAGTGCGTAATATCTTCCGAGAATGCGATAATATTGAATCTATCATTTGGTGACAAGTAATCAAAAATTGCTTCCAGAGCTGCTTTTGTTTGGACGAGTTTTGGTCCTGCCATTGAGGCGCTGATATCAATGACAAACACCACGTGTTTGGCAGCGTATTGTAAACCGGACGGTGAAAAGAAGTGCACAAAGTATCCATTCTGTACCTGAAAGTGAAAAAACAATTGAGCAGGTTAACGATAAAAATATCTTAACGTACCAAGCAACTAGCCATTAGTTAACCACTGCACTGTTTTGACTGACTGAGAAATATTCATATATTAGTATTCAAATCAATCGCATCTAACTAATATGAATGAATACTGACTTTTTGACAATTGGCAAATCATTATCATACCAGAAATTATATTGTTTACTTTTTATAATTCAAAATACCAACCTGATTATATATTCCACAGTAACAACTCATAATGACCAAAATGCGAATAATATTAATTAGAGAGACTTTAATATATAGCCTATATTTATACACAAGGTGACGGGATTCAAAACAATTTTGAACAGAAACGTAAATAAAAATTCAATTGAAAATTGAAATTAAATACGTTGTCTATTAGTATTACCATTTAACGTAAAAGTGTTTTTCTTTTGGCAATACGAGGTTTTCTTTTGTATGTAGTTGCAACCTATTATTACTCTTAAACCTTACTTGTGTGTGACTGCCTTGATTAGTATGATACACATCGTAGGTCACCACGAAATCTCCATCTATCCCTTTCAGTCCATAATCCATTTGTTCAGCTGTAGTTGGATGATAACGCACGTGTGAACGGTATCTATTTATTCGGCGTATAGTGTCATCAAGGTTGGCATTATCTATGGAACCTTCCACTCCTCGACCTAGGTATAGTGCATTTATTTCATCAATTCCTTGAGGCTCTGTAATGTAGATGTCTATCTGCATATCGTCTACCACCTGGCAAGAAGGAGGGAAATAATCGAGTATTTTTGATCTGGATTGACTACTGGGATGGAATTGACTTACATAACTATTCTAGGAGTTTAGCCTAAGCAGGAACTGGCCTAAGTAATGTCACTCTCTGAAAAGAATGGTTCTAAAAGGGTTCTATAAACGGTCCTCTATATCGAACCCCTAATGGTTCTCCATCGAACCAAAAAGAGTTCTAAAATGGTTATAAAGACTTGGTTCATAAATAACCATATTTGGTTCTTCTAAGAACCTTTTAGGGTCACTCAATGTTTAAGAATCATTTTGGTAAATTCTATTCTTAAGGGTTCTATATAGAGGACAACATTTATTTTCTGAGAGTATAGTTCCTCAACAAATATGAAAGACTGATCGATGATCATTGATTACATTTTAATAATAACGTTAAGGTTTTTAGAGTTAGGTTGAGGTTTAGGGTCAAAAAGGTGACACTAAGGCAGGCTTTAACTCAACTAGATTTACTGATGCGCCACATTTTAGTAACCAACTTGTTGAAGCTCCACTTGGTCATATTTTTTAGAATTTACAATGGCAAAATTCCCTTCACAAAATATTGTAACATATGTACAGATGTAGGCAATATAATACATAATATTACTCTTTTGAGGGCGCGCAGCGCGCAAAAAATTGCTGTCTTTATTCATCTGACCATCATAGGCCTATGAAATCTGGCTTTATTATGATATGATTTTTTTTTTAAACAAATTTTAAGCACTCTCGCGCCACTTAGGATGCCTTGATGCGCCACAAGTGGCGCGCGCGCCACCATTTGAGAACGCCTGCACTAAGGGTTAAGATTGGATCAGTGAGCAATGGTTTAATCTTATCAAACCTTAGTAAGATTAAACCATTGCTCACTGATCACGTTACCCTAAATTGATCAACCATCTGTATCATGGTTATCGGTAGTTAGTTCTCGGAGATGAGTCACAGTTGTATCTATCTACCTGTCGGTAACCCGTCGCTTATGTCAATACAATAATGTTGAAGGGACAAAGAAATTGTCTTAAACGATATAAGGATGCATAGTTTCGTTACATAGTTTTGGTTTTCTTCAGTGTTTTCTGGTTCCTATCGATATAGCATTGCAATCGTAGAACCTTAAAATAACCGAACTTCACGTGGTGCATCTACTATGTTCAATCATTATTGGGGAAATTGCATAAATTGAGCTACTCCCGAATAAGTTGTTTTGACAAAAATAAATATCTTAATCTTGTTGCAACTATTGGATGGATACCCAAAATTAAGATTACCTGTCCTGGCCATATGTTAATACGATGTTCATACAAGCCTCGACGTCTCTGTAGAAGTTCATCATAGGTAATAGAAAATGTGACATCATCTGTGGGTTCCACATCTAAAACACGTAATGTTATGGTGTCTTTTGTGGGATCACTGTGAAATAACAATTGTATATATCTGACATTGTCTATACGCCATTAAAGCTGCATTAAAATCATTTCATGTTACATTAAAGTTCGACTTTAAGAACATGATAACAGTTGGTATGAGTCTGCAGTTAAAACCGTTATCAATACATTTGAAGGTGGACATTTTATATTCGCTTGATGGTGCAGAGGATTATTAAAGGAATATCAAGAGTTCTAGGTTTTATGTACTTCGGGACAATAATTAATAGAAGAATTTCGTAAATAGATTGACATTACGGTCGAGCGGTATGTCAGTGGCGAGTTCAGGACGGTGAGAGAATATTGACAACCCTTCTGGTACTACACTACTGATAAATAAAGTATTTTTTCCTCATACAGGAACATATTGATTCAGACCATAACACCAAAAATGTATTTTGACCTACATGTCCATACATTATGAATTTCGTATCACCTAACTACCTTTCTGTATCCAAATTTTACACAATTATCAAAAATTCCATTTCGGTTATGGTTTTCTATATCGGTACATACCGTTTTGTTCGGTTATGTTTTTCTATGTCGGTACATACCGTTTTGTGACGAAAATAACACGTCCATCTGAGCTTACTGTCCTTGGTCCAACTTGTAGAGTTCGTATATCCTGTACTAAACCTGTGTATGCTTTGCCATCAACAAATCTAATATCAAAGTAAATATAGTAGAAAGTTTTCAATTTGCGTTCATTGCAAGAATTATCCAGCAACATAATCGATCAATGAGCGAGAATATTGGAGAAAAGGCGCGAATGTCACAACAAATGTAGAGGGCGAAGAACATAGTGAGGATTACAGGTGATCAATAGTGGTTGACTGGGCTGCACAGCAGTAATGTCATTTCCCTAGAAATCATTTACCACGTGTCTTCAACTTACCTCTCTTCTTGATTACGCGTGAGTTGAAAACCGATTTTAATCTTAATTATTATTTCATATTCAATGTGTGGATTTTCTTAAAGGTTTATTTCAAGAAAGTGTACACAATATTGCATGAAGGCTACTTGGTGAAAAGGTGATACTAGAAAACTAAAAGACAAAAAGTAACTGCAGGCAATATTTCGATGATACGTTACCAACAATCGCCGATGTATTACAAACCATTCCGGTATGTAGAACATAATATTTGGATTACCTCTTAACCCACATCGAGTCTAGCTCACACATATACTCTTCCTTACACTGATGTTGTGACGTGATTTTAGGGAAAATACTCGCATGGCGGAGAGGGGATCACAACACACAGAATGAATATAACGGATATAGCTTCCAAGTTATTTATATATACATTTGATTAATTCATCATAAATAGTTCACTTACTCATATTATAAACGAACACAGCACCCAGCATCTAGACTATCCTAAAGAAATGACATGACACGCATCAATCGTGAGCTTCTGTAATTCAGAGCTCACTAATCCTGTTGTGTGAATTGAAAACTATATGGCCTAAACTTATCATGAGGTGTTGTCAGCGTGGCACGAAGACTTGAATTGGTCAGAGATATTGGCGCGTATACTGAATGGGATTCAGAATACGGAAGTACGGTGTTGCCATTTCAAGTCAATCATGGCCTGAATTCTAGATATGGAAATATCTAGAATTAATAATAATATTAATAATATCAATATAAATTTAGCGTCACAACACTTACAACAAATAATTAGTGGCGCCGGTAAATGTGTTGTTGGCATTGGGGGATGATTGACTAGTGGCGGTACCAGCATCACCATTTTATGGGGGGAACTGGTCGTAACAGCACAATTTGGGTTTAAAAATGAGCGGAAGCGGGCGAAAAAAAATCGGGAGGAAAATGTTGGCTTTTATTGTAAAAATCGCCTGAAATTAACTAATTGGTCTGAATTAGACATTCTATTATTATTAGATTAGTATTCGAAAAGTCACGGGTTCGAATCCTGCACCGGCTCATGTCCTTGCTTTTTAAGTTGGGATATGAGTCGAGGCTTGTTATGTTTGTTTGAGTTGTGAAACTTTGCGGTAGTTATCTGCCTTGCTCTTATTTATTTACATTGTTCTAGTTCCCTACTGAATCGCTTATGCGATCCTCGTGTTGGTATGTGATGCGTAACCCTTCGCATCTTCGGATGTGGCGTTTATATGTATTTCTATTTTTATACGGTAAGCATTTTATCATGTATAACATTTGGGGGATGATTACGTATGCCATCCTCATGGTAAAATATTGGAGGGGTATACCGCCACCCCGCCCCCCCCCCCCCCCCCCCCCCCCCCCCCAACCCCCGGATTTACGCCTATGAATACTTACACTGTAACGTTAGATATGAAAGAATTTTGTGGGATTTGGTAGGTGAAAGTCAAGTCATTGTTAGTGTCTGCAGTGTTGGCTATATCGCCGGTAACCGTCGTTCGTGCATACCGCTCTGTGACATTGGACACAATGCGAAGGTTGTATAGATTGTTGTCTCTTACCTAACAAACACATAATAAAGTATAATAATAAGTGTCAATTAAAGGGTAGGTTTTCATCGTTAGGTATCTTCCCTCTTATTAATCTAACCGTTAGATTAATAAGAGGGAAGATTCTAACCATATTCTCAACGGAATTGACTATGCTAAAGGCAGCATGAAAGTTAGCGCTGCAGCGAGCTGGCTCCTAGTTTTGAATACGATTTTTCCCCTTTAAAATAAACTATCGGGGTCCAAAGAGTCGGCAATAACCCGTTTCCTTTGATCGTTCAAAGGAAGGTTCATTCTCAACTAGTCCTATTCCCAGTGGCGTTACTAGACTTTTTCATTTGCGGGGCAGGAAGGGGCAGTGACTTGAAATGGGGGGGGGGGGGGGGGGGGGGGGGGGGGGGGGTCCATTCCACACCCACACCGATTGATTTCATTTGCGGGGGAAAGCGGGGGTGGGGGGCAAGGGTTCCAAGTGGGGTGGGGGGGGGGGGGGCTCCCGCCCCCTGCCCCCCGCTGGTTACGCCACTGCCTATTCCTGAAAGAAGCTGAAGCCTCCGGAACTTATTAAATAACATTTCAAATTGCCTCCGAAGTGCGCAACAAATAAAATCATCGATAGAGACCCTAGCGTACTATTTTGCATATGCATAGCATGTTAATTCACTTTAGGTTACAGTCGTCGTCAGAAATATTTGCCGGATTTGTGCGTTATTAAGCTTTTGTTGCGTTGCGTGCAGTGTACCGACACCACGCTGGTGTAAAAACTATGCGTAATTGATGAGACAAATCAGCGCGGCGTGTCGGTGCACTGCACGCATCAGACGATTAATAACGCTCAAATCCGGCAAAGATTTCTGACGACGACTAAGTAATCTAAGGTGAATTAACATGATTTGCATATGCAACGCAAAATTGATGAAAACCATCATATATTACACTGCACTGAAGTTAAAGGTAGATGACCCGATCACATTTTCGTAACACAGAATTATTTCAAACATACGGAGATTTTCATATCATATGAAAGCTCGTATTTTTCTCATCATCATACTGAAATTTGACGGCCTAAATCGGTATAATTACGGAGAAATCTATGAAATAACGTCGAATTACCGCGAATGGTGGTAACCACCGATATAGTTTGTGTACTACTCAATGGGTACAGTTCACAGCATCTTGTGCGTCTAAAATAAGAACCATTAGAGCTATGCAACTCAAACTTTGGAACACGACTTTTTTAAGGATGACCTTTCATGTAGAATAGAAAACTTCAAGTTGAAAATCGGAACATCTACCTTTAATAAAGCATAATACGAGGTCATGTGTGATGGATTCATTGAGATTAGGCTACTTCCATTACACTACAAGGCCCGCTTAGCAGCGCTATAAATTGTTGCCCTAAAAACCGGCAAGAAATTTAAATATTCGCCTTCCATCAAAGCTGGTTGCTATAAATGACATAATTCTCGTGTGCAACCAACCGGCTGTATTGCAATGCCCATTGAGTAGTTTAAACGCTTGAGCTTGGATGTAATTTGCAACATAATGGAAACTCACCCATGCAGTTAGCAAGAAGTACTGCTCGAATTTAAATATACAACCAGGTAATCCTCTCGTAGTAATTGATAACAATAGGTTTACTAGACCGAATTAATAGCGCTCCTAAGCGGGCAATTTATGTCATGTTTATCTGGAGAGGTGAGCTCTAAAAATTATAGCCTACGCCAATTCATACTGATTATTTAATAGACAGTAGCTAAATTAATGAATGGTGTGTTAAAGCAACTTCAAGTATTAGGGAACAGTGTGTTGACGACACTGTTTCACTCATTAGGAAAAGCAGGCGACTTTCAACTTTAAGCGTCACGGATCCTTCGGATGTACGATCTCTCGGCACATTTTGACATCAGCATGTGTGACAGGGACTTTGACTGATACCAATGCATAGATACATACCACAACTGGTACTCCAGTAGGCGGTGCAGTTGGTGGGGGTTTATAACATTCGGCTCCGCCAATACCGTATGTTCTGTCACGTTGATCTCCTGTACCAAATCTCGGCCCAATTATACCCCATTTCAACCCTGGTGGTGTCCGTGGTGTCCCGGTATCGGTGCTACCGACAATCGCAGGCGAATCAGCAAATGATATGGACATGAGAGGTGTCATTAGGTTATATCGCTCCGATAATTCCGCCGATCGTTCTATTATTGCACGTCGTTCATCTTCACTGTCGGTAACTGTATAGTTGTTGAATAATTGGCCGAGAGTGATGAATGCCCATGTACGTTCGGCAAAGCCTTCAGGAACTTCGGCGGAGTTTCGAAGTACTCCTGGTGAGGTTAGCTATGAACAAAATTCGATAAAAAGTTAGTTTCTATTCGTTTTGCAATACGTTTGCGTAGCGCGGCCTAATTAAATAGGGTACTGATTGCTTCGAGTTGCTTTATACTCAGTGACAGGTAGGTTCCATATCTAAGATTCTACTTACCCTTATCGGGACATATTCTTCAATCACAATAGCACCGTTGGCCCCCGTTGCAGTTATTCTTATCGGCAGGTTGACAGCATTTCTATCAAGCAACCTTCCGGCAATGGCCAGCTCAGATCCATTAAAGTAATTAGAAAATATGTTGGTAGTAAGACTATCAAGATCAACGGAATCATCTAGATAATTGATCAAAATATCGAACAATAGCGGTGTGGCAACCTCGTCGTATACGCCAATCAATTGAACAGATGCATCAGCATCTTCATAGATTTTACGAGCGACACCGTCATTTTGAAGCGCTAATCGAGCTAGGAAATAAAAATCGACGTCCGCTCCAAAACCTATAAAAGAAAGCATGATTAGAGAACGATATTTACGGTATTTATAATGAATATCTTTCGCATAAAGAGACTTAACGGCAAATCAACGTGATATTTAAAAAGTTGCAAAAACATAAAATAATGACAGTTTCGTCGACTTCGCAATGTAAAGGGGTAAAAAAAAGTAAGCCCCCCCCCTAAAATTTGATCACGTTTGTTTGCATAACGCTACACGCAATTGAACGTTTTGAAAGATTGAAACACTTATGAAAAGGAAAAACACTTGGCTACCAATAGAAAGTTTCTCCATTTCAATATCATTATTACCTTTCCCAAAATATTCACATTTCACAAAAATGATGTTTTAAACAAAAGTGGCACTTTTCAAGATTCTATACGAGTTTGTGTTCATAAATCCACCCAAATTTAAGCGTTTTGAGAGATTGAAACATTTACGAAAAGGGAAAACCCTTGGCTACTCACGAAAGGCTCACCTTTTCAATACCATGTTTACTTTTCCCAAAAACAGTCGCATTTCCCTAAAATGATGTTTTCCGAAAAGTGGCACTTTTCAACTATACAGGGAAGTTATTGACGTGAATGGTGGTCACTATTGGCTAGTTATGCATGAAATAAAATAATATTATTTTCAATTTTAAATAAGGAACGGCTAAAGAAAGAAAAAACTTTCTTTTAATTGAAATAAAGACAATTGAAATTAATTTTAAACAGCACTGGAGACATTTTTGATACTTTCTTGCATAAGATTTTGAAAAGTGCCACTTTTTCTGAAAACATCATTTTGGGGAAATGTGAATGTTGTGGAAGAATTCAACATGCTATTGAAAAAGGACAACTTTCAATGAGTAGCCAAAGGTTTTTACTTTTCATAATCGTTTCAATTTTTCATTTTCGATATCATGTTTACTTTTCCCACAACAGTTACATTTCCTCAAAATGATGTTTTCAGAAAAAGTGGCACTTATTTGTATTTGATTTTGGCAAATTTCATGTTAACGGAAACATCAGTTTGGGGATATTTGACTTTTTTGGAAAAGTGAACATTGAAAAGGGGAAACTTTGTACGGATAGCTAAGCGTTTTTCCTTTTCAGAAAAGTTTCAATTTATTAAAACGTCTAATTGTGTGGGGTGTTACGCAAACAAAATTGTTTGGATTTTGAAAATTGCCACTGTTTCTGAGAACATCGTTTTGGGAAAATGAGACCATTTTGGGAAAAGTAAACATGATATTGAACAGGAGAAACTTTCTGTGCAAAGCCAAGCACTTCTTCTTTTCACAAGTCTTTACATTTTTGAAAACGATCAATCCTGTGCGGAGTTATGCACAAAAACTTGGTCTAATTTGCGTACAAAAAAATCTCGAGAGAGAAAGTTTTTAAATTTACTGGTATGCATAGGACCAAGTGCCACTTTTTCTGAAAATATCAATTTGGGGAAATTTGACTGTTTTGGGAAAAGTAAACATGATATCGAAAATTGAAAATGTTCTATTAGTAGCCAAGCGTTTTCTCTTTTCATAATCGTTTCAATTTTTCAAAACGTCTTATTGTGTGTGAAGTTATGTAAACAAAAGTAATCTAATTTTAGGGGGCCCTTACTTTTTTTGACTCCTATATCCATACGATTGCGACCACGATAATCATAAAATATGTACATGTAAGTCGTTGGACGGTCCAGTTACTGCAGCATTTTGTACAATAATCCTTTTTTGAAGTGATCTTTCTGATCTTACCTAAAGTAACAACTGCACACTTGTCTTGGTTCGCATTCTTAACGTTATTCTCAATCGCTCGTAAATTAGTTTCCCCCGAGGATGGCACACCGTCGGTAAGTACAAACAATATGCAGATTCCAGGATCTGCAGACTGACTATTGCCGTTGTTGGCGCTAGTACGTCCTGTATGACCTAAGCCCTCGAGTTGTCGAAGTCCCGCCAACATAGCAGAGTTCAAATTTGTACCTGCACACGTGATAGATACAAAGTTAACGATTAGTGATGGGTATTGAAGCAGTTGGCTGGTAGCTCCTTTTTACAAAGTTAATACTGTGTGAGCGCTATTTTCGTGATAAAATTGCCGCAAGCAAATCATATATACATGTAGGCTACATTATCAACTGGTTTGCTGTTTGATTTATTAGAATATTGCATATATTATTCTACATAGTAAAAGATAGCGCATGCATTTGGATTGAGGTAAGGTATTTTACCGAATAAATCTTTTAGACCGTCAATATACGTGGTAGCCTGAGCTTTATTGCTTGGTGTAGCTTTAACCAATCTGTCCTGTTGCCAGTAATACACTTGATCAGAAAATGGAATGATGTTGAATCTATCATTGGGTCTCATTTCACTCAGAATAGTCTTCAATGCTGCCTTTGTTTGTCGAAGTTTCTTGCCAAACATGGAACCGCTGACATCGATAACAAACGCAACACTCTTGCGTACGGGAGGGAGTTCTGATGGCGAAAAGTGATGAACGAAGATATCCCCGATTGTCTGAACAAATAAAATAATTGAGAATGTGTCAGTCCTTCAAATCTTTTTAGTTTTGATTATTATCATCAATAGAGACGATTTTAGAGTGAGTATTTATACTTTAGACCTGAGACTAGTGTTCATGTATACTAGTCTCAGCTTTAGACGACGTTTGGACTTTAACATAAAACACCTGTTGTTGAAAGATAAGGCCCCTTGCAATTAAATGTGAGTTTACTGTTGCGTTTTTAAAAAGCAGGACGAGGTGACTATTTAATATTAATATTGTAATATTTTGGGGTAAAGTCACATGATTTAATATTGTCGGCGTTGTTAACTATTATCCAAGGTACGAATACAATTCAAATGCTGTTAATTATACCACCACCTACTGCCTTGGCTTTGCGCTTTGCATTTTGTTTCTTTTATAAAGGAGTCTACTCATATTTGCATCCCTATTTTGAATATTAATGAGATATTCGATCGATGTTTTTTCTTCTTTTTTTCGTTACGCTAGCTCGGAGAATTTTAAAGATGGCGATCGTAAACACCCCTGAAATATTACCCAGAATGCACTAGGAAACTCCAAAGAAGTTCGGCGGTTTTGATGTGACGTCATGCGCTGAAGCGATTGCGCAGTAATCAATTGCCGTGCCTACGAATATGCTTCAAATGCACACATTTCAATACAAAGTGACAGTTGCAAGTTTCGTGCAGAGTTTTTTACTTCCCAGAAATGTTTTCCCAACCCGGAAGTATTGCAATGCGGCTCATTGGCTAATTTTATCGTCAGAAAAGTGTTAAAAAGCTTATGAAAAAGCTGTAAACATTGAAATAATTAAACATTGTTAAAATATTACATATATCACGCGGGTGACTTTTGGACGCGCGCGGGCAACAGTAAACTCATATTTAATTGCAAGGGGCCTAAGGCCAAGTTTACTAATTGATATGGATGGAGTGTGAACACAAAACCGATTTTCTATAGGTTACATTTGTTTGACAAGGACTCTTACGACTGTCTTGTGAGATATCCTGGTAGGCCTATCTCTTTGTAGTCATTAATTCGTCGCTGTTCTGACATAACGACACATCACTTTATTAAATTCTGTTGTGATGTGTCGTTATGTCAGAACAGCGACGAATTGTTATCGGGTTACTTACAAGGTGGTGATGTACTCACCGTAACGTCTCCAACATCAAGTTCATGGTTGACATCGTATCTTATAATAAAGTCTCCAGATAGACCAGTTGTACCTCCAGCCTTCTCTTGTTCCCTCTTTGTAGGTTCGTATTCAAGACTTGCACGTTGTGTTCCCGTTCTCGTTATGAAATTATTAAGACTACAGTAATCATTATGACATTGAATTACAACAGCATTGCCCGTTGCACTACCAGAAACCGCTGAACCACCTCCACCAGCGCCACCTCCGCCAGCACCCCCGCCGGCACCTCCGCCCGCACCTCCGCCAGCACCTCCGCCAGCACCACCACCGGCACCTCCGCCAGCACCCCCGCCGGTACCTCCGCCAGCACCCCCGCCGGCACCACCACCAACACTATTACTGAACGTTAAGCTGCCACCGCTTAACCCACTTGTTACGCCACCTATTCGTAGCGCTAGAGGGCGCATGTCAATTCCTGATTGGATTTGTTCAATACCTTGCGGTTCAGTCACATAAGCTTTGATTCTGTAATCTCGTACAACCTAAATCGAAACAGAAAATGTTAAGGATGATCATGACAAGCGTTGTATGCAGATATGGTATAGTTTCAAAAATACAATACAGGTATGATGAACGTAAAAATGATTGCGATTGTACATATTAATTCGCAACATGCCCTTCTAGCAATGCTAAAACAATAGGGGGATGTTTTGAGTTCCCTTCGGCAGTCTTTACGTTCAAGGTTTATAAATGGAATTCTTAGATCACAAAGAATACTTAAACCATGTAAATGAGGGGATGTGGGACAAGAGTTATTGTATCTCCTTGCTTAACATTGAAAATAGTTGTTTCAAATCATAGAAATATACAGATATAGGAATAATAATTGTACTGGTTGCCCACCGGCAACGCACTGCACCGTCGGCCTTTCATTTGCTCTTTAATCCTTTCCCTACCTGGTTAGGCTGCACACTGACTCTTTGGGTGTACCATCCAGCAACACGTTCCAATAACTCCTGGTATGTCACAGAAAACGATGCCCGGCTTTTACGCCCAACGTTTACGGAAATCATAAAGGTGTTTTTAGTCGGATCTCTGAAAAGTAAAGAGTGAAACAGCTATTTGAGAAAATCAAGGAATTTGTAGGTTGCGTAGGTAGAGCTTTTCCTTTACAAAAATTACTCTTGATTTCAACAAAAGAATATACATTCAAAACTAAGGTCCCAGTAGACAACATTGAATTTGGTGTAAATTTATTTAATCGTCGTTGTGCATACTTACAAGGCTTCAATACGACCAGATGACAGGCTGCCAGAGGCGTCAAATGTTGTAAGATCTTCTGACTTACACTTGTCCACCATGTGAGCGTAATATGTGACGTCATCAACCTCTCTGAAAATATAAGTTGGCAGTTAGTAGGCAAGATACATATACATTGTTTAAAAAACATTTATATCAAATATCGAAACAAAAATCATTATTTCAGAATTCAAATTATAATCCAGCCACAGCCTGCTTTCAAAAGAAACGAGGATATTATGAACACATATTTAGAATTCTACTGTTTCAATACGATCAGAATCCTTACAAAAATATTACATTCGTTAAAATGTTGCAACAAAACAGAAACAGACATTATTTATAATTATACATGACTGAATGCTCGTGGAGGATAAGCATAATTGGGTTTTTTCACCTTTAATATGAACATTGACTTGAAAGAGCTATACTGTGTCTTTAACTTCGGGTCAGTGCTCAGTTTATAAGTATATCTGTAATAAACATCTTCTATGAAATTATTTTATATTATTTTACGTAGCTGGCTACTATCAGATTGGGATATTTTAACGCAGCCGGCTGCTATCAGATTGTATTCTTATTAGGTTTAATTCATTATGATTAAGTGTCACGTTAACATGAATCAAAGTGGAAGTTACTGTAAATATTTTGCTGTTAGCATTTCTCTTAAAAGGTGTACCACATGTTTTGGTATCGCTTACGCATGCAAAACGCGGGAATGTGGAAGAAGAGTAAGAAAGTATGATTGTCATCTTACATGGTAAAATTTGATATGTAGGCATTCGCTGGTAGTTCACTAGTAAAGGTAATAGGCCGTGCCTGGTCCCCGGTGTTGACCAGCTTCGCTTTGATGGTCGTACTTGCAAACCGTACTGCAATTTGAGATTCGACGTGAAATTGGCGGACATCAACTTCATTCCTCTATATAAAAAAAAAATTATAATCAGGTAAAACCATCCAATGGAAGACACTATAAAACACTATGTAAAACACTATGTAAAACACTATGTAAAACACTATGTAAAACACTATGTAAAGCACAATGTAAAACACTTATAAAATCAAATCTTACATTTGTATAGAAATAATTAACAAGAAAACATTCATAAATATTTTGTAACTGTGGTTTAACCAAGGTACTACCCAATTTCTCCAAGACCACCTCTGTATTACATGTAGGAGTTTTGGGTACTCTATACCAACGAATAGTCAATCCGACTGCTAAACTTGTGAGTTATAATCTGGCAGATCATTGATGAAGAGCAGGAGCAACAGTGGGTCTAGACACTTCCTTGGTTAACTCCTCGGTGGACTGTTGCCGTCTTCATTCAAAGTGCAACATGTACGACGTGGTTCGCCTCTAATAATGCTATACAATTTTAATTTCTGAATAGTGTTTCGTCCATTAAGTGCTTTTCGGCCCGCTAGTTTGAAAAGGCCTTGTTATCTTTCCTTATTTTCAGGAAAAGAATCTGTCAATGTCAAATATAAATGATAACTTACCGTATTTGATTGCCTTTTGTGACGTATAACATCAATATTCTGAAATAAAAAAGTATAAACATTTGAGATAAATGTAGAAAACTGCTGTTATTAATAATTATGTCAATTTACAATTGGTATCTCTCGGCAACAGTATTGAAGACGAGACGATAGCAAACTCAGCAGTGCACAGTGTGGTCTAAATATGATGAATCTAAGCAATGGTAGGAATTGATCTGAGCATGGTGCGATACTGGTGGCATGGTACGATGGATCTAATCATGATACATGTTTAATGGATCGCTCCATGTATCTTTGTTCATAGTTTGTACTTTTTTGTTCAGCGCACTGGGGTCTTGCGACGGAGTGCGCTTAATAAGCATGGTTTATTATTATTATTATTATTATTAATATGGTAAAATAGATCTAAATAATTAATATGGTTCAATGGATCTAATTAGGGTACAATGGATCCAATTAGGGTACATTGAATCTAAATATGGTACAATGGATCTAAATATGGTACAATATATCTAAATATGGTACAATGGACCTAATTAAAGTACAATGGATCTAGATAGGATAATTAATCTAACTATTGTACAATAGGTATCTAATTATGGCACAATGGATCTAGATATGATAATTAATCTAACATGTCTAACTATTGAACAATAGGTATCTAATTATGGCACAATGGATCTAAATATGGTACAAAAGGACCTTACAAGGGTTCAACCGTACAATGGATCCAGATATAGTACAATTGATCTAAATATTGTATAATGGATCTAATTCATACACTCTAATAGTAGTGTCGAACCAATCAGAAAGCAAGACAATAAAATACGCGGAGTGCGTTGAAAGCATAGACTAACTAACTTATTGAAAGTGTCTAATGCACTTCGCGTGTGCGCCGTTCAATGCACGAACCACGCGCTTTGTTTTGATTTGCTGTTCAGGAATTGCGGGTCCGCCGATTTTCACTGCGGGTGATAGCAAACTTGTTAACAGGTTTTTATTCGTTTTTACATAGATCAAAAGTATGCTCAAATAGTGAATTTTGATGTGTATAGTGTCGTGTATGAATTTGGTCAATACATACGTATGTTTTGTTTCTCGAAAAATTAGAAAAATAAATGCACTTGCGCAAATGTTGATATGCTCACAATAGCGCTCCCCCCTTCGGGGTCGTGCCATTATTCACACATCAACATCAGTGCTTTGGAAACAGCGCGGCGTTAAGCAGTATCAGTCAATAGTTAGGTCACCCAAGCCCTATATGAAAGCTATGAAGATTGTTAAACGGGGTCAGTCGTCACAAACATGCACAAACACAATAGTCAAACGACCTTGCTATTGTCATGCTATTGTCAACAGTCCCTACACAGAGGTCTGCAGTGCAAATCTGTACGATTTTCGCCATGTAATCTCTATGGCGGATTTCATTCCGTTGTATGAAGCTATGATGTTTGCGTGGTCTTCGCTATCTCCAAGCAGATAGAGCAATACGTACATGGACTTTTTTGTAGACGAGGGTTCATTTCATGATTTGGTGAGGTTTAGAATGAGTTAGGATTCCTGTAATTTTGAAGACCACGGATTGTCAAAACGTGAATTTCCCGACATTGTACGACATAAATTTGGTCACTAAACGTGTTTAAAACTATTCATTTTATCGTTCTGCAGATGTTATTGACCCTCCTCTAAAATTCTACATGATTTTTAACACGTTTCTTAGTATTTGAGATGCCCAAATAGACCATTTTCCGAAGCTATTTCTAGCAAATATCGCAGTCACTAAGATTCCATTGTTTTCTTGCGTATAACAAAATATGACATGCAGCGTGACCTCCCTACTGGCTGGTATTATAGTGGGCCGTAAGAGATCATGTGTTCAGGGATCTCAAATTCTGAACCAGTGAAGTTGCGTTACCCAATATGTTTCTCCCATCTACAGACTCGACAGCCATCTCATATAATATTTAACATTTCATTATATTATGCTCTTTTGGACTATTCACGTTCGGGTATATGAACCTCAGGGAATTCATGGATAGAAAGTATTATTTAGGTTGATTACCAATACTGAAATTATACTCAAATATTTCTATGAAAACTATGCTAACAAAAAAGTTCAATTTTCAATATAAAAAGGTTCATATTTGATCAACGAGCGAGGTTAGTAATTGAGTTGTCAATTCAATTGAAATCTCAGGTCAACGAGGCTAGTTCCCGCTATTCATAAAGTACAGTTTCTGTTAAAACAGCAAAAATGTACCCGCTTCTCAAATCGGAGTTCCTTTAGTATATATACCCTACCATTGCATGTCTTCAATGGGGACTTTTAAAGAACGACCCATACACTTACACAGTGAGGAATACAAATGGTAGGGTATTCAAAAGCTTACCCTTCAAATCTTTTGTTTGTGCTAAATACTTGAGGGGATATGTTTGATACGAATATAGTGTACCCGTACCATGCCCTAAAGAAAAAAAACCACAACGCCAACTCGTAATGTTTTATAGAATGCAACATATTCACAACCTTTTAACATGCAAATTATGAGCATACCCATACATGTATCTTAAAATATTGTTCGCAGACATTTATCTCTGCATGAATTATAGGGCGATCGATTCATAAATAGTGGAGTTCTTAATGTTTTAGTACATCACTATTATGTGACAGTGACACTGACCTTTTTATTGTGATTTTATTTGAATAAGAATAAATCAACCTGTAATTGCTTGGAAATAACCGCTTGGAAAAATATTGCTTTCTTTCACATTAGAAAATTTGATATAGGTATGGATATATTCAATTGTAATTGTTCTCTAACAACTTTTTAAAGTGGTTAGAATTTACTTAAAAGTAAACAATGTATCGATATTTTAAACAAACTGCCGTCGTTTTATAAAATGTTGATTCAAATATGGTTCAAATGCAATACGGTTAAACAAATAAAGCGTATAGAAAATCATAACAACCAAATAATCTGGAACAATGAGCACATTAGATACAATGGAAAGACGATTCACTTTAAGCTCTGGATAAAATCAGGAATCATTAAGATTAATCGATTATTTGGTAAAGACGGGAAAATGTTAGATGTAGTAAATTTAAGAAATAAAATGCCACACAATGGTAGTCTATTAATGGAATATTTAGCTCTTATCAATGCAATTCCTAAAGATTGGAAATGTGTCAAACATCCTCATACAGAAGATAGTGTATTTATTTAAGATGTACTGATAGAGATGTTAACATTGATAAGACAACAGCAAAAACCTTTAAAAGAGAACTGATGAAAAAAGCGTCTGTGATTCCAATATGCCAACATTTCTGGCAGAGAAAATATCCAAACTTCTCTTTTAATTGGAATAGAATATGGAATAATATTCCATCAACGACAAGAGAGGGCAGACTGGTATCACTAGTAATATCTACCCCACAAAAATCCTTCTGCATAAAATGAAAATAGAAAATAATGATGTATGTGATATATGTGATGAAAATGATTATGTAGAACACTTCTTCTTTTTCTGTAAGAAGATACAACCAATATGGTTAGAAGCAAATGATATTATATCTCTAAAAGTATCAAAACGTGTAATTTTAACACATTTCGATGTACTTTTTGGGTTTCAACAATGTAAAGAAAAAACACAGAGAGATTTCATAACTAGTATAATTATGATAGCAAAATTGTCAATTAGTAAATTTAGATATGGGAATCATCCCAATCTTTTACTTCTTTTCAAATCAGAATTGAGATTCAGAAAATTAATTGACACTTAAGTAGCATATCAATTTACATTGATCAATTGAGATACAATGAGATATGTAACTTGAAATTATACCATATTTAGAATAGTAAGAATATGTAATAATAGGTTTGTAATTTAAACTTAACATGTTTTTTGATATGTATGCGATTATGATAGAAAATAGTGTAATCAAGAAATAATTAATCATAATTATGATCAATTGAGATACAATGAGATACTTGAAATTATATCATATTTAGAAGCTGCACATTATAGAAGATACAAGGAATAGTAAGAATATGTAATAGTTTGTAATTTAAACTGAACATGTCTTGATATGAAGATTTTGTAATCATGAAGAATTTGTAACGGAATGAAGGAATGGTGATTAATAAATTTAAAAGATAAAAAAAACACCTGTAATTGATGCTTACATTTGCTTCAAAAGTACTGGAGGACATAATGTGTAGTGACCAGATTCGAACGGCAACCTTCGTGTCCGACCATGCGCATAATGTTGTTTTCTCATGGTGACTTAGGTTTTGTTTGCATATCATTTTAATTATCCCAACTATCAAACGTTCATGTTGTTATTGTAATTACATGTGTAAAATTCAATACCTAAATAAATACCAAGAAGAAAATCAGAGTTATCCAACGATATTTTGACATTGTTTATTTATGATTATGAATCGAACATTGAATCGAGAGTTAACACTTGTCTAACGTGAATACAACAAATGACGAATAACACTAATCATTTTGTTGGAGGGTTTTACATCGGTGTCACTTTAATTTTAAGGCCTATTTTTCCACTCTTTTGATTGCCCTATAAATTCACTTTGTTACATACATTAACGCACGAAATTATTATATATTAGGCCAATGTTTGTTAGGTATTTGTTTTGATCGTTGTTCTTGGAAACATGTTATAAGATAGCAATTTTGCTATGGTAATCCCATGATCATGATTACTACCAATTAACATATTAACCCCAACTTCCTGGAAGCAGTGGGAGTTTATTTTCTGTACGTGCTTCGCTCTGGGATCGACTCAACCTTGTACTTGACTTCAACAGAGTAACTACACGTAATACAAATGTTGCATGTTAGTGTAAAATATCAAAATATAAATGTTTTACCTGGTACGGATTTGATCTCAAAGTCTGTCTGACAATCCAGTTTGTAGGCGATGCGGTTGAAAATGACATTACCATACAAAGTGACAATAAAATTGTCAACACAGACGGCATGTAAGTCCCCATAGTTAATCCCTTCTGGTTTTGTTACGGCTCCAACACCCCAAGTGGGGAAAACAGAACCTTATTTAGATTCACAGTCGTCAGTCATGCAAACGCCATTTAGGAAGAATATAACGCGATGTAAAGTTTGGTATTTTTCATGCAAAAGTTCTTATGTATTTTCGAAACTATAATCCAAATCCTTGTCTAAGAGATAAGAATGTGCACGTTCCATCCGATGAAAGGCCTCCTGAATAATGAATAATGCACCACCAGTGGCCGTACAGATGATCCACGGCAGCAGTGACAGTTTCACTGGCTACTGGTGCATGCAAGTTTACCATTTAACGTGTAACATTATCGTCTGCTAAATTGAATATCGAAAGTTCTATTAAGATGATGTGATGTAGCCCTGTTGAAACCGTGTGCTGGGATTTTGTTAGACGAAAATTCCTATAGACGTCGATATGTTATTAAATGTGTTTGCAGCAAATAATATCCTTTATTATACACGCTCGAGTTGCTGTGCCGTTGTTATTGAAAATTCACAGAATTATAATACAATTGTGATACAACATGTTGAGAAATGCACAAATTTTGTTACTTTGATCCGATCTGAAACTCTTAATGCGTGGGCACCGAAGCATTATAGCTGCCAAACTGCAGCCACAAATAAAATAGATTTTGTTACTTTGAGGATTTCTAATTCTAATACACGTCTGATGTTAAATTGATTTTAAGTCAGTTTCGGGGTCAGTTGTTCATTGTTCATCATACGGACATATCAATCCAGGCAACTCACCAAAACCTATTTTCTTACAGAAACTCGATCGACTATAACTACTGATAAAATGTGGATGTGTCTATAGTTGGTTGGTTGTTCTATTTATTTATATTTTTAAAATCTGTTTATTTCATTACCAAAACGACTAAGAAGTGGAACTGATCAAACAAAAGTGTCGTTGCCAATTTTTGTGACCGCATATCGTCAAACTCAGTTTTGATTATGTGAAATTTTATATGTAAATTGTGAGGTATAGCGAGATAATAACATGGTATCATAAATGTGTAGACGTTGTCATGGTTGTAGGCCTTCTATCTAGTCAAAAGCTAATCTTGTGATGTGAAAATTTAACGATGGAAAGAGGACGTCCAATTTAAAGGGATTCGCCTTCAGTAAATTTGGAAAGTTCACTAAAGTTTAACTAAGAGTTGTTTAATGTTGAATTTAAAATGTGGATGAATGAATTGCAGTATGTCTTTTGAATAACAACTTACAATTTCGCATAATGATCAATAAAAATATTCAAAACCCAAAATAAAGATGATGAGAGGAGTACCACAATTCAATTTTAAGCTTATTTTTGTTATCACTTTGAGAGTAAATAGTGCCTGCGCCTATAAATATATATATATATATATATATATAGGACGAAGTGGATGCAGTATGATGGGCAATGTAATAATGACCATGCATGGTATGTTTAAATAATTCTATGGCTATAGTTTGTTAATGATTCGTAACATTGACGATATGAGGATCCATACCATGCACGTCACAGGGGCTGAGATACCATATTGACGATATGATGATCCATACACACTAAAAACGACGGGGTCAAAATATTGACCCTCTTACGGGGTCAGTTTTATTTAACCCGATTCGTGGTTAAATCAACCACTGTCGGGGTCATTTGGCATCATATTGAAATGACCCCTAAAAGGGTCATATTTAAATGACCCTAAATATAGTCATGAATGACCTAGTCATTAAAGACCCTAAATATATATGACCCTAAATATAGTCATTTTCAACCACGTTCCGGGGTCATTTGCTAATCGGGATATACCGTTATCAAAATGACCCCTGAATATGGTCATTTTTTGACCCTACACTGCAAAAACTCCGGTGTTAAACTACAACACTGAGCCGGTGTTACGCTCCTGGTGTTAATGTTGGTGTTAGGTCAACACCATAGGAATAACTGATGTAACACTTCTCATGGTGTTAAATTTCTTGTGTTAAACTTGGTGTAAGAATAACTCCCATGGGTGTCACTATTCCACACATGCGCACGGGGGTGGGTTATATTGGTTTTTTAACACTTTGGATTGTATATTTATATATTTGATCTAGTGATTCGATCTGCAACATGCACCATTCCATAATTAAATGGCAAGTAAGAACATTAATTCACAAAAACGTTCAAGTTTTAATAAATTTGAACTGTTGAACAGTGAAATATGTTATTCGTGGTTAAATCAACCACTGTCGGGGTCATTTGGCATCATATTGAAATGACCCCTAAAAAGGTCATATTTAAATGACCCTAAATATAGTCATTCATGACCCTAGTCATGAATTACCCTAAATATATATGACCCTTTAAATATAGTCATTTTCAACCACGTTCCGGGGTCATTTGCTAATCGGGATATACCGTTATCAAAATGACCCCTGAATATGGTCATTTTTTGACCCTAATATAGTCAGAGAGAAAAAGAGAAATATAGTCATTTGACCCCAAGGATAGTCATTTTTAACCACAATTTGGGTGAAATTTTTGACTAGATCACCGGGGTCAAATTTGACCCTTTTTTAGTCGGTGCATAGTTGACTCCGTAAGCGGGGTCAAAAATGACCCTTTTGTGGTTGAATTTTGACCACGTATTTTTAAGATTTTTTAGTGTGTACCATGCACGTCACCGTGGAGATGCCATATTGATGATATGGCATGCACGTTTATACAGGGGAGATGCCATTGCCAAATATAAGGATCCATAAGTAGTATGGTGAGGGCGATTGGGACCCCCTTTTACGTGGAGGGAAGTGGAGGGAAAGTGGAGGGGAGTGGAGTGAAGTGGAGGAAGTGGAGGGTCACGTGACTTGATGACGTAATATTCGAACATGACGTGTAACTCGCTGATTGGTCGTTTTTAATGACGTCATAATATCTATATAAGCGAGCATTCAGCCGCAATCGTCATAACAATTCACCCTCCACCAAAATAGGGGTCCCAATCGCCCGCGTTTTGGTTAGGGTCGTTTGATACTTTCCGAAACTGGTTCGAGGCTAAAAATGATTGCATAACATCTGATGAAATGAAAATATAGTTTTAAACACGGAACGTAACCGTAGCTGAGCTCATCTGAACACTAAGCAGAAAACATAGGGGGTAATGGTGCCGTGGATTTTGAAGAGTAAAATTACCATTAGTACTCAATGGATGAGTTACAATAGCCTCTAAAATACCTAATATGAGATAATAAAGATAAATCTAAAGAAAACATTTATAAATTTGGTATCAAAATCTTCCTTTTTGAAGTATCCCTATGATTAAACTAGATTAAGGAAACCTACTTTACTAATTCGAGGCGCAGTTGAATCGTGCGCCTGCGTACGCTAATTGGGTAATTGAAGTGAGCACGCCCTCTATCGTTGTTTGGATAATATCTAAAAGACGCAGACGACGCAAAACAATAACAACAAAACTTTTTTCTTTGGGATTTTGAGGTTAAAATAACACCCCAAAAGGTTAGAATAATGTCTGACAGCGAATTTGAGATTTCTTTTACCCAATGGGATGAGATAGAGGAAAGTGCAGAGGCGAGTTGGTTTTATTTGGTGAGTATTTCATGATTTATTTAACTTTCGATCGAATTTACCCGGGTTTCCGCGGCCGGGGTGTCCGTCAAATTAACACAACAGTCTGAACTATTCGTCTGCAAAGGATTTCTGATTGGTATATTTGGTGTAAATATCTTAATCTGGTTTCAGCATTGTGATAGTACAGATTGGGAGGATGTATGTTACCAGGGCTAACGTATGGCCCGTGCCCCCAGCTAGAATATCTACACCGGAGCCGATGGAGATTTCGGACACCAGCAGCGAGTCAGCATCCGAGCCCGCATCTGAGACTGATGAAGTGAGTACTTTTGAGTTCTTTTTTCTTCTTTTGTGTGTTAGTATTTACCTAACTAATTCTCCTGAAGTTTTTGTTTATCATACTCGATAAACTGATCGATTTAACCACTACATGTAGTATAAACGTTACATGAGTAACTCCTGAGCTAAACCAAAGGATTCCTGTTGCTGCAGCCGGGGTTTTGAATACTGTACAGATAGCGAATAGGGTTAATTAGATGGTGCAAAAATGTAAAATATATTAGATAGTAAGAAAAAACATGTTTTAAACATGTTAAAGTTAACAAAGAGGTTATAAAAGATGTTAAAAGTAAATATTGATTGTACATCAACTCAACGGTCTTTTTGAAATATGAAAATATAGCCACGGGTCACGACCAATTGCGATACATCAAGTGCACGTTACTTTTTTATCAGCGTATAATCTATTTTATTCGCGGTAAAATGGGGTGGTAGGTGTCGTTGGTTGATTAAAAGAACATTAATATGATAATCAAGTAATCATTGCTTGATAAATTCAATATTATAATCTATTTATCGTGAGGAGGAGGAGGAGGAGGAGGAGGAGGAGGAGGAGGAGGAGGAGGAGGAGGAGGAGGAGGAGGAGGAGGAGGAGGAGGAGGAGGAGGAGGAGGAGGAGGAGGAGGAGGAGGAGGAGGAGGAGGAGGAGGAGGAGGAGGAGGAGGAGGAGGAGGAGGAGGAGGAGGAGGAGGAGGAGATGGTATCGGTAGTGAAACTGGTCAGGGTGGTGATGACGATAATCATGATAATGGTGCTAGTGACGTGGAAAATAATGTTAGCTCCTCTCCGGAAAACAAGGCCAAGTCTTCATCTAGCGAGGACAGTTTGTCTACACCAGTGGAAATGGTGATGAAGAGCACCATGACGATAACAATGCTGAAGTCAAAAGCAATTTTAGTGTCGGGGATGAGGAGATGAATCAGAATTCCCAAGGAATTGAGGAAAACGTCAGAAGTACCATCAGTGAACATGATGATGATGATGACGCAAAGGGTAATGATGATGAAAAAGATGATGATGATGACGATGTCGATGATGGTGACGGAGACGATGACGCGAATAATAAAGGTGAAGCGACAGAGGATCCAAGTCACGGGGAAAGGGAAGATATTTCCGATAAAGAAATCAATTCGTCTAATGGGAGAACCAGTGGAAGTAATGGTGACGGTGACGATGACGATGACAACAATGATGCAGATGAAGACTGTGAATTGAGGATTGAAAAGACCAACAAAGGAAAACGTTGTCCTTATTGCACAAAGTCACTACCAAATAACGAAAAGTTAATCTTACACCTGAAGCGTTTCCATCACATACATGTCAAAAACCGGTATGACTGCAACGTGTGTGGTAAAACATTTGGTAGGCCTGATAATCTCAGAAGGCACCCGCTCAACCATCAGGTCCAACATCACGTGGACTGCCCAATCTGTGGTAAGAAATTCGCCCGTCGTGATTGTTTGGGAAGGCACATAGCTGACGTCCACGAAAGAAAACGGAAGTTGAAACCAGCGGACATGAATCCAATTAAACGAAAGAAAACCAAACATGGTGCGGAAGAGTCAGATGAGGAAGTTCACAACCAAGACAATGACCATGAAGGGGAAAGAGGACAAGATGGTGACGAAAGTGAAGGAAGGAGAGGACGAGATGAAACCGAAGACGGTCAAGGGGGCTCATCAGGTGGTGGTGGTGGTGGTGGTGGTGGTGGTGGTGGTGGTGGTGGTGGTGGTGGTGGTGGTGGTGGTGGTGGTGGTGGTGGTGGTGGTGGTGGTGGTGGTGGTGGTGGTGGTGGTGGTGGTGGTGGTGGTGGTGGTGGTGGTGGTGGTGGTGGTGGTGGTGGTGGTGGTGGTGGTGGTGGTGGTGGTGGTGGTGGTGGTGGTGGTGGTGGTGGTGGTGGTGGTGGTGGTGGTGGTGGTGGTGGTGGTGGTGGTGGTGGTGGTGGTGGTGGTGGTGGTGGTGGTGGTGGTGGTGGTGGTGGTGGTGGTGGTGGTGGTGGTGGTGGTGGTGGTGGTGGTGGTGGTGGTGGTGGTGGTGGTGGTGGTGGTGGTGGTGGTGGTGGTGGTGGTGGTGGTGGTGGTGGTGGTGGTGGTGGTGGTGGTGGTGGTGGTGGTGGTGGTGGTGGTGGTGGTGGTGGTGGTGGTGGTGGTGGTGGTGGTGGTGGTGGTGGTGGTGGTGGTGGTGGTGGTGGTGGTGGTGGTGGTGGTGGTGGTGGTGGTGGTGGTGGTGGTGGTGGTGGTGGTGGTGGTGGTGGTGGTGGTGGTGGTGGTGGTGGTGGTGGTGGTGGTGGTGGTGGTGGTGGTGGTGGTGGTGGTGGTGGTGGTGGTGGTGGTGGTGGTGGTGGTGGTGGTGGTGGTGGTGGTGGTGGTGGTGGTGGTGGTGGTGGTGGTGGTGGTGGTGGTGGTGGTGGTGGTGGTGGTGGTGGTGGTGGTGGTGGTGGTGGTGGTGGTGGTGGTGGTGGTGGTGGTGGTGGTGGTGGTGGTGGTGGTGGTGGTGGTGGTGGTGGTGGTGGTGGTGGTGGTGGTGGTGGTGGTGGTGGTGGTGGTGGTGGTGGTGGTGGTGGTGGTGGTGGTGGTGGTGGTGGTGGTGGTGGTGGTGGTGGTGGTGGTGGTGGTGGTGGTGGTGGTGGTGGTGGTGGTGGTGGTGGTGGTGGTGGTGGTGGTGGTGGTGGTGGTGGTGGTGGTGGTGGTGGTGGTGGTGGTGGTGGTGGTGGTGGTGGTGGTGGTGGTGGTGGTGGTGGTGGTGGTGGTGGTGGTGGTGGTGGTGGTGGTGGTGGTGGTGGTGGTGGTGGTGGTGGCGGTGGCGTCGGCGGTCGTGGAGGAACAGGTGGTGGTAGTGGACAAGGAGGAGCTGCAGGTGATGGTGAGCGAGGAGGATCAGGTGGTGGTGGAAGAGGAGCAGCAGCTGGTGGTGGAGTGGAGGAGGAGATGACAGTGACGAAGGAGACAGTGACGACGAACAAGGAGGTGGAGGAGAAGAACCCGGGAGAGAAGGAGGAAACGAGGTCGAGATCGAGAGTGAGGATGACGATCAAATAAACAGAATGGATGAAGAACAAATAGCAAGTGTATTAGCGGAAGATCCTATAGATCCGGAATTGGGAATGAACGCCGAAGACTATTCTGTGAATGAAGAAGAAAACGAGGAGAGTGATGACGAAGAGGAAGAAGACGATGAGGATGAAATAACTGCCATGTTTAGAAGACACTGGGCCGCAATCCGATCCCATCATCGCACTGGTCAAAGGGTTCAGGATTTTTACAACTTTCGAATAGGAGGAAATGTTGGTCAGGTTGGTGGTGGTATGTACGTGGTTGAAAGACGTCTTCGAGCTATATTCAGTCAACAGAGAAGAGTCTTTAAGATCAACATGAGTTATGGGTACTTTCTTCGTAACCGTGAAACTGGTGAGCTCAGATACTATCACGCGTCTGGTAACAACCATCGATACTTTGAAGTCCCACGAACGATCGGAAACTTAAGGGATCTAGAGAGGTTGATCCAAGATGTTCAGGAAGCCTCGGCTATGGATAACGCCATTAGACAACGTCCTAATACCAAATGGAGCGTGGCCGCTGTGACAAACGTAGCGTTTTATGTCACTAAGATGGACTTCCCAATAGGCGCTGGGGGCATCGTACTACCCGACTTTATTCTGCGCAATCCAGCCATCCGCTCACTGGGTAAGAACCACAAAACAGGGAGACCCTACAAAGACAACCTTTGTTTTTTTTAGATGTCTTGCCCTTCACAGAGGTTGTTCGCCAAGGAATATTGAAAGAGACAGCAAGATCTACTATGAGAAATACTTGGAAAAGACACCACAACCCGCAGGTCCATTTAGAGGAGTTCTCTTGGGTGATATCCCTGGTCTTGAGATACTATTCAAGACTAACATACAAGTGTTTTCTCTTAAGTCTAGGAAGAGCACTACTGATGAAGATAATCAGGCCGATGAAGATGGTGATGAGGCTCTACAGGAATCTGTCCAAGAGGTGAGTGCTGAACTGATTTGGCGATCCATGTCACGACACCCGGATACACTTACGCTGAATTTGTTTGAACGGCACTACTCTCTAGTCACCAACTTGCAGTTATATACCAAGATGTACAGATACTCCAAGTGTGACTCCATCTTCAAGACAGCCTATCACTTAAAACGACACGAGCGGACATGCGAAGCCCATGTCCAACATGTTTTCCCAGGTGGTGCATACGTCTCCCCACGCACCATATTCGATAGGCTAGACGATGAGGACATTGAAATGTGAGACAGTATGCGGTTTTTTCCTCACCGGACCACGTTTGACTTTGAATGCTTCTTCCAAAATGATCCCGATTTGCGGCAGACAGCAAAGATGAAAGTAGAGGCTCAGCATGTCCCACTCAGCGTTAGTATTGCTAGTAATGTTTACTGGATATCAGACATCAAAACATTTCGTAACCAACGGGGACTCCCAGGATCTGGTGAATCGGATGGTAGCATATCTTGAGGAGATCAGTCGCGCTAGCTACGAGGAACTAAATATCTTGTTCGAACCTATCATTGAAGAGTTGAATAGCAAAATTCTAGGGATCCAATCAAAGACATCGTTGAAAGGGAGCGTCCGGAGAAGAAGAACAAGACAGCTCGAACGTCTCAGGCAGGATCTGGAGGATTATCTCACCGTCTTGCCCGTATTGGGCTTCAACTCCAGCCGTTATGATATCAATCTTGTCAGAGAGTTTTTATACCCTGCATTGAGCGGTTCTATTAAGTTTGTCATCAAGAAGGGCAACACCTATCAATGCCTCCAGACCAACTCTTTGAAGTTTCTAGATGTCCTCAATTATCTCGCCCCGGGATATAACTATCGCCAATTTCTGAAGGCTTATGGCGCTGATGTAGGTAAAGGCTTCTTCCCGTACGAGTGGATGGATTCACTCGATAAACTGAATTGCCCGCACTTACCACCACACGAGGCATTTTACAGTAACCTAAAGAGTGAAAACATCACCATCGAGGAATATCATTACTGCGAGGAAGTTTGGAGAAACCATGGGATGACATCCATGCTGGACTTTCTTCATTGGTACAACGACCTCGACGTGACTCCTTTCTTGACTGCCTTAGATAACATGTTCGATTTCTATAAATCACTAGGAATAGATATGTTTAAAGATGCTATTTCCGTCCCAGGCCTTACCCTCAGGTATCTTTTTGACACACTCGCTAAGGCCAACTTCTTCACGCTATTCAAGGAGCAACACAAAGAGCTCTATTACAAGATGAGGGCCAACATAGTTGGTGGACCGTCGGTTGTTTTTCATCGATACCACGAAGCAGGGGTTACCAACATTTAGGACGGCCCAACAGAGTGCAAGGAGATAGTAGGCTTCGATGCCAATGCTTTATACCTCTGGGCATTGATGCAAGACATGCCAACCGGACATAGGAGATGTTCAACTGATTTCAGGCCGGAACATGCATACGCGCACGGTGAAACTGCTGTTGCATGGTTGGATTGGATTGCAGAGAGCACCGAGACGGTCATTCAGCATCAATTCAACAAGCATGAAAAGAAGATAGGTCCCCGTCAGATCCCCGTAGATGGATATTGTCGCACCAACAATACTGTCTACCAATTTCATGGGTGTTATTTCCATGGTCACCAGTGTGCTGTTTATAAGAAAATATGGAATGCTACCCGAAAGTGCTCGATGTCTGATCTCCGACAAGAAACATCTGACATGTCCACTTATATCAAGGACGAGGGTTATAACCTTATCGAGATGTACGAGTGTCAATGGCTGGACATCCAACGTACCAATCCTGAAGTGAAGGCATCTGTGACGAAGAATCATTGTCCGCTGCGTCACAAGAGGTTCATGACGGTCGACAATGTCGTGGACGCTGTGCTTCACGATAAGCTGTTCGGAGTAGTAGAATGTGACATTCAAGTGCCGGCACATTTGATAGACCACTTTAGCGAGATGCCACCGATCTTCAAAAACTGTGACGTCTCCAAAGAGGACATCGGGCCGCACATGAAAGCCTTCACCGAAGAACGTGGCATCTTAAACCAACCACGAAGAACGCTCATTGGTAGCATGAACATGATGAAGGGAGACAAAATAATGCTGATCACTCCTTTGATTAAATGGTATATTCAACACGGCTTGGTGATTACAGACGTTCACAATGTCATCGAATATAGACCCAATCCTTGCTTCGTGGACTTTGGCAACACCGTGGTGAATGCACGGCGGGCAGGTGACAGCGAT
Source organism: Ophiura sarsii (assembly GCA_035610835.1). Classification (NCBI taxonomy): domain Eukaryota; kingdom Metazoa; phylum Echinodermata; class Ophiuroidea; order Amphilepidida; family Ophiuridae; genus Ophiura; species Ophiura sarsii. Next base: position 92,564,877 of record CM069442.1, on the reverse strand, counting down.
CCCACACAAGCAGTCATCGCAGAAACAATGAAGCTGATTGGCAATTCAGCCTACGGGAAAACGATCACAAACAAGGAGAAGTTCAGAGATTATAAATGTAAAGTTTTAGATTGTTTAACTTTAGATGTATCTATTTTACTTTTACTTCATATGTAATTATTCACAATAACACATTTTAAAAACAAAATAATATTTTTTTTAGAAATATTTCAGTTCATAACAGATTAAATGAAAAGAGTTTATATAAAGTCCGGCTATTTCTTGCTGGCAGAGACACTTATTGTTCTAGTGTTCATTTCAATCTAAAAATGGCTGAAGTTGGCAATGTCGGGAATGCGTTGGTTGATGAAAAGAGAAACATTTCTCATACAGCCATAGCTACTGGGGATAACTGTAATAGGATCCTCTTCAAATTCATCCAATATACCCTCAATCAAATGAAAGGGGGTTATAGGTAGATATGTGGCATTGATGTTTAGGTGGCGTAGTAAATCCAGGTAGACGCCTACTACAGCAGGTACATTCAATCGATGACGGGCAGAAGCCAGATGCCACATTAACACCTCGTCGTCATCAACTTTGGTGGGATACCCAAGGCACCGGTGATCTTTTTGGGAGGGCCAGTCCTCATCACACCCCTCACAAGGTCCAGTCTGACAGTGTAGGCGGAAGCATTCCCAGGATAGGCGTAGAAGGATCTTGGCGACCACGTTATGGAAAAGATCTGTCATTCGAAGCATACTTTCTTCAAGACCTAGAGAAGAATGGAGAACGAATGATGACTATGAGAATATGTTGCACGGTAGATTGAATAAACACAGACGTTCTACCAACTAAATTCCCATGAAGTATATCCCAGTCGCACAATCGGTCATGGTCATGGTGTCCCCTGTTCAATGGTATGGTCGGAATCGACAATGTCTATGTGTAAGTCCTTTGCCTGAAGGTAACATAAATACAATGTTCAACGTCAATGACTATTTTTGTCTAGCAAATGAAGTCAAAAGTAACGTGCACTTGATGTATTGCTCAAAAGTACATACCAAATCGCACCAGACTCCCCCCTGTTCGAGCTTTTAAACCATCTATACTTAAATCATGAAATATATCAGTATGCTCAACTTCTTTCGTGCATTGATAAAAACCAAAATATTTATTGGCAATGAAGACTGCTTTTCGATAACATTTTGGTCAAAAGTATACACCAGATCGTACCAAATGAGTTCGAAAATTGATTTTTTTTCTACTTCTGAGGGGGGGCACGTCACCGTCGAGATGCCATATTGATGATATGAGGATCCAAACCATGCACGTCACAGGGGAATATGCCATTGACGATATGAGGATCCATACCATGCACGTCACAGGCAAGTTGACAGCCTTGTCGGTTCACTTTTATTTGTGTGTTTAACATTTCCTAATACCGCAATGGAAATAATTGTAACACTGTATCCCGAAATGATTAAGGTGTCCCAAATTGCCCCCCCCCCACCCCCCCCCCCCCCCCCCCCCCCCCCCACCCCTCGCCGGCCGTGAATTTATAAACCGTAACAAACTATTGGCCCGGTTGAGTCCGGGGTTGAGTTGGGGGGAGGGGAGGTTCCTATATAGGCCTACATGTAGTACAGCACTCCTCTGGCGTCAATTCAAGTGCGTGGGCGTATCATATGTTGTTGAGTTGATGAAGCCACGCGCAGAGGGAAATGGGGGCAATTTGAGACACCTTAATCATTTCGGGATACAGTGTTTACAATTATTTCATTGAGGTATTAGGAAATGTTAAACACACAATAAGACAACCCAAAGTACATTTTCACAAAGCTTTGTGCTATTTTGATGTTTGAAAGATATTTAAAAATCACATTTTCTCTTTTTTTAATTTGTCCCACTTTGCCCCTCATTTTGGGGCATAATGGGACACGCTCACAAACTGAATATGGGGTAAAATGGGACATTGTTTGGCATCAATAAATTATGTTTTATGCATATTTTTTGGATTATCTGGTGTTACATACATTTGTGTGCAAAGAGTTAATTATTCAAATCAACTATGTAGTGAAACAACAATGATATAGCTATATTGCATTTTAACGTGGACACAGTTTGTGTCAATACACCATCAAAGCTATATATAAAATATTCAATCATTAACTTTGTTTAGTCCTACCTTTAGGACTACTCTATCTATAATCCTAGAAAAATTGCTCCCCATCCGAGAACCGACCAACCCGAGAACCGAACCCGTGGAGTAGTCCTACAGATTTGGCACTATACCCCCCCCCCCCCCCCACTGTGCATAAGAGCCAGTCACCGACATGACATCATACACACATGATGTAACACTCCATATATGGACCATCACATTTATCAAGGAAGACGCGCGCGATATACATAAAGTCGCGCGCGATATACATAAAGTCGCGCGCGATATACATAAAGTCGCGCGCGTGGTGAAATAGGACGCAGTGATCGTCACGATTTTAGGTAAACAACTTAATTAAACAGTATTTCAGCACTATACTCTGTTTGGCCATCTCGAGACAGTGACGTAACCGCGTATTCTACTAATTGCATCACATAACGCGCGCGAATAATCGCGGCGCTGGCGTACAAACACGAGCGTTGAAAGGCGGAAGATACACACGCGTGCGTAACTGTTCAGTTACGTCACTGTCTCGAGATGGCCAAACAGAGTATAGTTTGTGGTTTTATATCAACTAATGAGACTTATGTTGTTATGCGAAGCCGGTTGTAGCTATTTCTATTATTTGTATCCTATTTCCAGGGGGCACTACACTAAATCCTTGCGCGTTTGGTGTATGGTTCGGAGAAATAGTACCTATATCAATTTGATCATCGTCACAGGGGAAGCAAATAGAAGTAAATCTTGCTTATTTTTTATGAAAAAGATAGAATAGAACCTCAGCATTGCTAATGTGGTCAAAAATCGTCGGAATCGAATACGCACGGGAGCCTAGGCTGCGGAAGGATATCGTTGCCGGAACCGGTGAGGAAGCGAAAATATCGGTTTAAAATGGTGAGGGCGCTGTTTAGGTGCCCGTAGCGAAAAATTTCATCTAGATGGGTCAAGAAAAATCAAGTTTAAAATAAAATTCAACACATATCTAATAAATTCATGCGAAATAAAAACTTCCATCATTGTTACGTGGGGTAAAAATACGGTCTTGAAAAAGGGCCGAAACGCGTGTATTTCAATGGGGGAGGTATTTAGTGGTGTGCCCCCTTCCATGTCATAAAGGGAATTTTACATGCGTTTTCGGCAATTTTGGAATGGTTTTAGATTTACATCCGGGTCTAAGGGACCGTTCATTATTTATGATGGGGGGTGGGGGTGGTTGGGACAAATTTGAGACTCGTATGTCAAAATTACTTAACCCCCCCCCCCCCCTTACAGCTAAAACTGAAAATTACATGACCGCCCCCCCCCCCCCCCCACTGCTAACCAGTATATTTTTACCCCCCCCCCCCCCCCCCCCCCCCCCCTCCCCGAAAAAAATCAACTTGTCACATACTTAACATGCTTAAGGGGACTGTCTATACATTGGAATTTTGTTCACGGATACGTTGACAAATTCTGTTTGTGCACTATCTGAACGGCCAATAATTGTATGATGCCCCTTCTTCATTGTGTGAAATTAGTAATGGCGAGCGTAGCGAGCCGGAACTTTTGTCATATTTATACATTTTGGGTGGTTTTGTGAGTCTTTTGTAACCCTGACAAATTAGTACATTCTGGGCAGAAACGTAAAAAAATATAATCCAGTGAAACGTTCTACGTACTTTTGTGAGCATTGGTGCAAAGCTGAGACGAGGTGAAAAGCATGCAATAAATTACATTTGTTTTAAATCATAAAATTGGATTTTGTAACATACAAAGAATGGAAATAAACTGTCAGGTCTGCGCGACAACTTTAGTAAAACTCTAGTAAAATCACTCTAAAACCATGATTTTTAGTAATTAGGAATCGTATCGCTCTGTAACCATGGTAACTCAGAATATATTTATGATTTATGATCAGAAATGTAAATCTGCAAGAAAATCTACTTTCTAAAAAGATCATGAATGTCGCCCCCTGGAAAAGATCACATAATATGCCTTTTAACGTGTTTTAGACACCCTGTGGCTCTAATTTCTCGAACATTGATGATAAGGCCTAGCTATATAGATGTTTTTCCAACAGATCGTCCAAGGCACAGAAAAGATTTGCTGTCCAGAAGTAGTCTCATAGTAAATGTCTTTGAAGTCGATAGGTTTTAAGAAAATATGCGCGAAGCGCAGAAAAAAAGGCATTTACACTCCAAAATAGCCTCTAAATCACCACAATCACCACCATCTTTATATTAAAAAAAAATTAACACAACCCCCCCCCCCTGTTTAAGAATAAAAAGTTACATAACCCCCCCCCCCCCCCCTATTTCAACATATGAAAGTTACATGACCCCCCTATAGTTTACCCCGCCCCCCCACCATAAATAATGAACGCCCAGCTAACCATATTACGTTGTTAGAACGTCGTGGCAAGGTTTCACTTTCGTTCTTGGAACGTTATGATTAAAAGTTCAAAGAACGTTGTGAACGTGATCCAACGTTAGGAGAACGTTTATTTGTCGACACATTTTTACGTTGTATGAACGTTAGTCATGAACGTTTTCACAACGTTATCACAACGTCCTAAACGTTTAAAACACTTTCTTGAAATTCTGTTAGTTATACCATTACGTCCAAATGACGTTTTTATACTGTCTTTATTACGTTATCGGAACGTCGTGACAACGTTCATGGAACGTTGCGATCTAACGTTAGAAGAACGTTTATTTGTCGACACATTTTTACGTTGTTTGAACGTTAGTAATGAACGTTTTCACAACGTTATAACAACGTCCCAAACGTTTAAAAAACTTCTGTTAGTTATACCATTACGTCCAAATGACGTTTTTATAACCTATTTATTACGTTGTTGGAACGTCGTGACAACGTTTCACTTTCGTTCTTGGAACGTTATGATTAAACGTTCAAAAAACGTTTATTTGTCGACACATTTTTATGTTGTATGAACGTTAGTCTTGAACGTTTTCACAACGTTATCCCAAACGTGTAAAAAACTTTCATCAAATTCGGTTAGTTACACCATGGCAACCAGGGAATGGTAGTGGTATTATAGAGGGATGGGGCGGGCATTGACCTTTTCATGTGTACTATGTTCTTGCTCAATGTATATGGCATTAGTGAACAATGACTTGCCTTTAGCTATACATATGAGAACTTACGTATACAGATCAAAATGCTTTCTATGGTGTTAAAAGCTGTTAAATGTATGTATCGACTTAAATTTTTAAAAAAATATAGGTTTAAATAAATAAAAGTTGCAAATTAGCTCATTACCATAATTTAAAGGTTACAAACGAGCACCGGTGCTAATTTTTGTACCATTGAAATTATGCTAATGAGCTATTTCCACAATTTACTCGACTCATGTAAGGCCAGGTAAAATATGCAAATTAGCGATTACAGCCCAGGTAACATAATTTGGTTGTGTAAACGTTATATGAACGTTATATGAACGTCGTGATGAAGCCAGATTCTTTTCAAGCTTAAAAGACATAAATAAATATATTCCACATAAATTATACAGGTATTTTGTCATGAGTTCAAGTTCTATACTCTTTTTCCATGTGCAATACCCACGAGGAACGAATTCGATTCAAACTTTAACGGATTTACACGCTTAGAAAAGAGCATATTGCGCTTCTTACAAGTTCGTAATCATAGTTGTAATTAATGCAAATTGGACCAAGCCGATTTGCTTCCTCATGTTTGCTGAAGCATATCTCCCGTTCTAAATAACCAATTGGAACGCAATAAAATGCAAATGAAAGCTTATTTACTCAGCTTTCATAATACATCAAGATTAGACCCGTGTGTTCCTGTCCTTTTAAGATATCTTATGTGCCCAGAGTGTTAACATTTTTTGGGTCACCCTGTATACGCCTAGATTAGTACATCAAATTTGTAATGCCAAATTGTTTTGTATTAAAATTTTGATTCGTAATAAACCTTTTTAAATAAAATGTAATTCATTATTTAATTAGTCCATGGAAACGTGAGCAAAATGTTTTCTGAACGTTGCAGTTAAGTTCTAGTTTGGTTGCACTTAGGTTGTGGTTAGGTTGTCATTAAAACGTTTCTACAACGTTATTATAACGTTGCGGTTTGGGTGTGATTTGGTTGTTTTAGGTTGGTCAATGGAACGTGAGCAAAAAGTTCTCTGAACGTTGCAGTTAAGTTCTAGTTTGGTTGCGCTTAGGTTGTGGTTAGGTTGTCATAAAAACGTTTCTACAACGTTATTATAACGTTGCGGTTTGGGTGTGATTTGGTTGTTTTAGGTTGGTCCGTTGAAACGTGAGCAAAACGTTCTCTGAACGTTGCAGTTAAGTTCTAGTTTGGTTGCACTTAGGTTGTGGTTAGGTTGTCATTAAAACGTTTCTACAACGTTATATATAACGTTGCGGTTTGGGTGTGATTTGGTTGTTTTAGGTTGGTCCGTTGAAACGTGAGCAAAACGTTCTCTGAACGTTGCAGTTAAGTTCTAGTTTGGTTGCACTTAGGTTGTGGTTAGGTTGTCATTACAACGTTTCTACAACGTTATATATAACGTTGCGGTTTGGGTGTGATTTGGTACTTAAAACAAACAACCCGCAACGTTATAATAACGCTGTAAGAACGTATTTAATGACAACCTAACCAGAACCTTAGTGCAACCAAACTAGAACTTAAACTACAACGTTCAGGGAACATCCTTTTCACGTTTAAAGGATTAAACTAAAACAACCAACTATTTGAGTGTTACGTTGTTAAAACATTATGTAAACGTTTCCGATGATCAACATGCAACGTTCAGAGAACGTTTTAATCACGTTTCCAAGAACCAACCTAAAACAAACAAACCGCAACGTCATAATAACGTTGTCAGTTGTAAGAACGTTTATAATGACAACCTAACCACAACCTAAGTGCAACCAAACTATAACTAAACTTTAACGTTCAGAGAACGTTTTGCTCACGTTTCAACGGACCAACTTAAAACAACCAAATCACAACCAAACCGTAACGTTATAAAAACGTTGTTAAAACGTTTTAAATGACGCAACCTAACTGCAACCTAGGTGCAACGTTGCGGAAACGTTCTGTGTTTGCTGGGCGGTTCCTAATGGGGTCGTCCAAAATTATCGCCATTTTCACTTACGTACAGAGCGTACGCAACTTTTACCCCCCCCCCCCCCCCCCTCAAGTTACGTACGCAATAAATGGCGAAATTTTCATGGCTTGATATACCCTCATGTTTGATTAAAGACAAATTGCCGTATACAACATAAGAAACTGTACGGTACACAATAGAGAAAAATAAACTTATTGTATATCTCTGGTGGTGTCTGCTGTTCTTTTCTTTGGTAAAAGTTATCATTTTCTGTGATAACTATTTGAAGAGGTATTTTGCAAAAGGGCTATGGTGCATTTTTTCAAAAAATGAGTTTGATATAGAAATGTATAGGGACAAATCATCTGTTTCAAGGGAACAAAGTCATTTTTTTCAAAAAGACCTACATCTCATTGTAAACAGCCATTGAAATTGTTGTTTTGTTGCAAAAGGGCCTGTATCCAGAATTATATCGGGATACAGGCCCTTTTGCAACAAAACAACAACTTCAATGGCTGTTTACAATGAGATGTAGGTATTTTTGAAAAAAATGACTTTATTTCCTTGAAACATATGATTGTGACCTATACATTTCAATATCAAACTTATTTATTTTCAATGATTAAAATAAATGAATTTTTGTGTGTGGTATTTTTTCTTTATGTACAAACAGATGGAGTTTTGTTGCAAAAGGGCCTACATCCAAATTTTCAAAAAATGTAAACATGATTTTAAAAATAAATAAAACTAGCACATTTAAAATTTATATCAATTTCAATTAGTATGTAGTGTACCTCGTTCATAATCCATTCAGTTTTTCAATTGCTCAACTTGAATATTTAGAAACAGTTTTTTGACTTTTTCTCAATAAGAGCCAAAGTGGATGTAGGCCCTTTTGCAAAATACCTCTTCATTTATCAAAAATTATCAAGATATTTTGAAGCAAATGGCACATGTATTAAATGCTTTTAAATACAGAAATGATAAACAACAACACTAGGAACTTGAGCCATGGATTGTTTTAAAAACACAGAAACAGAAATGACAGTGAAGCGACAAGATTATTATGGCAAAAGAAATTTTCGCGTAGCGTGCGAAAAATGTTTGACATTCCCAATTTTTGCTATGATCGAGGTACATTTTGGCTCTAAACAAGCTTATAGCAAAACTATTGCATTTTGGAGACACATGTGCGCATAGCGCACGAAAAATTCCATATATTCTTTTATTTTGTACTTTAAAAAAAATCCTGCCTCTCAAGATCGCCATTTAAGTTACGTACACTCTTAGAAGGTCAGGATCAAATACATGAGTAGATTTCCGGCTCACTTTGTTTTGATCCTTTAAGGATCATTTTCGGATCGTTTTGATCCGTTTCCAGATAGATTTCAACAAACGGATCAAATTCACCTTGATCAACTTTGATCTGATTTCCGGATCAATTCGATGAAACAGTTCATTGGTCAATGAGTGACTGACGTCACTCTTTCGCAAACCGATAGACGACAAGCAGACGATCTTTTGAATTCGGTCGCCACAGTTGAAACAAGGGTGAAATACCGCGGTAAGTCTAATCTGTAAAATGTTACATGATTTTGTCGGTAAAGTAGTTCTATTTTTTATGTTTGAACATGCTCTATTCTTGTGAACAAATTTCTTGTACCTGACCAGTGCCATCAGTACGATTTTCGGTCAAAATGCTCCTCACAAAATGTCACGATCACTGCGATGTACTAGGCCTACACGATGTAGTAAGCTTACTGCACTCGATATATAGTCTGCAGTGTGCACCCGGGGGTGGGGGCACTCAATCAATATTAGGTTTCACACCAGGCTCCATCAAAAATACCCCCCTTTTTTTGGCCCGGTGTCACCGAAAGACCCTTGCATGCATGCTTGTTTTTACAATCTGTCACCCGATGACCCCCTATGTTTTCACTTTTTCTTTGATTCAGTTTGATCCTGGAGTAGGATCATAAGCTACAGGTACATCCGATTAAGGATCATTATTTTGATCCGTTTCAGTATCATTTGACAGAAATATTTGATCCCATTTCGGATCAAACTTTTTGATCCTGCTTGTCGGATCACTTTGATCCGGAAAGGGTAAGCTCATATGTGATACCGCTTCTGGATCAAAATTGATCCTTTTCGTCTCATATTTGATCCTGACCTTCTAAGAGTGTACGGTTGGGGTATATTTCGACCCCTTCCCCCCTGTTACGTACGCTTTACGTAACTGAAAATGGCGAAAATTATGGACGACCCCTAAGTGGATTTTGTTTTAGACCACATTAGACCACTTGGCTGAATCATCGTTGTGACGACCACTATGTGGGAACGCAACTTTCAAGTGGGTGCCGTGCTGCATTTTGGGGACACATTTATGCGTGCGTAGCGCGCGAAAAATTTTCATCTGTGTACTTTTGATCATCATAATTCCATGATTCCTGTGGTCAAATGAACCGACAGTGCCAATCTCAACCGACACGACGTCAAACTCTGGCGACGCCACTGTTGGCCAAACTTTTTTGACCGCCCCTACCCATAACTTTTTAGTCCCCCCTTTTTTTTCAACGTGAAACTTTTTAGACCCCCACCCCCCCCCCCCCCTCCCCCACCCCCGGTTTGGCCACCCCCCCCCCCACCCCCCGCCCCCACCAAAGTATTTCTGAACACCCCCTTAACAGGTTTGTACCAACATCGGTAGTATGCGTCGTTCTTAAAGATAACACACTATGAATACCCCTGTGAAGGGTATATACAGAATTACTCCGTTTGGTTTTATTCCTTTAGCATTCGCCTTTATTACCTAAAACGTACAAACATTTACAACAGTAAACAACAGAAAATACAAAAAGCCCACATAAGTTATAAATTAATACATGTTATCAATACTACGGTATAACGTCAGGATAAGAGAATCTGGATTATGTTTAAGGCTTGGGGACCTGGTTTTGAGTGAATCTTAAGCTCTATTTTTTGTCAATTATTTTTGATTTTTGGTGGACGTATAATTTCATGTAGGGCCCTTTCGAGGTATATAGGCCTAATACATATATCAATACAATCAAGAAGGGCTGAAACTGGAGCTGGACATCTATCAGAACAAATAAATGGTTAACTGCAAATAAAATACATCAATCTAAAGTAAATTACCAGTAATTATTAAATGAACAAATGACAATAATTCAATAGTAAATGTTGGTGTAATTTGATTTTGATAATTAAATAATAAATGTTATTATATACACACATTTTAAACCATATCCATTGTTTAACACATTTAGGTTAGAATTTTCATTCATTTAAAAATATATATAATATATAAATAGCAAATTGTTCACTACAGTTCAGAAAATTAAATCCCTCCAAATGTCGGGCCAAAGATAACTAATATTACTCTTTTGAGGGCACATTCGCGCATAGCACGAGAAAAATTGCTGTATTTATACATCTGACCGTCATAGGCCTATGAAATCTGGCTATATCATGATGATTTTTTTTAAAACAAATTTTAACCACTCTCGCGCCACTTTAGGATGCCTTGATGCGCCACAAGTGACGCGCGCGCGCGCCACCAGTCATGTTGCATCATGGGATTGTACCAGCTTTCCGGCACAGATTTGTCCAAAACTGTAGGGCCACTCTTTTGACTCGGCTGGAGGATGGCTGACTCAGTGTTTCTATATTCTATCTTAGTATAGTATTTCCCTGGATAGTGACCCTACGAGGAGGGCTAACTTTGTTGCAAACAATTATTTTATTCACATGTAAGTCAGTCTTATAACACCAATTTGATTGTATTTAAAATAAAACACCTTAAAACGGTGAAAAATGAAAGGATGGTTATTAAGGCTGTTATATTCCATAACAAGTCAGTCTTATAAAACCAATTAATTGTATATGAAATGCAATCCAATAAAAGTGTCCCATTAAACCCCGTGTCCCAATTTACCCCAGTGTACCCTACGTGTCAATTGAATTGCGATTGTTTCTGAGTATCCTTGATCGGATACTAATCGATTTGTAGGAGGTGTTTACTTGATAGTATACAAATACGTACACGCACGGTAGAGGGGAAATAGGATAATCTCTGTCATCATCTTCCACAATTGAAGAGTTTTGTTGCAAAAGGGCCACTAGACCACCCCGACATGTTACTCATTTTGCATTAGTGAATTTGTATTGACAAGTCCATGGAATTAATCAAATTATTGTATATGGCTGTGTTCATTACTGTTTCTATGACTTGGATTAGTGCATCCATGCACGCCAATTGAGGCAACAACCAATACAAGCCACATTCCACATAATGCATAGCCATCCATGCAATAATGTAAAATTAGTAAAAAGGCAGAAGTGGATGTAGGCCCTTTTGCAAAACAGCTCTTCAATAATTATTAAAACAAGTTTATGAACAACCCAACTCAAGATCTGGATACCCTCTCATTTCCCGTACCGCCTGCAGCAAGAAAAAAAAGTGCACCGTACTGCCCTCTTTTGACGAAAACTTGCCACGTATTAGCAAAATGGCGTTTGGATTGTATTCTTTGCTCGAAGCTGCTTTGCTGTGTATTAATGCAATTGCTGTATTACACGAAGAAAGATTCCTTTCAAAAGGTGTGTACATTAAAGCTTCGGTAGATAGGTTCAGATTTAGCGATACAATTTTGAATTTAAAATCGCAAAACTCGTGTATGAAGCACTAACAGTTCTGGATTCAAACTGCAAAACTGTGGAATTTTGATCCATTTTTTGTCTTACTCTTAGGTAGGGATGTTCATATTTTTTTTAGAAATGTTAAATTTAAATGTTATTAGTATTGATGGAAAGATCATGTAATCCCCTTTAAAATGAGTGCTTGATGAGTTAACTAGGTTAAGTATAAGTGAAGTTATGGAGCAAAATCATGTGCTGTAAAATTGATGGTTTTTATAACAGCGTTTCAATGCCCAAAGTAGCCCAAAAGACCCCAAACCAAACCTTGCTATTCACTATACCGTAGTTTACAAGTACATTGTTACAAATTGTTATGTATTCCCCTACCCCAAACATAAATCCTACTGAATAGTTATAGAATAAAAAACCAAATATTAAAATATAATTGGAAGATTTAAAAGTATTTGTTGGGCTTTTACACCTTCCCAGACACCCTTCCACCTCCCCAGACCCCCTTCCACCTCCCCAGACCCCCTTCCACCTCCCCGGGTCCCCTCTTCCCCAACCCCACGCCCATAAAACTAAACAAATATAAAACAAAACAAGTCCTGACTGCGCGATCTTGAAAGCACATGCTCCTGATCAACAGATTCATCAACACGGCAATACCGTTTTGCCGGCAAACATGCGCCAATCCATTTCGCCCAACACCGAAAAGAGACGCGTACATCGGGTAACACGCATGGATTCAGACCAATTTAGCTTCTAACCGCGTCAAGTTTAGGAAAAACGATGGACATCTTTAGTTAAAATATAGTATCAGGATGCAACAACCGGTTGTAAAAGTGGTTTTGTTTCAGGTAGTAAAAAGATATTTGAGAAATTGATTCGTGACATGGATGTCAAATTCGGAAGGGTTGCGACTGGTTTAGCATGCCCGATTTACAATCAAAATTACTTTATTAAATCGGCTATATTCTGGAATAAGATCGGTTTAATCGTCTCTCGGAAGGGTTATTAATATTAAATATGAACGTATTTCGACTAGAAAGTACAAAATATTCAACTTGCCTTCATTTAAAACCAGGCCTCGTACACCCGTGAGAGACACCGTATTTGACGTAGCAACACTTGTCAACATTTTCAACATTTTGGTATACGGTGAAGGGCGCCGCTCGAAAATACGAAACTGGACAACCCTATCTTAGGCTATGTACATGTACTTCCTCAATCAGTCACTGAAATTAAGGTAGGGATACGTGTGACTTAGCGTGGCAGCCAGTATCTGATCTTTATTAATCCTTGCAAGTTACAGCCCTGAACACCATGAAATCCCATTTGAAAACTATGCTGGCACTGGCAGCACGTGTCGCCTCAGCTCAGTCTATCTCGCCGGCGTAGTACAGGAAACCCATACGTTGGTGGTTTTGTTGTTGTTTTTTTCCCCCTACCAACGTATGGGGAAATTGTATTGCTAGAAACTGTCAATTTGATTTGCTGTACAAAGTGAATGGTGTGGCTCTCGAATGATTGGTGGGGAATTACAGCAAAAATGCATTCCCGTTGATTTTCATACTAGCTAGGCACCTTCATAAAGTCCTCATCTTTCTTTCCAGCCACTTTTAAAACATGAAAATGCTAAATTATTCCATATTTAATCACAATTCGCCGCCGTGTAAACGCAATGGCAGAATTTTTTTGAGACATTTCGCGAATATCCCAGTTTTTCCCAGTAGGCAACGCGGTCCAGATTTAGTCTCGTCCCCCATCGCAAAGTAACAAACGTCTATATACGCTACGCCCATCACTTACGAACTTACGAATGTATTAAAACGAGTCTATTTATTAATTAAACATGGCGCCGATTTCGATAAACATCGCTAGTGCCGTTAAGTGAATGGGCTTAGAATTTCACCTTAAATTTCAAGGGAATAGACTAATAGTGCATTTGTACAAAATGTTAAACGAATGGCAAGATAGATGAGAAAGAGTAGATAAGAACAAGCACAAAGAAGTGTGTTTTTGAGCTCTGGTAAGCGATACAGAAATTACCACTAAAATCATATTTAGAAGGAGTCAAAATTTAGGATGGGGACAGATAGTGAAACATGCAAAATACCCTATGATGAATAATACCAACTGATGACAAATATCACTAAGTATGATTTGTTGTACTAATCTCGCCGGGCGCGGACGGACGGCGGGTGATAAATAAATGCGCACGGAATGGAGTTCCTTTTACCCCACTAACGGCACTTACACTACTGTGTGCAGGATTTCACCAACATAAATTATGCAAATCGGCAGAAATGGGAACAGCGCCACTCATTATATGACGTCATACGCGTCATCCCTGTCTGTTCTGGATTTTTTTTTTATTGACCGAACTACATTGTAGTCTTCTTCCCAAAGCTGGGTTTTTGCTCATTAAAAAAACTGTGGGATCGTAAGGTGTCAAAACAACTGCGGAAACGACTACGGATCGATCTATCAAGAACATAGCAGTTTATCCTGTGAAGAAATGTCCTTCGGTTGTGAAAATATCGGAGTTTTTCCACTGCGTTTTTTTCAAAATTTGCGATCTCACGTAGGTAAAATTGACATAAATCGGTTTGTATCCTGTCATAGTTTATTGAGAGTTTGCGTTTTTTGCCCGGCTATACAAGAAAGTGTACGGGGGGCGACGGCGGCGTGTACGGGTGTGTAGCGGGGATGTACATACACAAAAATTGCATCTGCGCATGCTCCTGTCGCGATCGAAATCCAACAGGGTGAGTTTTATAAGTGTACCCTATTAACACTGCATGTCTTCAATGGGGACTTTTAAAGAACGACCCATACACTTACACAGTGAGGAATACAGTGGTAGGGTATTCTAAAGCTTACCCCACGGAATTGTTAATTGCAGGCGCATGACCCCCTGGCCGAGTGGACTAAGACACGGTCATCCACGCTGAAGGATCGAATCCTGTCGTCAGCAAGTCCGTTTTTTCCCGCTAAATTTTGCCCATTTCCACCCCCCGGATATGTTTTTCAACATTTCCATCCCAAAAGTGTTAGGGTTAAGGCACAGTGGTTAAGGGTACTGTACTGTAGGTGAACATGTATTTGTATTTATTTTTTGTATTTATCTATTTGGGCCTTACGAGTCTACGACCCTGGATAACCCAAGAAAGCCTCGTTGAAGCTTATTTCTATTGGGGTCCGTTAGATGTGTGTACAGCTACAGACCGGGATGATCCCCTACTCTTTACTAAAGAGTCTGTAATCTTATAACGTGCTCGGGTATTGCTCTTCTGATGCACAGGACCACCATTTTATGTGACTTCCGAACCACTGATTTTTGCTACCATTAGGAAATCGTCACAATCACTTCGCTTCATTTACCAGGCTATCCGACACGGCGCACACATTGTTTCAGCACTTAGATTGTAATATCCCCTAACAACTCCCCAACCTCGCTTGGGTCGATGAGGCAATTGAGACTAAGTACCTTGCCCAAGGATACAAACATGTTGGCTGTAGTGGGGCTAGAACTCACAACCTTTGCATTGTGAGACCGGCATGAACATGAACGCAACTAGTGCGTTTTTTTGCATCCAATGCAATGTGTGACGCGTGCATTCTATTACTTCTTAATTATTGTCTTAAAATTAAATAATTAATTAGTAGAGGAAACCCATACGTTGGCATTTTTTTTTTCTTTTTTCCCCCCACCAACGTATGGGGAAATTGTATTGCTAGAAATGGTCAATTTGATTTGTGTACTAAGTGAATGGTAGCACGTTTCAATGATATGAGGGGAATTACAGCAAAACAACATTCCCGTTGATTTTCGTAACTAGCTACACACCTTCATAAAGACCTCTTTTTTTCAGCCTCTATGAAATTGCTAAATTATTCCATATTTAACCATAATTCTCCGCCGTGTAACGCAATGGCAGAATTAGTTTTCAGACTTTCTTGCTATCCCATCATGCAATATGCAGTCTAGATTTAATCTCGTCCCCCATCGCAAAATAACAAATGTCTACAATGCATGTACGCACATCCCTTACGAGCTGGGAATGTTTTAAAACGAGTCTATTAATCAAATCAAGTCGCCAGTTTCGATAATAATCACTAGTGCCGTTGAAGTGAATTGGCTAAGAATTTCACCTTAAATTTCAAGGGAATATTGCATTTGAACACAATTTTAAACGAATGGAAAGATAGATGAGAAAAAGTAGATAAGAACAAGCACAAAGAAGTGTGTATTTGAGCTCTGGTAAGCGATACAGAAGTTACCACAAAATCATATTTAGAACTTTGAAGGAGTCATACTTAGGATGGGGACAGATAGTGAAACATGCAAAATACCATGATGAATATTTATACCAACTGATGACAAATTACACTAAGTATGACTTGTTGTACTAATAATGAATTAAGACTTCTTTCTATAATCAAAACAAACAATTGTCGATCAGAGCGTCGTGATCTGAGCGCTCGCCGCTTGTGTTCAGGTTTAACGCAGTCTTGCGACGCACTGCATTCCAAAACAACAGGCGCACAATGCTGTCGTGGTCACGCAGATGTTGCACACGCCAGGGAATGATTTGAAAAGATCAACAATTATTTTTTTTGATTTATTGATTATAATAGTTTTGTTTTGTTATTCTACAAAAAACTCGTGTGCGTATTACTATTAGTATTATTCCACCGAAACAGCAATTTTCCAAATCTGTGATCTGACGAAAATTTTGAGATATCGTTTGTCAAAATCTGAGCATGTTCAAATTATGACTCCCTAAAGCAAAGGTCAACGACCTTTTCACGTTTTGCTCAATATCTCAGTAACCACACATCGGAAGTGGGGCAAACTATACATTTTTTAGAATCCTTGTGCTCAGACAAACAATTTGGTATGCTTGTCAGCTTAATTGAAGCAATTTTTGAAGGAGCACATCACTAAGTCGGTCCCCATTGACTTTACACGCTACGTACTACGAATTCAAATCGCTGTAAATTCATTTGTCTAGTACTTAGATCTCTGAATTTTTGATATGTTATAGGACTATCCCTGTCCTTTGACATATCTTAATATGAACTGAGATACGCCGTCAAGATTGTTTGCTAGAAGTCGGCGAAATTAAATGGTATGATTACGCGAGTCAATATTCGGTTATTACCCGTTCACCGACCATGTGTGTAAATTGTCCCGTTACTTATATTTTAGCTAAAATCATCGAATTTTCTGTTCTAAACATTAAATATATAATTCATAAAATCCATAAACACAAATTTGATATCATTACCTGTAAAATTAATGCTAATTTTGCACATTCATTTGGTCAAAAGGAACTATTACTGTACTCAAGTCTTGCCGGAAGTGCCGTGCAAAACCGACTTAGTGGTGTGCTCCCTTGATTCCCCAGTATGGGGGCCATATTGAAATTGGCCAATATGGCTGTCCCAGAAGGCCCGCATTTTGGCATCCATCATAAATCATAAGAGTATGTTATAAGCAACATATGAGCCCAATTTGGTGCTTTTGGAAGAAACTGAACCAAACCTCCCCTATGATGCCCTTAGCCCCCCCCCCCCCCTCCCCCCCCCACCAATTAAAAGGCCCAAATAAGATCATGGAAATACGATGAATGTCGATGATTAGATGGATATTTGCCAACTTTGCCGTACTGAAACCCCTGAAACTTGAATTGTATTAGTATTTAGCTGTTGATTTTGTTTCATTCACAGTTCTGTGAAATCTTTAGATTTATGTGTTAACTTCTAGCAAGATTTTTGGTTGTCCGACAGACAACTGCAAAAGTGCATATTGGTTGTCCGTGGCTAATCTTGGTTGTCTCTGGCAACCAGACAACCACCTAATTTGAACGCTGAACGTGCATTTGAATCCATTCCACAGTATCAGCAGTACACATGCCATTATTTGTGCGTCCCTACACAGTGATACACACATGGGCTGTGTGAGGTTCACAAGACCAGTTCCTATTGTGCTTTTTGACATCCCTTAGGTTGAAGATGTGTACTCAGCTGTGAAATCAAGGTCAGTTAAAAGCTAGCTTTTAGTTGGCTGGGTGCTATACAGAGATGTGAATGATGTTGGTTCAAGTTTCATCTTTGATGGACCAAAGGGAGGTGGTGTATATAACAAATTGAAATAAAAAGCGTTTATGGTAAGTTGCACTGTATAAGACGGACAGTTGTTTATCCTATATTTTTCTTTCTCCTCCAGTTGGATGGGGAGGTGATCAGGGTGTTGGTGGCTTTGGAGAGGAGCCTGGAATGAAAGCACAAATAACCAATCTAATCAGATCAATACGTACAGTCATGAGAGGTAGGTAAAGTCATATATGTAGTCAGTTTGCAAAGCTATTCACCACTTTTTCTGTTACCAACGCGTACATGTACAAGGGTAAACATTAGAAGTGTGGTTCCCATTGATGAAATAGAAGTCGGTGTTGGAGTCAGGTCTACCTATCCGAGTCCGAGCTGAGACTGAGTCCAAGACAGAGTCCTTAGTGTCCGAGTCCATTTACAATTTTACATATACAAACAGCCTAGTATTGCATATCACTTTGCAATTTACATTATTATATTATAGGTTCCCTAGGCTTATTGTGTTTTAATGCTTATATTCATGATGATTTATGATATTATTGCTAAATTTTAAATATATACCCGGTAATTACTGCATACAAAATAAGCCAATATTAACTGGACTTGGTCAGAACTCGGGCACAATTCCCAGAGTCATTAGTGCCTGAGTTCAAGTCCTTCACTTTTGGGTCCTTCAAAAAAAAAGAGACTTGAGACCGGTTTCGAGCAAGTACTCCATCACTACTTTGAGTAGACCAATGCACACATCCAATTGGCAAGATTGTATTCATGGCGTCAAGAATGTTGCTTTGCCAGTTTGCCACACACACACTCATTATTTAGAGTGCTGTTAGTTGAAAACAGAAGATCGGTTTGCATTTTGGCCCACATTGTGAAATCCTATTTAGATTTGTGTCAAATTTGTCGTGCCATACCAGAATTAGCATAAACACTGAGTCCACCAAGGGTATGTGCAATGTCCATCGTCCCATAATACAATTCACAATCTGAAATGAAAGCACACACAAATAACCAATCTAGGGAGATCATTATAATCGGTCACAAGAGCTATGTATAGTCACATAGTAGTCATCAATCAAAACTCAAATATCAAAACTCAAAAAGTTATTAGTAATTTCCTAATTTGTCAATTAACCTCATTATCAAAACGTTGAAATTATCATTATATTCAGATTCGCATGATACATGTACTTATCTCAGTTTTATTTTTTTGTTAAATTAATTTCACAGTACCGCTGATATTCCTCAACAGTGTCGTCATTGTTATAAAGCTGATATTCGGGTAATGCCCACGCCAACTCTGTTTTTAGCCATGATAAGAAGGCACAAAAGGAGCTTCCTGCAGAGTTCGAAGTCTTTGACTATCACAATCTGAGACCAATCTTGGTTTGTGTTGTTTGTACTGCTTCCTTGTTGTAGAACTAAAAATTGGGTAACATCTATCCCCAATTCCTGTGTGTTAGGCACATAAGGAGCTTCTTGCAGACATTGACTACCGTTATCTGATGTTGATCTCTTCTGTGTTTTGTTTTGCTTCTAACTGATTCGACCAACAAACTACACAATAAAAGGAACAACGTTTCTAGGCAAATTTGTTTCTTAAATTCAAATGTGTACAGGAGTACTATTTTGCTAACTAAAGCTTTAAACATTGAGTCTTTTTCCAAAGTTGAGTTTCAAGTAATGTGATCTCATATTTGTCTGTGTACAATGCATCATGTTATTTATTCTCTAGGACCCATTTGAGTTCATTTTAAAAACGATTTTGTACAGATATTCAGATATTATAAAAACAACAATGATTTATTGAATCAGATATTGGATTTATCAAACGAAATAAAAATGATTTATAACATGTACAAATAGTTTAACTTTCTGATAGTAAGTTTTTGTTTTAGCACATTTCAAAATGAGGGTTCTGCTAAATCGTTGGAATCTTATGATTGTACTGATTATCGTATCTTTCCTATTATTCATGAGATCAATAAGCAAAAGAGATGGCAGATCAGTTGGAGGAATACCTCAGCAATTTAAGGTTCTTAATAAAGAAGAGCTGGCAAGAATTAGGAGTCTTGAAGTGATGGTTGATGACCTTCAAAAACAATTGTGGGATGCACAAACATACGAGAAACAACTCATAGAACAACTCAAGAACATTGATGTACATGGAGGTGAGAAGCTTGTAGAACCTAAACAGGAACAAGCTATGCCCCCAGTGTTGGGCAACTCTAGTGATGCCTCAGACGATTATCTTGGATGTCAAGAAATTAATCAGATTAGAATAGTGAAAACCGTTGGTAAAGGCTTCACTAAAGTTGTTCAGGAAGGTAACTTGAATGGGATGAAAGTTGCAGTGAAGAGTGCCGCTTTAGATGTTAAGGATGTACAAGATTGTCTTCAGAGCGGTATGTATAAAAAGGAGACAGATTGTTATGTACTTGCTAGTTACAAAGTACTGAAGGAAGCCATGATGTTGAAACAGTTGAAGCATTCAAACATTGTGAAACTATTAGGGCTTTGTCTACGCAGTGAACGAAGTAGTCCACATATACAGGAAAGAGGTATGACAGTTGTAGTGGAACTTGGTAAACCAGTTGTTGTACAGGATTTATTAGCTTTACCATATCATGAGAGAATCAGACTGTGTATTGGTGTGGCACAAATGATCATCTATCTAGCGGAATCTCCGTTAGGCAGCATTATTATACAGGACTACAGAGAGGACCAATTTGTGATGGTAGATAAGCAGATCAAACTATCAGATGTGGATGACTTGAGTAGTACTGAAGCGGATTGTAATAGTAATATGCAGTGTCTAGTAGACAATCAAAAAACTAATATCAAATGTTCTACCAATATGAAATGTCCTGGTATGAATGTCAAAGCAAATTTACTCAATGCTTGCAAAGTATTTTTTCACCCTTTGCTAGGTTTAGAAGTCCCGCCAGACTTTATCGAGAAATCTAAGTACATTGTGCAAAGAGCAAGGCTTGGTTTAATGGATCCTGAAGAATTGGTGCAAGAACTGCTGATGCTGAGTGTTTTTGTGAATGAGAATGAGGAAACTCGGAATGTTAATGAAAAGGATGAGAATGATGGCTATATGGGGTATTAATAAAAGTTACTCAACCCGATTTCCTGCCCAAATATCTTCTTATCCTTTAGTGGAAGTAATGTATTGTTAAACGTCATTTATTGACCAGACCAAGATTGGAAGCCTTCTATGATAAACTCATAAACATGTAGTGACTGTGAACCTGACTGTGAGTACCACATTCGAGATGTCCACATAATTATTTCAGTCAATTTCTAACTATTTGTTATAAACAGTTTGAATACTCCTTAAAAGCTTTAGAATCTTTAGAGGAAAAGGATCATATCGAACAAGGAGTGAACAAGGCTTAAGAAAAAATACTGTAAGGAAGTACATTAACAAACCACAATCAAACTATGTAAAAAGTTGAGGTGTTTTACTTGGGCACATTTTTTGGACCAAATTTTATTATTAAAAAAGAATAATATAATTTTCTTTTCAAAATCACGAATTCTTAAGGCGCATTAAACAATGATGATGCCTATTATTCATGTACTAATGTTTTATAAACCAAGGATTTGAAATGAATAGTACAAACCTTCAGTCTATCCAGACTGATTATCATCATCATGACAAAAATAATTGTTTTGTTCCCCAAATTATAAACGGTTTAACAGGGTGTATGAATAAAAATATATGTACCATAACAGTCTAGTCTATAGTATAATTAATACACAGTACAGTATCAAATAAATGAACTAGTGAGTCTGAACTATTTATATATATACACTGAGCCATAAAAGAAACTCATAAAAAAAGAAACTTATACAATTTTAACAGATCACCAAATAATATTCTGTGCATGAAAATGTACCAAATTTGGATACAATATTACTGCAATGTATCGCTTCAAATGGCAGTCAATGACCAATTGTTTGCTTCAATGACACAAGAGAAATGTGCACTGCCCCTGTGGTGATCTGTTAAAAGTTTCTTTTTTGGCTCAGTGTATATACTATAACTATGTATCTCGAAAAACACACAGTTATAGTCTTAACTGCTGGAGAAGAAAAAAGGAAAGTTTTACAATGTCATTCGTGTATTTATAAAAAAAAATGAATAAAAATGTACCAACATGGAGTGGTAAAAAGAACAAGGGATGTAATAGTTTAAACATATAAATAGTAGGTGTCCCAAACTCATTCAGTTGTCAACCCATGATCTCCTCACACACACTTATAGTCTTATTTCTTTCTATATTTTTATGTGAGATACAGATAATAAATGCAATAATAAAGAGACCTGCTCTTTAGATTTTCCTGATCGTTTTCACCTATATATTCACTAAGCAGAAACAAAGTAAACGTGAGGTTATAGAGTAGGTGACACATTGATAGAAGAGTGCCATTAGCTTTTGAAGTAAATGTCAAATGCCACTTAATAATAAATACCATATGTTTTTAAATCTAATTTCTGCCATGTGATAGGGGAATACTCCTGGGGATACTGTCATCGCATTAACAGCTAGTTCTCCCCCTGGAAGCTTGCAAGTTATCACTGTGTTGTGGACAAAGTATTAAGCCATCGGACCCAATACCCATTTCATTGTGTTCATTGTATATTTTATACCAATAAATTCATGTTTCCTATTCAGATTCATGATTTAAAAGCATTATAATTCATGATTTTATCGAGCAAGTCAAAATTCCAATGTAAAATCGTCGTAGTAAATCACCTCATGAATATCAATTAGCTCATTATCGGTAGTGTAACGCTATGGGAATTTTCAACTGAGGTCAACTGGTGATGGAAAACTTCATGTGCAGAATTTTATAAATGGTAATTGGCATGCGCAGTTTATTGGAATACCTTCAGAAGGAACCATTCCAGCTTTTAAAGGTTATTTTTGTGAGGACGGTTTATGTTTTTAGCAGATATTCATCTTTATTTAAGGCACATCTAAATTATTTTGAAAACAATCGGGCTGAAATAACATGGAGAACTAGCAAAATTACAAAGTGTGCATGCACGTAGTTCATTGACCTATTTGCTCCAGTAACCTAACAAACCACGTTATCAATAGAATGATTCAAAGCAGTAGAGTTTTCCACTATTTCATCTTCTCAAAGGTGCTTTTTTAACTTGCCGAATTTGCGTTATTACGGCCCGATATGATTTGGTTTTAAAAAGATGAGTTTCTGCCAAAACATAGTTCGACGTCAGAAAAATAACTTCATATAACTGGAATGGTTCCTTCTAAAGGGATTCCAATAAACTGCGCATGCCAATTATTATTTATAAATTTTTGAACATGGAGTTGTCCATCATCAGTTGATCTCAGTTGAAAATTCCAATAGCGTTACACTGCCGATAATGAGCTAATTGCCGGGGCTAATTGATATTCATGAGGTGATTTACTCCAGCGATTTTACTTGACTTGCTCGATAAAATCATAGATTGAATGCTTTTAAATCAGTGGTTCCCAACCTATGGGGCGCGACCCCAGTTGGGGTCGCGACGCACTTTTTGTGGGGTCGCGGACTAGCCTAATTTAACAAAAATAAAACGTTATGTTTTTGTACTGTACTTTTTGGTGTACTGTACTGTATAGTTATATAGCAAACATCATGGTAGCACATTTCAAACAGGTTAAAATTCGACCAAATTCGACCATTGTAGGATAAAATATCAAATTTTGGCGCGCTGCGCGCACATTTTATTACCATATTAGGTATAACTATAATAAGACCAAATGTTGCAATTTGCTTACCAAATTAGACCAAATTTGACAGTTTTAGCGTAAAATGGCAAAACGAATTGCGCGCATTTTTCAATTCTTGCCCCCACCTAAATAGTTTCTTGCCCGCCCCCCCCCCACACTAGTTTCTTGCCCGCCCCCCCCCCCCCCCCCCCCCCCCCCCCCCACACCCAATTTATTATGCTGGTGCCGCCACTGGGGACTTAGTTCTGTGAGGGGTCGCACTCTGATGCTGGTTTCTGAAATGGGGTCACCACCAGAAAAAGGTTGGGAACCACTGTTTTAAATCATGAATCTGAATAGGAAACATGAATTTATTAGTATAAAATGTACAATGAACACAATGAAATGGTAATTGGGTCTGATGGTTTAATACTTTGTCGACAACACAGTGATAACTTGCAAGCTTTCCGGGGAGAAATAATTTTGCGCGGCAGTGTAGGTCTATTACAGGCGCGGATCCAGGACCGCTTTTAGCGTGGGGAGTATTATAAGGGAGGGATGAGGGGGTAACGGCGAATGGAAGATTTAACAAAAGTAAATCGTGATCACGTTTTGAGGGGAGGAGGCCCAACATGTTGTAATGACCCCCTTAACAAGTTGAAAAAAACTTGATTGACCCCTTTACTATATTAGATGTAGACAAAGACAGTGTTGGCTTTTTTACGACGCTGGCGGTCCGGACCATCACACAAGTTACAACATGCCTATTTTTGCTTAAAAAATAAATGTTGCATGAAGATCCGCGCAGAATTTTGTTGTATAAAACGCATTCAAAATCGCGCATGGCGCGCAAAAAATTGTGTTTATCTCGTTAATGACAATATTGCACAAAGATTCGTGCGTATATAGCTAGCAAACATTTGTGTTTATCTCGTTCATGACCACCTTTTTCAACGGTACTTTGTTGAAATTGTAGAAAGTTTCATTTGCACACAGATTCGCGAGTAACGCGCAGAAATTTGCTGTACAAAATGAATTCAAAACGTGCGCAGCGCGCAAAAAAGTGTGTTAATCGCGTTAATGACCACCTTTTTCAACGGTACTTTGTTTAAATTGTGGAACGTTTCCATTTGCATACAGGTTCCGCAGGTCGCACATTTTGCAATGTTAGTCCGGACATTGCCTACCCTATCATGATCCAAGTTTCATTTTACACCCCAAAATGAAAATGCCCTCTTCACCTTTCTAATATAAAAATTAACAAAAATATTCTTGTGTAGTGGGATTTATTATTTTGCTACACAAATTGTCTTTCTACACCTTTTTCCTGTTAAAACTGAACAATTATAAACCAAAGCGCGCATAACGCGCAATTTTTTTTTGTCCACCCAGACAACACCGGGGACGTTTAATACACTCTCAGCAAAAATGGTTCGGAAAGGCTCATTCTTTGAGTAAGCTCGGGGTTCGATGTAGAACCTTCTGCACTCAAGGAACCTTTAATGGTTCTATAAGAAGGATATAAATGGTTCCAAACCTAGAATGAAAGGTTCTTCCTGAGTCGATGGTTCCTTATAGAACCCTAAAATACGAAAAAAGGGTTCCATGAAAAGCTGTGAGAGTTCTTTATAATGACTTGCACTTCAGAACTATTTGACACGCGGTACGTGTGCATATCGGCTTCTTTAAAAATTAACACCATGGAAAGTAGGTTTCGTATGGATTTATATATCCATTTTATTAACATGATTAATTCAAGACGTCACTCACTTAGTGATTGTTCACAAACCAGATACATGCGTTATATTAATGAAGTAAATTAGAAAAGTATGCAAACATCAGCAAAATAAAATGGTGCTTGAAACAATCTATTTCTGAAGAATCCTAAGGGTTCTAAAATAACAAAGCTGAACTTTTTTGATTCTTGAAATAACCTTTGAAGAGGGTTCTTTAACCCTGAAGAACCCTCAGGCAAGGAGTATATATAATAGGAGGGGACACTTAGCTCATTTGCATATTTGCTCATTAATATGATTAACCCCGTGAACCCAGTCAAAGGTCGCAGATAACGCCCTCTGGAGAGTCGAAGGGACTTTTCTATTGTTCTCTAACGACAGCGTTGGGACAGCGCATGAAGTTTCTTGTACAGAGTTGGCGATGAGCGATTGAGAAGTATAACAAAAGCATACATAAACAGATCGTAACATGAATAATGCAACAGGTCACACAACGTTCAGTCGAGCGACCGTATAAACAGTATACAAGATGCCATTTATTGTGTTCGAAATGTCAACGCTTTTACCATTCTTTCCAAAATAAGGAGTATAATCACATTACAAACACATTTTGTGCGAGAGTAACATATAAATATGGTTTAAAATGTCAAAAATGGCACGATAAAAATCCGTTCGTTATAAATAAAAGAATCAATGGTTAAATAATAAAACTGACACAATTACACTCGTCGATCTCTGTGGCGTGCATACGTTGGCCATATCGTTTGCAATCGGCAATCACGGGTTCGAATCTCCGTGTATTCGTTGTTGTTTTCTATTTTTTAATTTTTTTTAAAACTTGATTGTGGATGTATGTAACATCATTTTTATGTCAATTTTTATAATTTATAAAGGCCACCAATGCTTTTATAGTTTTTTTCTATTCTTTTGTTAATCTATTTTTCTATCTATCATTTATCTCTGGATTTATTTAACTTTATAATTATAATCTAAACAATTAAAATGCGTAAACAATATATTATTGCTCGATAAATAAGTGATTGAAGTTGAGTTCACTTTGATAATGATAGCAACACTTGTTGTAAAACCATTTTACCAGTGTGCCCAACCAACTATTTCTCCTTTGCACACTTTGTTTATACATTCAGAGATGTCATTTTTATAGCTTGTTATAGCTAGGCTAATAATATACAACTGTAAGCTATTTGGATACACAAAGCAAACACATTTCCAAAACAGGCCATAGCCAATCGTACAACATGAGAAATGAGACCGTTACCAATGTTAAATCTACCATGATTACCATTTTTTTTAAAATCTGTACAACCGATGAATTTCTAGAAAATCTTTGGTACAACTTCATTTCAAGAAAGTTAGTTCTTGTACCAAATTTAGCTAGCTTTAATAAACGAATTGGGAGACGCAATATTCATGTCGAAATATATGTGGAAAGGCAATCAGACAACTATTGATAGACGCGATCAAGTCTTGTACCTTTGAAGGGTGATTACGGGCACGTATGAGTAAAGTGGATTCCCTCTATAATGAACCAAAATTTTAATTTCAGTGCCAAAGATCTTGAAAAAGGTTACAGGGGACATTCTCACTTCGACGATGCTCCTATGCGTAGGTCAACTGAAAGCCAGGTCCGATGGTAGCGGGGATGGTAGCCTCCGAATCTCCAGAATCTTAGGAGATATGTACACATTTTCTCATAATACTTTATGCTGCTACGCTTCCAATCATTAGATGGTTTTAGCATATGCACGGTGCAAAGTCTCTAGGCCGGGCAGGCTAGAGAAGTGCTCAGAACCGGGACTATATTAACAATACACTCAACTCTAAAAAAATTAAACACCGGAGTCTACTGTCGCTCTGTTACGGTCGTATAGTCGGCCCCCGGATTCCACCGTCACTCTGTTGCAAGTAAGTGTATACGGTAGTGCCCGCAACATGTGGGCACTACCGTAGGCCTATAGTTTTATTGACTGTACATCATGCCTTTCCGTCGGCACAACTAGTCGGACTTATTATACTGTCTGATAAGTCCACCCCCTCCCCCTCCCTATGGCCCTGTTTAAAGCTGGCTACGCCACTGATTCGCGCATGTTGGATGTGTCGGCCCGCCGCGCCCGCGGGTCCGCATTGCGGCGTTATTGGTTGGTCACTCTCGATCATAGTTCGGCGTGGCCCCTCGCTACACGGCTCCTCATGGCGGTATTATTATCACATCAAACCACTTCTGGATGTTATCATCAATCCAATGCATTGTCGGCTGCTTTAGTCAAAATTAAATATTATATACCAAGGGATATACAACTGTCACTGGATATACCCACTTTGCCTATCTGTGATATACCATCGGAACCGTCAACGCCTGAACCTTTTCCGTGAACTTTTCCTGACTTTGAGCTTTTCCACCCCAAACTGGCCGGAGCCCGGGGGTTAGATCTACGGTTGATTAGCGCATTACAAGAAGTTGTGTCACTTGCCATGCAGCACATACTCATTAGACATTTGTCCACAATTTTAGTGGACAAATCCAAAGCGATCGGACGCATGCGTAGAAAAAAAATGGTGTCCCCTTGACTCTCCAGAGGGCCTTTTCGATATTCAGACGATGGCGGACATAGGTTCGTGTGACGAATATTCTAGGTGAAATTCGATGTGGAAACGCTCGGACTGTAGGGAACGATGATATTTCTGACTTCAACAGCGCCAGGGCATCGTTCGGGGACCGTTTGATTATCACTCAGGTCGTGTCAGTATGAAATTAGGTAAAACACTCCGACATAACATTGAAATCAACGGAGATTCAAAGATTACGGCCGTTCGTGTCCACTATGGTCTGGTACTTTTCATTTTCGACTTCACAAATGACGTATATTCATTGATATGATTATTCATTGTATATTCATGACGTCGCTGACCTGTATTGTTCTATAACAATAGGTGTCCAGGCCCTGCCTCAGGGTTCCATATAGAGGACAAAACTGAAGAAACTTCTTTGGTTCTTTAAAGATCCTTTCAAGAGGGTTCTTTAACCCTGAAGAACCCTCAGGGTTCCATAGAGGACAAAACTGAAGAACCTTTTTTGGTTCTTTAAAGAACCTTTCAAGAACCCCGAAGAACCCAGGGTTCCATATAGAGGACAAAACTGAAGAACCTTTTTTGGTCCTTTAAAGTACCTTTCAAGAGGGTTCTTGAATGAAATGGTTCTTAGGAATAACCCATGAGGGTTCCATATGGAGGACAACGTGAGGATGGTTGAACCTTTTTTGCTGAGAGTGTATACTATCCATTTAGCCAAACTTTTTTGACCGCCCCCCTTTATGTACCAACAACTTTTTTGCCCCCCCCCCCCCCACCCCACCCCCTTTGGGCAACTTCAAACCTTTTTTCCCCCACCCTCACTTTGCCCAGCCCCCCGCCCCCCCCCCCCCCCCCCCCCCCACCCATCAAAGTATTTCTGAACACTCCCTAAGTTATTAGAATTTATTCGGCTTCTCGTCATTGTCATAATTATAGTATAAATGTCAGAATAATATTATCGCCATACAAACGTAAACGGTACCGCAAATAAAAGACAACAGCAGAAAATATAGGCCTTTCTAAACTTATTTTGCGACGTACGCGACTTTTAGCTAATTTTTAAGTCAGCATGCGACACGGTTGATAAATAAATGCGGCACGTGACATTATCGACGCACGGCCACAGCCGTGTTATTTTGTCAACCCGTGACCATGTGACAGATGATTATTAGACCCCTTTAATTAATACTTGGGCAAATACCCGTGCTCTCTTCCCCCTTCTTTCTTTATCTCTCTTCATTAAGGCCTTAGGGAAGTGTCAACCCTAAATATATCAAATTTATCAAGCACTGTAACTTTTAAACTAATAATGTAATGTACATAAAAGTATACAATTTTTCAAATGAAATGAGTCGGAGAATCCATTTTTGGTATTAAATTTCGCCAAAACTAGTGATTTCTACATTTTTGCCCAAAAATCACTTTTTTGGCGCCAAAAATTTACGGACAACCTAACAAAATCAGTTTTTTATTAAAAATTTCAAAATTTCACCAAAATCATCTAAAGTCAATTATCTAGGAAGCACTTTTTTTTTTTGGCTTAAATTTTTTTAGTTTTGAAAATATTGACCAAAAAGTGCCAAAAAAATGTTTTTTATCTCAAAAATCACATTTTTGGCACTTTTTAATTATTAGAAAGTAAAGTCCCTTTAATTTCCATGCACTGACAGATCAACCATGGCGTGACGCTTCACTGCACCCACTGGCAACTGGTGGTAGGTATCATGCGCAGCTCTTGGTCTGCACTGCAAATACTACAACAACCAGTTTTCCATTGACGTCTTGTGATTGGTCAATATTGGGGGTGTGTCAGTGGGAATGACCTCGTAGCGTTGCATGCATTATTCAGCTGTTGACTATTTTGTATTTCCTGGTGGTGGTTTGTATGCGTTGTGGATACAAACGTGGCAGAGTGTTAATCGGAGGTAAGTTGTGATGTGGCGTAATGTTTTGTAGTATAAATTAGCAGAAGATAATCAACTTCACTGATCGAAACTTTTTAAACTCTTTGATCAAACCTGAGACCATAATAACTAAATGGTCTCACATCAAACTATACAGTTTTCCATACCGTTTTTAGGCTAGCATTATACACGGCCATGGATGGGCATCTTTCATTTACCCGGGAAACGTAATTGCAAGCTAGTATTTTAGTAATACTGGCAATATCCTCAAATAGGTCTTAACATACAGAATAAAGCACAAGGCAGCAATTGATTTGCCTTTGAATTACATTGTAAATATGATAGCTGCCGTGTGCTTTATTCCGTATGTAAGACCTATTTGAGGATATTGCCGTAATACTAGTATACTATAAATAGTAGTGTAAGTTTAATAAGCCTAAGGCTAATATTACTTCCCGACTAAAATAGTAGTACTACGAGTCCTTGGTACCAAAATCTAGGATCTCTTGAAACACAGACTTAATCAGTCTATAAAATGAGTACATACATGTTTGTAAAAAACTAATCTGTGGTGGCAGATTGCATAATCAGCAGCCATGTCATCAGGTTTATGAAAAGAAGTTATTGATTGCTCCAGAAATGCTAGAAAAGATCAGTTGGGATTTAAAAGGGGCACTAAGAGATGTGTTGGAGGCTGCGCCCTCAATTATGATAAAAACTGGGATTAGTATATTTTTATAATTGTATTGCATGTATGAACTTACACCTATAAGGATTAAGAAAAATCAGCCCTCTTTGTACAAAAAAACGTTGATTCAAAAATGCTGATACAGCCGGGACGAGCATTTTACGTCCGACAGTATCCCCCTGCAGTACGCGTGATACATAACTCGAACCATATTTGCATAGAGGGCGTTTTTCAATAAATAGCGATGATATTGTTTTACTCAAGTTTTGCTGTGTTTTTGTTAGTAAAAACAACAATAATGGCAATTTTTAATGTTCATCTTGAATTCTGAAGTAAATTTTTAAACATTTAAAATTTTCAACACCACTTAATGTCCCTTTAATTTTAATAGGCCTTTGTTAATCCATGCATGTCCAAGCATAGGACAAACATGACAAAAGAATCAATAAACTTAATAAATGGATGAATAGGTCATGTAACCGAGCATCAAACACTCAGCTAATCGGAAACATTCGGAACCGATCGTATATTTTAGGATTGGAAATGGTCTACCATGCTGGTAATGGCGATTTTGCATTGTTTAGTAAAAAAAGGGGTTGGGGGAGGGGGAGAAGTGCCCTCATTCGCCTTTTTTCCAAAGGTTAGGATGAGAAACTAGTTCAGGCTTTCTCAACTAAATTTACTGATGCGCCACATTTTAGTAACCAACTTGTTGAAGCTCCACTTGGTCATATTTTTTAGAATTTACAACGGCAAAATTCCCTTTATAACATTAATGTCAAAATATTTTAACATATTAAAGGTATATTATGTGATCTTTCCAGGGAACGCCCTCAACATCGAAAAAAAAATAGAATGCAGATTTTCTTGCAGATTTACATTTCTGATCATAAATCATGCATACATTCCAAGTTACAGGGCGATACGATTCTTAATTACTTCAAAATCATGGTTTTAGAGTGAAAATAAACTGTCGGAATCCCGACAGTTTATATTTTTCACTCTAAATTCACTCTAAAACCATGATTTTGAGGTAATTAGGAATCGTATCGCTCTGTAACTTGGAATGTATGTATGATTTATGATCGGAAATGTAAATCTGCAAGAAAATCTACTTTCTAAAAAAAATCATGAATAGAGGGCGCTCTCTGGAAAAGATCACATAATATGCCTTTAACTAATATTACTGTTTTGAGGGCACATACGCGCGTAGCGCGAGAAAAATTGCTGTATTTATACATCTGACTGTCATGCCTATATCATAATAATAATAATAATAATTGGCTATATCATAATATGATTTTTTTTTAAAACAAATTGTAACCACTCTCGCTCCACTTAGGATGCCTTGATGCGCCATAAGTGGCGCGCGCGCCACCATTTGAGAATGCCTGAACTAGTTATTACTTTTATTTGGCCTTAATTTTACCCTAAATAATTTAGGGTTAGGGTTGTACATTGAATCCCTCTCAAATACAGGAGAAACATACTGCTATTGGAATTAATGTATACCCCTGGCCATCAGTGGCCTAGACTAAAATACAGGATTGCCCAAATCTTTACACCCATTCAATGATTTACCAAATACATTTTATATAGGGATGAGGCCTTTTTATGTATGGATAACACATTGCCTCTTAAATGGTAGCGATATTATGACATGAGATTGACAGTGTAGGTTGAGATTGGCAGTATCGCCAGGTTGAGATTGGCAGTGTCGGTTATCGAGCTCAATTTTTCGCGACGGTTTTGGGAGGAACGGAACATCTTCCACCCCTCCCTCGCCCACTTTCAAGTTTATGACCTTGTTGGAGATAACTAGATGTGGATTCTCAGATAGACATTGATCATCATTTTACAAATTGTGAACAGGGAATTTTCCAAATTAATAATAACACCAACACCCTGGATGAGCACTCTAAAGATTGTTAACTCTTTTTATCTTTTCAATTTTCATATATTTTTAAAACCAGGCATGATTGTTTTCATTTGATCAGATGTAAACAATTCCTGACTTTTACTATTTGCACAAGACAAGTTTAGTTACCAAATTCAATTCTCTAGGAAAGTTTACATTTATAGTTTAATCAGCTCCAAATTGGCGAGCCTCTCTAGTCTTTACAGCAGCGAATGAATTTTAGTGGTAACAAAGCGCACTATGTACATCATATGTGTGACACGTAGGTGTGGCCAAAACTGTGCACGTAACGCTATGGCCAATTTGGAACTGACTAAATTATGGAGTACTAGTAGAGTCATTTCCATGGGATCCTTGACCATTTTTAGGATACCTTTTTTTCTTGATGGATTTTTCAAGATGGACTCATTTTAAGAAAAATTAGGTCCTATACCTCCCAGAAGTGACGGTAATCCATTTTATAGAGCAAATTCAAAATGACCATCATACAGGGGCCCCAAAATTCAAATGGCTTCAATTAAGCTAAAAAGCATACCAAATTGTTCGGCTGTTGAGCACAATGATTCGGAAAATGTATAGTTTGCCCCACTTTCGATGTTTGATTAATGAGCTATCGGGTAAAACTTAAAAAGGTCGTTGACCTTTGCCTATGGGGTCAAAATTTAAACTTCTTTTGCCCCCCCCCCCCCCCACCCCCCCTAATAAAATTATGAGGCTGGCGCCGCCACTGATGAGGATTTGACAAGATATCAATATATTCCCAGTAGCCTCTCTTCCACATTGAAGCTGGCTTATTTATAAGCATTGGCGGAGCCAGGGGGGGGGGGGGGGGGCTGGGGGGGCACGTGCCCCCCGGGTCCCTGGCACCAAAAAAAAAAAAAAAAAGAGAAAAAGAAAGAAAGAGGAGAAAAAGGAAGAAAGAAAAGAGAAATAGTAGAGGGTATAGAGTTCTTTATTTGTTACATAGTAAGTTTCCATGCCCCACCCCTTATTTTGTACGTTCCCGGCACAGATCCCGGCATATCAAGGCAATAATGGCGTAGCCAGAGGGTTAAGAAGGGGCCGACCGCTCCTTCTCCCCTGTCACCCAATTTTGCCATTGTCGTCTCAATTTTGATAAGAGAAATCATAGTTAAATTATGACGTTCAAATACAAAGATAGCATTTTTGTTGTATGTGCCCCTTCCCCCAAAACTAAATTCATAGCAAATTAAGAAGATAGTTTGAAGCCAAAATGTACCTCAATCCTAGCAAAACCGGGTAAAATAGCAACACATGTAACAATAAAAGCAGTGTCATAAGGCCAAAATATATCTCAAATGTGGCAAATAAGTATGAAGAAGCCAGAAAAAAAAAAGGAAAAAAAAAAGTGACATTTTAATAGAAGCAACAATGTATCTCAATCTTGGCAAAATTAATGTATAGAAGTCAATTTTGCGTGGTTGGTATCTCAATTGCGGCACAATTTATGTAAAATAGCCCAAAAAAATGTGCGCGCTGCAGCGCGCACATGACATGAACGTTAACTTTAATTTTGGAATCTAATTTTAAGACAAAATGTATCTCGATCATGACAAAATGAGTTAGTGTTGAGAAGCCAATATTTCGCGCGTTTTGCTCATGTGCTTCGAAATATTTGCTTTAGTTTTTAAGCTTGTACCAGCGAAAATTGGCAAATTATGTAGAACAAAATTGCGCGCTACGCACGCACATGCCCCAAACGATAAGACTTGGGACCAGTCCTTGTGTGACTTCATTTCTTGTTGTCCGTTTCGGGAGAGCCCGAGGGCCGAGAGGGTGGGTGAAGGGTGGGTGGATGTTTTAGAACCTCAAAATATTTACATTTCTTTTTAGAAGCTTGTTATCAGCAAAAAAGTCGCTCAATTATGACAAAATTAGTGTAACATATGCAATTTTGCGCGCTAAGCTCGCATGAACCTTTAAACATTACATTTAGCTTCATAACAAATTAGTATCAAATGTTGTGCGCTACGCGCTAATGTGACTTCAAACATTAACTTTATCTTTATGAAACTTTTATGAAGGCAAGCCTCAATCATAGCAAACTGTAAAATAGCACATTTTTCGCGCGTAAACGCGCCTGTTAAGGTATCAGGTCACTTTTTTTCTTTACTTCGTCAATTTATAGGTATCTGATTAATAATAATTTCAAAAATATATGATTTTGATTTGCAGCTTTAGTTTTCTTTTAAATTAAGATTTTGATATTCATAAAATGTACAAAAAAGAAGATAGAATTACCCAAAAGAAAATGTTTTTATTGCCAGTAATATGTAGCATAGAATATATTAGTATAATTATGCTAAACTTCTTTCGTGCATTGATAAAAAACAAATATTTATTAGAAATGAAGAGGTGGCTTTTCGATAAAATGTTGGTCAAAAGTATACACCAGATCGCACCAAATGAGTTCGAAAATTGAAAAAAAATCCAATTCTGAGGGGGAACATCCCCCCTCAGTCTCCCCCCTGTTCGAGCTTTTGGACCATTCTATACTTAAATCAAGAATATATCAGTATAATGCCCAACTTCTTTCGTGTTTTGATAAAAAACAAAATATTTATTGGAAATGAAGAGGTGGCTTTTCGATAAAATTTTGGTCAAAAGTATACACCAGATCGCACCAAATGAGTTCCAAAATTGATTTTTTTTTCTACTTCGGAGGGGGGCACATCCCCCTCAGACACCCCCTGTCCGAGCATAGCTCGGAGGGCAGTGCTGCGCACCGCTTGGATGGTACCTTATCAAATTCAGTTTTGGGGGCCTCCCATAACTTTTATGGATCCGAGCCTGAGTGCCCCCCGGAAAAAATAATCCTGGCTACGCCTATGATAAGGTTGCATGTTTTGTGGCACCCCATTCTATACAGTCCCAGACTCAGATTGTGTAATGTTGATAATGATGTCATCAATGCTTCATTATCAGATCAAGGGTCAATGATTATCTTTTCCAGCTTTGCACAGTAGAGCAATATTGAATTAGCATTTATACAAATTAAATCAAGGTAACCTAATATTACTGTCAGGAATTACTCCATATAAAAAGTAAGTATGACACACACATCGCTACCAATTGGGTAAACTATATGAGCTGTAACTGGATCATCAGTGCACGTCTTGTTTAATGGAAAAATGTTGCAGTTCATTGATATGTAAACAAATCATGACAAAGATGCTGACTGCTTATTGCAATTGCATGTCATGAATCATTATTTA
The DNA here is from genome assembly GCA_035610835.1 of Ophiura sarsii. Lineage (NCBI taxonomy): Eukaryota > Metazoa > Echinodermata > Ophiuroidea > Amphilepidida > Ophiuridae > Ophiura > Ophiura sarsii. The sequence continues at coordinate 92,529,066 of CM069442.1, read as the reverse complement.
GTATTGGGATGAAAAGTGTCGCAAAGCGTGAACAACTTTCTCAAATTTGCAGTACTTGATCTGATGGTAAAAGGCACTATCATTGTTACCATATTTGTACACAGTGTTTAATGATGACAGATTTTCTCTGTTGATACTCAACAGATTCTTGTGTTAATCATCTGGTAACTACAGCAACCTATCATCATGCCCGTGGAATATCTGTCTTATGAGAAGAGGAAGGAGCTGGTTGACATTGCCCGACGTATTGTTGCCCCTGGTAAAGGTATCTTGGCAGCTGATGAGAGCACAGGTAAATAATCATTTGGACCATCAACAACAAATGTGTCTTTGTCAATCTCCAACCTACCCTAATTTTGAAAACTGACAAAAACTGTACAAATGAACACTGACCCCATTTTTTTGGAAATTACAGAAAAAGTTGTTGTTTTCTTCCAGAATTTTGCTTTCTGGAAATACACCTTAAACTATTTGTTAGCTGTTTCTTTACTCTTCTAAACTGTTTTAAAATATAATTGAAGTGATTTAACAGAAAGATATACCCTTTCACATCTGATTTAGCAACTGTTTTAAAGTGAGTTATAACTCTTTTAAATGTAATTTATCATTTATTTTTTTAAATCCGGCTGACAGACCTTGCCATTTGAGGGGATCTATGGACAAACAAACACATTTTTTCTTCCATAACCCTACCCTGAGGCACCTTTTGGGTTCAGAGGCAGACGATCTACCGCTAGGCCATGGGGGGGAAACAATACATGGCTACAGTATACTTCGCCATGTATATACCCCGGGGCCTTTATTTCATCGAACAACTGCCGAGCCGGGTGACACAAGCACACCGCATCGTAGTAATTTGTAATACTCAAGAGTGTTAGGGTTAATGTGTGGTTTGGTTCACATCATAATAACTGATGCCAAGTGAATTAAGCCATTTGGATGCAAGTTGTAGAGAAGGGTGGACATAGGCTTAACATGATTTAATGATCATTTGTAATAACGACCAAGGGTATCATAATTGATTTCATAAATAAATGGGCACATAAAATAAAAATGATACATTGAAACATTATTGTAAATACCATTTCATTTCATTCATTATATAGAATCTTCTAGAAAACAATAGATTGAATGATGAATAGCATTAAAGGTTTGCACCATGCGCAAAGTCCTTAGAATTGAACCTATTATTGTGCTCTTTGTTTGCGTTGATACACACACACATCCACATCTTAGTATGACTTATAGCACGAGGCAGCGTAGCTGCCGAGTGCTATAAGGAATTAATAGCACTCATCGACAGTGACTATTTTAGTGATGATTTATGTGGCAGAGTTCTACCTTACACATCAGATACACACCACTTGCACAGTAGGACACCTCTCACTCACCCAGACGCCCAGACTTAGACAATCATTTACTAAACACACACACACACACACAAAGTTGGGTAATATGGCAGAAGTCTGTTTACAATGCCATGCACAGTAGGACACCTCAATCAACTAATCTGACAGTACTAGAATTAGTGCTGATTTATGTGGCATAACTCTGTTTTACAATTCTATGCACAGTAGGACACCCCAATATATAATGCACACCACTTTCACAGTAGGACACCTTTTACAGTTGGACTGTTTTTGCTGTTTCATCCATGCATGGCTTTTGCTGAGCTGTTGTGTTTACATTGGCTAAAAACCTACCACTCATGTTGATTAAATTCACATGTGAATCACAATTGATCACACATAATACTTTTATTTTACACTCATCTTTATTTAATGTATTATAAAAACAAGACAATAAAATCTAGCAACACTGATAAAGATAAAATCATCATCTACACACCACTTTCACAGTAGGACACCTCTTACTCAGCAGGACTTATAAACAATCATCCCAGACCATGAAAGTAACAGACCCCAGACTTTGACAATCATCTACTAAACACACACACACCAAGTTGGCTAATAATTGCAGCGCTGTAATTAATCAGGTTATTTACGATGTAAAATTATCAGCAGTCTGTCAAATTATCAGCACTCTCAAGCTGTACGATAAGTGAAATTTGTGGAATTCTGGATTGGCTGCGTATGTGCTATTAGTGGTAATTATTACTAAACAGCTTTATAGAAATTAAGAAACATAGCAAATTAACCTGAAGTTTTTATAACATCTTAAAATGTTTAAAAGTGTGAATCACACTTTTATTAACTTACCAGCATTGGTTACTATCACTGATAGTAACCAATGCTAGTAAGTTAATAAACATGTACGCAAAAAAGAACCTTCAAGTTTTCATCTAATTTCCTCATATTAAATTTCCTACTATATATTAAAGAAAACTTACAGAATATACATATGACATGTATTCTATATGACATTGGACTAATTTTGTATTGTTTTCAGGTACTATTGGGAAGCGATTGGCAACCATCAATGTGGAGAACAATGAGGCTAATAGTAAGGGATACAGACAGCTTCTCTTTTGTTCTGATGACCTCAGTGTGACAGAACATATCAGTGGTGTCATTCTGTTCCATGACACATTCTATCAGAAGAACGACAGCGGCAAATTGTTTGTAAATGTACTCAAAGGAAAGGGCATCATTGCAGGAATAAAGGTACGTTTAAATAAGAGGAAATAGTCAGGACATTGCAAGATGACTGGAAGGGATATGGGAATCTATAATTACAGGTTTATTTAGTTTATATCATATTTTATGTTCATCAGTTCTCTCTTTCATATTGAAAAGAGAAGTTGGATAATTACGTACAATAATGTTCAGACAAGTTTGCTGACAACATCTACATTTTGAGAGCACTGATTACATTATAGGTTTACATATAAACCCCACTAAACCTGAACTTGGTGATATTAGTAAGAAAATCCTTGAAAGAATAAACCAGGAAATCCTAGCCAAAAACGAACTTTACCAATGGAAGAATACCAACGAGGTGATACAATGGTTTAACAAGGAAACGCCGTGGTCAGTGGCGTAGCTCAGGGGGGGGCAGGGGGGGCAGTTGCCCCCCCTGACAGAACGTTTTTGTGCCCCCGCCCCCCTTTGTGCCCCCGCCCCCCTTTGTGCCCCCGCCCCTCTCTTTGGATATAGTGTTTATACGCGGGGTAACCATTTAAAAATGACCATTTTAGCTTGGTTTTTAAAAATAAATGACCATTTTTGTTAAAAAACTGCTTAAAACCCTGAGGATTGGCAAAAATTTGTTGACTATAGTGCTTTTTTGACTGGGAAACTTTGTGTCCGTGCGAAATTTTTTGACCGTGCGAATTTTTTTGACTTCACCCCCCCCCCCGCAATAGAGAACGGAACGTCACATGGTTTAACCCACCATATAGCGACACCGTTCATACCAATGTTGGCAAATGTGTTCTTTAGCATAATAGACAAATGTTTTCCCCCCGGACACCCTCTGCATAAACTACTGAATAGAAAAACTGTAAAGTTAAACTACAGTTGTATGCCCAACATGGAACAGATCATGTCTAACCACAACACATCTACCCTTCAACTGGAAAAACACACACCCGTGACTCAGACTACACCTAATTGCAACTGCAGAAACAAAGCGTGGCCGCATGACGGCAATTGCCTCGCATCGGGAGTAATTTACCAAGCTACGGTCACAAAACAGGACAATCTGAAAAATGAAACCTACATCGGGCTGACAGAAAACACATTTAAAACAAGAATTTATGGACATACAAGCTCGTTCAAAAATGAAAGCCATCGCAAAGACACTACTCTAAGCCAATACATTTGGACCTTATGTGACAAAAACATTCAACACTCAATCAAATAGGAAATAATTGCCAAGAGCAAAGCCTATTTATAGAAATAAGCTTGTGAGTGGGTGTAGACATAGAAGAAAGCACTTATTATGTAACTTTTGGGTAATTCCTTTATTGTGGTTTATATCATGTGCAGTCATCTATGTATTGAACTATTGATTTTTTTTGTGCTGCATTTCTCATTCTACAGTTTGCAACTGACAAAGTTTCCATCCATCCGAAACAAGCCTGTCTTGTAATGTAGTGTAACCAAGTTTCACTAGTATAATAATTTAAAAATATTGAATATAAATATAATGATAATGTTACAGATTGGTTTCACAAAATATGAATAAAAGTACAATAATCTAAGACATGGTTTGTTAATTCGTATAGTGTATGTCGCTATGTTAAGGGGGGTGTGGACCCTCAGCATTGCCTCTGTAAAACTGCTGTAACTCCTTCATTATTCATTTTATCTATATAAAAGTATACATTTTCTTGCACAAAAAGGTTCAATAAATCCAACTATGATCATGAAATATTGACCATTTTGGAGAAAATTATAAAAAACACATATTTCGACCCATTTTAGGTTCTGCAAAGATAACTCAAAATATATTTTGTCAAATTTTGTCATACTAGTTTTATTATAATCCTAATAAAATTCCCTAGGAATGTTTTTGTTTTTTAATATCTTATTTATATTTTTAATTATAGACCAAAAAGTGCCAAAAAAACAAAACAAACAAACTAGGGAGTTTTATTAGGAATATAATGAAACGAGTATGACAAAATTTGACAAAATATATTTTGAGTTATCTTTGCAGAACCTAAAATGGGTCAAAAAACGTGGTTTTTTTAATAATTTTCTCCAAAATGGTCAATTTCATGATTATAGTTGGATTTATTGAACCCTTTTCTGCAAGAAAATGTATACTTTTATATAGATTAAATGAATAATGAAGGAGTTACAGCAGTTTTACCGAGGCTATGCTGAGGGTTCCCACCCCTAAAAACAAGATTTTTATTAGCTTTTATGTGCACCAAATAAACTTTTTGATTAGGCCAAATTAAATTAATTGTTTGTCTCAAAGCTCCTCTCCTGTTGTAAAACTAATGCGGTATGCGGTTTTTTTTCAAGTTTTTTTTTTTTTTTTTTAAATATAAAATATTGAAATCCTTGTAAAAGTGAACTTTTGTATTTAAGATGATCTGATCAATGAAAATCTGAAAAATCGGTGAAATTTTAGATTTTTTTTAGATTTTTTTTTTCGAAAAGAAAAAAAAGAAAGAAAAAAAAGGTTTTTTCAGATTTTTGTTTTTCTAATGCGCACCAATAAACGAACGCGCGCGGGAGCTTTGAGACAAACAATTATTTTAATTTGGCCTTAACTAATACATTTTTGGCTTTGGGACTTTAGGACATCATAAGATTGACCAAAGTTTACCATACATCACTATTCACTATGCAATATCACCGACCAACTGACCATACAAAATATGAGCCATATAAACCACCTCTTGTATTGAAACATTATTCTTTCTATTTCTCTATCATCAGGTTGACAAGGGTGTAGTACCATTGGCTGGATGTGAGAATGGTGAATGCACTACACAAGGTCTCGATGGTCTTGCTGAGAGATGTGCAGAGTACAAGAAAGGTGGTGCAGACTTTGCCAAATGGCGTTGTGTCCTCAAGATCTCACAGACGACACCCTCATTGATTGCCATGAAGGAAAATGCCAATGTATTGGCAAGATACGCAAGCATCTGTCAACAGGTTTGTTATTCATCTTCACTTACATTTATGATCAGGATAGAAACATAGCACTAACAGGCATGGATGCTTATCTGTCATATTTGAGTGAAATAACACATATTTTCAATAGTCCTTGCTCCTTTCTGACAATTCAGACCACATGTGGCCCACAAATGCTTTATATGGGATTGGCTGTGTCAGGGGGCAGTTGCAATGAAGGAATAAAAAAGAAAAGAAATTGTGATGCCTCCAATTGGCATTTGATTTAAAAATAGGGCATGAGCTGACACTTAATTAATTTGAATGAGAATAATTGATGTGCAATGGATATTTTTAGAATTTAAGCATCCCTGATATTTGACTGATTGTCATTGAAGGAATTTTGTATGAAATTGCAGTTTTGTTTATAAAACATCTGTAAGGCCAAACAAAGAAGGTTTATCTCAGAAGCCTGCCTGCATTGGTATGTGAATTGAGCTACGGCGTGTGGGTCTATGCGCTGAGGCCTCATTTTTTTTTTTAAATTGGATTTTTGGATTTTTAAAAAAAATGTTAAAAAGTTCTCTGTAAGCTTGGAGTAGCAACAAAAAAACACCTGTATACCTCATAGCCTATTTTCTAAAAGAAATGTTAAAAAAAAAATCGCACAGCACTGAGACAAACCTTCTCCTTTGTTTGGCCTAAGTTGACACTTGTTATTTTTTCCTATAATCAATTGGAGCAGTTTAGGTGCCATTTTGTTTTACTTCAAATGTTACATAATCATTTGCTGTTAATACTACAAACTAACACATTGCTTGGATATTTGTTATTTCAGAATGGTTTGGTACCAATTGTTGAGCCTGAGGTGTTGCCAGATGGTGATCATGATTTAGCAAGGGCACAAGAAGTAACAGAACAGGTAGGTGAAACAGGTTTTCACTCATTTTCAGTGCCATATATTAGAACGGATAAAGATATTTTGATGTAATTGACAGAGTAAGTAGGAAACTAATTGCATATTAGATTTGGACTGTAATGTTGGTTTTATAAACACACCACCAAACCCTCTAAAATTTTAGTCATAACATCGTAAGGTAGAACATTTTACCAATAAAACTTAGTTAGAAATAATCCTATGACTGTTTCCTAAGTGGTGTTTGAAAATGAAACAGTTTATGAATTGCTTCTTACTAATGGAAAAACACCAGTGGTTGAGCGAATATTACTGTAATGTGTAATCAATTCATGATCATTCAGCCATGTAAATCCACTTCTTGGCTCAGATATTAGCACAGTGAGTTGTGACTTTTGAGAAGGGCAGTTTTGTCTTTCATTTGAGCTAATTCAGCCATGAAGTCATGGACATCTTTCATTTTCAAACCCCACTTAGAAAACAGTCATAGGATTATTTCTAACTAAGTTTTATTGGCAAATTTGGTTACCTTATGATGTTATGACGAAATTTTGAGAGGGGACTTACTTTTGGTGTTGTGTTTATTTGTGTGATTTTTTTTCAAACATGATATAATTCATTCTGGGACACCCTGTAATCCTGTATTAATAGATATTCATTCAACGGGTCAAAACCATGCGTAAATATTCCTTATGACATAGACTTAAAAAGCAGTTTAAAAATTCATCTGAACTGTATTATGATTGCTAAAACGTTATATTAAAGATTATTGATCCTATGGTAAGTTTCAATTATAATTTAATCTTTCTAATCAACAAATACAAAGGTAAGAATAGTATTTGAACTAAGAACAACAAGCATTTAATTGTATTTATTTTTGGTTTACAGGTTCTTTCTTTCACATACAAAGCTTTGATGGAGCATCATGTTTTCCTTGAGGGCACCCTTCTTAAACCCAACATGGTTACGGCTGGACATAGTTGTACCACAAAGTATACACCACAGGACAATGCATATGCCACAGTTACTGCTTTGCAACGTACTGTACCTGTTTCTGTACCAGGTAAGTGACTTATTAGAGTTGCTAGTCATACATTGCTTTCATATTAATTTTGATGATTGAAATGTTTTGGAGCGTGATGCTTACCTCATGCTTGACCAAGCATAGTGCGTTAGATAATAAACGATTAATACATGCACTTTACTTCTTTAAAATTGTAAAAAGAACAGTGGCTTTCACTTTATAGTAATATTACATTGTTCGAAATGGACTGAGAGATTGCTTCCAACTAAATTGGTAATTGAATATAAATGAGCATTCGCTGCATTACATGTGTTATTTTAGATTATTACACCTCATAAATATTCATGAACTAATCATGCCAATTCATTGGCCAATCCGTATAGGAAATAGTTTCGACTATTTCCCTACAACCTCATCCCCAAAGTCACAGTGAGGTGTAATAAAACAAATACTACATGGTATGATCGGGGCAATAGGGCACACTATTTTCCCTCTGTACTGGCTGCGGGCCTATCACCCCTCACCCTTTGGGTTCTGTTTGATAGGCCCGTAGCCAGTACCTCGGGAAAATAGTTTGCTCTATTTCCCCTCTACCATGTAGTATTTGTATACTATCTTTATAAATAAAAAATATAGAATATATTGGAAGTAGAATATTGATTTAATTTTCATTTCACCTAGGAATCACCTTCTTATCTGGTGGACAATCAGAAGAACAAGCTTCCCTCAACTTGGATGCTATAAACAGATATGCTGGAAAGAAACCATGGGCATTGACTTTCTCATTTGGCCGTGCAATGCAAGCTAGTGTGCTTAAAGCATGGGGAGGACAGAAGGACAACATTGAAGCTGCACGGGCACAGCTTAAAAAGAGGGGCAAGGTTAGTGTATGGATGCTTCATTAGCAAGCTTTGACATTCAATTAGGTCACTTGACCATACCTACCTAACCCAGGAGCTTTATATTGGTCCCCCACATCAACATTATTTTACATTTTAAAGCATTGCTTATTTACCTATTAAAATAAGTGGCCTTTGAAATTAAAATTAACTGTTTGCTGATTGGTTCCCGTTTATTAATATTAGGAAATAGTTTCATAACATTAACAAAATGTGTTCATATTCCAGTGTGTCTCAATCACACTGTATTAGCTCACTTTTCTGAAAGCTGTCACTGCATGCCCTTGTGGCTGTGATCAAACCATACACATCAGTTATCTGTGTGTGGTATGTATCTTGGTGAACAAATAGTTGTATATGTTATCTTTTTTGCTTTACATAGTAATACATTCAAATTCTGATGGCAAATGAACAAAAATAATCCAGAAAATCCAGAAAGCAAACAAATCCATACGATAAATCACTTGAATACTGTCAAGCTAAAAATGTCAACATTGTAAATGTAGGACCTGAACATTCAACATCAGTAACACATTTACAAGTTAAAATGTCCCCACAATATTTGCAAACCAATCTTAAGCGATTATATCAAAGTAAGAATAAAATGCAATAACCTCCCTGAAAAGGTAATTGGCATTTTGCTCAAATTTGAAACATAAACCATCTCCTCAAATGGGTTTTAATACCCTGGGTGTACCTTTAGTGTAAAACATATTCCCATTTTAACATAATCATTTTGTGTTTGTTGTAATTTGTAGGCCAATGGTGAAGCAGCTGTGGGCAAATATGCAGGCGGTGAAGGTGGAGCAGCTACTGGCGAGTCTCTATACGTGGCCAACCATGCTTATTAAAAACTGAATATTGAATAATACACACCACACCACAATACCACAATCAGTATGTCAATATGAGATAGATGCATGGGTTTGCATATTAATATCCCATAATCCCTGTCCATAGGTAATCCAAATCTTAGAATGACCCATGCGAAACAGGCTAGTGTCATACAAATGAGGTGATATGGAGAAAAAACACATATGTGACGGAGTGTATAAATATTGAATAATAGAAATACAGGATATTGGGTTTTAGGTTTTTAACGCAGATCTGTCCTCTGCTAGTAAATAATTATAAATGTGATATACAATGCAATCTATGAATGAGTTATACAAGATATGAATTTGGTTTAAGGGAGTAAATTTTAATAGCAATTTTAATAGAAATTATTTGGATCTTCAGCTTCAGCTTAAAAGCTGAAGATCCAAAGAATTTCTATAGCATTTTAATTTATTGTGGTGAATTACTAACCTATAGTCACCTTCACAATTGTTGGCCAGGTGGAAAACATGCGCATGTATTAATTCAAAGTAAGTGGGCGGTCGGTAACAATCACGATTCTCACCAATTATGCACTTGGCTACAACCAGTCGCTTAACGCACCTCTCAAACCAGCCAACAATTTTAAAGGCGACTATAATAGCCTGGCCCAGTGTATCCTGCAACATAGTACTTGACTTTCATTATGTACCCTCTGTAGCAGTCTGATCAAAATAGCATATGGAAATATATGTTATATATTTATTTATTTGGAAATATACTTTCCCATTTTGATTTATTTGTTGGCATCGCATGTAGTCAACGACGACCAAGTTTTCACTTCATGGTAATCAGAACTGAAATAATAATACACTCGCTACAACTCTCATAGTTTGATGGAGTTATTCACTAATTTGTTTCCATTTTGTAATCCCATGGCATAAACTGTGGCAAGTCAGCTTTGATTTTGACATTTCTGTTATTTCTTCTTATTTCTTCCTTTCTACTATATTTAGAATGCTTAAGATAAAGATACCACCTGTACAATAAGATATATATGTTTGTCCAAGTCAGGTTCAAATTGTCAATAAGCATGCATATTTTTCTACTGAATCAGTGATAAATATCTTTATAAATCAAGTATTATATTTTACTTAGTTACAGTTTATAAACATTCCAGTGATGCTTACATTCTCATGTTAACAATCGAATTTACTTGTTAATAAAGTGTTTTTATTTGAGATCAATGTTAGGATGATTATGTATAGATGAAGTAACATTGGCGATCATCAAGCTATAATAATGAATGTTTAAACAGTACAATCACAAGGGCAGCTGGGGTTTGACCTAGCCACGGAAGAGTAAGGATGAGAGTGACAAAACAAAATACAATCATAGTACAATTCTGTTAACAGGACTATACATGTACCTGATATATTACTACTTTAAACATTCTTGTAGTTTAGGTATTCTCTGTATTTTAATACCAGGAATGGGTTACCAATAAAACAGAATGACTCTGATGAGCCCTACCTAAAAACGTGTTTTGAGTTTCTATTACATTGTACCGTTTTGTTTTCATATTCCTGGATGCAGGGTTTGCAATACCAGGATAAGTACTTGTAATAGCTTCTTTCCCGATTGCATGTGATTACCTCTATTCAACCCTATAATGTACTTGAAATTACTACACATCCATTTGAAATACCCTGCTCCTCAACCACACCATGGTTCGAGAGGGCAATTTAGTGGAAACATGAACTTAATAGTTTTTCTGATGGGTTGTATATCCATATATTTTCTATGTTAAATGCCATCAGCTGCTTACAGAAAAGTTATGCAGAGGTGTTCTTTGAAATTAAGATTCAGTGTTTCCTGTAGTTTCCAGTTTACTACCATGTTGGATTCAGCAGATGTCCCAAAATAAAGGGTTATTAACTAATATTAGACTCAAATCACTACTGAAAAAGAGCCTGTTATTGGAAGTTTCGACCAATAATACATCATGGCTAATCTAGGAGCATATGGTCTGGAGTGGTGTGCCCGAAAGAAGTACCCTGCAAACCGCAACATCTTACTAATATCACCCAGAGTAGAGTTGGTGACAAAAGACCTCTTCATAGCTCTCTGTCACCACCTTCCAGTCAAGAGGGTGGATCGCATAGAAAGAAGTTGATGTGCATAGATGGATGAAGGCGCTTGTGCTGGTGCAAGAATGTTTTCCGGTCGTCCAGGGAGGAGTGACGAGGAGCCATACAGTGTATGGATGGCTCAGGCTAGAGCCCTCGTGGACAAAGCCGAGGCAGAGCTGCCACAGTTGGAAAGAAAGCGACAAACCAGGTGCTTCTGCCAAGGACTACCTCGCTGCATTAGACGTGGTATTTGGCTCAACCCAATCAGGAGAGGACCTGTACCATGAGTTTATAGGGCTGGATCAGAAGCCGAGCGAAAAGCCTTCTGACTTCTTATGTCGACTGCAAGCGTCGTTACGACAAGTTGTGTAGAAAGGGGGAATCCAACCAGACAAGGCCAGTGTGTCACTACTGAGGCAATTCCTGAAAGGAACATTGTTTGACCAAATGTTGCTGATAGATCTGCACTAACGAGACCGATTGGACAACCCACCAACCTTTCTCAGCTTGTTGGGGCAGGTGAGAAAACAGGAAGCTGAGAACTTTGGCAGGTTACAGAAAGCGAAAGCCTTCAAGACCAATAAAAACGTCTACTTTGATCTTCAGGATGCAACAGATCCCAAGCCAGATGATCAGAAGACTTTATTAGCCAGAACGTCTGAACTAGAAGAAGTAGTCATGCAGACCAATGCAGTGATCCATCAACAGGCGGTAGAACCAGCTGTAGACCGGCAGTGGTACGCTGAGAATGTGCGTAGACTATCGAATCCTGAAGGTCATTGCCAGATCAGTACACAGTACCTCTAATCCAGAATGCAGTTGACTGTCTGAGTGGATTGATTGGATTTTCTGTGATAGATCTAAAATCAGGATTCTATCAGATTCCAATGCGGGAACAGGATGTGGAGCGCACAGCTTTCTCATGCCCAGTCGGCTTCTATGAATTGTCAACGCATGCCCCAGGGTATTAAAGGAGCCCCTGCGAATTTTCCAACGACTCAAGGAATCCTGTATGTCAGGTTTAAACTTCACTGAGGTATTATTATACATGAACGACCTGATAGTGTTTGCAAGAAGCCTTGAGGAGATGGAAGTGCGTTTGCTCAAGTATTGAATCGTCTCAAGGAGTTTGGTCTCAAAGTGTCACCAGAGAAATGCCAGTTATTCTGCCGGTCAGTGAAGTACCTTGGTCACATTGTAAGCGAAGAAGAAGTCCAGACTGATCCTGAAAAAGGTTCTGATGTTGCAGACTGGCCCCGAACTACAACTGCGAAGTTTCCTAGGTCTCACAGGCTATTATCGTCGCTTTATTGAGAATTACTCGAAAATTACAAATCCCCTGCAATCTTTAACAAGTCAGTTTTGCTTCACTCCAAAACGTGGAAGAAGCAGTATAAGAAGAAGAGTAATACCCCGGTGAGTAATTCTACAGAATCATTTAAGTAGCTCTGGACAGATGTGTGTGAGCACAGGCGTTCCAGTCTTTAAAGCACAAGATGACCACAGCAACAGTCCTTGCCTATGCCGACATAGCCAAGCCCTTTGTTCTCCTTGTGGACGCTAGTCTACTCGTATGCCTTGTATAATTTCAGTCACACAATCGAACAACACCCCCTGATACTTCCCATCCGAGAACCGACCAAATACAACTCGTATGCCTTGTATAATTTCAGTCACACAATCGAACAACACCCCCTGATACTTCCCATCCGAGAACCGACCAAATACAACTCGTATGCCTTGTATAATTTCAGTCACACAATCGAACAACACCCCCTGATACTTCCCATCCGAGAACCGACCAAATACAACTCGTATGCCTTGTATAATTTCAGTCACACAATCGAACAACACCCCCTGATACTTCCCATCCGAGAACCGACCAAATACAACTCGTATGCCTTGTATAATTTCAGTCACACAATCGAACAACACCCCCTGATACTTCCCATCCGAGAACCGACCAAATACAACTCGTATGCCTTGTATAATTTCAGTCACACAATCGAACAACACCCCCTGATACTTCCCATCCGAGAACCGACCAAATACAAGGTCTACTGGCATTGGATTTACAAAAGAACTGTGCTTGAGCACACTAGGGATTACTAGGGACGATGCTTTTTATGCGTCACGATAGTATCACACCCCTTCATAACGCGCTAATATTGAATTTGCTGTTTGTACATCTAGAAACGCGTGAAGGGGGTATTTCTGTGGCTGTGTAAGAGGCTCTAGTTATCGTAAACAATCATCAAATTATTTGTCTCTGTTTAAACGTAAAAAGGTTTTTTATTACACGATATTGAAAGATAGGAAATAGCATGGAAATAGTCACATATGCGGAAATGTAGCTATATCTCTGAGGAACATATTTTGGGCGAGGACCAATGTCAAAGATAACTCCTAAAGTGTGATTTTAGACCGAAACGGCGGCTATACAGTGCCAGAAAATCGACATTTTGAATTTATCAAGTGAGCAAGATTCGTCTCTCTGCGAAGACGTATATAAATATTCATATACTTCGTATTTATCATGTCTGCCATTGGTTAATTTTGAACCCCACGCGAACAAATTGCTCATTACGTATGCGTCCAATTTTTGGACGAGCACTATGTAAAAGTATACGGAGGTCAACGAGGTCAATCCAATGCAAGTAGACCTTTTTTTCCCGGGGTGAGATCAGACGATGGGGAGCGGTCCATGGGGAGTGAGCCCTCTATCGGTACAAGGAAAAAGGTATACTATAGTCGATTCGCAGACATTGGCCGATTTTAGCGATATACCATTTCAGTAAAGAGGTAACAGAAGCAAAAGATGGGGAGGCACTCGAATTTAATCGTAATATGCAAGGGTAATACCATGGCTTCGTGTGCATGTACTACTGTGATCATGGTGATGTATTCACCACTATGTACCTAGTGACAGGGAACTTGCGGTTGGATTATTGGCATAACGATAAAGAAAATGTATTGTTATTCAGATAAATTGATAAAGGTGGTCTCATAGCCAGAAATACTTAACGTAACGTTTATAATCCGTATCTTGGTTGATATAACTGTTTTTCCATTTAATTAGGACAGACGGTTTTGTATATAAAAAAATGATTATTGAATTATTTTCCGGTTTATTCTCGCAAAAAAATACGTAGAACTGTTTTCATTTTAATGTTTCTTTTATTCCATGTGCATAATAAAAACGTAAAATAATAAAAAGTATCCACTAAATTATGAATAGGTAAAATGACATACATAATATTTTTCTTTCGAATCCTGTAACGGTCGATGATGGTCGATTTGTTTTTATTGTGGTAACCGCTTCCAAAGGGATAACACATTTGAAGCTGCTGGATTAAGTTTTTGGTTGTCGTGATTGTAAAGCTATTTGATCAGCCCTATTCATAACGCCACACTATCATGAATAGCATTTGATTATGGAGCGCAAATAATCATGATAATGACATCTATAAAAGTACCGCTGTTTCATCATTGGTCAAAATGGGTTCCTCTAACGCCCAATGGACGAAGTCCAAAATCGATACTGATGCGCCAGAGTTTATGAATCTACTATAGTAGCTTTTTTTCCCGGGGTGAGATCAGACGATGGGGAGCGGTCCATGGGGAGTGAGCCCTCTATCGGTACAAGGAAAAAGGTATACTAGTAGCTTTTTTTCCCGGGGTGAGATCAGACGATGGGGAGCGGTCCATGGGGAGTGAGCCCTCTATCGGTACAAGGAAAAAGGTATACTAAAGCAGACTATGTGGACGCCTGTAGGGATGGCTTAGGGACCGTACTTTGCCAAGAAAAGCATGGAAAGTTACGACCTGTGGCTTACGCTGTTTCACTGTTTCTGTGCACGAAAGTTCAGACTTTAGGACATTTGATCTGCTGGACATGACCATTGATTCAGGAGCTACAGCAATGCGCCTTTTTACCTTCTACAGACCTCAGTACTCGTCTCGTCACATCAAGATGACGACATCAATGTTCTTAACAGAGTTCTCCACACTGCTTGAGTCCATAGCTCTGATCTCCACTCCTGTAGTCCTAGTTGGAGACTTTAACATCCATGTTAATGATGTGGCTGATACTGAGGCCAGAGCTTTCTTAGAGATCCTGGAGAGTGCTGGACTGCAACAGTTGGTTGATTTTCCCACCCACCGCCATGGAAACACTTTGGATCTCATTGTTACTAACTCCGAAAGTGAACTTGTGTATGACTTGAGACCTGAAAATGCTCTTCGTGGTCCATCTGATGATCATATAGCCATAAGATGCAAGTTTAAAGTCACCCGACCTGCTGCTACCAAGAAAACGCTGTGTTTCAGGAAATTTAAGAATGTGGATGTTGATGCTTTTTGTAAAGATATCACAGCGTCATCACTTGCTACAACTCCTCCGGACACTATAGATGAACTTGCAGAGCAGTATAATGTCACTCTTGCTAAACTAGTTGACGTTCACGCACCAGAAACGACAAAAACTATTTCCCTTAGACCACATGCGCCCTGGTACACCGATTCCTTACGTGATGCTAAGACTGTCAAGAGACGACTCGAACGCCGGATGCTAAAATCTCGACTTCATGTAGACAAGCTCGCATACAAAAAACAGTGCAAACAATACTTCTGTATGCTTGAAAGTGCTAAGACTGAACACCACAGATCAAAAATCGCGGGTTGCAACTCAAAGCAGTTGTTCAGTACCATCAATAAACTCTGCGGATTTAAACCAGCTAAGGTCTTACCCACCGGATATGAGATCGACATCGCTGATCGTTTTGGAGATTATTTCACTGGCAAGATTGCAGCTATCAGATCGAACCTGGACAATTTGGAAATCCTACCTGTGGTTCTCCCAGACAATGAGCGTGACTGCCCTGTTCCTCTATGTCAATTTCAAGATCTTTCTCAGCAGGAAGTCAGGAAAATTGTTATGGACATGCCAACAAAATCATGTGCTCTAGATCCCCTCCCTACCTGGTTAATGAAGCGGTGCATCGATCATATTTTACCCTTGTTGACCAAAATGGTCAATTTCTACTGAGAAAGGGGTATGTTCCAGACTGTATGAAGATTGCCTATGTAACTCCTTTAATAAAGAAAGCTAGTCTAGATCCTGAGGTGCTATCCAACTACAGGCCTGTATCTAATCTTAGTTTCATCTCCAAGCTGAATGAACGCGTAGTATGCAACCAACTACAGGAACACCTTGCTGCAAACAAAATGTATGCACCCCACCAGTCTGCCTACCGACCCAACTGCAGCACAGAAACAGCTCTTCTGCGCCTTCAAAGTGATCTGCTTTGCGCATTGGATAATAAGAAAGACGCTGTTCTTGTTCTGTTGGATTTATCGGCTGCATTTGATACGATAGACCACAAAATGCTTCTTGAACGGATGCAAACTAGATATGGTGTTGATGGTACTGCGTTAAAGTGGTTTAAATCCTATCTCTCTAATCGAGTGCAGTCTGTTGCAGTTGGATCCAATCTTTCACGAACGCATAAATTGATATATGGTGTACCCCAAGGGTCTGTGATTGGTCCCTCCAAATTTACCATGTACAGTGCTCCAGTTGAGGACGTAATTTCTAGCCATGACATCGATGTACTATCTTACGCGGATGACACGCAATTGTATGTTACTTTTCATCCTGATGAAAGAGAGGAAGCAATTTCTCGTCTGGAGCGCTGCATCGCTGATGTCAAAGGATGGATGACTGCAAATAAGTTAAAGCTGAACGATAGTAAAGACTGAGGTTATACATATTACCTCTCGTTTCACGCCAACTGTGCCCATCAACCCTGTAACTATCGGTAATAGTCCCATATTTCCGTCAGATGCTGCACGAAACCTTGGAGTCATCTTTGACCAACATCTGTCAATGACTGCACATGTGAATAAACTGTGTCAATCAGCCTCGTTTGCTTTACGCGCCATTGGACAGATCAGAAAGTACCTTGATCGAGCGTCAACGGAGAAACTTGTGCACGCGTTTGTCTCATCCAGATTAGATTCCTGTAACTGCCTTTTGTACGGACTTCCTGATAAACTTATCTCTAAATTACAACGTGTTCAAAACTCAGCGGCAAGATTAGTTACAGTCACAAAGAAACGTGACCATATAAGTCACGTCATCAAAAATCTCCACTGGCTTCCTATTAAGAAAAGAATCGTGTTCAAGCTCCTGCTCATTGTGTATAAATCACTTAACAATGCTGGTCCAAGTTATGTGTCTGAATTGCTGAAACCTTATAATCCCACGGCTAACCTTCGCTCTGGCTCCCGTGAGTTTCTTGTTGTTCCAAAAAGCAAAATGAAGTCTTTCGGTGATAGAGCTTTCTCCATCGCGGGCCCTAAATTATGGAACACTCTCCCAATGGACATACGCCATGCAGGTTCAGTTCAGGAGTTCAAGTCGCGACTTAAAGACTGTGTATTTTTAAAACCCAGTCGCACCTCGGGGATGAAGGTTGGAGAAATCATTTCATACTTGGTCCACACATCAGTTATGATGAACCATCTCATATTATGGTGATAAATCTTTCATCGCGAGTCCCAGTGTTTCTAGATCAAAACACCCTAAATTTGCCAATTTAGACCATTTTAGCCTATATTCAGAAACGGGTAGTTTAAGTTTAAACCCTCCAACTGCAAAACGATTTTGCACAAGACACTTACACTGCAGTATCATCTTAAGATACCTATAGAGTATATAACATGTGCATTACATTTAGTTAAACTTCTGTAACTTTTGTTTTATAATGGGATCAAACTTGTGTTTTTCATGAAAAATAGCTTAAATTATGTGTCAAACTAAAAACGGGAATTATTTTACGTCAAGCAACCAATTTTAAAAATTCACATATGAATGCAATCTACACATATTAATCTTCAACATATAAAAAATCACCGTTGGCTTTTTATTCCTACAAGTCGCTGTGTGACGTCAAAGTTACGTGTGTATATCACTCTATATAAAATGTTGGAAAATGAATGACGCATATTATATCAACCATCTCGGTCATATGAGGGATGAAATGTTGTGTGTACGACGTGCATCTAAATATTAAATATATCCCATCTTGATAACAATCTTCAAATCCAAGATGGCCTCCAAAATGGCCGCCATAATTGTCAAAATACATATAGAATGCTCATATTGAATTCCATACACTAAATTATGCAGTTTCACCTGAAAGGAGACACTAATTTAAGACGTTCTTGAGGATTCTTTACCTTCCATGATGGCCGCCGATCATGTTAAAATGGACATTAAATGGATGGAACAATGATTCTTTATTTGTTATAACTATCTTCTTTAAGACTAGGGTTTAACAAAACGTATACGATATCGTTATTATGGATCAAATTAAAAACGGGAATTAGTTTACGTGAATTAACCAATTTTAATAATCTATAAATCAATGCTGTCTATACATATTAACCTTTAAAATAAACATAATCATTATTAGCTTTTTATTCCTACATGTCGTTGTATGTAAGTCCTAAAAAATCATGGTACCATACAGACACATGTGACTGAATTGGAATCACCGATTGATATACTTAATTTTCATTTCTCAATTTTTTTGCTAGACATATTTAATTTTTCAATGTATCTTTATAGCAATATACTTACTGTTGTTCGTATGCCATGCAGAAATTCGTTTTGGGGGTACCGTTCACTATTTGGACATTCAACCAGTTTCTGGTCACATTTTAAATGGTGAATATGTGCCTTCAATGATCCTTACCATACACACATTATGTAACTGGTAGCAATGTATTGGCCATTTTGTTTTGTTTGTTTGTTATACACGGTGAGTCTGCACGGACACACTTGGGTCCTGATGTTAATGCCCGTTTTAATGGCAAGCAGAAACGTTCGACTATTCTGTGGTCATTAATCACTTGCCATGCTTGAATCACAATATCTCTCCCAATTCATATCATAAACCAATATTTTGTTTTCCAATGGACAATGGACAGCTTACACTAAAAGCAATGGATACTATTATACCAGTATGTCATTAACATGTCACCGAAGACATTTCAAGCATTCCATGGCCACATTCAGCATTTGGTGGTCAACATAGTTATTTCAAGATACCCATGATTAGTTTATGGTGCCTAAATATTATACTGTAATAATGATATTATATAATCTTTTTTTTTAAATCCTCGTCTTATAGAAGATAGGTATGACAAATAAAGAAGCTTTGTTTCAGCCATTTAATGTCCAATTTGACATATCGGCGGCCATTATGGAAGCTAAAGGATCCTCAAAAATGTCTCATGTGTGTCTCCTTTCAGGCATTTCGAGCATAGGCATTGAAACTGCATAATTTAGTGTATGGAATTTAATACACGCGTTCTTTATGTATTTTGGTGATTATGGCGGCCATTTTGGAGGCCATCTTGGATTTGAAGATTGTTATCAAGATGGGATATATTATTTATTTAGATGCACGTCGTAAACACGACATTTCATCCATCATATGACGGAGATGGTTGATACACTATGCGCCATTCATTTTCCAACATTTCATGTAGAGTGATATACACGCGTAACTTTGACGTCACACAGCGACTTGTAGGAATAAAAAGCCAACGGTGATTTTTTATATGTTGAAGACTAATATGTATAGATTGCATTAATATATGAATTTTTAAAATTGGTTACTTGACGTAAAATATTTCCCGTTTTTAATTTGACACATAATTTGAGTTATTTTTCATGAAAAACACAAGTTTGATCCCGTTATAAAACAAAAGTTACAAAAGCTAAACAAAATGTAATGCACATGTTATATACTCTATAGGTATCTTAAGATGATACTGCAGTGTAAGTGTCTGGTGAAAAATCGTTTTGCAGTTGGAGGGTTTAAACTAAAACTACCCGTTTCTGAATATAGGCTAAAATGGTCGAAATTGGCAAATTTAGGGTGTTTTGATCTAGAAACACTGGGACTCGCGATGAAAGATTTATCACCATAATATGAGATGGTTCATCATAACTGATGTGTGGACCAAGTATGAAATGATTTCTCCAACCTTCATCCCCGAGATGCGACTGGGTTTTAAAAATACACAGTCTTAAGACCTACTTATTTAACTTGGAAATCTAATTGATGTGTATTTGTTCATGATCTTTCATTTCATAATGCATGATGCCATACACATTCATATCTCTTGTTTAAATATGCATTTGACTCTGTGTATGTTTATCTCTGTAGTTTTATGATCATTGTTGTATTTTTGCTTTAATCTTGTATTTATATGTTGTACAGCGCTTTGAGTTTAGATCTCACTAAAGTAAAGCGCTCTATAAGTGTGTGTTATTATTATTATTATCCCAGCAAGACCCTAATTCAAACTCAACGGAATTATCCAGCTCATAAACTAGAATTCCTAGCACTCAAGTGGGCTGTCACTGACCGTTTCAAGGATTACTTCTACCACGCTAAAGGTACTAACAGACAACAACCCCATGATGACATATATTCTTACTAGCGCCAAACTGGATGCAACCGGTCACAGATGGCTGGCTGCCTTTGCAAACTTTGAATTTACAATACGTACGTACAAACACATTGCCACCATGCATGGTGCATACGTATATTGCACTAAACATGCTAAAGATGACAGTACCGGTTTCTCTACATATTACCTAATGTTTGGAAGAGAGACTAGATTACAAGCCGATATTAGCTTTGGCACCTCTCCAGATGGACGCTCGAATACGAATCACAGCAGCTATGTGAAGGGACTTCTTGAGGACCTCAAGACAGCGTATGATGTAGCCCAATCAAAAGCGGAGAAACTACGATAGCAAAGTGGTACTGAAGAATTCCGAATTGCAGTCAGGAGATCGAGTTCTGGTCAGGATGGTGGGCCTAAAAGGTAAACACAAACTGGCGGACAGGTGCGACCAAAACCCTACAGAGTGGTGGAGAAGTATACTGATCTTGCCGTTACTGCAGTTCAGAGGGAAGATGGTGATCCCGGCAGAAAGATCCTTCACCGAAACATGTTAATGCGAGATAAGAGAATCCATTTGGATACGAAGGCAGGGGGCCAAAATCATCAACCGCGACGAGGGTATTTATTCTCTAAATCATGTATACGATCCACTGTTAACAACACCTGAGCTTCCTGGGAACGAGATTGGAAGAAATTCTCGCGGGAAAAACAAGTGGATCAAGTCACTACCGAGGAAGTCTTCCGAACGGGAAGACGAAACTGTCTAGTCGTGAGTAGATATTTGGATTTGTAAACAAAACATTTTTATAATTTCAATCTACAATCCTGATGAACTTATTCAAAGATGTTAATGCCCATTGGTTATCTCAATCCCACAGAGCTTACAGGTATATGTGATCTTTTCCAGGGAACGCCCTCAATCCTCGAAAAAAAATTGAAAGCAGATTTTCTTGCAGATTACATTTCTGATCATAAATCGTACATACTTTCCAAGTTACAGGGCGATACGATTCTTAATTACTTCAAAATCATGGTTTTAGAGTGAAAATAAACTGTCGGTGTCTCGCGCCGACAACTTATTTTACTCTAAATTCACTCTAAAACCATGCTTTTGAGGAAATTAGGAATCGTATCGCTCTGTAACTTGGGAATATATCCATGATTTATAATCAGAAATGTAAATCTGCAATAAAATCTGCTTCCAATTTTTTTCTCGAGGATTGAGGGCGTTCCCTGGAAAAGATCACATAATATATACCTTTAAACCAAAACAAGCACCACCTATAAGCCTATCGCTCAGAGAACCAGATCAAAGAATCTGAACGCCATCCATCCAGTTGATTCTGACGATTCCGATGATGATGAGTCGACAGTGGTACTGGAAATATTGTCGCAGCCGAATTTGGCAGAAACATCTGCTGAAGCTGTAGACATTGATTGAGATAGAGGAAGAGAGAGGGGATGAATCCGAAGCTATAGATGTTGAGGCTGAGGAAATTACCGGACTCCAGTTTGAGATACATTCTGATGTGGACCAATCGAGTGAGGACAGCGTTGAAAACTGGAAAGTCCTGATACCTCCTCCTCTGATCAGGCAGATGAAATTGATCCACAGCTTGTGAGTTCTCCAATAATAGTCTTGATGTTGATGATCCTGCCTATACACTCCACGCTTTCTCATACGAAAGTTGACAAAACAAGAAAATGTGAGGTATGAAGAACGTTCGCCAGATGTTGCCGTACCTCAATTACATTCACCAATCTCTGTAATTGCAGATGAGGATAACTCTGAAA
The DNA here is from genome assembly GCA_035610835.1 of Ophiura sarsii. Taxonomy (NCBI): domain Eukaryota; kingdom Metazoa; phylum Echinodermata; class Ophiuroidea; order Amphilepidida; family Ophiuridae; genus Ophiura; species Ophiura sarsii. The sequence continues at coordinate 92,506,462 of CM069442.1, read as the reverse complement.
AGGACATTAACCTATTATAGACATAACCTCAGAGACTGAAACACCCACTCAATTCAACGGAGAAATCAGTGGCTCCCGTTAACATTCTTGAGGAGATAACCAACCGAGGAGAAAGTTATGATAGTGTGCCTATGAGGTCACAACCTAAATAGTCTTCGTTCATCAGATCACAACACTTCGAATGAAGAGGACATCACAGAATCAACCTGCGGCTGATACACCCGGAGAATTGGAAATGGATGTTAATCTTTCAGCCCCACCGACCCGCAGATACGGTCTTGAGAGGGGAGACCATGTCACCATCTCGTCCTCAAAGATAACGTAGGCCTCCAGCTCGCCTTGTATCAATCAACTTAAAGAAGTCTTACAGCGTTGGGACGACGCTTTGTAAGAGAGGGGAGATTGTAACCCACGCTCCATCGAGTGGTATACTGCCCTCATGTATGCTAACCCACCCACACTTTGGCCGTGTCAAAAATTGATGAATCATTCCACCGCAATGGTGCAACAAAGAAAGGTGAACAGCACTCCTCATTGACACCAGCCTCACCACTCGATCATCTACCTATGCCATGCTTGGACTATTCTACACATTAATAATGTTATAAAATGGACATCAGTTCGTGTTAATCTTGCTGGATGCTCATGCCATGGACATGTTTTTTGATTTCTTCCTCATGGAAAAGTCTGGCATAAATTGCCCGCTTACCAGCGCTTCGCTCTTGTGAACCTATTGTGACTTCGTTACTGGGTGTACTAGACTTGCATCACCTCTATGCATATGTATAAGCATGGACTTATATGGAGATCTGTGTTAAAACAGTGACAGTTAAAAAAAACCGTGTTAACTACGCAATGGGCGTTACAATGCAGTCGGTTGAATGCACACGGTATGTCATGTAGAAACTAGTTTGATTGAAAGGCAGATATTTAAATTGGTGACCGTTTTACCGTCACCAATTTATAGCGCTGGTAAGCGGGGTTTGTAACGTAATGTTGATGCCATACCAAGTCCTGCATATAACTTTAATATGATGAACATTGTCATTCACCCGGGGGGGGGGGGGGGGGGGGGGGGGGAGTACTCACGTATATTGGCCATTCGGGTATGTGCGGGGCCAAAGACCCCCTTTTCACGACCTGTCGCCGCTCATAAAGTATTTCATTTCACTGATAACTTGATAAGTCGTTCAACAAGCTATACAATCCAAACTCTAGCTCCGAGTTGCCCCCAAATACACCCAATTTTGGTAAATTTAGCCCAATTTGTCCTAATTTACTTCAACAAATACCCAATTGGGCGGAAAATGTTTTCAACTTGGGCCGTTCGCCAAGACCCCCAATTTAGGATGTGTCAGTTCGGTTAGCCCCTGTTTTGAGAAAGCCCAGTCCCCGGCCCAGTCACGTCACACACCCCTACCCTCTTCAAATGTGAGTACCCCCGGGTCATTCATCCCGAAACATACCTTCAGCAACTATCCCTGCAACCATGGCAACTATACCGTATTTGACTACAAGTATAGTGATGTTAGCCTTAAAGGTTATTACAACGAAATCCGAGGTTTGACAAACGGAACAATTTCCATGATTTCGGTAATGTATCGGCTAATTTCGAAGCATAAAAGGTGTGTTTATTCCACTTTCTAGTGAAACTGTAGAAATTGCTGAGTTTAATATGATATGATGCATAACATGGTTACAACATTCAACAGTGCAAGCGAGAACTACACGGCCGGAGCCGCGAGCCCCCGCTCTCCTGTACGTCTTTACGGTTAGCAACTACACCGAATAACCGAATATGATAAAGACGAACTCTTTTCCTTGCTTTTAGTGAACCTATAGTTCACTTTATTAATGCAGTATTTCGGAGATATGTGACTGTTTTGTGAAAAGTAAACATGATATTTGAATAGGGAAACATTGCGTGGGTAGCTGTAAGCGTTTAAGGGTTTCAATTTCTTAAAATCTGAAACCCACTGGAGTCAGTTGGGTAACTTGTATACAGAATCTAGAAATAATGCCACTTTTTGCCGAAGAAAATGACAGCCCCTAAGGCCAAGAATTTTTTTTTGTTTGTTTGTCCACGTCCGACCGACCGTGTACCTTGGTGCCGACCGTATTCTTTTTTATTTTCTATTATTTTTTTAAAACAACTTTTTGAGCAATTTAAATGGCCAAACGGACCGTTTTATTCCTGATTTCGTACGCTATCGTAAATCTGGTCTTTATAAACACCATCCCCAATGCGCAGTCCCTTGTAACATGATGTTTATTGCATGAACTTGGCAACCGCGGGGACTATTAAAAGGACTAAATGAACATTTAATCGCGCGTGCAATTGATGTCATTTTTATACTAAAAACGCAGTGTGAGAAAATATGAAAACTCTAGTTACGGTTCATATTTGCAATTTTTGGGGTAGTTAGTTCGAGAAAAAATAGGTTTTTAGTAATACTTTCACGTATATATTTCTAGAACTTCAACACTACGTTGTTTCACTTTCTGCAAATTTTCAATCATAATAAATGGCGGCGACCGACAACATGTTCACGGTATCTGCGCACACAAACTTGGTACAAAAATACTCTTTGACCGAGTTTGCAGTGTTGCAACCAGAACTACAATATTGGAACTCATGAAAAAGAGTTCAATACTATCAAAGTGATGTGTTTTGTGTTTGGACGACTTTAATTCACAGTATTCATGCCGAATTTATATTCCCAAATACAATATCCGTATTTAAATTTAAAAAAAATTTAAAAAAATTATCCGACCTACCGACCCTACCTTTTTCGGACCCTCTATGGACAAACAAACAATTTATTTGTTTGGCCTAAGCCTATATAAAGAGCTCATTCTGATCAGTGACTCGTGACGAATTTACGATGCATTTTTGGGCCGTGTGTTTTGAACTCTCGCCATCCTTTCCGTTGCATGTCAAGATTTTAACATTTTACACCATCTGAGATTCGAATTAGCATATCGCAATAACTACTCTTGTTCTACTCCATAACAAGTATATATTTTCGGAATCCAAATATGCTATTGGAATTTAGATAGGACCTTATGGTAAAATGTTGTGATTATAAAGAATGTTAAAAAAATATCGATTTTTCTTCATATTTTGATTTAAGCTCAATCATATTTTTATACCTATCCCAATCATAATTTTACTGTGCATATCAGCAGGGGTATGCCACTCAGCTTGCCGATCGGAAGCCACTTTTAAATTGAAAGTTGGTCGGCATAGAATTGGTGGCGCTATACCGATAAGGCGTGATTGTAGCAGACGACGCGACGCTGGCCACGTGTCTCTCAGACGACCCAATATGACAACGGGAGTGCACCATTTTGAATTATTTTAAACAGTCATCGCCCGGTTAACGATGAAAATTCTTCTAATTATGATGAATTTGTCAAAATGATAAGATTAACATTCGCGATTACGTGTTATTCACTACGAATTCAAAATTTAGGTTTCGCGTGGCCACCGTCGTCTGTGTAAATCTACAACACCCCCAAACCTATGCCGACCAAAAATGACGTTAAACCTAGTTAAACATTGTTAAACGCGTTTAAAACGCCGTTCACGGACGCATTCCGACGATTACCATAATTTATGTAAATATGCAAAAGGGACCGTTTCGCTACGTACGTTAGTATAGGACTTTCCTATCCCAAAATTAATAGTATCCCTGATATCAGTTCCTCATGCAATTACCCATCAGAACATAATGGTTGTAAATGGTAACTTGTTGAAATATACTATATCGAGAAGTTTAATGAGCACACAAACGTTAAAATTTCATATTTATATATCAGTTTAATTTTTGGGGTATGCACCCTATCATGATTTAAACAGCATTTTTGATATCCCCTATTTGAGAGCTTTCCAAAATTGTATAATTTTGCTATCATCGGTTGAATACTTTTTTTGTAATATATGGTCCTGTATGAAAAACCGATTAATTAGGACAAGTTCACTGTGTAGCGAATAGGGAAAAAGCCAAGGACAATGCAATCGATTCATATACTTACAATTGTGACATAATAGTTGTCACGCTTGTTGAAACAGAATCTTATAGAATATGGATTATCACATTTATGCTGATGATATGCAAGTTTATCTGATAGTTGATCCCAATATTCCTGGTGACGTTCAATGTGCGCTGTTTAAGGAGTGTTGCTGACATTCAGCAATGGATGATTGAAAACAAACTCAAGTTGAATCAAGACAAGACTGAATTCTTTGTTGCGGCATCTCCTTATAATTTGGAAAGGTAGGGAAGGGGGGAAGGTCAGTCTTTTTCTTGACAATACTGAGTTTCTACCGTTTAAGACTATTCGCAATCTTGGGGTTGTTTTTGATGATAAAATGTGTATGTCTGACCATGTAACAAAGTTGTGTAGATCCATCAACTGGCTCCTACGAAACATTCGTAGAATACGTCCATATATTGATGTTGATACCTGTCACAACGTTGTTAGAGCTCTCATTCTTTCTCGTCTTGATAATTGTAATATTTTGCTAAATTGTATATCTAAGAAAGATCTGAAACGGTTGCAAATCTTGCAGAACAAGTGCCACGCAAGACTGGTGTATCTCAAGCCCAGACGTGAGCATGTATCCCCATTGTTGGCTAAATTACACTGGTTACCAGTAAATTAACGTAGGCCTAATATGTATAAGACAATGATGTATATGTGTACAAATCCTTGGAAGGGCTCTGTCCCCAGTATATTCAAGACTGTCTTGTTAAGAAACAATCTCAAAGCACTATGAGAACACGCTCTGCTGACAGTATAAATTTTGTCGTTCCTGTCACCAAGAAATCTGCTGGGATAGAGCCTTCTCAGTAGTGGCTCCACGTTTGTGGAATAAATTACCTGTAGCTGTTAGAAATGCCACTAGTGTACAATGTTTTGTCCAAACTCAAAAATCATCTGTTTCCTTAAATCTCCTTGGTATTTCTTTTTGCTGTTGTATTTTTCATGTTTTTTGCGCTTTGTATCCCTAGGCAAAAGCGCGGTATAAATGTTATTTATTATTATTATTATTATTTATATAAAATAATCTATAAAATGAGAGCAAAATCATGCTTGTACCATACAGGGATGAGCTTTTATTGCAAATTGAACGTAGAGTTGGGAACATTTTCTATATTCCCCATAGAGATTGTACACAGCGCCACCGCCACCACCCCTGACTTTTCACAATATAATCAATCATATCTCACCCAAACAGTTAGAAATACCTGATTTATTCACACAATATGTAGCTAGATATTAGTAAATAGGCTTTCACATGACACCTCAACCATAACTCTACCACATTTAGTTGTTTAGTTGATAATAGATAGAGATGGATGATTCGTCACCAAAAATGCAACGCCACCAGGGTGAGTTCAAAACACGGCCTTGGCGGGTTTTCTATAACGTGCATTTATTGACCCGAGCCATGTACATGCGCAATGAATACTAAATTAATCAATCTGGTACCATTTTAAATGGAAATGCACTGAACTGTACTGTTTATGTACCGTCAATATGACCTTCAGAAAATAGACAATCCTTGTTTCTATTCTTCACGTGCTTTCAGTCTCAGTCGAACTGAGACTTATAAATGGACTGTACATTTGTCGCTTCATTATTACCCTCCTCAAAAACATAACCGTAACTTGTACACACATTTGTATATTTTTACGATGGGGGGATGCGATGCGAATATTATTCGGACGCGTTCATCACTAGTATGAGTAAGAGCTGATATTCGTCTCAGGTAAGAGTGACTTTAAAGCAATCCTGTGAGTCTTTTTCAATATTTTAATAAAACTTTTCTCTCTCTTAAATGACAATAGAATTTCCTGTACTCATAAATCTATCTTGACCGTATTTTCCGTACAATCCATCACAGAACTTTACTAAATCATAAAAGAACTATTTGCTTTCCGAATTGGGAATTTGTCAACACTAGGCCCTCCCGCTCTCAACTTTGCGACTCGACGGCACCCCCATCCCCTCAACCCCGCTCTCAACTTTGCTACTCGACGGCAGCACCCCCCCCCCCCCCCCCCCCCCCACCCCCTCAATTTTCGTCTCGGCGGCAAGAGTGACAGCCTGGACAACTGCTGGAAGTCCTTGTCGCAAGTTGTCGGTTCACTTTCACCCCTCCCCCGATAAGGAAAACCTCGCACACCACTATCTGTTTAATACTCATACCTAATGTCTGGGGTTTTCCATTTATATCTTTTCTGAGTTGGTGCCTGTTATATTTATGCATGCTTATTTTTTAATGTCACGAGTTTTAAGTATTGATTACATCTCATATCCTGTATGTATCACCTGATCCGTGAATTAGTATCATAACATAAAACTGATTTATATTTAGCCTGCAAAGAAGCGTGTGCTGTGTGCAAACTTCAAAGTTGAACAAGTTGGTCAACAGTGAACTGTGGTCACAAGGCTCTGTTTTTATGGACTTTGATGGGTGTTTTTTCTTTTATAAACTGGGCTCAAAATTATATTTTTTCACGCGGTCATATCTTGAAAATCTTTCCATCAAAATGAACCAAAATGACACACAGGATTACTTCAATACTCTATATGACATGTCAATATCCAAACGGATAGGACTTTAAAATGCACTGTCATGGAACTGCTTGCTGTATCACATGTCACAGCCTGGACATTTCGGCAACATAGAGTTTAAGGCACGTGAAGAAGTCAAAACAAATTGAAATTAAGGTAATGAAAAATCCAATTCTGAGGTGGTCTCATCCTCCTCAGAATTGGATTTCTTTCAATTTTCGAACCCATTGTGCGATTTGGTGTGTACTTTTGACCAATATTTTATTGAAAAGCAATCCGAACTTTATTTCCAATCAATATTGGCTATTTATATAGGCCTTTTGGTAGAGGAAAAGGTAGCTCATTAAATTCCGTTACCCCTATCGTGTTGGAGCATGCCGCTGCATGCGATTCATGTAGTCGTGTATTTGTTCACAGATAGTCAGTGATTTGTTCTCCCCGATAGGAATACCGCTGCTGGTAAATTAAAAACATGTGCTAAGTATCCCAATTAGCAAAACAAAACCGCAGTCCCTAAAATTAGTTATAGCGTATGCCAATGTACCATCACTGTCCATTCAAATGACCGTAATTTGTGAAGGCGATTGCTTTATCTGTTGTCTATTGAGTGGAAAGACGCTATTGAACTGGACTGATGGGTTGCCCTTTTAAAGCTTTGGAATCACGGGTATTAGCGGAACTCGTTTTCAGTGAAATCGATACCTGCAATCATTACAATAACACCTAATTTGTCAACATCATCGGTACCCAAAGGAAATTTGATCCATATATTACAGTCACAAAATTACTAAGCAGAATGAACTGGTTATCACTTGAAAAACGCCGAAAGAACGCACGCCTTAACACAATGTATAAAATTCATAGCCAGATCGCGGTTCCAATACCGGACTATATCAACAGACCCACAGCAACACAAACTCATCAATATGCTTCAAAATTTAGTGTCATGGCTTCACATTGGACTGGAATGCACTACCGTCCTAATTACTCGACTGCAAAGCTAAAATACTGGATATGAGTTACTATAAATACATCCCATTGTTAAAAACTATATTTTCATTATTCATTTGGTTAATATTGTGTCATTTTATGGACTTTTGACTACATTTTGGCCATCATTCTGGCGGCCATTTTGGATTTAAGATTTGTAAACAAAGCAAAAATGCTGCATATGAGCTTCTAGCCGGGTCTAACACATACATCCCATTGTTAAAACTATACTCTGCATGATCATACATGTTGGGCTGATATATGCCCAATGTATGGAGATTTTTTTTTTTCACTTATTTTTATTTTTATTTCTCGCCCCTGGTGTTAGCGACTGATGGAATTTCAGAAGGAGTAAGTTTATTTGATGTAACAGCCTTTTATTTTAGAGGGAGTAATTGTAGAACAGCCTTTTATTTCAGAGGGAGTATTTGATGGAACAGCCTGAAATTCCACCTAATAAACTTACTCCCTCTCAAATAAAGGGGTAAGTTTATTTGATGGGAAAGCCTTATATTTCAGAGGGAGTAATTGATGGAATAGTCATTTCAGAAGGGGTAAGTTTGTTTGATTGCACAGCCTATTTCAGAGGTATGTATGGAATTTTAGCATTTTTGGCCGCCATTTTGGAGGCCATCTTGGATTAAGGTATGTTAACAAAGCAAAAGTACTCGATATGAATGTCTAGTGGGTCTATACGTCCCACTATTAAAACTATACTTTCACCATACATTTTGATCCCGATTTTGATTGATATTAATGTCATTTCAGGAAATTTGACCTTTTGGCGGCCATTAAACGACGCCATCTTGCCCCGTAGCATACCAAAATAATTTTGGTAACATACTGAATATGTTTTAGGACAATAAAAGGAAGTTAAAAAAATTGTTTGTTAGAGTCCTGGGGGTGTACGGTAACCCCCCCCCCCCCCCCCCCCCCCCCCCCCCCATATTTAACCCGGCTATACAATTTCCCGTAAATTGGGTCATGTGACTTCAGGTCATGTGATACGTAAGTGCCGGATTTCCCATTTGTTTCTTGAATTAACTTAAAGGGTATTAAGTCCTTGTTATAAAAACAAAGCACAAAGAAAAACAAATCACCTCGAGGGGAACTGTATAGCAACCCGAAGTCGGTTAGTAATATCTGACTTTTTCAACTTCCTCAAAATGTGATATTTGAACATGACAACAGGGTATCAATACGGCAACACTGACTTATTTAAATCGGTTGATTGTTAGATCAGGGATAGGGCAACTCATTCATGAAGTCAGTTTGGGCAAAAAATGTATCACCTTGGTGTAGGGTTCTGCCAAACTTTGATTTTTTTTTCGTTGCTGAAATCAGTTTAATTAGGAGAATTAACCTAAAACAAGATAGGCTCGTTACCATGGCAACAGAGGGTTGCTAATTTTTTTAATACCATTATTTTACAAACCTACTAAATGTCTTTCGCCTCCCAAACTTTAGGCAAAAACTAAGAAATGTGTGTCCAAAAGTTTGTCAACCTAGAAAAAATTCACTCTTAAGAAGCTTAATAAATTCCCTTTTTATAACTTTAAAAAATCGAAACAGAAATTAATTTGAAACTATTATTCACACTAGCGGCACGCCCGTCCTGCGGACGGGCTCTCCCGCTAGGGAGTAGGGCCTACCAGATAGACACCTACAAAAACAAAGTGTTGAAAATTTATAACGAAACACATAGGAATAGAACAATATTTAAAACATTTTTGTTTTAAATCAAAAGGCTTTGTAGCCTAATTCAAAAGTTTTTAAATTTCAATTTAATTTTTTTTTGAAAATTACCCCCCGCCCGCACACGCCCGTGGCATATTTCAACACCAAGGCCTAAACCTTAACCATCTCTCGTACCCCACCCGTCCCTCCCCCTCCCTGTCCCCTCCTGGCCCGCCCCCGTCCAGTGGCATATCCGTTACGCAATTTAGCCCGCAATTTATCTCAACGCCAAGGCCTAACCTTAACTATCTCCCGTAGCGCGGCGTACTTCTCCAATATTTGTCCGCCCGCGTGTCACATACAGTATCAAATCCCACATCTGACACCATCGTTACGCAATTTAATAATACATTTCTTTATTAACCCCATCCCAAACTACATAACCATAACATAACCTAGGCCCTAAAGGGATCATTACACACAACCCCTAACCGCCCCGCCCCCGCCCCGTGGCTTATGCAACCCCAAGGCCTAAACCGAAACCAACTCCCGTGGCGCAGCGTATTTCTCCAATATTTGCCCGCCCGCGTGTGTATAGGGGTGCGTGGGTGTAGTGCGTGTGCGCGTTTATTTTGCATGGCGCACTGCTGCGCGCTATGTGTAACGCGCGCCGACTGCATGGTTACAGTGTACGCAGAGAAAAACAAACATGGCCCGTAGAAATTAGTCTCAAAAGCCGGGCTGAAAAGGCCTAAATTGGACATAATTTTGCTCATATCTCGGTCAATTCTGTACGGTTTTCGGCCATTTATAGCTTATAACCCGTGTCCGGTCATTATTTAGTATCAGTGAAATATTCACGGCTTTAAAATGCAAAATGAGAAAGCCTTTTCAGGATACACACATACACACATACACACGCACATACATACAGTTAAGCCCACAATTATTCATACCCCTTGGAAAATATGAGTTTTTTGCGTTTTTCTCATATCTATACCAGCTGGAGTGGTGGAACTTTCGCTTTACACTAAAGACAATTAGTTTGCAAGTACAAATTAATATATTTGGGCTCAACATTTTTTGCATAACAATAGAATTGTACAAGAATTTTGTTTTTATGCCTGTCCAAAATTATTCATACCCCATACCAACTCTCAGGATTGAGTCCACTTTTTGTGATAATACACATGTTTTTGACATTCCAAACATTCTTTATATTGTGTGATAGGCTTTTATATTGTTATTTATTTATTCCATGAAGTGTGCATATAATGTGGATGCATTACAAATGTGTCCTATTGAATGTACAGTGAGGGATATTATAGGACAACACTCTAGCTCATTGACAGCATGGCAAAGAAGATCAAATAACTTTTTTGTGCATATTGTGAATGCTCACAGAGAGGGGAAAGGCTACAGAGCTATTTCGAAACAATTCCAAGTGCAAGAATCCACCATACAAAGCATAATTAGGAAGAACAAGACGTTCAACTCACTAAAAAAACATTGAAAGATGCAGTCGGAAGCCAGCGGTGTCCCCTTGTTTGGCAAGAAAAGTATTGCGAAAGGCCAACAACAATCCACAGATCACCCTCAATGCTCTCCTGAACAACCTTGGCAATTAGTGGACCAAGATATCATGGCAGACACTCCAGCATATATGGCACATGAGAGGTCTCCATGGAGGCCGACCAAGAAAGACTCTACTCCTTAAAAGAGACACAGAGAAATTTGTCTTGCATCTTAAACAACCCCAACACTGAAGACCAAAAACTTGGATCTTTGTCCAGAAGTGCTCTTGCAAATGCTAGATGAGTTTCTCATTGTCTCTTTTCAGGAGTAGAGTCTTTCTTGGTCGGAGTCCATGGAGAACTCTTGTGTACTATGTCTGCTGGAGTGTCTGCCTTAATATCTTGGTCCAAGACTCACCAAGGTTGTTCAGGAGATCATTGACGGTGATATGTGGATTGTTGTTGGCCTTTCACCATATTTTCCTTGTGAAACAAGGGGACACTGTTGGCTTCCGACCGTGTTCTTCATGGTTTTTAACTGATTTTAACTGATTTTAACTGTCTTGTTCTTCCTAATTATGCTTTATATGGTGGAATTTGGCACTTGAAATTACTTCGAAATAGCTTTGCAGCCTTTCCCTTCTTTGTGAGCATTCACAATGCACAAAAAAGGTCCTCACTGAGTTATTTGATCTCCTTCGCCATGCTGTCAAAGAGCTAGAGTGTTGTCCTATAATATCCCTTAATGTACATTCAGTAGGACACATTTTTAATGCATCCACATTGTATGCACACATCATGGAATAATTACATAACAATATAAAAGCCTATCACACAATATAAAGAATGTTTGGAATGTCAAAAACATGTGCATTATCACAAAAAGTGGCCTCAATCCAAGGGGGTTGGTATGGGGTATGAATAATTTTGGACAGGCATAAAAACACAATTCTTGTACAATTCTATTGTTATGCAAAAAATGTTGAGCCCAAATATATTAATTTGTACTTGCAAACTAATTGTCTTTAGTGTAAAGCGAAAGTTCCACCACTCCAGCTGGTATAGATATGAGAAAAACGCAAAAAACTCATATTTTCCAAGGGGTATGAATAATTGTGGGCTTAACTGTACATACAACATACGGCGAATTATAGTAAGACTAGCGGCACGCCCGTCCTGCGGACGGGCTCTCCCGCTAGGGAGTAGGGCCTACCAGATAGACACCTACAAAAATAAAGTGTTGAAAATTTATAACGAAACACATAGGAATAGAACAATATTTAAAACATTTTTGTTTTAAATCAAAAGGTTTTGTAGCCTAATTCAAATGTTTTTAAATTTAAATTTAATTTTTTTTTTGAAAATTACCCCCCGCCCGCACACGCCCCGTGGCATATTTCAACACCAAGGCCTAAACCTTAACCATCTCCCGTACCCCACCCGTCCCTCCCCCTCCCTGTCCCCTCCCGGCCCGCCCCCGTCCAGTGGCATATCCGTTACGCAATTTAGCATCACATTTTTTCATTAACCCCCTGTCTCCCAAACCACATTACATCATTACACACAACCCCCATTCGTCACCGCCCCGCCCGCCCCTCCCCGTGGCATACCTCAAGCCCAAAGCCCAAAGCCCAAAGTTCCCCGCCCGCAATTTATCTCAACGCCAAGGCCTAACCTTAACTATCTCCCGTAGCGCGGCGTACTTCTCCAATATTTGTCCGCCCGCGTGTCACATACAGTATCAAATCCCACATCTGACACCATCGTTACGCAATTTAATAATACATTTCTTTATTAACCCCATCCCAAACTACATAACCATAACATAACCTAGGCCCTAAAGGGATCATTACACACAACCCCTAACCGCCCCGCCCCCGCCCCGTGGCTTATGCAACCCCAAGGCCTAAACCGAAACCAACTCCCGTGGCGCAGCGTATTTCTCCAATATTTGCCCGCCCGCGTGTGTAGGGGTGCGTGGGTGTAGTGCGTGTCCGCGTTTAGTTTGCATGGCGCACTGCTGCGCGCTATGTGTAACGCGCGCCGACTGCATGGTTACAGTGTACGCAGAGAAAAACAAACATGGCCCGTAGAAATTAGTCTCAAAAGCCGGGCTGAAAAGGCCTAAATTGGACATCATTTTGCTCATATCTCGTTCAATTCTGTACGGTTTTCGGCCATTTATAGCTTATAACCCGTGTCCGGTCATTATTTAGTATCAGTGCAATATTCACGGCTTTAAGATGCAAAATGAGAAAGCCTTTTCAGGATACACACATACACACACCCCCACATACATACACACATACAACATACGGTGAATTATAGTAAGATTGTTTTCAAAATGGTATAATTTCGTTCGTTACAGTCTGTATTAGGGACTAGGGAGTGTTCAGTAATACTTGGGGGCTGGGCAAAATGAGGGTGGGGGGAGGCAAACAAGTTTGAAGTTGCTGAACCCATTTGAGCCGTGGGGTGGGGGTGGTTCCAAAAAAGTGTTTCACTTTGATAAGGGGGGTCGAATAAGTTTTCCAGTTTGTAAAGGGGTCAAAAAAGTTAACACTTTCCACGCGGCAGGCAGCTGCAGACGGCATTCCAAAATTTCACAAAATGTTTCAAAAATATCAAAATTACTGTATTTCATCACCATATTTGGAATCACCATGAGAAATGCATTGAAATAAGTACAAACATGCCCAGTGTTTGGTCAGTAATCTTTGAGATGGACTTTGAAAATTATGAAAGGTTTCTGAAAAATCTGTTTTGTGTATAGTAATAATAATAGCCGCGTGGAAAGCGTTAAGACACTGGAAAATGCAAGCAGCCCACCCCCACCAACGTATTACTGAACACGCTCTTAGTTCCTTGAAACGTGGCACTCCCGCATAGTACAACATTCTATGTTAAATTATGTGTTGGATCTCTGTGGTGTTGTCACTTATAAAAGGCTATAAATTTACGTTTCAACTCTACCTATTATCTTTATTTTGTCACTACAGACACATTGACCACCTTAGTAAATTTGCTCGAAACCAACAGCCATATCCATGATGTCTGCAGATCACGAAAATGACAGCCTTCTTCATCAAAGAAATCGTAAACGAACACACTTGAGAGTATCACGACCGATCTACACTGAGAGTGATTTTCAAAAGCATTACAAACACATTGAATCCAATGAATCTAATCTGGATCAGGTTAAAAGAAAGATTCACGAAGTAGAAATAACGCCAACCACTACTTGGCATTTCATTTTGCGATTGATTCCTATCCTAAAATGGCTCCCTTCATACAACATCCGAAAGGACATCATTGGAGATATAATATCGGGAATCACCGTAGGAATAATGAGAATCCCTCAAGGTATGAGAATGTTCCATTTAAACCTAGTCATTCGTAACATATTCATTTTCTCACTGGTGTCAAATAGCAGACGAATAGGGTTAAAATACCATTAAGTTGACTTGGTTACACTTCCAGGGAGCTGATAGTAAGCTCAGCAATGTGGAACGAGCTGATCAACCAGTAAGCTCAACTATGTGAAACCATTTGTATAATACTCTGCCTCGGAAGATAATAGAAATATTTGTTTTGATTGACATACTTATTATAATGGTCTTTATTTCAGCAATGGCATATGCCATCCTGGTCACATTACCAGCGATTTATGGTTTGTATGTTGCATTCTTCTCAGTCCTGGTGTATGCTGTACTAGGAACGTCAAAACATATTGCAATCGGTACGTTGATTTGGTTTAATCATTTCTCAAAAATGTGATAAATAAAAAACTAATCGTAAAAAACCCAAATAACCAAAAAAACAAACAAAAAACCCCAACAACATTAATGTTGGGGTTTTGGCGCTCATTTTCCTTGCATTGCCAGCATGTCTTGGAAAACGCACTGATGTCACCAGATGGCCTTCTTCCGTAACGAAGAGCCTGTATGACTATTTCATTAAAACATTAGCAATCATGAACAAGAGGTGCAAACAGTTCACGTTTTGAGTTTGTTATCTCTAACAGCCATGTATGGAACACTTGATATATTTTCTTACTCTTATTATAAATTATATTTTTTCCTTATTTGCGTAATTTAAAAAAATATCTTTAAGGAACGTGGGCAATTGTAAGCATCATGGCCGCTGATGCTATTGATAACATCGTATCCCAGGAGCAAAATGACAGACCAACAGAGAATCCAATGGTCACAGCTGGGGACGATGACGACGATACAGCGCTACGAGTTCAAGTGGCCATATCATTATGTCTTTTGACAGGAATAATTCAAGTAAGTTCGATTATGAATATGATGCGCAAATGTCTTAGATATGTAGTATTAAGTCTTAGTTCTTTTGCTGAAAGTTAAAGGCAGCTTATTCATTTAATTGACTCTTGGAAATCTTTACGAATCTATCCTGACTTTGCAGTTAATGACTTCAGGTATACTAAATCCTGGTGTTAGGACGATCTGTAGTGACAATGATATTCAAATCACAGATTTTGGTCCTGATGATATATACAAACCTGTTATGTAATCACATTTATCCTTGAACTTACCATATCGTCTGTGGTAGTACATAGTGGCGTATATAGTATACGTATAATGTAACACAACATTTGTAAGCTTACTTTTACACCAAATCAATTTTTTAATTACCAAATCAACTAATCAAATTTTGGGATTGGGAAAATAATTAAGAAAATGATATTTCATAATAGGTTATACGTCACAAGAACGACCAACGTTTATCATACGTCACTCACGATGTAATATCACCGACGATATTACACTTCAAATTCTTCAGCTTGCAATCTTAAGATTACGTATTGCAATCATCTAACATCCATTCATATCACATTTATCCTCCAGCTTTCCATGGGAATCTTACGATTGGGTATTGTAACTATCTATCTATCAGAACCTTTGGTTAGAGGTTTTACAACGGGTGCATGCTTTCACGTATTTGCCAGTCAGTTCCCTAAACTATTTGGTGTCAGTGTTGCGAGATATACCGGGCCACTTGCACAATTTTACGTAAGTGTTGCATTTCTTTTTATTGTTTCATAAATATTTCAAAATAGCTAGTGACTTCTGTAACTTCCTATTGTACTCAGTCTTTGGAACTTGTGGAAATCATGCTCAATGAATGACTTTTATCTTCGCTTAAACAATCTCCAGAAGCAATCGAGATCTTTTGGATATTTAAGGACTAGCAGAATCCGACAAGGATGGAGTTTGACATTTTAAGCGTAAAATCTTTTGACATTATCATTGTCGCGACATCAAACTTGAACAGATCCCGGGAACAGATACGTATAGCAGTAGTACTATAATAGTATAGTATGTAATTGATGTCATGCTTTTTATTTTACTATAGACATACATTGAGGTATTTTCCAAGCTTTCGTCAGCAAATATGTGTTCTATCGTCGTCTCCATTGTATCACTACTAATGCTTGTGTTTATAGCGGAAATCAACGATAGACAAGCAGCGAAAGGGTGGTTCAGACCCAATGGTACGAAGGGAAAGAAATTGCCAATACCTTCAGAACTGTTAGTTGTAAGTTGATAGTAAACTAAAAACTAAATTGTGAAATGTCACGGAACATTTTATGCCAGTCGTGATGACATTTCACATGGACATTAATTTATTGAGAGTTGTGATATTTCCGCATTAACATTTTTATGCGAGGTGTGAATTTTTACAGGAATATTTTACGCTAGTCGTATGAACATTTCATGCGATTTAGGAATATTTTACATTATATTTTATTATGAGAATTGCATAATTATAAGAGTTGTGAAATTTCACGTGAACTTTTAATATTTTAGTATTGTATATTTACATTGTATTCTTAGGTTATTATTGCAACAGTAGCATCCCATTTGGGTAATTTTGAAGAGAAATATGATCTGCCAGTTGTCGGAGATATACCGACAGGGTAGGTATAGCTAGATATATTATTATAAAAAATGGGATCAGTTTGTGAATCTCGTCTTCCATAGGTACAGAATGGGAGCTTAAATAAGTTTTCATCACTACGACTTTCAAGAACTCAATCGTGCCTAGATTGGCTTGGTATTGAAGCCAACAGCCTGGCTGAGAGACAAAATAGCTTCTAATGAACGGGGTAGCACAAATTGAGATTAATACTTCAATCAGGAATGAATATGTTGAAGAATCCAGCCACTGAGAGTTGAGATACCCGGGTTCTGTCCATTACATATCTGCAAACTGCACAGCTGATAGAACCCCGGGACTTGCGAACTGATCGCCATCTATCAACAATAACCCTTTATTCTATCTTTTACAGTTTACCACAACCTGTAGTGCCACCAACCAAATACTTTGTTTCACTGTTAGCAAGTGCTTTCGCGATTGCGATTGTAGGATTTGCTATTTCCATTGCACTGGCTCAGTTATTCGCTACGAAACACAACTATGAAGTGGACGCTAATCAGGTAACAGGTGTACTTATCATTATGAAACGTCAAATTGTCAGTATACTGTATAGAGAACCATTCAGATTTCCCGGTTGAATTGATTGTTTTAAACAGAAGCCGTCTCATCTGACTTCACATTATTTGAAGAGAACAATATGTAGGCCTATAATAGCATGTTCTAAACATTGATCAGTTAATTGGTAATCAAGAAATGTATTTGCTGTGCAAAAAACTAAGATTTGTTTGTTTTAATATAGTGACGTACACACTAGGGCTATATTACACCTCTATGTAATACCACCAACGAATTATGATGACGTCACGTAAGTATTATTCTATTCTAACCACGTGTTCTAACCATTGTTATTACATAGGAATTGATTGCATATGGTACCACCCATCTGTTCTGCTCCTTCTTCCAGTGTTTCCCACACGCTACATCAATGTCAAGAACTGCAGTACAAGAGGGTGCTGGGGGAAGAACACAGGTCAGTCATTTATTTCGGAAACTAAGATCATATTGAATTATTATGTTTACATCACTATATAAAACTTATCATAAAACATACTATTAATGATGACTACTTTTTGAACGATACAATAGTAACAATTGTATCGTTCAAATCAGTGGCGTAGCCAGGTTTTTCTCAGTGGGGGGGCAAAGGGGGGGCCGGGAGTTTTGGTGGGGGGGCAACAACCAAATTGAGGATTGAATTTCCTTGTGTTGTGAATAGGTTAGTCCCAAATTATTTCAACTGACATTTCCCACAGGGGGGGCAACAGGGGGGGCAGAGAACCCCACAGGGGGGGCAGCTGCCCCCCCCTTGCCCCCCCTTGGCTACGCCACTGGTTCAAATCATAGATCCTCAAATGCTAAATGCTACGTTTTACCTTGATATCAAATATACAGCTCGCGCTCTTGACCACTACACCGCTGGTAGCCACTGCTTTCTCTGTGCACAATCATGACAGGCTGCGTATGCGCTCGAAAATCTTAATATGTCGTAGCTAACTCCCATGCGATATTGGTCAGCTACTGGGACTTCCATGACGTCGACCCAGATTCGTTTCTATTTCTAAGCTTATTAGGCAGAGCCTAATTCAACATTTATTTGGCCTATTTGATCCCAATGATAGTGTAACTCCCAGAACCATATATGGAGGGTTATAAGAATATAGCCCTCGATCCGGCTTATAGTGTTGTTAGCACGGCACTTGTCCTTGCTTACAAATGTTGAACCGTTCAAGCAAAGGGGCCAGACTATCAGGCATCAATTTTGGTGGTATATGATCTGACAGTCAAATGAAACTAACTAATCTCAGCTTTTCTCGCTACGCTCGCAGCTCGGTACCAGAGCTAGCCCTGTTTAGCATGCAACAATTGCAATACTAATGTATGGACGTCGTAAAGTAATCGTGAGCTGAGAATTACAAGGTTTTAAGCCCGGTTTTAAGTGACATTTTGGTCATTTTGAGATATGGCCCTTTAACCGGAAGTTGCGTCTATAAAACATCTATCTTATAAACACCTCGCCAAGTTGTATATCAATTTGAAGCTTACAAAATGATGATTTCAAAAATTCAAATATCTCCAAAAAAACTGAAATGGTAGTTAGAACCTTGTAATGTTTAGCTCACGTAATATCAATCTAATTGAAATCGCGATATTAAAACTGTAGAATGAAACTGTAACTGAAACACAAAACAACCTATAAAATAACCATTATTCTAGGAGAACTGGTCTGGGGTTTTGTTTTATGTGTTATTGTGCTGATAAAGGGATGTGTTGTGGTGCTATACCGTGAATAAACTGATTGATATTTAAAAGTAAAATAATGTTGTTGCTTTTAGTTGGCAGGCATATTCTCGTCGATTATTGTTCTGATAGTACTTCTTTGGGTGGGACCTCTCTTAACGCAGCTACCTGAGGTGAGTATTTCCATATTGTCATGTGTTAAAAGCTTTCATCGGCTCATTAGAGTATATATATTTGCCGAACTTAAAAAGAATTGAGATTTGATCTCGGGCCTTCAACACGTTGGATGTTTTGGGTTTGCCATAACATAACATTTTAAAGAATACTAGTGGATATCTGTTCTCCTATGGTAATTATGTGCCTAATATACAAACCAGTTGGATTTTGTTTGGATAGGCTAATGAAGGCTAATGAATACTTTTACCAACCAACAAACATCTATCTGATCGCACCTCTTCGTGTTATTAGACGATTGGTGTACCGATGTAAGTTCTATGCCTTGTAAAATTGCGGGCAACAAAATCACGTGATTGTTTACGCCTCTCGACCGAAATAGGGTATTATAAAAACCAAGAGTGTTTTTCGTATGAAAAGTCACCACAAATTATAGACCTCTTAAAAGTGGTGTGAAAACTCGGATTTGGAAAGAAGCTGATGCGGCATGGCAAGCCCATGTTATAAATTTGACATGATAAGCGAAATTGCAAGTCTCAAGAATTGTGTATGGTAAAGGTCGGCCAATTTATCTGATATTTCTTTGAAATCATTCAATATTGTAATACAAAATTGATGTTGATGATATTATTTGTACAGTGCGTCTTGGCATGTATCATTAACGTAGCTCTTCGTGGAATGTTTCGTCAAATTACGGATCTTCGTACCCTTTGGAAAGTGTCAATTATAGACTTTGTGAGTATTTTAATTTGTAGATACCAAGGGTCGCATTATGACGCGTCTGCGCGTCCTAGACCTCTCACTTTCGAATAGTGACGCGTCAGATTTCAAATTGGAAAGCCTTGCGGGTCCCGATCAAAATTGAAGGGACCCCTCACATTTGACGATGTATGGAAATGGAAACCTTAAGAAATTCTGTAAATTACATATCCATCCTTCGCTCACAATATAAATTCAATAAAACTGTCCTCATCATCGACCATACCCGTCGACCCCTAACTAACCAAACCATAAGTCATCCACTCATAGTGTGGCCTCGAATTTTCCTAAATCAGTTTCGTCCATTTTCAAATACCCATACCTCGGGACCTCTCATTTTCTTGAGGGACCCCTTAAATTTGGTTTTTGAAGTCCTACGGCGTCCCGAAAAATGTCATGGGACCTCTCACATTTTTGATCCAGTGCTATCCCTGTACACCACCCATTTAAGAATAAAATATAATATCTTCCTAGATATGAGTTATGTTCTGAACTAATACGTGTTGATTGTTTTGTACGTTTCTGATAGAGTGTTTAGGTAAATTGGGGTAAAATAGATACCGTGTTTCAGTCACCATTATCATTTGTTAATGATCACGTTGTCTGTCTCTATATTGGTTTCTAGCTATTATGGCTCGTTACATTTGCATTAGTGATGCTTCTAGGAGTGGACATAGGATTACTTGGCGGAGTGATATTTGCTTTTCTAACAGTTGTTGTTAGGTCACAAAGTCCTCACTGCGCACTTATGGGTCGTGTACCACACACGGAGATATACAGGGATATATCATTCGTACAGGGTGTAAGTAGTGTGTTTAAATAGAGTAAAGAACCATTAGAAAGATCTGAATAAGCCCATTGTCATCCAAGACTACTATTTGTGCACCTAAGTCACCCAAAAACCATTACTCACTGACCTCCTATAATATATTGAATTCGTTATCCGAAGATCACATTTTTAACAGTTTTGACTGTCACCCAGACGCCCTCAATTTAATCTTGTTCCAAGTTGAGGCAGGACTTTTAAGCTCTATATATTTTTTCTTCTTTCATTAAGCATTAAGAACATTTTTCCATCTTTGCTCCGAAACTCTGGAATGATCTGCCATATGAAATTCGTCATGCGCCATCAATCAATCAATTCAAGAACTCTCTCAATCAAAACTCATATGTTCCATTTGTGTGAATTGTAGTTTATGTATAATTGCTTTATGTATTTTATTTTGCTCTGTTTCAACGCTTTGGGATGTTTTAAAAATATTTTTGCGCTTTATATGTACTGCTTATTATTTTTGCGCTTTATAAGTACTGCTTATTATTATTATTAACATGATGAATAAATCAAAACATATCGCACAACCCGGGGGTCCCGGACTAATATACCTAAATATACGTACCTTTAGGTATAGTTGTCTCAACGTGATATAGGCTTCAGTCGATTGGATCATTTGAGAATTTCACGAGATTTGTCACTGCCTTTATATCTTACATGAGTAATAGTCGAGGTATTGTTTTAATTGCAGGTAGAAGAACTCGATGGAATTAAAATCTTCCAATGTACAGCATCTTTAAGCTTTATTAACGCGGCACATTTTCGTGATTCTCTCTATAAAATCGTTGGTGTTAATCCTAAATTAATAACGGTTGATAGAAACGAGAGTATGAGGAAACGCAATGGCAAGGTAAACACATTGGAATCAATTGTACAATAAATGTCTGTATAGGTCAAATCACTGTATTTGTATGTGTAATGCAGTTATTGCAGGGGTATGTCTAAAAAGGTCGAGTGAAGTATTGACAAATGTCATGACTATAATAAGTCATACAACAGTATGATTTGAAATAATAAACAACGTGAATGATGACCATGGTATGGATACAAACGGATGGTGTGTAGATTACTAGCCCGTTGAATCTAACGGAAGAAAGATGGCGCTTGTTTGCAAAGCTGAGGCTGCACTCCAGAACGGCACTTGGCTCAATTTGCCCAAATATTCATTTCGCATTGGTTTAATACATTATCGCGGTTTTCCATTAAATAATTCAAAATATCACATGTCATGCTAAAACTAAAGTAATCCATCCTAAACTGTTGGAGTTAGAAAATCCACTCTCCAGCTTAGACTATTTAGTTAATACATAAATATTCTTTCTTTCTTAAAATGATAAATTAGGCTCATATACACTCTTGGAAAAAGGGTGCTTCAGGGGTTCTTGGCTGTCCCGCATATGGAACCTTTTATAGAACCTTTATAGGTTCCACAAAGAACCTTTAAAGGTTCAAAAAGAACAAAAAATGCGTCTTTTAGAACCTCTAAAGGTTCTCTACAGAAGTTTTGGGGGTTCTTTAAACTAAAAGAACCTTTAACCCTGAGGGTTCCATATACGGGACAGCCAAGAATCCCTGAAGCACCCTTTTTTCTAAGAGTGTACGCATGTCGCCAGATGTATTTTTTCTGTAGTTTTACATTTCCGTACACCCAACGGCCAACGTCGGTTGTCCCCACGGTCGTTTATACTATACATTAACAAGGCCTTGGAAGTTGCCATCTTCGTCATTTAGTAGTAAGAATTTGATGTATTGATTGCATATGAAATTGAAAATTAACGACTGGTTTTATTGATACGCTCCCTCACAGGGTAATGAATACACTCCTATCATGGACAGCGATGTAACGACATATACAGTATCTACACCAGATGAATCGGCCTGTCTTCACACAGTCATCATTGAATGTAGCATGTTTCATTATATCGACGTTGTCGGTGTCAAAACTTTACAAGCGATTGTTACCGATTACGACGCGGTCTCAGTTCGTGTCATATTTGCACAATGTAACAGTAAGTATTTCCGCCATGTCCTTACACATCCTTCTAAGATATTTTGTGTAAAATAATCAACGTGATTTTTAGTGATGACTATTTTAAAATTTGGTTGCCATTTGAGTTTTTGTTTACACTGCTACCACCATCAACCCCCGGTGAGGGGGTTAATTAGCATGCTGTAAGCATGGGTGAACAAAGATTTTCCAGACACCCCTGTGGCGTATTTTCTCTAAAGTTAAACATTTAATTAGGTTTTTGCGTATTTTCTCCCCCAATTTGACCCTATAAACGAGAAGAATATCGACAAGGTTTTGAAGACAATAAACAACAGTAAAATATTGACAGTATATTCATAGTGAATAAAGTTCTCTTTTTTTAAATGGTCGATTGAGGTGTGGTGTGTGTATATGTTTTGAATCAGTTGATAACCATTCTTTCATAGTGTTTAATTAAAGATGTGTCCTTTCGTCATTTAGCGAACGAAAGAAGACAACCAATTATTTTTATCTTCAATTATATTTTATAGAGACAGTCCGTAAGGCACTGCTATCTACAACTACCATAAACAAAAGTCAGGAAATAGGTCTTGATAGAATGTATGTATCACTTCATGACGCCGTTCTAAGTTCATTAAGAGGACCCCGGTCGCGCGCAAATTCCGTAAGTTGACAACGACATAGACGTCAAGTATTTAGCATGACTAGTTCATGCAATTTGCTGGTTATGCCTCTGAAAAACTGATTTTTGGGTCTTCAAATAACAATTAAATTATATATGTTACTTGATGTAATACAACCTCAATATGATCTAAGTTTAAATTTGATAGTTGCTAAACAATATGACGAGTGGGATCAATAGCCTAGAGGATATGGGCTTTGCGTACACCTGTTACATAAACAGAACAAATAGAACACTCATCATAGAAACAATCATCTGTAAGATAAGTTCCACTTAGCATGCTTAGTTCTAACTTACAAAACGAGCGCTATTTAGTCTATTTCCGTTCCCCTGGACAGTGACGTTGCTTTACTGGCGCTGCATCGTCCGTATGCATCTACGTGTTTGCGTGATTATATACGCCAATATATTGGAAGAGCGCGTGCGCTTATTCACACTGCGATCAGTGAACGACGCAGTGACGTCATTGTCTCGTGGAATTGAAACAGACCATAATTTAAGTCAAACTGCCTAGTGCAAAACAAAGTTATGCTGCGGGACAACGGATAAATGATGGATTCGAAGCCATGGGCAAAGATGACATCCCTAATAGATTGTGTAAAAGTTGAAGTCTTATTTTGATTTTAAATTTCTTACACGTACAGATGGATATGGAATTCAGTAATGAAATTCCCGAGAACGTCGACTTAAAGAAAAGAGGCCATTACAGAGGTGATGTAGAGGCAAATACCACCATCGATGACGATACAGTATAACAAACGTGACTTTGTAAACCCAAATACTCACACTCTGATTTCACTATTCAAAATGACTAGTGCCATAGTCCGAGGGAATGCTAATATATATACTTAGTCAACATTATCAAAGGTCAAATACAAATTTAAAGGTCCATCACTACATAAAAGTATTGAAAACATGTGGAGCTGGCAAAGAGTAGAGCCTTTTACCATTTTCACTTGGATTTTAGTAGTCATAGTACAAGTTATTTTGAATAGGAAGTATATAGATTGCACATGTAGATAGAAACCAGAGACATTCTCATTATTAAACAAATTAACCGTACGATCTTGTCGAACAGATATAGTTGATGAAAAAACGTACTTATTAATGATCAATATTTATAAGTGTTTTAGTTACCAGACACTAAAGAGAGACTTTTATTTCAGCTAGAAAACGTCTTCCTAACAATTTGACACGAACAACACGCTAGAGGCCGCGAATGCCACTCGGAATAGAATGGCTACCACGTCTAGTAGTTGCATAACTTCTGCCAAGATGTGGGTTAGGGTTAGGGTTAGGGTTAGTTAAATAAAGCGAGCGATAAATAAACCAAAACTAATAAAGAGGTCTTACCTTGTCGGCTTTATATACTTCAAGACATATGGCCTATCCTGACAGGATTGCAAACGATTTTATAACACGTTTTACGTGAAATTAAAGATAGTTGTTCTGATTTCTGGCCCGATTTTCAATTTGATGTTTTCTATTTTACATGAAAGGCCATCCTTAAAATTGTCGCGTTCCACAGTTTGAGTTGCATAACTCCAACGGTTCTTATTTAAGGAGCACAATGTCACAACAAATTTGCCCGTTGAGTAGTATACAGACAGCCTGGGTGGTTAACCACCTTTGGAAGTAATTCACCACATTTTGGCCTATAATTTCTAAATGGAACATTTTTGGCCCCTAATATTTACAGATATAATGAGAAAAATATGGGGATTCTTCTGATATCAAAATATATTGATGTGGAAAAAAAAATCAGAACCAATAAAAAAGATTATCGGAACATACACCTTTAAGCTGTTCATGAATAAAACAACATGGCACACAATGTTCATTCTGGGTAGACCGACCCGGGGTAGACCAACCCCGGATAGACGACAATATACAACTTTTCTGAACGATCGCGTAAAGTTGTTCATGTTTACTGTTCGCAAGTCTAACGTTTTAGAAGGGGAATCATCTAAACATAGTCACAACAGGTTGATCTTTGCAGACATTGTCAACTTGAAGTTGTCAATTAAGTTCATATGTCAACTCTTGGTAATCACAGTCTGTTTATCAGATCTTAAATTATTTGAACATAGTCAACCCAGGTTTATCTTTGCCGACATGTTGTCAAATTGAATTCGTCACTCAAGTTTTGTGAAATCTGGGTAATCACACTGCTTTATGCATAGCCATTGCATAGGCGACGTGCAAACGCGTAACACCAAATAGAAATTAATACGGGGTTGGTCCCCCCGAGTCGATCTACCCCGGGTGGAAAGTCATTTGGGTACTGGTATTTCCATTGCTGCATAGATATAATGTCGCTACGCTGTCCTTTTAATTCTATTCCTAAATATGAAAATGTTTTCATCACTTAAGGAGATCCACCTACACACAACTTGTTAAACATTTGAGGGTTATCGTAGATAATATAGTGGATGATCAGCTGATTTTCCATTGCGAGCTGTCTTTGTGCAAATTACCATATTTACATTTTCTCTTCGTGAGTTCACTGATGCCGTGTACTGTAGAGTTTACCCAACATTTGTAAGTTCCATTTGAAATTCATACAACTACCTCTATGGAAGACATTACATTGCCATGTCTTGAAATCATGTGTTTGTGTACTTCACTGGTTATTTATTGTACTGCTGATGTTGCTAAATAAAACACAAATAAACACAACTAGTACATAATTTTATATAAGTGCAGCAGAGAAGATTTCCACCATGATTCGAAAATTCTTTTAAACTCAGCACAGAAATAAAGTACCCAGCCACAACTGTTTATCAATCATACTTTAATAATGATAATTAATTTAGTTATCTTCATTATGTTACTTCCGTTTATTACCAATGACCGAAAATGTATTCTGTAGAAAATGATATTGTACTGACGATTAATATATTGTTCTGATACATTTTGATGATTTCAAAGCCATCACTCTCTGTTACTCGGGAACCTCTGCATCCTTATGAGTCTTTTGTCCATTCCAAATTACCAGGATACTGAAACACTTGATCCACGGCCACATGACTGACATCTTGATAATTGCGCTCAATCAAGACATGATCAAGCCAACACTTTCCCGTTGAGACCAACTAGTGAACCAGATGATATTGGGTGGAAAATAAAGGTTATTCTGTAAATAATCAAAGATATCAATCAAGAAGGTTACAAATGAGAACAAAATACACCCTGTTACTTCTATAGAAGGTTACAAATGAGAACAAAATACACCCCGCTCCTTTTATTTCTATTCAGTTCTCCGTTTTGAGAGTTTTTAGATCAATCATTTTGAACTTCTATTCTATAACAGTTTGTCTCAGAGATAGATTGAGAACACAGCACAACAATATACATAACATACAAACCTGTCATTTGCAATACCCAGTTTTTCGTGGAAAAGGGGTGTCATTTCTGCGACAAATGTTGCTGTAGCCTCTTTTGTGAACAAAGCCTGTGTGAATGAGTAAAAGTGACATTGCACTACTGGATCTGCATTACCATTTCGATACATTAGGTTACCAGGACTAATGTCTATAGTTATTTTCTGAAATATAAGAAATCATATCACACCATAAATACATCATAGATCACACAATAAATATGAAATGATTACGAAATCTATATTTCCCTCGCATGCAAACACTATAAGAAATAAGTCATTTGCCACCATTAGTCATATAAGACATTGTTTTGATGAAGTAAAAATGATATCTTATAGGACCATTAGGAGGGAAATTACCTATTTAAAGTGAATGGCGATATTTATGTCATCCCGTTATTATTATTCTGTACAAGTATAAATCTGTGTGAAGTGTACAAAAGCACCTTTCCAAATCTTTTATGGAGCTATTAAAATAAGGAAACAAGTAAAGCACTGACAATTCTACTAATTATTAAGGGTCAAGGCCTGTTTTTGTAGCGTAATATACTGGACTGGAAATTCTCACTAAAACCGAATCGAAACTCGTACTAGTTTAGACAGGAGACGGTTCCTTCTGATTATATTTTCTGTATTAATGAAATCAATTTAAATTTTCATTCATAAATTGCATTTTAATATAAGTTACGCCTAAATCTTCTTATGTGCGCGGTGATTGGTCAATTCTCACAGCCCGTAAATAACAAATACCTATAACTACGACATCAACGAACCGTAGCCTGATTCCATATTACGATAATCTGAAATACCTCACTACATATCTTTCTATCTACAGGTCTTACAAAAGATATGCATGGTGTCAAATAAAGTGTCTACACGTAGGCTATATGATTGTCCCTGATATTATACACGGTTATTTTTAGCCAGATTGTGGCCTTTAACAATGTCGTACATTGCAACATGTTAACATTGGCCTATACAAAATGCATTATACATAGGCGTGCGCAGGATTTTTTTACCCGGGGGGCTTAAAATAAATGTCACTGGCTCGCACCGCTATAACAGGGGAGCCTGAGGGGGGATGTGCCCCCCTTAGAAATGGATTTTTTTGTGTGCATTTTCGAACCCATTTGGTGCGATTTGGTGTGTAATTTTGACCAATATTCTATTGAAAAGCCTTAACTTCATTTCCAATCAATATTGGCTTATTATCAATATCATTCAAACTTGGATTTGAAAGGGTTTGAAATTGCAAATACATCAAAAAAAGGATTTGCGCGTAGCGCGAAATTATTGGCTATTGTAAAAACAAAAATAAAACAAATCGTTCCTGAAGCCATGTTATAAGCATGACCAGGTGGCGTAGCTAGATTATTCATATTGTGGGGGCGAGAAATGAGAATGAACGAAAAGATTGTTATGAGTGAAATATGCGCGCGTAGCGCGCGAAATTTTTCGACTTTACACCTATTTTTGGCACGATTGAGATACATTTTGGCTCTAAACAAGCTTGTACCAACGAATATTGCCTTTTGGGGACACATATGCGCGCGTAGCGCGCGACAATTTTTCATCTGTTTACTTTTGACCATCATAATTTCATGATTCCTCTGGTCAAATGAACCGACAGTGCCAATCTCAACCGACACGACGTCAATATTGGGCGGGGGGGGGGCGGTCGCCCCCTCGACCCCCCCCCCCCCCCCCCCCCCCCCCCCCATCTGGCTACGCCACTGAGCTTGACTGATACATATCAAATCCTAGGCGCTCCAATTCATGCATCATTCATGCATCATGAATACCGAATTAAAATGTCTATGGAGCGGTGTCGTAAAAACATGTTTTTTTTAACCTTTTGGATCCTAGAATTAAAAATATAAAATGTATCATCTATGGAAACGAGCTCATGTAAGAAGAAGTCATACTCTATCTAATAGTGCTTAAAAAAACATTCTCCGACACATACAACCTACGTTTATTTTCAACTGAATAACCAGCTGTTTGCCTAAATCTGGTCAATTTCTCTGCTTAGCACGGGCCGTTTCAGACTAAAGTGTATTTTCAGACCGCTATATTTACGGTATGAGCGCCCCCTTCAGTTAAAGAAAAAAAGTGATTGACCCTTGACGTCTAGGCTTTCATATGACGCTAAAATTATTGTGATCGGATAAGATTAAGGCACGTTTATTAGCCCTTATAAAAATATGACCAATCGATGATTTCGTTTTAGTCAAAATCAAAAACCATTTCATTATAGCAATAGGGAGGGTTATTGAAACATCACAATCCGGGCTTTGTTTTCTCTTTTATTTTAACTGCATTCAGAGTAGACAGGAGGCATCGGTTGAAAAGACTCATGCCACTGTTTCAAAAGTGTATGTCTAAATTAATAAATAAATAAATAAACAAAAGTATTACATATTTATTGTTGATACGGCCATAGTGGTCCCCCATAGAATAATGGTACAGTCCATACAGTCCAACACAGGTTTCGAAGTGGTGTTTATTTAAGGTTATCGAGTGGTCAATAAAGCATTGGCTGTGTGTAAATGCATGGCAGGTTAATAGTAAAGGCTAGTTTTAATAGGAGCGCTTTAGCACCAAAAGGATTTGATATGATTAAAAAGTGAAACTAATTTGCGCGTAACGCGCCAAAAACGTCGAATAACAAAGTAGTATAAAACTAATTGGCGCGGAGCGCGCAAAAATTTGCTATTGTAAAAATAAAGGTTTAGAAAAAAGTTCTTGAAGTTATCTTGTTAAGCTTAAATAATAAATAAACAGTGAAACTAATGCGCGCGAAAATGTCTATTTTAACACTTTAAAAAGCTTCAGAAAACGTTTATGTAAGAAATAATTCCCGCGCAGCGCGAACAAATTGGCTATTGTAAAAGTAGAAAAACGTTCCTGAAGCTATCTTGTTAAGCTTGAATAATAAATAATAAGTGAAACTAATACCCGCGTAGCGCGCAAAAAAAATAAAATAATAACTATAAAAAGGTCCAGAAAACGTTTCTGAAGCCATCTTGTTCAAATTGAATAACAAAATATTCTAAAAGAAGGCTATTGTAAAAAGAAAGGTTAAAAAAACCGTTCCTGAAACCATCTTGTTAAGCTTGAATAATAAAACATTCCAACTAATTCGCGCGTAGCGCGCAAAAAATCGTTATTTTTACACTGAAATGGTCCTGAAAACGTTCCTGAAGCAATCTTGTTCAAGTTGAATAATAAAACATTGAAAATAATTTGTGCAAAAAATGGTTATTTAACACTAAAATGTTCCTGAAAAACGTTCATGAAGCCATTTAGTTTATGCTTGAATATAAAAATAATGAAACCAATTCGCGCGAAGCGCGCAAAAAATGGCTATTTTAACACTAAAAAGCTCGATTTTTCAAACTAAAATGGTCCCGAAAAACGTTCCTTAAGCCATTTTTTTATAACTTGAATAAAGAAAGATTAAATCTAACTCGCGCGAAGCGCGCAAATATTTCATTTTTTTTCACTAAAATGGTCCAGAAAACGTTCCTGAAACCATGTTAATATGTTAAACATTGAAACTAATTCGCGCAAAAAATGGCTTCTTTTGAAGGGGGGGGGGGGTTCCCCACCGTGACAATGATGACAATGGGGGGGGGGGGGGGGGGGGGGCATTCCCCGCTTGCACTGTCTGTACTCGTTACCCTTCCTCTTTAATCTTCCTTTTACTGGTGTTTCAGAGGGCCGAGCTGTTGGGTTTAAACTTGCTTGGATGACCTAAAACTCTCCTTGCTATCAATATTTACTTTCATTATAAAACATTCACATGGTTCAGAGACGTAGAGATAAAGTGAGAGTCACTAATAAAAGCTCCCGGCCTCTCCTCCCCTCCCCTCCTCCTCTCCTCCCCTCCTCTCCTCCCCTCTTCCTCTCCTTCCCTCCTCTCCTCCCCTCCCCCCTCCTTCCCCTCCCCTCCCCTCTTTTTTTTTTACCCTCTGGGGACCCGGGGGGCTTGAGCCCCCAAAGCCCCCCCCCCCCCCTGGGCACGCGCCTGTTATACACAAAATAAAAAGAGATGTTGTGTACAGCTAAGCTTAATGACGTTGGTATCGTGTTTGGCAACGCCACCGTGAAAATACATTGATTTGAAGAAGGCACGTGTTTTCTTCAATTCCATGGAAAGCAGATGTTGCAGGAAATATGAATTTATAAAAGCGATTCAGCAACACATTTTGTTCAACTCGTAGTGAAATAAACGCTTCAAGTTTAATATATTAGATTTTGACACCATAACCAAGTGATTACTAGTGTAGAACTAGCGTTGCGTGCAGTCTAAAATTTGCACGTGCATATTATAAAATCATAAATGCTGGTATAAACGCTGGTATACTGTCACTGAATGGTGAAAAGGTACAATTGTACATACAGTCCTCAAGTAATAAATATGCTCTATGATCTCCAAAAATACACGTGAAGATTGAATGAATATTGTGCCCAAAACCATGTCCGTTTTTCATTTTAACATTTTGTTCGTCTACACGCAGCCACGGACTACATGCAAGGGCGTCCCCAGAGGGGGGGTGTGGGGGGGTGTCCCCCCCCCCCCCCCCCCCCCCATTCATCAAATCTGTCGGCAAATTTTTGGTGCTGTGGGCAAATCAAAGGAAGGAGGAAGAAAAGGGAGAAAGAAAAAAAGGAAAGAGAAAGGAAAAGGGAAAGAAGGAAGGGAAGAAAGAAAGAAAGAAAGAGAAAGGGAAAGGAAGGAAAGGAAAGAAAGAAAGAGAAAGGAAAGAGGAAAGAAAGAAAGGAAAAGGGGAAGAAAGAAAGAAAGCCCTATAACAATTATCGTATCCGCAAATGATAATGTTGTGTCGGCATATATGTTATGTTAACACAAATCAAATAAAAAATGAGCAAAGGCAATGTAGGCATATGAATTTGTAGGCACTGTGAACGAGCCCATTTTTATGAGATTTTGTGTCGGCGCACATGAACAGCCTAGGCCCAAGTCTTTGTTTTGCTCATTGTCAAGACACGCAAAAAAATGGTGTCGGAATAGTATAGGCCTAACGGGCAATGTGTGGGACCTGTATTGCTCTTTAATTATACTAACTATAGGCCTATTTCATTGTCGTTGTCAATGCAAACCCAAGTCAATAATGTCGCCAATGGCCAATCATGTTGGCACATAGGTGTCGAAATATTAAATAATTCGCCTATAATTATTTAAGTTGATGTAGGCCAATTGCTCTTATTGTAGGCCTACTGATTGTAGACTCTAAAAGCCGACTATCAGTCTATCGCAAAAGTAAGTCCAACTCCAACGTTTAGGTTTAAGTAGACTATGTCCTAACTTCGACTTGAATAATGCAAATTATCATTATAATTAAGACAATATGCACAACTGTCGTTATTTGCATGAGACCAGGATTTGTGTGTGCACCAGTGGCGTAACCAGCGGGGGCAGGGGGGGGGGGGGGGGGGGGGGGGGGGAGGAGCCCCCCCCCCCCCCCACTTGGAACCCTTGCCCCCCCCAAATGAAATCAAGTACGGCTGTAAATGAAATTTACAAACAAAGTACACACCAAATCCCCCCAATAATGACATCGTGTCGGTTGAGATTGCAGTGTCGGTTCATTTGACGAAAGGAATCATGGAATTATGATGGTTAAAAGTACACATATGAAAAAATTTCGCGCGCTACGCGCGCATATGTCTTCCCAAAATGAAATATTCTTTGGTACAAGCTTGTTTAGAGCCAAAATGTAGCTCAATTGTCAAAATAATAGTTGTGTAAAGTCGAAAATTTTCGCGCGCTACGCGCGCATCTCTTTAACCAAAAAATCTTAGGAGCCCCCCATTTCAAGTCTTGCCCCCCAAATGAAAAAGTCTAGTAACGCCACTGGTGTGCACCAGGGGCACAATCGATATCTTACGTAATGGTATAGGTCTATGTCGATGTCGACATACAGGCTGTAGGCCTATCAAGCCTATACTGAACATTTGACTATGTTTTGTTAAGAATTATTCAACAAAAACAAGATGGCTTCAGAAAAGTGTTCCATGACCATTTTAGTTTAAAAACTAATAATCTTTGTGCGCTTCGCGCGCATTCTTTCTACAGGTTCCAACATTATAATTGATCTCGAACCAAATTAAATATTAGGGGGACGTTAAAAACGTCATACTGAACCCTTTAAGTTTTAGAAATGCCAAATGTTGCGCGTATAGCGCGCGTATTAGTTTCAATGTTTCATTATTCAAGTTGAACAAGATGGCTTCAGGAAAGTTTAGCTTAAAAACTGAAAATCTTTTTGCACTTTGCGCGCATTCTTTCTACAGGTATCAACATTATAATGGTCTCGAACCAAACCAAATATTATATGGGTGACGTTAAACACGTTATACTGGACCCTTTAAGTGTAAGAAATGCAAAATTTTCAATGACCATTTAAGTACAAAACCTGAAAGAAATTATTTTATACAGGTTTTAACATTATAATGGCCCTCAAATCATATGACTTGGATCAGGACTTGATATGTGTAACTATGCAATATCAAACCGTCAAAAACGTCATACTTGACTAATTAAGTGTTAGAAATGCCAATTTTTGCGCGCTTCAAGAAAGCTTCTGGACAGTTTTCCATGACCATTTTAGTTCAAAAACTGAAAAATTTTGCGCGCGTTGTATTAGTTTCAACGTTTCAATATTTAAGATAAACAAGATGGCTTGAGGTTGTATGCCCCTATCAAAACAGTCCTGGATACGCTGCTTTATTTAACATGAAAACTGATTGACGCCCCTGACCATACAGTCCATACTAAAATATGCGTGTATGAATTCCGGCGAGCGAAGCGAGCCAAAAAATGTGTTGGTCGGCAAAAATGGCTCTGTCGGCAATTGATGACCTTTACACCCCCCCAATGAAAAGGGTCTGGGGACGCCCTTGACTACATGTAGCAACAGGCAGACTCACTGGTCGAAAGTAAGATTGGGGATTCTTCAATTGATCAATGCAGCCCATACATATAACTATCAGCCCCCCCCCCCCTTGCAAAGATCAAAACCCAAGTGTGAAAATGTAAACTGCACTTTGGTCTACCGTATCCTAAGTTTTCAATGTAGCGTTATCTTAATTATTACCCGTTTTTTGAGTGAACGATTGCACAAATTAAAAGAATTTTCTTTACAACTTAGGTGTTACAGTTTTAAAGGGTGAGTAAAAAAAACTGCAATAGTGGAAAGAAGCCATCTTGTTATAAAAACTAAGTTTAAGTTTGATTTTTTTTAAACGTTATAAGAATACCTTATTTGTTACTAAATTTGTGTGAAAAAATGAAAAGTCAATATAATTTTTCGTTTGCCTTTGGTGAGCCTTTTTACCCGTGCACCCATTTCACACGTTTGTCCACGAGATACCCAAAATATGCATCAGATCGCAAAATGTGTCTCCCATTCAAATTTGGAAACTTGAGTACATTTGTGATAAAATAGGAATTTGTAGCATCCTCTCTTGTTAACATATGAGTTAACATAATCAATTTACCATACCCATGCTATGAAATGCTTATAATGTTCAAAATTTTAATTAAAAACTGATATTTTCCAATTTTTTGTTGGCGGGATATTCAAATATGAAAATGCAATGTATGCCATTTCAATTGAAAATCAGTGTGCTCATGGACAAACATGTAAATTTGGTTGTGCCGCAAAGAGGACACCAAAGACAAACAAAACATGCGATCGACTTCATTTTTCCCCACAAAGTTAGGATTAAATATGTCATTCTTGCAACGTTTACAAAGTTTTAAATTTCATTTTGGTTTAGAAAACAAAATGGCTTCTTTCCACTATTGCAGGTTTTTTTACCCACCCTGTATAGTTAAGAGCGTATTTATTACCTGGTCAGTTACTTATGTTGAGGACTGTAGTCCAAGCGTGACCATGATTCTCCTGGTACCCAATTTGAGGCCACATGATTTGCCTAAAACATGAATATCTTTGACTCACCCATTCTTCTTTTCCTGTTAGTTTCGATATCAAAGCTGACAAATCTGGTCCCAAATCATCGGGTATAGATTCCCGTGGTAGATTTGTGTCAACTGCGAATGTAGGCATATTAAATCAACGGTGTCTTGATTTATGGATACCAACGACAGCTAGTGTAGAGCATACAATAACGACCTTATCTCTTCACGCGTAACAAGCCGGCCTGTGAGTTTAATGCATACTATACATGTACACCTACATGCATGAATTTATAGCGCACAAACGTTGGACCAAGGTCAGTGTACGTGGAAATGATAGCCTTGGTGCTTCCCACACAACCGGCAACTTATTTTGACGGAGCTCTATGTTTACTTTTCGTATTGTAATAATCATTATAATGTTTGTAATGTATAGGGTCACGCGTTATGAACTCGCCTCCCAATAGGGTGGTGCTGTTACATATTTTAGCTTCATGCTGTCATTTTCCTCAAATATTTTTAAAACCACAAAAGCTATGTCAACAAATTTGGTATCATTTTAAAGCCCTAATAAGCTACCTGCCTGCCAAATGGCAATGGTATAGCTAATAGTAATACAGAAAGGGAGATACAGCTGTTTGATGTTTGGGGACCAGGGGTGGTGCTGGAAGGGGTGCCGCCTGTACAAACTCAAAGGGGATAATCCCATGCTTTGTTCTTTTTACAATAACTAGTCATCCACTTATGTTACAAACACCATTTTGGTCCCATTTCAAAGCATATTTAGTAGTCTTTAAGTATGTGGTTCAACAGACTTGTCAACTATGTGTATTAGTGAATTCATCGAAGAGCGATCTTTGGTGCTCGGATGGGCAGGGGAGATGAGCAAACATAAGATGTGCTGTCTTCTGGCGTATATTTGCTTGTTGTCGAAGGATCCCATTTGATTCCAACCTCCGGTCGAACCTCATCTATAATGTGAATTGAAACAATTAAGCTGCCTTATGCAAAAACACACAACACTGTTCCAATGCATATTATTCTCCACATAGCAGCTACGTCTAGTGTACCATTCAAAGAGAGACAAATATCGAACCATTTGCGCATTATCTGAAATCAAAAGGCTTTGAAATCGTCACCTGTGATTTCGGCCTATTATATGAATAGAATCACAAAGCTGAAAACGATCGAAAGTGATGGACTTTTAACATTTAGCATAATCGTCACCTGTGATTTCGGCATATGAATAGAATCACAAAGCTGAAAAAGATCGAAAGTGATGGACTTTTAACATTTAACATAATGTAGGAGGCCACATTTAATTTTTACTTGCTATCTTGTAATGTTTCCAACAGTAAATAATGTTTATTTTTCAGGTTGGCCGGGCCTATAGTAAGATAAAATGGTTGTAAAATGATATGAAACTCCGTATCCCTATGTTCTGTCTGCAGGTCCAAATCAATCAGATTTCCTTGTTAAGTATAGAAAAACAAATACGCTTATAATGATATGGCATGATCATTATTGAAAGGTACGATTTTTATTTTCAAACAAATATTATACAATTAGAACGTTAACAAACTAAATAAAGTTTATTTTCTGACTTGTAAAATAAAAGGTTGTCTTCATCGGTGTCTATAACTCTACAATGCAAAAAGGTTGCTTAAATATTTACTCAACATTTTACACAACGTTGTTGAAGTATGCAACCGCTCAACAGTTGCGTAAGATTTACCCAACATGTTTTCACCAACAGTTGAACAATTCCAGTTACTCAGCAGTTGCACAATTTTAATTACACAACAGTTGGGTATTATTAATTAACCATTTGTTGGGCATTTTGTGACTGTTGCTTAATTTGTTAATTGTTTTAATTATATATTGAGCATTTTTGTATAGCAACTGTTGCTTAATTTATCAAATGTAGCCATATGTTGGGTATTTCATTTGTGACAAGTTTTTATTATAATTATATTGAGCATTTTTGTATAGCAACACGGGGTAGGCAAATAATGTGAATTCTGGTTGATGCAGCAGAGCTACATACATCACTACCTCCCGGTAGTGAACCGGTAACTTGAAATGGGAATTCTAGGCGATGCAGCAGAGCTACATACACTATTCCCTTTCGGTAGTGAATCTGTAATTTATTTTAACATGTTATTTAACTATGCCTATATATATAATATCTGAATCTCTTATCATTGGTGGTTTTGACTGTGAACGTTTGCCAAACGTATTCTTGCTATCTGGGTATGAAGGTATAAATAGTCCATATTATATAATACATAAACATATTTATGTGATTCTTTTGGTGGAAAATAGATCACATGATATGAACTATTCAGTATTATGTCCATGTCGTGTATTTTTTAGCTATAAAAATCGACTATTCAATATTCGTCGCTAGTGACGTCGCTATAACACCGTTGAAATGATATTCATAAACAAATATATCTCAAACAAGGATCGACATTTTAAACTATTTTGTCAGTGTAAGCGATTTATTCCGTTTTGGATGCCAAGACAGAATAAATCTAATTGTGGTCCTGCGCTGCAAAAAGGTTGCTTAAATATTTACTCAACATTTTACACAACGTTGTTCAAATATGCAACCGCTCAACTGTTAAGTAAAATTTGCCCAACACCGTTGGATAACATGTTTTCACCAACAGTTAAACAATTCTAGTTACTCAAAAGTTAGGTAATTATATTCACTCAACAGTTGTTCAAGTATGCAACAGCTCACGAAATTGGCTTTTTTGGACAACAGTTGCCTAAAATTCACATGTGCGTAACTTGCATCAACTGTTGCGTGATTGTCCTCAATGCTCATGCAACAGTTGCCAAAGTGAAATATTTTTACGCAACATATTTTAGCAACAGAAACAGTTTCCACCAACATTTTAAGGACATTGTTTTCGACGAATTGCTCAACGCTGGGGATTTTTTACTTTTATACAACGCCTAACTTTCTACATATATTGAATGAATTTTAATCAACACGTCAACCAACGGATGATAAAAGTACTTTTAGCAACGTATTTTAAGCAACCTTTTTGCAGTGTATATGTACCTGTTCATAGAGGCCTGTAGTACAGTAGAGCTTAAAAATGGCACCAAATAAGACCAATAAGGATGAGATGCAGCCAGTGCTTGCCAAATTGAAAGCATTTTTTGAAATGGAGAAATTGGAAGGGAAAGCTACCTGTATTTGCAACGTCAATTAAACTGACTCTCATGGCACAACTTGGGTTATGATGATGATAAACGTAGGTGGGTAACATAATTCTTTTTTTATTATGGCCGTTTTTCACTCTACTGATTCCATCGATATTTTCGTCAGAAAATAGCCTCCTCTCCCAGTCAATGGAACGGCTGGGTCACGTGGTTGAAAGATCGGTCTCAGATGGATAGACTATAACAACTAATTAATTATGGATAAGACAATGATCATCAGCTTTCTTCCTATTCGCTACACAGTCAACATGAATAATCAGCCTCAATTTACCGGATTTATAAAAATGACTATAACAGAAAAAGTTTTCAACCTATAATAGCAAAAGTATACATTTTTGGAAAGCTTGTAACTAGAGGAATTTAGAAATGCAGCTTATATCAGGGAAGGGTTCATCCCTAAACAAATATTTCTGAAAATTCTAAAAATATATAAAATAAAAATTGGAGATATTCACTAGCCGGTAAAATTACCATACCGACGTAGTAACTTTGACAATTATATATCATCTAATGGGTAATTTCATGAGGAATTCAAATATGTAAAAAAATAATGATAGTGTAGGTATAAAAATATATGGATCTCTAATTAAAATTTTAAAAACTCTGATATTTTCCCGAACATTTCCGATCATACCATTTTAGTTCTTAGTCGTACTATAATTTTAATGGCATATTTGGTTTTCTCATGCAATTTCCCTTCAGAAAATGTATATTTTCACTACCTCAGGGGGGGGGGGGCGGTATACAAGCAAATATAAATGTGTAAAGTTATAATCATGTCGCGAAAGCCAAAATCCGTGTGTAACGCGAAAGAAGGCGAGCTTAAAACACATGACCATAGGCCATTCCAAAGTGAAATTATAATAATTTGAAGTTAATCACCGCTGAATTATTGAATTGGAGAAAAAATCCTTGAAAGTCAATGAAGCTTATCATCTCTTTGCCCTCCAAAATATTCTGTAAAAACTTAATCGAAAGATTGTTTTTGCCAAAGACTTTTTATTAAACGGCCTGTCATTGGTTCATTTGGGAAATTACAGGGTTCAAATTACTATAGCTTCAAAAAGCCCTGACCTTTAAGACCATACCAAATTTGCCATACATGGGGATACTATTTAAACCCGTGGAAATGACGATGTAAACAAGGTAATTTCGAGGCATTTCGAGACGTTTTGAGGCATTTTACTTCTCTTTGCGTTCATTTCTTGAGATGTAAGAATAAAATGCCCTCTCTAAAATTACTTAAAAAACATATTTAGACCCAAAATATGTTCTTAATACTTTGGAATGTGATACATGAATATAGTTAATCTTTCCGAAATTGTGATACATAAATAGTTTATCTTTCCGAAATTGAAAATATCTCATTTTCGACCTCCCCTCGTCATAACGTCTATTTCGGGCCATAATTTAAAATCAGCCAACTTTACGCTCACTTTGTCGTGCCAGCAGGTCACATATCTTCAATATGTAAAAAAAATGACCCATACACTTTACACTGCGAGGAATCCCCGGTATATATCTTGCCCACACATTCTAATAACCTTAAAATACCTTTTATTTACGACGTAAAATTCATGATTGCACAATCGGATTTCCAATCACGCATGGTCAACGAGAGGTACCGTATGTCAAAAACAAACAGACCCACAGCATCACTCCGTTTGGCCTGTATGATTGGTAAAAAAAAGTATTTGTTTACGTGCAATATAGAACCATACTTAATATTTATGTTGTTTATCAATATTTTTGGTATTTTCAAGTCTTTATAAATATTTAAACACATTTTCAAAAAATGTAAGATAATATGCATAAGTCTAATGAGTGTACCACTAAAATAATACGTTACTGAATGGATTGATGTAGACAATTTGTTACGATTAAATAAAATTTCCTTTAAAAGGGTTGTGCCGGTACAAGGAAGCAAACATGGTAGTTTTTGTAATATTGAACTAGTAATGAGAATTAATTGGAGGCATTTTAAATACTAATTCATGCTACGAATATGTTTGGATTGTTAAAGTAAATGGGTGGTACCTGAATAATCAAGGGTTTATGGAGTACCTGGATTATTAAGGTCACATTGGGTCCCTTGAGTATTAAGGCAAATGGTGTATTATTACAGGCACCCTGGCACTTATATTAGTTGTTTTGGGGGTGTGCGGATGGGGTTAACTACAACAGTGTTTCACCAGAAAATTGTGTACTGAAACTGGGTTCGAGATTCAAAACAAAGCAAAAAAGCAGATTTCTGTGAACTAAGTCTATTTCTAATGAAAAAATAATTCAGGGATCTAGTACAATTTTGAACTCATGGAATGTCTAAACCTAATCTTAAGCCCATTTTGCTATATATCATGCAGGAATAAAAAAAACACACGAATAGTTTCGCCTATTTGGAACTGATTAAACTATAGATCGTACTACTTGCTACCTAGTACGTCTATATTGTTCAACTCAAAATGCACCCAACATGCCCCATGGTGTTGCGAAAGGAAAATCACGACATGCACTTGGTGTAAATGTTTAGTCAAACGCGAGTTAATCTCCCCAATACACATGTTTAAAGTTGGGACACATTTCAGGGAGTTAGACGCGTGTTTCAATTAAACAGACTTTCGAGAATTGCGTTGTGTTAAACAATGTAGGTTAAAGTCAAAGTTAAACACGTAAAAACGATACGTACGAGTATTTAGAAGGATTTAAAAAAAAAAACTTATAGAACAAAATAACATTACATAATTATTTAAAAGACAATAAATATAAAATTTCAATATCCTGCTGATGTCTTCGGTACAGAAATATCATCAGTAAAATTATCGCAATTATGATGACAAACGCAACACCCACTCCGACGGCAACAGGACTGTATTTCCAGCCAAGCGATTATCTGGGCAAAATAGTGGCAGAATTCATCATGGAGACATTTTGGCTGTATCTACTGGTTGAGGTGGTGCCCTGATTTTGTTTGTGGCCGATTTTAATTCACTGCTGGTACTTCAATGAAATAACGAAACGAACGTGAATTCAAGAATCATATTAGATTTCATCGCATCGGAGTCAATCCGGGGAATTGCAACGCTCAAACATGATGATGTTAAAATGTTTGAGTAGATGCCAATGTAAATCTACATGCCAACCCATCAGTGGTCTTGCCGATCAAGGAGAACCCCAGCATTCTCGTCGAATATTACTCTACGCGAGTTTCCCTGTTCAAGTGTCATCTTCAAAATCTATCTAATCATCGTAGGTTCCCCTGTTCCATCGTTCCTATTAAAAACCACTACGTACATTTCCCTGTTCCTGTTTAAGACCACTACGTTCGTTTCCCTGTTCCAGCGTTCCTGTTAAAGACCGCTATGTACATGTCCCTGATCAACGTTGCTGTTAAAGACTACGTACGTTTCCCTGTTCCAGCGATCCTGTTAAAGACCACTACGTACGTATCCCTGTTCCAGATTTCCTGTTAAAGACCACTACGTTCGTTTCCCTGTTCTAGCGTTCCTGTTAAATACCACTACGTTCGTATCCCTGTTCCAGCGTTCTTGTTAAAGACCACTACGTGCGTTTCCCTGTTCCAGAGCTCCTGTTAAAGACCATTACGTGCGTTTCGTTGGTCCAGCGTTCCTGTTAAAGACCACTACCTACGTTTCCCTGTTCCAGCGTTCCTGTTAAATACCACTACGTTCGTCTCCCTGTTCCAGCGTTCCTGTTAAATACCACTACGTTCGCCTCCTGCTCCAGCGTTCCTGTTAAAGACCACTACGTGCGTTTCCTGTTCGAGTGCTCCTGTTAAAGACCACTACGTACGTTTCCCTGTTCCAGCGTTCCTTTTAAAGGGGCATTAAGAGATAGCGCCCTTAATTACAAAAATATATGATAAAAACTGGGAATAGTATATTTTTACAATTGTATTACATGTAAAAACTTACACCTATAAGGATTAAGAAAAATCAGCCCTCTTTGTACAACAAAAATTCGATTCAAAAGTGCTGGTAGAGCCGCAACCAGCATTTTACATGGTTAAGGATGGTATTCCAACTTATTTACCACATTGTTTTAATCAAGTTTTGCTGCGTTTTTTAAAAGTAGAAACAACAATAATAGCAATTGATAATTTCATCTTGAATTCTAAAGTAAATAAATTAAAATTTAAAAATTCAACATGACATTGTGTCCCTTTAAAGACCACTTCGTATATTTCCCTGTTCCAGCGTTCCTTATAAAGACCACTACGTACATTTCCCTGTTCCAGCGTCCCTGTTACAGATCACTACGTACGTTAAAGGGACAACTGTTTTAATTTTTGTTGTTTTTACTTTCAATTTCAATCCTCACAATGATATAAAAACTATTCTTGCTGTTAAAGACCACTACGTACGTTTCCCTGTTCCCACATTCCAGTTAAATACCACTACGTTCGTCTCCCTTCAAAATCTATCTAATCATCGTAGGTTTCCCTGTTCCATCGTTCCTATTAAAGACCACTACGTACATTTCCCTGTTCCAACGTTCCTGTGTAAGACCACTACGTTCGTTTCCCTGTTCCAGCGTTCCTGTTAAAGACCACTACGTACGTTTCCCTGTTCCAGCGTTCCTGTTGAAGACCACTATGTACATGTCCCTGTTCAACGTTCCTGTTAAAGACCACTATGTACATGTCCCTGTTCCAGCGCTCCTGTTAAAGACCACTACCTACGTTTCCCTGTTCCAGCCTTCCTGTTAAAGACCACTACGTTCGTTTCCCTGTTAAAGCGTTCCTGTTAAATACCAGTACGTTCGTCTCCCTGTTCCAGTGTTCTTGTTAAATACCACTACGTTCGTCTCCCTACGTACGTTTCCCTGTTCCAGCGTTCCTGTTAGATACCACTACGTTCGTCTCCCTGTTCCAGCGTTCCTGTTCAAGACCACTACGTACGTTTCCCTGTTCCAGCGTTCCTGTTAAATACCACTACGTTCGTCTCTCTGTTCCAGCGTTCTTGTTAAAGACCACTACATGCGTTTCCCTGTTCCAGCGCTCCTGTTAAAGACCATCACGTGCGTTTCCCTGTTCCAGCGTTCCGGTTAAAGACCACTACGTACGTTTCCCTGTTCAAGCGTTCCTGTTAAATACCACTACGTTCGTCTCCCTGATCCAGCGTTCCTGTTAAAGACCACTACGTACGTTTCCCTGTTCCAGCGTTCCTGTTAAAGACCACTACGTACATTTCCCTGTTGTGGTGGAGGCAGCGCCCTCAATTACAAAAATATATGATAAAAACTGGGATTCGTATAGTTGTACAATTGTATTACATGTATGAACTTACACCTATAAGGATTAAGAAAAATAAGCCCTCTTTGTACAACAAAACGTCGATTCAAAAATGCTGGTAGAGCCGTCACCAGCATTTTACATGGTTAAGGGTGGTATTCCAACTTATTTAAAACATTGTCATAATCAAGTTTTGGTGGTTTTTTTAGTAGAATTAATATGGCAATTTTTAATGTTCATCTTGA
The DNA here is from genome assembly GCA_035610835.1 of Ophiura sarsii. Lineage (NCBI taxonomy): Eukaryota > Metazoa > Echinodermata > Ophiuroidea > Amphilepidida > Ophiuridae > Ophiura > Ophiura sarsii. Next base: position 92,462,988 of record CM069442.1, on the reverse strand, counting down.
ATTCTGAATGAAGTATATAAATTTAAATTAAAAAAACTAAACATGACATTGTGTCCCTTTAAAGACCACTTCGTACATTTTCCTGTTCCAGCGTTCCTTATAAAGACCACTGCGCTCGTTTCCCTGTTCCAGCGTTCTTGTTAAAGAACACTACGTACGTTCCCATTTTTCAGAATTGCTATTTAAGACTGCTACGTTTGTTTCCCTGTTCCAGAGTTGCTGTTTAAGACCACTACGTATGTTACCCTGTTCCAGCGTTCCTGATAAAGACCACTACGGACATTTCCCTGTCCCAGCTTTCCTGTTATAGACCACTTCGTACGTTTCCCTGTTTTAGCGTTCCTGTTAAAGACCCGTACGTACGTTTCCCTGTGCCAGCGTTCCTGATCAAGACCACTGCGTACGTTTCCCTGTTCCAGCGCTCCTGTTAAACACCATTACGTGTGTTTCCCTACGTACGTTTCCCTGTTCCTGTTAAATACCACTACAATCGTCTCCCTGTTCCAGCGTTCCTGTTAAAGACCACTACGTGCGTTTCCCTGTTCAAGCGTTCCTGTTAAAGACCATTACGTGTGTTTCCCTGTTCCAGCTTTCCTGTTAAAGACCACTACGTACGTTTCCCTGTTCCAGCGTTCCTGTTAAATACCACTACGTTCGTCTCTCTGTTCCAGCGTTCTTGTTAAAGACCACTACGTGCGTTTCCCTGTTCCAGCGCTCCTGTTAAAGACTATTACGTGCGTTTCCTTGTTCCAGTGTTCCTGTTAAAGACCACTACGTACGTTTCCCTGTTCCAGCGTTCCTGTTAAATACCACTACGTTCGTCTCCCTGTTCCAGCGTTCCTGTTAAAGACCACTACGTACATTTCCCTGTTGTGGTGGAGGCAGCGCCCTCATTTTCAAAAATATATGATAAAAACTGGGAATTGTATATTTTTACAATTGTATTACATGTATGAACTTACACCTAGCCCTCTTTGTACAACAAAACGTCGATTCAAAAATGCTGGTAGAGCCGTCACCAGCATTTTACATGGTTAAGGGTGGTATTCCAACTTATTTAAGACATTGTCATAATCAAGTTTTTGTGGGTTTCTTTAGTAGAAACAATAATGGCAATTTTTAATGTTCATCTTGAATTCTGAAGTAAATAAATTAAAATTAAAAAAACTAAACATGACATTGTGTCCCTTTAAAGACCACTTCGTACATTTCCCTGTTCCAGCGTTCCTTATAAAGACCACTACGTACGTTTCCCTGTTCCAGCGTTCTTGTTCAAGAACACTACGTACGTTCCCCCTTTTCAGAGTTGCTGTTTAAGACTGTTACGTTTGTTTCCCTGTTCCAGAGTTGCTGTTTAAGACCACTACGTCTGTTTCCCTGTTCCAGCGTTCCTGATAAAGACCATTACGGACATTTCCCTGTCCCAGCGTTCCTGTTAAAGACCACTACGTACGTTTCCCTGTTCCAGCGTTCCTAATCAAGACCACTACGTACGTTTCCCTGTTCCAGCGTTCCTGTTCAACTTGACATTTTCCTTAAATTTCATGATATCTTCGATCATTTAATACCTTTTCTGATTACTTTATATTATCATAGGGCCACAGGTTGAAAGCTGCCATTTTTTAATTGTCGTCTGCAAGGACTGAAATCATTACTGGTGTGGACTATTTAGGCGCTCAGTAAATAGATCCTTCAATAACCACCTTTACCTTTAAATATCACACAATTATGTATTCCAACGTTTCTGATTGATAATGTACGGTTCCTATTTCAACATTTTTGTTAAAGATCACAAAATGACGTACGTTTTCCTGTTCCAGCACTCCCTTTTAAACTTCACAATGACGTACGTGTCCTTGTTCCAGTGTTTCCGTTCAAGCGCACACAGTGACACGTTTCCTTGTTCCAGTATTTTCTGAAAGCTAAACATGACAGCAATTTTACACTTTGTATTAAAAAATATTGCATTTTGGGGACACATGTACGGATAGCGCGCAATACTTTTCCATCTGTGTACTTTAGACAAACATAATTAAACATAATTACATGATTCCTAATGTCAAATGAACTGACAGTGCCAATTTCAACCGACACAACAGTCAATAGGGGGGATTGCCCCCTTCGCCCCCCTCTGGCTACCCCAGCGACTGCCCAGAACATCAACAGACATCAAAATGTAGAATATGGGCCATGTGTGGGATATCTTCAATGGTTAATATTCTTTTATTGTATTAGCTTATTCCTCATGATATCACTCGTATAGACGTTATTCGTAATCGGCGATATCAAGCCAAAGAGGGAGACATACTCTGATGTGACGTCACTAATCATAACAAAAACGAGGTCTCATTAGCTTTTATTTGACAAATTGAAAACAACTTTATTCAACATCTTTTACACATGCAATATTTCAGTAATTTTGAGTAGTCAATAGGTCATTACTCTAGTTTTCAAAGCCTTGATTTTTGTAAAAGAAATATAAATATTCAATTTTTATAGCTTTAAAGTACATGTCTTAATAATAATGTTCTGCAAATTTTACATTTCTTTATAAAAATACAATTATAAGCAATATAGTATGGATGGTTATATATGCTAACAGCTGCTACAGCCTCTTAATTGAGTTGTATTTTAATTCTGTACATAATTTATCTCATTTAAGTTAAACAAATGAAACCTTGATTCATTAAAATTGTCAATAATATTCAGGTGTCAAACAATCTTTATAAATCATTGACCACACTACTGTGCAATAGACAAGGGGCAGTCTACGTTGTTTCTATTGGTCAAAGGGCATTCCTTTTGGAATAGGTTCTATTTAATAGAGCTAAAATGTATAGTAGGCCAGTGGCAAACTACGTTTAGAGCTCTTTTCAGAGCCACCATCTCTGTTCAGTTGTCATGGGGCAATCCACCTGAACTGCTCTTTTCAGAGCCACCAATCTTTCATAAGTAGGAAAGGGGCAACTACTCTCAAATCATCGGGCACGGGTCAGCCCAAATGATGATAATAATAGAGAAGTGGCAATCTCTATCTTTTGCTTACTATTATAATAATTTGGTCTTGAAAAAGCCAGAGCTAATCCTGATAAATATTTCACAGTTTTAAACTTGTCCGACAGCAAACCCATTAAACTCTTAACCTATAGTAATATTTCAGTACAAGGTTTTACTAAAGTAGCATTTGAGGGAAGGGTATCAAATTAAAATATTAATCTGGTCGTTGAGGCATGTTTCCAAGCTTAGCTAACTACATCTTACATATGAAGAGGTATTTTGCAAAAGGGCCTACATCCACTTTGGCTCTTATTGAGAAAAAGTCAAAAAACTGTTTCTAAATATTCAAGTTGAGCAATTGAAAAACTGAATGGATTATGAAAGAGGTACACTACATACTAATTGAAATTGAAATAAATTTTAAATGTGCTAGTTTTAATTTTTTTTAAAATCATGTTTACATTTTTTGAAAATTTGGATGTAGGCCCTTTTGCAACAAAACTCCATCTGTTTGTACATAAAGAAAAAATACCACACACAAAAAAATCATTTATTTTAATCATTTCAAATAAATAAGTTTGATATTGAAATGTATAGGTCACAATCATATGTTTCAAGGAAATAAAGTCATTTTTTTCAAAAATACCTACATCTCATTGTAAACAGCCATTGAAGTTGTTGTTTTGTTGCAAAAGGGCCTGTATCCCGATTTAATTCTGGATACAGGCCCTTTTGCAACAAAACAACAATTTCAATGGCTGTTTACAATGAGATGTAGGTCTTTTTGAAAAAATGACTTTGTTTCCTTGAAACATATGATTTTTCCCTATACATTTCTATATCAAACTCATTTTTTGAAAAAATGCACCATAGCCCTTTTGCAAAATACCTCTTCATATGCTGAACTACATCTTTCATAATGCTGAACTACATATGCTGTTGATAATCTATGTTCAAACTTCCAATAATGAATCGACAGGTCATATTTCATTTTTTTTCAAGTTATAACAAATAATTATTTATATTTACAGTAATATGAAATCTTCAGAAGACATGGTAAACTAATCATCCTATTAAGATGACGTTAATAAGTGTACACTTGGTCTGGTTCATCTAATAACCATGCACATAATTATGCAGGTAATATAATAAATAATATACATGAAATGATATATTTTTAAAGGTCACATATTTCAACAAATCAAATATTATCTTACAAACTCCTTATTTAGATGTCATTATTGAATGGTAGTTGTTCTTATGGTACTAGTACCGAAATATTAAGGTACATGGTGTCCCAAAATGTGTGGTAATTTAAAGAATCATAACTTCAAAAGCATTCACTCGATTTTTATGAATGAGGTATCAAACTATGGAGAAGAAATGTGCCCATTTCATTTTTGGACGGGTTTGTTTCCTAATAAACGTTATTCCTTACAATTCTATACATAGTAAATATATTTTTAGAAAAGAATAATGTTAAAGAATGTTATTTAAGTGTGTAGTGGGTAATTAATTTTGCCTCATCAAAATGTTAAATTGCAAATTTAAAACATTTCTGTTTTGTCTCTCACCACCAACCTCTCAGTAATATATAACATATCACTTATAATGAACTTTACTCTCCAATCATACAGGGTGTCTCAAAAAACAAACTGTGCGCGTGTTTACCCAACTAATTGACCATGACGCTCTTAAATTGGGTGTTACAATATTTATATGGAGAGACTAAACGCTTGGCTTTCAGATTACGTTTATTTCACCTCATTACGGTTCTGTTCCCTGTATGTTATCCAACTTTCTTGACCACGGCTTTGATGCTTTAGCCAAGGTAATAGATCATCCCTCTTACACCATTTATCTGATTTATTTCACACCACCTGTGTCTTGCCAGTGTGATTACTACCATTTCGACCGCTGTCCTAAGCATGGTTGAAGGCTCTTTAGTCTTGGTGTAACAAGAAGCCCTATATATTACTTTTAAGAAATGTAATGTTTCGAGATGGATTGATGCCCATTGGGAGATCAAGTAGTACCGGTTCGACACTTATATGCATTCTTTCTGTAAAAGTAACACAACATATATTTAGGTAGCTTTAGTTTATTGATCATATCTCACGATTGACAAAACCAAATCCGATGAAATAAACAGAATCTGAAAGCTAATCGGTAAGTCTTTCGATATGAATAAAAATGTTACACCAACTTTTAATACTTCATGGTCAATAAGTTGTGTAAACATGTGCACAGTTTGTTTATGGGACACCCTGTATATGTATATATTTAAACAAGTAATACATGTTTAATGAATTGTATAAACAAATTTGTTTACTCACAGATTAGGAAATATTGAGGCACAGCCCCAGGGGAAATAACAAGGATCTAACTACTATTAGGTCACAACGAATCAACTTAAATTCATTAACCTCATTCATATAATTCATATAATAAATCTGTGTTTGTGAAACATATCATTTGTTTGGAAACATACAAAAAAAAATGTTTTCTTCGTATTACTTACAACAACTTATAACGCCTGTTAAGAATTTGACTATATTAGGAGAAAACAAATTGTTGTATTGGTTGTATGTAATTGTGTGTTACTATACTTTTTATGTGTGAATTACAATGGCACATACTACAAAATGGGTTGACTTGCCTAATCGGTCGCACTTTCCTTAATTGATGATGGATTTTTCTCATCTTTAAGGATTTGTTAGTTGTACTTTACAATGAAATCAAATTGTCATGGTTCAGTGGTTTTAATAAGGTTTAAATCCATGCTAAAAGGAAGTCTTATTCTTTTTGGTTACACCCTGTATATCACACAAACATGATTTAACTAATTGTTTAAATACAGAGGATCATTGGAGAATAATGACTATGTATCAGTTGATTCCAAGAAACTATACACTTTCACATTTGATTCCTGGAATTGTCTGTAAAACAACTGCCCAAAATCCTTAAAGACTCATTTCTTGACAATGGCTTTACATAATGTTTGTTGTTGGATGTATTTATGTAGGCCTTTACATGTTTTTTTTCTTCTTCTTTTTATTTCTATATTATTGGTTGGTACGTTTCTGTCATGACTGACAACTCGTGACTTTAGTGATGAGACGCCATTTCCGTCTGTCAGCTGCCAATCGATATATGAAAAAAGTAGGTTGCCCAACCAGAGTTTTTATTGATTTTGGCCGGCCTGGTATGCGGGCACCCTCAATATTGCCCTGCATAATCACCTTCTCTATTTCTATGTGCTTATACACTCGTCAAAAGAAGTTCCTGGACACTCATTGAAGTTCAAATATTTCACATAAATATTTAATATAAATTAAACAATTGCATGTCAAAATAAGCAGACAATAATTCTCTATCATGTCTGTATGAATTATTAAGATGTACGCATTCATGCATGGCTGAGCACATTCATTAAGCAATGGTAAGGTACGTAAAAGGAAATTGCAAGAAATTAGCATTTACAGTCATTTGAATGGTGGGATTATCCAATTTTTTGCAATCTTCTTGCCATTGTCAAGTGAATAGGATCTGCCATGCATGAGTGATCATGTCTAAATTCCATGTTAAGCTGTTAGAGGATTACTTTCTGCTTATTTTGATATACAATTATATATATATAATCATATATATAATTATATGTATTCTATTAAATATTAATTTAATTTAAGTGTCCAAGAACTTCTTTTGCCGAGTGTACATTATTTACATTTTGTCTACATACATACTTTATACAACGTCACCAAGGAATACATCTGACTCATGGAACTTCCCTTCAAGCTGAGATACTACAACCACATGCATAAGAAAGGAAAACACCAACACAGCACTGAACTCTCAAGACACGTGTGGCAGCTAAAAAAGAAGAACCACCCATTCACCATCAAATGGTCTGTCGTCACCAGAGTGCTTGCATCCTCAACAAAAGATCTGAGCTTGTTTCCAAGTGCCGCCATGAAAACAAATTCTACCTTACGAATTGTTCCAGAGGCATAACCTAATTAAAATCACGTTCGCAATAACTGTCATCATGTCCGCAATAACTAACGACTTTCCCTGTATACACAGAATAGCAACCAGTTGTCTGATGATCGCACAAGCATGAAACTCTGAGTAGCAACTACCGTTCCAAATGGTTTAACTTATATTTCGCTCTGCATCGCATTGAGCACTCTGCAAGAAGATTGCTTCCTTTCCAATACTTTATATATAAATAGTATCTCGACGTCAGGCGCTTTACAAATATGGATTTATTATTATTCAATATGGCATTACCTTTGAGAGCAGTTGGTATGCATCTTGCTTTGTTTACTAATGTCACTTATGTTACTATCTATACATGTAATTCAGGTACAGTCAAAAGAGCATTTGATTGGTATACATATGTCATGTATATTCATCACTCATCAGGTTATGATTGTGGGTGATTTTTAGTGACCTGTGCATAATAAGTAGGCCTACCCTTACCATAGTCTTCAAACAATGACATTTGGGTTATACTTGATAATTATTATCTCATATTTACATTTGGCTACACTTTTCATGAGGTCCCATCCTCACTATAACACCTTTTCACAAAAGGTGGCTTTTTACATTATAGTAACCTGAATCATAACTTAGATTTACTGAGCACAAGGCTTCCACAATGTGAAATACACCTTCTTACGAAGCGATGAGATGGGTGCTGGTATCTGCCCATATTCACCTGCATCAATCTTAGCCGATTCCTTGCTCAACTTTCCATTGACCGCTGTCAAAATGCTCAATAGGTCTTCCTTCTCATGTAGCCTATCTAATTTATTTGCAAGAACGCTAATGTACCATGAACCTAGCACTGTGTTACGATATGACACATGACCAGGGACAGTGGCAAAGCCAAGCAAGAAATCAGCATGATTTGGGATGGTTAGATCTAACCCTACAGCAATACCTGTCGGTTGTGGTTGTGGAGGAGCATCTGTCTCGAGATTGAGAGGAAGCTTTTGCTGAGATTCTACACCCTGACATGCTTGAATGAAAAACATCTTGGGTTTTCCCCTCAAGTTTGGACATCTCTCTGCAGCAAATAGAGACAAGATCTTCTGCATTTCCAGGTATTCTCCATCTGATCCTGCGAGTTGCCCAAGCTTGCCATGTGTAAGGAAACAACAGACAAAGGCATCATGATCACTTGGGATTTCTTGTTGGATGGCTTCAAGGCTCTTGTACATCTCTGCTTTCTTCAGGTTTTTCTCATTCCTGACAGTGAACTTGAACTTTGTGAATATGTACTGCAGTTTATCTGAGAAAATCAATCATAAAATGAACATAAAACATATACGGTACTTATAATTAGTGTAGATTTCTTCATTGTGCAAACACCTTTATAAATATAATCTCATTTGGATTACCTTTACATTCCTGTGGCCTGTAAACTTTGTAACTATTTTTGACAAGTTGGCAGTCTAGGCCAGGAGTGTAGGCCAGCAGACCTCCCATTGACATATCTAGAGTGGTTACTACTATAACTGGCATTGAGTACTGGCTCTCATTGCTGTACTCACAAAGACTTATCATAACATCATCATTAAAATGCATGCAGGGCTTGTTATAAGAGTGTTTAATTAAGACTTCAGAAATCTTTTAATTTTCTACAATTTCAGGATTTCTTGGCACTACAAACATATTTCTCGTCCCTGCCCTAACCAATATTTTGGAGATGTCAAGGATTTTCCCAAATTCTATTGGTCGGTCATTTAGGTTTTTTCAGATCCCTTTGTAAACTTGTGGAAGTTTTTCCTGGATTTCATTCTATATCTTTCATTTTGTTCCCTTTCTGAAATTTACCCATACAAGTGCTGCTATTCCACACGGAAGTCGTCTAGACGACATTCCAAAATTTCACAAAATGTTTCAAAAATGTCAAAAGTACTTTTTTAGTATTGGATTTCATTACCATATTTGAAATCACCTTGAGAAATACATTTAATTAAGTACAAACATGCCAAGAATTGGTTCAGCAATATTTGAGATAGACCGTGAAATTTTAGAAAGGTTTCTGAAGAAAAAAAATCTGTTTTGTATAATTACTGCTTCATGTACAGATCCTGTAATTGTCCACAAAGTTCCAAAATAGTCAACTTTGCCGGTGCACCTTTAAAATTGAAATGTTCTCTGAACATTCTTGAGTAAGCTTGATTGATGGTTTCAGCGTAAAACCAAACAATTCGAATACGTTTATTTATGCTGTAATGCATCCTGAAAATTAGCATGAGCCTATTAATGTCGTGCACTAAATGTAACGAGTGAATGTATTTTGTGAAAGCCACGTGAATGGAGTATTAGGAATGTGCAGCTCCAGTTTCCAGCACGTGTTTACAGCTACACACAGCTGACGTCGAACAATGCATAGTGTTGTGCGTTATGTAAATAGACATTTCCGCTCATGTAAAATATTAAGGGGCCTCAATAAAGTTACACATCAACAAAAAATTACAAGTGTTTTCTATCCAAATATATTTTCAGATTAAAAGTGTGAATTATTTTATCGGAGTTATAAAGCTTTGCAATGGTTTCAAAACTTTTGGGACACCCTTTACATCTGCACTTTTACCTGCCTGACACCAAATTTACCTGCCATGGACAAGGATGGGCAGGTGGTGAAATCCAGCCCTGACTCTACAATCTAATAGTACCTACCAACATCTGGTTGTGAACCTTCTCTATCATTTAGTAGTGGGTGGCCATTGTTTCTAGCTCCACTAAAGTCTTCATTGTTGATGATGAGACAGAATCCTCTTGGTACATTACACATCTTATACATTGCCACTGTGTCAGTACTTCCATCTGAACCTGGAGTAAATAAAATATTACATTTAAATAACAAATTGTCAAGTGTTTGCTGATGTTACTTGTTCTGAAATGATGTTTTTGAAAGACATTAATGACTGGTCAATTGGTGGCTATTATGTGTAAAATCTAAACTGAAGGATTTTGGCATTTCCCTTGGGGGGGGGGGGGGGGGGGGGGAAGTCATAACTTCAATTAGGCAATTCCTCAGTCCCAAATTAAAAAATGTTAATATTAGAACAATGATGGTCTCAGCTGTCATTTGGCAAAACACTGTAACTCAAATATTGTCATTTTGAGATATTTAGCTTTAGAGTTCCCATGAATGCATTTTTTTGTGTTGTGAAATTATTCTGTTGTAGTGAAAATATTGATACATGGGTTGTTTTATTCTTTTCTACAAACTGGTATGAAGTTTAAATATGTGATTATTTAAAGATACAAGCACATTTATTAAGTTACAGTGTTTGCCAAAACAAATCAAACATATAAACTGTTTTAGTAAAACACTATTACTAATCCAATCCATGGTTTTAGAATGATTTATTCTGCTATTTGGGGTTATTTCATTTATATAATCTATATATATAATTGTTAACAATCATTTCAATGGCCATTTTGTATGTGTTAGGTGGTGTATACAGGCTGTAACAAAAAAGTTATACAGTTTTGAAAAAAATATTAAAAATATCTCCCGTAGAATTTCTGTTTCGAGTTTTAATGACGTGCGAGGGGAATTTTCTTAGCTTTCGAATAAGCTTTGTTTCATGGCAATCGATGGTCGGTAAGCAGAGATACGATCAATTGTCTAAAGTAGTCATGAAATCACCTGGGCCACTTTGGTTTAATCAATGGTAAAACCACTGGGATAAATATGAATGGAATCGAACTAGGAACATAATTATTTATTTATTTTATGAATTTATTTATTCAAATGAAATAAAACTATTTGAAAAAGAATGATATTGTTCTCTTTAATGTTCCTTGCATGATACCCTAACCATTAAATGTATACAAGCAAGATTGTATGATATTGTGAAAGTGGCCCAGTCCGATTTCTAGACGACTTAGTAGATTAGTCATAACTTTTAAACGCAAGTAGTTAAAAAGACTAAATAAAATGATTCTGGTAGCCAAAACGTAACTTAACACAGAGTATAAAGGATTTTGACAGTGCATGATTTTAACATTGGATTAAAAATAAAATTGCGATTGTATAACTTTTTTGTTACAGTCTGTATGTTCTTTTGTTATTTATAATGACTTTCCTTTCAACTGTCCTTCGTATGTTACCATTTAATGGCAAAATTCTGTATGCACGAACCGTGTAACTCAGCACACACAAAATGATTGTAAATGTGAATAATTCACCTGACATAGGGGATACATCTTGTAAAGGAAGCACTTGGGGAACCTTTTTCAGAGATATAAACATGCAGCGCCCAAAATTGCTGACAAATGATGTTATATCAAAAAGTCAAATGTTTTGCCAAATGATAGCCGCCCTCTGAACAACTAATATGCAGTCATTCTTAATACATCCAATTGAACATTTATTGAAGAAAATAGTTCTCTATATCTTATGTTATTCTTAAACATGAGTCTTCTCACTCTGTTGTCAAAGTCCTTCCAGGCCTTTGGTTTGTTTGAGTTGGTCATAGTTATCATTCAGAGTGAGTAAAGGTTCCCTCGTCTTCACCATCAGTTTCTTTTGTCAGCTTCTTAATCAGACACAGGATTTAATTAATATTGAGCTAACAAGAATTTTGTGATTAAATCTGATAAGAAAATAACTTTTGTAGTATTGGTTCTGTGCCCCATTGCATAAAGTTAAGATTCTTCTTAAGTGACTTAAGAAAAAGTGATGTTTGAACTCTTCTTACGATGTCTTCATAATTACTCGTAAGTTGAGATTTATAGAGGTGGACCCAAGTTTGACACCCAATTTCATGATGATTGAATTGTGAATAATTTAACACTCCTCCTTAAGAAGAGTTGAACATTTAAGAAGCATGACTCTTCTTAAGATGAATCTTAACTATTATGTAATAGGACCCTGAATTATATATACTAGCGGGCACCAGCGCTTCGCGCTGGACCCGCTAGAAGATTTCACGGGGAATAAGTAAACAAAGCGTAAGAAAATTTGATACAATAATCAAGAACATGTCCTATACACATAATCCAGACGGGGTCCTAAATAATCCGAATATCGCAGGTGCTTTTGATAATCCAGGTTATACATTGCCTTAATCTAGGTAGGCCTACGTTTGTGTTTCCAGATACCTATGTAGGCCTCCCATGAGACCTGAAATGCAGGTACCCGTTGTCCCATTATATCCAGGGACCCCATAGGCCTAAGCCCTACCCCCTAATCCAGTTACCCCAGGTGCCCTTAATAATGCACTTGATACCACATAATCAAGGTAGGCCCACTGCAGTGTGCCGTTATCTCGAGATACCCAGGTGCCCTTACTTTATCATAGTCAAGTAAATTAAACGCGGGTGCGAAGATAGCGGACAGTAAAAGTCATATCACAATAGGCAGAGGTCAGTAATATCAAAGCGTTATAAATGTTTATATAAATATCAATCAAGAGTATGTCCTCAAATAATTCAGGTACTAAGGTGCCCTTGATATAATGTAAGTAACATGGTGCCCTTAATACACCATGAGCCTAGGCCCAATGTGCTCTTAAATAACAAAGATACCCAAGATCCTAATCCGAGTAGGCCTACTCCATCAACGTGTTCTTAATACCCCCAGTTATACTCCTGTCAGCGCATGTCTCTACCTATTTTGTACCCCAAATAATAAAAAGTTGAATTTTAATGTCAAAATTGAAAGTTACTTAAAATTAGCTTTTAAATGTCTCCCCGTGCAAGTGTCGCCACTGTTCATATGCACATACTGTATCCAGGTAATTCAGTAGGCCTACGTTCTGAGCGTTATAGTTTTATAGTCGGTCGTTTAGTTTTATGGTCGGCGGAGTCTATCATCAAGATCACTTGTACCATTTCACGCTTGTACTTGAGCACAATGTGTGCCATCCGGGTTTTGTTCGGCCTATTTACATTAAATTATTAGTCCTCCAATAGGCATGTGGGGCCTTAACGTATAGTATATGTAGTCCCTTTATCATGTTTGCTGTGTTCTATAAAGCCTCCCGAGATACTACCTGAGTGTACACCCTTAAAATCCAGTTATCACAGGTGGCCCACCTGCGCATAGTATATCCAGGTAATTTGAGACTCGTTTTATAGTGAACCCCGTAATCCAGATACCACGGATGCCCTGAATAATCCAGACACTCTATAATAATCATGATAATGTACCACACATTCCGTTTATCCAGATGCCCCATGTGCCCTTATATCCAGATTATCAAGTAAGGGAAGTGCGGAGGAGGTGGCTTTAGGGTACACTATTAGAAAAAGGGTGCTTCAGAGGGGTTCTTGGCTGTCCCGTATAATGGTTTAAAGGTTCTTTGATTTTAAAGGCCCCAAAAGGTTCTGTAGAGAACCTTTAGAGGTTCGAAAGACCAATGTTTGCCCATATTTGCCTATTTTGAACCTTAAAATGGTTCTTTTTGGAACCTTTTAAGGTGATATAAAGGGTTCCATACGGGACAGCCAAGAACCCCTGAAGCCTGAAGCATCCTTTTTCTAAGAGTGTACGGACTGCCTGCTTTCACTCTGCTCCGTTACAATGTGCACGGTTTGCGCCACAAACGCGTACACTTTTTGTCTGCGTCATTACGTGTGCGCCGAACCGCGTGCGCCATGTTAAACGCGGTTGCGCAGCACAACATAGAAACGGTTGACATGGTACTGCCAGTTTCTTTATCGTTAGCAAACGTCGCATTCATCTATGTTACTAATGTGAAAGTGTCACTTTAAGATCTGTGTAAGAGTTTTTGTTTACATTTAGAAAATGTCGTGAAATATTTTTATTTGTCGGACGTATAAATGCTTGTTACTATGCGATCTTTAAGAATAACAAACAGCCGCATATACAGAAATGTAGCTATATCCCTGAAGAAAATATTTTGGGTGAAGACCATATGTCATCACTCACTCCGAAAACCACAATTTGTGTCCGAACAGTAGCTACCCGAGTAAAATAAATTCAACATTTTGGATTTTCACATGTGATCCTTTCTGCGCATGTCTGAAAACGGGGAAAAACGGGTATTGAACTATCTAATTAGCTCGTGTATTAGAGGCGCAATTACCACGCTTTTTCAGTTGAAGAGGGACGCGAGTGCAAAATTATTATCGAACTATCTAATAAGGCGAGGGACCGAAAATTAGTATATAGATAACTCATTTGTTTGACACTTACATTCCCCTGGCATTGGACCCTGAGCTGATGAGTAAGGGCTCGCAGACGTCATTTCGATATCTCCTGGATAAAATAGACAATTGCATGGATATGTGATCAATCAGAAATATCAGTGTCTTGTGAAATAGGATTGGGGGTCAAGATTCCCAGCAAACACATCACATTTTGAAAACATATAAACATTTTTAAAATGCTATGTGTTATATATTTGCTGGAAGATTAATACTTATAGGTTATGATTAGAGGCCATTGCTTTGGCAAGATCAAATAATGCCTAAATGTTGGCAGACATAGTTGACCTATATCAATATCCACTATATAGACTTCCAGAAGGCCTTTGGCATTGTACCACACCAGAGATTGCTGCAGAAGTTAAGCTTCTATGGCATACATGGCCCTCTTTTATATTGGATAAGAAAATGGTTAACATCAAGAAAGCCAGCGGTAGTCAAATCTGGAGTCCCTCAAGGAACAGTACAAGACCCCCTGATGTTTCTTATCTACATAAATGACAATGCAAACCATATTGACAGCACAACAAAGATCAGATTATTCGCAGACGACGGTCTATTGTACCAAGTCATCCAGACACCAAAGGATACAGACATTTTACAAAAGGCTCCCAATTCGCTTTGTGACTGGGCTGACAAATGGCAAATGTAATTCAACACCGCCAAATGCAAAACAGTAAGAATTACAACCAAAAGACATCCCATCATGACATCCTATAAAATGTGCAACGCTGAACTGGAATCTGTTGCACATCACCCATATCTTGGTGTTGAAATATCTCACAATCTTAAATGGTCGCTTCATATTAATAATATCAGTACCAAGGCAAACAGAGCCCTCTGGTTTTTGCGTAGAAATCTTTGGAGATGCCCGCAGAAAGTAAAACAACAACTTTACTTCGCACTAGTAAGACCGCATCTAGAGTATGCATATGCTGTATGGGACCCACATAAAACAACAGACATCCATCGACTGGAGATGATACAGCACAGGGCTGCTCGTTTTGTTACAAAGAACTACAGCAGCACAGTGGGATACAATACACATATCCTTGATCAACTGCAATGGCCAACACTGGAGCAACGTAGAAAGGAAATCCGCTTAACCACCATGTTCAGAATACAAAATAAAACCATCGCTATTCCTCCTCCAGATTACATCCAACATCGACCACCAGTAGAACAATACCATCCTGCCAAATTTAGAGTCATGAAAGCTAACAGCAATGTTTACAAATAGCTTTTACCCACGCACAATAGTGGAATGGAACGACCTACCATCCAATGTTCTTGAAGCTGCTAGTGTAGAAGAGTTCAAGTCAGTCCTTTAAACTTTTGCTTTCCATGTATTTTGTGTTGCTTTCATTCAATGCCATCACACATCTCAATTAGATTGCTTAGGCAACTTTATTGAGTATTTGATAGATGTAGATATAGATGAGAGAAAAACGTATTGCATTATATTTAAAACATAACACATTATGCTAATGTATAACTCATTATACATTAGAGCTATTGTTCTAGAGCTCTGTAGCTTTTGGGATCATCGCGATCCCCTCGTTCAGTGCAGTGTTTACTTCTTTCCACTTGTCACATGACACTCCCATCCCTGTCAATAGAAAACACAATATCTTTCCTACATTGGAAGAGAAGGTACCCAAAATCTTTGGCACACCAAAACATCCAAAAGCCAAAGCTCCTGATCGTCTGATTGTAGTCAATACTGGTAGTTTGGCATACCAAGTAGACACAGTTCTTGCTGAGATCATTATCCCACCTGGTAGGCAACCCTCCCACAGGATATCAATACCACACATCAGAGGAATATGTGAGCATTCCGCTACCATTCATCAAAGGCATATCAGAAACACTTTGCCCATCTTCAGGGGACACAGGGTGAGAACTTCCACAAACCCAATAACCAATACCCTGTTATATACCAAACTGACTGTCCTGATCCGTTATTTTGCATGGGCAAGCCACCAGCAGAGCTCAGACCTCAAAACAACTCCCTCTCAGTTAAGACTCCAAACATATCACTAGAGAAGATCAGTATTGAAAACGCAAGATCAGATATGCTATGGAAATAATGATGCAGAAACCAACCCTCAGAGACAATGGCTATGACCTACCTGCCATCTACGATGACCTGTTAGCATGTGAGAGCCCAAAAGGCAGTCATGTGACAAGTGGAGTAAAGTAAAACGCTAAATGAAAAGGGATCATGATGATCCCAAATGCTATGGAGCTCAAGATCAATGGCTCAAAAAAGGTATCTAAATTATTCATTACATCATACAATATCTTATTTCAATTCATCATAATAGAAAACAACACTTGACTTGTTTTGAAAGTATGTTACTGCATTTGCTTAATGTTATAGTCCATGTAATAATCATTATTTTGTTGGGACACCCTGAATTACTATGCAGTGTTTACAATGCCATTTAAAAATATACTTTTTTTACACAGAGAAAGGATTTGGGTGATCATTTGAATTTGAATTTATAACTGCAAAATTTGTTAAAATTCCTTTAAAACAGAATCAATCATATGTTTTTGTTAATACAATAAATAAATATAAAAGCTATCAATAATAACCACAAGTTTCAAAAAGCTATTGAATACCATTTGACCAAACAAAAGTACCCAAATGCAAATATTCAAACAAACATAGTTCAATCAGGCGCAAATGATGCATCAAAACAGTCTTTTACAAATAATAATAATAATAATATTGAATGGTTTATTCATGTGTACTACAAGAACATATTGCATTCGATAACAAATATTTCACCCATCTTTGATTCGTCAAATATTTGTGTAGCTTTTAGTGCAATATTTTCTTGTATCAGCATAAGAACTTGATTCAAACTCACCTGAAGGACCTGCAGGAATATTCATGGGTTTGCCAGTCCTACCATGTCCATCGGTATCTAAATTGGCAGCTGGGTAAAAAACATGTAAATAACAAAAGAAATAGATTAATACAAGTATTGTACTACCCTATAATTGCAGTAGATAAATGACAAACAGTCTGTGAAAGTATTTGCACATATCACTAACAGATTCCATAATAAACTACCGTACTGATCTTATATTTTCTGTTCTCATGTTATCGGGAACTTTTCGACCAAGAGGTCACTCAGCATAATGACGTAATGCATCCATGTCCATGAAAAACATCAAAAGGGGCTATTATATTTCACTTCATGTAATCTTTGACGTCTTTTTGAAAAAGGAATGTTTTTTTATATTTCCTCAATGTTTATGGGTAGTATCTAGATGTGTGACTGTAAATAGAGAAGAAAAAAACCTGACATTCTGTATTAATTTTGAACATTTACGATGTAGTTGCCTGTAATTTGTCCTGATTGTTTTTTTATATTTCCCCATATAATTATGCCAAGGGTATGTATGATTGAGTGTATGCGATATCTTTTAGGGTAGGGTTTGTATGTGCTATGCCATTTAGGGTTCCAAATTGGATTTGTGCTTTGCTATTACAGTCCATTTAAGAGGTGCGTGGATAAGCATGGGCAGCTGAGTTAATATTCTGAGTGTAAAGCCATAAAAGTTGCTTTTCCAGTAAAGGATCAAAGCCCATGCTTTGCAGGAGTATAGTAGTACAGATTGTATTCAAGCAGTGCTCAAATGCTCTTTGAATGTTCTTTTTGGGAATGATTTCCAAATTGTCTGTGCTATCCATTCTGTGTTTTTCATGCTTACTTATTACAGACAGTATCAAATAACAGTGACTGGCACAAGACTTTTCAGAATGTTCAATCTCTCCAAATTGCATAATTTCTTACCAAACTTTAGTATGAAGGAATAGAATTTTTAACGAATCAGCTGTTTATTCTAAGAACAGACACGCATCCCTCCCAATCCAAGCGGTTATTTCAATCTACTGAAGAAAAATATATATAAATGAAAGAAAGTGTCTTGATTCACTCCATGCACCCAAAGTATACTTTAAAAAAATGTCTGCATAGTTGCATGATGGTTCTGATCATAACACAGCTTGTTACCTACCTTGAGCTACAGCATGTGCTGCATGTGCATGGGATCCACTCAGTGTATCCATGGGCGTGTCTGTAAACAAACAAACAAACAAACACATCAAAACACTAGATGTGAGAAAATATTAATTTGCACAGTGTTATGGGTGCACAACATTAAATGGGGTATCCCCTACCCTTAAGTCGGTATTTAAAGCTAGAATCGGAAAGTATGCATCACAAAATCTTCAATTTAAAAAGACTTGACAGTAATACAATTGTGTAAATGCCTGTGATTTTTGATTAATTATGATTAACGGGACATCACCTACATGCACCTTGACTATAAACTGTGAATATCATCTAGGTCAGGCATTCTCAAATGGTGGCGCGCGCGCCACTTGTGGCGCATCAAGGCATCCTAAGTGGCGCGAGAGTTGTTAAAATTTGTTTAAAAAAAGAATCATATCATGATATAGCCAGATTGCATAGGCAATATGACGGTCAGATGTATAAAGATAGCAATGTGCCCTCAAAAGAGTATTATTAGTTATTATGCTGCCTACATACATATGTTAAAATATTTTGTGAAGGGAATTTTGCCATTATAAATTCTAAAAAATATGACCAAGTGGAGCTTCAACAAGTTGGTTACTAAAATGTGACGCATCAGTAAATCTAATTGAGAAAGCCTGATCTAGGTAAATGTTGAGAGATCTTTCAAATTTGTGCTTTTTACTGGAAACATTACTGCGATTACGGCAACATTTTCAAGCTCGTCAGAGAGGTAGTCAACTCCATGGGCATATTTTGGAAAATCAAGCCGGTCCACCTACCTATTTTTTAAACTTTTTGGTGGGGAAATGTGATAATCTTTAAGAAAAAATTACTCTACAGGGTTCAGTGTTTTATATCAGTATTTTTGTACATATCCCTATGGAGCTCTATTTAGTGGTGTGACCCCTTAAGGGAATTCGGCCATATTTGACCGTTGACCCCGTATTAAGTATAATTAGGTCAGATATCAGCTGTTTTTGAATCTTATTGCAGACAAATATTGTTTACAAGGATTTATCAACCAGATTGGGATGGTTTCGATCCAATAGTTGCCTTAATTTGACCCATCTTGACGTGTTTTGTAGTAAGCTTATTGGAAACTGTGTAATTCTGTGCTATAAAGAAAAAGGGTGATTTTTTACACAAACCACAAATCTCAGAGGGGGGGCGGAAGTATGCAGAACTTAATTCAACCTTAAATATTTGGTAAAGATCATTTGTGTCAATTCCACTTGTATTAGAATCGGAGATGACTTTCTAATTACAGTTTAGATCAGTTTAGACCCCGTGCCGTACGGAGGAAGGGGGTGTGAGTAGGCAGAACTTCTTCTTTTTTTAAATAAATTTAAATCAACCTAAAATCTTTTAAAATTAATTGTTTTGTTATTTTTAAAATAACATTTTACTCCAAATTTTGTTCCTACTAAACCCTCATATTTCAGCCATTTCGATAAATATACACGTTTAACTTTAAATCGTTTAAAGCAATCATTTACGTCTATGGCACGTGTCCGAGAGTCTTAATGTCGCAGGGTCTTGCATTAAAAGACAGTGGGGTTGAGAAAATGAGCTTTTATACTCTATGGAGAAAAAATTACATAATCGACGATATCTCGAAAAGAAAATAATTAATTGCACAATTCTTTTCTTCAGATTAACTTTTTCGGGTAGCCTATATAGGGATCTTTTCTTATAAAAAAATATTAAAAAACGAAGACAAAGACAAATTATATAATTATATAATAGTAATAACTCCCCGCCCTTTCAGTAAAAACAAACAAACTACCTAGACATTCAATTCAACAAGTATTTCTTTCAAAAGGATGACTGCTGTCCTGACAAGTATTTCTTTAAAAAAGGATGGTAGCTATCCTCACAAAATGTAATATTGCTATGTTAATTTTGCTATCTACTGTTTTGCTATCTTCAGTAGATAGCAGGTATCCATACACGTCAATTTCCACTCATCAATAAAATGGTCATAAAATGTTCCAAATGATTCAAGATTCCAGTACATTTCAAGTACATTCAGCATAATATCAATTTCCTTAAGGGTGTACTACACTAAATGGGCCAGGTATCCCCTACCCTTAAGTCGGTATTTAAAGCTAGAATCAGAAAGTATGCATCACAAAATCCTCAATTTAAAAAGACTTGACAGTAATACAATTGCGTAAATGCCTATGATTTTTGATTAATTATGATTAATGGGACATCACCTACATGCACCCAGACTATAAACTGTGAATATCATCTAGGTATATGTTGAGAGATCTTTCAAATTTGTGCTTTTTACTGGAAACATTGGCGATTACGGCGACATTTCCAAGCTCGTCAGAGAGGTAGTCAACTCCATGGGCATATTTTGGAAAATCGAGCAGGTCCACCTACCTATTTTTTTCACTTTTTGGTGGGGAAATGTGATAATCTTTAAGACAAAATCACTCTACAGGGTCCAATTTTGCAATTTAGTGGTCTAAAACAGTGTTTTATATCAGTGTTTTGTACATATCCCTATGGAGCTCTATTTAGTGGTGTGACCCCTATGAGTCCTACGAATGCACACCCCCAAATAATATTTTGCCTTCTGGCAATACCTATTGATGAATTAAATTAGGATAGAACCCTCGATAAGTCTACATGTAATATCCTAGAAACGGTACAAAGTGCTGAATATAATATCGCTGTTCGGTCAAAATGTTTTTCAAACCTTTTACCGTGTATAAAGTAAAACTGCCCAACGGTTATGTATCGGAAGTGTTGCTTTATACATGTTCAGGGGCAAAAGCACTTATACATGTAAGGTCTTGATAGATGGGTGTTTGGCCCTTGAATATATGTTTAGAACAGACTGCCCAAAAGTTATACATAGGAGATATTACTTTATGCTGAAGAGCCGGATGGAGATACAAGGTTTTGACAGAACATGATATGGCTAAAAATGATAATCATAATGTTGAAATGATGCAATCCCAAGTGGACAAACATGCAATCTATATTCGAGGGTTTTTTTTACTTCGATCATGAAGTTTACCATGTTAGTTGGAAGATACTGGAGTTGAGTCTATAGGCTCAAAACCACTAAAAACGACCAATTCGGATTTCAGAATTTGCGAGAATTCAAATGTTCTCAAAACTATTGTAACACCTAAAGAATTAAAGATAACACTTTGAATTTTGACTCGGACAAATATGAGCACGTAATATTCTCAACTTTTTATTTTTTAAATGTTAATGTTAAAATTTACTGATGAAACCTACGTTACCAATGGCTCAAATGTTAGATTGGCAAGCCTTTTAAAGTCCGTAAAATATGCGTATTCCATTGAAACAATGTACTTTATTGTTCGTCTACTTTGTATTTTATATCACACGCTTTAAACACAACATGTACTTATAAATTCTACCATACAAAGGCAAAGGTGAAATTGAAACCTACGTTACAATTGATGCAACCTACGTTACAATTGATGCAACCTACGTTACACATGGTTCTGTTAAGAAGCGCCATTTTGCAACCATTTTTGTTTCCAACCTCTCCTAGACGCATGATGGCGGTATAATAGCACTTGCTAGGGGGTGATCGTTACGATTTTACTCAAATAAGTTGAGGTGGGTGAAATGGCAGTCACGTATGTTTCGGTAACGGATGTTTCGTTTGAACTTCACTGTGACCCAGTTCATGATTTACGGTCGCTGATGAAATAAAATAATTTCAGTTGGATAAGGGTACCATGTACTTATGTTTAGTATATTCCTTGTATACACTCGATTGTCTAATTCTGATAAAATTGGTAACGTAGGTTACTTTTCTTAACTATACTGTCACAATACGGTCACAAAACCGATACTAGATGTATTTTTTTTCTCCAAAGCTTTTCCAAAATTATATCTCCATTCATATAGGCTTTAGACGAGGTGTTAGTTATTTTATAAAAGAGAAAAACATGACTTAAAACTGGAAAAAGGCAGGAAAGGGTGAGGTTATATGTATACGGTAACGTATGTTTCATGGAACTTTGCGACAATTTTCGATTTAAAAATAATTAACCTCTGCATATTTCTAATGCATTTTTGTTTTGTTTTTGTAAAGCATGCAACTGTGTTTGTTTTCTAGTACTACTTTTATGCACAACGGGACTCATTTTTTTTCAACAACATCACAAAATATCTATAAATAATGATTTGCGACATATGGTTTTTGCCCGGTTTAGCATATTTACGAAATCGTAACTTCCAAAATAATAATACCCAAGTCTTCAAATTTTCAGAAGTTTTACTAAATATTATGTTGAAAATGTCTAATGCATGTAGCTTATAATTACTTTCCAATTTTTATATTTATTCTTAATTGAAGGCATGCGACACGTATTTTGCGTAATTGGCCGTTTTTAGTGGTTTTGAGCCTATATACCCACTTATCATTATCCCCAGCTTGTTTAGTTGACCCAACTCTGTGATGTCTTTGGTCTGTTTGAGCTACCATACTTGACTATACTACAATCTTGGAAAAAAGTCCTTGGAACGTGAACGCTGAGCAAAGCACACGTGCTGGGTATTGTGTGCATGTATTGATACTTAGTGTCTTCTGTTACAAACGGAAATTGTTTAAATGAGATGTTTCCTTCCCCACCCCCCATCGATCAATGATGGGACACTCTGGCAAGCTGCAGGAGCCACTGGCCTTGGTCAACATTGTACGGGGGAGTGGGGGTGACACTTTTCCGTTAATCACACGCAAGTGTTCCAAGACTTTTTTCCAGGATTGTGGTTACGCAAATTCCAAATTGGCGACAAATATCTCTTGCCGTACGAAAAAGCATATAATGCACATGATTTTTGTAACATATGTCCATGATTTAAGCCGCACACACATGTCACATGTATATTGCACAGCTTCTTGCGTATATGTATGTGTGTTCACACCCTCCAGTATTAATTCCCTTGAAAGGAGGTTGCCAATTTGTAGCTGATCAAACTATAGTTGGTGTGTGTGTTATCTACCTAACATCATCCCCAGCCTGGCTTGATCCACCAAACTATAGTTGATGTGTGTGTTATCTACCTAACATCATCCCCAGCCTGGCTTGATCCAACAAACTATAGTTGATGTGTGTGTTATCTACCTACCATCATCCCCAGCCTGGCTTGATCCACCAAACTATAGTTGATGTGTGTGTTATCTACCTACCATCATCCCCAGCCTGGCTTGATCCACCAAACTATAGTTGATGTGTGTGTTATCTACCTACCATCATCCCCAGCCTGGCTTGATCCACCAAACTATAGTTGATGTGTGTGTTATCTACCTACCATCATCCCCAGCCTGGCTTGATCCACCAAACTATAGTTGATGTGTGTGTTATCTACCTACCATCATCCCCAGCCTGGCTTGATCCACCAAACTATAGTTGATGTGTGTGTTATCTACCTAACATCATCCCCAGCCTGGCTTGATCCACCAAACTATAGTTGATGTGTGTGTTATCTACCTACCATCATCCCCAGCCTGGCTTGATCCACCAAACTATAGTTGATGTGTGTGTTATCTACCTACCATCATCCCCAGCCTGGCTTGATCCAACAAACTATAGTTGATGTGTGTGTTATCTACCTACCATCATCCCCAGCCTGGCTTGATCCACCAAACTATAGTTGATGTGTGTGTTATCTACCTACCATCATCCCCAGCCTGGCTTGATCCAACAAACTATAGTTGATGTGTGTGTTATCTACCTAACATCATCCCCAGCCTGGCTTGATCCAACAAACTATAGTTGATGTGTGTGTTATCTACCTACCATCATCCCCAGCCTGGCTTGATCCACCAAACTATAGTTGATGTGTGTGTTATCTACCTACCATCATCCCCAGCCTGGCTTGATCCAACAAACTATAGTTGATGTGTGTGTTATCTACCTACCATCATCCCCAGCCTGGCTTGATCCAACAAACTATAGTTGATGTGTGTGTTATCTACCTACCATCATCCCCAGCCTGGCTTGATCCACCAAACTATAGTTGATGTGTGTGTTATCTACCTACCATCATCCCCAGCCTGGCTTGATCCACCAAACTATAGTTGATGTGTGTGTTATCTACCTACCATCATCCCCAGCCTGGCTTGATCCAACAAACTATAGTTGATGTGTGTGTTATCTACCTACCATCATCCCCAGCCTGGCTTGATCCACCAAACTATAGTTGATGTGTGTGTTATCTACCTACCATCATCCCCAGCCTGGCTTGATCCACCAAACTATAGTTGATGTGTGTGTTATCTACCTACCATCATCCCCAGCCTGGCTTGATCCATCAAACTATAGTTGATGTGTGTGTTATCTACCTACCATCATCCCCAGCCTGGCTTGATCCACCAAACTATAGTTGATGTGTGTGTTATCTACCTACCATCATCCCCAGCCTGGCTTGATCCATCAAACTATAGTTGATGTGTGTGTTATCTACCTACCATCATCCCCAGCCTGGCTTGATCCAACAAACTATAGTTGATGTGTGTGTTATCTACCTACCATCATCCCCAGCCTGGCTTGATCCACCAAACTATAGTTGATGTGTGTGTTATCTACCTACCATCATCCCCAGCCTGGCTTGATCCACCAAACTATAGTTGATGTGTGTGTTATCTACCTACCATCATCCCCAGCCTGGCTTGATCCAACAAACTATAGTTGATGTGTGTGTTATCTACCTACCATCATCCCCAGCCTGGCTTGATCCACCAAACTATAGTTGATGTGTGTGTTATCTACCTACCATCATCCCCAGCCTGGCTTGATCCATCAAACTATAGTTGATGTGTGTGTTATCTACCTACCATCATCCCCAGCCTGGCTTGATCCACCAAACTATAGTTGATGTGTGTGTTATCTACCTACCATCATCCCCAGCCTGGCTTGATCCATCAAACTATAGTTGATGTGTGTGTTATCTACCTACCATCATCCCCAGCCTGGCTTGATCCAACAAACTATAGTTGATGTGTGTGTTATCTACCTACCATCATCCCCAGCCTGGCTTGATCCACCAAACTATAGTTGATGTGTGTGTTATCTACCTACCATCATCCCCAGCCTGGCTTGATCCACCAAACTATAGTTGATGTGTGTGTTATCTACCTACCATCATCCCCAGCCTGGCTTGATCCAACAATCTATAGTTGATGTGTGTGTTATCTACCTACCATCATCCCCAGCCTGGCTTGATCCACCAAACTATAGTTGATGTGTGTGTTTTCTACCTACCATCATCCCCAGCCTGGCTTGATCCACCAAACTATAGTTGATGTGTGTGTTATCTACCTACCATCATCCCCAGCCTGGCTTGATCCACCAAACTATAGTTGATGTGTGTGTTATCTACCTACCATCATCCCCAGCCTGGCTTGATCCAACAAACTATAGTTGATGTGTGTGTTATCTACCTACCATCATCCCCAGCCTGGCTTGATCCACCAAACTATAGTTGATGTGTGTGTTATCTACCTACCATCATCCCCAGCCTGGCTTGATCCACCAAACTATAGTTGATGTGTGTGTTATCTACCTACCATCATCCCCAGCCTGGCTTGATCCATCAAACTATAGTTGATGTGTGTGTTATCTACCTACCATCATCCCCAGCCTGGCTTGATCCACCAAACTATAGTTGATGTGTGTGTTATCTACCTACCATCATCCCCAGCCTGGCTTGATCCATCAAACTATAGTTGATGTGTGTGTTATCTACCTACCATCATCCCCAGCCTGGCTTGATCCAACAAACTATAGTTGATGTGTGTGTTATCTACCTACCATCATCCCCAGCCTGGCTTGATCCACCAAACTATAGTTGATGTGTGTGTTATCTACCTACCATCATCCCCAGCCTGGCTTGATCCACCAAACTATAGTTGATGTGTGTGTTATCTACCTACCATCATCCCCAGCCTGGCTTGATCCAACAAACTATAGTTGATGTGTGTGTTATCTACCTACCATCATCCCCAGCCTGGCTTGATCCACCAAACTATAGTTGATGTGTGTGTTATCTACCTACCATCATCCCCAGCCTGGCTTGATCCATCAAACTATAGTTGATGTGTGTGTTATCTACCTACCGTCATCCCCAGCCTGGCTTGATCCACTAAACTCTGCCTGTTGAAGCTGTGCAATTATTTGATCACATGACTCCCTCTGCACACCTATAGAGATATTGAACCAGAAAACATAGTGAATGTTGTTAGTTTGTGATCAAAATATGGGTATACAATGAGAATATAGATTTAATTTAAATACCCTGAAGTAAATTTGAAGCAAACACCAAATTTACCACTGAATCTGGATATCCCATACTATGCGCGTTAAGTGCACGCTTACGCACCTAGTACAATCTTGTGCTTAAAAAGTCACTTCAAGGCAGTGCTCCGTGTGCATGAAGAAACACACCAGTTTGGTATAGCTTAATTCCATTTTATTATGTTTCCTTTTTTGGCAGCAATAAGAATGTCTAAA
This sequence comes from Ophiura sarsii, assembly GCA_035610835.1. NCBI lineage: Eukaryota > Metazoa > Echinodermata > Ophiuroidea > Amphilepidida > Ophiuridae > Ophiura > Ophiura sarsii. Next base: position 92,436,218 of record CM069442.1, on the reverse strand, counting down.
ACTTAATCTTTCAAATATTTAGAATAACTTAGTGGTATGATAAATTTGGTTCCCAGCGTTGATGTGGTATGGGAAATTATTGTGCGCCCGACGTACATTAAGGGTATGACAATCACGTGTATGAGCATGGTCGGATTAATTTGATGGATGTAGATAGACTTACGCATGTGTTCAGTATAAGGGCATAAGTTCAGACAGATTTAATAGCTATAACATTTAGCTTACATTCTTGTAGCATTTTGCATATTTGCTCCATGTCTGGTCTCTTGTGATAATCCTCCTGCCAGCATGCTTCAATCAGCTGCTTCAATTCTTGTGGGCAATCATCTGGAATCTCTGGGCGTTTCCCATGGCAGATTGCATTCATGACCTGGAAGTCACCTTTTCTATCTGCATAGGGAACCTCTGTTGTATAAACCTCCCATAGGACAATGCCAAAAGAGAAGACATCTGATTTGACGGACCTCTTCTGCTCTTTGATGACCTCTGGAGCCATCCATCGACAGGTGCCTCGAACTCCAGCTGTCTGTTGGGTCTCCATCAGGACTTTTGCTAAACCCAGATCACCAAGCTTAACAGAGAAGTCCTTCATTATGAGGTAGTTCAGACTCTTGATATCGCGGTGGGTATGTTTGATACCATGAAGATAGTCAATACCACGAGCTGATTCAAAGGCCCATTTCCACAGTAAAGCCATAGGTAGCCTGGGCTTATCAAATCTATCTAGGTAGCGGCGAAGATCTCCATTTTCTGCAAGTTCCATTATGATGAAAATATCTCCCAGATCTTGTTGGAGGACACCATAAAATGTGATAACATTGGAATGCTTGATACCCTTCATCACTTGGATCTCATCTACTTTAATGCTGCGTACCTGAACAAAAAATATATCAAATAAGAATATTGACGGTTGACAACCAGACAAACAAACAATGACAAAAAACTTAGTTACGGTGTGTCTTTCTGGTTGTCAAACACTAAGCATAATTAAATAAATAATTAAATGAATACAAAAAGGTTTAAAATAATTAATATAAATTAAATCAATCAATCAATTACAGTATGTAAAATTACATGTCTTTTATTACATGTATGATTTTGGTTTTAGCAGCACTGTCATCTACTCTATTGAAAAAAATACTCCCATCGTAGAAGAGGTCATGGCCAAGAAAAGGAGATTATCGAACAAAGTTGGTTATGAAATCAAAGGTCAACTTAAAATAGGATAATCTTTTATTTCATCAGCTCCTTCATCAACATTTACCTACAATAAGGTCACAGATTTTTGTGCACCCCTCCTTTGCCTGTGCCAGCTCTATTGTATATTAAACTTCAATGCATCAAAGCCTCAAACAAGTCATGTTCCATATTCATATGGCTATGATACAGGAGTGGAATGAACGGGATCTGCTCGTATTCATACCCAGAGATGGCTATACGGGAGGGGAATGGAGGGGGTCTGCTCGTACTCATATACCCAGTGATGGCTATGTGGGAGGGGAATGGATGGGGTCTGCTCGTAGTCATACCCAGTGATGGCTATACAGGAGGGGAATGGATGGGGTCTGCTCGTATTCATATACCCAGTGATGGCTATACGGGAGGGGAATGGAAGGGGTCTGCTCGTAGTCATACCCAGTGATGGCTATACGGGAAGGGAATGGAAGGGGTCTGCTCGTACTCATATACCCAGTGATGGCTATGTGGGAGGGGAATGGATGGGGTCTGCTCGTAGTCATACCCAGTGATGGCTATACGGGAGGGAAATGGGAGGGGTCTGCTCGTACTCATATACCCAGTGATGGCTATACAGGAGGGGAATGGATGGGGTCTGCTTGTCGTAGTCATACCCAGTGATGGCCATACAGAAGGGGAATCGATGGGGTCTGCTCGTACTCATATTCCCAGTGATGGCTATACGGGAGGGGAATGGAAGGGGTCTGCTCGTACTCATATACCCAGTGATGGCTATGTGGGAGGGGAATGGATGGGGTCTGCTCGTAGTCATACCCAGTGATGGCTATACGGGAGGGAAATGGGAGGGGTCTGCTCGTACTCATATACCCAGTGATGGCTATACAGGAGGGGAATGGATGGGGTCTGCTTGTCGTAGTCATACCCAGTGATGGCCATACAGAAGGGGAATCGATGGGGTCTGCTCGTACTCATATTCCCAGTGATGGCTATACGGGAGGGGAATGGAAGGGGTCTGCTCGTACTCATATACCCAGTGATGGCTATGTGGGAGGGGAATGGATGGGGTCTGCTCGTAGTCATACCCAGTGATGGCTATACGGGAGGGAAATGGGAGGGGTCTGCTCGTACTCATATACCCAGTGATGGCTATACAGGAGGGGAATGGATGGGGTCTGCTTGTCGTAGTCATACCCAGTGATGGCCATACAGAAGGGGAATCGATGGGGTCTGCTCGTACTCATATTCCCAGTGATGGCTATACGGGAGGGGAATGGAAGGGGTCTGCTCGTACTCATATACCCAGTGATGGCTATGTGGGAGGGGAATGGATGGGGTCTGCTCGTAGTCATACCCAGTGATGGCTATACGGGAGGGAAATGGGAGGGGTCTGCTCGTACTCATATACCCAGTGATGGCTATACAGGAGGGGAATGGATGGGGTCTGCTTGTCGTAGTCATACCCAGTGATGGCCATACAGAAGGGGAATCGATGGGGTCTGCTCGTACTCATATTCCCAGTGATGGCTATACGGGAGGGGAATGGAAGGGGTCTGCTCGTACTCATATACCCAGTGATGGCTATGTGGGAGGGGAATGGATGGGGTCTGCTCGTAGTCATACCCAGTGATGGCTATACGGGAGGGAAATGGGAGGGGTCTGCTCGTACTCATATACCCAGTGATGGCTATACAGGAGGGGAATGGATGGGGTCTGCTTGTCGTAGTCATACCCAGTGATGGCCATACAGAAGGGGAATCGATGGGGTCTGCTCGTACTCATATTCCCAGTGATGGCTATACGGGAGGGGAATGGAAGGGGTCTGCTCGTACTCATATACCCAGTGATGGCTATGTGGGAGGGGAATGGATGGGGTCTGCTCGTAGTCATACCCAGTGATGGCTATACGGGAGGGAAATGGAAGGGGTCTGCTCGTACTCATATACCCAGTGATGGCTATACAGGAGGGGAATGGATGGGGTCTGCTTGTCGTAGTCATACCCAGTGATGGCCATACAGAAGGGGAATCGATGGGGTCTGCTCGTACTCATATTCCCAGTGATGGCTATACGGGAGGGGAATGGAAGGGGTCTGCTCGTACTCATATACCCAGTGATGGCTATGTGGGAGGGGAATGGATGGGGTCTGCTCGTAGTCATACCCAGTGATGGCTATACGGGAGGGAAATTGAAGGGGTCTGCTCGTACACATATACCCAGTGATGGCTATGTGGGAGGGGAATGGATGGGGTCTGCTCGTACTCATATACCCAGCAATGGCTATTCGGGAGGGGAATGGATGGGGTCTGCTCGTACTCATATACCCAGTGATGGCTATATGGGAGGGGAATAGATGGGGTCTGCTCGTATTCATATACCCAGCAATGGCTATTCGGGAGGGGAATGGATGGGGTCTGTTCGTAGTCATATACCCAGTGATGGCTAAACGGGAGGGGAATGGATGGGGTCTGCTCGTATTCATACCCAGTGATGGCTATTCGGGAGGGGAATGGATGGGGTCTGCTCGTACTCATATACCCAGTGATGGCTATACGGGATGGGATTGGATGGGGTCTGCTCATATTCATACCCAGTGATGGCTATACGGGAGGGGGAAGGAAGGGGTCTGCTCGTACTCATATACCCAGTGATGGCTATACGGGAGGGGAATGGATGGGATCTGCTCGTAGTCATACCCAGTGATAGCTATACAGGATGGGAATGGATGGGGTCTGCTCGTACTCATATACCCAGTGATGGACAACGGGAGGGGAATGGATGGGGTCTGCTCGTAGTCATATTCAGTGATGGCTATACAGGAGGGGAATGGATGGGGTCTGCTCGTATTCATACCCAGTGATGGCTATACGGGTAGGGAATGGAAGGGGTCTGCTTGTACTCATATACCCAGTGATGGCTATACGGTAGGGGAAGAATGGATGGGGTCTGCTTGTAGCCATACCCAGTGATGGCTATACGGGAGGGGAATGGATGGGGTCTGCTCGTAGTCATACCCAGTGATGGCTATACAGGAGGGGAATGGATGGGGTCTGCTCGTACTCATATACCCAGTGATGGCTATACGGGAGGTGAATGGATGGGGTCTGCTCATAGTCATACCCAGTGATGGCTATACGGGAGGGGAATGGATGGGGTCTGCTCGTATTCATACCCAGTGATGGCTATACGGGAGGGGAATGGATGGGGTCTGCTCGTTCTCATATACCCAGTGATGGCTATACAGGAGGGGAATGGATGGGGTCTGCATGTCGTAGTCATACCCAGTGATGGCCATACAGAAGGGGAATCAATGGGGTCTGCTCGTACTCATATTCCCAGTGATGGCTATACAGGAGGGGAATGGATAGGGTCTGTTTGTACTCATACACCCAGTCATGGCTATACCTGAGGGGAATGGATGGGGTCTGCTTGTAGTCATACCCAGTGATGGCTATACAGGAGGGGAATGGATGGGGTCTGCTAGTAGTCATACCCAGTGATGGCCATACAGAAGGGGAATCGATGGGGTCTGCTCGTACTCATATTCCCAGTGATGGCTATACAGGAGGGGAATGGATGGGGTCTGTTTGTACTCATACACCCAGTCATGGCTATACCTGAGGGGAATGGATGGGGTCTGCTGGTAGTCATACCCAGTGATGGCTATACAGGAGGGGAATGGATGGGGTCTGCTAATATTTACACCAGTCATGGCTTTACATTCCCATTCCCCTCCCGTATAGCCATCACTGGGTATATGAATACGAGCAGACCCCTTCCATTCCCCTCCCGTATAGCCATCACTGGGTATGACTACGAGCAGACCCCATCCATTCCCCTCCCGTAAAGCCATGACTGGATATGACTACGAGCAGACCCCATCCATTCCCCTCCAGTATAGCCATCACTGGGTATGAATACGAGCAGATCCCATCCATTCCCCTCCCGTAAAGCCATCACTGGATATGACTACGAGCAGACCCCATCCATTCCCCTCCAGTATAGCCATCACTGGGTATATGAGTACGAGCAGACCCCATCCATTCCCCTCCCGTATAGCCATCACTGGATATAACTACGAGCAGACCCCATCCATTCCCCTCCTGTATAGCCATCACTGGGTATAAATATTAGAAGACCCCCTCCAATACCCTCTCGTATAGCCATCACTGGGTATGACTACAAGCAGACCCCATCAATTCCCCTCCCATATAACCATCACTGGGTATATGAATATGAGCGGACTCCATCCATTCCCCTCCTGTATAGCCATCACTGGGTATGACTACGAGCAAACCCCATCCATTCCCCTCCCGTATAGCCATCACTGGATATAACTACGAGCAGACCCCATCCATTCCCCTCCTGTATAGCCATCACTGGGTATAAATATTAGAAGACCCCCTCCAATACCCTCTCGTATAGCCATCACTGGGTATGACTACAAGCAGACCCCATCAATTCCCCTCCCGTATAACCATCACTGGGTATATGAATATGAGCGGACTCCATCCATTCCCCTCCTGTATAGCCATCACTGGGTATGACTACGAGCAGACCCCATCCATTCCCCTCCAGTATAGCCATCACTGGGTATGAGTACGAGCAGACCCCTTCCATTCCCCTCCCCTATAGCCATCACTGGGTATGACTACGAGCAGACCCCTTCCATTCCCCTCCCGTATAGCCATCACTGGATATGACTACGAGCAGACCCCATCCATTCCCCTCCAGTATAGCCATCACTGGGTATATGAGTATGAGCAGACCCCTTCCTCCAGTATAGCCATCACTGAGCAGACCCCATCCATTCCAATCCCGTATAGCCATCACTGGGTATGACTACGAGCAGACCCCATCCATTCCCCTCCTGTATAGCCATCACTGGGTATATGAGTACGAGCAGACCCCTTCCAATCCCCTCCAGTATAGCCATCACTGGATATGACTACGAGCAGACCCCATCCATTCCCCTCCTGTATAGCCATCACTGGGTATATGAGTACGAGCAGACCCCTTCCAATCCCCTCCAGTATAGCCATCACTGAGCAGACCCCATCCATTCCAATCCCGTATAGCCATCACTGGGTATGACTACAAGCAGACCCCATCCATTCCCCTCCCGTATAGCCATCACTGGATATGACTACGAGCAGACCCCATCCATTCCCCTCCTGTATAGCCATCACTGGGTATATGAGTACGAGCAGACCCCTTCCAATCCCCTCCAGTATAGCCATCACTGAGCAGACCCCATCCATTCCAATCCCGTATAGCCATCACTGGGTATGACTACGAGCAGACCCCATCCATTCCCATCCCGTATAGCCATCACTGTGTATACATGTATGAGTACAAGTAGACCCCTTCCATTCCCCTCCTGTATAGCCATCACTGGGTATGACTACGAGCAGACCCCATCCATTCCCCTCCAGTATAGCCATGACTGGGTATATGAATACGAGCATACCCCATCCATTCGCATGGTTATACAGGAGGGGAATGGAGGGGGTCTGCTCGTATTCATACCCAGTAATGGTTATACAGGAGGGGAATGGATGGGGTCTACTCAGTGACGGCTATACAGGAGGGGAATGGATGGGGTCTGCTCATATTCATACCCAGTGATGGCTATACAGGAGGGGAATGGAGGGGGTCTGCTCGTATTCATACCCAGTAATGGTTATACGGGAGGGGAATGGATGGGGTCTGCTCTTCTCCAACTTTGTGAACCACTATGCTTCATGAAACAGCTGTACTATTATAGTCTAATTCAGACACACACACAAATTAGTTAAATACATTGTTAAATCCCTACCCTCTTTGCTGCAGCCTGTATAAAATCACCTGACGAAGTCTTTACTTTGGCAGACCAAACCTGAGAGAAACCTCCTCTACCAATGGGTTCACCAATCTCTACCGACGATTTAAGAATTAAGAAGTCTGAATCTTCCAATTCAGAAGATGCCATGATGACTGCAAGTGTAGTCTATTACGACGTGAAATATCTGAGCATTAAAATAATAAATACAATCTGGCTTAGATTAAGAATTGCCAATAAATTAATACTGATTTTTTTTTAAACCCTCCTAATTTGAACTAGCTACAAACTACAGAGTCTAGCATATAATGAGATACCTTACCTTTACTATCCACAGCAAGAATAGGGCCACAAACATTTAGACTACCGTATTTATAATTCACCTTGATCCTTCTTAGTACAATACAAGTTATTAAAGGAGGGTCCCACAAGCACAACATTGTGCATTATATGTTAGAAAAATAATTATCGAGCCCAAATTGCATAATTATATAAAACAAAACATCATACTTATGACAAAAACGAATAAAAACTGCCATCTCTCAACATGCTATTCTTAAAGTGTGCGGCAATCGAAAGTCCAGGTGTTGAACACTCCTTACAGGTCATACACTTATAATTGAGTGTGTCATTCCTTCACACTCATGTGTTCCGGCATAGTTGCATACACAGTCCCCTTGTGCCATAGTCCGCCCTGCTTCGTACAAAGTATAGGTTGGTATAGGGCACTCATCTCTACACGCAACACTAGTTTCACGCTTCATTCCGTGTGTGTCTATGAAGGCTGGACTATGACTCCAGGGGGATCATGGCTCCTTTCACACTGGTATAGCATTAGGGCCGGGTGTACTGTTACAGAATGTTAACCTTAATCTCTCTTATAAAAAAAGAATAAACAATATTTAGACTCCAAGACTTAAAATTCAAAACATCGGATGCACGAAACATGAATAGCTCTGACACGTACCAATATATCATACGACGTACAATTAAAATATGCATCGGTTTGTTTCATAGATCTATCTATAAGGGGGCTGTCATTTTTTTCAGTAGGGGAGGGGGGTCCCAAAGATCCTGGGGTGGGTGGTCATGAAATGAATATCATTTAATGGGTCAAAGCAAAATTGTAGTTAAAATACTGAAATTATTGTGCGCGCTTCGCACAAATACATTTTATTTAACAATTACAGAACATACTGAAGTTATTGTGCGCTTTGCGCATATTTTTTCGGCATGTTTCAACATTGTGAAACAAAAGTTCGGTTCGGCCACCCTTATTTGTTTAGCTTCCATATAAAATGTCTCACCAATGTCCAATAACCCTAATTTTAGTCAGTGTTATATTAATGCTATGGACATATAATTCCAACTATGCTTGCGTACTTGTGTTTGCAGGGGTGCATACTTGTGTGTGCATGCGTACATCATGCATTGTGCGTAAACCCAGAAGTGCATATCTGGCGTTTTCAAAAAATGACCATGCTTCAATCGTGAAATAGTAAAGCGCCAGCTACACTTTGCATCTGGACACAGCTCCGCGAAACAGAACAAAACAGGCTTGTGTGAAATAGCTTGAATTTGTGACTACTATTACTATTAGTATCATTCGGGCTGGTAATTTTTACTACCTGCCCGACTTGCTGGTTGGGGGAAAATGGAGGTACACCCCCTGCTTATTATTAAGTACAGATTTGTTTGTGTGTGTGTAACCATGGACATATCTGATAAGTCCATGGTGTAACTCAGACCTGAAAGACATCATAACTTAAAGGGGCATTGAGGGCGTGTAACGGGGACGTACGCTAAGGTACACAAATGTACACCCGGGCGCTTGCTATAAATAAGCTAGAGATATGTGATGCGCTTGACGAAATAAGCCTAATAACACATAGGGAACACATAGAAATGCATTCCGTTGTAGTTGCAGAAAGTAATAAGCGACCTTGGGACTGTAGCCGGGTGAAAACTTTGTCCTGGGAAAGGGCCCGGGCCGGGACTGTACACTTTGGCCGGGACTGTAGCGGGGACGTACAAAAAATGGTGCCCGGCCCTGCGGGGACGGTACACGGTTGTACCCGGGACGTCACATGGGCAATTTGTACGTCCCGGCCCTAATCCCCAGGGGCCAGGGATGCAATTGATAAGTGCATAATCATAAGGATTAATCCGACTACTGCCACCAATGTACCCATGTAACCATGATGATGCCCCCCGCCCGTCCCCCCCCCCCCCCCCCGCCCGTCCCCCTCCCCCCTCCTCCCCCCGCCCGCCCCCCTACCGAAGAAAATGACCGCCCCCTCATACTATTTATAGATACTAGTATAGTCGTATACCACCAGTACTGACTAACTTTGTATAAATAAATTAAAATAGTCCTAGTAAATGCCCAAAAAACACGGCTTTTTTTTATCCAAAATGATCAATACATCGCTCTACTTTAACTATCACTTAATCGTTACAATATTCTAGCAGATACTTAAAAGCTACTATTTGCTAAAACAGTAGACAAGCACATACGTACGGTTACCTCAAACTATCACCACCATGATGCAAATGTTATTGAGAACCCGATCAGCAGCAGGAAATTCCCTGGGAAAATCCACCTGTTGCCCAACCCCACCAAGCGGTGGTATTGTGAAATGTTTCTAGTCTATAAATTACATCCTAATTAAACACATCATGAAGCTGTTTATAATAGTCTATTGGCACTCTATTTGTTCTTGTAATAATATTGCATTCATTTCCTGACACCATGGGGATTTTTCATTGCTTATTTAGGTAGTACGACAACCTTTTCATTTCCCATTAACAGTTTCAAAATATAGAAACAAATTACGTAATATCTAAATATAGATCAGCATTGGGTAATTCCCGTCAGTGCGTCATTTCGTTGGTTCCTCCCCAGCGTCTGAAATACCCTAAAGTGGTAAAAGTGTAGAACAATCGTGGATCATAGAACACTTTTTTTATCGGAAACTTACTATTCCACATATTTTAATTAAAACGATTTGTCTGTGAATCTGAAAAACCGAGAAAACGAAGGAGGCGTGGTAGACGGAAGTTCAGGAAGTTACCGACCGCAACTGTGGAATTTGACCCTTTCCAAGTACAACCAAGCATCCAAGTAAGTAGTAATTAATACTAGTATACGTGTTACTTCTGAAGAATATATACAAGCTTTATGAATAATATTGATAAGGTAGGTCGATACAATTTAACTGGTATAAAACAATTTTGTATGTGCATGAAATTAGAATATAAAGAAATAATATAAGCTTATTTGGGTAAATAAATATATAAATAAATAAATAAATATTTGGGTAAGCTTTAGAATACCCTTTTTAACCCTACCATTTGTAGACCTCAAGGAACTCCGCTTATTTATACTAAGTAAGATAAGGATGTTCATATCATTGACTACAGAGGCCGATATTTTTTTGAAAATTTGTTGGTCAAAATATGTTGAAAACTCCATGTTTACCTCTTTTAAATACAGAGATGTAGTACGATGTGGCAAGGATGTATTCACTGATGTCTATATAACCCCGCACAAGTATCCCGATGGCCGACCGGTTTCGGGAGGCCCGTAATTAGGGAGTAAATTTGAAAAAAATATACATTTTTTGTGTACAAATGTACCTTTTTGTGTACAAATGTACCTTTTTGTGTACAAATGTACCTTTTTTGTGTACTAATACCTTATTTTGTGAAAATGCTCCCCCTACCCCTGTTTTCGGAAAACGCCCCCTTCTCCATTGTGTAAAGCTTTTTTTCGGGCCGGTTTGGACTAAAATATGTCCTTACCGCCCCCCCCCCCTCCCCAATGAGGATTTTTGCAAACATTAATGGTAATACTTGAAATGATGGAATACAGCGTAACAAAACGGTTCATGCCCAATTTTTATCCAGTCTAGAGTGTATGTTGCAAACAGAAAATAAAAGGTCAGAGAGTGAGGTCAGTGGAAGGGGGAATTTTGCATATTGCAGCAGTAAAACAGTTGGGAATGCGTATACATGTATGTTGACCCAAAAGTGCAAAGGCAGAGGCATGCCCCCTCCCTCATGTGATGTTCCAACCGTGGGACGTACCAGTCAAAAATCATGCTGTAAGAATGCATGACCAACAATTTTCAAACCCCCCCCCCCCCCCCCCCCCGAAACGTGTAGTGCTTCTGAAGCAGAAATGTGTGATAAAATGAGGATTTTTGAATATTCCCCCACTAATTTTACCTGCTAAGGCGACAGGAAAAAACCTGTCGTATGGGCCCCACAGACCCATTTGTTTAGCAATTGGTGATCACATTTTCATGTGCAAACGAATACTGTACTGACCCAGGTTTTTTGTTGGTTTTTTGCTCGTGTGTAAATGTGTAAAAATGTTTAACAGGCTTTTTTGTGTATAAATGTTCGATTTTAGACCTTTTTACCCTAACCCGACCAGCCTGTGGTTTAACAAAAACAAGGATTTCAGAGAGATTTGCACAAATTAATCGCCGCTCCCCGACCGGGAATCGATCTATGGACCCTCCGTCCATCAAGATCAATCATTGGTCATGGCTATCAGCTTCACGTTCGCACAGTATATTTCGCTCACTATATAGGCTCTGTCGATTACGTCATGGAAAAGCATCCACGCATGTGCTGGGATCATGGTATTTGGTTGTGTTAGGATTAATGCATTACGGAAGTAATATCCGATCTTAAAAAACACCCCTTATTTCATTTTTGCTTTGATCACACATACTTACATTTACAATGTAATAGTTGACGGCCCTGGGTGTTCCAATCAACCAGTCAAAGAATGGGGTAATGGTGATGGGTAAGGTGTCCAACCTTAGGATATTTCCCTAAAAGCAGTCATCTTAAAGGGACATTAAGTAGTTTTTACATTTTTAGATTTTTAAAAATTTACTTCAGAATTCAAGATGAACATTAAAAATTGCCATTATTGTTGTTTCTACTAACAAAAACACAGCTAAACTTGATTAAAACAAAACCATCGCTATTTATTGAAAAACGCCCTCTATGCAAATATGGTTCGCGTTATTTATCACACGAACTGCAGGGGGATACTGTCTGACGTAAAATGCTGATCGGGCCCGATCAGCATTTTTTGAATCGACGTCTTGTTGTACAAAGAGGGCTGATTTTTCATAATCCTTATAGGTGTAAGTTAATAAATGTAATGCAATTGTATAAATATACTTATCCCAGTTTTTATCATAATTGAGGGCGCAGCCTCCAACTCATCTCTTAGTGCCCCTTTAAGGTTGGGACTTGGGGACTCCCTGCATCCTGTGTCGGGGGCGCTAAGATCCCCCCTGTTACTGTTAGGACTTTGCATTTCTATATCATTTTTGTGAAACCATAATGTAGAACTTTCTCCCTCTCCCAGCACGCACTCACTCCAAAAATCCTGCATGGTAAAGTGCCTGGGTGATTCATGAGATATGGAATATGTACAGTGAAACTAACCACTTTAAATACTAAATTGAAATTTATATTTATAGTACTTTACATAAATTGTAATGGAGTTTTACCTCAAACAGCCTTTAAATTGTAATTGTTTTTCTTTGGATTTTGGTCCTGTTTCACAGGTTAATTTAAAATGAACAAAATAAAATACTGTATTACTTTTCTGCCCCACAATGTCCTTCCACAATGTTTGCTTTTCTTTGGTTTTATTATGGATGGGTTGGTTTAAAGGGACATTAAGTGGTGTTGAACATTTTAAATGTTTAAAAATTTACTTCAGAATTCAAAATGAACATTAAAAATTTCCATTATTGTTGTTTCTACAAACAAAAACACAGCAAAACTTGATTAAAACAATACCATCGCTATTTATTGAAAAACGCCCTCTATGCAAATATGGTTCGCGTTATGTATCACACGTACTGCAGGGGGATACTGCCGGACGTAAAATGCTCGTCGCGGCTGAAGGAGCATTTTTGAATCAACATTTTCTTGTACAAAGAGGGTTGATTTTTCTTAATCCTTATAGGTGTAAGTTCATACATGTAATACAATTATAAATATAATAAAATATACTAATCCCAGTTTTTATCATAATTGAGGGCGCAGCCTCCAACACATCTCTTAGTGCCCCTTTAATAGATTTAAAGAGTTGTTGTACCACAAAGGGACTGTATATCAATGGGTTTTCAGAGCTGGCTCATCATTATATCCCGGTCATCAGGGATAGCACTGGATCCAAAATGTGAGAGGTCCCATGACATTTTTCAGGACCCCGTAGGACTTCAAAAAAACAAATTTAAGGGGTCCCCCAAGAAAATGAGGGGTCCTGAAGTTTGGGTATTTAAAAAGATTACTTTTTTACGGGCAGTTTTAATGGATTTATATTGTGGCAAAGGATGGATATGTAATTTACAGAATTTCTTAAGGTTTCCATTTCCATACATTTAAATTTTAAGGGGTCCCTTCAATTTTGATCGGGACCCGCAAGTCTTTCCAATTTGAAACCTGACGCGTCACTATTAGAAAGTGAGAGGTCTAGGACGCGCAGACGCGTCAGAATGCGACCCCTGCCGGTCATAATGAACTGTGACACACCTGACCACTTCCACTTAAAATTATTAAGTATTACCTTCAAAATTAATTTATAAATAAAATATATTTATTGAGATATTTATTTGTTTGTTCCCATACTTACAGTTCTCTTCTGGCAACACTATATTAGGTCACAATGGCATCAACGGAGTCATCAAAAAGTGAGTCATCAAAAAGTGAGTCAAACATCGACAGATCCCAGGTAGAAATGATTGAGATGATCGACAGAGGTGGATTCCACTCTGAAGTGTGGACTGCAAACCTCAAGCGAGTATCAGGTACCTGTAAAGCAATTGCTAAAAGAGTCCGTGGAGTTGATGAAAAAGAGGTGGAGAAACTAATAAACCTGAAGCATAGAAACATTCTTGTTTTCTATGGGGTTCTCCGCAAAGAAGAGGAATTTAGTACTTTCATTCTCATGGAATACGTCGAGAACGGAACCGTGCGAACCTACCTTGACGAACGTCGATGGGATCACAGGATTCGTATCCCAATCGATAAGGTGTGGAAATGGGTGTATGATGGAGCGTGTGGAATACATTACTTACACAGTGTCAACCACAACCACCGTGACATCAAATCTCTCAACTATCTACTCGACAAAGATTTCACAGTGAAGATTGGAGATCTTGGCACCAGCAAAGATATGGACTTCACTCATGAGAATGGAGTGAGAGGCACATGTAGATGGATGGCTCCAGAGGTTATCAAGGAACAGAGGAGATCCACCAAATCAGATGTCTTTTCTTTCGGTATCATTATCTGGGAGATTTTCACCACCGATACGCCTTACACAAACAAACGTGGCGACTTCCAGGTGATGAATGCCATATGCAGTGGACAACGACCACGTATTCCTGTGGATTGTCCTCAACCACTCATTGAGATGATGCAGAGCTGTTGGGATGAGGATTACAACTTAAGACCAGAGATGACAGACGTCATACAGACACTTCAGAAATGTAAGATTTGGGTTTTTATTATACCCTTCTTACCCCATGTTTGCGAGTGGGCTTATGAAAGATGACAAACCATTCCCCTCCCCTTCTACATTTAAAAAAATATCCCAAGAATCAGGGATGTCTATTCTTCCGTTATTCACTGCAAACGCTGGGGAATAATTTTACTCTTTCGAGGAAGAATTTCAAGTTTTATCTCAAAAACTGTGACTGTTTATGGCTGGGGAGCACGTAGCTTTGAAACACATGTGACCTTCTACCTAAAATCAAGGTCAAAGGTCAATTAACCACCCACGTTGGCAAGGATGTCCACTTGGGTTCTGTGATTAGGCGAAATTGCGCACATTTAGCATGTTCAGTTGAGTTTGCTGATCAAATATTTTGCATATTTATTTCTTCATTTGGTTATACAGGTATCTTGGAGTTGGAACTTACCACTGAAATGTTTCAGAAGCTCAAACAGACAGTACTGGCAGGTAGGAATAACACTGAAATCCTCTGATAAAATAAAGTATATACTTTACATCACATCCATGCATGCATCAATTATACAGTAGAACGAGGAGGCTGAAACTCTCAAGTACCTCATTTTAACTATACACATGTATGTGATGCACTTCATTTTCACCAAAGACTTGATGCATTGCCAGGTCATACAGGATTACAGGTTCACTGTTCAAAATCCTCTTCAAAAAATGTCCATTGAAATAATAAACATGATGGATGAAGTGTATTTTTACATTAGGTCCTAGATATGCCCATCTACAGTGTAGGCAAGATTACGAAAATCTTGTAAAAGGGTGCCCCAATTTTTTTTGCAGGCAGCTCAGAAAACTGGAGAGTGGAGGGGGGTTGTAAGGGCACATTTTCTCCAAAACCCGGGCGAAAAATGGTCCTTTAAAATGGTATAAAGCATATATATGCACTGCATCCGGGCGGGGGCACAAAGGGGCAGGGGCACAAAAACCTTCTGTCAGGGGGGCAGCGGCAGTAGCTACGCCATTGAATATTATATGCTACCATACCATTTCATTATTGTCATCTATGAGCACATATTTCTCTGAGAAAGGTATGATTCATAGTGCAAAAAGTGTCACTTTGTCCTACTTTGAAATTCAGTAGAAAGAGTGACCAGTGTCATTGAATGCATTAACAAAATTGTATATAGTATCAATGATAGAAGTAAATAAGTACTTTGAGCAATGGAATGCTGCTAGATTATCTGCTTTATTTTATCACAACATTCAATTAAACTGACTCTTTGATAGGAAAGTAAAAACATACCAATGTTTTCTATTTCTTTTTTTCTGATAATCATAGACATGTCTGAAGCAAGCAGAGATGTGACAACTATTAAGATCACAGATGTTTCACCAGAGAGCAGTAAAGACACAGCTACTTAGAAAGCAAAAGCAGTACAAATGCTTCCCAATGAGCATGTGTCCATAAGTGTCAGTGTTACACATAACTAAATAAATTAGTTCCCACCTAGCACTTTGCAGAACATCTGTATTATGATCAATCAAGTTTAAAAGAAATGCACTATGTTAATGGTCTCAACCCCAACCAAGTTTGTCATCAAAATTGTTGAACAAATCTATGCATGTCTACCTTTAAATTCTTCAAGACTGTCCATCATTTCTGGAGATACTTTATCAAGTGCTAGGGGAGCATATTTTGTTATGTGTATACATGGGGCTAGCTATCTCCTCACTATAGGTCATTTTATGAGAATTTTATATGGGCTTAGCTTGACCACTATAATACTAGTACTTAAAATGAATATTTCTGGTACATGCAGTACTCAATTTAAGAAATATGCACCTATAACTAGGTGGTACATCAAAGGTAAACCGTTTCCAGGTTGTACATCATCACACAACCATACATTGCAACTGAGGGTAAGAGAAGGAAACTCCCAGGTAGCTACTGCATGGTTACCTTTTACATTCTAGGGTGTTACTAGGTGTATACAGAGTGAGTCCAAATATTTAGGTCCTGTTTTAAAAAATCCTGTGGAACAAGTTTGGATTTCACCTATTTTGGGGAAGTGCACATATATTTCCCATAGGAATAACTAATTTTAATGAAATAAAAATTAAGTGAAAGCTAATAATATGCTTGTTGTGCATTTATTAAATTTATTATTTTCTGTTCTCAAAATCGGGACCTGGCTATTTTGACTCATTGTGTACACTGTATACTCAGATATGATGCTGAACCTTATGGTCCGTTCATACTCCTGTCGTTGCGACGTGAGTATCAACGGACCCTTTATTCACAACACTGATGATTAACCCATTAGACTAATTCTTTACAAAATAGACTATGAAGTGAGTGTTTGTATATAATGAAATGATCTTAATTGGTAAAGAACATAAAACAACCATTTTAAACATAAATGCAGTTCTGAAATCAGGAGGTGACAATTTTGCTGTATTTTGCTGTATTTATTATATATATAAGGAAATCAAATTTATATAGATGAAAGTAATGACACATTGGTAACAAAATGACTATTATGTAGATCAAATGTATATATCCATGATATAATTAAATTTTCAATCGAAATAAACAACTCAACACAGTTCTAAAACTCTAACTGTATAATAGGTATGCAAATTCTTTCTTTTTCGTTGATGTCCTAAAATGAAATCTGTAAATAGGGAAATATGATATCAATTTACTTTGAAAATTTAAATTAAATGTCAGTTTTTATATAGCACCATTCCAAATATGATCAAAGAGCTTCACATTCATTACCTAGCAGTGGCGGCACCAGTCTCATAATTATTTGGGGGTGGGGGGGGGGGGGGGCAAATGAGGGGCAAGACTTTTGAAGGAAAAAAATAGTGCCATTTTACACTTAAATGGTCAAATTTGGTCTAATACTAACTAATTTTGTATGAAAATGCGCGCCTGCGCATAAAAAATTAGCTGTTTTATGCTAAAATTGTCAACATTTGGTCTAATTAAAACAAATTTAGTAAGAATATATGTGCGTACAGTGCGGAAAGAATTGCCTTTTTATGCTTAAATTGTCTATTTTTTCTTATTTTAACTAAATTGATTTTTTTTTGTGGGGGAGGGGCAAACTAGGGGGGCAAGAATTTTTCGGGGGGGGGGGGGGCAAATGCCCCCTGTGGTGCCACCACTGTTACCTAGTCAAATCTACATTTTACCAATTTAACCAAATTCAATAATTTTACAGTAATTTTACAGTTTTACTTTGTCTAATTTTGCTGTGGTCTATATTTTACTATTTACACAACTGAAAGTTGTGATGATTGTTTCCAGGACATGTTTTAATGTTCAATTAAGGAAACCTTAAATGAGAACATGTTTAAAGAGATTCTGTAAGAAAACAAACTATTTTGGTCCTGGGGAGAATGGAATGCATCACACTTGTAGTTTTGTCATGCAATGTATGCATCTCTGGGACCTAAAGAACACTTCATCTACATGATTCAATATCACCATTCTGCCATCCCACCTTCTACATTTTGAATTCTACTCAGTGGCATAGCCGGGAGCGGGGGGGGGGGGGGGGGGCATTTGAGCCTGCCTGTCATTGTCAATTAAGCTTGGTATTGTCGGCTCATTTGTTTGACAAGGGGAATTATGATGGTCAAATTAGTACCAATAAAAACAATTATGTGTGCTACGCATGCCCAAATAATTAATTTTGATTTTTAATAAACACATTAAGAGCCAAAAATGTACCTCAATCATGGCCAAATTAGTGTAAAATAGCAAATGTTTACAGGCTACACATGTGTTTATTTAGTTAATAAAGGTCTATGTTTTGTTTCAGCAAATTGGCAATTTTAGGCCTGACTGACATCTAAAACCTCAGAATGCCACATGCCCACCGCTCCCCATTTCACAAAGTCATGTTGGTTTACTTTTATTTCTTGCTCCCCTCCCAAATTAGAATCCTAGCTATACTGTTGATGTTACTTTAAGCTCATGAGAGCGTCTGGTATGCAGAAATGTGAAATTTGTTATAAGATCACTGTCTGATAATTTTCCAATATTCAATTTGAATGGGATTATTTGTCAGTTGTAAGATATGTATTTGGATATTAATGTGTTTTTCACTTTTTATAAAGAATATGTGACTTATGTCTGGTATCAATTAAGGACTCACATTTTGCTAGATTTTAAAACAAATTTGGAGATGATGAACTTTTCAACATAGTGCAAACATAGGCTCAGTGTTGGTTGTTTTGTATCTGAAAAATGTTTGGTTTTAGTAGGCATTCACTGAAGATTTGTTATATCTTATCACTGCTCAAAAAAGTTCGAAATTTCTTTTCAATCACAAAATTCATATTGTGTTACATATCATTGAAAAACTGATGTGTTCATCTTTCCAATGATACCAAATGTGTAGCAATTACTTGATTCAGAGCTGAGCCACATGCTTGAAAATAAGTGCTCAAAAGTCAGTAGAGCATACAGCAAAAAATATTGTTTAACAGTTTTAACCCTGCTTAAACAACTCTGTGTATGTAAACAATCTTTTAAGCAGGGTACTTGACCAACACCCGTGTTAAAGGTTTTAAACGGTGTTATTACAGTCTAGCTGTCAATGTAACACTTCATTTAACAGATGACAAGAGTTGTTCTTTTGAGCACAAAATAGTGGTGAATTTGGCACATTTTGAATGAGACCTCCCCACATTCTCAAGGTGTCTACGCACTGAAACAAGTGAATGCTACGAATGAGGAATCGTTGGAAAGGGGAACGCATCAGCTTTTCATTAATATGAAACATAATATAAATATATCA
The DNA here is from genome assembly GCA_035610835.1 of Ophiura sarsii. Taxonomy (NCBI): domain Eukaryota; kingdom Metazoa; phylum Echinodermata; class Ophiuroidea; order Amphilepidida; family Ophiuridae; genus Ophiura; species Ophiura sarsii. The sequence goes on along the minus strand of CM069442.1, from coordinate 92,416,880 downwards.
CAAAATATTCGAAAAATTAGTGACTTAAATCAAATTTCCAAACTTTTTTGAACAGTTTAGTATATCAGGTAAAGTACACGCTTTAAAGATTTACATTCAAAAGCAGGAAACACTCATGATCCAAGGATCCCCTATTTGATGTTTTAATCACAAGTGTTTCCGTTCCCCCTCACTCAAATTGCCTTTAATACTTTTATATCATACTTTTTTGAGTGAAACATTTGTAAATAACATGCAAGTAGGTATTATTAATATCAAAATAAATGTACCACATGAACGTTTATTTCCATTAACAGGTGTTTTTTTTAAACTCTTTCTGTCACTTGTACAGGCTTAAGGTGATGTAAATCCATCACTCTAAACACATAATAAATGTACTATGTCTGTGGAGCGTAAGTCTTATTCGTGCTACACTTACAACCATCTAAATAATGTTTTTTATGCTTTATTCATGCAAACCGTGAATTGTGCATGATAATGATAACACAACTCATATCACAACTTTTTATGTTAATGTTTTGTCTTGTTTTTTATAATTCATGGAATATTTTTGATATAATATATATAGATAAATGTTCTTACAATGATTGCATATCCCTATGGTGGAGATTGCACTCTCCATCTGTATGATCCATATGATTGCATTGATTTTTGCTGTCGTGTAGACAATAGTTTTCAATACTTGTAAAAACGGAAAATGTGACAATGTGTGCCTCTTATGGTCGGTCAATTCATTGGGTGCTCAACTACATATAAGTTGACATTTTTAAAACTTGAACACTGATATCGATGGATAATGGGAATGGGATCATGTATGAAACCATCGCAACAATTGTTTAGAGTTATATTTTCAGTGGCGTGTCCAAACTAACTATCATTCGGTTGAGTTGCACCTATTTGGGGTGAATTTAAGTGGTGTTATATTCCATTTCTATCCAATTTGAAGACCTCATTCAGGGGGAATCGAAACAAAATTATTATAAAAATAGCAAATGTTTGCATGCTACATGAATATCATTTTGAAGCCTGTTAAACCCAAAATGTACATTATTTGTGGCCAAATTCATGTAAATAGTACTAAAAAAATAATAATCAGGCAAAATGGTATGAAGTCATTAGGGGGGAATGGAGGTCCTCATCCCCACCAGTGAAATCCAGGACATGCTACTGGTTATTTTGATTCATTATATTTTGGTTTTTTGAGTGTCAAGATTTACCTCTAGAGGGAAGGGCTCAGATTTAACACATATATTGAAACAATTGCTGTTGCACTTGTTCTATAAACATGTCTGTATGTTCATAGTGTGTCTGTCTGAAATAAGTTTATCAATAATATATGTATATATCCGGTCCAAGAATGACAACTTCCAACTATAAGTACTATGTATATAATTACTTTAATTTCATTGTATGTGGTGCGATTGTAACATTTGTGTATTGCAATTACAGGAATAGACAGCCTTAGCTGAGATGTCGGTGGGTGGTTTTAAAATGTCCTGAATATTTCTGGATATGTATATATGTAACAGGCAAATTAAACGTATGTGGGTCATTCCACAGTAAACCATGAACACCATGGTTATCATGGGAAATTCATGATTGTTTTGTGGAAACTATTGGTATCACTTGCTTGTAATTTTTACATGCAGTAGATAAGGGCAAGGAGAGATGGTTCTGAAATGTTCAGCCTAATAGCATGTTTCGTTTTTATTTTGTAACCATTCATGTGCCAAAAAAGACCAAATGTGGGTCTCATTATCCTGACACGACAAAAAAAAGTAATAATAATCATAATATTACAGTTTAATGTCACATACAGGGTGTATCAGAAAGAACTGTACCGAGGCAATATGATTTATTACGGTATGAATTCGATCGATATTGTTCAAACCGTTTTCACATTTATCTTGCGTAAACGCCCAGCTTTCATACGAATTTTAAATTTTGAAAATCGAACATTTCTGATGGAAAATAGAGACTTTTTGGTAAAGATGGTAGATTTCAATTTTGGTCGAAATGATCAATATAAAAATCTGTGAAATTACTAACCCTACCTGAGATACCCATCTGTCCATAGGACAGGGTTTATTTTTGGTCGTCATATCTCAACTTTTCACATCACTTGTATAACTTTTTATTATTTGCATACTTTTGTGGTGAAATTTGGAGATAAATTCTGATTTTTAATCCGCAAATAAACCAGGATTTGTTCTGTTTGAGTGGTTTTAACTTTCCTTTCTTTGGCGGGAGCTTTGAATATTGCTTATGTGGTGTGAGCTACATTGTTTGAAATGTTGGGTTAGTGGTAGAGAGGATTGATTGAAATTGAAAATACGTTTTTCATCGATTTTGGATTATGTCTTGCCACACGAGAACAAAAAGAGATATCTCAATGAAATTAACATATAATATAGGAAACATGTTCACCTTTATATTGCAGGGGTTTAAATTTAAAACAATAATCATTTTGTATTTTTTATGTATTTTAGAAACACGGTACAGTTCTTTCTGATACACCCTGTATGTCGAACATTGACATACGGGGTAAACTAAAATGCATGTTACAGTTCAGGTAATTATCAGTCAGTGATGTAAATGGTTTTAAAAAGAACTCAATAGAAATCCATATGATAAAATAATTTTAAAAAGTGTTCATATGTAACATTTTGAGTCTCAGCCTTGAAATGATAAATAAACGTCGAACATTGTGAAAAAGGTACATATATGTCAATGTGCGACCGTTATATTTCCCATAGACTTGCTGTAGGCCAGTTTTAAAAGTTTCAGATAGAGAGTTGAAATTTACCCAACTATCTCTCTATTACAAGTGAAAAGGAATGCTCAATGTTAAAAATTATGAAATCAAAGATTTTTTGCTCTATTTGTGCTTGAATATTTTGACATTTTTCAGGATTTGGTGTTGGTTTACTGTGGAATTGCCCATGTACAAAATGTCATGAAATTAAAAATGGTGTATTATTATATTACAGTTGTACAATAACATTGCAATCACACGAAGGGGGACAGCCTTATCATCATGTTAATGGGCAAGACAGCCTTATCAGCATGTCAATGGGCAAGACAGCCTTATCATCATGTCAATGGGCAAGACAGCCTTATCATCATGTCAATGGGCAAGACAGCCTTATCAGCATGTCAATGGGCAAGACAGCCTTATCATCATGTCAATGGGCAAGACAGCCTTATCATCATGTCAATGGGCAAGACAGCCTTATCAGCATGTCAATGGGCAAGACAGCCTTATCAGCATGTCAATGGGCAAGACAGCCTTATCAGCATGTCAATGGGCAAGACAGCCTTATCAGCATTTCAATTGGCAGATTTGTTCATGAACATTAGTTAAAATGTTAGGGGTCGTCCATAATTTTCGCCATTTTCAGTTACGTACAAAGCGTACGTAACAGGGGGAGGGGGTCAAAATATACCCCCAACCGTACGTAACTTAAATGGCGATCTTGAGAGGCGATCTTGAGAGGCGATTCTTTTTTTTAAATTACAAAATTACAAAAATGTCACCATTTATTGCGTACGTAACTCAAGGGGGGGGAGGGGGGTAAAAAGTTACGTACGCTCTGTACGTAAGTGAAAATGGCGATAATTTAGGATGACCCCTTAAACTTATGTACAAGGAATTATAATTATGTTCCCAATTTCCTGCAATTAAGAAAATCTGTGCAACATTTCCTGGATTCATGAATGTTCATGAAAAGTGACATGTTTGTATTACCGTAGATCGGTATATGTATGCCCCTCATCTGCTTTATCTATCATTGAGATCATAACTCTCTCTGTTTGCTTCAATTATTTTGAATCAAAACATTAACATTATTGGTCTATAAGTCAACATACATGTGTTTTTGTTTTTGGTATTTTGCTGTTGTTGCTTTATTTTTCAAAACTTTTTTAAAGGGTTTGTTAAAATATTTTACGTTGCTCACAAATCTGTGTTTAATCAAATGTAATACTTTTAGTGATTATCAGATATTTTATGAGTTTACCCATTGTCTAAATATCAGTGGGTCATATACAGTAAAGACCCGTCAATTTTTCAAATTGGTCAGAACTAACAACTAAGACAAGTTTGACTTGTATTGTCAAAAATGAACAATTTGTATAATATCAAATGGATATCTCACGTGTTCCTACATAATTGATTGGTTATGACATGGTTCTTGGTCATTATGAACTAAGCGACAAAAGAAACTTATCAGTGATTTGCAAGAACACAAATATGAATAGCATTCTCTACCTATGAATGAACAATATTTGTACACATGTATACTTGAATAAACACAAGTTTATTATACGCTGTGTATTAGATTCTAGAAATGTTTTTATTATGCTATAATCAATCACTGGAGTGTGTACACAGATATTTATCATTACTACTAAATCCAATGCATAAATTAGTCCAATACAGTTCTTGCTTATTGTGTCATTACTCTTAATTCCATCCTTCTCACATCACTCACATGATGACTGTGTATTGAATTCACCAGTCACCTAAGACTTTTACTATAGCAGGTGAATTCAAGCAGAAGATTATTGTACCCTATGAAAAATTTAGAAATGTGTGTAGTTTATGTGTATTTTATGTGTAAAACGCGTTTGCAGCACATAAACTCAACATTGACATGTGTACAGAAGAGAACGATGGGTTTGCCTACTCTTAAACGCACATAACATAGCCACTTTCATTATGGGAGGCTTAGGGCAGAGGATTAGAAATTATGTGTAAACCTGTGTATTTATGTGATTCTGGTGGTAAATTGTTTCAATTTGCCCAGTGAAATACACATAAAATACACATGAAATACACACAATCTTGTGTTCTCTTAACACAAAAAGTACACATATTATATTTTATGTGTTCAAAATGTTCCATATAGGGTAACACCAACTATTCTTGTATTGTGCATTTCAGATTTAAATCACTTAAGTTTGTTCACAGTTTCATAGATTGAGAAATGACGAACTTGACAAAAAGGTGTGACATGCTGCAGAGCAAACCTTTCCCTGCCATTTCAAGTAAAAGATTCTCTTTTGCAAGAAATGTTATCATTTTTGTCGAAAACACCAAAAGACCATTTACATCGTACGAACAGCCTTGGATTGCACATGATTATTATTACAATATTTATAGATTCCTTATTAGGCTTATTGTGTTTTAATGCTTATAATGGTTATCAAAAGTTATTTTATTTTCTATTCAAAATGCTACAGTCGTGCAGGATTCTAGTTTGGAAAGAATTTTGGTAAGGATTTCAACACATTACAGAAGGATTGGGGTATAGTTTGGGAGTAATTCTGTTATACCCTTCACAGAGGTATTCATAGTGCATGATTTTTAAGAACGACACATACTACCGATGTAGGTGTGTAGGGTATAACAGAATTATGCCTAGTTTTGGGTTTTGAAAGAGTAGATGCTCCTGCCAGAAGCATCACAGTAGGTCAGAACGCCTAAGTGTTTGCCATAATCTGTCCAGCTACATTATCAGTACATTCACATGTACTGGTTGCATGGTGGGGGTGTCATTTACTCCTTTGGAATCCTTAGTTACTGACACACTTTTTATATGTATTAACCTAACCTTACCAGAGGCCACAGCAAATAGCTGATGCGCCGCGTGCTTCACGATTCTATCTTGTGGCACGATCCGGAGAGTTGTCAAATGGTCTCGAAAAAGTTAACTTTTCCGAGCTCCCCTGTCAGCGCAATCAGTAAGTCGTCCGCCTGCCACGCGGGCGGCCCCGGTTCTTTCCCCGGCACAGGCGAACAGTGATCTTTCCCAAAATATTTGACCTGTTTTTCTCCCCTGATAGTTTAATTGTCAAAAACATGATTAGGAAGTGTAAGTGTTTATACCAATTATGTGAGGTGTTACAATCACACATTCTCATCAATTTTGCACATGGTTATAGCTATCTTGACAGTGAATATAGCTTATAAAGATGACTATCCAAAGAATGGTACTACTGTCATTGTTGTCACTATACATTCCAAGCAGGACCATCTCCAGGGGTTGTAACTCTCAATCAAGGCCTTCTCAATTCAAACATTTGCTCAAGTTTGCTCAACAATTTGAAGACAAGAAATATTTTATGGTGATTGGGTGATTTATATCAAGGTGTGATTTTATGTAATGTGAAATTTTGTCTGATCTAAATACAATAAAGCAAAAATATGAAATTAATGTGTTCTGTAGTGATTTTATTTGTTGTACAAGTTACTTAATTGCTAGTCCATTTGTTAATACTAAAGTCATCAATAATTTCTCTCTCCTACTTCATAACTTTGCTGTTATATAAGCTAATCTTATGAAATATTCCACAATTGTAGCTTTGAATCTCAGATACAAATTCGTAGTAAATTGGTCCGAGTACTGGTTACTTTTCTAGAGATGCAGTGAAAACTGAATGTCCATTTAGTGTGATGCAAATATGTGAAAAACAGCAAAGTATCTCCCTTTGTGCTGATCATTTGGCCAATTGCCAGATATCTCTTTAACAGACTATAAACAATAAAGGTTACTGATTTGTTTAGAATAATATGCCCTCTGATCAAGACAACCATTATGTTAACCCTCTACTATGGAACACTGCAAGTCATATGGGCAATTTCATGATTTGTTGGTCATGACATGACAATTTGAAATTCAATTTGGATGTAATTACCCATTTGATTTAATTTGAAAACACTTGTAGGTATATGGAACTAACAAAGGTGTGTGTATACTTCAAGAAATGATCGTCACAAGTTGAAAGAGGGGGGTTTTTTTCAGTTCATTTTGACCTCTGACATTAATACTGATTGTAAATATAAATATTTGTTGATTTGCATAATTCCTTATTTTCAAGTTATCAACTATAAAAAACACATGCATTCACACAAGTTGGGAGGAAACTAAAGTGTCGTACACTAGATGCTTAAATTGAAAACAGGTAATACATTGGTATACTTGTAGTTGCATTAAAATGGCAGAGGTGTGAAAATTGTAACATGAGTAACAAAAACGAAATGCTTTGTATCAGTAAGAAATGGAAACATTATTGTTTTTACTGCTTTTAGGTATATTCATTTACAAGTCTTATGTCAGTCTGGGGTTACAATCATAGTAGTGTACACTTTCTAGCTTGTCCTAGGGGTCACACGGGTCATTCCGTGTCATTTCAACAAGTGTTCTGAAACTATATCACACTTCGAGAGTTTAGTGCAACAAAGGGTTACCTGCATTTTTGGCCAAAATGAGGTTTTAGTATCAAAATGATCCACACAAGATCAGGAACCTAAATATGAGAAAATAGTAAATTCACCTTGACCTAATCAAAAAGGTTTGAATAGCATTTCTTTTAACTTGTCAATAGGTGACAGTGATGAGTACAAACCTTTAATTCACTTTTTCTAAAAATGACCTAAATGCAGATAGCCCTTTGTTGCACTAAACCCTCGACTTAACTTTAAGATTTCCTTTCAATTTCAATGAAATGTTGTCCAATTGTCAAACAAGAAAACAAACAAATAACTAAAGCTAAGTTCCAGGTCTATGCAATGCTCAGATTTCTAACGACAAGCATCTGACAATTGGGTGTGGGGTCCAATATTTGCACTATAGGCCTAAGCAACATTATAAAGAGGTCTTATGTTTTCCTAAATATGTTGAATTAGCCCTCCAAATCATTTCGGCCAAATATTTGTTAACCAAATCCAACAAATCGAGGGCTCAGAACCACAAGGCCTCATCTCCATTTTTTCAAAAATGAAATTTTGGTATCAAAATTTTCAGAAAAATTCTCTTTCCATTACACACAGCCTTATCTCCATAACACAACCCCTTTCAAAGTTATAGCCAGTATCACAAGGCCTCGTCTCCATCTCCTCAATGTGTTTAAAAATCTTCAATAGTCTTTTTCTCAAAATGGTCAAAATGGAGACAAAGCCTTGTGTTTCTGAGCCCTCGATATGTATAAACAATTTTGAACTTTTCAATTGCACACTTAAAATTTGGACACAACAAAATGTACAGCACTTGCAATGAAATTAGAGCTTACTTAAAATTCTGGTATTTTCATGGCAATTGCTCATACTGTTTGTTCTAGCTAAACGGACTAAAATCTCTCCAATATTACCATCTCCAAGAAAACCATTATCAGAACACAAGCATTTTCAGTATTCAATTATTATTTCATCACATTCTTCACATCGAAAATTTTATAATTTGACTTATTATCTCTCAAAATACAGCAACTTCTCATGAAATAATGGACCATTGCATTCAGTCCATACATTTTAAAGTTATGGTTAAAAATCATTGGGATGCTTTAATATTCAAGTTGTATAGATGATGTCACCTGTAACGTCAGGCAAGCAATTAAAAGTTTGCCTGCCGGTATGCGCATCCATTGCCTGCCAGTTGGAAGTGGTGTTCATTATACACCAAACCAGCCATCTGTATACAACAGCAGTCAATGTTTGATCCACCATACATGAAATGGAACCAGGCACTTATCCCACCTATCATTGATGATCAACAGTGAGGTGACATGGTCTATAAAACGAATACAATTTCAATATCTAAGACAGAGATTTAAAAGTGCCCACATGCACCCTTAGTAACCAGTAAAATTTGAAAACAGGATAAAGAGTGAATATGTGACAAAATGTAAAATCATTGATATAGGAGTAGGTATACTGAACTCCCATTGTGTACCTCTGTGCAAAGATGTCAGAGCATATTCTAAGAATTGGCATAGAAGCACTGCAATTTATCTCTACTTGTGTGTGTACAAATACCAGTGCATTATCCTAGAATGTTTATGATATTTGGCCATGATTACTGAAATACACTTCAATGTCACATGGGCATTAATATACAGTCCTCAAAAAGACTAACTGACCAGGTAATAAATATGCGTATAACTCTAGAAATAGGATTCCAACTTAAAAATATTAAAGTTTAAATTAGACACATTGTTTGTGTTGAAAAATTAAGAATGTTACACCGAAAAGAATGAAACAAGGTGCAGTTTACATTTTCGCACTTGGGTATGGGCTGTATTTAGCAATTGAAGCATCCACAATCCCCAACTTACTATCGACCAGTGTTGTCGCTACACCGATGCTAAAATGAAAAATGAACTTGGTTTTGGTTTAGGACACAGAGTTGTGTTATTATTCAGTCAATCTTCACATGCAATATCTCAAATTAAAGAGAAGAAATTTCTTTACAAATATAAAATTAAATATTTTTATGTAGGAGCTATAGTTTTGGAGTTAAGAGCATATTTATAACCTGGTCAGTTACTTTTTTTGAGAACTGTATATTTTATTGCTTGTTTTCCACTGTTGAAAATCATTTTCTGTTTTTTTGTTACTGATGGACTTCATGTAAGTCTATACAGTCATGTTATAAATATTAACTGTATAATAATCAGAAGATTAACAGCAAGCTCATGATAAATCCTGTGCAATATCTGCTCACATGACCTTAACTTGCTTGTGGTTTCCGCATAAGGACAACACTATTTAACATAGAGAAGAGAGGGACCACTGTGTAAGTCATTGGCTCATCTTGATGACATTGACAATTTGCTAATTCAAATCTACTAAGTCCTCTCAATTTTGATGTTATCCATGATATCCAACAAAACTGTCAGTTGAGAGTCCTGTGAGTTACCCTATTCCTTCTTAGCAAAGTTCTTCTCTAACGCTGCTCTTGTCCTTTGTATGTTATGGATGTTGCTCCGGATGCGATCTTCAACAGAACTATCAGTTGGTAACTTCATTTTCCTAAAATATAAAATGATAATAAATAATAATAAGATTTGCGGTAGCACTTTGTCTGAAGGCACTTGAATAAAGAATGCCTCAAGGCACTTTAACGATGGAAAAGCAACAGATGATAAAGATCATTTATGAAAAAATATGTATGTTTCCATTGTTTTTCAATAACAACAAAATTAAGAATTTTATCTGTTGAATTCAAAGCTCAAAATGAAAAGATTGGTCAAAAGGACTAACAAGCTAAAATGTGAAAATAAGAATATATCAAGGTGTATAAAGATCCAGGTTTTTATTTTCAGTTGACGTTAGCAAGTGTACTTCTATAGGTTTCAGAAACCCTGGCAGTCATTCAATTCAACAAAACACTAAATGGCTGTCAATGCGATCATCACTCCAAGAGACAAAGCTAGCCTTTTACTCAATAATCAATTACCAATTGATAACAATCATCAATTATGAAAAGTGGATTACAATTTACTGGGCATTGCAGATGCAATAGAACAAACATTAACTTTTGAAGCAAATTTGACTTTACAGAGGCCAAAATAAGGAAAGATAAGTATGGGTTCACTCAAAACTACATACTGTATAAACATATAACTCTAGCATCTGGATCTAAATCTGAAATATAATCTCAACACGTCCATAACCCTAACCCTACCATATACCACGACTGCGCAAGTTGGTACCACCCGGCGTGGAAGTTTTTCGATGAAAAAATGGACCCAGTTATATACGAGGAGAAATATACTGAGCCGAGTAGCCTTGACAGCCGTGATGTAGTGGAATGGATATGGGCTTTGGTGCTGGAGGTCCGTGGTTCAAATCCTGAGGGGATTGGGAGGATATTTTGGTCAATTTTCCATGTTGAAAAGAATTCTGGAAAAAGTGGGGGGTAGAGTTAGGGTTAACATTCCAAATGAGATGATAGTTGATGAAATGTGTTTGAGGGGTTGATTCCATTCATGGATTATGAGTGAGAAGAAAGAGTTGTTGAACAGATTGATTAATGATTGATAGACTCAATTAGTACACCATAACAGTCAGTAGTGTGAGTGATTTGTAACTATACTTCGAGTCACCTCAAGTTCGCAGTCACCTCAAGTTCGGAGGTGGCCGATTCTAGTGAACAAATCTTGATGATCGCAAGCGTAATTCAATGCGACAGCCTTTGCATCAGTGTTAGGCAACAACAAAAAAGGTTGTTTTCAGTAGCAAGCGGGAAAAGTCAAATGTGAAATGCGTTTTTTATTTTTATTTTGTTGCTCAAATTCATAGTGGAGATTCACTTGAAATGGTTTTATTTAGTCAAATCTGTGTATTTTTGTTAATCTTATGCTCGCTTAAATGTGATATTCCCCGCGGATTTTCACTTTCGTGTTTGCCGTATTTGGCCAATCGCCATCTTAAAATATGGTGGACACAATTTCGACAAAAGATGGCACCCTAACAATATTTGTTCCCGTCAAGCATCTCAGTGAAATGCGCGCGCACTACTGGAAACAAACTTTTTTTGTTTGTTTGGCCTTATCAAAGAAGAATGTCAACAGAAACTGATGCGTCCATCACTTGATTACACATTGACATCCCAACTTATGCTGACACAGAGTTAGATCAGTTGAAACCAAGATGTATGCAGAGGAAACACCATCATGTCAGTGGTGTGATGGTTGCATGCTTTGATTTCTTCATTTTTTGTACAGATCATACTGGGAATGAGGAAACTATATCTGCCATTGACTCTTTGTTAAAAATCAATTGTAATACTGGATAACTTACTTCAAAAACTTGGCATTCTTTGTCTTCTTCATTTCTTCTTCATTTTCTGCTCTTTCTTCAGCCTGTTATGAATATCAGATGTTATCAATGAATTAAGAATAATATAGTATGTATTACACATGACATGGTTAAGACAGTCTTTAGTATAATTTGGGTCAACCTCCTCTGGAGATACATACATACATATGAGATTTTATAAAGCGCTATTTCATTTAGATCACGGCGCTGGCAGCAAACAAACAAAACAAAAAGGTACAATCAACAAACAAATCAAAATGTACCAATAAAAACTAGTATTACATGTATACAGAAAGAACAATTAAATAGGAAACAGGTGAGTCTTCAGTTGTTTTGAAAACTTGTAAGGATTTACAGAGTCTGATGTTGCTGGGTAGATCATTCCATAGTTTAGGACCAGCAACAGTGAAAGATTTATCTGCGGCAGAGTTTTGTGTACGCTGAACAACTAGGAGAGATCGATCAGACCCAGATCGAAGACCAGGTCGACCAGGTTCATAATGAGCAATGCACTGATTCTGATAGATAGGTCCAGTTTCATTAATACATTTATATATGAACACACAATTTGTAGATAATACGCTGTCGCAACGGGAGCCAATGAAGTTCTTTGAGCAACGGAGATGCCGAGTCTCTTTTTCTGCCTCCGCAGACAAGGCGCGCTGCCCAGTTTTGTAATTATTGTAATTTGTTGAGATCAGATTCATTTGAACCAAAAAGTAGCGAATTTCCGTAATCAAGTCTAGAAAGTATGAGTGCACGAGCTACGTGATGGCATGAATTGTAGTCAAGAAAACGGCGAATTCTAGACATCTTGCGGAGATGGAAACTTATATTACGACGGAGATTGGCAATATGGACTGACATAGACATGTTAGAGTCAAAGAGAACGCCTAAATTACGCACACTTGTTGTCGGTTTTATGGAACTATCTCCAATGTTGAGTTCAACGGTAGGCATAATATGTGTGGAATGAGGTGACCCAAGAACCAGGAACTCAGTTTTGTCCTCGTTTAATTTCAAAAAGTTCTTGGTCATCCATGATTTTATCTTTAGATAAGCCAGCTTCCACTAAATCAGATTGATTGTCAATCATAAGCCATTTGACAAATTTGTTATTGGCTAGTCCAATCCCAATTTTATTTCAAGCCTTGCTTTTGATTTAAGGTGAGTATGAAAAGAATTACTATTCATTGGAATTTTTAGTTTTATATACCGTTACTGTACAACTTTAGAAGATGTTGGGCCGTATTCTCATCCGTATTTATATGCGCTTTAAGCTAAACACACATTTAACTTTGACTTTAAACATATCGTTTAACTAAACGCAATTCTTGAATTATTATTTAACTTAAACATGTGTCTAACTTAAAGGTAGATGTTCCGATTTTCAACTTGAAGTTTTCTATTCTACATGAAAGGTCATCCTTAAAAAAGTCGTGTTCCAAAGTTTGAGTTGCATAGCTCTAATGGTTCTTATTTTAGACGCACAAGATGCTGTGAACTGTACCCATTGAGTAGTACACAAACTATATCGGTGGTTACCACCATTCGCGGTAATTCAACGTTATTTCATCGATTTCTCCGTAATTATACCGATTTAGGCCGTCAAATTTCAGTATGATGATGAGAAAAATACGAGCTTTCATATGATATGAAAATCTCCGTATGTATGAAATAATTCTGTGTTACGAAAATGTGATCGGGTCATCTACCTTTAATGTGTCTTAACTTTAAACATGGGTAAGGGGGTAGTTTAACGCACATTTAATTAAACTTGTGCACCAATTGTACGCCTTGAATGATTACTCAACCGTGCTCGGTGCAAGCTGACATGCAGATCATATAGCCTTAAAAATACATGTGCATTTGAGGAATTCGGTTGATAGCTGTTAACTCATTTCGGCCAAAAAAAATTGAATACCTGTATACACTAAACAGTGAACACACGACCACTCTGGGGACAAGATTTGCAGATTTTAAAATCAGATTTGGTTAAAAATGTCATTTAAAAGATAAACTTGCGTTTAATCATAATTAGTACGAAAATACGGCCCCTTATGTTTTAACCCTATAGATTCTATTAGTTATTAGGTGAGGTTGGGTCGGATACGGATTATATGTAGCCGAGGATTCTGTATCGGGACGAGGGCGCACGATACAGACTCCGAGACTAGATATAATCCGTATCTGACCCAACCTCACCTAATAACGATTTTATCCTACTAAAACACTATTAAAACAAAACAAGCTTAGGATTTACCGCAGGGACCGGCTTTGGCGCTGACAGAAACGCCATTGTTGATAAACAATCTGATGATCGTCACGCCGGCGTAGCAACCCTACTACAACGCATGTGCAGTTCCTTACTGACCAGATACGGGATACGCGGGGTCGGATAAAGAATATATCTAGTCACTAAATTCAGGCGCTTATCCAATAGGAACACGAGAATCGTCTCGATGGTAGGATACATAGCCATCTCCTTGCCCTGAGTGAGTGTTTTGTTTAAGCTTACATACCGTATACTGAGTAACCCTTTCCTTGCGTTGTTCATCTCTCCATTTAGCATTATCCATCATTTCAGCCCTCTTTCTAGCCATCTCATCAGCATCCATCTTCTTTCTTGAATCACCTCTACCTTGTTGGCTACGCTGTTGTCTTGGAGATGGACTTCTTGATTTTCTTTTTTGTTGCCTTGGTGATGGACTTCTTGATCTTCTTCTTTGTTGCCGTGGTGATGGACTCATTGATCCTCTTCTTTGTTGCCTTGAGGATGCATGATTATGAAGAAAAATGATGACAATAGTATTGTAAATTTACAAATTTATTGTAAGAAAACTTTATTTGAAAAATGACGGTTTTTGTTTGTTACATCTCCCAAACTGTGCTAGTAGAGCATACAATTTATTATTAATGTTAAAATAGTTTTTGTGTATATTTAAATATATCAAATCTATGTAATACCAAATTGGAGAAGTGGTTAGAAAAGTGCATCTTTTCAAAAAATATATCCTTACTATTAAAAAGGGCTTAGGGAAATATGCACATTAAGCTTAGGAAGAAAGCCCATTCGTGGCCATGTTCCAGAGAACAATTTTTCAGATTTTCTTATGGTCTTGTTAATGCTGCAGAAGCTCATAATGTGAAAATGTACAAGTCTATAATGCATGTCATTCACATAGTGGTGGATACTATGGAAATTGCCAGCAAAGGGGAACCCATATTACCAACCAAGAGAATGTTAATAACCTGATAATTATTAACCCTAACCAGACCAGCCTGTTTTTAACAAAAACAAGGATTTCAGAGATGTTCGAAAAAAAATAAATCAATGCTCCCCACCGGGAATTGATCCAGGGACCCTCCTCACATCAATATATAGGCTAGGTCGATTACGCCATGCGTGGCATTTTGTGGTATTTGGTCGTGTTAGGGTTAATATATGCTCTGTTTGAAACATTGTTATAACAATTGCCTAATACATGTATCAACTTCAGACACTCTAGGTATCCCTCTATTGTTGACTTATGAATATACATACCTTGGAGAAGGACTTCTCTGTTGCCTCCTCTTTTGCCTGGGAGATGGACTTCTTGGATGTCTTCTCCGTTGCATTGGTGATGAACTTCTTGACCTGCTTCTTTGTTGTCTTGGAGAGGAATGTCTTTGCCGTCTCTTCTGTTGCAATGGGGATGGACTTCTTGATTGGCTATTCCGTTGTCTTGGGAATGGACTTCTTTGTCGTCTCTTCTGTTGCATTGGGGACGGACTTCTTGATTGGCTATTCCGTTGTCTTGGGGATGGACTTCTTTGCCGTCTCTTTTGCTGTGGGGATGGACTTCTTTGCCGTCTCTTTTGTTGTGGTGATGGACTTCTTTGTCGCCTCTTTTGTCTTGGTGATGGACTCCTTGATTGCCTCCTTTGTTTCTTTGGTGATGAATTTCTCAATTCTCTTCTCTGTTTAGGGGAATAACTTCTTGATCTTGAACGTCTCTGTTTCTGATTAACTGGACTCCTAGAAACCCTTCTCTGTTGTGATCGAGATCTAGACCGTTTTCTCTCAGTTTGGTCTCTACCTCTGTCTGTGTGTTTATCTTTTTGCCTTTGATCATCAGGAGAAGAATGTCTTCTATTTTTATTGTCCTTCAATCTTTCAGTAGAATGTTCTCCGTTTCTATATCTTTGCTTATCATGTTTACTACCATGACTACTGTGTTCAGTGTGGTGGATCCTTTCATTGGAGCTATCTTTATCCCTTCTATTATGTACTATGTGGTCATCTCTACTGCCTCCCTGTAATTGAAAAAGGGGAAATCATTCAAATGGGACCAAGAGTTTTGTCAGTTCCCCTTGGCATTGTTATTCCATGTGCTCTCCTATTTTTACAGAAACCATTTAACCTATAATTTAAAATAAAATACAGGTTTTACAGGTTAGCTGCAACATCCATAGAGAGCATGTGTGGATAGCATGCAAGTCTCACAATACAAAGGTTGTGAGTTCTAGCCCCGCTACAGCCAACATGTTTGTATCCTTGGGCAAGGTACTTAGTCTCAATTGCCTCGTGGTTCGGAAGTCACGTAGAAATGGTGGTCCAGTGCATCGGAAGAGCTATCCCCGAGCATGTTAAAAAGGTCAGACTCCTTCGTAAAGAGTAGGGGATCATCCCGGGTCTGTATCTGTACACACACACATAATATGTATTCCTATACATACCCCCACTAGGTGTGGCACACCAATGGAGTAAACAAATAGCCAAAGAAAGAATGATGGAAGCAACTATAGTTCCGTCCAAGGACGACCGATGATGATGATGATGATGCAACATCCATCATATGATCATAGCAAACTGTACAATCAAAGCTGTACTCAATATTTATGTTGGAGCCAAATTTTGCCCCCACTCCCTCAAAATGATATAAACTTTTATTAAAGAAAGAAAATCTATGCTGATTAGAGGGGTCATAATTTTGAAATCTGATTGTCTCACAATAATTAAATAGCAATGAATAAGGCTTGTGATACATTTTATTCACTATATTTTGATACCCAATTTGGCACAAAAATCTATAAATTGGCTAAGATTGAAGATGATAAATTGTGCAGTTTAAAATGTGACAAATCTAAAGATTATGCACAACACGATGCATGTGTACATCTACGGCCTAATATCAGAACATATCAATGAGAAAGAGTTATTGTTTGCATAGGATGAGCGACTGGCTATCTTCTATCACATGTTCTGAGGAATCTTAAATTATCTGTAATTTAAGGAACTCGAACTCAAGATATGTTAAGAAAGGCAATAGCATTTGCCAAAAGTATACTTTGGGCAATTTTAAGAACCTTAACTTCCTTACAATTTGGTACTTACTTTTACAATAAGTCCATAACCAGTTGGTATCTGTGCTCTTCCTTGTCTCTCATGGTGATCACTATGTCTAGATGTTCTAGATCCTATATCCATCCTCTTTGTGTGACTATGTGGACTGGAGTCTTCTTCACTGCTACTATCACTACTGCTTTCTGCAGACCGGTGTTTAGACTTGTGATGCTTTTTAGTTTTCTTCTGTTTCTTCTTGTCTTTTTTTTCCTTCTTTCTCTTCTTTTTGTCCTTCTTACTGACTTCTTTCTTGAGCTGTTTAGGCAAATGACATTTACAATATATTAGTTTATTTGTATCAAAATCATATTCTGAATTTGCAACCTACATCTAGGAGTTTAGGAGTTTATTTATTTAGCATAGTTTACATGGTTGTTTTAACTTTTAAGGATAGCCACAAGGCAAACACATGTAGATGTAGGCCTTTAAAGACTCAGTCTAACCTCCTTGGCCCTCAGAGCCATATCCAGGGTACAATGACCCACATTGGCATGTGTTATCTCACTATCAGGGTCCGAATTCAGGGATTTTTTTGCATAGCAGAAACTGCTACACAAAGTTTGTTTTGCATAACAAGTTCAACATTTTGCATCACAGTTTTTTGCTATACAAAATATGCTTTGTATAGCACTTTTTTGCTATTTCCTTTTTCATCGAGCGCCGAAAACAAATGCGATTTTAAAAGTAAATAAGCTTACTTTCAGTCCAATTTTCTTCCCTGTATGACAACATATTAATGCTGCAAGTTATTCCTGGCAGAGAAGTTTCATAAATTTGATTCTATTCCAATTAATATTAGGCATGAGTTATCCCATGTAATTTCGTGACACGAGTCACTCTATATGGGCGTGTATTGTTTATCCATCATCATCATCAAATTGCCGATGTAAACAGCAGCTGGTTTTTTCTAGGGATTTTTCCTAGCCATTCATAAAACATGTGCTATGTAAATAAAAAAATAAGTGATGTCCACATGCGCAATAGCGATTCAGGGGTAGCAATTATTGATCCACTTGAAGGAAATAAAATTTACGACAATGTTTCTAGAAAGTAAATCGAAAAAACAATAGCTGGATCGGTAAGGCCAAACAAAGAGAAGGTTTGTATCGGAATCATTTTTCAAGTGCTGTGCGATTATTTAAAAATAAAAATAAAAATTAGAAAAAAACTATGAGGTATACGATTTGTTTTTTGAGGGGCCGCAGCACGTAGACCTACGCGGCGAAGCTCATTTCACATACCAATGCGCGCGGGCTTCTGAGACAAACCTTCTCAAGGGAATATTCTTTACTGTTTATGTAGATACGCAGTCTCATCATGGATTTATGTAGAGCAATTATGCATCGCATATTTGCGATGCAAGGGGAGATTTGATGCGCAATTACTCAATTTTGCGATGCAATACCGTCGAATTCGGACCCCGCTCACTATGGACGGACTATAATATGTGAGCAACGATGGTAAGATGTGAGTAATTCGCCCATGCCATGTCTACGCAAATGCCTGCAGAAATTTGTGACGCAAAAAAACGAGCTCGATAACTAACCGATAGTGATATCTAAGCCCACCAGACTCAAATTCTTGCCCTCCCACTCACCCCCCACAACCTATATTTAGAACAACAACAAAAAATCATTTCCACATTTTAGCCCGGTAGTTTGAGCTGTTCGTCTCGGTCAATTAGCCCTATTGACACTCTGCCCACCCCCCCCCCCCCCCCCCCATGAGATATGCTACTGTACTGGAGCTGAAAACAATGATCTCATGCATGTGTGTGTGCCACATATAGGCAACCCACTACAATACAAGAAAAACCCAACTTCCTATTTTAAGCTGGCCTATGCACTGTTTACAAACTCCTACAACAAGGGAAACCCCAAGTTTCTATATTCAGCTGACCTATGCACTATTTACAAACTCCTGGAAGTGAAACAGAATACAACAAATTACACAGCATACTTCCGTCTGACTATTACATATATGTATAATAGACACTCCTACAATTTGGGTGGTGTCCATGTTTCAATACAATATTCTTAGATTTGATTTCATATCTTGAAGTCATGTGAATGACTGAGTGAAAGAAGAAGGTAAGTTGACATGAATTACTTTTTCTGACATTATTACCTTCAGTGTTAGAAAAACAAATAGACTAGGACCAACTGAATTATATTTAAACTAAGACAGTGTTAAGACCTAAAAAATACAAAGACTTTCAATCCTCTCAACAAAGACTTTGTATACATTAGCGCTTGTTATTCTGGAGCTCACATCCTGTAATTCTAGTGGGTAATCACTCGCCGTGATGGCACAAAACCGGGTTTGAGACTATGTATTTTTAAGGTCTTTGTTTATAATTAATTCATGGCAGTTTTTCCAAGTCTATATATCATTTATTTATTTCAATTACTCCGCTTGTATCCTTGTGTGTATTTTATTGAGTTTCGCTCATCAAAGGTTTTGTTTTTCAAGACTCATCAAAAATGTTAGCTAGTCATAAATAATAGACAAAAAGGTTTGCATAATGGGTGCAGACCTGTGCTTACTGGTATTGAAAATTATGCACATGGTACAATTTGTCTCATTAACCCTAACCTTCGTGAAACCTACAAATCCTGGCAGTGCTACAATCTTGTGCCGCGCAATTGCAAGGTCAAAACTTCAGTGTTTTGAACCTCGCCCGTATAGCTCAGTTGGTAGAGCCTCAGCACGCTGCATGGGTTCGATCCCTGGCACATGCAGAGAGTAATTTCCCCCCTCAAATAACCCAGTTTTCTCCCCTGATAGTTTAACTCACAAAAAATGCCTGGGGACTTAAATTTAAGGCTACATGGATTTTATTTGAAAAAAATGGACTAACCTTTTTTTTACTACACAATGAAATTATGTATTTCATATTTCATTTGATCATATTTTCATTTCAGAGTTACCATCTGGCAATCATGGGGGATACCATAAGCAAAATTGAATACAAAAATCTGGAATTTCATGAGAAAATTGGAGAAGGTGGATTTGGTTTTGTACATCGTGTTACATTGAAGAAACCCTTCAATGGATTCACAGAAGCTGCAGCCAAAACTGTCTTTGAAGTACAAGAACAAGAAGTGGTTATCATGGGCAAACTCCACCATCCTCATATAGTAAGGCTTCTTGGTTTCTGTGAGACTGGGCATGTGAATACTGGTATCATTGTAATGGAATATGCTCCAAATGGATCCCTGCACCAGTATCTTTCAGATGATACCAAACCATTGCCATTTGGGTTAAAGAGAAAGTGGATCATAGAATCAGCAGAAGCCATAGGGTACCTCCACAGAAACAACTTTCTTCACAGGGACATTAAAGCCAAGAACTGTCTTCTCTCTGAGGGAAACATCTTGAAACTCGCTGATTTTGGTCTTGCCCGAGAAATTGTTAATTCACAAACAACATCTAGCATGAAAGGAACTTACAGATACATGGCACCAGAAATACTTGAAGGCAATGAACAAGGAAGAGCTGTGTTTTCCAAACCAGCTGACATCTACGGATATGGAATGCTCATATTGGAGATCTGGACAAGGAAACAACCCTTTGATGAGATGGAATGGCAGAAAGTTGTCTTTGAAGTTGGCAACGGCAAACGACCAGACATACCAGCAGATTGCCCACCACGTCTATCTGATATTCTGAAGCGCTGCTGGGATGCTGATCCAAAGAAACGACCTCCCATTGCATATATTATACATGGTATGTATTTACAAAAAACATGGTTTGTAATCAAGAGTTTGGGTTGAAAACATTTTATACCCAACCTAAAAAGTTCCTGACCAGAAAAATATATAGGTAAAGCGACAAGAAAACCCTTGTTTTGTTTTACATTTTTCCTAACTTTTTCAAGACATTTTATCAGCAATTTTGATATTTTTAAAAAATCTAAATTTTGTCCAAAATTTCAAAATAAATGCAAAAACCTCAACAACGAAAAATCAAAAATTTAGAAGGTGTGGTTTTTTGTCGTCCAATTTCAAAAATCAAAACTTAGTTTAAATGTCTGACCTTTGTTTGAAGTCATGGTTGGTTTACATAAAAAAAATTGGGTCCAAAAATTGGAGAGCTTATATCTCCAATGTTTAACTTAAAAAGTTGGCAACATAGTTGCTTTATATTTAGGGATGTAAATATATCTGACCTCAATTGGTGAAATTGTGAGATCAAACTGATGTCAACAATTTGAAATACAAAGCTTTGAATAGAGTGTGGATAGAACCAGTTTTTACCAATTTTAGCAATAAACCACCCATGTGTTGCATTTGTGCATGGTGTGCAAGTTTTTCCCGAATGGAATATATTCTCCGAAATAGACCATTACAAAGTGAGATAGGAATACTTTGGAGAAACAGGTCTCGTGGACTAGGTGTGTAGTGTGTTTTTCACAATGGTTGATCACATTCATAGCATTGGTTGTCCGCTTAGTGATATACCATGTTTACCTACAAGCGAACACCCATGAGAAGTAAAACTAGTAGAGAGACTTTTGTTTTTATCAACAATGGCGTCGATACCAGCAACTTCAAGATTTATCAAGCTGAAGGTAAATTGTGAAGGTATTTCCCCAAATCTGTTTTATCTCACCGTTTTTGTCACTGAAACACTGCAAAATACAACTTTTTGATGGAGAAAATCTCTTACCAAAACTAGTGCAATCCACACACAGGTTATTAAAGACACCTGGGTGAAAACACATTTGTTTTACTGTGGATGACTCGAGTCATCAAACTAATCACTTATAAAACTCGCCCATTGCTTGTGTGTTGGATTTCGATCACGACAGGAGCATGCGCAGATGCGATTTTTGTGTAAGTGGTCTGTGATTTTGTCAATATTATATTTTTACTGTGATTTGTTGATCTGCATTAAATGCAAAAAGAAACAACGCCCCCGGCTGGCCTCGAACCACCAACCTTTCAGTTAACAGCCGAACGCGCTAACCAATTGCGCCACGGAGGCGGTTATTTACTAGGCTGTTTTGGTTTGTCATGTTCACCCGTACACTTCCCGTACACTCCCTTGCAAAGCCGGGCATCGTTTTTTCTCAAATGTTGCCTGCATATTGAAGTTGCTGTGTACTTAAATACATGTGCTGTCTGTTGAACTTGGAACCAACGTTTAATTTGAACTGTCTATTTTCAATAAAAAAATACTCCAATACGGGAAAAATTTCACAAAAGCTCACAGACAACAAATAAGCACATCATTTTACTCAACCTAGAATTTCAACCCTACAATTTTGGCGTTCTGAAAATATCGATGATGTGAGTGACGTCATTTAATGAGCGGCGCCCTTCACGAATTAGCTCATTAGCATAATTTATGTCCGTGAAATGTATCACGCAGTTTGATAAGTGCTGATGCCATGCCAATAACGCTCAGCTAATATTCAGCATTGAATAGAAATACTTATTGCAGAATCTCAAATGTAAACAAATAGACTTTAAATGAACTTAGTTTGACTAAACCATAAAGTTATTTCAAAGAATAAACTACATGCAGGGAAAACTTGCATACAACACACAGATGCAACGCACAGGTGAATTATTGCTAAATTCAGAAAAAAACGGGGTTCTGACACAGTAGCGTAGCTAGGTTATTCATATTGGGGGTGAGAAATGAATATGAATTGACACGATTTTTGTGAGTCAAAAATGCGCGCATAGGGCGGGAAGAATTTTTGACTTTACACATTTTTTTTGCACGATTGAGGTACATTTTGGCTCTAAACAAGCTTGTATTTTGGGAAGACATGCGTGCGTAGCCTGCGAATTTTTTTCATCTGTGTACTTTTGACCATCATTATTCCATGATTCCTTTGGTCAAATGAACCGACAGTGCCAATCTCAACCGACACTCAATCGTCAATATTGACGCCTCCCCCTCTGGCTACGCCACTGTTCTGACCACGCTCTATTCAAAGCTTTGAATTTAAAAGTGTTCACACTAGATTGGTGCCTTAATTTCACCAATTAAGTTCAGATATATTTATAAAATATTGAATGGCTTTGGGGGCGATACAATAATATATTGCACGAGCTGTAAAAAATATTGCACAAGTTGGAGACGAGTGCAATATATTTCAAATGAATGCAATATATTATTGTATCACCCGAAATCAAGCCATTTAATAGTATTATTATTATTATTTACACTACCGACCAAAAGTCCGTACACAGTGATTATATCCTAGAAATTCCATCTTCTATGAACAAAATATTGAATTTTTCACTAGTAATGATGTTACATTGTTTCATTATTCAAGCTTTTTGCGCACATTTTTTCTACAGGTTTACACTTTATAATGTGTTTCATCCTAAATATTGTTGCTTCCGCCGTCATTGGAGCACCCTAGTTGATGCGACCTGATTCTGATGATTCACCAGCAGCCAAATTACAGCGCTTTGAGCCATTTGGAAAAGGCGCTATATAAATACTGATTATTATTTTTATTATTATTATTAAGGAGTATGGAGAAAAAAAGACGATGAAAAGAATGTTCGAATGAAAGAATTTGGATTTATAGCATACAATCATGTTCTTGATTTGGATGTTGTATAAGTTAATATTTGAATGAGGGGAAAAATTACTAAACAATTGACCCCCTAAACACCCCCTCCCATTAGAGCAGCCTATGCTCCTTGCCCTTCCTCCGCCACCTCTTTCTCCTTCTTCTCCTCTTCCTCCTTTTCTTTTTTACTCTTAACCCTAACCCCCCTGAGTGCTAAAAAATGCTAATCCCATGTCCATCTCCAAGCGCCTGTGCCGCCAGTTTTCAATGACGTGGCATGACCTGCTGATTAGTCTTTGTCAAAGACACCTCACAAAATTACCTGTCGACCGCCGAGCAAAACGAGGCGTATGCCGACCTGTCGACTGTCAAAGGTGGGAGGCCGAGCGGAGCAAGGCTTCTTTGCGCAAATAGCTATTCTACCGTGTAAGCATTATGTGTCGATCAAACACCGTCGTCATTGTAACACACAATTAGCTCCGCCTAATTCTATTCACGACAACGTTAAAGATAGCACTTGATATCGATGACGTCTCCCGATATATCATGACATCATTATCAACCAATCAGCAAGTGCAATTTGTCCGGGGAAAAATCTTCCGTAAAACAATAAAACATAACACATTATTGTATTATACTATTTTCACAGAGGGCGCTCACACTGTTTTAAAAGTGGTCACACATACCACCACAAAGCCTTGATGAAAGGCTACCCCTAGATATGCCACTGTGATCTTGGGCTAAATGTAAACAATCAAGTTCACTCGATGAATAGTATATGTTTAGTATGCGAATGGCTTTGCTCCAACAATTTATCAAAAAAGTTTTTCACTTTGTTAAGGGGTTGAAAAAAGTGTTCCAGTTTGTAAAGGGGGGAGAGGCGGTCAAAAAAGTTAAGACACCAAAAATGCAAGTTGCCCAGCCCTCCACCACCCCCCCCCCTAACCCCCAAAGTATTTCTGAACACTCCCTAACCAGCACTTTGGAATTGTGTGCATAGCAATATGAAGTAATCGCATGAACACATTCTAACTAAGTAAAATATTTTAATATTTTATCTTTATAACTAACAGTACTTGGATGGGTTATGGTGAGAAAGATACACCCACAGAATCCACTCTGTTCACTTTCCGCATCAAGGATCGATTGCTGTCCTAATGGAGATTTAGTTGTTGGTGGTGACGGGAACCAGCTGTACATGCTCGATAGTGAGGGCCGATATAAAATGACATTAATTCCACATAGGACTGATAACCCAATCAAAAATGTATGTGGGATAGCTGTATCTCCACAAGGTGATGTCATGGTGATAGATAGTATGATATATGTCCGAGTATTTGCAGGGAATGGTGAATACCGTCAACGCTTCTGTACCATAACAGCAGATGATAGCCAGGCAACAAACTCAGTGAACCTAGCATGCATTACAATAGATAGGGAAGGTAAAGTATTGGTGGGTGATAGTATGAGGAACCTCATAACAATCCATAAGTGTCCAAATGGGGAGCTGGTAGAAAGGATCCAATGCCCAGCCCTTAGTATTAATTCCCATATGGTAATCAATAGCAAGAGGCAAATCCTGATTCATTCTACCCAAGATGAATCATTCACTACTGTATCTGCTATAGACTACTCAGGCAACAAGATATTTACCTTCACACCTAGGATATGTAATTCAATAGGTAATGCGATAGGCAGGCGTATGTTAGAAGGTGGGATAGTATGTGACGCCATGGATAACATATATCTTGCATTGAAAGATTATGGGAGGAAAGAAACTGGTCACATTTACAAGTATAGTCCCACTGGTGCCTACCTGCAATGTATTGCCAAAGAATTGTGGTCTGACGATTTGTCTATCAAGCCTGATGGCTCACTGGTGGTTGCTAATGTAGATTCAGTATTGATCTACCATGAGAGTGAAGCTAACCCCAAAGTAGACAATTTTGTTAGTATTTAAATCACCTGCCTTGATTGCCTGAGGAGACTGCTTGGAGCAACTGGTGCAGCACAAACAAGTACAGGTCACTTACCCTAACCAGCCAGGCTATTTTTTGTGTGGAAACAGGGGGAGGAGGACAAAGTATGAATTTGTTTACCCATCAAATCGCTGCGAACCCTCAGGGGTTCGACCCCGGGACCCTCAGATCACCACTGCCGCATCCCTTACCACTGAGCTAAGCTGCCAGAGCTTGGGTGGGCAGCGATTTCGTACCCACATATCAGCTCGGAGGATTAAAGTCAAATTGAAGAGTTGCTAAAAGTATATATTTAAGTCCTATTTCTTAAAAGATTAATCTTAAGTAGACTTAACCCTAACCCCCTGAGTGCTTAAAAATGCTAATCCAAAATCCCTCTCTAAACGCATGCGCCGTCGGTTTTCGATTGATGTAGTCAACCGAGCCTATATAGTGAGCGCAGTATACTGCTTGAATGTGTAGCTGAGGCAGACCTGCCAACTTCTAAACTCACAAAACTGTATTTTAAATCTCAAAAGCTGTATTTTCCCATATAAAACTGTATTTTGTCAAAATAACACCGTATACTTTTCCCCTTGACTTTTCCATACCTCTGATACTAACTTACGAATTTTAAATGCCACATTGAGCCGAATTTCAATCAGTTTCTCTATCTTATCTACTTCAACACTTATGTTTGTACCGTTACCATGGTGCACCACATATGAGATAGAGGTTAAATCATTGTATTCATTGAAGAGTTACAGTTAATTGAGATAGTCCTTGCATTAAGGAGTTACAGCCAATTCAAGTATTGAGCCAAAATATGCAAATTAGCTAATTATCATATTAACACAAATGTAAATGAGATTTAGCTTGGACCATTGATGGAGCTGATCATGTCCTACCATACTAGCCTACTTGGAAGTTTATCACTCTTTGTTTTCAAGATTAAGAGCCATATCAAAGAATTGACCAAAATATGCAAATGACTCATTAGCATAATTACAACCATACGAATCAGCCCTAACATTGATCAATGCTAGATCTTGTCATGTATAACCATCCTAGTTTTGTAGAGGTTTAGTCAGTCTATTCATTGAAGAGTTATATTTAATTGAGATAGTCCTTTCATTAAGGAGTTACAGCCAATTCAAGTATTGAGCCAAAATATGCAAATTAGCTAATTATCATATTTACACAAATGAAAATGAGAGCTAATTTGGACCTGTGTTAGAGCTGACCATGTTTAACCATCCTAGCTTACTTGGAAGTGTATCTGTCATTGTATTCAAGAGTTAGAGCTAAAACTAATAATATAGGAAAATATGCAAATTAGCTCATTAACATAATCACAAATGTGCAATTGAAACCTAATTTCAGCCAATTGTAGACCTGAACATTTTCTAAGCTTTGTCAAACAAGGGAACCTTAGTCAAAATGCCACTAATAAATATTCACGCAAAATAATTATTATCCTCCATCATGCATTGGGAATGGAATTGTACTGTATGACCTTTCACCTTTTGCATATGCAACTTGGCCTCAGTCAAATGAGCTTTGACTTTCACATTGTTACTCTGTGATCAAATTCAAATTCAAATAGTAAATATGATTGGGACTGGCCGCCACGTGTAAGATCATACTACATGTATTTCGGCAGCCTATGAGGCTAGCATTCATTTTAACAATCAATATCATCTCCAAGGGTAAAGTTCATGTAGGCTTATAGACAGCAATGCAATTGTTCACATAGGGAACCCTGCAGAGATGAGTTTTTGAACGGGTTTTGGTAATTACTGAGAGGATAATAGTATACATATAATGCAATATTGAGATGAAAAGGAAATATTTTGGAGAATGAAAACAAACTCAAACTATTAAAGGAATGATTTGGCTATGTTTTTATCATTATTATTATTATTATTTTTAATGGGAAAAAAGTGAAAATCGTAATTTTGTGGTAACAAATCGTATAGTCGTATTTTCTTCCAATTTCCGTATTAAATACGGGAAAATCGTACTAGTTGGCAGGTCTGCTGAGGGCCGTGGCTTAGTGGTTGGGATGTGGGGCTTGAGAACGGAGGGTCCCCGGATCGAATCCCAGCAGGTTCCCAAAGATTTAGTTGGTGTTTTTTCCTAGAAAATTGTGATCCCGGTCAAAAACCCTAAACCGAGGTAAGGGTTATGGTAACATTTTTTACAATGTGTTGACACTCTTTTTAAAAAGAGTTTAACACCCCATATTTTTCTCATTATTTCTGTAAAGTTTTGGGGTAAGATATGTCCTATTTATATGCCAAAATGCAGTGAATTACTGAATCGACCATCCAGCCAGTTTGTGTACTACTCAATGGACAAATTTCATGTCATCTTGTATTTCTAAAATAAGAACCATTGGAGTTATGCCATTCAAACTTTGTTTGGTGTAATTCATTCATGAGTTAGACTGGTGTTAAGCCTCTATTACTGAATAAAGCTGCCTAATCCTTTAATAGTTTAACACAGATTTTGTGCTAGGCTAATTCCGTGCAGAATTACATGAAGGATAAACCAAACTTTGGAACACAACTATTTCAAGGATGTAGATTAGAAAACATCAAGTTAAATATCGGGTTAGCAATCTGAACAACTACCTTTAACAATAATTGTTTCAAATTACTCTTGACTTTTATGAAATGTATGAAATTAATAAAATAACACTTTATCTCTACGTGATATTCAAGATCCATGGAACCACAGATAATGTCACAAGACTGACATATTATGATGAACGTCCCTTGGTGTAAGATGTCAAAATGTGTCTGAAAATTGTAGCAACAACTGAACATTTAAGTTATCTATTCTGTAGTGTTGAAATCAAATCTAAGCAGTCACATTATGATATAATGGATCTACAGGTTGACTAATACTCATGTCAGCTCAAGTGGGAATGTGAGGTCAGCAATGTAATCAAGCAATAGGCGCCGCATTGTATTGACACACAAGCTATCATGATGCTTTCAGTGGAATACGCCACGTCGTCACATATTGACTCACATGATATCAATACGCCCTGACGTCACATCCCAACTTGAGCTGACAAAAAGTATATTAGCTCTTTACTTAAATTAGTTTGAATAATTTGCATTGCACCAATTTTCTAATTCATTTTTTATGTTGCCACCAAGAGAGTTAAAGGACTCAAGCTTTTAACTTTTTTATTAAAAAAAAAGATCTTACCAATTGCTGTAACTGCTTCATCCTTATAGGATTGTTTAAAAGCTCCTTGCGACTTCCAATTTCACGTTTCCTTAAAAGACAATAAAATCAAGCAATATTTAATGCCTATTACAGATTTTTATTATTTTTGTTGTTGGTATTATGCTGAAAGTGATGTAATTTTTAAGCAGATTTTTTTTCTTCCTTCAAAGTACTTGACTCAGGAATGCTTGATGAACCTATACAATGTGCAGGATTATCAATTATTCATGAAACTTCCAACTAAAAGCAAAATGTAAAATTTGAAGCTGTAACTGCAATATCTTTGAAAATGTATTGTTTAATTAAGATTCACACTACCAAATAATCTCCCTAATATTTTGTGTGGTCAAGAAGTCTCCTTCATGTCTCCTGTCTTAAAACTACAAGACGATGGTAAATAGCCTTGGTAAAACAGGCTGTCTACACTCACAGACAGTATAAACCATGGGAAATATTACCAGTCAAGAAAGGACTTTTGGTCTGAGGCAAAAAACTACACATACAACATTCAGGTATATTTACAGCACTTTGTAATTTTCTAGGATTATAGAATTAGAGTTATCCTGTGGCCTATTCTAATTTAAAACTACAAACAGGGATGGGCAGTGCACTCTTGGTCCGATGATCCTTTTTGGAAATCATTACTTTATAATATTCCTTCTCTTCAAAGGAGCAATAGAAATTAGAAATCTATATAATTGTATGATTATGTTGGGAAAAAGTGTACTTAAGTTCCAAGATTCTGGACTGTACTAGTATCGGACGATACTGGTACAAAGTCAGTGTTCCGTTCCAGTGTCGGACGATACAGAGACATATAAAATGTTCCAGTATCGGTCGATACTGGAAGACAATTATATACCAGTATCATTCGATACTGGGACAAATCACACTAGAAGCATGTGTACCAGTATCGCCTGATACTGGAACACAATTTGAAACAGTAAAATCGTACTAGTATCGAATGACACTGGCAACTTTTATGCTCCTGTATTGTACGATACTGGTACCAGTATCTGGGACCTAAAGTACCCTTTTTCCTTATGTTGATTAGCAGCAAAACATCTCTCCAACTATTCCTAAAAGCTCATCTGCATATTTGATAAGATAAGCACTGAATTAAGCTCATTACAAAAAAATGTATGAAATATCCTAATATAATGTTGTTTTACCTCACAAAGTTTGGGTAAACAATCCAAAGTGTATTGTGTGTATATTGTGTTTCTTAAATCTAAGCAATCATGAGATTGTAAAAAAAATCACTGGAGCCAAAGCCATAGCTAATTGTCAACCCCTCTCCTTGATTTAAAGGGGATTTTGAGAGGATTTTATGAGAATGACAAATCTGTAGTTCTCAGAATTTAATTGCTGCCATAATAATTAGAACTAAACTATTGTTGTTTTAGTCAAATCAAAGATATGCTGTCTTCTACTTTGGAACGGGTACATGATTCAATTCCACTATATCTTTGGAATTGGGTAAATATGTTGTATTATCTTATCCACATAACAGTAATACGGTAACAAATCAGATACACATCTTGAACAGAGATAGAACCATTTAATAAAATATTTTAAAATAGTACAAAAAATGTGTATGATTAACTACACTAACTTGATAGCAAACAGGGGATCTTCCCGGACTTTGGTAGCTAAATCTACAGTCACATTGGATGCTGGTGCTGATGATCCCCTAACCTCCTTAGCAGGTTCCTGTATGTAAGTAGAAGAATAAGGGGTTATGAATAGGCAGTATGTGACAAGATTGAAATAGGGAGGGCCCACTGGTCAATAAAATGCTCACTATATGTGATGCGATCTGTGAAAACCCGCCACATGGTGGCACTTTTCATATTGGAGATATTTATATCATAAGAAAGCTAAAACTGTGCTGATTACAGGACTGTTTCGATCATTTATCTACGATCACTACAAAAAAAGTTATGAGTGAATGATGATTGTGATGTCACCAAAAGCTACAAAACAAGAAATCATGAAAACAGGCCAAAAAAGATACATAATTCAATATAATAACATTATAAGGTTAATCATAAAAGTGACTTAAGTAAGTTTGTCAAGGTGAAATTTCATGAAAGATGATGACACAAAGTACTGGAAACTAATTTTCTTTAAAAAAATCTAAAAAAAAGAAAAAAGGTTTTTTATTTTTTTATTTTTTTATTTTTTCTATTTTACCCATAATCCCTAGTTCACATTTTGCGACATCCGACGGGTTTTCTCAGATCGCATCACATATTTGCTCTAGATCCACTGACACTTTACTACATTATTATTATTATTATTTATTATTTACCGGTGCTTATAGAGCGCATTTCCAAAAGATCAATGCGCTGTACAAATAACAGACATCAAAAAATGGCATACAATTATATAACAACAAAATAACATCAAAACCTTTAAAAATATGACATAAAAGATGCATTACAGCAAAGCACCACAGTTGTATAAAAAATATTACATAATTTACACAAAATTAAATCAAATGTATGTCAGCTACATGGCAAAGACCACAGGCCTGGCTAGTATTGTGGTTTGTTTCTTAAAAAACTACTTTGGGAGCTATAGTTGAATCAAGAATTCTTTGCCGGAGGTCAACATGTGCATGTATTATGCAAAGTAAGTGAGCAGTAAAGATGGGATGGTGAATTTCACCAATACATGCAATTGCTATGCCAGCAGGGGTAGGGGTGCCTATTCTAGAAACCTAAATTATTCCCAAGTGCTACCATCATCTTACCAAATCCTTCCATCAGAGCTCTTGTTTATTTTGGTTTCTTTCTTAAAATACAATTTTGGGAGCTATAGTTGAATCAAGAGTTCTTAGCAGGATGTCAATGCATGCATGTATAATTTATGCAAAGTAAGTGAGCAGTAAAGAGAGAAGGAGGCATTTTACCAATGCACACAGTTGTCATGCCAGTGTGGTTTTAAAGTACAATCAAGACCAGCAAAGTATTCTGATGATGGTAAGTAATACTGCTTGATGGTACTAATAGCAAAAGTCATAAGAAACACATTTGATTTTGAGGATATTCTTTCCCACTTTGTAGAACCCGCTGCATTTTCTCACGATACCCAAAAACCTCGAGAAAATAATATTGAATTATAAATTCGTAAAGAAATTTCTCCTCTTTTAATAACAGGCATTGTCTGTGACAATTGACTGAATATTAACACGACTATGTGTCCAAAACCAAAACAAAGTCCCTTTCTCATTTTAGCATTTTGTTCATCTACATGCAGCCTCGGTGTATCAATAGGTAGATTTTGATTAACTGTTGGTGAGAACTCATCGGTCAATAGTAAGATGAGGATTGGGGATGTCTCAATCGATCAATATAACCCATACACATACCTGTCATACTATCCTGCATATAGAAGAAAAATGCTTAATTGTAAACTGCAGTTTGTTTCATTCAAACAAATTATTAAACTTTCTCATGGGTCCATTTTATTTGAAATAAAATAAAATATTACATTAATATTATATTAATTTGAAGTATTCTACTTACCATAGGAGCATCCATAACAGCTTTGTCAATCTCTTTACCAAGCAAGTAGTCATCTCTATTTACATTATTACCCGGCCCCTTGTACATCCAATCCAAACGATCTTTTGATTTCCTAAAAAAGAAATAATGAGGAAGAAGTTGCTGAATAATTAGGAAGTTAAACAAGCCTTACCTTGGTCAGGTGAAGTTTGACTGGAATTATCCGGTGCCCTCTGCCGATGATGAAGGAATCACATGCCCACTGTCCTCCCCCCCCCCCCCACCCAAGAAACAGGATCTCCTGAATACACCGACAAATGTAAGCATTGTACTTGTAAGAGGCAGTGGCGTACCCAGGGGGGTCCAGGGGGGCCAGGGCCCCCCTGAAATAACACCGTCGGTAAAAACAACCCTCCGTCGGTAGATTTGCAATTTTGACCATGCGATTTATTTTTTTTGCCGGTTATGTTGACAACTTCATCGCTACCCCCCCCCCCCCCCCCCCCCCCCACTTATCAAGATTTCAGCTGCTCACAGGGAAAAAATTGTGCATGTTTTACGATTTTTTTGGGGGGGGAGTCTGTAAAAACAATTGTCGGTACATAATGCATCTCGTCGGTACAAATATAGTCGGGCCCCCCAGTTTCCAAAAGCTGGGTACGCTACTGGTAAGAGGTAAATTAATATCCTGTGGGATTGGGCTGGGACAAACCCAAATTGTGTATAAACTACTGATTGGCACATGCGCACACGCTATCGTGGGATTCCTTTCAGAGGGTGCCGGATAATTCTGCATCCTATTCTTCACATCCTTTGTGCTAATTCAGGTGCACTTTATACCATAAAGTGAACAATAAACTTGGTTTCGATACTTATTTATTTCAGTGTCGCTGTTCGATCAAAAAAATGTATGCTTAGTGTGTTCGCACTATTAACAGTTTTCAATGTTCTCGTAGTTCTGTGTAAAACCTGTTATTTACATACATAACATTATTAATCCTGATGCTGAAATCATTTAGACTAACAACGCCATTCATTTAAAAAGTTTAGTCCAATTTGCAAAACTGTAAACTTTATTATTTCATGTAAAGCTTTTTCTGAAAGTGTTACTGATGTCCTGTTTGGTATATCTAATTATTTTATGTGTGTTGATTCATGTGATTTATGTGAATTCTTGTATGTAAATGTAACTGTTATTCTAATGTAACTCAATTCTTTTAACATTCTATATAATATTGATATGTTTTGCTGTAAATAATTAATGGTGTTTATATGTGTTGTGAGGAATAAATAATTACAAAAAATTAAAGTGAACTAAACAGTGTCGGGTAAATTATGAAAGGTATTGTAAAATTATTCCAAAATTGAAATACCAGTGAAAATTGTTTTTTAATCAAAATTTGTTTCCACCAAATTAAACCCTACCCACTGAATCGCGCATAATCTTATACAGCCAGACTTGATAATAGTATGTTTGTAAAATCAACAATACTATTATTCTTACTTTATAATGCCCAAATCTTCTATTATTCTTACTTTATAATGCCCAAATCTTCTATTATTCTTACTTTATAATGCCCAAATCTTCTATTATTCTTACTTTATAATGCCCAAATCTTCTATTATTCTTACTTTATAATGCCCAAATCTTCTATTATTCTTACTTTATAATGCCCGCATCTTCTATTATTCTTACTTTATAATGCCCAAATCTTCTATTATTCTTACTTTATAATGCCCAAATCTTCTATTATTCTTACTTTATAATGCCCAAATCTTCTATTATTCTTACTTTATAATGCCCAAATCTTCTATTATTCTTACTTTATAATGCCCAAATCTTCTATTATTCTTACTTTATAATGCCCGCATCTTCTCCGCGCTTCTTTATTTCCTCCATGCTCCTCTCTTCCTGTATCTCTCGTCTCAGCTCTTCCATTCGACGCTGTTCTGCCTTCTGTGCTTCCTCCCTCTGCCATACTTTCTCAACATTATCTAGACGCTGTGGATGCCAGCTCTTTTTCATGTTCTATATCACAGTTAAATAGCAATGGAAAGAGTCAGTGTTAAATACCATGTCAAATTTGTTAGCATACTTTCAAGATTATATTTAATTTTCAATGTACAATGAATGATGCACAGTATTACTCTCGCATCATTGTTGAGGTCAAGAGTAAAAAGTAAATTTCACTCTGTATTTATATCACAGCTACAAATGATTGTAGCTCTGACACAATGGCTCTATTACATGGTGTCCCAAAAGTGTTGATACCTTTTTAAAGATTGGTATCTCTCTTAAAATAATTTTGCAGTACCTAACTGAAAACATACGTGCAACGATACCAAACATGAACACTTTTGAGGCCTCTAGTATACACTCGTCAAAAGAAGTTCCTTGACACTCATTGAAGTTCAAATATTTCACATAAATATTTAATATAAATTAAACAATTGCATGTCAAAATAAGCAGACAATAATTCTCTATCATGTCTGTATGAAATTAAGATGTACGCATTCATGCATGGCTGAGCACATTCATTAAGCAATGGTAAGGTGCGTAAAAGGAAATTGCAAGAAATGAGCATTTACAGTCATTTGAATGGAGGGATTATCCATTTTTTTTGCAATCTTCTTGCCATTGTCAAGTGAATGGGATCTGCCATGCATGAGTGATCATGTCTAAATTCCATGTTAAGCTGTTAGAGGATTACTTTCTGCTTATTTTGAAATACAATTATAATTATATATATATAATCATATATATAATTATATATATTCTATTAAATATTAATTTAATTTAAGTGTCCAAGAACTTCTTTTACCGAGTGTATAACACACGCTGAAAGGTTTGGTCACATAATTCACAATACGATACAATTGTTCAACTCTTTATCACATTGTGTTATTATTATATCTTCTGTATTCATATTGCTGAATAAATTGAATTGAATTGCAGGACGCAACGTGTAAGACACTATAATCTCTTCCTGCTTATTCTT
Source organism: Ophiura sarsii (assembly GCA_035610835.1). Taxonomy (NCBI): domain Eukaryota; kingdom Metazoa; phylum Echinodermata; class Ophiuroidea; order Amphilepidida; family Ophiuridae; genus Ophiura; species Ophiura sarsii. The sequence goes on along the minus strand of CM069442.1, from coordinate 92,381,638 downwards.
CACGTTCCATTCATGTGGAATTTTTTTTTAAATGGTTTAATTAATATTACATTTTGTGCACCACATAACAAACGTTTATAAGGGTTATTTTAAACTAAATTAAAAATAATCATCATGGAGAACCTTTTTTCTCTTCACTACCTCTTTCCTTCTCTCGTACCCTTTACTTTATTAAGCTCATTATACTACACTTTTTTATGAAAGTGCAGTTTTCCAGTTCGGGAAACTTGTATCTGTACTTTGGTTACACAGATAGCTGTTATTGTAAGTTTGGTACCAAAATAAATCTAGATCTTCTCTATCCAAATAAGTTTTAGTATTATACCGCAATTTTTTTTTCCTGGGGATATAAAGTTTTAAAACAGGTATCGAACTTTAGAGCTATGGAATGAACCCATTCAACTGGACGTCAGATATTTTCATCAATATTTTTCAAAGTTTCTGCATAAAATTAGTCAAACTTTTGCTTTAGAAATCATGTTTAAAGTCGTATTGTGTGATCTTTTCCAGGGAGCGTCCTCGATTCATGATTTTTATTAGAAAGTAGTTTTCTTGCAGATTTACATTTCTGAATTTACAGTGAAAAATAAGTTGTCGCACAGATCTGACAGTTTATTTTCACTCTTTAAACCATGATTTTGAAGTAATTAGGAACCATATCGCTCTGTAACTCAGAACATATTTATGATTTATGATCAGAAATGTAAATCTGCAAGAAAATCTACTTTTTAAAAAAAAAACATGAATAGAGGGCACCCCCTGAAAAAGATCACATAATATGCCTTTAATGTTCAAAGAATGTGTATGCATTGGTTACATAGCTTAACCTATTTCATTTTCCAAGAAAAACTGACTTGGATCACCCTATTCCTGCTACAGTAAATTTACGACAGCGACTGTCTTTGCTAGTTTTCGTAGCTAATCTGATTGAGGTAATTTTGTTAAACTACACTTACCAAATCACCCCCACCCATGATGAGTAGATGGTTGGTACTCTGTCCTCAGCAAATTATACACACTCAACCTTTTTACTTCCTCTGAAATACGAAAAATAAAACAAAAAATGCCATTAATTGATGAGAATGTTGTCAGATTTTTGGTTTAAAGACTACATTACAAAGACAAATGTTAGTTTTTAAGTGCTAACACTCCATAATGTATTGGCTGAATTCTAGTGCTGCTATGTCAGCACCCATTATTGAAGTAATGTTAATGTAATATTAAGTGTAAGTGTGTTTAAAGCAAGCAAACAGCGCACAGTTATCTTCCTTGAATTTGATGTGTGACACACATCCCAATCCTGTAATGATAATCTTATGGTGGGTTATGCTATATTAGAACACAAGTATAGGTCAATGAATCAATATGTGCCACTGGCCACTGAGTTATTTTGACCTCAGACACTGTGCGATCTGAGGGTATCTTACCTTTTGGTTTTTTTTGTCAACGCACATGGTTCAATTGCCTCTTATTTGACCTTTACAAGCAATGTTTTAACGCACGTCTTAGCGCCTGGTGTATCTTGTTTTGATGGCATGATACAATAATGATAGCGCACAGCGGAAACGTAAAGGTACAAACAATAATTTTTTTGTTACTAACTTTGAATCAGGACGTCTGTTTGAAAAAGGACGCCAGCAAAGTTAGTGACAAAAAAATCACACAATCCAACACAAAAGAGTCAACAACTGAGCAACACAAATCATCAGTGACAGACCAGATTGCACAGAAAAAATCACACCATTGACTGACAAGGGGCAAACATCCTTGACAAAGACACATAACACACAGAAAAGTTGGATCCAAGAAGGAATTTGGACACAACTACAGGGGCCTAACATAATCAACCGCGATGAGGGAATTTATTTGATCTCCACTCATCACAACTTTGCACCCATCCATTTCTTCTTCTGGAGGATGATTTAAACTAATGACCCTCCATGCAATTATTGCCCTACTGAAAGCATGTGGTACAATCAGTGATAATATTAAGTTTGGGATAGGACACTCCTATACTGTGCATACACATTTTTCTATGCTATTTTAATGAGCTCATCCGGGAACTTTAACTTTTGTGTGATAGTATCTTGATGGCGCTGTAGCGCTGTTTGTCTTCTGCTTAGGTATAGACTTATTTGAAGTTTAAACAGAATTGTTGGAGAAAATCCAGAACAATTGTGCAGTTTAGAAAATTATCATGAAAACCATAAGTGCTGCACGTTTTGACCATCTTGAATATGAATAAATCATGTTTAATTGTTATTTTTATACATTTTTAGCTCAGTTTGTCACTTCCCTTTAAATTTACACCATACCGTTGTTGTTTGTGTCTGACAGACTTGATGCAAGTCTATACCAAGCAAACGACAGACAGCGCCATCAAGATATGATCACACAAAAGTTCCTGGATCACTTGTTGATGCATTTTTAAAATTCACTAAAAAAACTAAGCATAATATTACTGACTAAACATTACATATTATATATTCCGAATATGCAACTATGGGAACAATGATACAAATGGTAAATAAATGAACTTTTTTGCCGCAAGATGAACATATTATTTTAAAATGGAAACAAAATGTTCTATTAATATAAAACGGTCTTTTAAATAGTAGTAGTTAATTGTATAGGAGTACAATTATATAATAATGTAATTAACTAAAATTAATGTTTGTGAGATGTTTCATTGAGATGTTTCATTGTCTAGTGGCTGAGTTGTTTCATTGGCCCACTCCACTTGTCTAATGGCGGAGTTGTGTGGGAGGCAGAATCTCGGAGGCCGAGTTGTCTTGTAGGCCAAGTTATCTTGAATGCCGAGTTGTCGTTTGGCCGAGTTGTCTTTTGGCCGAATTGTCAGTCTTGGCTGAGTTGTCTCAAAGGTCGTGATGTCGACGGAATCAGACGTATTACATTTCACAGCTTATTCCATTGGCGTTGGCGTGTACCATTATTACGGGGCACGAAACATGATATTGCATTGGCGATACGACAACGCGAACTTTAAAGTATTAAAATATTTATTTATTGATACAATCAAACAAAGACGATTCCCAGCACTCAGCAATATCGTGCACTTTGCCCAGCACATGCACGGTGGATACACACACATGTGATACGGAATAAGCTGTGAAATACATTGTGTTCATTCATTCCGTGCAGCGTGCTGGGCAAAGAACACAACATATGCATACATTGCCCAGCGCTCAAGTTTAGATGGAAAAAAGTATAGTATTGGACCATAGGCTATCCACAATATAGCCTGTTATGATAGGCCTTGGCTTAGTCTATGTTATATTCATGATATTGTTATGCAAGTACGAATTTAAAGCCTAGGGCTAGGCTAAGGAAGCTTACAACTTTTAAGTTTTTTAGTAAGCTTAATTAATTAAATTCTATATTTATCATGATAAAAAAAGTATAATTATAATTACTACTACTACTGTACTAGCCGAAGGAAATCAACTAGAATCTTAACCCCAACATATATTAATTCGACATACTAGTCTCGCAAATCTGCACCAAAATGTGATTTTACGCACAAAACAACGGATGTGTGAAGCAACCTGTGACCCCACAATTTTTTGACGTGTGAAAAACGTCATCATAAAATGAGCACAGACCTGACTTTAAACTAAATGACCTTGGGTACGCTTTATCAGGGGTCGCAACACTGGTACTTAAATGGGTGTATCACGAATTTTGGTTTTGTCAATTGACACTAAATAACAAAGAAACACCATGGGTTTTTTGATAAATTAACATCAGATTTCCATGAAAATAATCATAGTTCTTCAAAATATGTCACTAAGTTATAAATAAACCCATCTATTTTCTTGGTTTTTTTTAAATACGACCCGCTACTATTCCATCGTGTGTCCCCCTATATGTACACAGCTGTCATTATACATGCAAAACGTACAAACGTGTTGAACGTAAACAGAGTTTTCGCTCAGCAATTTAGACTAATTTTAGACCTTTACAAATATGTCAGCCACCGAAGTCGAAGCAGAATTGAAGGCAGGCCATCCACCAGCAGGTAATACTTCTATAATCAATCATAGAACTTGACATGGGGAGAAGTTGTGGAACGAAACAGAATCATTTCTGTCATGCGTCATTAAAAATCCTAAAATGAAAGGTACTGCTACAGTGCTAGTGCTAGTCATTGTCGAAGGTAGGAATATATTCGCATCACGGCGCGGTGGTGGGAATACGCTGATGTGTCCTCTTTTAGACTTATTTATTCGCACCACTTTAGCGGTAGCCATGCACGTCACAGGCCTAGGCTATGTCAGTGATGTCTATGATACTGTGAAACACTTTCATGCTTTAGGAACTGGTCTGGAAGTCTGCCCATCCCCATCAATCATAGCGGGTAACTTTTGAGTCGGGCGGGTAAAGACTGAAGATACAAAAATTCCACTCGACTGGCAGATGAAAAATCGAACTCGCAGTGTAAGTGTGATACACTGGCTGGCTGGTATTTTTGGTGAGTTCCTGCCAAACTGGCTAGTTGAAAAAAAATTGGTGAAGTTCCAGCCCTGTTTAGATAAAATGGGGAAACAACATGGTTAGGGATGTTCATATCATTGACTATAGAGGGCGACATTTTTTTGATTTTTTAAAATAAAAAAGAATGTATAAAACTTCATGTTTACCTCTTTTAAATCCAGCGGAAAAGTACGAAACAAGCTGGGTGTATTCACTGATGTCTAAATAACCCCACACAAGCAACTGAACATCATGAAAGTAAACCCTTTTTTACCTAAAATGATTTAAAATGTGCATGACTTGCCCAGTTTTCAGCAATATGAGGCAAACTACTTTTGGTTATAACTTTTTTATTATTCAGCCTGCAGACAAGGTTGAACCATCATTTTTTATTGTAAAGTACTATGTTTCCATGTATTCCATTTTCAAAGAGATAATTTTATTTTCAAAATTTTATGAACATGCCTAACATGGTATCAATTGGTATTTTTTAACCTTGGAAGTTGGACTCGTTGAGAAAGTGGGGTAAGAAAGGAAAGATAGAGCTAGAGGAGAAAGAGCAAAGAGGGGCAAGAATAGAAAAGGGTAAAGAATAAATGAGAAATAAAGGAGATAAAAAGGAAGAGAGTATCATACCAGCACCAGTCATTTTGATTGTGGATTTGAATCCCACCGCTGCCACCAATTGTATAAGGTTGTTTATACTAATAAGTAGCATGGAGTAGACGCCAGTTTATGACAAATAGAGAAAGATGCTTGAGAAGAGAACAGATAATGTACATTGTAGACTTGTAAATCAGATTTGATTTCAAATTATAAGAGGAAATCTGTGATGCGTCCATCCAGTCTGAAAACCATAAACGGGAAAAAACAAATATGCTCGCCCCTGCCAAGACCGGATATTATTAGCTACACTGCAACAGTGATGCTTGGTCAATTTTAGCGTCCTTCGGTGATTGAATTATTCATCCAATGCAAATTGAGATAAATCCAGATCCAACAACCAGCAGCAGCCTTGTATTGTGACTGTTTATATAGCTGGGAAGCACACATGGTATTGAAACACATGTGACCTTGTACCCTAAATCAAAGTCAAGGTCAATTATTGTTGTACAAAGAGGGCTGCATTTTCTTAATGCTTACAAGTGTAGTAAGTTCATGTAATACAATTGTAAAAATGTACAAATCCCTTTTTTTTAATTAAAATTGAGGGCGCAGCCTCCAACACAGGTCTTGATCATGAGGTAAGTTGGAGATGCAAAATCTAATGCCCTTTGGCTACAAACTAAAATTGACTTGCACTCTACATTATTAAGATAGAAACCAGAGTGATATTTTGCATCATTCATTGTACAAACATTAAAGACATATACAAGTAGTTAAGTTTAAGAATTGTGTACAATGAATGATGCACAGTATTACTCTCGCATCATTGTTGAGGTCAAGAGTAAAAGTAAATTTCACTCAGTATTGATATCACCGCTACATAGGATTGCGGCTCTGACACATGGCTCTATTACATGGTGTCCCAGGTGAGTCAGATGTTTTAGGCAGGAAATCAATTTGAATTAGTGCCTGACATCATCTTTATGAAGATGTGAAACCTTCTTCATCCCTTCAAGAGTGCCATCACTGTATTTGAACAATACTCGGTCACAACGTGCATAATCTAAATTTAGCATAAACAGACTTAGAGGCTACCTAGCTGGACATATTGAATTCAGTTTAGACCATCACATACATGAAACACATGACACATGTGACAAATATACCCAAATATCCCCCATTTATTGGGATTAGTGCAATCAAAAAGTTATGAAAATAACAGAAAAAGACAATTTTCATTGGTGTAATGAGTGCCGGTATTTACCTATAACTCATCATTTCACAGTGCTTGATTGCTATGAATTAGTTTGCTATGTTATATTTTAATCGTTTTCAGGGCAATAAGAGACTTACCGGTAACATGCATTATTGTTGACCAAATGTTTTGGAAATTATTATTGTAAACAAACTTAATTTGAAAGAAGAACAGATCTCATTTATTTAAGCAGTCCTTGTGTTAAATAACTTAACAAGTGCATTCTTAATTACTTGAGATGAATTTGTTTGTGCAATACTGTTAAATCATAGCATCTCAATATTTTGCATGCAATTATCGTTTTAATTATCAGAGATTCAAGACAAATATGTAAATTAGGTCTATTTTTCAAAATGCTGTTTTATTTATAAAATGTCAACAGGTAAAAAGTTTGTCGTATGAATAACTAATACTGCAGTTGTGGTAACATACACCAACTTGGCTTCATCCATATCCTTAGAACATTTGGATTTCGCGCTTGTTCGTAATGTTGTAATTATGGCGTTCAATTAGGTATTTTCTTCAATAAAACTCAGTTGCGTAGCTAGGTTTTCCATATTGGGGGGTGGGGGTTGGGGCGAAAAATGAAAGTGAACCGACAAGGACTTTACCAGAAAGTCAATTTTTTAAAGTTGCAACCTACATGTAGTCAGAATTTTAAGAAAGGGGGGTTGTTGTGTCAGGTTTTTTGGATTTTTCCCCAAACCGCGCGAAAAAACGACATTCAATAAACTTAATCCCAACAGTCGAATCTCAACCGACAGTGGACAGTGCCAATCACAACAGACGGTGCAATTCTCAACCAACAGTTCTAAGTCGGATATTGGGGGGGGGGGGGGGGGGGTTGGCCCCCCTGGTAAAACTTCACTAAGTATAGAGAATTGTTTCTACTCTTATTATAACCTATGAAGAAATTGACTAAATTTTATACAAGAAGTATTTTTCCTGATTTTTTGAAAATGGGACCTGAATATTTTGACTCACCCTGTATGTACATTTTCTGCCTCATGGTTTATTATTTATTCGATAATGCCAAAGGGGGTTATGAGGATGATATTGTGCTTGAAATGTACAATGACATGCAATAAAGCTCATCGTCGTATCAATACTAACAGAAAGAACCCAGACCAATTTGTCCGCATCTAACTTAGGCTTGCTGCATAGCCATCTTCATTTTGAACTTGGCAATGCCTTCAATTGGCAGCATTTACATGTATTATATATAGTTCATGTTATGTTATTCACTGTTTTGACACTCCAAAGATGTTATGCTACCTTGAGCATCAGTGATCATCGTTCCATACCAAGCAATGCTTCTAAAGCTTGGAGCTTATTGCCAGCTACAATTCACTTTACTCCATCCATTGACACTTACATGTCTTATCTCATGACTGATTTTATTATTTTCCTTTAATCATTAACAGTGAAGGCTGGTGGCATGCGTATCACTCAGAGTGGTAAAACTCCTGAGAAACCTGCAGCTGGTGGAGATAAGGCTAACAAAGAAGAGGAAGATGACTATGTAGAAGAACCACCGTAAGTAGTTACCACCTTCTGGAAGTAGGATTGATTTATACCATGAGGTATCATTTATATTGCAAACATTTCATAAATATAATCAAATAATCAAGTAATATTGTATTTCATTTTAAAACCATAGTGAAATAAGAAATCTGGTAACATAGATTTTGAGACTAAGCCTGTCATCGACATGGACGATGTCGACATTATGCGATATCGGCTATTATCTCGACATGTCGATATCAACTTTGGGATGTCGATATAATTGAAAAGAAGAAAAAAAACATCGTCGGTAATGATTTGAGAGAAGACAAAAAATAAGTATTTAAAGTGATTTTCGGCAAGAGTTGTGAGAAAAAAAATATATCCAACGATAGCAAACTGTTGAAAGTAATCACGCCAGTCCCCCTCTCCCTAACCACTTACCAGTATCAAATGAAATTAATATCCATCGTATATGTGTACAATACCATTGATATTCTATACTATCGCGGACCTTAATTTGCGGCAACAATCGGCTTGGTATTTGGATCATAATATGTCGACATCATGTCGATATCGAGATTCAAAAATAGCAACATGTCGACATGAAAAAAAGATCTCGATAACAGCACTATTTAAGACTGTTATAAGAATAATCCAGTTTTGAATTTACAACTATTTTTTTTGCTACAATTTAACAATTCTTGTTGATATTGCATTTATCCCCACAGGCCACCTAAGGCAGATGCGTCCACGCTACTAATATCAGGAGCGCCCTCAAGAGGCAACAAAGACTTTCCGCCAGAAGCTGTCAAAAGTTATCATGAAAAACCACAACCTACTCACTCCAAGCCATCAGCAGCACATAAGCCAGCACATACACTGAACCAACCAAGGAAATAGATTATATAGCACAAAGCATACTAAATAAGACCAGCTCAAATGGGAACCAAACTTACAGTTTGATCAAGACAAAATAGGCAGTCTCTGTCTGCGCTAAATATTTTTCAATTAAATTCGGTTGAAGCACAAAAAGATTTTGCCATCCATGCAGCATACATTACATAGACTTTTAGGTCACATTATTGTTATTAAAACAAGGAAAGTTTTATACAAATATAACATTAAAACAAATTTGATATGTTTGAATCAATTCACATTTTGATTATTTTTTATTGATCAAACTATATAGTCTCGTCTTTCAGGCAACGTTCAGTATCTTGTCTCATGACATTGCATTGTCAAGTGCAGCAGTAAAAGTACCTGCCAGTAAATTGAATGAGATAAGAAAGATAAGTCTGCATAGTTAATAGCTTATACAAACTATTTTAGTTTCTGATTTACCTCCAATAAGCACCAGGACAATTATTTTGTTAACATTTATCATGTCGAGTACCATTGAGTTGAGAGAGATTCCTGTAGACTGACCATAGTGTGGCCATTTGGGCTGGTTAATTGCCCAACTCAGCACTAATCTTTATATTCCAGGTAATGGGAAGCCAAGCAATTAATTAAAATCATATAAATTGTATCTGAAACTGAATCCAATCTAAAGTCATCTTGGGTCCAAGGCCTACAATGTTGCATTAGTGTCAGAGTGTAAGTTGATACACGTATGTGCTGGTAGAATAATATAAAGCCAATTTGTAAACAGGCATACATCACTAGCAATATTTACCTTCAATTTTTGATAGACCTGTTCATCAGAAGAGATTCGGTGATGCTATGATGGATGCTGCTGACCTCTGTTAGTGCTATATATGGTTCCACATTTTTCTGAATGAGGAGTACTTTAAATCATCTTAGTACAAAGTGAAGACGATGTATCTATTTTCATTAACAGTATGGTCATGCGTTATATTTTCTCATTCTTATTCTGAAAATAAAATTGACCCGATGATGTCACCCATTAGAGAACCAGAATTAGAAGAAAAAAACATGCATAGACTCTAAACATTTAAAGCTATAATTTTTGGTGGTGGTATAAAAATATATATTTTATTTTCTATTTTTTTGATGATAAATTTTAGATGGTGCTTTGCCTTTATTAATTTGACTCTATAAATGTCTCATCGTTGAATGTTGAATAGTGTTTACCAAATGCTATAGTTGCATGCAAATGTTATTATATTTACAATATAAGCTAAATAAATGGTTGATACTATTAGTAAGTAACCTATGTGATTCATACACTTCGATGTACAGATTTTGCTATAATTGTAGGTTGCATGCATTCCCACACATGTGTTTGTTTGTCTTTGATCACTCAAACATATTCTATACCCTGTTTAGTAAGATGGAACTTGACCTTACAGTGGTATGTCAGGTATTTTAGGCAGGAAATCAATTTGAATTAGTGTCTTACATTATCTTCATGAAGATGCAAAACCTTCTTCGTCCCTTCAAGAGTGCCATCACTGTATTTGAGCAGTTCTCGGTCACAACGTGCATAAACAGAGGCAATGTAGTTCTGTGAGAAGCATAACATAATAGCTATTCCTAAAAACTGTAACAAACAAGGTTCAGAAAAATGGTCACAGTTCCAACTTTCACTTAGCAGGGTATAAATAAGTTGTATGCACCACCTACCCGTAATATAATAACCATGTAGTATGTGTCGTGTGCGCCAGAGGAGAGGATAATCAAATTTATTTTTTGTAAGGATGCTCAGCCCAAAAACAAAAATATTAAAAAATGTAACAAATTTTGAACACATTTAAGTTGAAATTATTCCTTCTGCTGAAAAACATAGCTTGAAAGATGGACTGAAATTAAAATGAGGGATCCGTGGTTTCTACAGACAGTGCCCCTCCTCTCCTCGTTGTATATCCACAAACCTTATACAGTAAATAGCTAATATGCAGTACCATGCAGAAAGTTTTCTTTCATTCTTTATTAATTTGAATTTTGTTACCAGTACTATGTTGCCAAATTTGGAGCAGTGTTTTTTTTGTAAACCTAATCATTGCATGTGTAGTTTGTGCTGTATCATATACATCATTCCAATTTGATATAAGGTGCACCGCATGTCATTTTGACCTTATCTTCCTTCTTCTTTTTGCTTTAAGATGAATTCTGCATGATTGTTGCTTTTATAAAATTACTAGATTATTTAGAAATTATTGACACTGTAATTTAAAATTTCAGAATTATTTTACAGTCCTAGTTTAAAGATGAGTGACTACCTAGCAAATGTTCATGTCAAGATGCACAATGCCTTTTATAACTATGCATTTCAACATCTATAGAATTGATTGCATTATTAAGATCATTTTCATATCCTTAGCATACCATTCTTCATTTATGCTGTAATGATTTATATCATCATTTACAGCAGCTGGAGAGACACATTACCATCCAATTATTATAAAGACATCAAAAAAAGTAACTCTGCTGTTGTAAAAGCACCTATAATTTTAAAATTGTTACTCATATCCTAAAAATGAAAATACCAGGAGACAGACAATTTAATTACGATGATTTTGACACCTTGTTTGTTAAAATCGATAAAGTATTGTTGTCGCGGTATGTGCTTACAGGTGAAAAGTGCCCATTTCCATTATTGCAGTAACTCCTATTGATCTCTCTGATTCAGCGTGAAAATAATAGCGGGAATTTTGATAAGCTGTTCTTGTTGTGCTGTAAATTTGATTAGCATAATCCGGGACAAATTTAATGGGGATGACAGGCATACTTCTTTACAATTAAAAAGGATGAATTTAAAACTCCAAATGCTCAGAAGGTCCGAGAAGACAGACAGGACAGGTCATCGCCATGGGCAAACTATCAAAATTCCCGCTATTATCTTCACGCTGAATCAGAGATATCAATAGGAGTTACTGCAACAATGGAAATGGCACTTTTCATCTGTAAGCACATACCGCGACAACAATACTTTATCGATTTTAACAAACAGGGTGTCAAAATCACCGTAATTAAATTGTCCGTCTCCTAGTATTTTCATTTTTAGGATATGACTAACAATTTTAAAATTATAGGTGCTTTTACAACAGCCGAGTTACTTTTTTTGATGTCTTTAGTTACTTTTCATGGGGGACATTGCTAAGCTGTTATAGCCTGCCAATGGGGTTACAATTCCAATGAGTAAAAATCTGCATTACGACTAGGCTGAAGAGGCAAGAGCCTCCAAAATCTTTGTATTCCAGACAGGTAACTGATTGCCATTTGCCTCTTGTTATTAGCACTGAAGCCACACATTTCCAAAACACCAAAATATGCCAAACCTCGTAATCACCCTTGGTTTCAGTGAACAGAGAATGTCAAAGAAATATGTTACCTTTGAAACAACAAGACTGATATTCAACTACACAGTTCAACAAAAGTTCAATATCGTGTGTGCGGTGTTCAAGCAAAGACCCTGGTTCAAGCTGCTTCACCATCCTCCTTCAATACATCATTTAGCAACTTTTGAATTGAGGTTACCTCCATTCAATGTGTGCTCATTCAAGCATTACAACACCTGCGTAGTAATAGCCACGTTCTAGTGTTGCTGTGAACACGTACATTATGTGTGCCAAAAAATTGTTTCGATGGAGTAACTCATTTTAAAAATATCAGGCATAATCTAAAGGGGAACTTATTTTTGTTGAACTGTGTAGTTTGTGTAAACATTACAATGGAAATTGAATTATTGATATTAAGTGTGTTAAGTTTATATGATTAAATAGTGCTAATTCTGAAACCATATTTGAACTAAGGCTGTAATGTCCTTGCATGGAATTATACATGTATCCATTTGATGTTCAAAGAATGTACACATTTAAACAGTGTTACAGTATATAATATATGGTTTTTTCATGCATTATTTCTGTATATATTCTACATTTTCCATTCACATGCAATTTAATTCTACCATCACATATTATGCATCTCAAGTTTGACCTGTCTTTTGTCTACACTGTAATCATAACACCAATTGATTCCCCTATATCACTGCTTGTAATTGTGTATAGTATTAACTAGGGTAAGCATTTATTCAATCTTTTATCACATGGAGATCTTATTGTTAATGCAGGCATCAATATGCATCTTGAACCTACCCTCCTCAAGGTTAGGCAAAGATTAGACGTCTCATTTCTGCCTAGTTATGTTTTTGAAATAGTGAATCTTGAACAAATTTGGTTTTGGACAGGTGAATCCATGGTGAATCTTCACATATGTCAACATCTCGAATATATAATACTGTAGAACAAACATAGTGCACTGAGGTGAATCTTCACCCAAAAATTGCATGAAAGATCTAATCTTGACCTAGTTTATCCTAAAGGAAGGTGAATACAGGTAAAGACTTGTGGAGGGTTCAAGTTCAAGCTGCACATTGATGCCTGCATAAGGGTTTTGCAAAATTTGATTGGAGTCCCTTCATGGAAGTTTCCATTAGAATGACCTGTTACTTTCATGATCGAATCAAGAAACATTTTATCCCAATGAGTTCTCACTCTCTTGTTATAATACTCCTTTGGAGTGGAGGGGGGGCACTCTGCCCGACTTCCCGGGAGTTATGCTACTGCTTCAACAAGTTTTGTGTGCAGCAAATACATTTGGTTTTTTTATTGGAAATTTGATAAATGATCTATTGCAGCATATATATTAATGACATCGCACCTGTGTCAGATTTAGGCAAGGAGTATTATAATACATGTGGTACAATCATTTCTGAAATCATATTATTTCTATAACAGTACATAGATTCAAATGTTAATTTTATAATTTATTACCAGTTACATCAAATTGTACATCTTGTCTCTAAAAGGTTAAGAGTCATAATATTCATTCATTTATAGATAATACAGGGCGAGTCAAAGAGAAGTTGTATGGGAATAAATATTTGTTTAAACACATAGACCAAACAAATTTGACAAACCAGTGAGGCATGTATTTAAAGAGCAACTTATTCTGCTCATGTGACAAAAGGAATCATTGAAATTTATTAATTATATCAGGAGCTATACCTGTTTTAATAAAAGAAACCCTTATTTTCGCTGTCCTATGAACTATTTGTCAAATTTGTTTGGTCTATTTTTAAACAAATATTCATTCCTGTACAACTTCTTTTTGACTCGCCCTGTAGAGCGATTAAGCTGTTGATGATTTATAAAAACGTAAACAGAGGCTTATGCTGATAACATACTAAGGTTGCTTAGTGATACGGATCGCTCCTGATGACATATTTTTATGTCATATGTTGCTCAATCGAATGCAGTCAGCTGCGACCTCACACGACTTTCCAAAAGTCAGGACAGGTCACTAGGCTTGGATCGCTGCAGTTGACTTCAATCCAACTCATGCCGACTGGTCGCCTCGATCTATCGAGTTGCTGTGGTTGGTTTGTATCACATAGTCCACTCGAGCAACCTAAGATCGCCACGACCTGCGACCGGCTAGTATGTAATAAGCATTAGGCACCACCTAATTTTCTTCTTGCCAATTTAGCATGTACTGTAGGCATATAGATTTTATTATAATTGTTTAGCTTTTGGGGAATTATTTTGTTTGCTTAATTTTTCTTCTGTTAGTTCCAATTTATATTCAAAGATGACACTTAAAAGAAGGTGTTCCGATTTCTGGCCCGAATTTCAACTTGATGTTTTCTATTCTACATGAAGGGTCATCTCTAAAATAGTTGTATTCCAAAGTTTGAGTTGCATAACTCCAATGGTTCCTACTTTAGAAATACAAGGTGACATGAAATTTGCCCATTGAGTAGTGCATAGTTGCCAGATGGTTAACCACCTCTGGCAGTAATTCACTGCATTTTGGCCTATAACGTCTAAATGGAACATATCTTGAGCCAAACATTTTACAGAAAGAATGAGGAAAATGTGGGGTTTCTTCTAATATCAAAATATGTTGATAGGCAAAAAAAAGCTAAAGTGATCGGAGGGTTGAAAGCTAGTATGATAATGAATAGAATTATTCTGAACTAAGGTCTGCAAATATGGCAGCAACATTTTTGATTTATTGGAGTATATTTTAAGGAATAAAACGCAAAAATAAAATAAACTTTTATTGCATTTGCAAAAAAATGTTCAATAATAATCAGTTTAATATTCTATATATTGTGTTATTTGTATCGATGGCTGGCATGTTATAATTGTATTTAGGCACTCAAAGTGACTTCACAAGCAATTTGTCCCATGCTTTTCTCATTACATGCTTCCTTAGGCCAAAAAGGAATTATCCCACAAATCTGTAAACAGATGTATGTTGAATAACTTTTGATCTTGACATATTACTTGGATATTAGGCATAGGGAATTTGCGCTTTTTAAAAGTGCTAATGTGCTGCCCTATTTTGGAAAAAGTGTGCATGTTGCGCATTTCCATGTTTACACATTTCTTATTTAATCATCAAAACCATAATTTTTCATTCAAAACTAAATTCAAACTAAAGAAGGTCTAGATTAAACACTTCCACAGTTATACAAGTTATTGATTTTTGGAAAAATGTACATTATTTTTTTAATTTAGACAACTTTTGATAATAATGTGCTGTGGGATAATAAAAAAGGTGCAGTTTATGCACTATAGCATATTTTGCCTATCCCTACTTGGATATGATGTTGTGTAAGCATCTATGTGAATGACAATGCTGGGTGACTTGAGCTGATAGTTACATTTATTGTGGTTCAAGGCCTAAAATGCAAGTTACATCGTGACATTAAGAAAAACATAAAGTTGTGTATGTGGTTCAAGGCCTAAAATGCAAGTTACATCGTGACATTAAAAAAAACATAAAGTTGTGTATTCTATCACAGTTTTTGTGTTTGTGTCATTCTAAAATAAATCCCATCTTGAGGGAATATATACGGGACAGTGACTTAACTGCATATTCTACAAATTGCAGTACATAACGCTCGCGCGCTTACTCTAGGCGCTGGCGTAAACACACGAGCGTTGAAAGATGGATGATACATACGCATGTGTGATACCTGCGCCTGTAAAGTTACGTCACTATCCAGAGGAAGCCAAATAGAGAATAGTAAGTGTGTGATTTGCTGAGCAAAATTCTTGTTATAGTTGGATTTATAATTGGAAAGCTTATTGAGTGCATTGAGTGAAGCGCACAACCCTAAGCGTGATCATCTTGTTTGTTCAATTTTAATCCGATTATAGCGTTTTATTTGCATTCAAGGGCGATTTCTGACAGTGCATTCACGTAAATGCTTACAACTTGAATACATGAGTATGCCCTTGTTCATACTCATAAATGAGAAACTTTCTTTTCTTTGCCTAAATACAATTTACATAAAGAGTACTTTAAACAAACACATTAATCTTATGAATATGTTATGGAAGTTTCATCATCTTTATATGAGTAATAAAATAACTTTCACATATGACAATCTAATAATAGTATTGTGAAGTTGAATGATCTGTGTTTGTGAGGTTTATGAAATATAGTATCAGTTGCAGTGTGATGTAAGAAAAATGCAATTCAATTACACATTTTGTTTATCATGAAAAAACCTTGCACCAAGAAAATTGAAATTCTTTTTGTTTTGAAATTCAATGTGTAGATGGTTTAGCAAACAAAATTATACAATTGCAATTTCATTTTTAACCCAATATTAAAATCATGCAATGTCAAAATCGTTTACACTCTGTGATAAGTGATGTGTTGACTACCAGAAAAAATTGTTATCTTTTGAAGATGTGCTCTTGTGAAAATAACAATATGTGCTCTTTTATGAAGATAACAAATGTTCTTGCTATCTTATGAAGAAAACACTGAATCAGCTAACTTGTAAAGATAACAACATTTGTTATCTTATGAAAATAACAACATTTGTTATATGCAAATCTTGTGATGATAACAAAATGTGTTATCTTCCTGAAGATAATAAAATGTGCTCTTATGTAGATAACAATATGTGATATTTTATGAAGATAACAAATGTGCTTGCTATCTCATGATGAAAACACTGAATGAGCTATCGTATCGTGTGCTATCTAATGAAAATAACAAAATGTGTTATTTTATCAAGATAACAAAAGTTGCTATCTTATGAAGATATCAAAAGTTGCTATATTATGAAGATAACACAATTTGCTCTCTAATGAAGATAACTAAATGCGCTCTTTATCTTCTCATATATAACAAATGTGCTTGCTATCTTATGATGAAAACATTGAATGAGCTATCTTATGAAGATTACAAATGTGCTAGCTTATAAATAATCATACAAACAAACGAACACCAAATCGAACAAACACACGAACAAACAAGCAAACAACTTAAGGGGGCTGTGCACCTTTAGGTACAGCCTCCGTAAAACTGTCGTAACTTCTTCAATATTCATTT
The DNA here is from genome assembly GCA_035610835.1 of Ophiura sarsii. NCBI lineage: Eukaryota > Metazoa > Echinodermata > Ophiuroidea > Amphilepidida > Ophiuridae > Ophiura > Ophiura sarsii. The sequence continues at coordinate 92,364,456 of CM069442.1, read as the reverse complement.
AATCTATATAAAAGTATTTTTTTGTAGGAAAGGGTTCAATGAATCCAGCCATGATCATGAAATTGACCAATTTTTTTAATAAAAAACACGTTTTTTGACCCATTTTAGGTTCTGCAAAGATAACTCAAAATATATTATGTCAAATTTTGTCATACTAGTTTTATTATATTCCCCATACAATTCCCTAGAAATCGGGTGTTTTTTTGTTTTTTTGAAAATCTTTTTGAATTATCGACAAAAATTTTAGCACTTTCTGGTCTGTAATTCAAAAAATAATAAAGATTTTCAACAACAAAAAAACGATTCCTAGGGAATTGTATGAGGAATATAATAAAGCTAGTATGACAAAATGTGACACAATATATTTTGAGTTATCTTTGCAGAACCTAAAATGGGTCAAAAAACATGTTTTTTATAATTTTTTCGAAAATGGTCAAAAAAAATGTATACTTTTATATAGATTAAATTAATAATGAAGAAGTTACGGCAGTTTTACGGAGGCTAAACAAACAAAACAAACAAGCAAATCGGGGTCTAGCGGCAAATCCAAGGTATGGGTTAGAGTTACAGCTAGATAAATAAATAATACACTAGTTAATAAATAAATAATGTTCCGGGACTATGTCAAGCTATGTGAAGCCCGTCCACATGTCAATCTGAAACTATAGATGGGGTGACAGGTGACGTCACACCGGGCAAAACGTGGCTAGTTGCTATTGTTCTTTGCCCGGCAGTTTGCGCGCGCATCATGTTTTGTTTAGGATCCGTGCTTTTAAAACTCGCGCCAAAGCATTATAAAGGGCAATACGGCATAGCGGACAGTGTTGTGGTCATATGCTGTTCCCTCAAGCGTGTATCGACAGTCCAGTCCCTTCGCCCGTTGCGTTTGTTGATAAACATTGGATGTAAACAACGGTCACCTCATCTATAGGTGGCGCTTCTCGCCGCGAAAATCTGGACAGACTGACATCTTGTTGTGAAGATAACACTAAATGTGCTATCTTACAAAGATAACGTAACACTAAATGTGCTATCTTGTGAAGATAACCAGGCGCGTGCCCAGGGGGGGGCTTTGGGGGCTCAAGCCCCCCGGGTCCCCAGAGGGTTAAAAAAAAAAGAGGGGAGAAAAGGGAGGGGAGGGGAGAGGAGGAGGAGGGGAGGGGAGAGGAGGAGGAGGGGAGAGGAGGAGGAGGGGAGGGGAGGAAAGGAGGAGGGGAGAAGAGGAGGAGGAGAGGAGAGGAGGAGGGGAGAGGAGGAAGGGAGGGGGAGGAGGAACATTTGAGGAGGGAGGAGGAGGGGGACTGACATTGGAAAAAGAGTATAGATAATAAGGTATGTGCCGCGCTGAAGACCCCCCTTTTTCACCCTCTGCTGCTAGTTCTTATGTTGAGCCTGCATCAGTTCTTAAGACTCCAATTTGATTGAAAATTCAAAAATCGCGAAATTTTGCGTTCCAAACCCTAATTCTTCGAACATTTTGCGTTCTTAAGCCCCCCAAAAAATCGCAAATTTGCGTTCTTGCTAATCAAAATTGAACCATAGGCCAGTTCTCAAGACCTACTCTCTTGAAGAAAAAAATCAGTTCCTAAGACCCTATTTTTTGTCATAAAATCCACTCAGTTCAGTTCTGTAACTTCTGTAGCCCCCCCCCCCCCCCCCCCCCCCCCTACTCTTTGAGACCCTGGGTGGCACACCTCTACCCAAAAATAAGTTGAGCGCCCGGGAGGAGGAGGGGAGGGAAAAGTAGAGGCCGGGAGCTTTTATTAGTGTCTCTCACTTTTTCTCTACGTCTCTGAACCATGTGAGTGTTTTATCTCCTCCCCCGCACTTCCCTTTACTTACTTGATAATATGGATACAGTAAGGCCACATGGCCGGGGTATCTGGATAAACGGAACGTGCGGTATTGCCCCATCATCATGATCATACCCTAATAGGCCTAAGCCACTATGCAAGCGCACTTCCCTTACTTGATAATCTGGATATAAATTAGTAAGGGCACATAATGGTATCTGGATAAACGGAGCGTGCGGTATATTATGGTCAGGCCTTATTTAGAACACAACCGTCAAACATGACAAAGGGATTATACATACGTTTAAGCCCTACATGCCTATTGGAGGATTAATGTATTTAATGTAAATTGGCCCGAAAAAACCGGGGTTGGCACACATAGAGCTCAAATACAATCATGGAATGGTACAAGTGATCTTGAAGATAGACTCCGCCGACCATAAATATATAAAACTAAATAACCGACTATAGAACTACAGGGTGTCCCAAAAGTCTATGCACGACTTTGAAGCTTTGTATTTCACAAAATATAAGTCGTATTGAAAATATGAATACATATTTAGAAAGAGGAGATGTGGGAAATAATGTTGATACCAAACATTGGAGTAACAGCTGTTTGTAATACCACCCTCGAAGAAAAATATGTATTACTGCAAAAATGTTATTTTATACTTCGGAGGAATAAAGTACATAAATCCATACCTATTGAGATTAACAAAAAGACGGGTAGAGTTGGTTACACGGAAAGTGATCCGTCAAATGTAATATTTAAAATTTTACCTTACAGTGATCCCATTCATAATAACAAACTATATCACACATAATTTTCGTTTCTATAGTTTAAATGTTTTGTTTGATCTGAATCTTGTATGGAAACTTCTTCAAGTCCTTACGCAAAATTCTGTGAACAGTTGATCTTTTAATCTTGTTTTCTGCGGAAAGTCGGCGAATAGATCTCTTTGGTCTTATAACATCAATGTGACTTGTTGATCAACCAGTATTTTTCTACCACATCGAGACAAATCATGCACAGTTCCTGTGTTCAAAAATGTATCCACCCACTTCAGAATGGATATTCTTCCTGGTGCGCGTTTCACTTTGAAATGTTTTCTGAACTTTTGTTGAGTAAGTTGAACTGAATTTGTTTCAGCATAGAACCATACAATTTGTATTCCATTATCTATGCTGTAAACCATCTTAAATGAAGACTTTTGCTGTGCAATGTTATCTAATGCGCCTATTTATGTTGTGAGTGACCGAGTTTGGTAATAACATTAATGTTTCAAGGTAAGCAGTGAACTGTGACTAATGCGCAACGTTGCTTTCATACCGTTAATTTATGCGCACCTGGTTTTAGCAACAATGTGCGGTACTTGGTATGGGTAGGTCTCACCCGGCCAAAAACTTTCAACCAGTTTTATAATGTTGGTGGTTCACCAATAGGGTTGTGTTTGGTATCAAAATAATTTCCCAAATCAAAATATGGTTAAATTTATACCATATGATTTATATTTTATGAGATATGACTCTTCAAAAACGTGCATAGACTTTTGGGACACCCTGTAGAACCCACTAAATGCTCAGAACGTAGGCCTACTGAATAACCTAGATACAGTATGTGCACATTCCATGGGCAGTGGCGGCACCACCATCAACATTTTAAAGGGGAAAACGGGGGTGGGTGGGGGACAATAAAACAATCTGGAGGGGGGGGGGGGGGGGGCAAGACAAAACACTTGGGTGGAAAAATTCAAATCTTTTGGCTTTTATTGTAAACATTCCTGAAATTTTAGATTAATTTGTTCTAAATCAGACATTTTGGACCAATTTAAAGCTAATTTTAAGTAACTTTGAATTTTGACATTAAAATTGAACTTTTTTATTATTATTTGGGACTTAAACTGTGGGAGAGGTCACGACTGATGGCACCCCCCCCCCCCCCCCACCCCCTCGGGGCATACCCCTACCCGGTAGCGATTATCTTTTTCGTACATGAGTTTAACCAAAATCAGTTCATTTGTTTAAAAATGTTATTTTTTTATTTTTTTATTCAGTGAATTTTGCTTTATTTCGTATTTAAAACGGAATTAATAAATTTGGTTAAACTCATGTACGAAAAAAGATAATCGCCACCCGGTAGTGCCGCCACTGCACATGGGGTAGGTCTACCTAAGGTCACATGGGGTAGGCCTACCCACCCAGATGTGGCCTATAATTATATTAAGGCAATCCAGATACTCTTAATATTCTAAAGTATTCTTATTACTCCACGTAGGCCCTAATAACCGCATAAAAAGTTATCACTGATGCCCTTAGTGTTCGATTCAAGATATACCAAATAGTCCAGGGAGGTCCTATATTGGATCACTTTAGGACACATGGAGTATCTTGGTTGTTAAAGTACATGGGGGAGTACCTGAATAATCAAGGGCACCATGTGTTATAAATGGCGTACTTGGATTTCTTAAGGGCATACAGTATGTATGGATTAAGGGCACTGTGGCACCAATGTCAGTATTAAGGGTATAGGGTACATGGGGTATCAACGACATAGTCTTGCTGTTTTACAATACCCTCCGATGATCCTACGTTTTGATATGACTAACCACCCGCTATAGCCTTCGGCACCTATAATAGGCCTACCTGCTCTTTCCATTATAAATTGGAACAGGCACATTGGTATGGATATAACGCCGGCACGAGTGGTACCTGGGTTATAAAGGCCACATGTGAGGGGTTGGGTCTAGCAAACATGGAGTACTTTGATTAGAAACATGTATTAATATTTAAGAGCACATTGGGCCTATAAGCTCATGGTGTATTAAGGGCACCATGTCACTTACATTATATTAAGGGCACCTTAGGTACCTGCATTATTTAAGGACATGTTCTTATATTTATATAAACATTTATAACGCTTTGAAATTACTCCCCTCTGTCTATTTTGATATGACTAACTGCCCGCTATCTTCGGCACCCGCGTTTAATTTACTTGAATGATCAAGTATATAAGGGCACAAGGGTATCTCGAGTATAACGGCACATACAGTAGGCCTACCTAGATCATGTGATACCCGATGCAATATTAAGGGCACCAGTGGTAACTGGAGTAGGGGTACTCTAAATACAAAACGAGTGGAAAGAGTGGAAATTCACTCGAAAAGGAGCGAAGGGAGTGAAACACACAACCCGTTTTACAGTGGAAAATGTCCACTCAATACTAAGTGGAACACTCCTTTTAGAGTGTTTTTCCACTCAAAAACGTGTTGTCCTGCGTTTAACTCCTTGGAAAAAGTGGAAAACCACTCTTTTACATTTAGAGAGTAGGGATTAGGCCTATGGGGTACCTGCATTTCAGGTCACATGGGAGGCCAACATCCTGAGTACCTGGGTATCTGGATATTAAAAACACAAAGATTATCAAATGCACCTGCGATATTTGAGGGCCCGTCTGGATTATGTAAAGGACATGTTCTTGATATTGCACCAAATTTTCTTACGCTTTGTTTACTAACCAGTGGCGTAACCAGCGGGGGGCAGGGGGGGGCGGGAGCCCCCCCACTTGGAACCCTTGCCCCCCCCAAATGAAATCAAGTACGGCTGTAAATAAAATTTACAAACAAAGTACACACCAAATCCCCCCCAATAATGACATCGTGTCGGTTGAGATTGGCACTGTCGGTTCATTTGACGAAAGGAATCATGGAATTATGATGGTCAAAAGTACATATATGAAAAAAATTCGCGCGCTACGCGCGCATATGTCTTCCTAAACTTATATATTATTTGGTACAAGCTTGTTTAGAGCCAAAATGTAGCTCAATTGTCCAAAAAATAGCTGTAAAGTCGAAAATTTTCGCGCGCTACGCGCGCATCTCTTTACTCAAAAAATCTTAGGAGCCCCCCCATTTCAAGTCACTGCCCCTTCTTGCCCCCCCAAATGAAAAAGTCTAGTTACGCCACTGTTACTAACCTCCCCGTTATCTTCTATTTGCGCGGATGCCCGCTAGTATATTCTAATTTCTAGTCAGTCTGCTCAGGGAGTGTCCTCCCTGGTCTGCTGGCACGACGCGTAATGTATACCAAATTAGGTCATACCGCCCATCACTATATCTAGGGAATTTACTGTCGAATATCGCTCATCTCTATTCATACTTGCCTTGGATTTCATCAGCAGAAGGATATTATTTGCGTCTGAAAAGGTATTTAAATCACAATTGTTTAAAATCAAATAGATCATTTAAATATCTGAGATCTGTAGCATATTTGAGTTGTTTTCGAACATTAAGAACAGGCATAGGTGTTTCCCATGCACATACATTTATACATTTAGTGGTAGCACTAAATGAAAAGTGACATGTGTACTGTTTTGTAAAGCTGTTGAATTTTGAAACTGAAGTTGGGAAGTAGGGCCAGGCCCTTTATGGGAAGTATTTTACAAATACAATATGGTTTGAAAAAATAGTGCAAATTAACTGGTCCTGCAGTGTTGGATGACTGGAGCGGAGGGAGGTTGTCACCCAGAGACAACATTCATCCGGGTATTTACTATTTTGTCATTCAAATAATTTGCCGTTGACAACAAAGCAAAATGTTTTAACATGATCAGTTTCTACGCTCTACTCAACCATACACAAGATCATTCCTAGTGTTACTGTTAGTGATCGTGTGAGGCTGTGTAACTGTAAAGCGACTGTAGTCTGTAGTGGACAGCAAACGGCATGTGACGTCACTTCGGGCTGACCTATACTAGCTGCCCGACTAGCTGTACTTGCCATGTTACAACAATTCACTGACTGCACAATAGCCCTTGGCCTTGTCAGATTTGTCCAATTTAATTTACTGGCATCCACTTTAAAATATTTTTGTTCTGGAATTATTATAGGTATTATAGAAATTAGGGGTGGTCAATATTTTCGTGAACAAGTTGCTAAATATAACATTACAGTAATCCTTGATTAAATGTTCATGTTCCTCTATTTCCAAGAAACAAAATGATTTGAAAAATTAAGTTTGACAAGAAAGAAAAAAATAATGCAAAGCAAAAGACACGCACTCATTGGAAGAAAGGACAAAGTGACAGAAGCATCCCGGGACCCTTTTTATTTTTCGGGCCAGGATTCCCGAAATTATTCATAAAAAAAAATTGACAGCCAATACAGCCATTTATTTTTTATTCATTAACAATGTGAAAGGATGTTTGACCAGAGAAGGTTACTGTAGGTGAGTCAAATTTCATTAATACTGAAAAGGTTTTTTTATTATCAGTACAGGTGCTCCGATATATGATTATTCGTCTCAATCAGGGCTCAAAATACACGGGGGCGAAGGGCGATTAGCCCCCAGTTTTTACAAAATAGCCCCCTGAGAAAATATTGGCCTATGGTAAAATGTACTTATGGGGCGATTTTTGGCAGATTTTGCTAAAAATAGCCCCCATAGCCTAAAAAAAGTATTTTAACCCCTGGTCTCAATGATTTATTGATTTGGGACATGCTGTAGAACTGTTTTCTTATATTTTAATCTTTGAATTTTCTGTCTATTTGTTTTATTCTATAGTGCAACTGGGATTCTAAAATGCCTCCTAAGAAGAAGGTTGTAGAAGAAAAGACACCCTTGATGGGTCGTTTTGGATCTTCGCTAAAGTGTGGCATAGTGGGACTACCAAATGTAGGGTAAGATCAAAGCAGTCACATAGCAATTTTTTAAAGTCTTATATTGATAAAGATATTATTTCATTTTCATATTGAAAAGATTTATCGGGTTAAAGGTAGATGTTACGATTTTCAACTTGAAGTTTTCTATTCTACATGAAAGGTCATCCTTAAAAAAGTTGTGTTCCAAAGTTTGAGTTGCATAGCTCTAATGGTTCTTATTTTAGACGCACAAGATGCTGTGAACTGTACCCATTGAGTAGTACACAAACTATATCGGTGGTTACCACCATTCGCGGTAATTCAACATTATTTCATCGATTTTTCCGTAATTATACCGATTTAGGCCGTCAAATTTCAGTATGATGATGAGAAAAATACGAGCTTTCATATGATATGAAAATCTCCGTATGTTTGAAATAATTCTGTGTTACGAAAATGTGATCGGGTCATCTACCTTTAAAGGTAGATGTTCCGATTTTCAACTTGAAGTTTTCTATTCTACAGGAAAGGTCATCCTTAAAAAAGTCGTGTTCCAAAGTTTGAGTTGCATAGCTCTAATGGTTCTTATTTTAGACGCACAAGATGCTGTGAACTGTACCCATTGAGTAGTACACAAACTATATCGGTGGTTACCACCATTCGCGGTAATTCGACGTTATTTCATAGATTTCTCCGTAATTATACCGATTTAGGCCGTCAAATTTCAGTATGATGATGAGAAAAATACGAGCTTTCATATGATATGAAAATCTCTGTATGTTTGAAATAATTCTGTGTTACGAAAATGTGATCGGGTCATCTACCTTTAAGTAGAATTTATGATTATTATGTTTCTTGTCAAAATGTGATTGGAAATGTAATAATAGTTTGACAGTTGTGGGAAACAGATCTATTTCTTAACCGTGACCCTCCTCCCACCCACCCGCACTCATTCAGTGGAACCTCCTGCTCTATTTCCTCCTACTAAATGATGTTTTGGTTTTGACCCGACGACTTCCTTTAGTTATAGTTATAGTTATAGTTATAGTTTATTGACACCAAATCGCAGCTAAAAGCTGAATTACATGGATATTACATACGGTATAAAAACATAAAATTACACATAGAAATGTATACAAAGATAACAACAAAATTGAAAATTAAGAATGCTAAAAGAGATTAAAAGGTATCAAAAAATACATAGATAGTAAAGGTTGTACATGCTAAGTCGCCTAAATATAGGCTAGCTAATATTGCACTGTGGGTAATATATTTAAAAAAAATGCTATGACGCCTAAATATAGCTAATATTGCACTGTGGGTAACATATAAAAAATTAAAAGATTAAAAAACGGCAATTATAAACATGATAAATGACAAAGACACAGGGAATGAATCACAAACTAACACAAGAGTCAGATTAACACCCCCCCCCCCCCCCCCCCCCCCCCCCCCCCTTAGCAAGCATATTTACTGCTGCTGATTCAGGAGATTAGTAAGGAAAGGGATGGGGCTACTCTGATATCTTTTGGTATTGCATCTGGGAACTTGATATTTGCTGGTGTGTCTCAAATTCATCATATGGGTATTATTGTTGCTAGGGAACCAGTCGGAATACCTATCGGAGTCACAACATTTCTGGGCAAACTGAAGCGATAATTGTGATCTCCTGTCTTCCAAGTTTAAGAGTGCCAACTGGTCCAAAGCCTCTGTGTAGGATTGATATTGAGCGCCCAGAATGATACGGCATGCCCGTTTCTGCAGGCGTTCAAGTTGATGGGCCTGATTTTTACCTATGCTACAATGCCAGACAGGGGCGCCATATTCACATGTTGGGCGAACGTAACCAACATACACAGATACTAAGTCTTCAGTTGGCACTCCGAAACGTTTTAGGCGACTCAGCATGTACAACCTCTTGCTGCATTTAGACACCATATTATTAACTTGGGACTGCCAGCCAAGATCAGATTGGACAGCAAGGCCCAGAAGCTTGGTTTCAGTCACCACCTCAAGCTCATTACCGGCAATTTGGAGTTTGGGGGGAAGTGGGGGATCTCTCTTAAAACAGACCTGCATGACCTTACACTTCCCCGGGTTGAGCATGAGGTGGTTGTCTTTCGCCCAAGCATCCAGGTCCCGCACATCCGACTCGATCTGGCTGGGTTGATCTGCATGGCGGACTTCTGCTAGCGTGAGATCATCCACATACTTGAAGCTATTGGTCAGAGACTCTTCAGAAGCGTTATTGATAACACTAATAAAGGTGATTGGGCCAAACTTGGTGCCTTGGGGGACACCACAAGTGAGTGTTTTCCATTCGGATAAAGCAGAGTGGTATTGCACACGTTGGCGGCGAGTAGTAAGAAAGCTTGCAATCCAGGGTATGATTTCACTTCTGGCACCAAGCTCGCAGAGTCTCTGGATAGCTAGAGTATGGTCGACACAATCGAACGCTTTTGAGAAGTCCGTCACAACCAGGGTTCCTACATTACTTCCCTTGTCAGTACCTTTAAAAAAGATATCAAGAATTTCAATTAGGCAATGAGATGTCGAAGAACCTTTAATACTACCATATTGGTTACGGTCAATTGAACTAGAAATATCATCAAGTGTCCACTTGGAAACAAAACCTTCACACACTTTAGCCAGAAGAGATGTCAATGAAATTGGCCTAAGTTTAGATATTGATGCAGGGGTTTCCTTTGGGATGGGGGCAATTGTTGCATCTTTCCATACTTGGGGCACCACACCTTCCATCAGAGATGAGTTAAAGATATCTGTGACGGGAATGCTAAACTCACAAGCAAACTCCTTAATCAACCTCCCTGGAAGCCCATCAGGGCCAGCTGCTTTCTTAGCGTTCAGTTTCCTGAGAGCGTCATACATTTCCCAAACCTGTATCTGAGGTGGTGGTTTAGCAGGTAGGAAGGCAGGCAGCTCCTGGAGGTTGATTGGGGGTCTACTTTGTGAGACAGAGGCAAATTTGTCATTAATAGCCTCAGCAATTGCTTTTTTATTATTCTGATCAATACCGGGGACCGAAATAATTGGGCGCCGTTGGTTTTTGTTTGTGATCAACTGAATACCTTTATGCCAGCCTGATGGATCAGTGGTTTTGAGGTTCTGAAGGCGATCCCTGTAGTATGATTTCTTGGCATGACCTATGGCACGTATGACCTTGTTTCGAAGAAAACGCCAAAGAGATTGTTTATTCTCTGCAAAAGCTACTTGGCGCTTCTTTATCAAGTCCTTGATCGCCGAGGTGATCCAAGGTTTGTCATTAGAGTGAAGCTTGATCACTTTAGGTGGAAAGTGAGTTTCTATTGCTTCTAGGACAGTTTTATAAAACTTGTCAGCCTTGTCAGTTGTACTGGGTGCATTCAGAACCTCATTCCATTGATGACTGGTTATCCATCTACCAAATTCATGAATATGTGATTTTAGAAGTGGGCGGACAGTCTTTTTTTGGACTTTACCCTGTTTTTTCCACACAAGTGGGGACCAATATAAAGTGAAGTGATCACTTCTACCTATAGGTGAACTGACACTGGGAGAAGCATACTTGTTTGACAGGTTTGTTATGATCAAATCAAGAATAGCATCACCACGGGTAGGTTTATCAACAACTTGCTTTAATGAATGAGCCCTTAGAATGGGTCTGATATCAGTCCTGTTAAAGTCACCTAGCACTACAACACCAAGATCAGGGTTTTGTGCCTTCAGTTTATCAAGAGTGTTAATGATATGATTAATCAGCACATCTTGGAACTGTGATTTCGGTGGGATATAAACTGCGCAGATCACAAATCCAGAAACTTTCCTTGGTAAACGTTGAGGGCGGGCACGGAGCCACATGCATTCAAAGTCAGTATCTTCTGGAACAGTAACATCAGGCAGGGTACTCACTTGGATGTCGTCCCTTATGTAAACTGCTACTCCGCCTCCTTTTTTTGACAATCTGGGTTTGGTAAGAAGGTTGAAACCATCGACTGATAAGAATTCATTTGGTATTTCTTCAGGCTGCCATGTTTCTGTGATAACTGCAATGTCAACAGGGCTAACATGGGTATGATTAAGTACCACTTCCAGTTCGTCAAGTTTATTCATAATTGAGCGGGAATTTGTGAGAAAAAGTCCAGGAAGAGAGGTCACTTTAGTACTAACGGTATGCTGAGAAGTTTGAGGTTGCAAATGAGTAAGTACAGAGGAGGAATGGCGTCCATAGTTGGGTTCGACAGCTGATCTATTTCCGGTGATAACTTGGATTGGGCGTTGGATTTTTTTACCGGCCCGTTTGCCTCGGCGGAAAGATGTTTTCAATAAACCAAGTCTGTCTAGATTATATTTCACATTGGGTAACAGTTTCAAGCCTTTGGTTGCCATAGATTTCAAGGTTTCAGAGGTATATACATATTGCACTTGTTCTCGGTAAGGTTCATTCCCCGGTTCACTCATCGTAATACCCGTAGGCCGATGTGAATTGCACAGTAAATGATGTTACACACAGGGCTGACATTAACGGGAAAAATGTCTCTGTAGCTCTGGGCGATATCAACTGTGATTGAGTAGTAATGTCAGCTGTATGTAATTGTATACCAGTACACGTTAACTTACAACAACAAGAAACGATGGCTAGACGAGACATAAATTGGTTGAAATTGCACTCGTAGTAGAATTCTAGATGAAAATTGTAGTAACGGAAGGTACAGCACACATTGATAGTTCTATAAAACACACTCGAACGGAAATATACACGATAAAAATGATGAAAATCAAGCAGAGAAACTGGACGAAACGTAACGAGTGTGGCAGCTACAGAGCGCCACCATTATTTGGATGGATAAAACATGAGTTGCAAGCTAGGTTCATAGGTTTAAGAAGTATAACACATTTGGTCGTTAAAGATACCTGAATAACAGTACTCAAATGTATACAATATTTTATATTTCATACCAATGTTATTTTACTTTTGTTATCTATTTCTATTAGAAAGTCTACATTCTTCAATGTTTTGACCAAAAGTGAAGCCTCAGCTGAGAATTTTCCATTCTGTACAATAGGTATGCACAATTGAATTCATTTGCTTTGCTTATTACTAGAAGATGTTAGAGAATAGGATTAAACTGAAGGCCTATGGATAATAATATTGCCGTTTTTCCTATCTTGACTCATTACATGTAGCTCTGTTGGTAGAGCACTGGTCTAGAGACCCAGAAGTCCCAAGTTCAAATCCTGGATGGTCAGTGAAAAATGTCCACTAACTAAATGACTATCATTTATATATATAATGTGTGGAGTTAGGGGTCGTCCAAAATTATCGCCATTTTCACTTACGTTCAGAGCGTAAGTAACTTTTTACCCCCCTCCCCTCGAGTTACGTACGCAATAAATGGCGACATTTTATTTTATTTTGTACTTTAAAAAAAAAAAATCCCGCCTCTCAAGATCGCCATTTAAGTTACATACGGTTGGGGTATATTTCGACCCCCTCCCCCTCTAACATACGCTTTGTACGTAACTGAAAATGGCGAAAATTATGGACGACCCCTTAAGAAGAAGTAATTTACTCATCAATTTACTCACATGATGAATTTACTTGAATAATTGGAACAGTAATTGTGTTGTCATTGTAACATGTCCTCTCCCTCTTCAAAGTATGCTGCAAATACTGCTGTTAACAAACCAAGCTATTGTATTAAGATTGTGCATAGGAAACTAAATTATTACAATACAAGATAACTTCAAAAGGGCATCTATTCTTTGCAAATGAAATATTTAGACATTGTATAAATATAACGGGCATTGAGAACTCACATACAAAAAATCAATGGTTTGGGATACCAGAGGAAGAGGAACTTACCTTCGGTTGGTGTCTTGATGCTCTCAATAGACTTAAAAGCATTATTGTACCACCACCTTTTTTGTATTTGTATGTGCAATAGAATTTTCAACATTATAAAAAGGCCTTTCTGCTAAATGCCAATGCCAAACATTAAATTAAACTAGAAATAAATCACTGGTGTTTTAAGGGACATATTAAGAACACACAATATTATTTTGTATTTATTACCTTTTGATGTAACACACACAAATGTAATTTTTCGAAGTTAACATGAAATGAATATTTTGTTTCTTTTTTCATGCTTGTGTTATGATGTTTGCTGCGGAGGACAGATCCTAATGAAAATAAGTATTCTTTCTATTTATTTAATTAGTTTCTGTCAGTAGTTTCGTTTCATTAAACTTTAGCATTTGACCTTCCATTTGATTGTTCATTATTTGTGATATCAGTCATTCTTTAAAAGTCTCCTAAACGACGCCCACTATATAACAATATTGTTTATACCATTGGTCGTTCCAACTCTCTATTGCAACTGAGAAAAGCTTTTATTAATCCATGCTTCACTTTAATATTTATGTTGTTTTAAAAGACTGATTTTGTAGATTGCAGTTCACAATGTTTCAGAAAATAAATTTTGATTTTGAATTAGTGGTTCACGGAGACAAATATTACTGAGTAATCATCTCTGGTGGTTCATAAATGTCATGAATACTTTAATAAGTTCCACCTCCTAATAGGTCAGGACTCCAGAGCATGTTGTGACCATCTTGAATTCAATTTTGAGAATTGAATAAATAACAAATAATATATGTTTCATAGCAGTATTTGTTTGTTTCTTATACGTAGGGTACCAGTCCCAGATCCTAGATTCACTTACTTGTGCGATCATTTCAGCCCACCAAGGTATGTATTACAATAGGCCATGCGTTTTGAACTCGCCACCCAAAAATGGTGGTGTTGTTACGTATTTTCAAATTGTGATCTGTTTAATTCATCATCTCAGCAAAACAAAAAGCTATAGTCATGTTTTTGGTCTCATTTAAAAGCTAATTAATATGACTAACAAACCTGTAAATATGAACGATATAGCTTCTCAATTAACGAAGTTGTGGTTGATTGAATTGCGAACAGTCAAGGTGGAGGAGGGGGGGAGGAGGTACACATAAACTCTATGGGAACGGGGCGTTTCGCGTGTGTAAACTTGATTAAATTCACCACTGCTAAAGTACTACAGGGGCTACAAACTTGATTTTGGTCTTAATTTACAGCTAAACAATTCTGCTAATTGTTTTTAATCATTTTGAACTCTTTATGATTGGTTTAGTCTATAAAATACGAACTTTTATGTACGAAACTTCCCGTTTTCCTATTGAACACTGTAGTAAGTATTGCGGATGTGTTAAAAATCTAAAAGTTGCTGTATTCTTTTAATTACTTATCCTATCATAGTCAAAGTATACATTTTCTGAAGGGAAATTTGATAAGGAATCCAAATATGGACTTACTTTTTCAGTTGGGGTTAGGGCTAAAATGTTTCAGTTCAAAATATGTTGAATTGTAGAAAAAAACAACATAATTTGGAACACCCTGTATTCTGAGATTAACAAACAACTGTGATTTTTCTTTCTCCAAAGTCAGTAGGCTTCCCCCATCCTTTAACCATATAAACATTGTTTACTTTCAGTTTATTACTGTATGTTAGTAATAAGCAATGCATTAAGTAACCCACTTTTTATCCGGAATTTATTTTTTCCACCCTGTATAATTTCAAGGTCACCCTGTATAATGAGTTGAAATGTGTATATTTAGATTGCTTGTGTCTTCAGCTTTCCAAAAATGTATAGAGCAGTTATGTAGCCTCCAAGGTCATCTTAATGTTTTCCAAAGTTTAATCTTGAAATTTTGACGCGGGTGAAAAAAAAGTGATGTGGGCAGGTAACAGGACCCTCGATATCGAATTGCATGCGCCTAATGGAATGTTTTATCTTTATAATTTAATATACACGTTGTTATCTATCTCTTTTCAAATTGTCATTTGCAGCAAAGTTCCAGCCTTTCTACATGTGACTGACATTGCTGGGCTAGTTCAAGGAGCTCATGAAGGCCAAGGACTTGGTAATGCCTTCTTATCACACATCAAGGCATGTGATGCCTTGTTTCATTTATCAAGTAAGTACTAAGTATTATGCCCCGGAAGATATCATAGTCCGGACGGCACGCTTTATACAGCGTTGGACTTCAGAAATCAAAAAATCAACAAAAGCGTGGGGGTCAGAATATTTCTGATATAAAGGGTGTAGTTGTATAAAGCGTGGAGATAAAATAAAAAGGGTGGGGGTTTCTCAGCAATCATCAAAATAATCAAAATAGTCGGCTCGCTAGCGCTAGTTATGTCATAAATATGTATCCGATATCGGGTCCGATATAGGCCTACTTCGATTCAAAATTAAAAAGTCGCCATCTTTAAATTGGTTTCAACAATAGATGGCGCTATATAACAACAAACCAACCAGGGAGCTCCCTGGTTTGTTGTTATATAGCGCCATCTATTGTTGAAATCGTGACATTTTTTCAAAATGGAAACTCGACGGGACTACGAAAGTGTCGTACGCAGCGTAATATCACATTTTAGGGAGCATAAGAGTACCAAAAATGCACTGATTTGATGAAATAAATCCATTTGAAATGAATCTCCTCTATAAATTTGCATTAAATAATCGTGATATAGCCGGCAAGGTGGTTTTTAAGTAAGCTTTTTTTTTTAATATTTTTTTTCAATTATTTTTTTCAATTATTTTTTTTGATGAATAATTTCGGGAATCCCGGGACCCGCCCGAAAAACAAAACGGCTCCCGGGATGTTTCTGCCACTTTGTCCTTCCTTCCAATGAGAGCCTTTTCAAATTTGAATGCACAAAATGATCAAAATATCCCCTTTTCGGTATAAAGGGTGGTTGAATTACTCAGATCAGCGTCTCAACACTTATTGCAACCCGTTTCCGCGAAATCTGTCACTTATGGAAGAAGTTTCTCGATGTCAGCACCAAAACTCTGGAATCAGCTCCCTCTTGCCATCCGCAGTTCGACTACGACAACTCAATTCAAGTCTCGTGTCAAGACTCATCTTTTTAAAGACTCGTATAGTGTTTGATTTTAATGTATTATCTTCCCACTCTGTAAATATGTGTGTGTGGAATTTTACCGGACTTGCCATATTTTCCGCTTGTGTATGTTTTATCATGTTTATATTATGCCAGTATTTCTTGCTTTTAAATGATTAATGTATAATATCTTGTTTATTGGTTTTTTATATGTACAGCGCTTTGAGGCCTCTGCTATTAGGCGCTCTATAAATCTCACTTATTATTATTATTATTATTTGAACATTCCCAAATAAAAAGGGTGGCTCTGTAAAAAGGGTGGGGCAAAAATAAAAAGGGTGGGGTCTGCTGACCCCTGTCCAGACAGTGGATATAGTCAGTAGAATTGTAGCTGTCCTTGCAAACAAGAAACAGTTGAACATTTTGAAAATGTGAGGGGAATTGATAATATATGTACTGTCGTTTGACATTCTGAATCAGTGGTTAACTTTCAAGGTGTACAAAAGTTGGCAAGAGAGGGTAATATCTAGATGTATTTTCATAATGTTTGGAAAAGTCATGACATTATTATTTTCTGGATCATGTAAATTGTGTAGACGGCTCAGATGGTCACATATAGGCTACAATACCTTTTATTTTATGTTGTTTGAGAAAACCCAGGGGCGACACAACGACTGTATGCCTGTATAATATGTTTGTGAATAGTGTGTATGTGTGTCACAGTCACAGTTTCATTTTAGGTATTATTTGAATTGCTGTAATTTGGTAGTAAATTGCCCATTGAATATCAAACTTCCTTGAGAGTGAAACATTATGTCACACACAGTAAACACATGCTCTGCCGAAGGTCTCAACGTGAAGCTTTGTTTATGTTTATAGCAAAACATGTGTGTCACAAAATAGTTAAACTGGTTGTCCTTGTCTTTTTGACTATTTTCAGTACTCTGCAGTAGTATGAGAATTCCAAGCACTCATCCACAATGCCCAACATAGAAATCTAAGGGAGAAAGAAATCAACTTTGTATATATGTCAGCGACCCTGTGTACCTTTTCCAACACATGGAACCATTTACAGTTGAATACTATTTTGGATGTTGTTGCACAATATCACGCAAAGAATACACCATCTGTTGTGTAAACACTAATACACTTTATTTCTATCCATTGATTAGGAGCCTTTTCAGATGACGATGTCATCCATGTAGACGGTAATGTCAACCCTGTACGAGACATGGGAGTTATCTTTGAGGAGTTACGACTTAAAGACAAAGCTTACTTGGAGTCACAGATAGAAGGCTTGAGTAAGAAAGTCACACGAGGAGGTGACAAGAAAATGAAACCAGAATATGTGAGTATTCAACTGTCATTTTAGAATCTGAATAAATCACATCAAAGATTTTAACAATAAATTTTTTAAAAATTGGACCGGCATCTTATAAAATGATAAACCTGATTTCAGCTATATGATCACATGACTTGAAATTAAAGTTTGATTGTTCCATCATAAGCTAAGTGATGGTTAGAAAAAGTCTACTCATACTTACTTATTCAATTGGTAACATGGGATACTGAAGATGTTTGCATCACTTTGGGCCATTCAAAGTGGGATGGCAATGGCTGCTAGTGAGGTGTCCAGGGTTGTAGCTACGCCAGGCAGGCGGGCCCGGCCTGCCTATTGGGCTGGCCGCCTGGCACTCTAAAAAAAAATCAAAATCAAAAAATCAAAAAAAATCATTAAACTGCCTCACAAAACAAGAAATGGTGTGGCAGGAACCCTCAAAGTGCATTAAAAAAGCCTAAAAACATCCCGGCCCCTGAGCCGCGAGCGTTATGTAACCAAATAGCGAAATATTGAGCCCGTCCGGTCGCCATTTTTGCCACCTGGCACAAAAGTTGGCCTAGCTACAACCCTGGAGGTGTCATTCAATATTTGTATACAAGCATTCAATACTTGTATACTATTCCATGGCAACTAATTAGCTTGTCAACATGAGATCAAAATGTATGCTATACGATAGCATTATGAAAGTAGTGGAATATATTGAATAACAATTATCCATGTATATCCATTTGTGTAAACTGTTTTTAATCAAATCTTTGTAGGATACCATCGAAAAAGTACTGAAATTTATTGATGAAGAGAAGAAACCAATCAGACATCATGAATGGGGCAATCATGAGGTATGTACGTATACTTAGCCAAAAGCCAGGCAATGTTGTAGTAAATCAAATTGGGTTTCAATTCAAGCAGGGATCAAAGTACATGGGGCTATGGGAAGAGACATAATTTTTCTGTTTTATCGGTTTAGAAAATGGAATTCAATGATTTTGATGCAAACCATTTTTTGTTTATATTTTTTTAGAAAATACATTGATGAGATCATTTAAGCTTTATATGGCTTCCATTGGTCTTAAAAACTCAACAAAAAGTTTCGTACAATGAACTGCCTCTGTTGAGGGTTGTTATTTTCTAAATCAAAACAGAAAACTCTGGGTATTTCATTTAGAAAACGGAATTTTACATTTAGAAAACGGAAAACTTGTGTCTCTAGCTATGGGTGATTAGCTCTGGTAATCCACAAAATAGCTCCTGCATGGCGAAATGTTTAAGTGGTTCTTATAATAGGCCAAATTTACTTTCAATTTACCCATAGAACAGCACACAAACATCCGGTGTAGTATATACCACATCTGGGGATAATTGACCACTTCTTGACTATAAAATGTAAAAAGATGAATCCAACGGAACCAGGAACAAAACACACCAAGGATCAGAAAACTGATACAAGAGGATATCTCGAAAATATAAAAATGCTAAGAGTAAAAGCAAGATATACCAACAGGGTGTGGGGATAAGTTAACTTGGATGCCTAGTAGGTAACATCTATTACTGGCATTGTGCTATATTTACAGTGGTGGACTTGTCTAGTTCATTATCTTATTTATAGTTCTTAACACTTTTGTTTTTTATATTTTGTCCCTGATGAAGGGTGGTATATCCACTTGAAACGTCGGTCTTTATTGTTACCATATATCCTGAGTAGTCTCAGATATATCTTTGTTGTTTTATTGCACAGCAATTTTCATTGCTTGTCCCAGTGCATTTCCGTTTTTTGGTTTTTTTGTTGTTATTTATCTGTTTTATCGCGTTATTCTCCCTTGTTATTATCTGTTTCCCCACACCCTGTTGGTATATCTTGCTTTTACTCTTAGCACTTCTTGACTAATAATAACATCTAAAGGAAACATCTTTCTGACCTTAAATTTTGCAAGGGCATTGAGAAAAATATCTTCTCATACCAACATTTTAGTTTTGATCTGAAAAAGTGGATTGGATCGAATCACACATCTTTAAATTACAATTCCAGAGATGTTAAACAGTTGCATGATTAGTTTTCCCCATACCGGTAACTTTTTATTGAAATCCGTAACATACGTGTATCAAGATGTCCAACCATTTCTTTTTCCAAATTCTTTTAACTTACTTGTGCAACCACTTTCTAAAAAAAAATAGACCCATTTTCCAACTTTGGTTCACCATGGTCAAAAACTGTCCCAACATATTCCCTGATTTGTGTCTTGTTTCCTTATAGCAAATTACAATACACAACTTGCATTTTAATTTCCATAATTATTACATTGCTATACAATATCAGTATTATAATTCAGCACCCCTGTAGAAATGTGTTTATAGTTTAGTTTGTTTTACAGTTATAGATATTATATTAGCATTACAGCAAAACGAAGGATTTATTTTGTCTCTATGAATGTTTTGTGTTTGTTTTATAGATCGAGATATTAAATAAGCATCTACTAATAACAGCCAAGCCTATGATCTATCTCGTCAATCTCTCAGAAAAAGACTACATCCGCAAAAAGAACAAATGGTATGTTTCATAGGGTTCTTTGTTACATCAACTTGTCTTATCCAAAACCGGTTCAAGAAGAAGCATTGTCTCGTGTTCATTTTCATCATTTTATTTTAATTGTATTTGTTAGTATAAAGATGCTGTACCAACATGATCATGTCAGCTTCACTACGTTATTACTTGCTGATTATTCATTTGTTTTACAAAGAACATTACTGGCATTATCATTTTTTTGAATCATGTTACCCATATCCAATGGTGTAACTAGGGTCTTGAATTGGGGGGTGGGGGAGGAAGGGGCATCAGGGGCTAGGCCTGTGATCAGGGACGGCATAACCAACTACATTTGATTAATATACATAGAGTTTGTAATTTCATTCATCCAGTGGCGTGACTAGGGTCTCAAATCTGGGGAGGGGGACAAGCCAGTGATCAGGGGGCATAACCAACTACTTTTTTTTAATATACATAGAGTTTGTCATTTCATTCATCAAGGGCAGGGGCAATGCCCTCCCCTCTAGTTATGTCACTGCGACTGACCATATCCCAGATAATAGTTAATTTATATTTGACAACTTGGGTAGAAATAAAAGGTCAGTATCATACTTCTCTGCACATAGAGCAAAATAAAGAATATTTGTGATGATGCAGTAACTCTTGATTTCAATCATACAAAGTATTTTATACTCTATCACATAGAGCAAAATAAAGAATATTTGTGATGATGCAGTAACGCTTGATTTCAATCATACAAAGTATTTTATACTCTATGCTGGGGTTTGGGATATCCTGTAAGTTGAAGGTGACGTCAGTACAAAATCTAGTGAATATGTGTATTCACACATGTTCTAGTGAAATGTCTCACGTTTTAGTTGAACCTGTGACATTACAATGTGATTACTAGGAAGTTTACTGATGTCACTGCAACTTGAGGTGATATGGAGTATCTTAATAAATATGGCTTAAAACAGAATAATTACTCCTTTTTTTGCTTTTGATTTGACCAGGATCATGTTCATGAATGGATGTAGACATAAGTCAGAATATGTTTCTTCTAATTGCCCTACTACTTGATTACTTTCACAGGTTGGTGAAGATCAAAGAATGGGTAGATACAAATGATCCTGGAGCCACTGTCATACCATTCAGTGCTAGTTATGAACTCAAAGTATTTGATATGGAGGAAGAAGAAAAGAAGACATTCTGTGAGGAAACTAAATCAGCAAGGTGGGTTATAAGTCAGGTCTATCCATCTCAGTTGTCAGACATAAATGCATGTTTCAGAGTCCTTTTAACTTGACTCACTCAAATCATTGGTTTTATTTCGTAAGTTTGATCATAATCCATACATAGTGGTGTCCAGTGTTATCAAGAATATCTCGTAAGGAAATATAGTTGTGGCAGTAATGACAATAATTAAAAACAAAATTGCATAATAATCTTGTGTGCATTCATCAACTTTGTATTTGTATTATATATATCCACCACAAACAATATATGCAATTATCACAAGCATGAGCAGTACGTTGTGAGTGTTTTAAAAGTGCTTCACAATGAAAAGAACCAATGTAAATTTAATGTGAGTGTATACTATGGCAACCTAAACCTCTGAGGGAATGTTCTGAGAGTGATGATATGACCAAACGCTTTAAATTCTAATCCATGAAGCAACTGATAGTAATTCCCATTAGGCCACACACAAAAAAACCCTGTTCTATGGGCCCAGATGACCCTTTTTTCCAACCAAAATAAATAATATTTTTAGAATTTTTTTGAAAATTTTAGCATTTGAAGAAGAAAAAACAACAGAAATGCTCGACCTACCCTAGCTGAGAGGTCTGGTTGCCTGTAGAACAGGTGTTTTGTTGTCGTCTTATGGGATAAATCAAATACTTGGTCTGAAAATGGTCTGACAACTTTGTTCACCCATGTATCAAGATATGCTCAAAACACTGAGCATTGTGAGTTAGGTCTCATCAGGACCAAACTGTGTGTCTGCCATACAAACAAATAAATGGTAGAATAGTTAAGATCAGTTGCACTTCAAGCTTACTTGATAATCTAATGCGGAAATTATATGCTCCTGAAGACTTGTTGGACAAAGAGGAAAGTGAAATGAGAAATAATAATTTATTGCACTCATATTTCTAGCTTTTTCCTTTTTGAACATATAATAAACTAGTTGTAAGGATTGGATGCTTTGATACTTCTTACCAGGGGGGAAGAATTCTTTCTTATTTTAATGAAATCTCATTTTTTCTTGTGTACAGTGCCTTGGAGAAAATCATATTAACTGGCTACAAGGCTCTGTTGCTTCAATACTTCTTTACAGTGGGGAATGATGAAGTAAAGGCGTGGACTATACAGGTATGTTTTGTTCATAAACCTTAGATCTTGCTATTTGAAATGACTTGTATGGCCCTGATCGTAAATATTAGTTATTTTAATTCAGTTTTATGCCCATTTTTGTTAAAGGTAGATGATCCAATTGCTGGCCCGATTTTCAACTCGATGTTTTCTATTTTACATGAAAGGTCATCCTTAAAATTGTCGCATTCCAAAGTTTGAGTTGCATAACTCCAATGGTTCTATTTTTAGAAGCACGAAGCACAAGGTCACACAATATTGGCCCATTGAGTAATACACAAGACTGGTTGGTGGTTAACCACCTTTGGCAGTAATTCATCACATTTTAGCCTATAATTTATAAATGGAACTTTTCTGGCCCCTAATATTTTACAGACATAATGAGACAAATATGGGGATTCTTCTTGATGTGAAAAAAAATCATGGCCCCAAAAAGTGATCGGAATATACACCTTTAATTAACTCTAAATCCCAAGGAGTTGTTTTGGGAGGATGAGATAAATGATGGGAAGGTGGACCTGGCTCCATTAAAAGGCTGCAATCCAACCCAGGTACTCAGATGAAATATGAGATGAGAAGAATTGTGATATCTTGCCTTCAATAAGCGAGTTTAAATAGTTAGACAAGTGTAAAGCATTAACAGGCAATTTATTCCACCATTAAAAAGTTACTTGTCTCTATTGCCACATTTTATAATCTTTCTTTATAATTTTACTGACAAAATGCTCCTTTCTTCTACCATCTGTTGCATGTACTTCAGAAAGGAACGAAGGCACCACAGGCTGCTGGTAAGATCCATGGAGACTTTGAGAAAGGTTTCATCATGGCTGAGGTCATGAAATATGTCGACTTCAAGGAACATAAAGGCAATGAAGCCGAGTGTAAAGTAAGTGCTTGTATTAGTTGATATATGTTGTTCATCTAACTCTGTGCAGTGAAGTCAGAGTGTATTCTAGTAATCAGCACACTTATAAGTGTGATTGCCAGGATTTGTCTTGGATTGACCTATGTCACATATTCTCCTGGCCACAGTCTGACATACGCAGGCACACTCCGATCAGCTTACTGCGCATGCTTGAAAACTCCCAAAATTAACTAACGCTAGTGCATTACAATCATGGGCGCAATAATGCGGTGCGACCATTGGAAATTGCTGTGACATCACTGCACAGAGATAGATAATGAATTACAGTCCAAATATGAATTGCATCTTGGAAACTGTGTTAAAGATCAATATTTATTAGGAATCCCAATAGCTTGTGTTTATTTAAACCAGTTTCATCACTGTCCGGACAGGGGTCAGACCCCCACCCTTTTTATTTTTGCCCCACCCTTTTTACAGAGCCACCCTTTTTATTTTGGAATGTTCAACCCCCACCCTTTATACCAAAATGGGGATATTTTGATCATTTTGTGCATTCAAATTTGAAAAGGCACTCATTGGAAGAAAGGACAAAGTGGCAGAAACATCCCGGGAGCCGTTTTGTTTTTCGGGCGGGTCCCGGGATTCCCGAAATTATTCATCAAAAAAAAAAATTGAAAAAAAAAATAAAAAAAATAAGCTTACTTAAAATACACCTTGCCGGCTATATCACGATTATTTAATGCAAATTTATAGAGGAGATTCATTTCAAATGGATTTATATCAAATCAGTGCGTTTTTGGTACTCTTATGCTCCCTAAAATGTGATATTACGCTGCGTACGACACTTTCGTAGTCCCGTCGAGTTTCCATTTTGAAAAAATGTCACGATTTCAACGATAGATGGCGCTATATAACAACAAACCAGGGAGCTCCCTGGTTTGTTGTTATATAGCGCCATCTATATTGTTGAAACCAATTTAAAGATGGCGACTTTAATTTCGAATCGAAGTATCGGACCCGATATCGGATACATATTTATGACATAACTAGCGCTAGCGAGCCGACAAGGTCGGTATTTTGATTATTTTGATGATTGCTGAGAAACCCCCACCCTTTTTATTTTATCTCCACGCTTTATACAACTACACCCTTTATATCAGAAATATTCTGACCCCCCACGCTTTTGTTGATATTTTGATTTCTGAAGTCCCACGCTGTATAAAGCGTGCCGTCCGGACTGTGTTCATCCTACGCTTTAAGCCTATATCAATGGATCTATTAATGGACTGTTGTTTGTTGAGTACTAAATACAGGAATTCTATCATTTGTTTACCTAATTATTTAGATCCCAATCAATCAAATTCATTGTTGTACCTCACCTGCAAATTGGTAAATATCTTTCTACAACACATATTTGGCAACAATGCCAACAGGTAATTTTCTAACCATGGATTTACCTATTTTTAAAAATCAATGTCACTTGTAGAATACACACCATGGACAATATATTGCACCAGTGTGTAAGACCTTATATTTAACTTGCTTACAGTATGAAGAAGAATACTACGACACGACTTTGTTATGTTTCGCCGCCATTCCTATGATGACTTAGCCACTTTTAGTAACGGAAAGATGCTCTCAAATAATAACAATACAACAAGAAATTGACATACAAAACGAAAGAGTTGACCTTAGTCCCTTCAGACAATACCATTATTTATGTAGTGGTGTTTCTGCATCCCACATAACTATCTTTCGTTAAAGAAGATGTCCTCACGTCCTCACCGTTACATACAAATTATGTTTATCTATTATACAGCAAATAGTTGGTGACAATGTTAACATATCTTTATCAAAAAAAATCACCATGGACAGCTACAACGTTTAATGTAAAATAGAAGAAACTAAAATAAGTTGTTTTAAACAATCTTTTATTATTGTTTATGTTTTGTTTACAGAGTGCAGGTAAATACAGGCAACAAGGTAGAAACTATGTGGTAGACGATGGCGACATCATCTTATTTAAATTCAATGCTGGAGCTGGTCTAAGTGATAAGAAAAAATAGAACTATTAACTGATCATGCTTAGGCCAAACAAAAAAAAAATGTTATGTTGTCCTCGACAGCTTTCAGAGAGGAGGGGCGGGTGGGCGGATTTTTTTTTTTAATTTTTAATTTTTTTAAAAATTTTCTTTTACCAGCAGAAGCTCAAAGTTCAGCCAACAAGAAGTTAAAATCACTCTAAGAGCCGCACATATATGTTATAAACACTTAATTTAATATTAATGCCATTTAAACTGGAAAAAAAAAAATCTGAAAAAAAATCTGGAAAAAAAAAAATCTTATTTTTTTAAATTTAAAAATCGTATTTTTTTATTTAAAAAAATACGATTTTTAAATTTAAAAAAATCTTTAAAAAAAAAAAAATCGAAGCGGCCCTAAAATGACGAGCGGGCGGTCGAGGACAACATAACAATTTTTTTGTTTTGGCCTTATATTATTAGCTTCTCTAGTTGCTGCCATGAAGGTTTCGCATCATAATCTTTCAAATTCATCAGTGATGACATACAGCAAAGATTTTTGGCCTGTCCATTCAAGAAAGAATCCTGGATATTTAAAGTGCTACCCATGCTCGTTTATCAAAACTGTAAACCAAATCCTAAATGGTGTAAGTGATAGTAGTTGATTTGCTACCCACAATGGTATCATTACTGGACAATAGTGTACCTATTTCGTACCTGAAATGGCATGTGATCCACACTTGATTTGCTACCCCCAATTGTATCAATACTGGAAAATAGTGTACCTATTTCGTACCTGAAATGGCATGTGATCCACACTTTAACCCCTAAATGTTGTAATGGAAATGATTGAAATTAAAGGTACCCAGAATGTTGAATAGGGCAAATTTGACCTATTTGATATACTCATAGATGACACATGGTCAAACTCAAATGTTGACCTGTATGTTATGTGTAGCACTTGGCATTTTTGAGTGGTTCCCACCACAACTTGCTGGTGTTTTGACTAGTAATCAGCTTGTATTAAAAGCAGTGTACAATTATATTATTTACAATAGTAAATATCCTGACATTTTGTATATTATTCTCAATATCAGTCTATGATTTCATGCCTTTACTGAACTGAGAAAAAATGTTTATGAAAATCAACTGCTTTGCTGCAACCATTCAGTTCAGTGTACATACTATACTGTCTATAGTCCATATCAAAGTCCTGAGGACATCATCACCTCGGGAATATCAGTGGGCATGTAATAATGTGCAAAATCACACATTGCCTCGTCTAATCCTGAGACTGTTATACTAGTCTCAGGTCTAATCACAGGCATAAATCTCAGTTCAGTGATTGCATATTATGCATCAGATAGCAACCTTGGTACAACTTTGATTATGTCCAAAGGATATTGGTAACTATAGCCACACAAATCTTATTACAATTATTATAATCATATTTGTGACCAGATCTAACGAGTGACAGGTTGTATTTTGTGTAATGTGTTGGATTCAAGTTAACTTTTTCCATCAGCATATCAGAATAATGTATAATACCCTTTACCCTCTCTGTTTTACAGAATAAAGTGTATTATAATATAGGGTGTAGAGGTATTCCAGAATTATGCCCAGATATTTACTGTACTGGGAATCAGACATTGATATTGCAAATCATGTTTCTGAAAATATGGTACCAGCTATAGTTTAGTTAGTTCCAAATTAACAAGAAATATGTGGTTTTATCTTGCTGCGTGCAAAAGTAATCCAAGCAAATTCACACAAATTTGGCATACACACATATACAGTGCATCATGTTGTGTTGTAAGGAGGCTCACCAATTTTGATTTTACTGAGAGCAAAATGTGCTCTATATAATGATGGATTGATTCAGGTGCACTATGTTTTGTAAGAGTAGGTCACAAGGGCAATCCCTATTTTGTTTAATGGCTGCATGGTATACAGCCATTTTGTCAAGGCCAAGGGATTAGGTTTAAGGTAGTTCGGTTTATGATGATCAGGGTTTAGACTTAATGGTTTTTGGATTGTAAACCATATGGTTTTAAGATAAAAATGATCTTACACCATAAGATCAGGTCACCAGTATTGACTTAAATTCAAAGCAAAAACATAAGAATTATATTTTTAATTGGCCTAGTTAACCTGAGGCATATACGGCTAAATATTACTATCCGCATGACAGTACAGTCAATAGTAATCCCAAGTTTTCAGCAATGTTTAAAATATGAATTTTAATTTTACTATAGAAATGTTTTGATAAATAAAACAATTTTGATTTTTTTAATGATATATTTTACAGTTCAAAACAAATATATTTGTTGGAATTATCATGTTGCTTATATATGGTGTCAAACAATATGTCATATAGTAAATTAATGTATAAGAGTCATAAGAATGTATAAGAATGTACAAATTAGGTTTTGATAATTGGATGGAATTTAATAATAAAAAAAAGATAAGCTACTCATATATAAGCAAATAATGCGCCTATTACATTGCTTGAAATGTATATTTGTCCAAATATTCAATTGTTCATCAGCGTACACTGTTATGCAATTAATACTGTGGTAGTGACATTTATTTCATTTTGGTACTCCTGAAAATGCTTTTTGTTTGTACAATTTTCACCAGGCCATATAACAGACTGATAAGTTTGGACAAGCTAGCTTTCATATACAATGGATGATTGGTTGATTGATTGATTGATTGATTGATTGATTGATTGATTGATTGATTGATTGATTGATTGATTGATTGATCGATCGATCAGTAAATAAATTAGAAGTATGTTGAAATAAAAATAGCAACAATGACAAAACTTGTGCTTGATTAAGTTTCTTTAAATACTGTGTAAACTGTAAGCAAATAGATAATGTGTGTACAAACTACAGACTGTAACAATAGCAAAAACAAAGAGGTCATAAAATGAGTTGGGCAAGTTTCACCAGTTTTCGAGCATTCACATGTTTGTTTGATATAATTGAAAAGACTGGCTTTGTATTGTATCATCCAATCATCATGCAGGGCTTGGGAGAGAGGACAAAGCAAAACTTTTGTTGTGTTACATTTTTTTCCTTTTAGAAATAATTATTTATCATTTGACTGTTTGGATACCAAATCTTTTGAAATGTAACATCCCTGAACAGCAGGGGAACACTTGCAGGCCTGGAACTTTTTGGTACCAGCCAGTCGGGCAGGTAGCTTCTTTAAGTTGCCAGTCGGGCAGGTAGCTTCTAAAAGTTACCAGCCCAATAAAAGATTTAGCTGCCCAAATTTCAAAATTCCAACTCACAAGTACAATAAGGAATCTTTGAGTTTGATGAAAAAAAGCTACCTGCCAGTTGGGCAAGTACTTTTGCAGTTTTACCTACCTGGCACCAAATTTTCCCCCACTTTTAAAATTCAGCCCAAGTGGTTTTGTGACTACATGCTACATGTACTTAAAACTATTGCCCACCTCTAATTAAACATGTACAACTGATTTGAATGAAAAGTTTGAACAGACTTATCAAAACCATGTGACACTAATTAGTGTTTATCATGGATAGATTGCATTGTCCATTTCCCTATTTGCTAGACATTTAACTTGCCCATATTTCATTGGTTTAACATAAATAACTAAAACAGAAAAGTGGATTCAACCTGTGATAGCAAAAGCCTATTAAATTTTTGGAAAGTTCTCAACTAGGGGAATTTAAAAAAATAGCTTTATTCAGTACAAAGCATTGGGTAAGGACACTAAGGTGCTGTGTGTGGTACATACCCAATACAATATTCACTTCTCGGTATATTACCTTAGCAAAGTGGCCTTTACAATCATATATTAAATGTTTCATCTGATGGTAATTTCATAAAGATCTCAATATGCCAAGTAATGATAGGGATAGGTATATAAGTATTATTAATATGAAAATGTTTATATTTTTCAACATTGTGAACATGTTAGCATTGGGTCAAGGCTAAATTTCAATGGATTCCTTCAGATTTCCTTTCAGAAATTGTATTTATAGGGTAGAGTTGTAGTAGTATTGCAATGCTAAGAGAATCTCATATGGTGTATGTAAAAATATGGGGATGTAAATGTGGCTAGTTCTATGGAAAACGCATGGCCATCTCTACTAGCAGTTTCACACTCATTTTAATTAGGCTAATGGAAGTTGATTCCCAGTTTCCTGTTGCCCTCCCGACCCAAATGTTCAGTTTTACCAAAACTTACATTATTTGTGCAAAAATAACATTTTCTGACAAACTTGAATAAAATATCTAAATTGTTAGTGGCTCTAAATACCAGGCATCTCTTCCTGTTGATTTTAAGGGATTTGACGATTTTAATGGCAGTGGTGTCATGGTATATGGAATAATAATGAAAATGTTTGCATTATAATACCTACTCAATTTCAAATGTAATTAATGTTGCAATATTTCGGATACATTTGTGACATTTTTAACAACACATCTAAAAACCCCGGGGGGGCCAGTCAAACATAATGGTGTACACAGGCGTGACCAAATTTTTTCCAGACACCCCCTAAACAAGTTTTACCCTGCAAGCAAAATCACCCCCTAAACAAGTTTTTAGCGCGCTTTCCTTGCAAATTTTGACCCCTAAACAAGTTCTTGCCAGAATATGACCCCTAAACAAGAACGGAGATAACATTCTTCTGGGAACGGGGAACAAAACAAGTTACCCTAAACACGTTCGACCTGTATTTTAAGCCACCCTTTTTCTTGAAAATTAGCGTTTTGATACCCTTAACGCGTCACGCGCGTGACGCGTCCAACACTTAAAAAACACCCCTTTTTACGCGTTCGACCTGTATTTTAAGCCACCCTTTTTCTTGAAAATCAGCGTTTTTGATACCCTTAACGCGTCACGCGCGTGACGCGTCCAACACTGAAAAAACACCCCTTTTTACGCGTTTTTTTGGTCACGCCTGTGTACACCATTATGTTTCACTGGCCCCCCCGGGCTAAAAACACTTTCCTAATTGTTTTAAAAGGGTTAATTTAGGTGTAATATATAAATTGATGGGTATTTACTGCTTTGTATTTATATAGTGGGTACCTTAAATTCTGTTCGAAAACCACCGGTTCCGATCATTGGGTTCTGATTTAAATAATGAATTATGAAAAAATTCAAATAACGAAAAGTCACCTCGTCCCGTTTTCAAACATCCAATAAAACTAACAATCCCGCTACAATTCAATGATTCCAATCATTCCATTGGCCATCTCCCTCCCCTTGTAAACTCCCGACCGGCTCCACCTGCTGCTGTCTATTGCTCCACACACCGCCATTGAGGTTGGTTAAAACATTCCCCTAAATTGTTCATTAAATCCTGGATTCGATTGAAGTCTAGTTTTATCCTATTTTGGAATAACCCATTCTACTTATTCCTCACTTTCCAAGATCCAATAGACAGCTCCTCTGATCCAAACAAGAAGTTTACAGTAAATCTGAGACTCCTTGATCCAAACATCCTTTAGCAGAAACACTTGGTTCAAAACCCGGGTTCAAAAAATAATATTTGGCGCGCAACCCCGGGGGGTGGGGGGGGGGGGGGGCACTGACATTGGAAAAGGGTATAGGTATGTGCCGCGCTGAAGACTACTCGGGGAGCGTGTTGGCGCAGCGGTTGTTTCCCTCGCCTTGCACCAATGAAATCCGGGTTCAATTCTGTGCACGACCGGGCTTTATGTGCATTTGGTTTATCACGATCCAAGCACGCTCTCGCAGGTTTTCTCCGGGTTCTCCGGTTTCCTCCATTGAAAAATGGTGAATGTTACAATCTAAGTGCGGAAAGGTTTGCGCTAGAAATTGGCAGCACCCCTGATGCGACCTGATTCTGATGATTCACCAGCAGCGAAATTACAGCGCTTTGAGCCATTTGGAAAAGGCGCTATATAAATACTGATTATTATTATTATTATTACTCCCTTTTTCACCCTCTGCTGCTAGCTCTTATGACCCCCCTTTTGAGCGCAATTTTATTGAAAATTCAAAAATCGCGAAATTTTGCGTTCCAAAGCCCCAATTCTTTGAAAATTTTGCACTCTAGCTCTAAAACCAAAAAAAAATCGAACTATATAGGCCAGTCTTTAAGACCTACTTTTTTGAAAAAATCAGTTCCTGAAGACCCTATTTTTCGTCATAAAATCCACTCCGTTCAGTTCTGTAGCCCCCACCCCCCCCCCCTTTTTTTGAGACCCTGTGCGGCACCCCCCTACCCAAAAAAAAGGTTGAGTACTCGCCCCGCCCCCCCCCCCCCCCCCCCCCCCCCCCCCCCGGTCGCGCAACTCTATATCCAGCTCTTTTAATAGCGTAGTAAAAACGTATAGAAACGTTGATCCATATTATACAGCACTGAAAGCACCGATGCGCGCCTTGGAAGATATTACTGAGCGGTCGGTGTGTGCCGCGGTAATTTTGACGTGTGTTGACGTCGTATGCAACGAGGGCAAAGGTCATCTACATGTATTCATCATTGTGACAGCTATTATAGACAGCGACCTATGCAAATTTATAACAGGAAATACTGGGCAGGGCCGTGGGCAGGGCTACTGATGGACGTTCATTCAGTATTATCTCAATACCTGGATTTAAAAGTTCCAACGCGTAAACGCCACACCCTCAAAACCATAGGGAGAACAGATGGATGGGAGCACAGGGGACCAGGAGCCAAATACGCCTAAAAAAATGATAAAATATTACATCACATAGTGGAAGTACTTGGCATAATAAATAATGATTAAATTAATTAACAAAATTAATCATGTAAAAGCTGAATGCAAACTGCTTATCCACACAAATAGCATGTGTATGTAGGGGCTGACGTTTCGATCCGGACAGAATCTTTTTCGAAGGCAATATCTTTGAGTACACAAACAAAGAAAATATGCAAGCATTTTCTTGCATTTGCTTTTACACACACAAAGGAAAGAGCTAATTTGAGCCCGCTAAATGCATCAAAATAGTTGATATTTTGCATCTCAACCCCGTGTGCAGCTTCGTGCTATGTGACTATTGACCCTAGTCGCATAAATCCTGAAATAGAGAAGGATTATTGTATAATTGATTGTTGATCAAATTAAATACATTTCCCGAACCTGTTACTAGACACACCATGACCTTTTAATAATCTCGATTTTCTCTTTGTTGATCAATGTCCAAGCTATGTTCATTGGCAAAGTATTGCATTATTGCTACAACAGATTATTATAATCATGATAATTGCAAATCCCGAAGTTGAAATCCTCAAAAAAGTCATTTTGAATTTCTTTAAAAATGAAATGCATGGCCTGGGTATCTAGAAACCAAAGCGGCACTACTTTGATGTATGACCTGTTTGACGCCCCTGTCAATTACAAAACATCACAAGGAGCCGCATGTCCATGGACGGAGTTCTTTTTTTGTTCAAGACGGTGAAAAATATAGGTCCTTAAGTTTCATTTCCTTGGATAAAATCCATATTTTAATGAGAAAACATGTAGATATATAATTCATTTGAGAAATGACGAAGTCACAATTTGCAAATACGTCCAGATCAGTAGAAAATTATCTTTTATTGTTTCACTGCGGAGTAATATGTCTAATTAATGAGCGCAATTTGGTCAATTGGAGGCGCAGCTGGCCTTGTGGAGGCCGTGCCGCAATGATTTTTATTCATGTCTGGGCATGGGCTTTCACACCGCCCGAAAAATCGTTCTAATCCGAAAATACTGCCCAAGATGGCAAAAGTTGCTATCAACAGGCAAAAATCTGAATACATACAACCTTCTAGCATGTCCCAGGTAAGTAATCGCTTGTTTATCGCGGTTTTGAAATGGTGTATTTTTACGATTACATGTCAAACGTTCAACATTGCCTTGTTTACGATTTCGTTCACAACTTCCTTGAGCCATGTTTTTGATATCACACCCACTTTGCTAACCCCAAATCCCGCCCCTTTTGCAGGACAATCAGCCGTCTCCTCTAGCACTCTTGGCCGCAACTTGTAGTAAAATAGGATCATCACCAGAAGATACAGCTCAAACCACAACAACCCATACCACAGCCGTCAAATTTATAGGACAAAACCAGTTGGTCTCATCCAACGGACTCATTGCAACCCTACCAGGACAACAACAGTTTCAAACCGTTTCTGCCCTACCAGTCCAAATCGCCACCGCGCTGGACGGAAACACTCAATCTTCGCCGGTAAAAACGGCCAACATAGTGACCAACGTGAATGGTCAGCAGGTCCTTCAACAGGCCCAGGTTGTTACTAACGCCGGACAGAACCTGCAAGTCCTTCCACAACTTCAGTTGGATGCGGAGGGGAACATCGTCGCCGTGACACAATTACCAGCTCCTGCTGCAAATCAAACTGCCAACCAGCAATTTATTCAACAAGCAGCTCCTGTTGTGTCAGCAGGGGGAAACATAGTCAGTCTTGGAGGACTGACTGCTCTCCAACAAGGAGGTCAATTTATTCAGCAGAATGGGCAAATTCTTCAGCTGGCAGGAATGCCATCAGGTTCCCAGGCTGTCACCCTTCAACTGGCCCCATCAGGATTGGTATCAATGGCCAACTCTGGTGGAGGGGATCAAACAAATGCAACTCAAGTGTACAGCCTTGTCCCTGCCTCTGCTGCACAGTCTTTTCAGATGGTCCAAGCTCAACCTCAACAACAACAGCAGCAACAAACATCTACAACAAGTGGTAATGATACAGGTGAGTGAAATGCTTTTGATAGGCAACTATATATAGTCAAATTAATAATTAAACGAACACGCACGCTGTACAAAGATGATTGCGCCTGAAATTATCTCGCTTACAGCTATGCGCACTTCACGCAATGTATGCAATACGCTGCTTCAAAGTGTTCGTTCAATTTGTAAATCTGACTATAGTCTATTATAATGATCAGTTCCAAATTGGGGAAGCAGGGCACATGAAGGCATCAATCGTGTTTGCATCATAATAAGTGACAAGTATGTGCAGCCCAAACCGGAAACTGTGAGTCTACTCATATACTCATGGAAGTAACATGATACTTCCATGTTTACTTCCATGGTCTACTCGAGTGCGCTTGGATTACTTTTGCGCACAAATAATAAATACCCGAATACTTCTCGCCAATTTGGAATTGATTATAAACCTATTCTTATTATTGTTGTCTATACATGCACTGACATTGGAAAAGGGTATAGGTATGTGCCGCGCTTAAGACCCCTTTTTCACCCTCTGAGAACTATAGGCCAGTTCTCAAGACCTACTTTAAAAAAAAAAAAAAAGTTCCTAAGACCCTATTTTTTGTCATAAAATCCACTCAGTTTAGTCAGTTCAGTTCTGTAGCCCCCCTTTTTGAGACCCGGGCAGCAACAACCCTACCAAAAAAAAAGTTGAGTGCCCCCCCCCCCCCCGGGGGAAAAGGACCTTCTTCTATTTATAAGTTCTATTGTATAATTTGTAGTTGGATGAAATAATTCATCCAGAAAGAGTTATCATATTCAAGTTAAGATTAATTCTGAATGATACATTGTTTCACAAACCTTCCATTTGTTAGAAACTTGATATGGATGTTTATGTAATTACTATTTACAGGACAAAGCACAAGTAACGTGACCTCATTGGAAGCCATCATGCAACAGCAACCCCAGACATACAACATGGTCACCATCAATGGTCAAACAGTGTTACAAGCAGCTTATCCGCAGCAGCAGATTCTGACAGCCGGGGGTCATGTAGTTCAGATGCAGCAAGTCCAACAGCCGCAGCAACAAGTTCAGATGCAGCAAGTGCAACAACAAGGTCAAGTTGTGCAACAGCAAGGTCAAGTAGTACAACAACAAGGTCAAGTAGTACAACAGCAAGGTCAAGTAGTACAACAGGCAGTACAACAGGCAGTACAGGTGCAACAAGGACAACAGGTGCAAGTGCAACAGCAGCAACCTCAACAGATACAGATGCAACAGGTAATCTGTCTTTTCTCTCATAATCCTTTAGACATAATTCAATCAAAGTGGGTGCATTTTGTTACATGACCGCTTTAAAA
Source organism: Ophiura sarsii (assembly GCA_035610835.1). Lineage (NCBI taxonomy): Eukaryota > Metazoa > Echinodermata > Ophiuroidea > Amphilepidida > Ophiuridae > Ophiura > Ophiura sarsii. The sequence goes on along the minus strand of CM069442.1, from coordinate 92,328,913 downwards.
TAAATATCATCAGGCACACACAGCATGCTTGCTTTATTTGAATTATGTTCAAAGGATTAGTAGCAACACATATTTATTCTCTTGGAAGCTTGTGTATCAATATTGAATGCTTAATAAAATACAGCGCACAGCTTTTTTCCATGTGCATCAAATGCGTGCCGCAGCCAGGGTGCCAAATTAGGCTTGTATGCTAGGATTACCTTTGTATATTTTTCATCAATTTGGAAGTGACTAAATTGTAGTTTGTATTTGGGAGAAAAACGGGTCAAATGTTTACGTGAAAATCAGCCTGCGCATACCAATTAGTCAGCTTTAAATACTAATAGCCTGCCGGATTGTGGCACGAGGTAGACTTGGCGAGCGTGCATACCATCAGCTAGCACCGTAGGGATATGTAATGTGTAGGATGATTAGCTCTTTTTGGAATGAAACTATAGTATCAGGGGAGAAAACCAGTTCAAATTTCTTTTGGGAATTATTCAGTCTGCGCCAAGGGTTGCATTAACGCCACATCTTGCATGAATCATGCACCAAAATGTAGTGAGAACAAATTCCCAGGCATCTATTTCACGCACAGAAAATTAGCGACTAGGTCAGAAAATGTATGACTAGAGGCGCAACAAAATGCCTGTGAGTTAATTGTGAGCATGAAAAGGGTTAAACAATAACTATTTTCCTCCTGTTCCTTTGTTCTTTCGTTTTTGTTTCGCTCGAATAATTCGCGATTGCAATCGTCATTTTGCTTACTCTGGGGGTGAAAACAGACCCCCAACTTTTGGGCCTTGCCCTTAGTAACCCTTGGTCTGCGCATGCACTGGGGATCGTGTGTGGAAGTCAAACACCTTTAAATAATCAAAACATATAATTGTTGATCATAACGTCACAATTCTATTCTAACCTTGGGATGAACGTGAGCGCTCAGATCTTGACGCTATGATCAACAATTATTTGTTTTGATTATAACTGCGCTAACTGGTCAGCTCGAAAACCTTTTTCTCTGCCATTTGATAGCCTGCCGGATCGTGGCATGGAGCACTGTAGGGATTTGTAGTGCTTAGGATCATGGTTTTTATACAGGTGTCATAAATTCTCATGCACATAGTCACATACATAATATGCAGAACTGGAATGGAAGATGGTTTTCCCTGAAATATAAGTTGGCCATTTTGAGATAGCTGATCAAAATCATATTTCGAAATATCTCCTCTCAAGTGAGAACTATCAATTCAATTCTTGTGTTTTTCTTCATCAGATTCCGGCATATTATAATCAGCAGAATGACCTGGCAAGTTAATACCATTTACTACACTACAACACCCATTAACCACTAACACTACAACACCCATTAACCACATACAATTTACTACACACTACAACACCCATTAACCACTAACAATTAGTAAAAACAACATTGCCTACCAACTTTAGGAAATAACAACACAGAGTATGTTCTAAGTTGGCTTTCTCAGTTTTTCCTAGTTTTTCCCAATTTCAATGGCAAAAAGATGCTTTTTTTCTGAAGGTTTGAACTTCATGTACCAACTGCAAAAACTTGTGATTAAATACCAACTACTTGGAACTTCCATACGCTTGTTGTTCCTATTTTAAGTGAAGTGTTGATATTTTACAATTATTTATGACATTTTTCAGTAACAAACATCAATGTCTAGATTGATTTCACTCTACAATATCGATAGAACTATCATGTGTCATTCGAGGTTATTAGTTGAATTAGTATTTTGTCATAACATCCATCCATCCCATCTCATGGGTACTACATGTAGTAAACATTGTTTCAAACATTCATGAGATTTACCCTTTAACAATTGCTTTGTATACCAACAATTGATGTTTGGAGATTAGATATAACTTGCAAGTGTTTTGAGGGGTGTGTTCAAGGACGAATCATTTTTACAAATACTAAACAGTACTCACTTTGAATTGTTCCAGCCATGTTTAAAAAATGCAGATATTTTTGAATTTAATTGATTTGATCTTATCCACCTTTTCGCGTTTAGATTTTGATATATGAACATTTTTCACATGGCCCCTGCAACATTTTAGGCCTGAGAGATGTTTCATGGATACCATAAATGAAAAAAGTACCGGTAGTGAATTTTCCCTAAATATGGTTATATTCACACTCTATGGAAAATGTCCATGTAATGTTTGCTTATATCATTTATAAGAAAAACTTCTTCAGTAAGTTATCTCAAATGTTGGAATCAGATTGTCTTGATGATGTACATGTACCCTTATGGAGGATAGAAAACACATGTTAACATTCTGGTCACCCACTCACCCTTTACTATTCACACATTGTACACGTAGTTGTCACCACGGTACCAATTGCTTATCAAAGATTTAAGAGAGCAACTCTAGTTGGTGTGTGTTTTATGATTAATTTGGTATCTGTTTCTGTTGTTGTGTAGACTTGCTGTGATTTTACCCCCATTTTCCATATTCTACATTTTAATGGGTTTTGTTTTTTCGTATAACAAAATAAATGAGCAAAATTTGGTTGACACTGGTCCTGCCCTCAACCATCATAGCTATCCATTTCAGAGATTTTAGAGTCCCCAACTCCCCAATTATAAAATACACTGTTTGCTCGGATGTTAGTCAGAGGCATAATTTCCTTGCAGCCATGTGGCTAGGTAATGTTTCACAGTCACACAATCGAGAAAAGGGCAGTAGCTCGGACATCAATGCAGATGGTAGGCGTGATTGATCACTGGCCACACAGCAGCACAATTACAGGGCTCTTGCTAGCTCCTGATCACTGCCATTGTTAGAGCCCAGGACCAGCCCTCAAATTAAGAAATGGAAAGGGCAAGGCAATTTCAGGCAATTTGAAAGGGGCACCAACTTACACAAAGGCAAATTATGTACTTTTCAATGGAGTAAAAACAGCCAGAAGTTGAGGGCATCGAGGCAACTAGGTGGGGCACCGACGGCAATTGCCTTCGGTGCCTTTGGTTAATTTGAGGGCTGCCCAGGACTTTATTTTTAAGGTTACAGATTCAAATTCCACATCAGACACATTTTCTTTGCTCATTTATTTTGTAATACCTGATCAGGGTTTTCCCCTCATTTCTTTATTTTTTTAATAATTGTCCAGTCAGTTTCTTTGAGGCATTCATGGAGTATTAATATAATAAAATGATAAGTTATGTTTTTCTTTCTTATTATTTTAGGCACAGCAGCAACAGCAACAAACTAGTGTATCAAGTCAGCAACAGCAAACCATTCAACCACAGCAGATTTATACATCGGTGACACAGCAACCACAGACCACAATGTCATTACAGTCACAGCAGAATACATTAGTTCAACAACAACAACAGCAAACCACTGTGTTACAGCAAGCACAATCCCATCAACAGACGCAACAAAATGTGGTACAAAACCAACAGAATACGGTACAAACTCAACAAAATGTAGTACAGACCCAACAAAATGTGGTACAAACTCAACAAAATGTAGTGCAGACTCAACAAAATGTGGTACAATCTCAACAGAACACTGTTATGCAACCTCAACAGGTGATGATCCAACAACCGCAGCAACAGAACTTTTCCTTGCAGCAAATGGGACAAACATTCACATTACAGCAGGGTAGTCAGACTCTTATGTTACAACCAGCTCAAACAATCCAGTCAGGAACTACTAATAGTATAGCTGTACAACAACCTAATCAAACAGTACAGACATTACCTGGTGGTCAAACAGCTATCATACAAGGTAGTCCATATATCCTACGTACTAACGCTGGTGGTGTACCCATGCAAGCTGTACAGTTACAAGGGGCTACACAACCACAACAAATTATTGCTGCTGCTGCTTCAGCTAGTTCTATTACGGGTGCGACATCTAATGCTTCTGGACAGCAGCTGAATACAATAACTATAGCTCCAGCAGGTGAGTTAGGTTCAGAACTATGGTACTATCATAATATGAGACATTGAATTCATTGTCAAGTAGGGTCAAACAAGGTATCAAGTGGTGAACTTGGAAAGTTCAGAATGAATTATTTCTTAAATTGTTGTTTGAAGAGATCAACTAAGGAAAGTTCATTTAAAACAAGTAAATTGGTGTAATTTGTTTTTGACCAAAGATCTTATGCCATACACTGCATTTTCATAGGTGGAGGAATGATGACTCTCCTTAGCCATGAGAGTGGATCTAAGATGATTAGATCACACATGTTATCAATACACAATGTAGCATCCAAAAACAGATAATCTGATTTGAGTTGACCTAATGAATCCTATGTTTCTAAACTTTCTATTTATTTAAAATTAAGATGTAGTATTGTAGTCCCAACTGAAACCAGTGTGGGGATTGGGGAACCACAAGCAAGATACCGAGGAGATAGAGAGATAAACACAACATGAGCCGCAATGTATGGTTGAGTGTGTAATAAATGAATACCAGACAGATAATCAGTTACTGTCAAAGGCTTTGGCAGCCAGCCGTGTAGGGAGTGTTTTTGTCCACATGGCCTATACTTTGTACACAGATCCTTAAATTTACACACACAGTATTTGACTAAACTACAAATTGTGAATTTAAAAACATTACTGTAGAAAAATTGGCAGATAGTGACAAATTAATTGCACAAACTTACAGTATTCTGATTGATCATAGATGCTAGAATACCATTAATTTACAGAACCTCCATTTTCAATTTCCACAAAATCTGTAAAACCACTGTTACGCCTAGTTGTCATATTCATGTATTTATGTTATTATATTGCACAGGTGTTCAACAACCTGACGATGATGACAGTAAAAGCTGGAATGTGGTAGGGGCTAATGACTCATCCAACATTGTGACAAGTACGCAGCAGTATGGAGGGGGTATGAGTGGCTCAGATGATGCAACTCAAACTACACCTGGTAAAAGGTTAAGACGGGTAGCTTGCACATGTCCAAACTGTAAAGATGGTGATAGGTGAGTAGCATAGATGCATAGCAACTTTATGAGAGGGATAGCAAAGATGGAAATTGCTTTACAAAACAATATGTGCTTTCAGTTTTTGTTACACATAATAAAAAGGTGGAAAATCAAATGGTTCCTCGAATGAATGTACCTTCGGAAAAGCCTGTAAATAAGATCAACAGATTCTTGAATTTGGTTAAAGCCAAAAGTATAAAGTATTACATTGAAAATCAGGTTTAAAGGCTCCTAATACGGTCATTACTCATAGGTCCAATTAAATAAAGGTAACCCCTTTGAAATTCTAAAACTGAATAGTTAATTGTATTGTTTGGATTATTAGGGGTCGACATCTTGGACACCTCTAAAGACTTGGGTTCAAAATTGCTATTCTAATGGAATTTCAGCAAATGTATTCACTTAAATTCTGTATGTACGGGCTCTTTCATCATCCCACATTAATTGAGATTTTGGAGTCTCAATTGTCCAATTGCATAAATATCAAACTTCTGAGACTCCAATATCATCGAACCCCTGAAAAGCTTTCCCTGGTTCGGACTGTGGCTTCTAAAAAATTGTCAACATTCATCATTCAAAATCAATTCAAGTCTTTTGACTTTAAATGAGTCCTTACAAACATTGCCTAAGAGGAATACTCGCCTTAAATCCATAGCATTATTGTTCTTTTGTATACAGGAGTACAGAGGCAGGCAAGAAAAAGCAACACATTTGTCACATACAAGGGTGTGGCAAGGTATATGGTAAAACATCTCACTTACGGGCGCACTTGAGGTGGCATACAGGAGAACGTCCTTTTGTTTGCAGCTGGTTGTTTTGTGGAAAGAGGTTTACAAGGTCAGATGAGTTGCAGAGGCACAGGCGCACACATACGGGTCAGTATACTTTATAATTGAACCAACCATTTCTCAAAAACAAGATTTGAACCAAATTTAGTATTTTTACAAAAGCAATAGAATCATTTGTTTAAAATTATTAAAATGAATTCTGACATTTCTTTGTACCTTTAACTTTGATATGAATACATGTTTTTAAAAAAATAGGAAAGTATAATTTGATATTTGAACTATTCAATTTTCAAAGTAAAACCCCTTTTTTTTACAAATAACAATATTATTATATGTAAATGTTGATGTGTGCAATATTCTAAATGTTCCTCTAATCCAATCTCATTTCCAGGTGAGAAGAAATTTGCTTGTCCAGAGTGTGGCAAACGGTTTATGCGTAGTGATCACCTATCCAAACACATTAAAACACACACCAACAAAAATACTCAACGTAGCAGCACTAAGATAGTGATGTCACCTGGTGATATTAGTGGGGACAACCAGATCACTGTGGTAGATGGAAGTGGTGATGGAATTGACCAATCTTTGGTGTCTATGACATCAATTGATGGTATGACGCTTAAAGTAAGGGAAATTACACAGGCAGTTATTCAGTGAATAATAATAGTACAGAGTATAAAAGGTGAATGCCACTATATATATATATATGTATATTTGCTACAGCATGTTTATTTAACAAAGCACTTGTATTCACATTCAGTAAATTATTATCATGTATTCTTTTGTGCTTTTTACAGTTAACTTAGTAAAGGTTCTTTGCATGGACCACCATTTAGTGGGTACAGCCTCAACTGGAATCAGATTAAATGAATTACAATATCTCACTGCATGACCAGTCATATTGTGCGGAGAGATGGAACTAGCTACATAATGTTATGGAAGAGTCTCATTCAATGTGGTACCAGTTAGAGGCTCTCTTCGCTAATGGCGTAACTGTGCAAAAGATGAATACCGTATCCAATAGATACAAAGTTAGTATAAATCATGTCACATGTATTGATAACATTGATAAGCCCCAAGTGTCCGTGCAATGGTTCTCATGGATTCAATATAGATCTATTAACCCTAACCACCCCAGTGCCACAAATGGCCACTGTGCAGTCTGTCTGTGTAAGCTGGCTTGGCACTTTTCGATGAAATAATGGCCCCAGGCTACATACATAGTTGGCCGAGTATAAGTATGGTTGACCCCGCGGCGCACTGGTAGGGCGTTCGTCTCTCAACCAAGGTCCTGGGTTCAAGCCCCGGGGGGGCGTGGTCACTCCTTTTGTCGTTGAGATAAATTCCCTTGGAAAATGTGGGTAGGAGGTTAAGATTAATAATTGATTCACTTTGAATGCAAATATACAACTGAGCACTATTAACGAATTGTGTTACTGTTAGCTCAGACATTACTGCATGGGTGAATGCAATTAAAATACAGTTCAAATGGAGTCTTACCAATTGTATCATAACGACAAGACAACAGCAGAGTATACTCGTTTCAAGACAAATTTAAAATAATTTATCTACTATTATGCTTTGTATTTAGTATATCCACATGATTGGTGACTGTGATGACGTGTATAACATGTATTAAAAAATTATATCAAGATATTGAATAATCTATGGATTTAATCATTTTATATTTAGTGATATCAGTGGCCCAACCGACCACACTTTTCACCAATAACATTGAGATTTTGATATCAGAAGAAAATGTTAGTCCTTTGAGATGTTCCTTTAAATGTTATAAAAGCAATAATGTAGTGATTTACTGTTTTATGGTGACATTTTAATTGATTCCCTTGCTTTCTATTTAATCAAGCATTCTAATTACCATTATATATTGAAGTTTCAATTCTCACATACTACCAGCCAACAGACAACTAGGGAAGTGCAAAAAATTAATTGAAAAGTTTTATATAACTTCATCAAAAGATCTAGACTGCTAGAAGACACTGCTACTGCTTTATTTTGACAAATAAACTGTAACAGATAGAAGTTATGATATGACTATAGACTCTGTTCGTCTACCTCTCCTGTAATCTGGAAAAACCTAGTAAGTTAAAATTTTAGAGAAAAATTGAGTTAGACCCATATTTGGACATAGTTTTTTCCCCTTCAGTTTATCAAGTTAAAGTGTGTGAAACTCTTCCCTGTTGGCAGTTTTTCATCTGGAAGAACCTAGTCTGGAAAAAACATGGGAACAGTTTTGTTTTCTCAAATTTGCGTTCAACGGACTTTCTAGGTTTTTCCAGATTACAGGAGACCTGTGTGTAATGTTATCAGATCCTTTTCCAGTGATTGGTGACATCAGAGCCTATTGAAAGTGGTTGCAGCATGTACTGGTGTGTGTTAACAAATGCTTCCTATCAATCACTGGTATACACTCTGATGTCTCTGCACAATTGATTGGAGTAAACATATTTGATTTGATCATGGCCTTAAAGTTTTTAAATAAACGATACAAATGAAATTATTGTAGTTACATGATAAATTTGTACCATCAATCTGATGCCTCAAAACAACAGTGTGTATTTTTATTTTTGCAGTAGAACCTCATTAATACAAAGTCTGGTAAGACCCAAGTTTAAATGTTACTTCGTAATATAGTCTGATTATGCAATTCTCTGTTAGCACAAACCAAGATGCATCTTTGTGTTAACGAGGTTCCATGTTATAAATGCCATAGCACAAACCAGGATAGTGTAACATACTCTACAAACTATGAGAATAGGAAATGTTTGAATATAATAGAAATACATTTAGTTATGCACTTTCAAAGGAAATTGAACCACAACCAAAGACAGTTTCAAATGTCATCAGTGTAATACATAGCATTGAAGTACTTTTACAGTATCGCTATAGTCGGTTGCAAAGAAGTTCAGCACTTTTTTCTGTTATGACCGCTTTCTCAGCGTAAACACAGAAGTGCTGTTGCCATTGGTGGAGTAAAATAGCAACTCTGAGCTGACCAACGCGCACATCCGATTGGCCCGACTGTATCTAAGGCGTCACGAATGTTACCCCCCAACACACTCATTATTTATCTAACGTGCGTAGGGAAAGTGCTGAACTTCTCTGACGGCAACTAGTGTTGGTCATCCTACAGTACACTGCCCAACCTTTATGACAATCACCGTTTCCATATTCAGTACTGTTGCACTACACAAAGAAAAATGTTTGCTCTCCTTTTTCTGACCTACCAAACCACTGACCCTGATTTTATTGTTGAAAGGGTGATCCAATATTTTAGGGAGACTATCGAATAAAGCATATAAATACTGTTTATCATTGTGCTAGATTTGTGTTAAGACTTAATTGGTATGCATAACTCAGTGCAAAGAATAATAATAAAAATAATAGAGATAATCCATTGGATACTCTAAAAATTACCAGCTAATGCAGGCCTTCTCAATTAGATTTTGTGAAGCACCACTTTTGGGATGTTAGTGATCTAGAAGCGCCACTATCCCTGTGAGCCGAGCAAATAATGGGTGGGGTCCAGGGGGCGACGCCCCCTTGAAGCTCATGGGTTTACCCCCTTTTAAGAGGCTAAGGAGAGCTATAATATTTGCATGCAATATGGTACAAGAAATAAAGAGATGTTGATGGTAAAATGTACAAAAAATGGTAGCTAGGAAGTAGTGATAATCAATAGATGAGGTGACCGTTGTTCACATCCAATGTTTATCAACAAACGCAACGGGCGAAGGGACTGGACTGTCGATACACGCTTGAGGGAACAGCATATGACCACAAGTTCAACACTGTCCGCTATGCCGTATTGCCCTTTATAATGCTTTGGCGCGAGTTTTAAAAGCACGGGTCCTAAACAAAACAGGATGTGCGCGCAAACTGCCGGGCAAAGAACAATAGCAACTAGCAACTAGCCACGTTTTGCCCGGTGTGACGTCACCGGTCACCCCATCTATAGGCCTACTACTAATAATCATGACTTACACACTTTTTTTCTCTTTTTCCCATGCGTCCTGCACGTCACTCGGACTGATGCAATGTTTGAGAAGGCCTGCGCTAATGTTTACATATAGGTCATTTTTGAACAGTAATGCTTGTATTGAAGGTATTGAATTGATCTGAACAACGAATACTACGGGAATGAGAACCTTATGTTACGGGCATGCATGAGTGAAGCAGATTCCCTCTGAACCTAAGTTGTTTAATCTTGTTCACGTTACTAAATAAGTCCTTTGTATCAGTTCAATTGTTTTGCTATGGACATTTGTCCTTTGTATCAGTTCAATTGTTTGCTATGGACATATTTGGTGGCTGCCAACATGATTGATGTAGATGATATTCTTACTAAACATGTAGCATGAGAAGTTTTGCGTTTTTAATTATTTTGGTGGATAAAGTTCTCTTTACATTGATACTTCCAGTCTGGGAATTTGCACATTCTGCCAATGTTTTCCATTTCAGATGTCACTTTTGTCTATCTTTCTCTGATTTATTGTAATTCTACACTAGATGTTTTAATAACCTTTTATGGTATTTCAGCTGTTTGATTACTTTAAGTGATCTATCACTGAATCAATTTTTAGTTGGTTATCTATGGCATTTAGTAGTTATTTAATCATCTAGCAGCTTATAATATTGTATAGCTGGATATTGCATTGTACAGTCCTATGTGCCGTGCCCTAAATTATTTTTTGTATTATTTTTCTGTAAATAACATAAATATCTTGCAATGCTTATAGATTTTGTACCATGAATATGAATATACTATTGTGTAGTTGCTACGCAGAATTATATACCCCACGCTATCTGTTTGTGCTTGTATACCATCATGTATGGTATAAAATAAAATCTAACACAAACATGAATTGTCTGACTCTGCATTTTAATTTGTATCAAGGATTAAGACCAGTCTTTAAAAGCTATAACTGTCCATCACTGTGAACATACTACCTGTACAAATATGTGATGAGACGTTATCATAATAATGCACCTTCAATGAGACTGAAATCAAAACAAAGAATTGTCGATCACAGCGTCATGATCCGAGCGCTCGCGTTCATTGCATTCCAAAACAACGCTATTGCTGTGCATGGGATGCCCAGTACGACATGAATAAACATGACCTTTATATTGTCCAATCATGCGGCACGGGGTCTTGTTGACTAGGGTCGCGATTGGTCAATTACCAACTTGTTTACAACTTGCTCTACGTGAATGCTGCGGTTACGCAGCAGCTGTCAAGTACGCACCATGTGCCATGGGATGCTGAGGAATCTTAGACGCTGTGATCAACAATTCTTTGTTTTGATTATAGTATGATTATGAACATGTGGTCCAAGTCAAATTTTATCACAAAAACAACAGTATATTTATTTCATTCATGTGAGATATTGGTAAATATGAATTGTCAAAAATCTAATATTTCTGATCAGACTTTCAAAAGATAGGGGCTTTTTTGCCTTTTGATTCAAGTCTTCGGAACACATGCATGCAATGCAATACAGCATGTTTTTCATGTTTAGCCCTTTTTAAATTTACAGTTACATCATGGCATAAATCAGAGCTATTATGTCATGTGGTATTACCGATAAAATATTATTAAAAAAATGCACAGAATTTTTGTGTTTGCCTGTCCTCCCCCTATTTCTTAAGATTTTGAACCGAAGACCCTTCTTATTTCGAGGCTCGATTTAAATTAAACATGAGTTTAGTTAGCGACGGTTTAAGGCTAAAACAAAATTAAGTTTTGACAGAACAGCGATAATGTGGTGTGATCAAGCAAAATGAGTGAAGTCGATCAGATTCAATTTTGATATTTCTACTTGATAGCATAAAAAACCCCATTAAAATTAGTCAATGGTTCCAAAGATATAAGCAATTGAACAGTTGCAAAAACAACGGGAAACAAAAGACATTATCTCCAATTCCAATTCTTTTTTGCTTGATCACACCACATATGCTTATAATCAAGGCTCAAGATAAGCGGGCGCTGGGCGATTTTTACCCCTCGGTCCTCATGCCATAGCGCCCGGTAATGCTGAAAAATAAACAACCGAGCGCTGATATTTTGTCCAAACCAGCGCCCGTTGACGATCGGGAAGCTTGCCCAAAACATCGAATTTCGATTTGACAATCCGATTTAATTAAAAGTTAGCTCCCGGTAGACTGAAAGTAGCTCCTGGTTCTCAATAAATCCCATGATCCGGGCGCTACTTTGGAAAAAAAGTAGCTCCAGGTAAAAAACCCTGTTATCTTGAGCCTTGCTTATAATAAACTAAAACATTGACGGTGCATCTAAAATATATGAAGTGGATCAATTTTTTAGAAAGGCATCACTTTGGTGGGCTGTCTGTCATACTCATTTCCCCCCCCCCCCCCATTTTTTTCCTTCAATTTAGTTAAAATTAGAAAAAATTGACAATTTTAGCATAAATAGGTAATTTTGTCAGCGCTTCGAAAGCTTTGCGCACTTTTCTGACTAAATTAGGTTAAATTATACCAAATGTTGACAACTTTAGCATAAAACAGCTAAATTTTGCGCTCAAGTGCGCATTTTCATACCAAATTAGTTAGTAATAGACCAAATTTGACAATGTTATCATAAAATGGCACAAAAAATATCATGCCCCTAAAAAAAATATTTTTGCCCCCCCCTCCCAATTTTTTTTTTTAAGATGCTGGTGCCACCACTGGCTGCATAATGCGCTAGGTGAAACTCGTTCATTCAATAATTAATTCAATTACAATTTTAAAAAAAGGGTCACTTTGTGTGACCATATTCATAAAAATAAGCAATTGCTTTTGCTAACCTTTCACTAACCATTTACTTGAATCTTTATAAATAAAAACAAGCAATTACTTATTACATTATAAGCAAAATCTATACATTTTTAGCAAAAGTAATTGTTATAAGTAATTGCTAGACAGATTAGTAAATTCATGAAGGTTGGTTATTCATAAAAACTCATGAGAACGAGCATTTTACAAGTACCTCCATTTGAAGGTTGTCCTTTTGCCAACAGTCGTCACTTTTGCTGCCATGTTTCTACATGTGAGAGGACAACCAACGGTTAGTGTAAAACGACAGGTTTGACCGTACTAAAGTCAATCCTACCACCTACAGAACATTATTTAAGTTTGACAAGGAACTTATGGATTGGCTTGCAGAAACATTTAGAGCTGCTATTGTAAGCAAGTTATTCAGAACTTGCTAGCCGTGACTAGTAACAGGTGTTCTCATAAGCAAAAGCTTATGAATACGTTTTTTAGCAATTACTTATGCTAGACCTTTTACTTATCGTAATTGCTTTTACTAGTTAGTAATTACTTATTTTTATGAATACGGGCTATTATGACAAGACTACTCTTCTAATGATGACAATGAGACAAATGCTCTTCAGTATGTACAATTGATTTATTACTTCTTATTGTTATTATACAAAATACCTTCTTTACACAAACAAGGTCTAACTTTAAAGGCGGTGTTTTCCATTCAAGTTTGGATTAACATCAACTGGATTCAAAGATGCAACATTTGTTGTACTCATGTCATATTGGGTTTGATTAATGCAGGTGTCAATATGAATCTTGAACCTACCCTCCTCAAGGTTAGTCGAAGATTAGACGCCTAATCTTTCTGGATATATTTTTCAAGTGTTTAATTTTGAACTAATTTAAATTTTGGAAGGGTGAATCTATGGCGAATCTTCACCTATATTTCAATTTCACCCATATATTCCTATAGAACGACCATAGTGCACTGAGGTGAATCTTTAGCTCAGAAATTGTAGGGAAGACCTGTTTTTCTTGAAGAAAGGTGTGTGACTACAGGTAAAGGCTTGAGGGGGTTCAAGATTTAAATTGATGCCTGCATAAAATCAGAGATGGTAGATATAAATTTGTTAGCAGGATGTCATTCTCTTCCTCCAGTCCGTGCCCTCAAAATCTACTATAGTTCATTCAGTTCCAAATTGGCGAACCTACATTGTACTCAGAAGAGCATTACGAATTGTAAGCAAGACACACTTGCATATGCCAAATTAGCGTGCATACGCCTGTGATTACTTCTGTGCACAGAGAGATACAAACCGCAAATTTCTCGCCAATTTGGAACTGATAAACTATAGTGCATCCTAAAATAGCAGAGGGAATGTCTAGTTTGTCAAAGGTGTTCAGACCATAACATCAAAAGGGTAAAGCTTGCAAGGAGTGTTCTTGATGATGTAATCCATGTAACCAATTCAGCACACTAAAATCAGGCATGGAAATTATTGCCACAATGCATATCTTATATAGTGCTCAATTCATGCAATTTACAATACGATGCGCCTCCAGCAGTTGTTTTTGCCAGCTCAATGTTTGACCTCTAGGGTGTGGCGGTGCATTGTATTGCGAATAACAAGGATTTGATTCATTATTGTGCATGCTATAGTCCTTTGCAGTTTAATGAGACAATGTGGTAATAAATCAGGGTATGTATGCATGGCATTTCCAACATACACTCATTAAAAGTCAGAAGGTCTACCATTTTACTTATAAATACCCTATGATGAAATCACTGTCTCAAGGAAGTGAAATGGGCCATAGTTAATTTGGCATGTGGTTATACTTAAGTTTTGTGTTTCCCTACTTTCTGATATTGATAAGACTAAAAACAAGGTATTGATAATATCAATTTACAGTCCAGTCTTATCCACCGAAGAAGCTATAGTAATCACGTTAACTGAATGAAGGGTTGCGATGATCTCTCAAGCTCTATTGCTACATCGATTGTGTATAGAATAAATAGGATGTCCAGGCTTATAATATGAGTCCATTATAATTCCATCTTTTGATCTGTAAGAAAACAAACAATACAATATGTTGACATGTCATCATTATCAAAATGAATATATCAATTTCAGTAGTACAGAGTGTCCCAAAAGTTTCAATACCTTTTTAAAGTTTGATATATATCTGGTGAAATAATTTGCAATACAAAACTAAAAACATTTATGTATTTGGTTAGAGAAGACTTGTAGAATTATTTTGATACCAAACTTACAATAACAGCTATCTGTGTTGCCACAGTACAGAAGTTTTCCGAACTGTAAAACTGCACTTTCATATACACATAGTGTAATGAGCATAATGAATGAAGAGAGGGAGAGGGAGAGAGGTAGTGAAGAGAAATAAGGTTTTCATGGTGATTCTTTTTAATTTCAGATTGAAATATTCCATATTATGTTCATTAATGTTGACCACAAAATAATAAGTGAAAGCCTTTTTGCAAAAACCTGCAGCACGTGATTACAGGTACACACACCTTGCGTACTGCTAATTAGATTAGACAAAAAGCTTTAAAAGGGTATCAATACTTTTGAGCACATTTGTGGAGGTATTTCTGCACCTATTGTATTTTGGTTATCTAACCACCTAGACATTATTATTTTCAAATGCACCACTCTTTTTTGCATAAATTGATCAGAATTAGTGCAGAACAAATTTAATCAACTTTTCGTCTTCCACGGTAGTACAGGATAGCGGCTACTTGGACACAAAAACAAAACGCTAACTATCGCGAGAACAGTTATTGAAGACTGTACATCCTGGGAGTGAGATGGTTAACAATTATCACATGAAACGTAAGTGGGAGGACAAACCTTCTAAACATGAGTTTAATATTTGTATTTGTTCAAACCCTTTTACATGATTCATTTGAAGCTGCATCAATTCTCTGTTTCACCTCAAGACATGTAATCTAGTCATAAGCACGTCATTTCAGCACTAAAACCAACAATCTTCTTAAATCATGTAAAAAGTAAATGTCATCTGACTTGAGTTACACGCACGATATTATTTTATTTATTTATTTATAACAATTAGGCTGAAGAGCCAGGACAAACCCAATAGTGACTTAAGCACTAAATTAAAGGGATGCCCGATGTGTGTGTGTACAGATACAGACCCATCCTTTGAATATGCACTGATGTCAACTCAAATTGGGGTGATACGAAATATAATCATATTGTTACAAATTTTTCAAAGAACCAAATGATTCACAAACTACCACTGATGGTTTCAACTTTCAACTTAAATCAATATGTTATTTTTTTAAACTCTCATGAACATCATAACATTAGATGATTTAATAAATCACAATTTATGACTTGATTGAGATCATCCTAGATTCAAAATGTCCCCATATATACTATATTTTGAGGAGTAAAACCAACTAGGTCATATACCTCAAAGATCAACCCAACTTACCACTTTGTTCTAACAGTTTGCCTTTCCATGTTGCTTCAAGATTGATAACAAACCTCTCAAACACTTCTACACTCGTATTCATGCTGGTTTTCTTGTAATCTGACAATAAAACAAAGCAAATTCAATCAAATGTCAGCATTTTGTTTGCCACTGATGAAGAGGCAACCATTCTATCAACACTGAGAGAGAATTATACCACCTCAAGTAAGGATGCTGACTCTAAAATGCATTCACTATAAAAGCAGCTGCAGTTCCACAATATTTTTGGATTCATGGGGCTTTGATAATATTAAAATATGCCACTTAAATGAAACAGGAAGACAATTGAAATCCCAAACAAAACATGATGAAATTCAAAAATCAGGAATCCTTTTTTTCTTCTCAGGCAAACATGTGACAATTTCAAGAGGGGTTGGGGATACTCAGCAAGCAGTTAGGCAGGAAATGAACCTGAGCCACATCAATTGATGAAGAGAGAGAGAGAGCTATCACTGCATCACACACTACACAAATGTGATTATACGTAGATAAGTTATCAAAATCCACTTAACATCTTGCAATCAACAGTTATCACTGATTATCATTGATGAAGGTTAGATTTGACAATCATAACTAATTTGTAAAGGGCATGATCTCTGTGATGAATAACACTTAGCTTTTGGGTTTTTTACCCGCCTCCTTACAGCATTAATCAATAGGAGGGAGAACCTTCATTTCTCAATCTTAAACTTCTGAAAACTTATAATTACTAATTATTTAACAATTAACTTACCTTTAACCCGCTTTTTGTTTGGTGACTGATTTTCATCATTGGTGGCGCTGTGTGTCTTGTCATATTCATCAATTTCACTACATAATTGGCTGGGGGAGAGAGAAAAACATAATATAATAACAGAGTAAGTGTTAATAATAGACCAGCAGACAACTAGGTCGAAAGCGTTACACCAACATGTTAAAACTGACATTCACAAGGATAATGAACTGTATTAGGAGGAGTATTAGTAAACATACTGTTGGATCTCTACAATAGAGAGCTCTGAAGGTCCATCAAAAATTGATAGTTACTCATGGTACTTGTATACAGGCCTCGAATTAAGAAATGGGGAGGGCACTGCAATGTAAGGCAATTTGAAAGGGGCACCAACTTTCTCCAAGGCAATTATGCACTTTTGAATGAAGTGAATACAGCCAGAAATTGAGGGCAACTAGGTGGGTCGGGCATCGATGCCTTGGATTAATGTGAGCCCTGCTTGTATAATATTGTAAATAAAAGCAATATTATTTATTATTTTATTTGTTTTGTTTTAGTGGGTGGGTAAGTTCAAGATTTCTTTGTAATAGGTCATTTTGATATAGTTATATGAGCAACAAATAGTGTCTTATTGATATGTTATTTACTTACCTAATATTGGGTACAATTAATGGATCAAAGTCGTCAGCATGATTAGGATCGATTGGTACACATACTCTGCCAGTCTTAGGATGAATACAAAATGGACTCTTCAATAAATGGTTCACACCTGTACTGACATTGACATCTAGGCGAGGGTATACATACTGGAACATGATCTCAGTTATCAAGTTTTTACATTTGACAGCATGGCCCTTGAAAAAAGAATTTACAAAAAGGAAATGAACAAAACATACAAAATATGATTGTAGTCATTGAATTTTCAAAATAGCACCCCTGGCTCCTTCCTGTATTTGTATTTTTGAAAATGCAAACATTTTATTAGAACAAATACAGTACACATATTTTTGTGTGAATTGCTATACTTATGAATATAAAAGGCAATATGTCTGCTAATTATTGTTATTGAACCCCTTACCTGTTTGGTTTCACAAAGAGAGGGTTATGGACATGTTTTATAGACAGGTAAAAATAAAACTTGTTTTTTGAAGATAAGATCAGGGCAGTCCCTTATACTTGATTGTTGTGAATGTCTATAAGCTTGCTCTAGATAGTCAGTCATCAGGGCTTTTATGTAACAATTCAAATGTTCAGTCTTTCACTTACTCTGTTTATTTCTGAGGTGACCCAATTCTTAACACGTTCCCATCTCTGCTCTGGGCTTTTCTTGTCTTGTTTGGAAAGCTCTTCTTCAAGGATTTCACGCAGTTGTACAATAAGCTGTTAAGGAACACACCTGTTACAGTCAAAACTGGTAAATTAAATATAATCTTTGTTGTTGCCTATGTTTGGATACTATCCAATATATGATCTATTTTCAGCTGTAGATCTTCCTGTGTTCGCAAACACAGTGCTATGTAACTTCTAGCCATTGCTGAGTCTTGATGATTGTGCTATACTGCACTGTACTACAGGATTAAAACAATCCAAACACAAAGACAAAAAACAACAACTTATGCTCTATCCATTTTGTATCTAGCATATAGCATCGCTTTTGAATCTCTTTCCATAATCTCCCTATTTCAACAATAAGATCTAATTAATCTGACTCTGGTTGTATACATTAAACATTGTACCTTGAGTATAAAAATGATGACAGCGCTTATCACTGTTTGAGGGTCAATTCTTAAAATTTGATCCAAACAAAATTCTTCAAATGAACATTGACATGTTTGTGTTTAGACTTGATTAGTTCTACTCAATCTGTTGATCACAGTGATCAAACTATTCAAAGGATATTGTCATCTGGTACTAGTGCTAGCAGCTTGTCCCTGGTTTCTTTCTCTCCCATAATGCCTTGGTTTACTAAGGCAAATTCTTTGAAGTATCTCTCTACTATTCTTTGTGCTCTCCTGGTGTACATAGAATTAAATGAGAAAATAAATTAGACAAGAAATATATGGAATAAACATTTCACTAATTAACTTGATATGAGATACATGGACTTAAAGGTTTTCAGTTATGGTATGGCTAAGTATTTCGCCAAAAGCTGGTCAAATGGGACCTTACACTATATAACAGATATTCAATAAATGCTACAAAAACTCAATAAAACAAGATTGACAACTCTCTTTGTCTGTGCCTGTTGAACTCCTTATTTAACAAGGGTTTTAGTGAGTCAAAATGGTATCAGTTAGTCAAATACTTAGGCAATAAATACTACACTATAACAGGCTTGAAGGCAGGATTTGCTTAGGTTCAAATTTACAGAGAGTGGATGTGGTTTGGTCAATTTCACAATGCCATACAATAGTTTGACTTGCAGGACGCACGGTGTACATCGCTGTAATCATGCGCTCTGCATGTTCCTCACATTCCATGCATGTGGATTTTTGCAAAAGGGTTTCACTTATTACATTCATAATTAGGATTTTTCAAATCTAAAATTGAAAAGAATCACAGTGGAAAGCCTTATTTCACTTCTCACCCCATTCACTTCATTAAGCTCATAAATACTACACATACAAAATATGAAAGTACTGCTTACACTTCTGAAAACTTTCTTTGTACTGTGGCAACACAGATAGCTGTTATCATAAGTTTGGTATCAAAATAATTCTACAAGTCTTCTCTTTCCTAATATGTTTTTAGTTTTATACAGTGAATTATTTTACAAAGTTATGAAGCTTTAAAATGGTATCGAAACTGTTGGTACACCATGTATTAAGTATACTTAAAATTAAATTATTAGAATGAAAGTTCATCTGTGTTGGTGATAAATAATATGAAGTTAAACTTTCGATCTCAACACAAGAAATATTTACCTGGAATTTTCAGGTGTTACTACACCTTTCATCAGCAGACTAATGACTCGACTTGACCTTTTGGAGGTGTGACGTCAGAATCGGGTCATAGACTCTTGGTAATTTGTACCTGCCCCCATATTGAGTCACCAGGTGACAGTGTTGACTTAGACAAAGTCAAGATCTTGGATAGGGATCCTCGTTGGTTCGAGAGAGGTGTCAAGGAGGCTATTTACATCAGAGCCAACCAACCATCACTCAACAAAGACAGGGGCAGGTACAAATTACCAAGAGTCTATGACCCGATTCTGACGTCACACCTCCAAAAGGTCAAGTCGAGTCATTAGTCTGCCGATGAAAGGTGTAGTAACTCCTGAAAATTCCAGGTAAATATTTCTTGTGTTGAGATCGAAAGTTTAACTTCATATTAAAATTAAATTCTTAACCCTGGAACATCTACATCTACATACATACATTAACCGGTTTTAAGTAATCCTAGACCTAGGGTATACTTAATTTAAAACACTGGTTTGAATGTATTTTAATCCTGAACTCATACAGGATTACAAACCATCTCGAAATTTACGATCAGCTTCCAAACAACAACTTATCATTGCCTCTGTGTCAACTTTAACTTATGGTCATCGTTCATTTCGTCATGCTTCAGCTGAACTTTGGACTCAACTTCGCTTCACATCAAGAACTGCAAAACTCTTAGCCATTTCAAATCGTCTCTAAAGACACACTTATTCACAATTGCTTTTGATGATTGATTTTCCCTGTTTACAATGTTTTTGCATGTTCATCCACATATTGTATTTTTCTTATATTGCAATGTGTTGTTATGTTATCTGTTAAGCGCTTAGAGACTTCGGTGGGAGGCGCTTTCATTATTATTATTATTTAAGAATTTTCAGTTCTTAACCCTGATTTGAAAGTTTTGATTTTTAAGTATACTTGAAATTGAAATTAAATTCTTAACTCTGGGTGACTTAACCTGGTATAACTTACTCTATGGATGGATGAAGTTGTTGGGGTAGGTTGACTTTCTTGGTTTGGTTTTCTCCACCCTGTTAAAGAAAGAAAAAAGTTTTGAAGATACAAGATTTGCAACATCACTATATCTATTCCATCATATCAATCAATCAAATATTATAAAAACCACAATTGTTGTGTTGTGCTCTTAATACCACTGGTAAATAAATTGATCCAGTAACCATCATATTGAAAGTGTCTAATGGTTTCTCGTAAAAATCTGCAACAAAAGGAGATACAGGAAGATTCCTAAACCCTAATGCATGGGGAAAACGTGGTGGAAATCTGGACCAAATATGATCCCAAAATGAAAATGGTAAATATTGAAGTGATGTTGCAGCACAGGAGCTACAAAGCATTCTAGTGATATCACAGCATAAACACACCAATGTTTAACATACTCTATTTTCCTAAGGATGAGCCTGTTAGAAGGTACTCTCTCTACATACCAACATACACATGGCAGAGGGAGAACTGGACATCCATGTACATCATATTTGACCTATGTGTGTAACAGATAAGCCACTCTTGTCCAAGATCGTCAGGCATGAACAAATCTTGTGGTTGCCTGCTGCTCTGCAGCCAAATGATGATAATGATGAACAAAATAATACTGGGATTTGTCTTTGAAGGCATATTAACATAATTATACACACTCAACCACCAATATATAATAAGGCCAACAAAAATAAATTGTTTGTTTGTCAGTAGAGGGTCGTCACAAAAGGTGGGTTCGGTAGGTTGGATTTAAAAAACAAAATTTTGCTAGTGGTTGTTCTGGCCCGGTCTTAGCCAGCACGCCAAATTCTGAAACATGTCAGATCTTTTGGATGACCCATACTTGACCCAAAATAACCCACATAATACTACATGGTATGGGTCACATAAGGGGTCACGTGGGGGTTGATTAAGGTCATATACATGACTTTGAAGAAGAAAAATCTTCTTTTTTTTCCTCTTTTCTCTATTTTGGAAAAAAAGAAAGTCTAAGTCGGGACTGTAGTACTCGGTCGGTTGGACATGGACAAATAAACATTTTTTGGAAGGGGCCTAATGATCACTGGGATTCTTTTTGATGTTTCAATCATACTTATGGTGAATTGAATTATAGATACATACCTTAACCAAACTGAGATATTCTGCCACAGCAGTACGTGCAGCTTGTGAGAGCTTCCTAGCTGACTCATCAGCAATCCAACAATGCACACCACGTCTACCAGAGTACACCCATAGCAGATGTTCAAAACCAAAGTCATCTGTAACAGAGCGCAACAAGTGAAATTAGTTACATGTCGGCAGTTTTCAATTTTAATATTTGTCCATCGTTTAAAGCAGGTGAAAAATGCTGCAGTATGGTCTGACCCCATTAAAATTGAACTTCTAGTTTTTAAGTTACAAACAATTTTACAACTGAGAAAACAAAGTAAAACATGAGAATATGGCACCTGATCGCGTCACATTTGTGTCTCCTAATTGTTCTAAAGGGACAATAACATAGTTATAGTAAAAGTGGTTGCTTTCCTGTATTAGTTACACAGCATTGAAGCATTTCATTGTTTTCTAGAGATACTAAGGAACTCAACAGTATCTTCGAACTTTAAAATTCAGAATCTCTGGAAATGCTGGTTTCTATTTCCACAAAGTGCAAAGAGCAAGCCATTGATGAACTACTATACTTGTGTGGCAAATATTGTTACGTAACTTCCACTATTATTGCACATCACTTGCTAAGTAATAGGTGTTTTTTAATAATTAAAATAAATATAATAGTATGGTAGTCTATTTTAAGTTCTATAAGGTGAATGAAACTAAATTGAAAGCAACAGGAATTGTCATTCTAGTTCTATATTTTCCTTTTTTCAAGGAACATCTATATCTGAAACTCAGGTGGTATACCACTACTAAAATAATGTTGACTACTTCCCAGGTCAATACCACATACATACCCCTTAGAGCTCTATCCATGACTTTGATAGCCACAGTCATCAGAGGCCAGCACTGCCTGCATATGGCTGCTCCACTGAATCAAACAGGATAGATTGGATTGTTACAATTTAGATAAAATCAATGAAAACCAGACATTCAATTTGAAAGGGTTATATTAGATTTAGAAACAACTATCAAATGGGATTGCACACTGTACAAAAGAGACATAATAACCATGTACTAGCCAACCAGTGTGCAATATATCCGGTATCACATAGCGAAAATGCTACACAATTAATTTTGAAGAATTGCTAATCAATTTCCCAATAGTATCGCATACAGATGTGATGAAATGCTACGCAATATTTGGAATTGCAACACAAATAAAATAGTATACAAATACTACATGGTAGAGGGGAAATAAAGCAAATTATATCCTTCATCAATATATTCCTGTTCATTAATTGGTTAAAAGTGTGTCACATGATCAAAAATAGTCTCACCATTGGGCAAGACCAAAAATGCTATTGACGAGGGAGAGAGGTACTATTTGGAGAATGAAATAGTCTACTATTACCCTATGACCTCGATTTACGTGTCAAAGTTCTCTTTATGTTAATATTATGACAGTTGACTTTAGGATTGACAAGCCTTAAAACGTAAACAGACAACAACAGTTTCAACAATGGAGGCTGCTGGTGAAACTCCACGGTTTCGGCGTGTAAATGAGGATCAATTGACTCAATTTATTGACAGCGCAGACAGCGAGACCACTAAAAACAAATAAAGTAGGCCTATGGGGTGTCAGTTTTTCGCGAATTTTGCAAGGAAACCAACACCGATTATACACTTTATTGGTAAACGCCGTACTCGACATATTGCTTTCCAAGTTTTATGCCGGTGCCCGTAACCGAATGAAATTTGAATTGAACAGTTCGTGAGTTGGAATTTTTTGAAACTTTTGAACAGTTAGCTTTTGACTTTGAAACATATTGCAGCTACTCTATTAGTGCCAGGTGGTGAGTAAAATTCTTTTTTATATTTCTCGTTGCCTATGCTAACATTTACAAAGCTTAGTCTTAGCCTAGTAAGGCCTAGGCTTAGCTCAGTCTTGAGAGTCTACTTTTAACAAATTAATGAACAAGAAATATATTGATGAAGGATATAAAACAAATATTTTCTGCTCTTTATTCGGGATCTGGTGGAATCTATTGGGCCCCTCGGTGAACTGGAGACCGTGGGGTACTATTTTCCCGAGACCGCCCTCAAGAGCAGTAAATATTTGTATACTATTTTTCCGAGGTACTGGCTATGGGCCTATCACCCGAACCCGAAGGGTGAGGGGTGATAGGCCCATAGCCAGTACCGAGGGGAAATAGTGTGCCCTTTGCCCCGATCATACCATGTCGTATTTGTTTTATTACACCTCACTGTGACTCTGGGGATGAGGTTGTAGGGAAATAGTCAAAACTATTTCCCTAGGGAAATAGTACTTGTGATAACATTTTTTGGCCAATGAATTGGCATGATTAGTTCATGAATATTTATGAGGTGTAATAATATATATTGCACACTGTCACCAACAACAAGAATGTAACAAAGCTAGAGGTAAGACACAAATAACAACAATGATGTTCGATCAATCTTTAATAATTTAATAATGTGCTGTTAGAAAAGACTTCCCCCTATCTGAATTGACATCTACAAAAGGTTTGGTATAGTTCAAAATTCCCTGGCGTAGTGCATGTTAGAATACAACCGTATCCAGGTCAACTGGCTCATATTAACTTTATTACGAACCACTGATCACATTGATCATAACACAAAGCCTATGGCAGTATCATAATTCGGAACAAATGTATGGGCCCAGGCTTCAACCAACCATGAGGTACTAACATGCAATACGTCAACAAAGTGAGAAATAAGCGAGTTATTATCTCTCTGCATGCATAAGTAATCCTAGGGTAAGCATGCTATTTTGGCATATGCACACATCACACATACGATTCACAGTGCGCCATATTGCATCACACGAGCTTTTATGTGTTCACTGTGTTCTGTATTCATTCGCTACTGTAAGCAGGTTTGCAAATTTGGACCTGACTGAAGTCCCATCCAATGTACAGGTATAGGATCCAAATGTGAAAATGCATTGGAGTTGAAAAAGAACATAGGTTGTCAATTTCAGAGGGTCAGATGATAAATTGAATTGTTTGATACTCTCATCAATATATTCTTAACTCGTTCACCAGGATTCTCAACAATTCTACACTAATGACTCTGATATAATGTGATACCAACAAAGTGGCAGTGAATCTTGAACAGTTGACACCCATGGATGAATATGCCAGGTATCAATTTTGTTTAAAAAAAGTATTATCCACTTCATGGCTTCAATTAATTTCAATTAAAGGATTCATTTCGAATCACAAAAGGTCATGTTTCAGAACTACTGTGTTGATAAAGCATACTTACTCACAACAACTCCTGACATCATCATAGTCTGTCATATCTATATCAAACACAAGTTCCTTCTCCTGGGCTTGAAAAGCAGTAGCCTTTACTGTCTTATGATCTTTAGGCTGTCACAAAGAGGTACAAGAATAATTATATAACAAGTTATCTTTAAAAAGAGCAAACTAGAAGATTGATGCACTTGTATACAAAGGTCATAGGTCATCTGAAGATCAATATGGCTGAAAAATACACCACGACTAGGTTGTGCTCTCTAAACACTTTGTTTAGTTATTTTTGGGTTCAAGGGGCCACATGAACCAGAATCTATATGAACTTTTCTCATTTGTTCCTTCCCTTCTATTCATTTGATTCCCCATCATGCCCATGAATGATGTAAGTAACCAGGCAGGAAAGTATCCTTACCCTATGCGTAAAGACAGCTCCAATATCTATCTTGTAAGGGCATCTCTTTTGAATCTCTTTTTCCATCTCCTGTTGGTCACCAAATGACTGGTATCGGATGTATATATCATCTTTCAGCGTAAACGAGAACTCTCGGTTTGTGAAGTATGATTTGGGCACTGGAATATTAAAAAATATATATTGTTGAGTAATCTATTATATAATAATTGTAAAAATAATATAGACTCGGACAAATTAGTGTGCTAAAGTAACAAAGACTGTCATTGGTGGTTGTACCTTTAAGCTCAAGCTAGCTAGAAGTGGGATGTGTCCCAGTACAGTCTTTTTTGTTTTGATGCAATTTATCTGTCATGAGGATAAGTGTCTACAATCACATCTGATAAATCCCTTCATTCTGCCTGTCCTGGGAGTAATCTGCCAGTGGCCGTCCAAATGATGGGTGGACAGGTCTCTGGCTCAGACCTTGCCTCGACGGCGTATAGCACACATTTTCACAAATATTGCAAGGCAATAATTATTTATCAGTTAATTTGCATTGTATAGGATACAGTAGCTGTTTGGAGGTTTTGAGTGCCTTCATAAGATGATCAACGGCTAGATAGACATCAACCACGAGGATTATACCACACTGAAGATATCTACAAACAGGCATGGCCTTGCGCATCAATTCCAACAAAAGCAGCCAAGAACTGACACATATACAGGTACCTAACTAATTTGCCCAACTGAGTCAGCCAAAATTTGGGATAGGAAAGTGTGCACACTGTGACTGTCAGCCATTTTGTTTTTCAGTGTTTACAGACATTTACAAGTGAATTTGACATGGTCACAATAAGTTACTTTTTGTGAGATAAACCGTCAAAAAAATCACAAATTTCTTCAACATTGATCGATAGCGTGTCGCAAAAGGACCCAAGGGACATTTTGGTAGTTCGGAGTTATTGAAGGAAATTTCTTTTTGTAGAAGCCTTCCAAAGTGTTTATTCATGTTGATATCTTGTTAGGTACTTTATATAAGTCAATATCTCATCTTTTTATCCATATGTTATTATATGTTATATGTTGTGTGCTCCCTTATAGAGCACAATTTTAATTTCATTATTATGTTTTGAGGTGTCCAAGTGTGGTATATTGGATCCAAAACATAATCATAAATTTGGATGATTTACACCCAATTTATACCAAAATCATTCAAAATTTTCAGCATGAAATTTTGAACAAACTATTCAAATAAAATGACAATTGAACATTCTGATTTTGAAATATAATCTGATAATGGAGGCCGCATCTTCCGTAAAATCACTATTATTTTCTGTTTTTTTACTCTGGACGCGGCATGCTTTGACTTGTTAGGCCTACACTCATGAATTTGAAACTTTTTGACTCAAATCCAACTATAACACAACAAGTGAAATAACGCCATGTTCTTGTATAAAAAAAGAGCAACCGCCGCCACTCCCTTCCCCCCGTGTTTTCTAAACTCGACAATCATTGGCCTATGCGATAAATACACTGCCCAGATCTCAAAACGCATAGATATGGGTGAAACCTGACTTTAATTTATTGCATTGTGCAATACATACATGTTACATGTACACTGGATCGGAGTGCGCAGGAGATCGGGAACCTGTGTAGGCTGTGAGGTCCTTAGGGAGCACATCACCAAGACGCTCTCCATAGACTTTACATGTTAGGAAAGGCTCTAGTTTCTATATTTGTTCGTTTGGTTCAAAGACATTTTGATATGTTTTACTCACAAGGACAATCTACAACATATATCTGAATATGAAGGTGCTATTACCGCACACTTTTTTTTAAATATATAAGCTGCCGCATAACAACGTAGTGATATGCCTACCTAAATTTGGCCTCCGGTCTGGATATACACTGCATACATGTGTAAATCTCAAATCACTCAGTTTAAATGTCAGAACATCAACTACACATTTCAAACACAACAAGTGAAACATTTAGGGCTGTCATCGACAATGCGTAATAAATTCACTATTTTTCATGTTTGAAACCCGAAATAATTGTTCCAATGGAGTAAATATCTGCTGGGGAAAGGTTTAAGTTTGATTTCCTGTTTGAATTAAGCAAATTCTGATACTTGTTGAAGAGATGAAGAACATTTTGTGATTTTGGGTTTGAGACTGAGAGGCTTGATATCTCCCAGCACTATATCTGGGTGGATCCACTAGCCTAAATGAGTACTTGTGGCCAATGAAATACAAGGGGTGTGTCAGAAACATCCACTCAGCATCAAGCAAAAGTTTTGTCTATTGTAAAAAAGGTTCTGTAGTGATGGGCGGCGCAACGATAATCGATACCATGTGATTTTTGTAATAGGAGGGTTTGGTGTGAGGCGGGGTATAGGGAGGCTGTTTGTGATTGGGAAGGGGTTAGTGATGGGGGGGGGGTATTTTTGTTTGGTTGGGGTTAGTGATGGGAGGGTGTTTGTGGTTGGGGAGGGGGTTAGTGGTGGGGAGGGGGTTAGTGGTGGGGAGGGGGTTAGTGGTGGGGGAGGGATTGTGGCAGGCTCCAAAATAAGCATTCGGTCACCAGGGGCTAATTTGTAAAAAAAACAGCCCCTCATGCACATGATTTTACTCACAATGGGGGGCTATTTTGGTTGAGCGGGGGGCTATTTATTACGCATTTTGTTGGGAGAATTTGGCCACTATAATCGGTGGGCAAATTTGTCCACCTGCAAGAACTGACCTCATTTTTGTTCTCTGTTGTTCTACATGTAGCCGGTTCAATCCATTTCTATAGCATAGTTGTTATTGACAGGTGGGAAATACCCGATGTGCGATGTACGTGTGTGATCAAAGGAGCCTGATGCACACCGCACACCGGGACCGCCATTATTAAACCCACGTGTTTTGTCTATGGGGAATTTCTTTATTTTCTCCGATCAAAATATTCATCGCGATCGGACGGGAATCAGCGACCAAATCTACCCAACATAATCAGTTCTTATTGACATTCACATAAAGTTCATGTTAATTAAATTAATTAAACAGATACAAATAAATGTTTTCGCAATCAAAATGGCGACTCGCTATCAAAACGGAAGTTTTTACATTGGTTTTCTATTGCGAATTAGCGATCTATCGGGCGCTATTTTCGTCAAAAAGTCAGCGCCCGTACTTTTTCATGGGTCGATTTACGGGCGCTGTAAGCGGCACTACGGGCGCAAATAGCGCCCAGCGCCCGCTTATTTTGGAGGTTGGATTGTGGTGGAGGGCAGGGGTTGTGGTGGCGAATGGGAATGGGATGGCCCTGGGGAGAGGGTTTGTGGTGGGGAAGGGGGGATGGTGGCATGGATGCATAGGGTGGGAAGGGTTGGCCTAGGGGTGGGGTGGGTAGGGTGTTTGTGGTGGGGGAGGTGTTTTGTGGTGGGGGAGGTGTTTTGTGGTGGGGGAGGGGTTTGTGGTGCGGTTGGGAAGGGGGTTTAGGGCGGGGAATTGTGATGGGGAGGTGGTTGTGGTGGCGTGGATGCATGGGGTGGGGAGGGTAGGCCATGGGGTGGGGTGGGTAGGGTGTTTATGGTGGGAGAGGGGTTTGTGGTGGAGGAGGGGTTTTGTGAATGGGATGGGAGGGGTTTGTGGTGGGGATGGGAAAGGGAGGTTTTTTTTGGTGGGGATGGGAGGGGAGGGGGTTTGTGGTGGGGATGGGAAGGGGGTTTATGGTGGTGATGGAAAGGGGAGGGGTTTGTGGTGGGGATGGGAAGGGGAGGGAGTTTGTGGTGGGGATTGTGATGGTAAAGGGGTTGTGGTGGCACGGGGGTGGGTATTTGTGGTGGGGAGGGGAGGTCGTAGGGGTGGTTAAGATGTGGAGGGGCATTGTGGGAAGGTGGAGTAGGTTTGTGGTTGGGCTTGAGGTTGAGTGGGTTTGTGCATGGGGGTGGGAGGGATTGTGGTGGGGGAGGGGATTGGTGTGTGTACACCAATAAGTACACAATAAGTGTTGAGGATTCCCTGTTTGTAATGTAATAGTGCACTTTCAATGAAAGCTTGAAAATGAAATTTCAAAATAGTTTTTGTCAAAAATGACTGATATTGCATCTTTTTTCTCATAAAACGTAACCATGAATTGTTTTGAAGCGACGCAAAATATTTTGGTATCAAGTTCAGCTATCGATATATGAAGTATAGAAGATGCCATTTTGTGTGTGGAAGCGCTACTTTTGGATAAACTGTAAATTCTGGCAAAATGTCCACTTGACACAAAATGACCGAAATTTCATCATTTTTCTGGCAAAACGCAACCAAGAATTTTTTTGAAGCGACACAAAATATTAGGTATTGAGTTAAACAATTGATATGTCTATGAAGGGTAGAAATATGCCATTTTTTGTGTGGAAGTGCTACTTTTGGATTAACTGTAAATACTGGCAAATATGCCCACTTAGCGGGCATATTTGCCAGTGCACTGGCAAATTTGCCATGGCTGGACAATTCGGACACCTGCAACCGGGAGTGCAAGGTCAACTCAAGGAATGAAATAAACATCTACTGCAAAAATAAGCAAGCAAACCACACAACATCGCGCACCAAAACCATGTCCGGTTGACTCCCATTAGGGCGTGCTGGACACTGGACAGTATCCATCCAGATCCATACAAGTACAAGATCCAAGACTAAGACTAAAGGAAGAGTGAGGGTGAGTGAGTGACTGAGTGTGCATAATTCGGAACCCTGGGCCTGGCCATGTCATTCAAATTCATACTCTTTTTTTAATAACATTACATGAATAGCTTCACTTACAGCCACCATAATTCAACCAACGGTAGTACAATCCGTACGGAAATAATCGTTTGTAATAAACAGGTAAAAGATCCGGTAACTCATCTTGAGTGTAATCCGACTTTTCGTCGACTTTGTTTTGGTTCTGTTGCGATTCGGTAGCCATTTCTGAAATATGGCGCGAAACTTTCCAAATGTGAACATTAGAGGGAGACAACTAATTCCACAGCCAAGGCCAGGGGACCAGCAGGTAGGGCTTGCGACAGAATTGATGGGATCAGTACTTGGTTTAGGGAACACGCTTTTTTACGATCAAGTCACAAGTTGTGTGCAGCACTTATAAAACTCGCCCATTGCTTGTGTGTTGGATTTCGATCGCGACAGGAGCATGCGCAGATGCGATTTTTGTGTAAGTGGTCTGTGATTTTGTCAATATTAGATTTTTACTGTGATTTGTCAATCTGCATTAAATGCAAAAAGAAACAACGCCCCCGGGTGGACTCGAACCACCAACCTTTCGGTTAACAGCCGAACGCGCTAACCAATTGCGCCACGGAGGCGGTTATTTACTAGGCTGTTTTGGTTTGTCATGTTCACCCATACACTTCCCCATACACTCCCTTGCAAAGCCGGGCATCGTTTTTTCTCAAATGTTGCCTGAATATTGTTGTTGCTGTGTACTTAAATACATGTGCTGTCTGTTGAACTTGGAACCAACGTTTAATTTGAACTGTCTATTTTCAATAAAAAAATATTCCAATTCGGGAAAAAATTCACAAAAGCTCACAGACAACAAATAAGCACATCATTTTACTCGACCTAGAATTTCAAACCTACAAATTTGCCGTTCCGAAAATATCGATGATGTGAGTGACGTCATTTAATGAGCGGCGCCCTTCACGAATTACCTCATTAGCATAATTTATGTCCGTGAAATGTATAATGCAGTTTGATAAGTGTGCAGTAGAGTAGACGAATTAGGATCCAACAAACAACAATGTTCTAACTTTTTATTTTGTAATCACTGGTCTATCTTATTAAAGTTGGATGTTCCGATCACTTTTTTTGGCTATGATTTTTTTGTACATGATGTACATATTTTTCTCATTATGTCTGTAAAATCTTAGGGGCCAGAAATGTTCCATTTAAAAATTATAGGCTAAAATGTGATGAATTACTGCCAAAGCTGGTTAACCACCAGCCAGTTTGTGTACTACTCAATGGGCAAAATTATTGTGACCCTGTGCTTCTGAAATTAGAACCATTGTAGTTATGCAACTCAAAATTTGGAATGTGACAATTTTAAGGATGACCTTTCATGTAAAATAGAAAACATCAAGTTAAAAATCAGGCCAACAATCAGAACATACCTTTAAGTCAAGCTGGTCGGATATTTGAATGTTAAAAAATGTTTTTGTCTTGTAATATGGCAAAATATAGTTATGTATATAATTTGGAAAGTGGTGTTATGGTACTATTTTTTTTAACTGTGTTTATGTTTATACACGATTGATTAGGATAAATCATATGTTAGTGTATTTTAACAGGCCCACGGTCTAAATGTATCCCTCAAAGGGTGCATGGTTCCATAGGCTCACGGTCTAAATGTATCCCTCAAAGGGTGCATAAATCCACAATAGGCCCACGGTCTAAATGTATCCTTCAAAGGGTGAATAGTTCAATAACAGGCCCACGGTCTAAATGGAGGAATTAAGGGGGGAACATGAAAAAAAATCTGTAGAGACAGGGGGGAACACAATTTTTTTTGGATTAACTATTAAGGGGGGGAACACGAATTTTAATTTTTAACAAAATTGGCGCGCTACGCATGTGTCCTCCAAATACAATATTGTTAGGTACAACCTTGTTTAGAGCCAAAATGTACTTCAATCATAGCCAAAATAAGTGTAAAGTTTAAAATTTTCGCGCGCATAGCGCGCATTACTTTAGTTAAGACAATCTTGTCGCTTTAATTCCAGCCCTCGCCCCCCCCCCCAATATCAAACCTAGTTACGCCACTGGAGGACAAACGAAAAAGTAAAAAGAAAAGGGTGGGGAGGAGGAGGGGGAAAGGAGGCATGCGAGGGACATAAGAACGTTTATTGGAAGTTGGTGGATACATCATACGCGTGATCAGGTATTGCTTACTTTAGCTTTAGGTATATTTTTGCTTTAATCGCATTCTGTGAAAATGCATTTTCATTTGATTTGCATACACTGTACATGTAGAGCCAAACAAAAACATCCAGGCCTTTTGTGAACAAATTGTTCTAAGTGTTGTTGGATCATTTTGGCCCAAAATGCAGATCCTTCTGACACTATAGCCCTTGATATCATTGATGTCTATCATTTCTTTACCATCAAACAATAGTTGATGTGCTGTTCATGGATATTGACCAATTTTTGAATTGCATAAATTGAAAATGATTTTTTTTTTTGGGGAGGGGAACATGAATTTTTTTTCTACTAGTCAGGGGGGAACCTGAAATTTTAAAAACTTGAGATGGGGGAACTTGGAAAAAAAGGGTTCAAAAACACTGAAATCCTCCATTCCTCCCCCTGGCGTATAATGAACACTCCCTTACCAGCCAAATAATGTGTTAAAAATTTGACCGCACCAAGGTATACCTTTAGATTTGACCTTTAGTAGGGGATGTACAGAGCAATGTACAATCTCATAGTAATCTTATAGGTACATGTACATTTCCATGCAATTCTGCATTCTTTCTTTACTACATTATAATATGGCATGTACCATAGGAATAGTAGGAATATCAATGATCCATGATTAAAGCAGGCTAATCACATTGTCGGTCTGTAACATGATTGTTATTTAAATCCCATTACACTCTTAGAAAAAAGGGTGCTTCAGGGATTCTAGGCTGTCCCGTACATGGAACCCTTTATAGCACCTTAAAAGGTTCCAAAAAGAACCATTTTAATGTTCAAAATGGGCAAAGAATGGGCAAAAATGGGTCTTTAGAACCTCTAAAGGTTCTCTTCAGAACCTTTATGGGTCCTTTAAAATCAAGGAACCTAAAACCCTTAGGGTTCCATATACGGGCATTAGTCTACTTTCTACTATATTAAATTGTTGTGTAGTGCAATACCCTTTTTATAATATATAGATTAATAAACCTGCCCCTTCACTACCCTCCAGCTCTTGGGTAAGCTTTAGTAAACTAAAGGAACTCCCGGCTCGTGAACTTATTATTTACACTGTACATTTTTTCAAAAATCGGGGCAGCACCCCTTGAAAAAATCCATGGGGTGCTGCAGCACCCCCACTTCAGCACCCCCACTTCAGCATCCCCACTTCAGCACCCCCACTTCAGCACCCCCACTTCAGCACCCCCACTTCAGCACCCCCACTTCAGCACCCCCACTTCAGCACCCCCACTTCAGCACCCCACTTCAGCACCCCCACTTCAGC
Organism: Ophiura sarsii; assembly: GCA_035610835.1. Lineage (NCBI taxonomy): Eukaryota > Metazoa > Echinodermata > Ophiuroidea > Amphilepidida > Ophiuridae > Ophiura > Ophiura sarsii. The sequence continues at coordinate 92,295,217 of CM069442.1, read as the reverse complement.
ACCCCCACTTCCCGGGGCTTGGCATTGTTTGCCGACTGATTTCTCCTATTGGTGGCGACCTAAAACCACTGACTCTTCTAATTTAATGAGGGTATCATATTCATACACGTGCTTTTGATGGGCATAGAGAAGGCAACACCGCTTTTCTCCAACTGTATCTCCCACTTCAGCACCCCCACTTCAGCATCCCCACTTCAGCACCCCCACTTCAGCATCCCCACTTCAGCACCCCCCCCCCCCACTTCAGCGCCCCCATGCACTTCAGCGCCCCCACTTCAGCGCCCCCATGCACTTCAGCACCCCCACTTCAGCACCCCCACTTCAGCACCCCCACTTCAGCACCCCCACTTCAGCACCCCCACTTCAGCACCCCCACTTCAGCACCCCCACTTCAGCACCCCCACTTCAGCACCCCCACTTCAGCACCCCCACTTCCCGGGGCTTGGCATTGTTTGCCGACTGATTTCTCCTATTGGTGGCGACCTAAAACCACTGACTCTTCTAATTTAATGAGGGTATCATATTCATACACGTGCTTTTGATGGGCATAGAGAAGGCAACACCGCTTTTCTCCAACTGTATCTCCCACTTCAGCACCCCCACTTCAGCATCCCCACTTCAGCACCCCCACTTCAGCATCCCCACTTCAGCACCCCCCACTTCAGCGCCCCCATGCACTTCAGCGCCCCCACTTCAGCGCCCCCATGCACTTCAGCACCCCCACTTCAGCACCCCCACTTCAGCACCCCCACTTCAGCTCCCCCACTTCAGCACCCCCACTTCAGCACCCCCACTTCAGCACCCCCACTTCAGCACCCCCACTTCAGCACCCCCACTTCAGCACCCCCACTTCCCGGGGCTTGGCATTGTTTGCCGACTGATTTCTCCTATTGGTGGCGACCTAAAACCACTGACTCTTCTAATTTAATGAGGGTATCATATTCATACACGTGCTTTTGATGGGCATAGAGAAGGCAACACCGCTTTTCTCCAACTGTATATTTATTTGTGCTTTCCTTTTTAAATGACACCAAGGAGTATATATAATAGGAGGGGACACTTAGCTCATTTGCATATTTGCTCATTAATATGATTAACCCCGCGAACCCAGTCAAAGGTTGCAGATAATGCCCTCTGGAGAGTCAAGGGGACTTTCTTTTGTTCTCTAACGACAGCGTTGGGACAGCGCATGAAGTTTCTTGTACAGAGTTGGCGATGAGCGATTGAGAAGTATAACAAAAGCATACATAAACAGATCGTAACATGAATAATGCAATGCAACAGGTCACACAACCAAGGAGTATATATAATAGGAGGGGACACTTAGCTCATTTGCATATTTGCTCATTAATATGATTAACCCCGTGAACCCAGTCAAAGGTCGCAGATAACGCCCTCTGGAGAGTCGAAGGGACTTTTCTATTGTTCTCTAACGACAGCGTTGGGACAGCGCATGAAGTTTCTTGTACAGAGTTGGCGATGAGCGATTGAGAAGTATAACAAAAGCATACATAAACAGATCGTAACATGAATAATGCAATGCAACAGGTCACACAACGTTCAGTCGAGCGACCGTATAAACAGTATACAAGATGCCATTTATTGTGTTCGAAATTTCAACGTTTTTACCATTCTTTCTAAAATAAGGAGTATAATCACATTACAAACACATTTTGTGCGAGAGTAACATATAAATATGGTTTAAAATGTCCAAAATGGCACGATAAAAATCCGTTCGTTATAAATAAAAGAATCAATGGTTAAATAATAAAACTGACACAATTACACTCGTCGATCTCTGTGGCGTGCATACGTTGGCCATATCGTTTGCAATCGGCAATCACGGGTTCGAATCTCCGTGTGTTCGTTGTTGTTTTCTATTTTTTTGTTTTTTAAAAAAACAAATTAAACTTGATTGTGGATGTATGTAACATCATTTTTATGTCAATTTTTATAATTTATAAAGGCCGCCAATGCTTTAATAGTTTTTTTCTATTCTTTTTTTAATCTATTTTTCTATCTATCATTTATCTCTGGATTTATTTAACTTTATAATCTAAACAAATTAAAATGCGTAAAACAATATATTATTGCTCGATAAATAAGTGATTGAAGTTGAGTTCACTTTGATAATGATAGCAACACTTGTTGTAAAACCATTTTACCAGTGTGCCCAACCATTTCTCCTTTGCACACTTTGTTTAAAATACATTCAGAGATGTCATTTTTATAGCTTGATAGCTAGGCTAATATACAACTGTAAGCTATTTGGATACACAAAGCAAACACATTTCCAAAACAGGCCATAGACAATCGTACAACATGAGAAAGGAGACCGTTTATACCAATGTTTAATCTACCATGATTACCATTTTTTTAAATCTGTACAACCGATGAATTTCTAGAAAATCTTTGGTACAACTTCATTTCAAGAAAGTTAGTTCTTGTACCAAAGCTTACCAAATTTAGCTAGCTTTAATAAACGAATTGGGAGACGCAATATTCATGTCGAAATATATTATGTGGAAAGGCAATCAGACAACTATTGATAGACGCGATCAAGTCTTGTACCTTTGAAGGGTGATTACGGGCACGTATGAGTAAAGTGGATTCCCTCTATAATGAACCAACATTTTAATTTCAGTGCCAAAGATCTTGAAAAAGGTTACAGGGGACATTCTCGCTTCGACGATGCTCCTATGCGTAGGTCAACTGAAAGCCCGGTCCGATGGTAGACTCCGAATCTCCAGAATCTTAGGAGATATGTACACATTTTCTCATAATACTTTATGCTGCACGGTGTCTCATTTAGGCCCACAGGCCATGCGGGCTAGAGCGGGGGCTAGAGAAGTGCTCAGAACCGGTGCTGCGCCCAAAAGTAGTATCTTTCTCAAAACTACTATTTTTTGGGCGAAAAATACCACCCAAAACTAGTAGTTTTGCGAAAGATACTACTTTTGGTTGCGCAAAACTAGTATCTTTCTCAAAACTACTATTTTTGGATGGCTTGGGTTGCGCAAAACTAGTATTATTTGGCGGCCGTTCATTAATACTAGTCTTGGTCGGGAAAATGTCGTGCACTTCGTGTTAGGCATACAGGTTGTTTGTAAACGAGCGTGTATATTTAAAAACATTGGCCGCTAATTATATAAACAAAGCAGGGAAATAACTGTGTTTCTCGGACTTCTTTATCTTTATTCGTCATTAAGAAGATGAAAATGTTCCCAAATTCTGGGAGATTTTTGTTGTTTGTATTTATTTTCTAGCTATTTATTATTTATACCTCACTCAATTTAAAAAAAAAATTAAACACCGGATTCTACTGTCGCTCTGTTACGGTCGTATAGTCGGCCCCCGGATTCGATCCACGTCACTCTGTTGCAAGTAAGTGTAGGCCCTATATTCGCCACAACATGTGGGCACTACCACATAGTTTTATTGACTGTACATCATGCCTTTCGTCGGTATACAACTCGGACTTTTTACTGTCTGATAAGTCCACCCCCTCCCCCTCCCTATGGCCCTGTTTAAAGCTGGCTATGCCACTGATTCGCGCATGTTGGATGTGCCGGCCCGCCGCGCGCCAGTGGTCCGCATTGCGGCGCGTTATTGGTCACTCTCGATCATAGTTCGGCGTGGCCCCTCGCTACACGGCTCGATCCTCATGGCGGCATTATTATCACATCAAACCACTTCTGGATGTTATCATCAATCAATGCATTGTCGGCTGCTTTAGTCAAAATTAAATATTATATACCAAGGGGATATACAACTGTCACTGGATATACCCACTTTGCCTATCTGTGATATACCATTGAACCGTCAACGCCTGAATCTTTTCCGTGAACTTTTCCTGATTGGGCTTTTCCACCCCAAACTGGCCGGAGCCCGGGGGTTAGATCTACGGTTGATTAGCGCATTACAAGAAGTTGTGTCACTTGCCATGCAGCACATACTCATTAGGCATTTGTCCAACATTTTAGTGGACAAATCCAAAGCGATCGGACGCATGCGTAGAAAAAAATGTCGTCCCCTTGACTCTCCAGAGGGCCTTTTCGATATTCAGACGATGGCGGACATAGGTTCGTGTGACGAATATTCTAGGTGAAATTCGATGTGGGAACGCTCGGCCTGTAGGGAACGATGATATTTCTGACTTCAACAGCGCCAGGGCATCGTTCGGGGACCGTTTGATTATCACTCAAGTCGTGTCAGTATGAAATTAGGTAAAACACTCCGACATAACATTGAAATCAACGGAGATTCAAAGATTACGGCCGTTCGTGTCCACTATGGTCTGGTACTTTTCATTTTCGACGTCACAAATGACGTATATTCATTGATATGATTATTCATTGTATATTCATGTCCGTCTATGCTTTCGGCGATTCGAACAATAGAGTGTCAGGCGCCTGACACAACGTTCAGTCGAGCGACCGTATAAACAGTATACAAGATGCCATTTATTGTGTTCGAAATGTCAACGCCTTTACCATTCTTTCCAAAATAAGGAGTATAATCACATTACAAACACATTTTGTGCGAGAGTAACATATAAATATGGTTTAAAATGTCAAAAATAACACGATAAAAATCCGTTCGTTATAAATAAAAGAATCAATGGTTAAATAATAAAACTGACACAATTACACTCGTCGATCTCTGTGGCGTGCACACGTTGGCCGTATCGTTTGCAATCGGCAATCACGGGTTCGAATCTCCGTGTATTCGTTGTTGTTTTCTATTTTTTTGTTTTTTTAAAAATAAAAAAAACTTGATTGTGGATGTATGTAACATCATTTTTATGTCAATTTTTATAATTTATAAAGGCCGCCAATGCTTTTATAGTTTTTTCTATTCTTTTTTAATCTATTTTTCTATCTATCATTTATCTCTGGATTTATTTAACTTTATAATCTAAACAAATTAAAATGCGTAAAACAATATACTATTGCTCGATAAATAAGTGATTGAAGTTGAGTTCACTTTGATAATGATAGCATACCAGTGTGCCCAACCATTTCTCCTTTGCACACTTTGTTTAAAATACATTCAGAGATGTCATTTTTATAGCTTGTTATAGCTAGGCTAATATACAACTGTAAGCTATTTGGATACACAAAGCAAACACATTTCCAAAACAGGCCATAGCCAATCGTACAATGAGAAAGGAGACCGTTTATACCAATGTTAAATCTACCATGATTACCATTTTTTTAAACCTGTACAACAGATGAATTTCTAGAAAATCTTTGGTACAACTTTATTTCAAGAAAGTTAGTCCTTGTACCAAATGTAGCTAGCTTTAATAAACGAATTGGGAGACGCAATATTCATGTCGAAATATATGTGGAAAGGCAATCAGACAACTATTGATAGACGCGATCAAGTCTTGTACCTTTGAAGGGTGATTACGGGCACGTATGAGTAAAGTGGATTCCCTCTATAATGAACCAAAATTTTAATTTCAGTGCCAAAGATCTTGAAAAAGGTTACAGGGGACATTCTCGCTTCGACGATGCTCCTATGCGTAGGTCAACTGAAAGCCCGGTCCGATGGTAGACTTCGAATCTCAAGAGATATGTACACATTTTCTCATAATACTTGATACTGCTACGCTTCCAATCATGGTTATAGCATATGCACGGCGCAAAGTGCACGGTGTCTCATTTAGGCCCACAGGCCGGGCGGGCTTGTGAGTGCTCAGAACCGGGACTATTAACAATACACTCAATTTAAAAAAAATTCAAAACACCGGATTCTACTGTCGCTCTGTTATGGTCGTATAGTCGGCCCCCGGATTCCACCGTCACTCTGTTGCAAGTAAGTGTAGGCCTTATATTCGCCACAACATGTGGGCACTACCGTATAGTTTTATTGACTGTACATCATGCCTTTCGTCGGTATACAACTCGGACTTTTTACTGTCTGATAAGTCCACCCCTCCCCCTCCCTATGGCCAGGGGCGGAAATTTCTTGTTAGGTGTGGGGGGGATGATAAGTTTGGCCCCTAAAAAAATAAATTTAGCTGTTACCATCCAGGCGGTGCGTAGCACCGCACTCCGAGCTATGCTCGGACAGGGGGGAGTCTGAGGGGGGATGTGCCCCCCTGAGAAGTAGAAAAAATTTCAATTTTCAAACTCATTTGGTGCGATCTGGTGTATACTTTTGATGAATATTGTATTGAAAAGCCATCGCTTCATTTTCAATAAATGTTTTGTTTTTTATCAATGAACAAAAGAAGTTGAGCATTTCTTATACTGACATATTCTTGATTTTAGTATAGATGGTTCAAAAGCTCCAACAGGGGGAGTCTGATGGGGGATGTGCCCCCTGAGAAGTAGAAAAAAATTCAATTTTCAAACTCATTTGGTGTAATCTGGTGTATACTTTTGACCAATATTGTATAAAAAAGGCCATCACTTCATTTTCAATAAATATCTTGTTTTTTATCAATGCACGAAAGAAGTTGAGCATTTTTATACTGATATATTCTTGATTTTAGTATAGATGGTTTAAAAGCTCCAACAGGGGGCGTCTGATGGTGGGGAGATATGCCCCCCTGAGAAGTAGAATTTTTTTCAATTTTCAAACTCATTTCGTGCGATCTGGTATACTTTTGACCAATATTTTATTGAAAAGCAATCACTTTATTTCTGATCAATATTGGTTTTTTAAATAGGCAGATAGGCCAAATACCAGAAAGAAGTTAATAAGTTACCTCCAAAAGATGGATTATTAACGTACATACGCGTATGTATCCTAACCAACGTACAATAAACTCCAAACGTTCTTATGTCCCTCCTTCCCTCTCTTTTTCCTTTTTTTTCCTCCTTTTTCCCCTTTTTTCTTTCTTTTTTTCCTTTTCCCCCCCTTTTTTCCTTTTTTTTTTGGTAGATGTGAAAAATCAGGGGGGGGATGATTACATTGACCATCCCCCCCAGGTCAAAAAGTGGGGGGGATAAATCCCCCCCATCCCCCCCGGGATTTCCGCCCTTGCCTATGGCCCTGTTTAAAGCTGGCTACGCCAGGATTCGCGCATGTTGGATGTGCCGGCCCGCCGCGCGCCAGTCGGGTCCGCATTGCGGCGGCGTTAGTCACTCGATCATAGTTCGGCGTGGCCCCTCGCTACACGGCTCGATCCTCATGGCGGCAAGCTAGTTATTATCACATCAAACCACTTCTGGATGTTATCATCAATGGCAATGCATTGTCGGCTGCTTTAGTCAAAATTAAATATTATATACCAAGGGATATACAACTGTCACTGGATATACCCACTTTGCCTATCCCGTCAACGCCTGAATCTTTTCCGTGAACTTTTCCTGATAGGGCTTTTCCACCCCCAAACTGGCCGGAGCCCGGGTGTTAGATCTACGGTTGATTAGCGCATTACAAGAAGTTGTGTCACTTGCCATGCAGCACATACTCATTAGGCATTTGTCCAAAATTTGTGTGGACAAATCCAAAGCGATCGGACGCATGCGTAGAAAAAAATGTTGTCCCCTTGACTCTCCAGAGGGCCTTTTTGATATTCAGACGATGGCGGACATAGGTTCGTGTGACGAATATTCTAGGTGAAATTCGATGTGGGAACGCTCGGACTGTAGGGAACGATGATATTTCTGACTTCAACAGCGCCTGGGCATCGTTCGGGGACCGTTTGATTATCACTCAGGTCGTGTCAGTATGAAATTAGGTAAAACACTCCGACATAAAATTGAAATCCACGGAGATTCAAAGATTACGGCCGTTCGTGTCCACTATGGTCTGGTACTTTTCATTTTCGACTTCACAAATGACGTATATTCATTGATATGATTATTCATTGTATATTCATGTACGTCGATGCTTTCGGCGATTCGAACAATACAGTGTCAGCCGCCTGATGACACGTTGAATCTCAAATCGATTCAGAGTAACATTTATATACTCTCCTAAAGAGTTTAATGTTTTTATTCGTCACTGACAAGTCAGCATTTAACTTATAATTTAATGAGGGTATCATATTCATACACGTGCTTTTGATGGGCATAGAGAAGGCAACACCGCTTTTCTCCAACTGTATATTTATTTGTGCTTTCCTTTTTAAATGACACGTTGAATCTCAAATCGATTCAGAGTAACATTTATATACTCTCCTAAAGAGTTTAATGTTTTTATTCGTCACTGACAAGTCAGCATTTAACAATAGTATCACTAATTAACACCTGCTGTCACCCTGCAAAATAATGGTGTCGCCCGTCGGCACGTGTATTTTCCTCACTAGTGTTTATGTTTTGGTTTATACAACCGGTTGGTAGATTGACCTATATTTACATGACCTCACGTTGAAGTTAATAGTAACGGGCGGATGGACATGTGACAGGAACAATTAAAATAATATGTACCGTTATAATAATCCATTGTAACAGTTTTTTGGATGACAATCAAATCTTTGGATTGCATTGCAACTTGTTGTAAGGATTGAACCGGTGATTGCTTGCTGCGCCTATCTATTAATCCCTTTTCTACCCAGCACTCCAGCAGATCACTATCGCATCGCGGCCGGCCGTGTAAGCTTAGCCTTGGTAGGCCTATTTTTATATGTCAGATGTAGACTCAAAGGTGAATCACCATACAACGTTGGATAGGTTTAGTGGACAGGTTTAAGCTGAACGTTAAACAATCGGGGTCAATACCAATTACTCACTTTCCTCTGTCATCACGAGTTGTCAGCTTGGAGCCACTTGGGGTATGTTGATTTATAGTTGAACTAGGCAAATTAAAGGTATGTTCCGATCACTTTTTAGGGCTATGATTTTTTTTTCACATCAAGATATTTTGATATCAGAAGAGTCCCCATATTGTTCTCATTATGCTTGTTAAGGACCCCAATGGAAATAAGCTTTGTGCTCAAAGCTTTTTGGGCTATCCTTGGTACATTTGCTCATATTTTATTATGTCTATATGTTTTTAAATGAGCTTGTGCAATCTTTTACATGTTTGTATTCATAGATGTTTCTCTATCTGATGTTTTGAGTACCTAATCAAATCAAATCAAATCATATGTCTGTAAAATCTTAGGGGCAAGATATGTTCCATTTATAAATTAAAGGCTAAAATGTGGTGAATTATACTGTCAAAGGTGGTTAACCACCAACCAGTTTGTGTACAACTCTATGGGCAATGATGTTTTGTAACCTTGTGCTTCTAAAAATCAAACCATTGGAGTTATGCAACTCAAACTTTGGAATGTGACAATTTTAGGGATGACCTTTCATGTAAAATAGAAAACATCAAGTTGAAAATCGGGCCAGGAATCGGAACATCTACCTTTAAAACTTAAATTAAACATGTTTAGCGTCCAGAATTTTTCAAAAAAAGGAAGGAGGAGGCCTATGTTCTTCTTTCGTTTTTAGACTGTTTAGTGCAAAATCACCCCATGCCCTAGTCTTTGTTTAATAACCTTGCAGAATTACCTTCAGAGCGTCGAGCTCTGCAGATAATTCTGCCAGGTGTCTTTAATAGCAATTCTACCGTGTAAGCAGTATGTGTCGATCAAACACCGTCGTAATTCCCTTTTCACTGTCTATGCGTAATCGTAACACACGATTAGGCCAAATAAATAAATAGAGTATTTCTCATCCTCGCGCGCATCCATTTTGGCTGCCGCATCAAAAAAATATTGTTGTTGAATATTCTCAAGATCACACTGATATAAGTTAAAAGTTTAACAGGTTCGCCGTCGGACAAGTTTTAATCTGTCAAGCTTTCGTCAGGATTAGCTCTGACTTCTTCAGGACCAAATTATTATAATATTAAACAAAACAGAGATTGCCACTTCTTTTGTTATCATCATTTGGGCTGCCCCTTGCCCGATGATTTGAGAGTAGGTGCCCTTTCTTGTAAAAGAATTGGTGGCTCTGAAAAGAGCCGTTCAGATGAATTGCCGCTTCGACTGAACAGAGATGGTGGCTCTGAAAAGAGCTCTACACCTAGGTTGCCACTGGCCTACTATATAAATTTGGTTCTAAAAGAACCTCCGAAGGACTGCCCCTTGTTCTTTTAAAACATGTCAGCGATGTAAAAAAAAATTTTGCATTTTATTTTTCGGGGGGGGGGGGGGGATTTGCTTGCATTGCCAATTGCGTGCACAGGGGGCTTCTAAGAAGCTGAAAATGTTTGTATTTTTGAAACGGGATTCATGTAATTTAGTGAATACTTTAAAGGAAAATCTGCAACCAAATCAATTGGCTTATAAAAACACCTTGCCTATGGCAAACTAACTAAACATTTTTGAAATCTCCATGATCAAAACCAAAAAAAAAGTGCTATTGTTTGAAATTTTGACCAAAAAGTGCCAAAAAAGTGCCAAAAAATCACTTTTTTGGCGCTTTTTGGTCAAAATCTCAAAAAATATTAGACAAGGTTTAAAAAAAAAAAATTGTCCCTAAGTTAGTGTCTTAACATCATAATCTATAATTTTGGGAATGTTTTTCTCAAAATTATTTTTGTTAGCCTTGTTGAAAAAGTGTTTTTTGTTGTTATTTTCTCAAAAAATCAACAATTTTGGTCAAAATTGATACAAAATTTGGATTCTCTGATCCATTTCCTTTCCAAAAATGTATACTTTTATATGCATTTGATTAATAGTTTAATAATTACAGCACTCACAAAATTCAAAAAATCAAGTCAAAAACTTCCTTGAGTCCCCCCTTAACATGGAACTTAGATGCGGTTATGTTATTAAATGTTTTGCAAATTGACAGTATAGGTTATACAGACTTCTACTTGGTCAAAAGCGTTGACGGTTGAACAGCAAGTGATTATTGTGTGTGTTAAGTTCAGCAGGTTTACAAGACGGAGCAGTGCTAGCCAGACTGATGTTGAGTCATCGTAACACCTGTGACATAGAAAGCCATCATTGGGTACATCCCACACTCTTAAAATAGAAATGAAGAAAGCCACCGCTCTCACTGAAAAGTGTTACACAAAATAATTTATGTTTATGAACAATGCAGTTTACCATACTTTATTATTCAATTCAATATAATGTAAGGCTAAGTAAAATAAAGTACATGTTATCATCCCCGTCCCTGGGTCCCCGCCCTCACCGATTTTTGGAGACTTGTTGTCATTTTTCTTATTTGAATTCATATACTATTGTCATGAAAAGAGATGCATACAAGTGTTTCCATATTATTTATAAATACATTGCACTCTATTTCTCCAGGCCAGGGGTATGGAAATGAGGGAATAACCCAAAATAATGAGGACATATTCATTTTTACAATATGAGGACAAGTTTCAGCAATTGGAATTTCACACAGAAATGAATAGTACAAAAATAATAATATAACAAGTAATAAGGGCCTCCCTCACCATTTTTTTAGAAAGTTCGGACGAAATACACATGTTATTTATTTTATTTGGCCCATGGAAGTAGACTTACATGTTTGGCCTTACTGATCACAATAATTCTTGACCATATACCACTTAAAGGGACACAAAGTAGTGTTGAAGATTTAAGGTTGGTGTAAACCCAATATTTTTGTATACGTTTTGGCTACTCTCTTTCTATAACCGCTGACAAAAAGTGTATAAAACCATACATTTTTAGAATAGGACAGATCAGCTAAACCTAATGATGACGTCAGAATTATGAAAAAAAATGAATTTTTGAAGAAAATCTCTAAAAAGCATGATTATTTCCCGAAAATAAAAAAAACTTCAAGATGAACATTAAAAATTACCATTATTGTTGTTTCTACTTACAAAAACACAGCAAAACTTGATTAAAACAATACCGTCGCTATTTATTGAACCTTTTCTTAAAAACGCCCTATATATAGTTCACGTTAGGTATCACACGTGCTGCTGGAGGACACTGTTTGATGTGAAATGCTGGTCGCGGCTCGATCAGCATTTTTGAATTGATGTTTTGTTGTACAAAGAGGGCTGATTTTTCTTAATCCTTATAGGTGTAAGTTCATACATGTAATACAATTGTAAAAATATACCAATCCCAGTTTTTTAAATCATAATTGAGGGTGCAGGCTCCAACACATCTCTACGTGTCCCTTTAACTACAGAACATGAAGCTAGCCTCATTCACAGAACAAATACACCCCCAACACACATTAAACTAGTCCAGTGCAAAGTTTGGTGAATGAAGTCTGCTGTGCATTTCACTGTGGCTGATAAAATTTGTTTTTGTAATGTCGCCCTCAATGATAAATTATTTTACATCAGTGAACATGTAGTGCCAGTGGTTCATTGTGTGTACATTGGAGGGAGTTTGCTCTACAAGTCAGGGGTTCTGAACTATACATTGTATTTCAGCTTGAGGGCTATAAAATTGTAAACTTTTATGTTGGGCCGATGGTTATGAAACCTTTGTAATAGGTTCTTTCACCGTAGGCGGCCAGTCAGTGTCCGATTTAGAAAATAAAAATTACCTGCACAACAGCAATATTTCACCTTTAAAGGTGAAAGTAAGACATTTTAATGAACTTCTAGTACTACTAGAAGTTGTCTGATTTTCATAAATTGTGTGATTTGATACGGCCCAAGCCTGGCCTATGGGCTGTACTTCTTCTTCCGATAAAGTGCAGAATTCATTATATGAATATAGTCGCATTGCGTATCCCTGGAACCTAGGAATACATATTGAATTTTGTGTACAGACAACAGACCCGGGATGATCCCCTACTCTTTACGATGAGGTCTGCAACTATTTAACGTGTTCAGGGTGAGCGTCTGAATACACGGGACCAACGGCTTAACGTGAATCTCCGAATCACGGCGACACTGACACTCACTGTATAGACCTGCACGTTGTACACAGTGAATTGGGTAGAGGAGAAATTCTACAATTAAATAGATCATCAGCTAACCACGGAAAGAAGATCCGATAACTATACCTAACTGAATTAAGACTTCATTGTAGAATTTCCGTGATTGAAAGAAGTAACATACTGATTGTAAATTAGTCTTTAAAAGTGAGAAAATTCCTACATAGGACAGCTTTCGGACTCCTTTAGTAAGTTTTCTGCTGATTTAGTGGCATTTTTTTCTCCAAAGAGCAAGTACACAAAACGTGCACATTTTGATACATTTAGGCTAGTTAGAAGTGCACTAATTAAATTCAGAATCAAAACTAAAGCTTATTTGAAGTTGAACTGCTAGATTTACATAGTATTTGGATGGTTGTCATTCAGGACTTCGGGGGGGGGGGGGGGGGGGGGGGGGGGGGGGGGGGGGGGGTTGCAGTATCAGGTATCAAGACAAACCAGACATGTTTAAGATGTTATTTATAGATTTTAGAGACACATGTTTAATATCCATAATAAGTTTATATATTTAATAAAACTTGTGTGCACTAGAAACAATTTTGGGTATCCATTTTTCAACGCATTAACCCTGAAATATAGAATGATCCCACAATTGTCTCAATAATTGTGACTTCATCCGGGGAGTGTGTGGGGGGGGGGGGGGGGGTATATACAGTTTTCTAGTTTGTTTTTGCTACAATATCAGAGGTTTTTGAGTAAAAAGATTTTGGGCACTCCAAATAAAATAACTCTAAATGTCTGCATACTATTTTCTAAAAGTATGCTGCTATCTTCATTAGATAGCAAATTTGATAAAATGCTACCGACTATACCAAACACCTAAATTCATATAAAACGCTTGCTTAGATATGAACAAAAGAACTCCAATGATTTATTCATATTGAACAAATACTACAAACAACATTTAAAGACATATTCCACACCTATAGATTGATTGCACACCACTAAATAATATTTTGCATTCTGGCAATACCCGGTAGTGTTTGAAATTAAGCCCCCGGTAAGTCGAAATTTAAAGTCCTAGAAAAGGTTTAAATTGCTGTAAATGTACCTAAATGTTTTATAATTTGGCATTTGTAGGTTATTTCCTCCACATTTAGGCCCACAATCTCTAGCCTTTTTCTTGATGATATTATTTAACACAATGTCACTGTTTCCACCGATTTAGAGCTAAAATTCCGTATCTAAGAATATAGGCAGCCTGTCATACCTAAGCTAGATTTCATTAGCCCGTAGTAAAAGAAAATGCTGGTCTCCCCCCACAAAAGTGATTGTTTTTAAGAAGACATTTTGATCTTTGATAAAAACAAAGATTTTAATGAAACAGTTTTCTCTAAAGTTTGAGAAAAATTAACATGAACTTGGTTTCTTAACCACACAAAGCAATAGGGAACTTATTTTATTTGGTGGTGTGGGACCTGCATAATTTATGCACAAGGCCGGGAGACAGGGTTGTAGCTACGCCAGGCGGTGCCGGGCGGGCCCGCCTGCCACTGGGCTAGGCCGCCTGGCACTCTAAAAATAAAAAATAAAAATTTTTTTAAATTTTTTTTTATTTATAACTATTTGTGGATAAAATCATTAAACTGCCTCATAAAACAAGAAATGATGTGATAGGAACCCTCAAAGTGCATTAAAAAGCCTAAAAACATCCCGGCCCCTGAGCCGCGAGAGTTATGTAACCAAATAGCGAAATATTGAGCCCAAATAGCAAAATATTGAGCCCAAATAGCAAAATATTGAGCCCGTCCGGTCGCTTCGCTCCCTCCGTTCGCCATTTTTGCCACCTGGCACAAAAGTTGGCCTAGCGACAACCCTGCCGGGAGGTACAGCAGGTCATGTAGGGTCTCATGATCTGATCAGATTTTTGACCGTTAGTCACCATTTTTTGATGAATTGTTAGAAATTAACGACTTGACTTGAACAGGGGCGTCATATGGGTGGGGGACAGGGGGACACGTCCCCCCCCCCCACTTTTCAAAGTGGGGGGGACATAATAGCAGATGTCCCCCCCACTTTTTTGAATAACCCTGAGGCTGAAAGTGTCTAATTATGATGATGATGATGAGTGATGATGATGCCCCATCAAAAGAAGCCATTTTTTGTGCGAATTAGTTTCAATGTTTAATTATTCAATTCAAGCTTAACAACATGGTTTCAGGAACGTTTTCTGGACCATTTTAGTGAGGAAAAAAAAACATTTTTGCCCGCTTCGTGCGAGTTGGCAATGTTTCTTTATTCAAGTTATAAAAAGATGGCTTAAGGAACGTTTTTCTGGACCATTTTAGAT
This sequence comes from Ophiura sarsii, assembly GCA_035610835.1. Taxonomy (NCBI): domain Eukaryota; kingdom Metazoa; phylum Echinodermata; class Ophiuroidea; order Amphilepidida; family Ophiuridae; genus Ophiura; species Ophiura sarsii. The sequence continues at coordinate 92,280,091 of CM069442.1, read as the reverse complement.
TAAAAACTGACAGTTTAAACATGATGGCTCAGAAACATTTTTCTGGAGCTTTTTAGTGTTAAAATAGCCAATTTTGCGCGAAATGGTTTCAATGTTTATTCAGGCTTTATAAAACATGTTTCAGGAACGTTTTCTGGACCATTTTTGCGCGTTTCGAACGAATTGGTTTCATTGTTTATTTTAAGCTTAAACAAAATGGATTCATGAACGTTTTTCCGGACCATTTGTAAATAACCATTTTATTGCGCGCTGCGCACAAATTATTTTCAATGTTTTATTATTCAAGCTTAACAAGATTGCTTCAGGAACGTTTTCAAGATCATTTCAGTGTAAAAAAACCCAATTTTTTGCACGCTACGCGCGAGTTAGTTAGAATGTTTTTTATTCAAGCTTAACAAGATGGCTTCATGAACAGGTTTCTGGACCATTTTAGTGTTAAAATAATCAATTTTTGCGCGCTACACGCATTTTAGTTTCAATGTTTATTTATTATTCAAGCTTAACAAGATGGATTCAGGAACGTTTTTCTAAACATTTCTTTTTACAATATCTATTTTTTTCACGCTCAGCGTGAATTATTTTTACTACTTTGTTATTAAATTGGAACATGGCTTCAGAAACGTTTTCTGTACCTTTTTAGTATTTAGCATTTTTTGCACGCTAGCAAATTATTTCTCCCTGTTCGAGCTTTTAAACAATCTATACTTAAATCAGGAAAATATGCTCAACTTCTTTCTTGCATTGACAAAAAAAAAAAAAAAATTGGAAATGAATAGGTGGCTTTTCGATAAAACTTTGGTCAAAAGTATACACCAGATCGCACCAAATGAGTTCCAGAATTGAGCATAGCTCGGAGGGCAGTGCTGTGCACCGCTTGGATGATATCTGATCAATTGCATTTTTTTTGGCAGCCCCCTAACCTTTTCTGGATCCGCGCCTGGTGTCCCCCCAACTTTTGAAAACGGGATGACGCCCTTGGACTTGAACCAATGGGTGATTTGACATGACATAAATTGCATTGACTCAACTGTGGGAAATATATTTGAGAACGACAAATAACTCGACCTGAGTCACATTTTTCTGTGATTTGACTTGATTTGAATTTACTTTTGTCTTGACCTTTAGTGACTTGATATGGAGATGGAATGATGAAGCAGCACATTGAGTACAGGAACCTTATGGAACACCACTGATATTGGCACTATCACTGATAAATTGGATTCAATGTATTCTCAGACAGGCATGTATGGATGGGAAAACAGTACGAAATCCCCAAGCTAGCTAAATAGGAAAGGTCACGATTTGCTCTACTTCTTGGCTTGACTGTGTTGGCTGTAAGCATGATAAGTCCGTCCACCTGGCCTGCCGCCCTTCTCCCATGCCAGAGAGTGTTACAAGAGTTGCACTTTGTACTACTTTATTCAGCATGCACTGTTGCCAAGTAGGTGAGAAATATGCAGATTTATACAGAGCTGGGTTGGAGACAAAAAGGCCCACACCATTAAATTGTTGAGGCTTTGTCACCTAAAGTGTATGGTATAATTAGCCAAGACAGATTATTACGATTCAGGTTGAATCTATCCTTCCTGAGGAACGAGATTGCTTCGTATCCTTGCGAGTATCGTACGAGTACCGTAATCAAAATTATAAAATCTAATGTTGGTTTAAGTAGGGGATGGGGGGGGGGGGGGGGGGGGGGGTGGGGGGGGTGGGGGAGGGTAGAATCTCATCTCATGTAGCAATAATTCAAATAGATTGGTGTAAATTGATTTGACCAGGATACATTCATTTTCACAATATAACTAATGCCGGAGGACTACATTGTAGAGTAACAAAACATATTCACATGTAGCATTGCCTAATAGGCCTATAACCAAAGATAGACTAATAGGGATGGATTCCTTCTTGCCCTAAATCAATTGAAAATTCAAATTTTTATTATTATTACGGGATGTCCCTGCTGTCGGGGGTGGGGATGTAACAGGGAGGTATACTTTGTGTGCATTAATGCACTTATCAATTGCAACCCCAGCCCCAGGGGACCTGGGACATGGCGGGGACAATGCAGGGACTGTGTTACAATAGCGGGGACATACAAAAAACTTTGCCCGGTTATGCAGGGACGTGTACCCCACTAGCTGGAACATAGCACTGAAAAAATGAGCCAGGGAATGGCTGGGCTGTGTAGCGGCTTTTAAGGGGGCCTGGTCTGTAAAGGTGACGTACGCTTTGTCCCAGCTAAGTGGGGGCCGGGACTGTAGTAGCAGGGACGTACAAAAAATGGTGCCCGCCTGCGGGGGCTGTACTACCAGGGACGTCACATTGGCAATTTGTACGTCTCGCCCCAAATCCCCGCTAATAAACCCTGGTCCCCCGAGGCCAGGGTTGGAATTGATAAGTGCATAATAGTGATTGTTGAACAAAAGCAGTGTTAAGATTCATGGCATTGCGAATCATCATAATCGTACACTATACTATCATACACTACATTTATGCTGCCTGTGACACATTACACTGCTATCAATTCTGTTGAAAGCCTGGTTAAAAGCCTTGCTCTGTTCACCAAAAACCAAACCATTTTGCCGTACTTAAAATCTACAGCAGGAATTGAACCTGATGAACAATTAATGAAATCCAGAACATAAATACATACAAACAAATAAGTTAACTTGTGTGGATGGGGAAATATTGTTTCTTTTTGAAACAAATTTCAATTTGTGGGTTACACAGATTGAACGTTTTGCTTTAGTTTATGACCCAAATTGGCCTTTGATTCCTCAATTAGTGGCATGACATCCTCTCTTGACTAATATCCAGACAGTGTGATCGGATTACACCACCACAGACTTGTTACAAACAGCATCCCCAAAAGATTTGTAACCAAGTAAGCTGCCATATTCCTTATTAGATGACTGTATAGGGCATTCTTCTTATGGGTGGCAGGCAGAGACAGGTGGGGGAGGGGGATAGGCTGTCTAGGACAGTGGCATAGCTAGGATTTTTTTCAGGGGGGGCAAGATTTCTAAAATTTTCGTAAAAGGTTGCCCCCAAAATGTTTGCAGTCACCAACTCGTGAATTTCACGTAAGTGGGGGGGGGGGGGGGGGAGGGGGTTGGAGGTCAAAATTTTTCGCACGGTCAAAAAAAAAAAATCGCACAGTACACAATTTTCCCTTATACTTTACTATTTGGGCTGAATATACCCACACATAACCAGTGCCCCAGCACGCCAGCTCGGTCTTTTATCATTTTTTTCCCCTATTTTCTTTTTTCCCCCCTTTTTAATTTTTTTTAGAGGGGGTGGGGGGCGGGGGCACAAATGGGTTTTTTCCGTCAGGGGGACATTTGCCCCCCCTGCCCCCCCCTTCCTGAGCTACGCCACTGGTCTAGGAGAACACTATCCACACATGATTGAATCACTAAAATGCTCCTACTATTTTATTTTGAAGATTTTAATAAATCCCATAACCATTAGTGTTGGGTTTTTTCAAGGCCTGTTCTTGTTTAGGCGACGAACCCCCCTCCCCCCCACTATTTTATGAGCCAGACCGACCCACTTTTAGCGATTTTTGTTTTTTTGTTGTTGTTTGTTTTTTCAGATACATTTTTCTCAAATCATGTAAAATCAGCCGGATTTTGGCCAAAAATCTGTCGAATTTTTTTCTTCTTCACTAATTGTTAAAAAAAAAATCAATCTTGATTTGTGCAGTTTTGGTGACATTTAAACAAAACTTTAAAAAACGCCCCCAACCGACCGACCAATACTTGACAGGTCCGTCCGCCCGTAAAACAGGGTTGTTGTTTTATGTCGCCTTAGTCCCAACTGAACACAAATATGGAAAATGCTAGAAATATTTAAAAATAAAATTAGTTGCAACCTCATTTACCAAAATAGACATACAACTAAGTAACCACCCACCCCAGGCGCGTAGTCAGCTTTCTTGTTCGGGAGAGTGGGGGGGGGGGGGGGCAGAATAAAGATAACGTCCCGGTTTTGGTAACTGTGGGAACACAATTCGGGTAGTCTCAGCATGTAGTGGGTTTTTTTCATTGTGGAAGAGTAAAATGGATAAATAAACCAGCATCCTTTTTTATTCGAACAATTTTGTGGGTAAGGTGTGCGCGAAGCGCGTGAAAATTGAGCCTTTATTGTCAAAATTGCTTGAAATTAGCTTAATTTGGGCTGAAATACCTATTTTAAGTTAATTTGGATGTAATTTTGACATGAAAAGTCAACATTGTTGATTGTTTAGGGGGGGGGGGGGGCTTGATCTGACTGGGGCCCGGGCTGGCAAGCTCCATTTCCCACCCCCAATTTTTTCTTGCCACCTCCCTCCCCTAATTCTTTGTGTTTCATGCTGGTGCCGCCACTGCTGACTTAATTGACAAATCTGCCCACTGGCTGGGAAACTGATCCCAATCAAGGATTAACCAACCAATCCTCTGACATGTAACCCCTGCTCCATCTCTAAGGAGGGGAGCAATAATCAAACCAGTTTTGTTAAGAGAATTTGATGAATAATTGTTAGATATCGTCCCCAAGTACCATTCTATAAGAGATGGTTTGTTCCCTTGTACCACACTAAGATATTCTTGCATACATAAAGGAGAGAATTAGGTCAGAGTCATGATATCTAATATGTCTTGGACTGTGGTAAGTAGGCCAGGTACTCCGTCATGGCACGTGTGAGATGGCGAGGAAGCTAACCTACCTCAATGGATGGCCAATACTACAACTAACTGAGCTGGGCGGGTATGAGGCCTGTGTTGCCATACCTGTTTGGCTTGATAGCCATACCTGCTTGGCTTGATAAGGCATAAAAACACAAGTTTATCTCAGAAGAAACAAGGAAAGGCGGCTGCGAAATGTGCTTCTTTTTTTAAAATTAAAAAATGCTATGCTAAATGTGGTATCTTTTTAAAAATATTTTTACATGAGACGGGCTCTGTGAAATGTGTATTTTCACACTACCATTGTAAAAACAAATCACATTTTTTTGAACTGTATGTGGCAATTTTACTCTTGTAAGCAAGAAAAGGAAACTGAAAAAGGCACTACACATTGTGATATTGAAAATGTGATATTGAAAATATAAAAAAGCATTATTTTCAAAAATTAGGGGGAAAATTTGGAAACAAAATATGCTAATTTTAAAAGCTACACACACGGTCTTCATAATATGCTGACTGCCAGTGTGGGAAAAGCTAGCCAGAATATCAACAAATATCTCCTCAATTATATGACCAAAGAATCCCTGATCCCTGATGCCTATTTTGTTAGAAAGAAACAGTCCAATGCCATCTGAAACTTCTATAAGTTTTTATTAGTTGATAATACAAAGTATTCTGTCTACAGAATGACCAGTCATTATGTGGATTTCAATTTTTTCACCATCTATTTTCAGTCTCAAAATAATACTTTGAAATGTAAAAGTGTGCACAATATCTTCCCTAAAAGATATACCGAATTAAAATTGTTTTGATTTCTTATTTCTCAGGGAGTGGGCAGTGAATTAATGAATACCCTCCTCTCTCTGTCCGGCCGGCAGTATGGACGGATCTCTCACTTCCACTCCTGAGTCCTGTTACTGGCTCTAACGACTAATTTGCTATGTCCTGCTGAACAAACTTGTGTATTTTCTCATTACAGAATTCACCTGACCTCCTTATGCTAAATAATTTGGTTTAGTATAACTTTGACAGCTATCCTGTATGATCATGGATCTAGCACTTTTAATAACGCCAATACAAAGGCATAAAAGAAAATATGATGTGTTCTACTTCCATTTCCAACCCATCAATTTGACCATCACATTTCAATGTGCAAACAGAAGCCACTGCTTTTTATGCTTCATACAAATTTAAGATTGATTTGCAATATGTTGATGAATAATTGTTCACCCTAACCCCCTAACTGAGTTTTTAACCGGGATCACAATTTTGGAAGAGAAAACACCATAACAATCGAAAATGTTGAATTTTATGGTCAAAATTAGCTTTAAATTAGTCTGAAATATCAAATTTAGATACAATTTCAGGCAATTTTTACAATAAAAGCCACAAAAGAATTTTACTTTTTACTCTCCAATTATTTTTCTTTCCCCCCACCCCAAGATTTGTCTTGCCCCCACCCCCAAATGTTGATGCTAGTGCTGCCACTGTTAGTTAGTCAATTCTTTTTTAAATACCCGATTTCCAGATATGTGGAGAATATAAGTCTTAACTAAATGGAGCTACGTTTTTTTGTATAAATACAAAGTGTATGGCACATCTTACTGCAAGTGGAAAAGGAAAACAAAATTGAGAAATAATCTGACCATTCACTTCCTCCAAGGGATCCCATACATAACTTTTCTTTGTTGTGGCCTAAATAACAGAAACCAATTGAGATGAGATAAGCTTACCCAAATTATTTCAGTCTGCTTCCTGAAGGGGAGGAGACTGACCTAGTTTAGGCTTCCTTTTTGACAAGTTACTTTATTAAAATTTACCACAAATTAATAAATATAAATAAATAAGCTGGTTAGGCGTCCTTATAAACAAAGGCATATCAATGGATGGTATTTGATGATGCGTTCGCGTTGTAAGGACATGGACATATGGACATGATGGATGTATTACAAATGTGTGGGTACTTGGGTGTTTGAGTGGGAATAATGAACCAATGACTATCAATAAGACAATAACATTGCTGATGCCAAGTGCAAATCCTAAGTGATACTTTTGTTGGGGGGGGGGGGGGGGGGAGGTTCCATCTAAGTCAATTTAATACACCTAAAGCCTTTAGAATGCACTTTCTGTTGTGATTATCAAATTGTTAGAAATATTGGGGTCTATAGAATTGAAGCAGTGAAAAAAATACTGCAAGTCACACTTGCGCATCCCCTTGGCTAGGAGATTCACCTAAATGGGGTCAAATTGGGTCATTAGATGTCAATCGGTGTACACTTCATGAACATCTCAAGTCCCCTTACCTTAAGATTATTGTCACCAAGTTTGGCCAAGATTGAAGTCCGACTTTACATGAAAGCCCTGAAAAGTAATAAGTCTTGACTTAACATGAGAGCCCAAAACAGCGGCAAAAAGTGCAGTTTAAAGTGTTGGCAAAATGGGGTCAAAGGTCATGTAGGGGTCATTGGAGGTCAATCTGTTTACACCCCCACGAGCATCTGAAATCCCCTTTACCCAAAGATAATTGTTACCAAGTATGGTTCAGATTATGAGAGCACTGAACAGGTCAAACTTTATATTAGAGCACTGAAAGGTCGAACCTAACCAAAAAGGCTAACCAAAAGTGAACACACCCCCACACACACCCCTACAGGTAAATCACCGCCAAACGAGGACCTTGACTTGGTACTATCCAAACGAGGACACACCGAACTGGATACACACCAGCAAACCGAGGACAAAATGGCAATTATAAAAAAAAATGTGTATCACACCGCCAACCAAACAGTGCACAATCCAACATAAGTATGTCAGGGGGTATCACATGCGAGGACCTCATTTGGATAGCGTTTTTACACTGTTTGCATCATTTTGGACATTCAGGAAACCGAGGTCTGTCCTCGGTTGCACCTACGCACCCCACACATGACATGATCACATTATCCCTCCTCCTGCTTTTACAGCCAGGGGGATAAAAATGAAAAGGGTTAGTAAGGGGACATTAAGAGATGTGTTGGAGGCTGCACCCTCAATTATGATAAAAACTGGGATGGGTATATTTTTACAATTGTCTTTTACATGTACAACAAAACGTTGATTCAAAAATGCTTCTTCTGCTTCTGCTTGTAGACTGTACACAACGCCCTACTGGGCTAATATCGGTACAGTGGTCTGGGTCAAACGGTGGTAGAAATTAAACTTTGAAGTGGGCGCGCTCCACTAAGTTGTTGATATCTATTATAAGTCCAAACTTGATTTGAAATTATTTAAGTCCGGAGCCATTTTAGCAATGGTTGGTAGAAGATTCCACTCAGGTATCGTTCTTGGATAGAGAGAGAACTTGCCGTAGTTGGCTGATCGAGCCGCGATCAGCATTTTATGTCTGCAGCATGCCTGATAAATAATGCAAACCTTATTTACATAGAGGGCGTTTTTAAGAAAAGGTTCAATAAATAGAGTTGGTATTGTTTTAATCAAGTTTTGCTGTGTTTTTGTAGAAACAACATAATGGTCATTTTAATGTTCATCTTGAATTCAACCGACACGACAGTCAATATTGAGTTAACCTCGAAGCTACCGCAGTGGTATAGCTATATTCGAGGCTAAGTTTGTCGTCTGGGCAGGCACTCTACGTTATTAGCAGTATATATTTTGTAAGCTCGAGACTAACTATTCTCTAGTCTAGTGGCCGTCTGAACAGGCCTTATGTCAGTGATGCACTTTCCACTGGCCCCTCCCTCCTCCCATGCTCCCCTAACCACACACCCCTAGCCCGCTTGCAAGAACATCTTATACCAGTTTTTATGAATATAATTTAGATATTTTGTAAGATCCGGAGTCATAAAACCATGTTTTTAAATATTTACACGGTTGTCGCTCCAACCTCTCAACAATGGACCCCCATTTGGGTATGTATCCCATATTTAGTAATACTTACATTCTATTTGAAATCTTGTGCATAACATACCAACATGTATCAAAAGGACATATCAATCTCTCCCACAAGGGTGAGATCATTCACTTTTACATATTTATTTACCTTTATTCATACCATGTGGCCTAATTACCGTGTCCTCATTTCCGACCATTATCGCTTAGTTGCCATTTCATTTTCAACAATCAGCTCGTTTAATAGACATATCCACATCTACACAGATAGTGCCCTGATTCAGTATGTATATAATACTCAAGTAAACATTTCATAGTCTATCAGTTAATTTCAATGGTGACCTACATTTATGACCCGCATACAATTTCACTCACAGACAGAGTAAGTGCAATTGGGCGTGAAACTGTGACTGCTGGGCAACCTGCTCATTTTTTCCCTCTATCTTTTCATTCTGGTCAAAACAAGCATAAAACTAGGTCAGTTGAGCATAGTGTGTGCTCTTGTTAATGGCACGTGCATGGTTAAATGTGTCAGAGAACGTAGTCGGGAAAGGTTGCTGTTTTTGCGTTGCTTCTCTTGTTATGAAGCTTGTATCAAGATCATTGCTGAATTGAAGTGAAAATTGGACTGGGTTATAGCTTACGTGAGTAGAGACATATTTGTGTCAGTTTACTTTTATTTATTTTTTTATTTTTTTATTTTTTAAATTTTGTGTGTGTGTAAAATTATTTCTTTTTATAAAAATCTGACATTAATAATTGTCCATATTTATATTTGATTTTGATTCATGGTCTGTTGGCTGTCTGTCATGTAATACGCATCAATAATATCATCGACCCAGTCTCATCTTTTATTAATTAATAATCTATCTTAATTTTGCTCATGTGTGCAATCATTTGGTTTTATAATTTCTATGACAACGGTAAAACAGGGATGATAGATACTACATCTGTCTGCAAACTCTGCCAACACCTCATATTTCAAAACCCTAAGTATTATTTGTTGAATGTGAAGGATGGTATAACATTGATGTACTGAGTGGGATGGCAGCCCACATGAGGATGGCACTGTCAATTGCTTTGGTAAAGATTTGTGCAACATTTGAAATTGCGCTTTTTTATGTTGCTGCTTCAGGTATTTTAATGCTAACCTCTTTTGTTAAAAATTAAAGTGAAATGAATCATGATTGAATATCATTTATTGAACATCTGTGTTTTTACTTTGATTATATTTATGTTATTAACAAATGTATAATGTTATTTATAATGCTGAAAAGAAGAATGAGCTTCATATCTTTCTAATTAATGTACAAACTATTTTTTTAAAGAAACCAATGAATGAAATGAATGGCAGTAAAGGCTTTAAAAAAAACGAACTTATTTTGACAATTTTGACAATAATGCCCTGTTATTAGTTTAAATCACCCATATAGCATCATTTACACCTAAAACCCATGTAAGTTTCCTTCATCCCAGGGTTACTCAGTAAAGCAAATTATAGATGATTGAATTGTATTCATAACTTAGTTGATTAAATTCATTATTTGCTGATATTGGTGTCTTGGGGTGTCTCACACCATAATCTGTTAGTAAAAAGGATATATTTGTGTATAAATTAGAAGAGAAAATCATGAGAAATGTGTTAGATATGACAGAATGAAACTGTCAATGTGACATAATTGTCAAAGTTGTCTCCAAGTTGGTGATTCTTTTTAATCTGGCGAATGTTGATAAACAGACTACCTGGCTGCATTGGAAAATGTTACATTCTGTGAAAAATTGATACAAATTGATCTTTGATCATTGCTAACACTGTGGGCCATATTCCTGTACACATTTAAATGCGGTTTTAAGCTAAACACGCGTTTAACTTTGACTAAACACATTGTTTAACTAAACGCAATTATCCGAAAATTTGATTATAACTTAAACACACATCTAACTCACTGAGAATGGTCTTTTGAACATGGGTATGGCAGTATACGTTTAACACTTGTTTAACTAAACTTGTGCACCAATTGTACACCTTGAATGATTACTCAACCATGCCTGGTACAAGCTGACATGAAGCTCTTGAGGAATTTGGTTGATATCTATTGGAACCCATTTGGGCCACAATAAATTGAATACCTGTATAGTGTATATAGTGAACGCGGCAGAACGCGTCTGGGGACGAGATTTGCGGTGTGAAGTTTAAAATCTGGTTTTGTTAAACACGTTGTTTAAAAGATACACGTTTAATTTAGACACAAGTTTAGTTAGACACAGTTGTGACAGTTTTAAGATAAAATTGTGTTTAGTACGAGAATATGGCCCTGTATGTTTTATTGATATGGTATTCTAACAATAACAAAAGTACTGAGAAAACACCACATTTAAACAGGGACACTTTTGCCATTTTGAAAATGAGAAAAAGTTCAACTCCATTGGATCTGTGCTATTTCTCCCCCTACACTCTTTCAAAAATTAGAAATAAACGTAAAAAAGAAAGAAAAACAAGTTGTGGGGTGAGGAGAGAATGTGGTGGAATAATTGGGCATTTTATGACACCAGTTTTTTCTTACCAAACCAAAAGTTGAAAAACAGAACCTATAGTTAACCAGGTTTTCAAAATAATTTCCTATTATCACCTAACTCTCTATAAAAATCTGAATCTTAGAAAATCTCTAGTTCTAAACTGCTCAAAAAAGTGTGGGACTTTCTTTTCAATCGCCACTTTTTCAAATAGTTCTCTATATATTCATATTGTGTTTCATATCAATGAAAAGCTGACATGTTCCTCTTTTCAACGATATTTTATTCGAAGCAATCATTTGTTTCAGTGCTTAGCCACCTGCTTGAGAATGTGGGGATCGAGGTCTCATTTTAAATGTGCCAAATTCATCACTATAATATTCATACTCAAAAGTTACAAAAGAACAACTCTGTCATCTGTTCAGTGAAGTGTTACAGTGAGAGCTACCACTATCATGACGCTGTTTAAAACCTTTTAACAACTGGTGTTGTTCAAGTATCCTGACTGAATGACTGTTAAATATGCAAAAGTTGTTTAAGCAGGGTACTTAACGAACCGCCATTGTTTAAAACTTTTAAACAACCTTTTATATTGTAGAGAAATGCTCTGTTGACATTTGAGGACAAAATAGTGATGATTTTGGCACATTCAGATTGAGACATCCCCATATTTTCAAGCACATGGCTGAGCTCTGAAACAAGTAATTGTTACAAATTTGGTATCATTGGAAAGATGAACACATCAGCTGTCAATTGATATGCAACACAATATAAAGGGTTAAAAAAAAGTAAGTCCCCCCTAAAATTAGACCACATTTGTTTGCATAACTTGATACACAATTGAACATTTTAAAAATTGAAACAATTATGAAAATAAAAAACGCTTGGCTACCCACGGGAAGTTTTTACTTTTCGATATCATGTTTACTTTGTACCAAAACAGTCACATTTCCGCAAAATGATGTTTTCAGAAAAAGTGGCACTTTTCAAGATCCTATACAAGAAAGTTACAAAAATGTCTCCAGTGCTTTCAATTGTCTTTATTTCCAATTAAAATAAAGTGTCTTCTTTCTTTAGCCGGTCTTTATTTGAATTTAAAAATAAAATTATTTTGTCATGCATGACTAGTCAATAGTGTCCACCATTCACGCCAATAATTTGTCTGCATCGTTGAAAAGTGCCACTTTTTGGAAAACATCATTTTGGGTAAATGTAACTGTTTTGGGAAAAGTAAACATGGTATTGCCATGCATTTTGCCCCTTTCATCGGGGTTTAAATCTCTCAAAACTCATTATTGTGTGTGGAGTTATGCAAACAAACTTGTATAAGATCTTGAAAAGTGCCACTGTTTCTGAAAACATCATTTTGGGGAAACGTTTAATTGTGTGAGGAGTTATGCAAACAAACGTGATCTAATTTTTTTTTTTTGGGGGGGGGGTTAATTTTTTGGAACCCTTTATGAACATATTCTGAGATATTCGATAATTTTGTGATTGAACAAAATGTTCAGACTTTTTTTGAGCAATCTCAGTGCATCAATAATTCAATCAATAAATGTCTGATGCAATGTCAACATGAACCCACATGATTGGGACACCCCCCTCACCTGGAAAAAAGAAGAAATTTCAAGAAGGAAAAAAAAGGAATTTCTTAGCTTTTGAAAACTGCTTTAATAATTTGGTCATCTCAAATTGGTCAAATGTTTTAATCGAATTGTGCATCTGAACCTTTAAGTAAAGTATGACATTTCTTCACTTCAAAAGCTATATGAGAGGTATTTCTTGTCGATGGACAACGAAGAAAATAATCTGGTATGGCAATTCAATTGAAATAAAATGTTGAATTCAATTCATGGATATCTTTATCAATATTTTGAATTTGAAAAGGCTGTTTTGATTACTGAAAGGATTTTGAAAAAAGGTATAGAATATCTGTTTTTATTCAAAAGATGTAGAAAAGAAAAACAACAAAAATGTTTGACTTCAGAAAGATCAATTTGAATTAGAAATGATGACGAGCAACTTATTTGAACCTCCATGGTCGCTCCCCATGTACCTGTAAATGATATCAATCACCCTCTGCAAATAGGAAGACTGTAGAGAGATAACTAGGCCTGGTTCACATAGGTACGGGCCGACTTTATCTGACATAGTCTTAACTCGCATCCAACCTGTATTTATTGCAAGGTAAGTATTCTGCAGCTCTGAACCAATGCGCACACGGCAGCTTGGGGTCAATAGTCAATACAGAGATACGACTTGTTTTAAAGAGCTTGCATAGAAAACTATTTGAATCTTATAATTGGATGAATTGCAGATTTGGGCAAAATAGGAAAAAGAACAATTTTGAGAAATGAATTAATGATTAAAGGAATGGCAGACCTGCGGCTGGCCGGATTTCACAAAACTATCTTTAGAGTAATTAGAGGGCACGGGGTGACCTACATGTCGCGTGATTTACTGACTTTTGAAACTAGGTACTGCTATGTAAAGAAAACGAGGGCGTCCTTCTAACTAGTTTTTGTATCAATACACCGAGCCTTTGGGAATTTAGCGAAGAAAGAGTTAATTTACAGATAAATAAGAGTGGGAAATTATTATGTGCGCCTGAGGATAATTAGTACCTGTGTTTAATATCCATCTTTTGTTTTGTTTCCTTGCAAATGTAAGATTGTGAAAAAGTATGGAAAAGTTAAGACATAGTAATAGTATTACACATGTTGTAAATAAAATAAATAAATAAAGGTGTTTTTTATAACATTTGACTATCCTTTCATGAATTAGGCAAATGATTAACCAGGCAATATTGGTAGAATTTGACCAGAAGGATTGCTCTGAAGAAGGTGACCTATATTAGAAGATGTCCCATATATTATTATCTCTGTGCCACGATGGCATTTACCCTTAGACACCTGATCCGACTTCCAACCTCCTCCATAAACACACTATTGGAGTGAGGATAATTGGTCCAAGCTATAAATATAATCAAATGTGATCGGTGATATATCACTCCTCTAGACCACGGCTAGAGCGAGAGAACCAACACGTCCACTCTTGTCATTGCGTAGTTAGTCTGGCGCTTGCCAAAACATTGTCTGGATTTAATGTGGTCATGTTTGCACATATATATCGTTTCCTATGAGAAAAGACCATATGTTTTATTTCCCCTACCCAACAAATGTCTCGTCTGTTACTGAATAGTATCTGGGCTAGCAACTTGATTATGGTGTTACCAAATTGTCAAACTCTATCAGCTAAATCAGGCTGGCTGGATGGCTAGCGTGGTAATTTGGAAGTAGGTCACAGATATTAAGTGTCAGGCTGATCTCCAGTCTATAATAAGTGGCTAAATGTCACCATGTTACTCCCACTGACATACATTTTTCTGAAGTCTTTATTGTGATAGAGCTGGTCTATGAACATTATAAATGGACTTGCGTACCCCTTTGATATGATCAGGAAGCAAGGCAAATTAACCCATAGCCTGCTATATGTCTCAATTTGCCACGTAACATTTTCATTGTCAATTTTGTCAATTTGATTGGCTTGAAATCTCTCTTTCAACGATATTAATCACTGATCAGAAAGAATGCAGATAATTGTCAAAAATGCATTAACTTAATTTCAAAGTACATGTTTATTCTCTCATTAGTTTCCTGACAACATTCAGAATGATTGAGGGCCAAAAGAAAGTAGGTCTATAGGTTGAATATGTTTTGATGTATTTGGCTACAGAGGAACAATAATATTGTAAAAGGTTCTTATGTTGTAAGAGACACTTTGCTGAGTGGGTGCTCACATGTGCCTAGTCATTTTTGTTAGACTTACTAAAGAATACATCAAAACTATCACTCGAAATTAGAAGTAGTTTTGATTCTCCTGAACCCGTGACTGGAATAGCAGACAGACCCATCCATTCTAGTGTACCTTTACCTGCATCAACTCTAGTGTACCTTTACCTGTCCACCGATCAGATAATCTTTTCCAATGATTGACAGTATACCGTACAATGATGTGGAATACTTTGGATATGTAAGACGGAGTTCAGCACAGAGTAAGAAAGTGTTGATTTGACTACTTTCCTTTGAATGTCTAATAGGAAACAGATCACAAGTTTATTTCACTGAACTAGGTCTATGCCAGGTACTCGTATTAGTTTCCTATGCGGTACTATATGCGGATTCAATAAGTAGGTCACAGTGCACCTATGGGCTAGCATGCAAGCACCGTGCCTTGGCTTTAATCACTCACTCCTTCTCTATAAGTTTCCAACACTACTTTTCATGTATTAAAATGTGATCATTTTTTTTGACAGATGGCTGGTTTTCTTTGCGAAAATGAGCTCGGAAATGTATGTGAAAACAAAAGTGTGTTCAGATCAAATTGAGGAAGTGAGGCTAGCACTATTTACCCTCAACAGACCTGTTGCTTGCCAAATACGAGAGTAGAAATCGGAAAACATGAGAATTTATTGTTCCGAAGTCTTAGGTAACTTTTTAATTTGGCTTGTTGTGAGACTTTGTATTTTACAGTCAAGTCTGTTTTGTGTTAAGACTGTATCAGCTCCTATCTGGGATTATAGCATTTTGATTTCTAGTAGGCCCTTGCAGGTAGAACGTTACCCACTTTAAATCGAAATGAATCTATCTTGCCAGCCATAGGCCTATATCTCAAACCAGAGTTCTGGTGGAACACTGCTGGGGGAAGTGAGGTAGTACCATAACTTCTTACATACATCTATACATGTATTTCTTAGAACTGAAATCAGCCACAACAATTCAATTCAACACATAAAGTCAGAGATGGAAGCACTGCGTCCAGTTTCCAATATCATTTATATATCAGGAGTTTAACCATGCATGGGTAGTGCTATAATATAAATCACTGCTTTAATTTAATAATGGAATAATACAACAAGTCATGTCTATCATATTACTAGTAGATGTTAGTGTATAACAGTGTTTCATATACATATTGGAGGTATAAGGGGTCAAAGTTATTGAAAACATCAGTTGAAAGATGATACAATTCTTGTCTAAAGATGCTCAATCTGATGATCATCAACACCCTTTACCCCCTGGTTCAATACTGTTCCAAACAGGGTATTTCTTAAACATTGGGAATATTTAAAATTTGGTCAGCAATCATGAAAATATTGGTGGCTAAGGGACCTTTTTAACTCTCCCCGTTGAGTTTAGGCTGGTATGGCTAGGTCTCTTTGGTTATAACCACTGTGGGTTATAACTGTATGTGGCACAAAGTGCTTTGATACATAGATTGCATTATGCCTGCTATTACTGATATAAATAAAGTATGACCTATATTTTGAACCAAAAGGATTATTGATGGACATTAAGAGTGTCAGGCTTGTTTTTACTTCCCAATAAGTGTTTATTCTAATTTATTATATCTGTAAGATTTATAACTGTGACAGGTCTAATTGGGACTTTTACTGCCAATTTATGCAGGAAAATATTTGATGAATGCAACTAGGATATAAAATTATGTTATCTAGGTCTTGTCTCCCTATAACTGTATATAATAGTTAGATTGAGTATGACATAATCTCATTTTCCAATTTATCATCCCCACTAGTCAACCATGTAATTTTGTGATAATGCAACACATTTAATATCCACAACTCAATAGATTGTAACCGAGCTCTACAATACAACAGCTGTCATATCTAGTACTATCTCAGCAAGAACTCAGAGGTTGTAGCATGGTTTATATTAAGGGACAAGAATGCGTGTCAACATAGTTTTCTTTCCACCCACATCATATTTATAGTCAGAAGAAGTGATTTGTATCCAGTCCGTTGAAATTAGCCATGGTATGACCATCCAAAACACGTTGTTGGTGGTTATGGCAGCCAAATGTAGGTCTGTGTCAGCTTCTTAGCTACATCCAGAGGCGGAGAAAAACTGGGTCAAGTCACCAAGCTTGCAGCTCTCACTCTACTCCGTGCATGCCTACTGACTGAGCTGAGTGAAGCTATGGTGTCAGGCTTCTCAAGAGCTGTAGAGGAAGTGGGCATTGATTGAATTTGAAGAAGTGGGATGGTGCTTGAAATAAATGGGCAGAAATGAGGCAATACTGTTTGACCCTAGGGATGGGGAGTACAGAATGCTGGATAGGCTTAGCACAAGTCTTGGGCTGGTTTAATCCATGCATCACAGTTCAGCTGCCTATCTGCAAGGATTGCCAGTCTTAAGTAACCCTACCGTTTTGGAATGGACTGACTGATATTAATTCCCATAAGGCTAATACAATCTAAATGTGCTGGGCAGTGAGAGCCATTGAATTGATGATGTTGTTGTCTACTACACATTAGCAAGTTATAAATATTGATGTCTGAACTGAATATGGTGATGGAAAGTATGTAGGTCTAAGTGTCCTAAAAATGAACTCCTTTTTTGTACAATAGGCATCATCAGAATGCTATCTACTGTAGATAGCAAGCTAGTAAGTATTTGTAGGTGTGTGTGTTTGATGGACTGTGTAACAAAATAGATTGTGCTATCTACTGTAGATAGTAAGCTAGTAAATATATGTATAGGGGTGTGGGGGTGTGTGTGTGTTTGATGGAATGTGTAACAAAATGCATGTGCATAACATTCATTTCAAGATTGGTCTTTACTCAGAAATCTGTAACATTCACACCATGACAAAGAACTTCTTTATATCTCTCATGAGATGACTTTAATTGAACAAAAGACAGAATAGTATCTTCCTGTCACTGAATAATGCGGTTGTCATGAGGGTGAAAGATATTCCTCCTTAAAAGTGCTGAAAGATCTATCTGTTGTACTTTTGATCAGTTTCGCAGATTATTCAGAGAGTTCAAATACAGGATTTTAAAACACAGAATAGATTGCAATTATTTCATGTAAAATGGGTAACTCATAAATATGCTGTCTTCTGTAGATAGCAATTTATTGATAGAAGTTTAAACAACTTAAAAGTTATTAATGAACTAGGTCGTCTTGTCTAAAATATGAATTAATTTGCTTCAATTTGACATTAAGGATGATAAATCATGCAAATGCTATCTACTGTAGTAGATAGCAAGGCGTTATTAACGAGTTATTATAGTTGCTAAAGAGGTAGGTTGTCTTTTATTTATGAACTCATTTGCTTTAATTAGGCACCTTTTATAAAAAGATAAAAAAGACCGTATACTGTAGATAGCATGTCATAAGTTGCTTAGTTGCTGATTTTAATTGGATCTTGTTTAAGAAATTAACACAATATTAGGCTATAATGACAAATCATATATCATGGTATTGGTATAAAAATAATCACCTGTAGCTTATTTTCTTTGTTACTTTTCATATAAAAATCTGTCAACTTTTGGCATTTGGGTGGGGTGATGTGAAGGTGGGGGTTGAAGAAGTGGCCATCTTGTACTGCTAGGGGAAAACATGCCAACTGCCAAGGACATGACAAGTTTCACTTCCAACAAAATGGCAACCCGCATGCCGCAGTGAGTGCCTGTGATCAGTCTAGCTAAACTACTTAAGTGGTTGAATGTGTCTGTCATGAGTGAGTAAGATAATGGAAATGAATCAAGGGTATTTAACATGCTTGTCATATTATTTCCTAATAGGAAAGCCTTCATATCATGAGCTATTTATACATGTCATCCCTCATGTGAACAATGTATGCCCTGTGTTTTCCCCTAGCAAATAAGAGGCAAAGTGCATGAGCATTTTAACATCAAATTTACCTTTTTTTAGGAATTCTGTTCAACAAGAATGTTGTTTGCCATGTTTGAGCTGATTTGTTTGACAAAAAAGTGCGTGCACTTGCCTCAAACAAATAAAGTACTGGCACACTTTCTTTCAGCCGGACTTTTATTGAAATGGTAAAAAAATTGGTGAATGGGGACCTGTATTCTTTGTGTAAAATAAAAAGGATAGAGAAGGACGCCAGTTGCTAAATATGACATGTTTTGCTTGTTTTTGATTGGCTTGCGTTCAGGGCATGTTGTGTAATGTTCAATCACATGTTCATTTGAATAGAAGAAAAATGTTGAACTGAATTTTATTTTTGATACTTAATGGAATAGGAATCGGGCTGACTAATGTGTTTGTTTTGGATCCGATAGCATGTATTGTGTATTCAATTCCATGTTTTTGTGTTTGCTTGAATTCATTTTTGAAAAGAACCTAGAGAATCGATGACATGACCTCTATTTTTGAATGGCTCACTTCAAACAACAAACCCTGGCATACAGTTTCCTTTGACTGGAAGAAGATTGATGACTTGCATTTTATATCCTGTACATTATGTGTAGGCTTTGAATGGTAAATTAATGAGTAATGAGAAAATGAGTTAGTGCCAAAACAATTCAACTTAAACTGCATGAATTTATGTAAAACTTAAGAACAATAAGTAGGGTATGGAGGATATTTAGATATCTTTTTAAATACTGTTTATAATTCACCTTAGACTCATGCAATTTAAAAAACTTTAAATTATTTACTGAATTTATTAAACAGTAATCCCATGCTAGTATCATAGAGTGCGACTTCAACACAACCAGGTTGATATAACAAGTAGTTGCATCATCTAGTATGTTGAGTTTCACACTATTGAGACGTGGGCTGAGTCTTGTTCATACAGGGCTTGGTTCACTTTCAAATTCAAATATATCTTTGTTCATGTGTAAGGTCACTCCATATTCAGTTGAAGTCAACTCTAATGACGATATGGATCAACACCTGTCAAGGTAGCTACCGTCTTATCTTGTACACTGCATCGATATTGTTCTGATTTGGTGATACACATCTTCCTGCCACCTTTAAGCAGTTAAGTGGTTTCTTACACAAGCATCTCTTACACATTGCTGTTGCATTTTGCATGTACTACTCTACAAATATATTTCTATTCCATTAGAATATTATGCAAAATTAACCATAATAAGAGCACATGTGGATCTATAATTTTGTTTTAAATATCGTCACATTGAATTGTTGGTGTTTTCACAAATTTGACCAGGAAGTTAAGCTGTGTAGTCGCACACAATCAAACAAGGGCAACATTGGGGAATTGAATATATATTTGAATTGACACTTTGTTCTTTGAATTGCAGGAAGTCTATGTAAACAGTGTTGAAAGCAAGATGCTTATCTGACAGATCGCAATTGAATTCAATGTTGAATTTGAAGATGACTTTCGCTCTAACGTAACCATTATTTCAAAATGATGACATGAGTCGGTAAACGAATATTGTTACCACATAATGTGAATGACACCAGGGTATGGTATAATACATGTGGACAGAGTCATGTTACATCTAGGGCAATTATCCCCAATAGATCAGTAATGTAGGTTTGAATACAGGAGAGGAGGCGGCTTCATTACATGGTCATTAATGTTGCAGACTTCCTGAAGATTCTACCAAATGTAGGTCGGATCATGGTCTGGATTGGTAAAAAAATCAGCATTAAAAAATATGGGTAAAAGTGGTTATTTAGACAATATTTTAAGCACATCTGCTCAACTATTTCCCCAAAGATACTGCTAACATGTGGGAGCTTGTGAAACCATTAATGTGACATGGCATACTTCTTGGGTTCACAACTTCACAAACATGATGAAACGTGGCAAAAGATGAGAAGATGAGAAACCGCCAACCAGTACCAATCGACAAATAACAACATCCATAGCAATCAGGCTCCAATCTTCCAATACTTGTGATTTTACCCTGGATAGACATGTTGTTTAAAGGGGTTTAGAATTAACTAAGTAGTGAATAGAAGTACAAGCCATTCACATAAAAATTGATCTTTTTCATTTAGTGATTGTTAGTGCACAAAAGTTTAAGGAAACTCTCTGCATAAGTAGGAAGAAGCAATGTTGTTAGTGGTGTATCTGGGGTCACTTGAGGGAGCAAAGGGTATTTTTTCCCCCCGGTGGATTTTAGACTTTAACAGACTGTCAACTTTAGAGAATTGCTGCAGAGTCAAACATTTGAGAGGGGAGTGGGAGCTTGTGACGTAACTTCCCCAAACCGGCGTGAAAAATCAAGCTGGCTAACTAACCATGCTAATCCCAACCGACATGGCTTGAATATTGGGCCCCCCCCCACCCACTGTAAAAGGTTACAAAAAAACTATTCTTCGCCTTTCTTCCCTTGTCTCCTCGCCTTCACTTCCACCTTCCGTTTTTTTTGGGGGGGGGGGAGATACGCTACTTAATGTTGTCTGAACTATATAGTTCTATCAAGTATTAGAATCAAAGTCTAAATCGTTGTAATTCTGAGTTAAAGTTTGATTCCATTTCTGAATCCACAGTCATCTATGTTGATTCTGATTCAGCGGAGGGTAGGATCCGAGTGCGAGTTGTCATAGAACAAAATGAACCTGGGTTTAATAATAATGGACACAGACTGGAGTCTGAGTTCAAGACAAAAACTAACAGACTCATGTCCTCCAACCGTGCTAACATTTTGTTCTACCGGTAGTAAACCACTTCAAGACTGAGAACTAATTTTTATTCACTCTAATAATACATAGTATTGTTTTCTATGCAATTTTGAATATGTATAGTAAGTATTGTAAGAAGAAAGAAAGAAAGGTAGTAAAATTGGAAATTTTACACGAAACAAGTATTGCATTCAGTTACAAAAAAATGCTGGAAATCAATGATTTAGTAAAGAAAAGTACTGATGGGAGTTGATATCAGAATAAAGCTGTGTGCTACATAAAAGAGGAGTCAAATTACATATAATGTAGGGCAATTATCCCCTCTAGATCACTGAATATGAGAGAGGTTATATTACATACTGGTTGAATGTTGTAGACTTCCCGCTATAATAATAATGTAGGTCAGATAAGGATCGAACATTTTATGGAGAATGTTGAAATTGGGACATAGGATGACAGAGGGTCACCATGGACCACAGTTTTGATCATCACAAATAGCCCAACCGAGACCATCAACAAAAGATGACCTCATTTTGACATCCATTTGAAGCTTGTAAATGATGTTGATAATTGGTTATGATGATATAATTCCCAAGAAATTTCATATAATTATGATTGAGACATTAAAATCACAAAAGTCTTGGTACAATAGTCATAGCTACTGCTACTCAATTAAGAAGACCTGGAATACGAGGAGGTTTGGGTTTTACAGAGATTTTAATTTATAAACCTATTCTTTATATCCAAACAAGTGGCAGAAATTAATTGATTTGTACTTGCCACATCTTAATATTAACCCCAACTCCCAGGGGAGAAAAACGGGGAAAAATTGAGGTAAAAATCAGTCTCCGCATGCGCCGCTGCGTGCAAGTCTGATGCTGTACCGACTGAGCTACACGGGTGAGGTTTTTTTCACAAGTTGAACTCCGTGCTGAGTGTGGTGCGTGATCGACGGGGCCGCCGTGGTACAAATTGTAGCACTGGCGGGTTTCGTAGTGTACAGGTAGGTTAGGGTTAAGTTCCCGTATGATGCTATTGATACTTCTCTTTGGGATGTTGGATGGGGAGCAGTTGCCATCATTTTGATTGCTCCTACTCAGTCAATGTTTTCCAGTGTCATGCCACAAAATATTGAATGTGAATATGTGTGAAATTATTCAATACATCATTCCTGTACCTCTTGTATTTTGTCCTACAATTAGAGTCCACATTTGTCAAGCACTATTGGTATTTTGCAAACAGATTGGATTGTGACTATCTAGCATTATATCTGATGAAGATATCTATGATGTCATGCCCTTACTCTTATACTGCCCTAGTTATCGTTGACATCCAATCTTATTGACCTACATTTGATCACCAACGAGCCTTTTGGCTGTGACTACGCTAACGATACCCAAAACATCCCCACGGGTTTATTGTTGTTTATGGCTGGTCTTCCCACAATGCAATAGTACCCGGCTGTATTGATTGGTTGGTCAATCAGGAATAGGCTTCTTCCTTTTAATGACCTATTCAGTATTCATAGCGACCAATATGTCAAAGTACAAGTTATCAGCAAACATAGTTTGAAATATACATATAAATCAAGAAGGGGTGGTTGAAGAATATATAGAACCTCAAGTATAAACTATTCTCATATCATCATATCTCAAAATCCCTATAATGAGTATCAAAGTAGCACCCTTCTTGATCTTTTGTCCCTTGCTCTTACATCAATGATACAAATTATCAGCATGTAGCCTATAGGTTTGCAGTGTAGGTCTGTATCAAGTAGGAGGTAGGTTAGAAAAAAGTTCTTTCATCAAAACTCAATTCTTCATATCTACGTACTGAAGGGACTGAATATCCAGAGTGCTCTGTTCTCATGTTTCAACCACACATGCCAGTTTCCCAATATGCTCCCTTTGCCAATGCCTTGAAAGAAAAAATGTTTAGAAAACACCTTATTTTTGGTGATAATATTGCTAGTGGAACCTCACATTTGGCAACACTTGCATCAATCTGAACTGTCCCTTAATATTTGGACTACTCTCAGAGGGGGATATTTGTAAACCGGCAGGTCAACTAATTGAGTTGTCTTTCCTTTTCCCATCACACCTACAATATTTCCCTAATGATGTTTGGTTGGTAATTTGTGATTGGTTCATGCATGGTTCATGCAAACAGTGATACAAACCAAAGAAGTAGGCCTATGTCTGAACTCAAGTTTATTTTTAGCTGCAATCATGTTTTGTTACTCATGATACTGCTTGGTAGAACATGTGCAAATATCTAAGTATGTCGCAACTTATGGCCTAGACCTTATCAGGGGTAGTATTAACCCCCATTGTGAGTGAATGACCCCAACTTTTGGACATGAAGCCTATTGTTGCTACATGTATGGCAAAAAATATTTTTCACCCCAACTTTTGGGCCTTAATGTTACCCATGGACCTTATCTCTAATCAACTTTTAAGTCTACCTGCAACACAACTCAACCCTAATCATTAAATTAAAGTTGATGGGATTAGGATATAAAGTATCTAGGCATTATATTACAGCCCCTTTTCTGGAAGGTCTATACTTTGAATAGGCATTATATTGTGTAGATTGAATTAACCACGGTACATGAAGAGATTGTATGATTGTTTGAATAAGCTAATCAGGATTGATCAATGATCAGGATACATTTCCGATGAAAGAATCAGACAAGGCGCTCGTGAAATGTTGATAAATGTTACTGTTAGTATTAAATTGGATTTGTAAAACGTTAAATTGGATTTGGTATATCTTGCCTGTTACGCGGCCGACCCGGGTTCAATTCCCGTGGCCGGCGGACATAATCTTTTGCTTTTTTTAATATTTACACCCCTCCCCTGTTCTTCGGTCCATCCCCACTGCCACGTTCTACAATCATAGAAAAAAGTGTTTGAACACTGACCATTGTTTGCACCGTTTAATTACCATACAGTACGCATTGCTAGGCCATGGGCTGATGTTTGGCAAGTTGGGCGACTCAACATTGATCAGTGGGGAAAGGGGGATGACTTTACATTAGGCCTACTAAGTGTTCGAACACTTTTTTCTAACATTGTAGGGCTAGGGTTAATACGACACAACACAATGCATTTCTATAACCCTAACCCTACTACGTAACACAGAAACAACACGGCCAGCACCACTTGGCTTGCTCACACACAAGTTCTATCTTATGTATCTCTTTTTGTATTTAACCCCCTCCCCCTGTTCCTATTCTTCGTTCCATCCCCACTGCCACGTTCTAGGGTTAGGGTTAATGCGACACAACACAGTGCATTTCTATAATATTTAACCCTAACCCTACTACGTAACACAGAAACAACACAGCCAGCACCACTTGGCTTCTATCTCATGTAGCACTAAAATAGGGGTATAATCCAATTGTTTAGCCTGTGAAGCCCTCCCCCCGTGGCTGAGTGGTGGTATATCTCACCCTGTCACGCGGCCAACTCGGGTTCAATTCCCGTGTCCAGCGGATATAATTTTTTGCTTTTTTAATTTAACCCCCTCCCCCTGTTCTTCGTTCCATCCCCACTGCCACGTTCTAGGGTTAGGGTTAACAGTGGCCACTGACACAGCTGCTCAGATGACACAGGTCCTATTGCCTTCAGTGGTATAAGGCTGATATGGGCCCAACCAACACTTTTTCTTGTTAGAAAATGTTTGCAATTTTCTTGCACTTTTTTTTATTAATTTGTGAATTCTGTGAATTGTTTTGAAGATTTCGAGAATTGCTGAAAATACACCAACATTTCCCTAATTTTTTGGAACCCCCCAACAAAAACCTATTTAAAATCCCAGGCAAAACTGACCCTACCAAAGAGGGGGGAAGGTATTCTGCGAGTTGCGAGTAGCGAGTTGATAGTTGATAGTTGCGAGTTCGAGTTCGAGTTGCAAGTTGCGAGTTGCAAGTTGCGAGTTCAAATGTGCGAGTTCCGAACTCGCAACTCGCAACTATCAACTCGCAACTCGCTACTCGCAACTCGCACATTATCCAAACCCCCAAAGAGGTATGTTTTTTGTGTGTGGCATAACAAGCTTTTTGGAGGCATCTTCCATATGCAGTACACATTCATACTAATAATTTGTAGCAAAAAGCAATATTATTTAATTATAAAATGTTTGAAATTGCACCAGCCATATAACCACTCACAGCACCAGACAAGTTTGGTTTCAAAACCCAAAAGTTTCTGGTTTCATAAAGGAAAGAAGAATAAAATGCTACGCTCTGATTACTGAGAACCTGGTTCTCTTTGTAAATAGCACATGAGTCATACGTTGTGATATGGTTTCATAAACAGTCAAATAATAACATACAGATTAAAATACATTTCATGCATGACCTATTTTAGTTGGCATTTTGGAACAAATATTAATGTCTGCTTTGTTAAAAATCAAAATGGAAATTCAAAAATGCCTGCTGTAAATCAAGTGTTGGGTACATTGTGGAAAATAACACTGTGGATAATATGCCGATGTGAACTTTTCCTCTTTTTGCCTACATTGTGTACCCTGAATCAGTATTTCCAACTTTAATGCTTTTAAAGTATAATTATCCTTAGATTGTCCTCTCATACCCGGGGGAGGGAGGGGAGAGGCAGTCGGGTATAATTTTGTAATCATCCGCGTGAATGAAAACCTGGATTAAGGTGCTTTTATCGACCGGTGGGCCCGTGCTAAGAGTATAAAAACTGCCAATTTCAGAGAATACAGGTGTCTTTTTCAATCTGAATCCGCGCTAAGGGTTGTACGGGCCAATAGTCATGTGTCATCATTGTAAAATAGCCCAAGATGGTTAGGCCTAGACAAAGTTACTAACAAAACTGAATGATAAAATTACTTCATACGTTCATATCAGTCTCAACTCCATCTTGAGGACCTGTATCCTTTGCTATGAGCCTGATTCGTCGAGCTATAGTCCTTGTTAAAGGTCACTTTTTCCTTCTTTGAGAATCCGCGTTAAGGGTACTTTTTGAGATTTTGGATTTACACGGATGATTACAACTTTTATACATGAATGCCCCCCCCCCCTCCCGGGTCTCATTCGAACCCTAAAAGATCAAAATATAAAGGTTTCTTAACTGTCACTGCTAAAATGTGATTCAAAACACATACAAAAAAAACACTTTTTTGGTTGTTCAAACTTTCATGAACCCTTTTTTGACAGCTTTATAAAGACTAATATGTTTAATCTTTAAAAGTTCTTGAACATTTGAAAAATCAAAAAGGATTTTCTTTAGAACCCAATAAGCTCTTTGTTCCACCTTATTTGTTGTGTCACATTCGGAGAACCTTAATTTTGGTCTCTTTAGAGAACCTCCTGAGAGGACAAAACAGGATCTTAAGTTCAGTTATTTAAGTGTGTACATCATCCTCCAAAAAATACTGCCCTTTTTAAACCTGTTTATTTTGATTGCCACCTTTGATACAGGTCCCATCATGCTAGTATCTCAAATCGTGATGGAAGTGGCGTGGCCTCCCCCTCCCCCACCCCCACCCCCAATTAAAGATCCTTGTTACGCCACTGCATGATGGAGAACCATAGACTGATACAAACTATAACATTCTCATCATGCTAGCACACTAAACATACATTAACCCTTAAACCTGAAACATTATTATATGTGTCAACGGGTGGATCAGACTATCAGACGCAGCATTAACCATTTACACCCGTTATCAATTACTTAGTATAACACTGAATGGTACTACTAGTTTATCTCATTTTTGGAGCTGACCTATTTTTTCAATCCTGTCATGTGCAAGTGTGTTATCCCCTCAAATCTTCAATGTATTTAAAACCCTTTAATAAATAGTTACCCTACTTTTTGTAATCAGGTATTGCTGTAGGCCTAAGTGCATTTAAAGCCCTGTAACCCTATAGTAACCCTAACTACTATAATCAAGTATGTCATTGGGTGGCTGTTGGCTATCTGCTATCACCTGTATCAGATTCTGCAGTTGGCATCTAAACATTACATTATATTGACCTACTTTACCCAGTTTCAAAACCATTCATGAAAATTCCATTAAGCGTTTTTTGTGTAATCAACTGGTAAAGGCGGGGTACAGTCATGTTACTAGTCATCAGACTGATTGGCTATTGACATACGTATGTGTTAACCCATTAACAATATCGCTCACATTGCTAGGAGCTCAACTGGGTCAACTTCCCTATTTGTAGCGGTCGCTATTCATCACATACACAAGTAACTATAGCGAGACACTCCGAAACGCTCAGAATTACAATCTTAAAGGTATGTTATGTCAGACGACGCTGGACATAGCGTATTCACGAGTATTCAGGTTAAAATATGCGAACGAGGTTACCTGATCAAGTGAATGGGACGACCGCTTAACAACGGTTTAAATTCAAAAAATAGCATTTACAATTGGGATGATTAGCCATCCCGAACGGTTTTGGATTGGAAAAATTTTCTTCTAACCTATGATGAATTTTAAGGGGTCATATAATCAAAATCCATTGTTACATTGAAACCAATGGAAATTCAAAATTAACGGCCGTTCGTAGCCACCGTCGTCTGTATTATGTGATCTTTCCAGGGAACGCCCTCAACATCGAAAAAAAAATAGAAAGCAGATTTTCTTGCAGATTAACATTTCTGATCATAAATCATGCATACATTCCAAGTTACAGGGCGATACGATTCTTAATTACTTCAAAATCATGGTTTTAGAGTGAAAATAAACTGTCGGAATCCCGACAGTTTATATTTTTCACTCTAAATTCACTCTAAAACCATGATTTTGAGGTAATTAGGAATCGTATCGCTCTGTAACTTGGAATGTATGTATGATTTATGATCGGAAATGTAAATCTGCAAGAAAATCTAATTTTCTAAAAAATATCATGAATAGAGGGCGCTCTCTGGAAAAGATCACATAATATGCCTTTAATGTAGGTTCATCATAACTGTTCATTTGGAAGGATGATTGGCTGGATTCTTAACACTTTCCACGCAGCTATTATTTTTACCATACACAAAACAGATTTTTCAGAAACCTTTCCCAATTTTCAAAGTCTATCTTAAAGGCATATTATGTGATCTTTTCCAGAGAGCGCCCTCTATTCATGATTTTTTTTAGAAAGTAGATTTTCTTGCAGATTTACATTTCCGATCATAAATCATACATACATTCCAAGTTACAGAGCGATACGATTCCTAATTACCTCAAAATCATGGTTTTAGAGTGAATTTAGAGTGAAAAATATAAACTGTCGGGATTCCGACAGTTTATTTTCACTCTAAAACCATGATTTTGAAGTAATTAAGAATCGTATCGCCATGTAACTTGGAATGTATGCATGATTTATGATCAGAAATGTAAATCTGCAAGAAAATCTGCTTTCTATTTTTTTTCTCGATGTTGAGGGCGTTCCCTGGAAAGATCACATAATATACCTTTAAGGATTACTGACCCAATACTAGGCACGTGTGTACTTATGTCAATGCATTTCTCATGGTGGTTCTAAATATGGTAATGAAATTCAATAATTTTGACATTTTTTAAACATTTTGTGAAATTTTGTAATGTCGTCTGCAGCCGCCTGCCGCGTGGAAAGTGTTAATAAACATGACATGGCCAAAAGTATAACAATATAGTATAGTTGACACATACATGTAACATTTCATGCCAGCTCTCTAAACAGACTAGAGTAATAAATGTGAGTGACAAGTAATCCTGACATGTCATCACAACTGTCTGCAGACTAGTAGTAGCTTATTACTAATACCATTTATATTCATTAGGATTGTTTAAATAGACTCATGGATGGTTCAACCATTTGGTTATACATTGAAAATGTCACATTCACATATCAAATGCCAAATTGTTCACCTAAGAGGTGATTCAACATTATTTTTTTATTCAATCTTTTTCATACTTTCATTGTATGTCTAATTTTTCAAAAAAACATGTTATTTGTTGCTTGTTTGTGTAATTTTTTTCAACAAATCATCAATCAGAAAAATAAATATTGAAAACTTGAATAATTTTAGACGAGTATTATCCACCTATATTGAATTGAAGTCCGCTTATTCCTGAACTGAACCGGTCCATAAAATGGATTTGCACCCTCTATTTTCAAGATTTTGGTCTAGCCTCGCCCAACTCTGTCCTAACTCCGCCCCACTTTCCATATACATAATCAAGAAATTAATAGACATTGGCACAGCGACAATACAAAATTTGCCTATGGTTCTTACTTTCATTTAAGCATGGTTTATTATAGACTAACAACTTTAAACCTGGCCCAAGCATTTTAGTTGAATCTGGTCCAATTAGGACCTAAACGTGAAAATCTGTCAAATCAAATCAAGGGAATTTCAGAATCCCCTCTGATCCAGAAAGGCTAGGCCTCCTTTGAATGGAAAGTAGTGCTAATTACTGAATTTCTTACCTTTAATAAAAAGAATAAAAATCGAAGTGGGCCGTGTAAGCTGGCGGGAAAATGGCTCAATCTCAAAATAAGTTTGATATAGTGCATTTGCTGCAATGAAACTCTTCATTTTATCATTTGTCATTTTGGATAAGTTATGGATTAGATTTGTACCGTGTAGCGTAAAATTCTGTTTATATCTCAAATCGAATGTGTTTTTGTTTTGTTCTTTACTCTCCAGGTAAGCAATCATCAGCCGTCAAATCTCATAAATATTCACGATGAGCGTCCTGACAGCACTCAACGGTTATGCGGTGCTGTGTCGTGTCTGCGGGGATAAAGCATCGGGGTTTCACTATGGGGTCCATGCGTGTGAAGGATGTAAGGTGAGATATATTGCTTTTTGAGGATCCTCTTAACCATGAGCTGTAGAATGCCTGCGTTTAAAGGTGCTGCTTATATAATCCGATGCACTCTCAGCTGCTTATCACCATGCTTGTAAGATAGGGTGGGGAAGAGGGTGGTGAAATAGTCACCCAGTTGTTAGATTTTACCAAATGTAAGGTCAAGTGAGGTGTACTAGATATACTTGATTGGGGATAAGCAAGGAGCCTGTACATTCTGGATGAGAAATATAGCAATGACACATGATTTCAAAGAAATTCAAGGTACTATGCTTTTCAATAAAAATAATACCATAGGGATCAAAATGATAAATCCAAGAAAAACTCAAAAATTACTAAAAATGCACTACCATTTTGTGACAAGTCCAGTCCAGGGGAGGGGATGGGTGCTCGAACTGTGACTTATACAATATTGTAAAATGATATAAGATTTAAGCCTTGTTTTAGTGAATGATAGAATCACCACTGAAGAATACTTTAAAATTTCAAGTAAGAGATTCCATTTATGTTATTTTCCAATGCATGATGGGTAATATTTAATGAATCCATTGGCAATTTATTGATCTGGCAATTTTCTAAATATCAATAGGTTGAATGAGATTCTATAGACATATAATAGACAGATGTTCCTGTTTTATAATACAGTCCAAAGGTTATCCAGGTGGTATGTAGTACATTCACATTTAGTTCACTCAGAATGTATAAAAATCAGGAAAAACGATTATCCATTTTTTTACAAAACTAGTACTAGTAGCAAAAGATATTGTATAAATCTGGACATGAGCTCTGCCTTAAGACAGGGATGAGCGCACCACGATTTAGGATAAAAGAACCCTTCTGATCAGTGATGATTCGACAAATCCCGCAGGGAACTTATTAGGAGCAATCGGGTGATATATATATAACATTATATTGCATCCACTCCCAACCTTGTCAATAATATATAGGCTTTGTTTACACGACCAAGAGCCCTGTTTCTCTCCCAATTGCTAATTTACTGCAAAAGGAGGTCACATATCTAGGGCAGGTTCAATCGCAGCTTGCGCTGGTTAAAAAAAAGCGAAATCTTGTAAAGCCTCATTTAGCGGCGGGCTGCTATATTGATGAATTTTGCTCACACGCAGCAGCGGGAAAATTATAGACTTCTACTTGTAACTATGCATCATATTATTTAATACGACAGGAATGTATAGGGTGATCCAATTGATTGCTAACACTTGATCGAATACTTGAGTATAACGTGTGCTTTTATCATGGGAAGTGCATTGGGAGAGGGTAGTGCATTTGGTAAAATATCTATACACATTATACAAGTAAGCCTTATTAACATTAATTATTCCAGATACATTCTAAGAAAATTGAGAGTTGTGAGACTGATTTGCGATAAGTGAAGTGGTGCCCCCTGCCCCCCCTCTTGGCAAATAATATTACATTGAGGGGTAAGAACTACTAATCTAAATGTTTGAGATCCAGTTTTGACTCTCGTAAAAGCATGAAACAAAACAAAATAAATCTAGAAAAAGCAATTTTATTGAATGGCTACATCAATGCATTATTTAAGAAACAATTGCTTACCTAAAATTGACATTTATGATGCCTATGAAAAGAGTCACCTTTGACAAATCTTAACCCTAACCCCGGTTTAGGATTTTTGACCGGGATCACAATTTTCGAGGAAAAAACACCAACTAAATCTCCGGGAACCTGCCGGGATTCGATCCTGGGACCCTCCGTTCTCGAGCCCCACCTTCCTAACACTAAGCCACGGCCCTCAGCTACACATTCGTGCAGTATACTGCACTCATTATATAGGCTCGGTTGACTACGTCATCGAAAACCGACGGCGCATGCGTTTGGAGAGGGACTTTGGATTAGCATTTTTTAGCACTCAGGGGGGTTAGGGTTAATAGAACACGAAAAAAAAACTTTTTTTTTTTTACCATAACCCTAACCCCGGTTTAGGATTTTTGACCGGGATCACAATTTTCGAGGAAAAAACACCAACTAAATCTCCGGGAACCTGCCGGGATTCGATCCTGGGACCCTCCGTTCTCGAGCCCCACCTTCCTAACACTAAGCCACGGCCCTCAGCTACACATTCGTGCAGTATACTGCACTCATTATATAGGCTCGGTTGACTACGTCATCGAAAACCGACGGCGCATGCGTTTGGAGAGGGACTTTGGATTAGCATTTTTTAGCACTCAGGGGGGTTAGGGTTAATGTTCTTAGTTCTTTTCTCAATTCATGTGAGGCGTAAAAGGATATGAAACTTGCAAACTAGAAAATCAATTAGTCACTGCAATATCAATAACACAAAGATTGACCTATTTCTTAGCCAGACTAAACAGCAGTATAAACACATTTCCCACCAGGTAAAGGTAACATGAATACACCACATACAACATAAGAATACAATGGAATAAACTTGGATTTGATATATGGGTGAAAGGTCCACTTTTGTATGAAACCACCCAATTTTCAGCAAAGGTTAATTTCATGATTGTATAAGAACTTTGTAATGGCACCTGATGAAATTAAATGCAATTGAAGTAAATTTAGTTTAAAATATGTGTTTCACGATGATTCTTTTTTAAAAAGTGCTCTATACATTGCCAAAAATGTACTAAGGGAACCACTATGAGATGACAGGGTCAAGCCTCTTTGAGGATATGTGGACTCCCCCCGGGTGCCCAGTTAATTTGAGGCTTGGACGGGATTGTGACCAAGTCACTAAAACCTCGAGTTTATTCAAGTCAAGTCATTGATTGTATTTAATCACAGAGAAAGACAACACTGACACTGGTTGGGATCAATATCCAGAGCATAGCCATAAAACATTTAAACAAAACACCAAACATTTGTGCGCATGAAACTTTCGCGAATGATGTTTAATCACAAACAAAAAATTTCTACGGAATATTGTGTGGGTGGAGGGATTAGGGCCTACATGCTGAGCCCAGACAATACTTTATTGTCAAAATAAATCTTTGAGAAATTTAGTTCCAGATGGTGTATTCCAACAAAAAAGAATATAGTACCTATTGTATGTGTTTGTCAGGCATATTTCCCATTTTGTTTTATGTTTTATGGATGATTTATGACATTTTGTTGTCAATGAACCAAACAAAAAAGAATATTATGCGTGCATATCGAGTTTATGCTGTACTACCTTAAATTACCTCTCATTTACGGCGAAGTTCGTTGCTGTCGAATGGCATTGGTTTGTGTGTGTTACATTTGTAAAAAGGCTCTGGGATTAGTTTATCAAAAGCAGAGAAATTTCACTCGAATGTTATGAACTTTATTTCGAAGATATTTTCGGGACATTTATTCGAAATTCACTTTGATTTGAATGTTAGTAATAAATGACGTCATATAGTTCAATTCGCAATCTGTAGGCGAACCATGGGATCCGCTAAACTATGTGATATACACATTATCACTGGCACCAATTTGTTTCGTATACCTTCTACTGTCTAGGTTTTGTCACGCAATTTAGAGTAGCCTATAAACTTGTATTGTGTGATAATGAGCAGAGCTGATCATGCGCAGTTCAGCTAGGGAAAATTCCTAGCACGTTCAATAGTCAGGCCTCCGACACACCCCCGTGAGTAAACCAATCACAGCACTGCTCGAGCTCGAGAAGCAACCTTGAGTCCTTGACCTCGCAACACACACACTCCGACCACACGCTCACCCCCCCCACCACGCGACAAGCTCACACATCCACACACAGTTTTGATCGTGAGGAAAAAAAAGCTGTTCAAACTACACGTGCGTGCGTGTACGACAAAATGTGGCGATGATAAAAAAATCCATATAGCTGACAGAAATATTCATAGTTTTTCCCTTCTTACCAACTTGTAAGCATGAAAATTGAGCGTAGAATAATGATTTTACAGCGAATATAAATTACTTGTTTATACCGACTCACGAAAAAGTCCCTACACAGGCGCGCCGTTCATTTTGCACTTTTTGACAAAACAAACCTATTTTTGCTACATAAATAATGGACGATTCCGATAGGAATCTGGTGACCTGTGACCTTCCAAATCCCTGCCAACAGTACGGAGAATTGCCCAAAACTGCAATCTGTTCTACCCGTTCACAGGTTGATGAATTCCAATTTTCTCCCAAGGAATAATTCATGACCAATCATGAATATTAATGAGCCAAGTCGCCATTGCCGCGCAGGTATATGGTGTGAACTCGTCATCTGCGCATTAATACTGTTTTCTCAATGGAGAAAGTCGTGAGTAAACACTTCCGCGCAGGTATATGGAGTGAACTCATCATCTGTGCATCCATACTGTTTTCTCGATGGAGAAAGTCCACACTTCTGCTGCTGTATAGGTTTTTAACCTATAGCGCAATTAAGAAAGAAAAAAACAATGCATAAATCGCCGCGACCCGACCGGGGATCAAAAATTACAAAATAACTTGTATCATGATATTAAATCAGCATCACTTCCATTTGGACAAAACTGGTCTGTTCTGATGTGATTTTCATGTCTGCTGAACCAGTTGCGTAGCTAGGTTATTCATATTGGGGGGGGGCGAGAAATGAAAATGAACCGACAAGAGTTTTGTGAGGCAAGAAAAGCCCAAATGTTTCGACTTTACACCTATTTTTGGCACGATCGAGGTACTAAACAAGCTTTCAGCAAAGAATGTTGCATTTTGGGGACACGTGTACTTTTGACCATCATAATTCCATGATTCCCGTGGTCAAATGAACAGATCGCCCCCCTCACCCCCCCCCCCCCCCCCTCTGGCGACGCCACTGTGCTGAACCTTCAAAAAATCAACACTCGTGACTAAAATAATTGGAGTTACCGTACTGCAACGTTGTTGCTTTCGTCTATTGTTTGTGTCTGTTAGGAATATTTCCCATTTTGTTGTATGTTTTAATGGACGATTTATGATGCTTATTTTAATGAACAGTGATAGATTGTATCATATCAAATAATACTAAATAAGCCAGACATATAAATTATAAATGAGGAGAGGCTACCCTTGATTTCATCTATAATACTTAAAAAAAATATAGTGTGACGAACACAATTAGTTCCAAGCATGAGACAAAGTATGTCTTTATGAACAAGGTGTACCAACCACATCACTATATAACGCACTGCCCCAATTAATTCAATACAATTATGTCAAATTTGCTGTATTCACTCAGTGCCCTCATTCTGAAGCATAAGGTTGGTTATGTGCCCCAATTAACCCACCAATGCTAACACTATGGATAGAAAGATGCCATACATCATAGGCAGCCATATCTTAGAAGGAGGTTAATGTGGTTGCAGTGTGATTTAGGCCTAAGGCTAAATTTAGTTACTTGATTTCCATAAACACTTGAAGAACTGGGTTAGTATCACTTTGGTACAATATATGGTCATGTTGGACCTGGATCAATCTATGGGCGCCAATCACTTTGGTACAATATATGGTCATGTTGGACCTGGATCAATCTATGGGCGCCAATCACTTTGGTACAATATATGGTCATGTTGGACCTGGTTCAATCTATGGGCGCCAAGTATTTCAATGTTCCAAGTTAGTCAATTAATATTAAATGAAGTTTCTGGGATAAATTCTGGTTTGAATTCAGCTCACTTTATGGTTAATATTATGCAATAAGAGTGCTTTTCTTTTTACTTTAATCAAGTTCTAATTTAACGAGCCTCTTTAAAGCAGCGAATTATTATACAGAATCAGAATGAAGGTATATCAACTCAAAAGGCACACACCAGATTACCTGGCCCAGGTATCATATGCGGGACACATGCATGCCAAATGCTTGCACTGCTGCTGGGATTACATAGAAATGAAAACATCAAATTTCTTGCCAATTTTGAACTGATTATACTATAACTGTTAACTAATTGATCTTACTTGAGTTGAGAATAAGATAATGGTGGGAAGAGGAAAGTTGTTTTTCTTATCTCTCCAAGAATATGAGGCATTCCATCTAAATAGGGCAAATTCTTATTTGCCTTATTATTCATTGTCATTTTGTTTTTCAATCAGAAGAAGTAGGTCAAATTGATTTACACAATGTACAACCATTATGTGAAGGCTATGACACATCTCCCATCTTCCTGGTGGGTTTGTTGGTGAGAGTTATTGTGTTTGTAATGTAAATACCCAATGCACCTATGATATCACTATTGTTTGATCTCTCAATTATTGTTACTATCAGTTGAAACGTCTGGTTACCAAATGTAATATTTCTATACAACTATTGCCATACATTTAGTCCGATGTGGTAACTAGAAATCTGTACTATAATTAGAGTTCATAAAATCTAACCATGAAAAGGGAAAGTGACAGTCCCTGGCCTGTCTTTAACCTTTTATCATTCCCCGTGAAATGTGAAAGGATGAAACTTAGTGTCATGCACCGTTTACAAGCATTATCTAGGGGAGTGTAATCTAATATGCACATGTATATACCCCACTCAAGTATAGGTTAACCAATCACATGTCACCAAACCATCGTCATAAGCGGATGTAGGACGCAACATACTCCGCCTCACATTTCTGTCTGCGACTGTAACAACTCCCGCTGAGATTTCAAGATATCCACCGTTGTCCTGATGGTTAATGTGTTACACACTGTTGCATCTTGTAGTAGGGATGTTATAAAATATCATCACTAGAATGATCTGGAGATAATCTATATCGTATACCATTGAACCTAGACTATGCATGTTTGAACTCTTTCGGATGATTTTCATACCAATATTATAGCTCACAAGTGGTGCTATCCTATCAATTCTGAAATATTCTGATGGCTAGTAACTCAACACCTGCAGCTTGTAAAGGGTTAATCACCAAAGGTGGAGGTCTGACCTATATTTGCAATGTTTTCAAACCATATGGTCGTGGCAGCAGCATATAGCTAGCAGAGAGAGTTGGTTAGCTAGACAATGCACTATGAGGACAGATCACTGTGCAACTAGATAACGCCCTCCAAGAGGGCACCTGCCACTTTACGCAGCGAGAGGTTAATTAATAGGTTAGGTACAGCTCTAGTTTTCACCATCTCTTATGTAATTAAAGGAAGTGAAAGCAGCAGTCGTTTGATATCATTTTGCAGATGGAAGTGTGACCTACATATTATATGCCCAATATTTGTTATCAATGTGTGTAATATTTGCTAAAAATCGCTGAAGTTATAAATGATGATCAAAACTCAGTAATTGACAATATTATAATCAAGCAGCAGATATTATGGAAATATGCCATTCTATCTGTTTGAAAATAGTTTCAGAGCCAACCCAGTGGGCATGTTTGGAAACAAAGATATAAAATCACACCGTGATTGTGTATGTTGTTGATTTGGTTATTCTGTTGGATATGAACTTTTTCCAAATGTCTCTGGTTGGATTGGGTAATTGTTATGTTGTGATGTGTTGTGAACATCAAAGATGAACACTTAAATATGATGTTTTCAGAAGTTATCAGTACCAATTGAAAAAGAGAGGGCGTAACTGGGAGTGCAGTTAAGGGTGGGTAAGGTTAGAAAAATGTCCCCAAGAAAAAATGATGTGGGTGAAAAATAGAGCGTAGTGAGCGAACAAAGCGTTTTATGGGTGGGATCCAGGGGCAAAGGCCCTGGCGGAGGTGAAGGAGCGAACCTG
Source organism: Ophiura sarsii (assembly GCA_035610835.1). Lineage (NCBI taxonomy): Eukaryota > Metazoa > Echinodermata > Ophiuroidea > Amphilepidida > Ophiuridae > Ophiura > Ophiura sarsii. Next base: position 92,242,106 of record CM069442.1, on the reverse strand, counting down.
AAGCTCATGGGTTTTAGGCATTTTTTTGATACAAGGAGAGCGCTTCTGGTGAATAAATCTTCATATGCTATCACAATTACAATTTAAGCAATCCTAATTTTGCAAATAATGTTAATTGTTCAATTCAACGTTCTCTCCCTCCTTACCTTCCCTTTCTTTCCTTCCCTCCTTTCCATTTTCTTCTCTGTTTCCCTTTCTCTATTTCTCTTTCCTTTTCCCCTCTCTTTCCCCTTTTTTATTTACCCTTTTCTCCATCTCTTTCTTTTCCTTACCCCTATTTCCCCCCTTCATTCCAAAATGTCCCTCCAAAATGTTCAAGGGTGGGCAACTTCCCCACCTCGCCCACCCTTAGTTACGTTACATCAGTGTTACATTAATGTCATTTATCATGCCTGTTGAGATTATCGATTGATTTCCTAGAATAAAAAGTGCGGCCTTGCATTTAAGTATGATTGATGTCCCTACTCTTTCCATCAATCATGGGTAATTAAATGCACCTCTGAATCAAAAGTGGATTTATATCTGATATGATCATGATAATTCATTAAATGTAATAATAATGATGACTTTAAAATCACAGAACTTATTGCCAAAGGCATCAAAATCACTTTATAAATCTGAAAATCTATTTCATTACAATATAAATCAAGCCATTCCTGCCAGAGTAAGTACTCTTATATTGACCAGGGATTTTATTATTGAAGTAGTGCGAGATTACAAAAAATGGGAAAAAACACCTACTTACGTAAATATAATTTGATATTTACTTCTTTTTTTGAATCTCTGTAGGGTTTCTTTCGCCGAAGCATCCAACATAATGTCAAGTATCGTGTGTGCAACAAAGGAGACGAATGCCTGATAATGCGTATTAATAGAAATCGTTGCCAGTATTGTAGACTTAGGAAATGTCTAGCAGTTGGCATGTCTAAAGATGGTAAGTTGATTACCATGGTTGCACAGAAACAGGGGTATATATATATGCAGCAATGGAAATACCCACATGACTTTCCACCCGGGGTAGACCAACCCTAAGTCGACCAACCCTAAGTCGACCAACCCTAAGTCGACCAACCCTAAGTCGACCAACCCTAAGTCGACCAACCCTGGGTGGACTAGGGTTAGGGTTAGGGTTAGGTTTAGGGTTAGAAACAGTCCCTGGGTGGACAGTCCCGGGGTTGTTTTAGAATGATCCGTCCTTTTTTTTAACATATAATTTAGAATGAATATAGTTTCCAAGGTGTTTTTTAAACAGTATTATGGTTTATTCCGTGAGGGCGCTATTGTAGTCCACCCAGGGTTGGTCGACTTAGGGTTGGTCGACTTAGGGTTGGATTCCGTGAGGGCGCTATTGTAGTCCACCCAGGGTTAATCGACTTAGGGTTGGTCGACTTAGGGTTGGTCGACTTAGGGTTGGTCGACTTAGGGTTGGTCGACTTAGGGTTGGTGGACCCCGGGACTGCCTACCCCGGGTGGAAAGTCATGTGGGTATTTCCATCGCTGCATATATATATACAGGGTGGATCAATAATTGAGGCAACTATTAAACCTTTTGAACACATAATGCTGGATTTTAAGTGCAGGTCCCATAACCTAAAATACTTCCATTGCCATAGCAACTTTGCATCAAGTCAATCAATTTGAGTTAGGAGTACAGGTGTGTGAAGCAAAAGAGCTACATGTCTTTGGCATGAACCTAGATATACTTAACTTATAACCATGATTAAGTAGTCCTCCAAGCTTCATAACATACAACTACACTAAACCCTACAACTGGAATAATTCTGATTTTCCAAAACCATTGCCTCAATAATTTGACTCACCATTTTGAAATACAGCAAGGATGACTGGCTGTTGCTGTGTGATCTTAAGTCAAGTCACAGACAATTGAAACTCAAGTCAAGACAAACCAACAGGTCAAGACAATTCATTTCAAGTCACTAGTTGGCTCACCGTTAGCCACCCTGTATAAACGATGAAATTTGACTAAAAATGGTGTTGCTATGCAATGCATTTTCCCATCATAACTTGATATATCACATCAGTGAAATGTACAGGATTAACCTTATAAATGGAATTATTTTGCAGCTGTTCGTCTCGGAAGATGTCCCAAGAAGTGTAAACCTCAAGGCACTCCCATCCCCTCCCCACCAAGATCCCCCGATGGATGTGATAGTAACACTAGTATAGAAGACTGTCAGATGAAGATGGAACAACTTATACTTAGTATCCATGAAGCACAGAAGAAAACATTATGGGATGGAGGAGTATTTGATAGCTGGAATGAAAACTTCTTATCACAGGTAATGAAGTGATTCACGAATAATGTTACGCAATTATGATTGACTAAATCAGGCCTTCTCAAATGGTGGCGCGCGCGCCACTTGTGGCGCATTGCATCAGTCCGAGTGGCGCGCGGAACTGGACGCATGGAGAAGAAAAAAAATAATAATAAAAAATAAATAAACAAAGAACAAGAAATATATCTCCAACTTCAACCAGATCGAAAGAAGCATGAAGAGCCACTTCAGCCACTAACTGCAGTGGGATAAGTCATGATTATTAGTAGTAGGCCTATTGATTATCACTACATTTGCTACCATTTTTTGTACATTTTACCATCAACATCTCTGTATTTCTTGTACCATATTGCATGCAAATATAGCTCTCCTTAGCCTCTTAAAAGGGGGTAAACCCATAAGCTTCCAACCCCTTGGACCCCCCCGCACCAGGAACCATAAGGCGGGTCCCTGGACCCCACCCTTTTTTCGCTCCGCTCGCTACACTCGCAGGGATAGTGGCGCTTCTAGATCACTAACATCTCAAAAGTGGTGCTTCACAAAATCTAATTGAGAAGGCCTGGACTAAATCAATCAACAATTTTATTGAAATGTCACACCAAAACGGACCGTTTTGCCGACACTTAATCTTTCAATGTACAAATTCTAGAGTTATTTTATAATGCACCTGGGTTGTGTAATATCATTGAAGCTGATTTGCTTATTACCAATGGTGCTCTTAAATCATATAATCCATTTCCCTTTTTGGAGGCAGCAATTTTACAACAATACACATAATTATTTGAAATTGGACATAACTCAAAATGAAATCCTAAAAATATTCAACTTTTCCTAAAGCAACTTGTTATCTTAGAAAAGATCCTTATAACTTGATGTGAAATGGAACCATGGCCTGAAAAAATGTTTTTTTTCCCGGCAAGCGATTCCAAATTTCCCTCCAAAATGGAATGCATTTCTTAATGAAAGAGTAACATTTCCCTCCAAATTCTCAAATTTCCCTGCAAGGAGCTTTCCGAATTGCCTACTTTTTCAGCCTGTGAATGGAACCATTATGGATATAGATACATATATTTTAGATGTTTATTCTTTTATTTACAGATTGATGGCAACAACAACAACATGGTGGATCGTTCCAAGATCATTAGTGATATCATCAGAAATAACTTTACACCAGCCATCACACGCATCATAAGCTTCGCTAAAATGATCCCAGGCTTTCTAGCACTAGACAAAGATGACCAAATTACATTGCTCAAAGCAAGCTCACTCGAAGTGCTACTGGTTAGACTGGCTCATGTGATCAACGTACGAGAAAAGAAACAAAAACAAATGGGGTCGCTCACTGCTAATTATCAGACAATGTTCGACCAATCAAATGAGGAGATGCCACCGACGCCATTGTATGACATCGCAACAGAGGTTGTCAACTTTGCGTGTAAATTGAAACCACTTCAGCTAACCATATCTGAAGTGGCTCTCTTCTCAGCAGCCATTATACTTTGTGGAGGTAGGCTAATTTTGATTATTTTAAATTTAATAGCAAAGTAAAAACAACATTTTGATACTTTTTCAGACATGGATGTTTCAGAATTAGGGAGCCCAGATTTTATTTGATTTAAACTGGTCCTTAACTAGAGCATCTTTATAGTGGGGTATTGCCAATTCTAAATGATGCACTATACACTTTCATAGGTTTTTTAGAAAGTCTGTATTCTGTAATTTGACTTGGTTTTGTTTTATTCTCCCACTGCATTAGTGCATAACATAGATGCTCTGTAATTTATGATAAGGTACCATACTTCCAAATCTATAGAAAAAGCTTGTCACAGTCACATTTACCTAAAAAAAGTGTGTCCTTTGTGACTTACTTGTACTAAAATCTGTACTAAATCTGATTCTTTTGTTGTGTATCTCTTCTTCATCACAGATCGTCCTGGCCTGAAATGTCCTGGTCCTATAGAGGTACTTCAGCTCCAAGTAGTCCAAGCACTGCACTCGCAGATCGCCAATAACCATCCTAACGAACGTTCCGCATTCCCGCATCTCATGACCAAACTCGCCGACGTACGACAATTCAGCATCGTCAACTCAGATCGCATGCTTAATGTACTAGATAGGAGCTAGTGCTTACATGTGTCAGTATAATTGTGTAGTGTTAAAATATATTACAGAGAATATATTATTATATATATTTGTATTTTGACCAAAATTTTGTTTTGTTTGTTTTGCCCATCAACATTGTACACAATCCATATTCGTATAACACTTCACATTTGGACGCATCTTGTGGAAATAGAGGCCTTTACCGTTTGGTCATAGCAGCCATCTTATGGATATTAGTAAGCTCTACTTCAATTTTCAGAACAATAATGTATTATATTGTACACAACCCAGGGCTGATAACATCTTGAGATCAGGCATAAGTACAAGTGAATGATGAGTGTGTGGGTTCCAATCCTGTTTATAAACACCATTATTTGGGTTATACTTGAAAATGGCTAACAACCTCTATAGTTGACTGTACATTGAAAATATCAAGTATTTTCACACAAACTGACAATCAATCATTGAATGATCAATCATTTTTTGTAGGCACAGAAACTGTATCCATGACAATTGATCATTAGAGACTCCACTTTATCAATGTTGGTTGATTTTCCAAAGATTGATTCTCAGCTCAATGTGAAAAATGCTTATTGGTTCCAAGGTGTCTGAAAAGTGTTAATACCTTTATCAACCTTTATATCTATAGTAAAATCATTCGGTGTGTAAAAGAAAAAGACTCTAACATGATTCTGCTTAAATGTGATGCCCTTTGGTAATAGTAAAAATCAAGTCAAATAAAAACTATAAAATCTGAAAGTTCAAATTTGGCGGACTTTCGCTAATGTTTAGACACAACTCAGAAGAACAAAACATAGCTGTAATGTCTATGCCATTCTATTCACACAAATATTTTGGTACCAATTTCCCATGAGTTTTGGTTTTATAATTGTAGTAGACTGCCATCAGATCATATAATCTGCCGATGCCCCTAGATATAGCAAAAATAACCCAGACATCTTGAACCACTTACTGTAAAGCCAGCATATTCATGTTTATGAATAATGCTTTCTAGCTTATTACACAACAGACTGCAGGCAAACATGCATTTTGATCCAGATGAATATTTTGGTAACAAGAATGACTAAGCGTTTCTTATATTTTAGTCGCCATGTTTGACTAACATACAAGCCAGATAGATGCCCGAGAGGAAGATATGGCTATGAGGACAGACCATGTGCTGCAAATATGGGTCATACTGACAGTTTGGTATGTCGATGATCTCTTATTTTTCCTGTGTTGGTCTGATAATACATGGAATATACTCCTGCAAATAAGATTCAAAATACTGCTTTTATACAATCACATGTATGTATGAAGCAGAAATTATGATAATTGAAACAAATTTTGATCAAATTAGTCGGTATGAATTAGCTGAAATTTATACATTTGGAAACCATTTGTTTTGTTATGGTAATTTGTGGCATTTCATAAGAATATTTTATAGTTACATACACAATAGCAGCAGTGTGTATCATTGTATATTTCAGATTTTATTTGTGGGAAGTATATTGTGATAATGTTGTCTCACATCCATGGATAAATTATACATACTACGACGTCATAATTCATATCTAGAAATCCAAGAGTGTATTGTTTGAAAGACAAAGGCTCATACTTTGTATTGATCATACTATCTGTCAATAGAATCACTCATGCATCCCATACCATGATCACTTTCATTATTTATTGAATGACCCTCGTATAGTTTGATCACTTCCAAATTGTTTTTATCTCTCTGCGCACAAAAATAATCCAAGCTTACATGCGCGATTATGGTAACACACACACGGTTTTTGCTGCACGCATGCGTCACGCATATGATACATAGTGCGTGTGCTGTCTTCACGCACGCCCATGTCTTCTGTATTTATTCCCTGCTGTAAGGTGGCTTCGCCAATTTGGAACTGATCAAACTACAGGCCTATTACTTTTAAGTAATTAAAAATTACTTGCAAGCAGCTAAGAAACCTTATGTTTGGACACCAAATGGCTGAATTGCCCTTGGTTTACACCATTTGGTGGGTGGATGGCAATCTTATATGACCGGTGATTGTTAATGTGTAGTTTCTCATTTACAAAGAGAAAATGTATTTCAAAATTTGTATAGAGAGGGTACAATAACACATCCTATAAAATGTATAAATTAAAGAACAGTAATACAGGGTACATTGAATTCATATTTTGATCAAACAACTGACATTTCATACCAGATTTTGTTTTCAATTGGTGTACTTAAAGCTCATAAAGTCACCCAGTGATGAAAGTCCTTATGCTCATTTTGTTTTGAGGCAAGCAATTTAACTGAGGTAATCTTAAAATCATAGATAGATTTTTGTCATTGCTTGGGAATTTTGCACATTCAGATATTTTAATGTGTTCAAACATATCAGTTGATTATAGGTCAATAAATGCGTATGTGTTGTTTTGAGAGATATTAGACAAATCAATGCACATGCACTGATGTTGATGTGTGAATAATGGCACGTCCCAGCAGGAGTGCTATTGTGAGCATATCAACATTTGCGCAAGAATATGATCGGTCTTATTTTTTTGAGAAACAAAACATATGCATGTATTGACCTAATTCATACACGACATTATACAAATCAAAAGTCGCAATTTGAACATAATTTCATTCTTTGTAATAACAAATAAAAACATGTTAACAAGTTTGCTAACACCTGCAGTGAAAATCAGCGAACCTGCGATAACTGAATAACAAATCAAAACAAAGCAAGTGGTGCGAGCATTGAACGGCGCACACACGGAGTGCATTAGACACTTTCGATGCACTCCGCGCATTTAATTTCTTGCTTTCTGATTGGTTCGACACCACTTAGAGTATACAAATACATGGTGGTTGCACCTAAGACTATTCCAGGGATACACTTTCAAACAAGCATGTCAATGCGTTTAATAATCTATGTACCTCAGATATAGCTTGTTGCAAACCATTTCCCCCATGCAAAGTCAGTGCTACTACTTAAGTGTCTGCAGTAGAGGTTATACCAGTGAACTGTAATTATAGTAGATTCACAGACTTTACCATTTCAGTATAGGTTTTATCTTCTAATTGAGGGGGAGGCAGTGATTTGAAATCTTAATCTGATCATTGGCACATATGGTTCTATGTTTCCCTGTGTCTTGAATCACATCGTAGGTAGTTCATATCCAGAATAGTGACAGTTTTCTCATGCCATTGTCCAAATTGATTTTCTTTCTGATTTAATCCTCATTTATTTGTTAGAAATGATGATCAGTATGTGTCATTTGTTAAGATGGCACATCTGCTTGGGTAGTTTAAATTCATGCATGGGCGCATGATATTTCGGGATGTGTTGCTTCAAAACTTTGAAGTCCATTATATTGCAGCGAAACCAATAGCATCTAAACCATGCCGATATCATTGTGATTGGTCCATTGGGGTCCCTCTAACGTTAAATGAAATAGGTCTAAATCAATAACCAATCCACCAATGTTTATGAATCTATAGTCAGTACCTGCGTCATTAAATGAGTTTGTGTTGGGATTTGCAGGGAACCATCATAGGCACCTGGAGATTGCGATGAACATAATTATTACTGACAAGATGGTCCCAAGTAAAGAAGTTTGTCAAGCTTATTTATTACTCAACTGATACGCAAGATATAATATCTGTTGCTTAATTCATAAAAGGTATTCAATTGATTATAAAGTGGTTTCCTAATCCTAGCTGTTCAAATAAAAATCTAAAGTGTTTTAAACATTATTGATAGTTTACAAAGCCACTATTGTTTTCTTAAATTGATATCTGTATATATCTATATATAATTCTCTCTATATGTGTGTACATGTTGTATAAAGATCTCACAAACATAACATTTTATTTATAGCAGCCAAAATTGATTTTATGGTATCAATGATTAATGGTGTGCAACAGTGTTTTAAAAAGAATTGTTCAAAAATATGCTAAACAGCTGATTTTAATGCTTTACAATCACCATTTTATAGTTACTCTGGCAGTAATTAATAATAAAGACTTACAAACAGACCGGGAATAAAAGTTACCCGATTAAAATCATTTACTTGAAATTTGTGTCTGTCACAGAAAAACAGTAACTTTTAGTGGGGTATTATGATTAGGCCAGATATATTTAACTTATAATGCAAGCTTTGTTAAAATATATAAATAAGTCTTCTATAGGGTAAAGTCGCCAGTTTTCGGTCAGCGCCTATTTTCATGTCACTTTCGCCAAAATCGTGTAATTGCATCGGTCGTCGCCATTTTAAAGCAATACCGGGCATCAACTATGCGGCGGATTTTTAGCCGTCAGTTTATAACGACGAGGTCATTTTCATTACACGATTTAGGCGAAGTGACCGAAAATAGGTGCTGACCGAAAACTGGCGACTTAACCCTACTTACTTTCTATTTTAATGGATGAAACATGATAAAATGGATGCACACCAGTAATTCAATCATCTATACTTTTACATTCAAACAGAAAGTTAGAATGTTTATCTTCATGAGGTTTAAAACTGGCAGGCCAATTAATAAATTTCCTTCAAGTACATTTTGTATCAAATAAGCATCATTGCAAAAGTTGTTGTGCAAAACAACAATGAAGATCAAACAACAGAATCTTACGGTAATATCTTGCTATCAGGCATGTGTATGGGGATAGAACTAGCCAAACATATGACAAAATTAAACAAGTAAACCCACCTTTGATCAACTTTCATTGCATTTTATATCAACTGATTTTCACTGGTTTATCATTGTGAAGACCTGGGCAATAGTGTGCACCCATATAGTCAATGTAAAAGCTATGCCTATTTGCCTTATATAATAATCCATGTTCTTATTATCCTCATTGTCGCTTACATCTCATAAACTGCTTTCTTACATCCTTAAATGGTGCGTTCCTATCTGCAATATTGGACAAAATCTAAAGGGACACTTGCTATTTCTGATTCTCAATGAGCTATACCTGGAAATAAAGTGTTTACTTAAAGAAACCTTATTCCTCTACAACCAACCAATGTAGTGCATATAAGAATGTACGAATAGTTCTTCGGAGGTGGAAAATGTTTTATGTAAAGTGGGGGGGGGGGGGGGGGGGGGGGGTGTCACAATTATATAAGGTATACAGGTATGTACAGCTCTTATCGGGTCGGTTATTTTTGCAAGAATTCCCTAAACATGTGGTATGATTTGTGCTGGGAAAACCTAAACCCCAAAATGGCAAAAAAAAACCCTCAAATATGGCTCCCAAATCGAAAAAAGGGAAGTCACATCAGCCAAATCAGCCATTTTTAGACAAAACACCCATAAAAGTGGGTCCGAATTTTAAGCCCCAGTGGCACATCCCCATCAAATATCAACTGAGTATCCCCTGGGCAGGAGTATCCCAATAGTTTTGTCAAATATTGAAGCAATAGCAGCAAAATAAATAGTCAATATATATATATATGCTGTCGATATCATAAAATAACAATTTATTTGCTTCTGATTTGTCTCATCATTGTAATGTGTAGGATATAATGATATGTAAAAACATGTAATGCAATCAAATAAAAATCAGATAAAACAATTGCTTATTGTTATATTGTTGTACGAGTTAGTAGATTGTTAGGATATCACTCATACAAATGTGAATCATCATAACAGAGAAGCTGTGTCGGCATTAAATAATATGTGTATGGCGCAGAAAGTGCGACGCCTGTCACTAGATTACCTCCCAACATGCGCTGACACAAGACTATACTAGAGGTCTTTTACAAAATTAGCAGCATCAAAATGTAACTTAGTTTATTGGAGCTTAAACCAAAAGGAGGCATTCCTGCCATACATCATAATGTCATAATGACCCAACATCCTTGTGTAGGTGCAATAACAGTCGCTATGACAATCACTTGCCAAAAGTGGACCACTTCTCTGTTCGAATATAATGACCAATGATAGATCAAATTTTGCATGAGTTTCAAACACACTCCACTTAGTGGTGATCGCAAAGGCTTGCTGTCTACAACAATATAAAATAGATGTGGAGCTCAGGTATATCGCTGTGGCTTTTTGGCTGTTATATCAACCAGATTTTAACAGTTATATAATGGCGTCTCATCAGGTACTGGTTTCTTGCAGAATTTAGTCCACTTACCAGTTATTATAATACATTGCAATTCTAATGATACCAATATTTACACTTTGTCAATTAAAATAATCCAATCTGCAGCTTTGGTAGTGTGTTTCCATTAAATGCCAGTCATCTCAATCCAGAGAATAACAGCCTAGATAAGTGTTCTACATATTCCGTAGGCACATTATAGCCATCACCATAGGCAGTGTCATCACTTAATTGTCATTGTCTTCATAAGAACTCTCAATTACGTCAATGCAGTAGCTAAGACTTTTCCTCCGTAACATGCTATAACTGTTGTCAAAGTGAACAATATCTAAAAAGAGACAATTGGATAACAATAGAGTAATACCAACAAATATCAACCTTTGTTCAAGTCAGCATTTTCTGGTGATCAGCACAGCATTTATTTGCATATAACAGGATTCTTCTTTGAGTGTGTGGGTATTTGAGACCTGTCACCACATAATGAGCGTTAAGTCGCCAGTGTGCATTAGGAGATATGGTCTAATGAACATGCTAAAAATCAATAGAAAACAAAGGAATTTTGCAACTTCAATTTGATTTTTGACAGGGAAAACATTGAGCAATTATGACATGTTGCATATCATTTTAAAGCTTGTTTTCTGAGTATTCTGAATCTGGACAAACCTCAAAATTAAATGTTCCGACTTAACTCGCATTTCGTGATGACAGGTCTCATTTGCGCAAACGCATTGCAATCATGCCCCGATAATGATGTTCTACCATTGAAATATGCCCTGACATGACTGCAGAGAGTTAAAGGTAGATGACCCGATCACATTTTCGTAACACAGAATTATTTCAAACATACGGAGATTTTCATATCATATGAAAGCTCGTATTTTTCTCATCATCATACTGAAATTTGATGGCCTCAATCGGTATAATTACGGAGAAATCGATGAAATAACGTCGAATTACCGCGAATGGTGGTATACCACCGATATAGTTTGTGTACAACTCAATGGGTACAGTTCACAGCATCTTGTGCGTCTAAAATAAGAACCATTAGAGCTATGCAACTCAAACTTTGGAACACGACATTTTTAAGGATGACCTTTCATGTAGAATAGAAAACTTCAAGTTGAAAATTGGAAATGTGATCGGGTCATCTACCTTTAAGATAAATGATGTATATAATGGGCCATATTCTCGTACTGAACATGGTTTTAGCTTAAAACCGTGTCTAACTAAACTTGTGTCTAAATTAAATGCGAGTTTATCTTTTAAACAACGTGTTTAACAAAACCCAATTTTACACTCTGCAAATCTCGTCTCCAGAGAGTGGTCGTTACAATAGATATCGACCGAATTCCTCAAGTGTACATACATTTATAAGACTACACGATTTGCAAGTCAGCTTACACCGAGCAAGGTTGAGTAATCATTCAAGGTGTACAATAGGAGCATTGAGTTTAGTTAAATGCGCGTAAAACTACCCCCATACCCATGTTTAAAGTTAAACCCTTTTCAGTGAGTTAAGTCTAAGTTAAACAAATAGAATTACATTTAGTTAAACGATATGTTTATTAAAGTCTAAGTTAAATGCGTGTTTAGCTTAAAACCGTGTTGAAATACATACGAGAATACCGCCCAATAAGTTTTATTGTCCTCACAAGGTAAAATCATTAAGAAATGCATAATTATGCTTAACCGTTTCAATGTTTTCTCAACATTTAACCTAATACCATTGTAATACTGTCCCTTGGATTTGATGAAAACATAGAATGATGGCTTCAATAAAATAAGTAACTAGTTACCTATCTCAACTACAATACAAGTCCACAGAGCAATGTGGTGTTCAAAACCACAATCTCCTTGTAGAACTATAACAAGTACACTCCCCAACTGGGTTCAATGGTGTCTAAGATCACTCTTTATACAGGGTATCATTACAAATTCAACACTTTACACCTGGAGATCATAATTAGAGACATGTTTTGAGCATCTATGAGTCAAACTTGAGTAATGCAGGCTACAAACTGATCAAGAAATCAATCATTTTATGATGCAACCTCAAAATCCAATTTCCATTGTTGCCATACATAGTGGCTACTTGTCTGCTTATCACATATCCCCCAATGTTACACCATTGGGCATTTTCAAATCTTCCCGAGACCACTAGCTGATCTGCAGGATCTGAAGAGCCAAATGTCAAACTTTACTCCTAAAAAAAATGTGCATGCCTCATTCCAATGTGATGTGAATGTGTCCTAAAAACATTGATTTTCAGTCAGTTTGTGGACTATCACATACTTTCAGTCACAGGGTTGTGGCGATTTTAAGTGACTTGAGTGGACTACGAACACAAATCGCTGTCAGCTACTTTCCAGATCTAGCAATCAGTCGTGCTTGAGTTGAATGGATGTCACCTGCAGCGATTCAGGTAGATTGGGGCCTTGTGACTTGCCTTGACTACCTGCAGCGATTCAGGTAGATTGGGGCCTTGTGACCCGTCTTGACTTTTGGAAAGTCGCTGCCTATGATTTGCCCTGCGGTTGATGCAATAACGACGCAAAGCATGTCATCTTGAACCAGGTCTGGAAATAGCACCCGCCCGCCCGATCGCCCATATAGGGTAACATTTGCGTCGGGTAGGTGAAGATGCAAAAGTAGCCGACCGGCTGGCAAGTTCCAGCCCTGTCTTGAACAACCTGGATTGTTGACCAGGGATACCCAGGACATGACTCCATATGAAAACATTTCTCAACGACATGTCATCTTCTCTGGGGGTATCTACAAGTTTTGCAATTTTATGGTACACCCTTTAGAAGTGATTTATTTTGCATTTTAAAGATCAATATTTTATTTTTTGAAACTTACATGTTCCAGGTTTCTCCAAGGTTATGTATCCATCTTCTGGTACCATGTGACAATTATAACGCTGCTTTTCTAGTATCTCAACTTTACTGCCATCATTGTTTTTTCTCAAAATTGAAAATGATAGATCATAGTGTTTGGTTCGGAATTCATACCTGTAAAATGTGAACAAAGAAAATGTAATTCTATGAAAAATAAGAATTAGCAATTAATCTAAAAGTGTTGACGATTAAGAGTCATCTGAGTAACACTGAAATTCATTTTAGGTAAACACATCTTATTCTTGTAAAAATGTGAGTAAAATAGTATATCATGGCTGAATATTTTCTGTTGCTTACTTCTTATACTTTTGATGACCTTTTCCTTTTTAAAGATTGCAGTACACAACATTTATACCATTTTGTAAAATGTTTTCTTTTTCAAATTAGTTTTGTCAAAAATTAGGAGCGAGCAAAGCACAACCACATCTTGTAAATATATTATGCAATTCAATCCATACCTCAGAATACTTCCTGGCGTTGTCACATTGTATTCCAGCTTGAGGGCGCTTCCCCTACCAATACTGTGTGTCACACAATGCTCACTGCTAAGCTCTTGGGTTTTTCTGTGGAAAGATTGGGGGACTTTTTTGCCATAACCTGCTCCCATCTGGAAAATTACACAAATAAAGAATATAATTGTGGTATTAGGAGCCTTTCTGATTTACATATTCGTTAGCAGTTAGGTGGCTATACCCATCACAATATCCTGTGCACTTGGTATCCAATTTGGGAAGTGATATATAAATGTTAAATTTGTTTTGCAAGCAGATGAAAAATATAAGAATCAAAATTGTGTATATTTTTACCAAATTTCTTGGTAAAATACTTCCACCCCAATGTACAGGAAGTTGATCAGCATCAATGTATTCTAATAACTCCTCTTTCCAATTACCTGTAGTGATAGCATACTTACAATGTGTAGACATTTTGTATCTCCATCTGGACCTGTTTTAGTTCCACCCCAAAACACAGGAAGTTGATCAGCATCAATGTATTCTAATAACTCCTCTTTCCAATTACCTGTTGTAGAGGTGAATATAAATGTGTTAACTAATCCTTGCCAAAAATAAGTAACTTTATAACTTTATCATACATGAATATATTTAGATTGTGATTGCGGCAGTGGTGGCACCAGCATCAAAATGGGGTGGGGGGGGGGGGGGGGGGAGCAAGACAAAATATGGGGGAGAAAGATAAAAATGTGGGGAGGTAAATGTGTGCAAACATTTTGGCTTTATTGTAAATAAAAATTGCCTGAAATTAGCTTAATTTGTTCTGAATTAGACATTTCAGTTCAATTTTAACATTAAAACTCAACATTTTCAATTGTTTGGGAGACAAAATGGGGTGGAAATTGAACTGACTGGGGGAAAGTAGGGGATGGTTTAAGGTTGTGACTTGGGGCATCTCCCCCCCCCCCCCCCCATAGTGCCACCACTGGATTGTGGATTAATTTCTGAAACACCTGCTATATAGAGGATAGGATTGGACTGAAGACTATCACTGTTCTTCCCCCATCAAACTCATTAGGATAGGATTGGACTGAAGACTATCACTGTTCTTCCCCCATCCAACTCATTAGCTAAGTTGGTAGAACATTGGTCTTGAATTCTGAAGGACCCCAGCTCAATTCCGGGATAGAATGTGAACAATTTTCACTTATTTTCTTATAATGTGTGGAGTTTACCCTTTGAACCAAATGCGCAGGTATACCATCTTGACTGTGTTTGTACCAACCAAATGAGTTACCATACAGGCTTCAACCTAGCTAGGTGTGTCACAAACCTGATGAGCCGGTGTACCGGCGCTGTCTAGCGTGCGTAACAGGGTTTGTTTAAAACAGGAAGACTGCTGGGAAACTAGGCACAGTGGGGACTGCTGGGAAACTAGGCAAAGTGGGGACTGCTGGGAAACTAGGCAAAGTGGGTCAAATTTCAACTACTTGTTTTTTTCCCCACAACAAGTGCTTTTATTAGGACTTATGTAAATATGGCACAGAAATAAACTTCCAGGTGAGGTATTGAACATGTTGGATGTTGGCGGTATTGAACATAATAGCGATTCTGCGGAGTATTTGGAAAGTTACAGGTGATTTTAAGCATAAGCAAGTTTAGGACTTGATTTTTAGTACTAGGCCAGTCAGGGTTCAAAGAGTTAAGAATTAATTTACTCAATCTTTTCTATTTATAATTATCTCATTAGTATGACTTAGATGTCCATTTTGACGGTTCATTAAAGACCCCAGTGACAGTTCTGTACTGTGCACATGCGCATAAATCTTGTTATTGGGATTTTAACACATATAGAGGCAAACCCCCAACAGACCTACAATGAGTGTTGCCAAATTTAGTTAATTTATTTGGTTAAAGCTTATTTCCCCAAATAAATAATCAATATTTAGTACTAGGAATAATACATTAAATGTGTAAAGTTCAACAGCAAATCAACTTAATCAACATTTTAATTAAATGAACAACTTACCTCCTAAAACCTTCAGTTTTTGTCTCACTTCTTCTTTAAGCATGTATTTGATAGTGTAGTGGTAAATGCGATGGAAAATGGGGGGAACGTTGACCATATAAACTACCTTCATTGTTTCCGGATAATTCTCCTCAAGCATGGCTGATGACTGGAAAAGGATCACATCAATATTATCTAGGGTCATGTGTTATAAGCATTTATATTTACTTTTACGAGGGGGTATCAAAAAGTTCTTGAAATCACCAAGAAATGAAGGAGCCAGAAACTTTTTTTTTGATATGTGACCCTCAGACATCTTTAAAAAGTCACTGTGCAAAGTCACACATTTCTCCCACTTTTTATTACCTGTCCACAGACCGCCATTGTAGAGATCCTTAGATTGACCGCCATTGATTGATCCTCAGATTGCCTCAGATTGCATTATTCACCAAAACAGCAATAAATAGTTTAACATTTTGACAGAAAGGGTCAAAGGTCATTACAAACCAGCTTGGTGACAATAATCTTATCGGTAACATGGGGTGTACACAGATTGACCTCTTATGACCCTACATGACCAATGCCAATTTAAGGGCAGATAGCTTGTTATTAGGGCTTTAAAATGATACCAAATTTGTTGAGATAACTTTTGTGGTTTTAAAAATATTAAAGGAATATGACGGCATGAAACTAAAAAGTGTAACAGCACCACCCTATTGGGAGGCGAGTTCATAATGTGTGACCCTATAAATAACCATGTTGTTTTAGGCTTTATTAAAAAAATCTTTTGTCTCTTCAGTTTTTCAAAACCTGATGCGGAATGCGATTTTTTTAAATTTTTTTTATGAAATATGAAATATTGAAAACCTTATAAAAGTGAACTTTATTTAATATGATGTGATCAATGAAAATCTGAAAATCTGTGAAATTTTTGGATTTTTTTGTTGTTGAAAATTTAAAATAAAAAAAATAAAAAATGTTTTCTTCTAACGCGCATCAATTAACTAACGCGCGCGGGAGCTTTGAGACAAATGCTTTTTTTAATATAGCCTTATTGATTTGCTATCTCTTGGTTTTCTGTCAATGTTGGATGATGAATTAATAGAGAATTACTTTCTATAAAATTTGACATACTGATACATGTAGTGTATGTCACTTCTGGCTAATTCAACACTCTAATGTTTAAGTTTAAGTAATGCATTCCTATTAAATGGTGCATACTAACTAACTCGCTCTGAAACTCAACTTGATATAAATTCTTTCACATCAATTCATTAAAAGAGTTATGCTTAATCAAAATCAAGATTTTATGTGATAAGCAGGCAAAAATGTAAAATCTTCAAATGAACTAAAATTTCCTTTTCATGATATATGTCAGTATGTGTGTGATAATTTGAATAAAGTGCTTTGGTAGCGACAAATACAGCATAGGTTTATATATATCAGAAATTAGAATTACCTTACTTGAGTATTCCATGCCTGGTCGCCACAGAAAATGTGATCCCATTCCTTCCAAGTCAACGACCACAGTAAGTTTTTCTACCTGCTGTCCAATCTGTGTGACAAATTAAATGCGAGCTATTGAAACAGCATAAAAACCTTGAAGATATAAAATGGAATCATTGGTTCAAATCCATTCTCCATGGCTGAACATACAGCTTTGGGTATGGTGAACTGTTATAAGTTCTATAGTAGGTGTCATTCCATACATTCTTTAGTTATTTCTACATAAATTTGATGGTTCTGTTATCGTGTTCCATTTAATAAACACTTTGGTTTCATATATTCTACCTCTGTTAGTCCCTTCACTGCAATATCTGATTTCATACAGTAAAGAGATTTTCCAAAGGGCTATATTAATAAGCTTACAGACATCAGAGATAAAACTTGTGCCACGTTAGGTACAGCTTTAACTTGTGAACACGGGAGAACATCAAACTGTTCACAGATAACATGTTCATAGTGGGATAGAGTGGTATGCCTGAGTGTACCATTCACCATTTAAAGGTAGATGTTGTAGATGTTCTGATTGCTGGCCCGATTTTCAACTGATGTTTTCTATTTTACATGAAAGGTCATCCTTAAAATTGTTGCATTCCAAAGTTTGAGTTGCATAACTCCAATGGTTCTTATTTTAGACATCCATTGAGTAGTACACTAACTGGCTGGTGGTTAACCACCTTTAAGATTTTACAGACATAATGAGAAACAATTTTCTGATATCAAAATATCTTGATGTGAAAAAAATGTCATAGCCCACAATAAGTGATCGGAAAATTCACCATTTATTTAACCCAAGCATGCACATACCTGTTTTGATCGTTCTTCACATACTCTTTTGTATCCTTCCATCTGCCAGGCTGTTAGTCTCATCATATCACTGACTTTCACTGAGTAGAGTAAACCTTACAGATACAAACAATATATGATACTTATTAACAATTAAATGTGAATGGAGAAAGGTGAAAGCGGTTGATTCTGTGTTCCCAGAGCCCATTTCTCTTTCTAACTGATTGGGCCAGACTCACTCCCTATTTAGAATGTTGCTGTGTGGAGATCGCTACTCCTCCACATAAATGGAGATCAGTCAATCTTAAAATGAAGGCAATATTTGTATACATTTAAGGTGTACTGAGAGATGTTTAAGATATTTTTTTAAAACAAAATTTACTTAAAGGCATATTATGTGATCTTTTCCAGGGGCGCCTTCTTTTCATGATTTCTTTTAGATTTTCTTGCAGTTTTTACATTTCTGATCAGAAATCATAAATACATTCCAAGTTACAAAGCGATATGATTCCTAAATTACTTCAAAATCATGGTTTTAGAACGGAATTTAGAGTGAAAATAAACTGTCCTGCTAGCAGGACAGTTTATTTTCACTCTATTTTCACTCCAAAAACCATGATTATAATTGGCCATTATTGTTGTTTCCACTCAAAAAAAGTAGCAAAACTTGATCAAAACAATGTTTAAATATGTTTAAATATCATCGTTATTTATTGAAACTTTTTTAAAAACACCCTCTACGTAATATCGTATGTAATTTGAATCGAAAAGAAAAATAGCATAACGCTGTTTACTATAAAATGCGGTCCGAGCCGGGGATGGAATATTTTGAAACAACTTTATTGCACACAGACGGCTGATTTTTCTTAATCCTTACAGCTGTAAGTTTGTGTATGTAATACAATTGTAAAAATGTAAAAATGTAGAAATCCCAGTTTTTATCCTAATTTTTCTCTCAGTAACCTCAATGAGGGAATTTAGATGAATGGAACAATCACAGTATATCTTTTAGAATTATTTTGTATCACCAAGTCACACATAATCAATTTAATAAGGGCCTAATTCACACATACCACATGTAATACAAAGGTAAAACATTAATTCATTACACCAATTCACTGTTGCTTAGTTGTAAAACTGTTACTTTTTGATACTGAAGGTATACTTTTCTGCATGTACTGTAAATCTACAGTACTTGTCTGCATGTACTGTAGATTTAGAGGTCACAAAAAATGCTTTCTCAACCCTTTGCTTTTGGGAATTACACTACCTGGAGAACAAATGGTCCATACCAAGGGGAAAGACCTGGGTTCAGCCAGCGCAGGACATTAAACCCGGGTTGATGGAATGAGGAGACCTATCCCCAGACTGCTATGTCAGGTGAGTTAGTCAAACCCTGGTTGATGGAACGAGGAGACCTATCCCTAGACTGCTATGTCAGGTGAGTTAGGAGACCTATCCCTAGACTGCTATGTCAGGTGAGTTAGGAGACATATCCCTAGACTGCTATGTCAGGTGAGTTAGGAGACCTATCCCTAGACTGCTATGTCAGGTGAGTTAGGAGACCTATCCCTAGATTGCTATGTCAGGTGAGTTAGGAGACCTATCCCTAGATTGCTATGTTAGGTGAGTTAGGAGACCTATCCCTAGACTGCTATGTCAGGTGAGTTAGGAAACCTATCCCTAAATTGCTATGTCAGGTGAGTTAGGAGACCTATCCCTAGACTGCTATGTCAGGTGAGTTAGGAGACCTATCCCTAGACTGCTATGTTAGGTGAGTTAGGAGACCTATCCCTAGACTGCTATGTCAAGTGAGTTAGGAGACCTATCGCTAGATTGCTATGTCAGGTGAGTTAGGAAACCTATCCCTAGACTGCTATGTCAGGTGAGTTAGGAAACCTATCCCTAGACTGCTATGTCAGGTGAGTTAGGAGACATATCCCTAGACTGCTATGTCAGGTGAGTTAGGAGACCTATCCCTAGATTGCTATGTCAGGTGAGTTAGGAAACCTATCCCTAGACTGCTATGTCAGGTGAGTTAGGAAACCTATCCCTAGACTGCTATGTCAGGTGAGTTAGGAGACCTATCCCTAGACTGCTATGTCAGGTGAGTTAGGAGACCTATCCCTAGACTGCTATGTCAGGTGAGTTAGGAAACCTATCCCTAGACTGCTATGTCAGGTGAGTTAGGAGACCTATCCCCAGACTGCTATGTCAGGTGAGTTAGGAGACCTATCCCTAGACTGCTATGTCAGGTGAGTTAGTCAAACCCGGGTTGATGGAATGAGGAGACCTATCCCTAGACTGCTATGTCAGGTGAGTTAGTCAAACCCTGGTTGATGGAATGAGGAGATCTATCCCTAGACTGCTATGTCAGGTGAGTTAGCCAAACCCTGGTTGATGGAACGAGGAGACCTATCCCTAGACTGCTATGTCAGGTGAGTTAGCCAAACCCTGGTTGATGGAATGAGGAGACCTATCCCTAGATTGCTATGTCAGGTGAGTTAGGAGACCTATCCCTAGACTGCTATGTCAGGTGAGTTAGGAGACCTATCCCTAGACTGCTATGTCAGGTGAGTTAGGAGACCTATCCCTAGACTGCTATGTCAGGTGAGTTAGGAAACCTATCCCCAGACTGCTATGTCAGGTGAGTTAGGAGACCTATCCCTAGACTGCTATGTCAGGTGAGTTAGTCAAACCCGGGTTGATGGAATGAGGAGACCTATCCCTAGACTGCTATGTCAGGTGAGTTAGTCAAACCCTGGTTGATGGAATGAGGAGATCTATCCCTAGACTGCTATGTCAGGTGAGTTAGCCAAACCCTGGTTGATGGAACGAGGAGACCTATCCCTAGACTGCTATGTCAGGTGAGTTAGCCAAACCCTGGTTGATGGAATGAGGAGACCTATCCCTAGACTGCTATGTCAGGTGAGTTAGCCAAACCCTGGTTGATGGAATGAGGAGACCTATCCCTAGACTGCTATGTCAGGTGAGTTAGCCAAACCCTGGTTGATGGAACGAGGAGACCTATCCCTAGACTGCTATGTCAGGTGAGTTAGTCAAACCCGGGTTGATGGAATGAAGAGACCTATCCCCAGACTGCTATGTCAGGTGAGTTAGCCAAACCCTGGTTGATGGAACGAGGAGACCTATCCCTAGACTGCTATGTCAGGTGAGTTAGGAGACCTATCCCTAGACTGCTATGTCAGGTGAGTTAGGAGACCTATCCCTAGATTGCTATGTCAGGTGAGTTAGGAGACCTATCCCTAGACTGCTATGTCAGGTGAGTTAGGAGATCTATCCCCAGACTGCTATGTCAGGTGAGTTAGTCAAACCCGGGTTGATGGAATGAGGAGACCTATCCCTAGACTGCTATGTCAGGTGAGTTAGGAGACCTATCCCTAGACTGCTATGTCAGGTGAGTTAGCCAAACTTGGGTTGATGGAATGAGGAGATCTATCCCTAGACTGGTATGTCAGGTGAGTGAGCCAAACCCGGGTTGATGGAATGAGGAGATCTATCCCTAGACTGGTATGTCAGGTGAGTTAGTCAAACCCGGGTTGATGGAATGAGGAGACCTATCCCTAGACTGCTATGTCAGGTGAGTTAGGAGACCTATCCCTAGACTGCTATGTCAGGTGAGTTAGCCAAACTTGGGTTGATGGAATGAGGAGACCTATCCCCAGACTGCTATGTCAGGTGAGTTAGCCAAACCCTGGTTGATGGAACGAGGAGACCTATCCCTAGACTGCTATGTCAGGTGAGTTAGTCAAACCCGGGTTGATGGAATGAGGAGACCTATCCCCAGACTGCTATGTCAGGTGAGTTAGTCAAACCCTGGTTGATGGAACGAGGAGACCTATCCCTAGACTGCTATGTCAGGTGAGTTAGTCAAACCCGGGTTGATGGAATGAGGAGACCTATCCCCAGACTGCTATGTCAGGTGAGTTAGTCAAACCCTGGTTGATGGAACGAGGAGACCTATCCCTAGACTGCTATGTCAGGTGAGTTAGCCAAACCCGGGTTGATGGAATGAGGAGACCTATCCCCAGACTGCTATGTCAGGTGAGTTAGTCAAACCCTGGTTGATGGAACGAGGAGACCTATCCCTAGACTGCTATGTCAGGTGAGTTAGTCAAACCCGGGTTGATGGAATGAGGAGACCTATCCCCAGACTGCTATGTCAGGTGAGTTAGTCAAACCCGGGTTGATGGAATGAGGAGACCTATCCCTAGACTGCTATGTCAGGTGAGTTAGGAGACCTATCCCCAGACTGCTATGTCAGGTGAGTTAGTCAAACCCGGGTTGATGGAATGAGGAGACCTATCCCCAGACTGCTATGTCAGGTGAGTTAGGAGACCTATCCCTAGACTGCTATGTCAGGTGAGTTAGCCAAACCCTGGTTGATGGAATGAGGAGACCTATCCCTAGACTGCTATGTCAGGTGAGTTAGGAGACCTATCCCTAGACTGCTATGTCAGGTGAGTTAGCCAAACTTGGGTTGATGGAATGAGGAGACCTATCCCCAGACTGCTATGTCAGGTGAGTTAGCCAAACCCTGGTTGATGGAACGAGGAGACCTATCCCTAGACTGCTATGTCAGGTGAGTTAGTCAAACCCGGGTTGATGGAATGAGGAGACCTATCCCCAGACTGCTATGTCAGGTGAGTTAGTCAAACCCGGGTTGATGGAATGAGGAGACCTATCCCTAGACTGCTATGTCAGGTGAGTTAGGAGACCTATCCCTAGACTGCTATGTCAGGTGAGTTAGTCAAACCCGGGTTGATGGAATGAGGAGACCTATCCCCAGACTGCTATGTCAGGTGAGTTAGTCAAACCCGGGTTGATGGAATGAGGAGACCTATCCCTAGACTGCTATGTCAGGTGAGTTAGGAGACCTATCCCTAGACTGCTATGTCAGGTGAGTTAGTCAAACCCGGGTTGATGGAATGAGGAGACCTATCCCCAGACTGCTATGTCAGGTGAGTTAGTCAAACCCGGGTTGATGGAATGAGGAGACCTATCCCTAGACTGCTATGTCAGGTGAGTTAGGAGACCTATCCCTAGACTGCTATGTCAGGTGAGTTAGTCAAACCCGGGTTGATGGAATGAGGAGACCTATCCCCAGACTGCTATGTCAGGTGAGTTAGCCAAACCCGGGTTGATGGAATGAGGAGACCTATCCCTAGACTGCTATGTCAGGTGAGTTAGCCAAACCCTGGTTGATGGAACAATGAGACCTATCCCTAGACTGCTATGTCAGGTGAGTTAGCCAAACCCGGGTTGATGGAATGAGGAGACCTATCCCCAGACTGCTATGTCAGGTGAGTTAGTCAAACCCTGGTTGATGGAACGAGGAGACCTATCCCTAGACTGCTATGTCAGGTGAGTTAGTCAAACCCGGGTTGATGGAATGAAGAGACCTATCCCCAGACTGCTATGTCAGGTGAGTTAGTCAAACCCTGGTTGATGGAATGAGGAGATCTATCCCTAGACTGGTATGTCAGGTGAGTTAGTCAAACCCTGGTTGATGGAATGAGGAGACCTATCCCTAGACTGCTATGTCAGGTGAGTTAGGAGACCTATCCCTAGACTGCTATGTCAGGTGAGTTAGGAGACCTATCCCCAGACTGCTATGTCAGGTGAGTTAGGAGACCTATCCCTAGACTGCTATGTCAGGTGAGTTAGGAGACCTATCCCTAGACTGCTATGTCAGGTGAGTTAGGAGACCTATCCCCAGACTGCTATGTCAGGTGAGTTAGGAGACCTATCCCTAGACTGCTATGTCAGGTGAGTTAGGAGACCTATCCCCAGACTGCTATGTCAGGTGAGTTAGTCAAACCCGGGTTGATGGAATGAGGAGACCTATCCCTAGACTGCTATGTCAGGTGAGTTAGGAGACCTATCCCTAGACTGCTATGTCAGGTGAGTTAGTCAAACCCGGGTTGATGGAATGAGGAGACCTATCCCCAGACTGCTATGTCAGGTGAGTTAGTCAAACCCGGGTTGATGGAATGAGGAGACCTATCCCTAGACTGCTATGTCAGGTGAGTTAGGAGACCTATCCCTAGACTGCTATGTCAGGTGAGTTAGTCAAACCCGGGTTGATGGAATGAGGAGACCTATCCCCAGACTGCTATGTCAGGTGAGTTAGCCAAACCCGGGTTGATGGAATGAGGAGACCTATCCCTAGACTGCTATGTCAGGTGAGTTAGCCAAACCCTGGTTGATGGAACAATGAGACCTATCCCTAGACTGCTATGTCAGGCGAGTTAGCCAAACCCAGGTTGATGGAATGAGGAGACCTATCCCCAGACTGCTATGTCAGGTGAGTTAGTCAAACCCTGGTTGATGGAACGAGGAGACCTATCCCTAGACTGCTATGTCAGGTGAGTTAGTCAAACCCGGGTTGATGGAATGAAGAGACCTATCCCCAGACTGCTATGTCAGGTGAGTTAGTCAAACCCTGGTTGATGGAATGAGGAGATCTATCCCTAGACTGCTATGTCAGGTGAGTTAGCCAAACCCTGGTTGATGGAATGAGGAGACCTATCCCCAGACTGCTATGTCAGGTGAGTTAGTCAAACCCTGGTTGATGGAATGAGGAGATCTATCCCTAGACTGCTATGTCAGGTGAGTTAGCCAAACCCGGGTTGATGGAATGAGGAGACCTATCCCCAGACTGCTATGTCAGGTGAGTTAGTCAAACCCGGGTTGATGGAATGAGGAGACCTATCCCTAGACTGCTATGTCAGGTGAGTTAGGAGACCTATCCCTAGACTGCTATGTCAGGTGAGTTAGGAGACCTATCCCCAGACTGCTATGTCAGGTGAGTTAGGAGACCTATCCCTAGACTGCTATGTCAGGTGAGTTAGGAGACCTATCCCTAGACTGCTATGTCAGGTGAGTTAGGAGACCTATCCCTAGACTGCTATGTCAGGTGAGTTAGGAAACCTATCCCTAAATTGCTATGTCAGGTGAGTTAGGAGACCTATCCCTAGATTGCTATGTTAGGTGAGTTAGGAAACCTATCCCCAGACTGCTATGTCAGGTGAGTTAGGAGACATATCCCTAGACTGCTATGTCAGGTGAGTTAGGAGACCTATCCCTAGATTGCTATGTCAGGTGAGTTAGGAAACCTATCCCTAGACTGCTATGTCAGGTGAGTTAGGAAACCTATCCCTAGACTGCTATGTCAGGTGAGTTAGGAGACATATCCCTAGACTGCTATGTCAGGTGAGTTAGGAGACATATCCCTAGACTGCTATGTCAGGTGAGTTAGGAGACCTATCCCTAGACTGCTATGTCAGGTGAGTTAGTCAAACCCGGGTTGATGGAATGAGGAGACCTATCCCCAGACTGCTATGTCAGGTGAGTTAGCCAAACCCGGGTTGATGGAATGAGGAGACCTATCCCTAGACTGCTATGTCAGGTGAGTTAGTCAAACCCGGGTTGATGGAATGAAGAGACCTATCCCCAGACTGCTATGTCAGGTGAGTTAGTCAAACCCTGGTTGATGGAACGAGGAGACCTATCCCTAGACTGCTATGTCAGGTGAGTTAGGAGACCTATCCCTAGACTGCTATGTCAGGTGAGTTAGGAGACCTATCCCTAGACTGCTATGTCAGGTGAGTTAGGAGACCTATCCCCAGACTGCTATGTCAGGTGAGTTAGGAGACCTATCCCTAGACTGCTATGTCAGGTGAGTTAGCCAAACCTGGGTTGATGGAATGAGGAGACCTATCCCCAGACTGCTATGTCAGGTGAGTTAGCAAGAGCTGCACAATGAAACTGAGATCAAAAAATACACAGTTGCTGCAGTGCTTTGCAGTGCTTTATAGCAGCATTCATGTGAATGTTAGCTTGGAAAGTCAATGTATCAAGAGTAAAAGGTTGTGTCTGGTACGCCTTACATTACGCCTATAGATTTTAATCTCATAATAGAATTTACCTTTCCAATCTCGATAACCAGCTGGATCTAGAAGAATGGGGTCGCCATCTTTATCATAACCTGTAATACCACCTCCATAGTACATCTCAAGAATCTGAAAATGAAATGGAAATAATATATGACCTTAGGATAATTGTGTACTCTCTGCTGGTATGTAGCAGTGTTTTTTTGTATATAAAGCGCAAATGTGAACAATAGCCCAACAGACATTAACAAGGTTAATGACCAGAGTGATTAAAAATCAAACTGGTAACTCTCGAAAGAGAGCTCTGAAAGGCCAATCAATTGGTTCACTGCAACTCAGAAAATATGCATAAAACAAGACACACAAATGGGCAGAGGTTAAAAATGCCAATGAAAGTGACATAATAATAAGATAAAAGCCCAAACATAGAGAACAACATCAAAATATAAATTATAGACAAATAATAATATCTGGAGGTCTGATGGGCATCAAGAGAACCTACACAACAAACTTGGGAACTAAATCTACCAGGAGCTGCCTGTTGTCACCTGTTGGGGCATGACCGTATCACCAGCCCAGCTGGCTACATGCTTTACAGACCACCATCTCCCCAACCAAGCATTAACCTACACTTAACCCATGACCACCATGCTATTATATATGTAACAGTCGGATGTTGAAAGGACTTGAATGAAGGGTGTCATGAAAGAGTGTGAAGGCTATGACAAGTTAAGAGTTTGTGAGAAGATGACCGTGCACACGGCACTTGAAAGCCTGGATTCCAGCTGCTGAAATGTTACCAACAATATCATCTGGAAGACTATTCCATAAGGGAACAGCAGTGTGAATGAAGCTTCTGTCTAAGCAGCGAGTTCTGGCTGTCGGCAGAGAAAGAGCATGGACTGGCATTGATACCCTCGAACGGGTTCTATACATTAGGTTTAGACCAGGACTAATAACCCTTATCGATGGCACTTTGTGTTAAGTATGATTTGCGCAATAAGACACTTTTTATTTGTAAATAATTCTTACCTTTGGTCGGGTGTAATCTTGTAAAATTGTGTCAACTTTCCATTTGATGCGCCATTCTAAATGCTAAATACGAAAAAAAGACACATATAAGTAGTGAAGTGTTGTGTATCAGGCTTCTCGTTAGGTAAAAAATATTATGGGGTCCACTGGACCCGATAATCTAACAATTCTCAAAATTATGGGGTCCAAGAAGAAATTATGGGGTCCAAGTCAAAAATGTAATTTGCGAATTGTGACTTCGGAATCGGATACGGAGTGGTTAAACGGGGACTACAGTGCTGAAATGTCCAAAAACTGTCTTCTCTATCTATTTTGTTGTTTGTAAAGAGAAAGATAAGTAAATAAATGACTTTCAAATATTTGTAAGCTTACACATGCAAAATTATCTTGACACACGATTAGAAATTATTGCGTCCAGATGGACGCAATAAAGAGTCCAGTTAAAAATTTACTGCGTTTTTAGCAAAAATATTGCGTCCCCAGACGCGAAAACGCAATGTAACGAGAAGCCTGTTGTGCATCAAGTTTGATTAATACATGTATTATTTTAATGAATTTCGATTCATGTTTAGATTTAAATTGGATTATAATAAATATCATTATTTTAAAATATTTTGTTCCCCTTTAATGCGCTGGGAAAAATACCCTTTGCCAAATACCCTTTGCCACTGGTGACAGGTTGGCAACATGTATAGTGATTCAATCATGATTTTCACGCGCAAAGCTGCAAACAATGCAAAAGGACCATGATGAACCAGTTCGTGCCTTCAGCGCCCGCGTCCATGGACAGGCTGACACTTGCCAGTACACCGTCCCATGCCCAGAATGCGGAAAGGATGTTGACTATTATACTGAGCCCATGATCCGGGACATCGTCAGTCATGGCCTCGTGGACAAAGGACATCCAGCTCGATCTCCTAGGAGAGAAAAACCAGTCTCCCTCACTCAAAGAAGGCCTGCAGTTCATCGAAACAAAAGAGTCCGGGAAACAATCAGCACACCAGCTCGTGAACGCCCACCACACCGCAGCGGCCAGCAGCTCGACAAAAAGCAGCAACGGGGATCAGCTAAAGATCGCGCACAGAATCCACAGGCCCAGGCTGGACAGCCCCCTAAACTTGGCGACACATGCACATACTGTGGAAAACATGGCCATGGAGCTAAGGCCCCCACGCGAGTTCACAGAACAGAATGTCCTGCCTACGGCCAGATATGCGGAAAGAGCAACATTGAGAACCACTTCAGCTCTGTCTGCAAAGGCGGCCGACGCAACGTCAATACAGCCGCAGCATCGCAGGAGGATGCCAAGTTTGGCAATCTCTGCGGCATTCACGACATTTTCGATAACCAGCCCCGAACCAGTTCGGGCCACAGCACCAGTGCAGCCAATCACCCTGGAGCACCATGTGCACGATTAACTATCAAATGCCTGGCTCAAGCACCAGTCCATGCCCCAAACGTATATCACTCTGTCTGCCAGTGTCAATCGCGAAGACTACAAAGCCCATGGATGTTTTTCAATTTGATGGAAGACTTTTACGAATAATAAAATAATGACGCTGAGTGGTTTGAATATTTTGATTATTTAACATGTTGCCGTAATCCTAAAGTAGGTCACTAACTCTTATGAATCCTCTCTTGATCCAATCACGCATAAAAAGGGTTTAAGCTGAATGGTGTTATTATTCCAAATGATTTCAACACAGGGATTAGTAATATTATCCTTGTAAAAAACAGGTTTTACACAGAACCACATTTTAAAATGGATGAATAGGACATTGACAAACTGGTAAATAGTACAAACACATGTCAGCATTCATTTTTTTGTGTGATCAAACAGTTACATTGAAATAAATTAGTATTGAGTATTAAGTTTACATACATGATACAATATCTTTATGCCGGCATTATGTGTTGCAGTAATAAACCCTTGAAAGAAACTATCTGTAATTTAATCAATTCCTTTTCATGTGATAAAGTATCCTAATATGGTTTTCTTTTAATAAATTATTATAGACCATTTCAAATCCGAAAATATACGATCGGTTCCGAATGTTTCCGATTAGCCGAGTGTTTGACACTCGGTTCCATGACCTGTCAGCTTCTGACAGGTCATGGCCATGTGCCGGAGAAAAACAACGTGTTTTTCACCCGTCTGCCCGTGTGGTAGATTGCGCTGGTGTTGGTGATAGATTGTATCCCTCACAAAGTTGATGTTGCGGCATTTCAGTTACAAAAAAGAGTGAGATGAAAGAGATTTGGGGTAATATTTTCACTTTTTACCGTCTGCTCAATACATTTGGAATTTGTCCGTCAGCGCCTTTGTTGATAAAAAACAAAATAGTCTCGTTCCACGTTTTACTTCTCATGTGTGCACGCGTGTATGCGAACATAGTAAATCACTGAGGCGGACAACCAACTAGGACAATGCTGTGAATGCGATCAACTGTTGCGAAGAACGCGCAACGCACCTACTCCACGTGACCTGTTTTTCCGAAGATTTCCGATCTCAATTTGAAATGGTCTATACCATTTCATCAGGATTTGTGGGCCTAAAATGACATGTCTCCTTTGCTTTTATAATATTTATTGCCAATGTTGGTAAATAGCACAAATTCACAATTTATGCAAATGAGATACATAATTAGCATATACATTCTGAGACAAAAACTAGTCAGGCTTTAGAAGCCCAATACCTGGGGGGGCACTCAACTTTTTTTGGTAGGGTCTCAAAAAGGGGGCTACAGAACTGAACTGAGTGAATTTTATGATGAAAAATAGGGTCTTAGGAACTTATTTTTTTCAAAAAAATAGGTCTTGAGAACTGGCCTTTAGTTCAATTTTTATTAGCAAGAACGCACATTTTTGATTTTTAGAACGCACATTTTTTGAAGAATTGGGGCTTTGAAAAACAAAATTTCGCAATTTTTGAATTTTCAATAAAATTGGGGTCTTTTAAGACCCCAATTTTATTGAAAATTCCAATGTCAGTGCCCCCCCCCCCCTCCCCGGCCCAATACCTCTTACCCTTCAGTAAATGTCATTGCAATCCATCTCAATGGTTCTCTCACGTCAACTTTAAATCTTACTTTTAGATAATTTCATTAATTTGAGCCCAACATGATTAGATAACCCTCTATTCAATGCCTTTGTTGTTTAACCTCTAAACATTGAAGTATACCATAGCAACTCTACACTGGTTCTATCTCGGACCTCTGTTTGGTCATTACTTGGCATGTTTTCCCCTCCAAAAAACTTTATTTTCACAATCCTCTGGGATGTAAGGGTTAAACATAAAGAGAGGGAGAGCTTGCCTTACCTTTCTAAACATATCTGATGATTTCTTCAGGTCAAAATTTCTGGCTATAATAAACGGATAATTCAATTTACTGTTAATGATTTAATAAAATGGTTATTGGTTTACCACACCTTGTATTGGACAGAGGTCATTTTGATGTTTCCCTTTTTCAGAGACATTTTATTCACCAATGTCAGACAAAATGTAGGACTACCCATGTAGGCCAAATTGGTCAGATTATCATATTAACCCTAACTCTACCCCCACTTTTTTCAGATTTTTTTCTTCAATGTGGAAAATCGACCAAAATATCCCCCCGACCCCCCCCCCCCCACACCACCGGATTTGATCCAGGGACCTCTCGCACCAGAGGCGAAGAATTCCCCACTACACCACGGCTGTCAAGGTTAGTCTACACAGTGTATTGCGCAAACTATATGGGCTGGGTCTATTTTTTCATTCAAATACTTCCACGCCGGGTGGTACCAACGTGCCTAGTCGTGGTATATTGTGGTATATGGTAGGGTTAGGGTTATATTTAACAAAACTTTTTTTGAAGAAAAAGTTTTTGAAGAAATTTTTTTTTCAAATAATTGCTTCTTAACCCTAACTCTACCCCCACTTTTTTCAGAATTATTTCTTCAACGCGGAAAATCGACCAAAATATCCCCCCCGATATTTGATCCAGGGACCTCTCGCACCAGAGGCGAAGAATTCCCCACTACACCACGGCTGTCAAGGTTAGTTTGCGCAGTGTATTGCGCAAACTATATGGGCTGGTTCCATTTTTTCATCCAAACTTCCACGCCGGGTGGTACCAACGTGCCTAGTCGTAGTATATTGTGGTATATGGTAGGGTTAGGGTTAAGACATTAAGATTAAGAAATGGTACTTTATTTGTCAGGCAAATGTTTAATACTATAACACCAAAAATACAAACAATTTTTCGTTGCACATTCCTATATACATGGTGTTTTGCAAAGGTTGTAGATGTTTAGCAACTATACCAACAAGAAAATAATTAATACTGGTTTCAAAATGAGAACATTGTCAGTGTTGAAGAAGTTAAAATCTTTAGTTGCTGATGTACAAGAGATGTTGGAAGCATTAAAGGGATACACAGAAGTGTTATATACCGTACCTCTCAAAAACCGCAAGAGCGTTTTATCTTCGTGTTCAGGTTTCAAGACATCCTTCAAATTCTCTTTAAACTGAGGATCAAACACAACATAAAAATGTAAGCGTTAGTGTAACATACTGAGGATATGAATTTGTGGGCCCAGGCCCGTAACCAGGCCCCCCCCAATCCCAAAATTCCCCAAAAAGGTAAAAAAGCGTAGCAAGTGGAGAAATTTGTTTATTTTACACTTTTTTGTTGAAAAAAGGTTGACATTTTGGTAAAAAGGTCCACTTTTGGCAAATTCACACGCCCCTGGTAAAAAGGTCCACATTTTGGGGAAAAGGTCAACTTTTGACAAATCCGCCCTCCGCCCCGATAAAATCATAAAATGCCCCCCCCCCACAGTTGCGATCTTTGCCTCCACCCAGTCAGCTCAAGCCCACCCCATTTTGTCCCCCTAAAATCAAGATGTTGAATATGAATGTCAAATTACCTAAAATTATAAATTTGGTCTGAAATGTCTAATTTAAAGAACAAATAAATCTAATTTCAGGCAATTTGTATAAATGCCAAAAAATTGTGGCGCACATTTTACCCCACAATTTTTTGTCTTGCCCCCCCCCCCCGATTTGTTTCTAGCCCCCACCCCCAATTTTTGATGCTGGTGCCACCAGTGGAGAGGAGGGGGGGGGGGGGGGGGGACATTTGCAATGTAAGATATGGACCCTGATCCATAGTATCTCTATCATCCATGCTTTTGTATCCAATGCATTAATTTGGACATTGGTTAGCTTTCTCACTCACCTTTTCCAACGTCTCTTGCTGATGTGGACTCAGACTTCCCAAAACTCCAGCACACATCATGCATTCACTTCGATTACCGTTCTCAGAAAAATGAATCTGCATAAAAATGAACTAAGAATTAAATTACATAACTTTAAAATATCTGTTTTGTTCAAGCAGGCCCCAGCATACACATGCATCAAATGTTACAGTGTTATACAGAATATACACTATACAAGCATACATTTACAGTATATTGGAATACATAATAATTTTGTACCATTTTGATAAAAATACAATTTGGACAAAGTAGAAATACAAGATTTGAATTGACTGATTGACAAATTGTCTGTGTCAGTATGTAATGATGGAGATCTTCAGGCTGACTAGGTTGTACAGAGATTTATTTATCATTAACAAACCTTGATCCTGAGAGTAGAGTACAAAATGTATTGGTTGGATGACCCCTGTTTATGACCAATCTGTCTTTTCTTAGAGTTTTTAAATACACATGCCAGTGTAGATTGTGTATGAACTTCAGTGCACTTTTAGTTTGTATAGGACCATACCACTTGTAATAGGTGAACAAAATTTGGAGGGTGTAGGAAACTGGCAAGAATAGAACATTTTATTTTCCTAGTTATACAGTTTTGGTTCTAAACTAGGCCTGCATATTACCATGGAAACAACTTGGATTCAAAACAAACAAAACAAAACAAATAACTTAACACAACAACAAAATACAAAACACAAAACAAAACAACTCAACACAACACAACAAATCTGAAAAACACAAAAAACAAAACAAAACAAAACACAAAAGAAAAAACTCAACAACATAAACAAAACCGAACTTTCTATGCTGTCTTACACTACGTCGGTGGCATCACACACTAATTTATCCGATGGACTATAAATGACATACAAAGTGTCCCATTAAAAAGAGTGCACATGTTCTGCATCATTACTCCCATTACATTTTTGAGTATTTGGCATTAATGATTACATCAGCTATTAGATAATTTTTGTTGACTTTCAAATGCCATTTATTCGATTGTAATTACTCTTCCCAATCCAGCGGTTAGTTGATCAACCACAGGTTGTGCCACTTTGTACGAAAAAGTATGCCTATGGAAAGAGTCATTTTGCACCTTTAATAATAGTCATTATTTATACTAACTGATGTCCATATGGGCTCCAAGATAACTACATTAGCTTTCAAATGCCATTTGTTTGGTTGCATTTGCTTAATCATATCCCAAAATATAATTGATTAAAGTTAGGCACTAAATGTCCAATTTTTGCTATTTTTATGAAGAGTGCTTCAATTTTACAAATGGATGATTTGTTTCATAAAATCTGAACCAACTTCAATTTTGATTGCTCATGGATAAACAAGCATATCTTTAGATACTAGTAGGCTAAACCAAATCCTACTAAACTAAAGTGTGTTGATTTTGATAAGGGTGTGCTGTTGGAAAATCTTGAGTCAATGAATATATGCATTCCAACTTTCCTTCAAAACATTGGACCCATATCAGAAGACCACATTTTTCACAAGTTCTTCAATGGACAAAATTGGCTTCATTTTTTGCCTAAAAAAAAGGAAATGATCTATTTGTTTAACATCCTCCTAAAGCCATTTGCACCACATTCTCTATTGGTGAAGTTATCCTTCTAGGCCAAGGTAGTATAAAAATAGAAGAAAGATGAATAGATACTTTTTGAATAGCCTTGTATTTTATTAAACAGTGCAATATTATTACAAGCTTCCAACAGAGGCTCCTTTTTATACATTATGATCATAAAAAGTACACTGCCATTGAACCAAAAATGAACAAAAATGAAATCCTGCACCTGACGATCATGGAGTTAATTGTTGAATTAATTGGTACAATTTATAGAGATATGGTACTCACATGTACTTACTTATTAAATAAATGTGTGATCATCAGCTACAAACAACGATGTCTTGTTTCAGCTACAAACAGCAATGACTTGTTGTTTACAGCTCTACTGGGCAGAGAGGCTACTCAGATTGAGAGGATTACATTGAATACCCTGGACAAAGCAACACAAAGATGAATAGATAGGCTTAGAATAAAATATTACTTGTAAGACACCAATGATGCATGGCCTTGCATTGTGAAAGGAATTGCATCCACCAATGACTACAGAAGATTACTTCATACCTACAGGGTGTCACAAAAAAAAGTGTCCCATGTGAAACATGATTTTATAAAAATTGTTCATGAAATACTAGTAATCATGTTCAGCAATCTTTAATGTGCCATAATATTTGTTTTTTATCCACTTTGGAGCTTCCGTTATCTAATTATGGCAAATCATACTCGGGCGTTCAAATTCAGCTTTGGCCACTTTTCATGTGAAGAGAGCTCTTTTATTAGAATCATCATTCCGTGTGTCATTGAACATAATAGATCAAATCAATAATAATCTTTAGTTGAATTTGAACAGAAAAATATATTTTCATCCATATTATCCATGACATACCATAAAATATTTGAATTTTAAACGGTATTTTACAATACATCGACATATGCTATAATCATCAATGGAATCATAAAGTGTGGTTTTTTTAAAGTTGAAAGTCATTTTCTTGTTCAAAAGTGGCCAAAGTGAGATTTGCACTTGTGTTACTGAATTTGATCATATCTCAGTAGTTAGATGGTGAAATTCAATGGGATGAAGTGTATTTGATAGAGAACTAATAGGGATTACCACCGGTTTGGTATTTTTAAACAAAAAGACATGTGATGTATTTTTAACTCACAGGACACTTTTTGAAACACCCTGTAGATAATTTGAATCAATGCCTTCCATCCCAATGAAAGACCATTTTGCATAACCAGATTCTTTAAATGAGTGAGCACAAAAGTGGCAAGCCAGGAAAAAACATAAATAGAATAGAACTAAAAACTTAATACCAACCAATTATATTATTGGTGACAGACTATAGATAAAAGATATAAATAGCTTTCTACATGAAATTATTTCAAATACCGTACTGACGCGTGTACAGTCCCACCCTTTTTACCCCAAAATATACATAAATTAGGGGGTGGGACTTAAATTGGGTGGGGATGTGTGCATGAAAATTAAAATCTAGATTTTACAATTTGAACTAACAAATTCTAGTTACAAAACACAAGGAAATACAGGCATTATTTCGCTCACGATGGATTTCATAATCGTTTACATCTACTTACGATGCATTAATTTGTAATATGATTCCTTGTGTCCGTGGTGCACCACTAGTTTTATTCCAAGTCATTTTTGTTGGCGCCTTTTCGTAACACTCGGCGGCATTGGAACAAGACTTGCATCAAAAGTGACAACATGTTTATAACATCGCTTGACTTGCGCAGAAACCGCCATTTTTTAAATTTTAAACCGACAGTAAGCGTTCTGCGCATGTATACATGTGTAAAGCAATGGGGGAAATAGATTCTGACAAAAACGAAATATGAACTGTCGATACCTGAGGATCTATCCTACTTTTTTAGTTATTGGAAGATGAAACTCAATCTTTGTAGGTTTGTCTTTGACGGGTACGTGATCAAATATCAAGTACGGAATCTTTTTGCATCACTTTTTGCTACATATTTGTTCAATATCATTGCAAATCTTCAAAAGTGTGATCGCATTTCGAGATGCTACGCCAGTTAAATCGAAGGCTACACTTGGTGTTATGCACTCGGGAAGGTTATTGCAGGGATGATTTCTACTCCCAGACCCAGTGTGTTTGAGGGAACATGCGGTGGAACATGTAGTGCGGGATGGATACGGGTCGCGGTATTACGCACATATAGAATGATTCGTGTCACGTAAAAGAAATTGCACGGGATAACTTATGCCTACTTTTAATAAAGTTCAATGATGTTTGTGTTAGGCTGAGTTACTAAAAGTTATTTTCCTAAGGCTTGTACACTGCCTTTTATACCCCTCAGACTTAAGACGGCCGGTGCCCACCGAAGTCTGAGATATCAGCTTATTTAGAGGTTGGGACTTAAACCGAGTATGGGGACTATACACGCGGCAGTACAGTAATGCAATGCATCCGAAATAACTTGCCCCAAAAATACAAATTTATAATATTTTTCAATTTGACTGTTTTACAACAAAACTTATAGAAGCTACCCTGATAGCACACTGAAGTCGGCCCGACGTCGGGGAATGGTAGTCGACGTCGGGGAAAGGTCGGCGTCCTTATGTTGAAGTTGGCTGGACGTCGGGTGGACTGTTTGAAAAGGACGTCCACATTAATACGTCATATGGACGTTGAGCCGACGTTGCAAAAATACACTGAAAGTCTCGTCGGGGTACTGACGTTTTGCCGACGTCGGAACTACCTCCAGCGATAGGTTAACTTGCTATACGTATTATTTTTTATAAAGACAAATATTCAATTATTCAAAATTGTAATAATTTTGTCGCCTACATAATTGAGAAAGATATAATTGTAATACATAAATTACTGATGATTTAGATAATCATTGTTTTCATCTGCAACAATTTTAAGATCAATTTGATGATTGAATAAATATTAAAATTAACGAATTACGCGTATCAAATCATACACTCACTTTACCACGTGCAGTTGGTCGCCACGTTGCAAAAATACACTGAAAGTCTCGTCGGGGTACTGACGTTTTGCCGACGTCGGAACTACGTCCAACGATAGGTTAACTTGCTATACGTATTTTTTTTATACAGACAAATATTCAATAATTCAAAATTGTAATAATGTTGTCACCTACATAATTGAGAAAGATATAATTGAGGACCCTAGTGCTAAAAGAGGGTTAAGTCACATTGAGAAAAATGGCAAAAACTGGGTTTCATTGTGTCCATGTGTGGACTTGACCCCCTCGGGTTTTACCTCCCATGGATTCTTACACAGTTTTAACGCATGGCTTAACTTTAACATTTAAACAGAGGGTGCAGAGCTCCTCCTTGTAGCAGAAAACTGATACTAACTACAATTTCACAAGATTGTGACTTAACCCTCTTTTAGATCTAGGGTCCTCAATTGTAATAAATAAATTACTGATGATTTAGATATAGATGTTTTCATCTGCAACAATTTTAAGTTCAAATTGATGATTGAATAAATATTAAAATTAACGAATTACGCTTATCAAATCATACACTCACTTTACCACGTGCAGTTGGTCGCCATTTTGTAGCACACGTTAGCGATACTTCGTGTTGTTCTCAAATGAATTGAAGGAATTATATGTCAATTCAGCGAAGATGATGGTATTTGATGGTAGATTTTGATGGGGAAATAATGCAGCATCGCAATATATTCAACACATGAAGTGCATTTTCCGATGTTGCATGGGATACCCGCGATTTCCGGTGTCGTGTTATATTCTATCAGAAATCGCAGATATGTCTTGTACATCGTGATTTTTCAGCATACGCCGACACTGCATGGTCACAGATGTTATTGGAATTGAATTGAAAGTCATCAGATAATGAATCGTGAGGAATAGCTGAGAATTATCCAAGGAGATGAGATTTGTTTCGGTACGTTTTGCATCAAAATAGATTCTGAATAGCTGGGAATAATTAAAAGAGATGAGATTTGTTACGGTATGGTACGTTTTCTTTTTCATTAAAAATAACTATAGCTAAAGTCGGCAGAACGGTCGGCAATTAGTCGGAGAATGGTTCAACTGACCATAGCTTAAGTCGGCCGATAGTCGGAAAATGGTCGGGCCAATTTTTCAAAAATATCCATCATTAATTTGCGTGGAAAGAGTCAAGGTAGTTTGTTCAAAAACGAGATTTTACGTTACTCATATTGTGATTGTTTTGTGATAGTTGTTCATACTTTCCACGCGGAAGACGACTGCAGACGACAGTATGTCGTTTTTCCAGATTTGTTCCAAATAACAAAATGGGAAAATATGATTTTTTTTAGTATATTTGTAGTGTCGATTTATAGGTGTACATTTTCTTTTGTGTCAAAATAACTGTAGGAAACAAGTCGGCCCGAAGTCGGCAATAAGTCGGAAGTACGTCCAACGGACCGCGGCTTAGCGCTAGCGTAGCTTAAAACCGTAGGAAAATAGTCGGCCCGAAGTCGGCAATTAGTCGGAGGTACGTCCAACGGACCACGGCCTGACGTTGCTTATATATGGTCGGGCCGACGGTGCATTGCAGTCGGCAGGTCAGCGTCAGCTGGAAGTCGGCCCGAGGTCGGCACAACCTCCATTGGACGTCGTCGGCCCGACGTAGGCCGCGTGAGCAGCCTACTGTAGAGCCAACGTCCGGCCGACTTCAACTGCCGACTATATCGCGACGTCGGGCCGACTTCAGTGTGCTATCAGGGTACATGTATGTTTGGTGTTTTTGATGAGCAGTATTAAGAAATGGAAGCGGGTTGGTTGAGCTGTATTCACAAGTTTCAACTCTGTCACACGTTGGCTCCTTTAAACTGAAAATCTGGTTTCTGTTTTTAACTAAATTCTGTTTTTATAGTGTTATATCAAAGATAATTTTAATTATTATAATAAGCAAATTTAGATTCATGATTTTCAACAATTTCGACTGTGTCACACGTTCAGCGGCGGCGCTATAGGGGGGCAGGGGGAGGGCAAATGCCCCCCTAAAGAAGGATGGGGGGGAAAAAAAGAAAGAAGGGGAGAAAGAAATAAAAAAGGGGAAGGAAAGAAAAGGAAAAGAAAAGAGGAAAGGGAAGGAAAACAAGGTCAATCGGCATATTATTGGAAACGCCTAGCACCCCCACTTGGGATAACAGTGGCGTGTTCAAATGGGGGTGGGTGGGGGGGGGGGGGGGGGGGCTGGCTGATCTAATCCAGCTGGGAGGGGCACCCCTTAACCTAGAAATTGACAGAAAGACATGGCATGAGCAGTGGCATGTCCCTAGGATGGGCCATGCACCCCGCCCCCTTGACTATCCAGCTGGGAGGGGCACCCCTTAACCTAGAAATTGACAGATAGACATGGCATGAGCAGTGGCGTGTCCCTAGGATGGGCTATGCACCCCGCCCTCTTGACTGTCATTCGGAAGAATTAAAGGGTTTTATATATTTTATTCTATCAAATTTCAAGGCTTCATTCAGTTGAGGGAATCGAAACCAAATTCTTTACAAATATTATCATATGAGTATGAAAGTATGAACATTTATTTTCGCGTGCTATGCGCGCATATGTCCAGAAATATTATTCTAAAAGCCCATTTCAAACCAAAATATACATTAATTATAGCCAGAACTGAGCATATAGACAAATCCTGCGCTACGCGTGCATGTTTTCAGGAAATAGAAAACCCAGAACTAAATTCATTCGAAGAGAGACTATTCGGGCGGGGGTGGGGATTACACTTATTTGGGGGAATTAAGAGGTTTTTATATAAATTATATAAAACCTAATTCGTCTAAAAATAGTATGAAAAATCATGGTCGAAAAATAAATAATGAACCTAAAGAGTAAATATGCTGCATAAAATAGCTTTATTTTGCTATAAGTGATAAGAATTTATTTTTTAAAAAAGCTTCCATTCGCCGTTACCCCGCAAAACAGTTTTTCAACATAACATTGTTATAAACCATCTATAGTACCAGCGGTTCTTAACCTGGGGTTGTGATCCCCATAAGGGTCGTTTGGGGTTTTCCAGCGGATCATGAAGGGGTCATAATTATAGCTTTTTGGGGAACCATTTTAATATTTCGTTCTAAAAAGGCTTAGAAAAACCCCAAAGAAACGTTCTGATTTCTGATCGCTACGCACGCATCATATCACTAAACAGTTTCAGTTTTAATAAATCAGGCTAATTTTTTTTTTGGTCATGGTACTGACCAACAATGTCTGATGGGGTCGTGGGGCCAAAAAGGTTAGGAACCACTGATCTATACTTACTTAAATCAAGAAAAGATCATCAGTATATATGCACAACTTCTGTCTCGCATATAACGAAATAGCTGTCTAACTTTGAGAAGCCAATATTGATTGGAAATGAAGTGATGGCTTTTCAATAAAAGATCAGTCAAATGTACACTTGTCTTCAAATTATGAGGGGGGCACATCCCCCCTCAGACTCCCCCCTGTCCGCGTTACCGCAGAGGCGGTGCTTCGCACCTCTTTGGTTACTCACCATAGTCACTCAATTTTTGGTTTTTTAACCTTGATTTTGCCCCCCTATACAAATATCCTGGTGCCGCCCCTGCACACGTTGGCTCCTTTAAAGGACAACATTGGCCACTATACACCTAGCAACGAAAGTCCCGGACCAGGTACTTTGAGGTTAGCTTATTCAAAATAGGTATTCGGAACCACAAATCTGAGATATACATTAAATGAGCAAATTTCTTCTCAGCAGTTTGATACCTCATTCAACAAAATCGAATGGATACTTTTAAAGTTATGGCGATTTCAATGACCGCGCATAACAACAGCAAAGTTGCTCTAGGTATAGGAAATAATTGATTTGTGTGTGTGCTATCTGAATGAGCAACCTAGGTATCTGGATGAATGGGTCTGGCGTTATGACAGTAATCACACACAAATCAATGATTTCCTATACCTAGTGCAACTTTGCTGTTGTCATTGAAATTGCCATAACTTTAAAAGTGTCCATTCGATTTGGTTAATGAGGCATCAAACTGCGGAGAAGAAATTTGCTCATTTAATGTATATCTCAGATTTTTGGTACCGATTATCTATTTTGAATTAGCTAACCTCAAAGCACCTGGTCCGGGACTTTTGGTGCTAGGTGTATGTTAGAAAAGTAATTATTGAGCCTAAATCGTGGAGTTATATTGAACTAAACATCATATTTATCATAAAAACGAATAAACACTGCCATCTCTCAACTTGTTAAAATTCACGGTGATTTAAAGGCTTGTTAATTACTTTTCTAACATATAATTGATGATTACAACTTTTATACATGAGTGCAAACCCCCTCCTTTATTTTAGTTTTAAAGAATCACAATTTTCAACATGTTCAACTCTGTCACACGTGGGCCCCTTTAAAATGTAAATCCCCCATCTGTTTTCTATTAAATTCTGTTTTTATGGTCTTATTTCAAAGATAATTAAATAATAAGCACATTTAGATAATCACTTAATATCCAAAGATGGCTACATACAGACAGATGACTTTCAAAGTGAGTCTATTTTGGTAAAAAAAAATTAACTCTGTCACACGTGGGCTCCTTTAAAATGAATATCCAGGTGTTTTTTCCCAACTAAATTCCATTTGTATGGTTTTATCTTCACACAATGCCCCATCCTGTATACATTTCAGTATGCGTGCGCCATTCCACCAACCTTCTTTTAAGCAACAACAACAGCCAATACAACTAAGCACCGATATGGTGCGGTACACTCGAGTGTTATAAAACTAGAAAATCCAAACCAGAAATTGTTTAAAGAGGTCAATCTTGTTTGGCTAGCTTCTCGTTGGTGAATTGTATGCGCTAAAAAAACAGATTGTTTTGTTTGTATTATGACATACTGTGAGATGTAAATAGTGGATATGCTGACTAGTTTTATAAAGGTAAAAAATCTACTATAGAGAGGCGAGCGCCATTGCGGCTCCCCCCAAAATGGATTGGTCTGGCACATAGAGCAGAGATTTGTCCTTGGCCTTACTGGATCTACTATCAAATCAACCGGAATCAAATAAATGATGCAGTTTCTGGAAGTTAAAGGGGTGATCCCATACTCTATTTAATTGATATCATGCCCACAGATACCTGTAATCCTAAGGGTTCTACACTAAAAATAATACTACGAACGTAAAACATAATATTGTGTATGCAATCATCAAACATTATCCTCAACCCTCACAAAATTTACCAGATAAAGTTGATGACATTTGTATACCAGTTAAACACCAGTTTGAAATGTCCTAATGTTGGTCTTGCTGAAATCATCCAAAAGTATATCTATGATTATTTCCAATAAAACCCTGGCCATCTATGTTTCTTTCTCTTGAACCTTTCTACATTGGGTATAGGTAACATGTATTAAAATAACAGGCATTTTTCTGATGTATCCTGTTTTACTGAAGTGGTCCCCTATGGGCAACGAATCAAGGCAACACATCCCTAGAAAATATGTGAATTAATGAATTTCAGAAGCCTCGGTTTACTAACAAACTGAGGGCGAGTAGATTTGTAATTACTACCAAACTTTCTTTGGAAAATTGTAAGGATGATGCTTATTTCAACACATAACAGTACAAATGAAAGATACTATTCATTCAAACTACCTGAGGATATAAAATTACTGTCTGCATGGAAGGACTAAACCATGATGTCTGTCATATTTTTATTGCTAATTGAAATTAATATTTATAATAGGCTTCAAATGGTCCCCCATTCACAACCTTTGCCCCACCACTTGTCCCCTCCAGTCAGCTCAAACCCAACCCCATTTTGTCCTCTTAAACAATCGAAAATGTTGACTTTAAATGTGAAAAATACTTAAAATTGGTCTGAAATGTCTAAATCAGAGCAAATGAAGCTAATTTCAGGCAATTTTTGCAATAAAAGCCAAAATGCTAGCACTGTTCGCGCACATTTTTTCACCAATATCTTGCCCACCCAGATTTGTTATGGCCGCCCGTTTTTCCCCAAACAAAATTAGATGCTGGTGCTGCCACTGCCATCAAGGGCAGTTAACTCGATTCCTAGAACAGCAATCTACATGTAGATT
This sequence comes from Ophiura sarsii, assembly GCA_035610835.1. Classification (NCBI taxonomy): domain Eukaryota; kingdom Metazoa; phylum Echinodermata; class Ophiuroidea; order Amphilepidida; family Ophiuridae; genus Ophiura; species Ophiura sarsii. The sequence continues at coordinate 92,199,082 of CM069442.1, read as the reverse complement.
ACTGTTATTGTGCAACATATTGCAATGTTCTTGTGTCATATGTAGTGTCTTCACTAATTGTTATTGTCTTCCAATGAACTCTCTATAACGTCAATGTAGTAGGTAAGATTTTTCCCTCGTAACATGCTATAACTGTTGTCGAAGTGAACAATATCTAAAATACAACCACAAAAACATTGGATTACAATAAACTTATCAACAAAGAAATATCAAAATGAAAAGAGTGACAGGTGTCAACCAAACAATAGAATAAAGTATATCATGCACTGTATCACAGACTTCAAACAAACATAAGATCCAAAGTATGCAATTTCCATCAAGTCAAATATTTACCAACTTAAAGGTATATTATGTGATCTTTCCAGGGAGCGCCCTCAACATCAAAAACAAAAATTGAAAGCAGATTTTCTTGCAGATTTACATTTCTGTTCATAAATCGTACATACATTCCAAGTTACAGGGCGATACGATTCTTAATTACTTCAAAATCATGATTTTAGAGTGAAAATAAACTGTCGGGATAACACGACACTTTATATTTTCACTCTAAATTCACTCTAAAACCATGATTTTGAGGTAATTAGGAATCGTATCGCTACGATTTATGATCAGAAATGTAAATCTGCAAGAAAATCTACTTTCTAAAAGAAATCATGAATAGAGGGCGCTCTCTGGAAAAGATCACATAATATGCCTTTCAAATTAGTTTGATTATTCTAGTATCATACATTTTAAAATATTTGTACAGGTTGTCCCAAAAAGGTTTTACCTGCTGCGAAATTATAATAGATAAATGTTGGGAAATTAAAAATCATCATTTAGATTTTTTAAAAGATAAAGGGGTATGAGTCTTACATATTCCGCCAAGGTTATGTGTTGGTGAACACTGTTTCTCTGGTATCTCAACTTACATGTTCCAGGTTCTGCCAAGGTTATGTGTCCATCTTCTGGTACCATGTGACAATTATACCGCTGCTTTTCTAGAATCTCAACTTTACTGCCATCATTGTTTTGTCTCCAAATTGAAAATGATAGATCATAGTGTTTGGTCCGGAATTCATACCTGTGAAATGCGTACAATTGATATAATTTATACTTAACATTATAATAACTTTGTTAGTTCATACGATAAGGCTAAGAAAACAATGCAATTTATTCCTTTTTTTGTTCGTTAGGGCAAAATCTATTGTTTAAAATGACGTTAGTAGGGAATTCATACCTGTTCAAATAAAAATGAAAAAATTCTTTGAGAGCAATGTTTTTTGTGTTCCGTATGCCCATTTATACCCATCCATTCTCAGGTTCCCAGGGCCTAAACCTCTGGCTAAAATGAGTCAATGGCACAATGACATAGCTAGGTTTTTCATATTTGGGGCGGAGCAAAAATATGAAGGTGAACCGACAAGGACTTTACCAGGCTATCAAATGTTGCCGCCCGCCGAGTGACGTGGCGTCACTACTAACCGGTGCGAAAAATCTCAAATAGGGGGGGGGGGGGGAGCTACGCCACTGCAATGATGTGTACCATTTGGAGGAGTTCCAATTCCAATTAAGTGGATTCCTTTGAGCATCTGCAATGGTTGTTTTCAAATAATAACACAAAATGAGAGAAAACATGCACAGATACAAACAGGGTTGTAAATGACTGATTTTCAAAACATTTATAACAACAATTGAAGCAAACATTCATTACTCCTTGTAAATATATTATACAATTCAATCCATACCTCAGAATACTTCCTGGCGTCGTCACATTGTATTCCAGCTTGAGGGCGCTTCCCCTACCAATACTGTGCGTCACACAATGCTCACTGCTAAGCTCTTGGGATTTTAAGTAGTAGGATTGTGGAACTTTGGTACCATAACCTGCTCCAATCTGAGAACAAAAATAATACACAAACATTGCTTAATTATTTGAGTGCTTCCCCTAGAGATATTGTGTGTCACGCAGTGTTTACTGCTAAGCTCTTGTGATTTTAAGTAGTAGGATTGTGGAACTCTGGTACCATAACCTGTTCCAATCTGGAAAAAATGCAAATATGTGTAAATTAATTACGAATCCACTTTCCAAAGAGGAATTATGCTGAATGGAACATTAACATCCCATGCTCAAGTAAGATGTGAGGCAAATTTGCACATAGGATACTAAAGGGTTGCTTGGGAATTCCCAATATTTACAATGTCACATCATGAGCACTACACAAATCAGACACACAACTCAATGGCTGGCGCCAAAATTGAACAAATTAGTAAATTATTTCATCATAAATAATATTGGTAAAGAGATCCAGAGGTCCCCGGTTCAAATCATGGATGATTCAAGTGAGTTATTTTCACTGACTATCATTTATGATGTTTGGAGTTAGAAGAAATAATTTACTCATATTGATTTAACCGCCATGAAATTGAACTAATGTGTTTATGTTTATAACAAATGCTAAATACCCAATATTGCACAATGACCAAGGACAAATCCCTCAGTGCGAGCCCTAAGCCTGCATTTTTAATGTATATTTTCACCAAAACACGTTAGTTAACTTACCATGTGTAGACACATTGTATCTCCATCTGGACCTGTTTGTGTTCCACCCCAATGTACAGGAAGTTGATCAGCATCAATGTATTCTGATAATTTCTCTTTCCAATCACCTGTGGTCAGGTATAAAATAAACACTGTCTATCATTTAGTATTCAATTTGGTTATTACTGAGAGTGAGGATGATACAGGTCGATTTTGAAATGTTCTAGCCATTGCAAGTATAGCTTTGCAGTACAGGCAATATTTGAGGATTGGGAAACATCAAGTCAATAGCAAATGTTAACTGGGTTTGATTCCAACCACTAGTGGAACTGGATTTCCTCCCCGCCCCCTAAAAATGAATTTGACATGTCTTATCCCCTGGAAGATTAATTCCACAGCCTAGGGTATTAGGGTTAATAAACATTTTGGGTTTTCTTAATAAATCTACAGCATTAACACTGTACTGGTAGCCCCTACTTCCCTGGTCTATCTCTTAATGCAATCATTGCAAGCTATATATGGTGATAAAAGAAACTTAATAATTAGGAGCATAACAAAATATGGATGACAGTCTGATTAAGCCCTCAATCAAATATAAAACTTATACCAATAACTTACTTCCTAAAATCTTGAGTTTTTGTCTCACTTCCTCTTTCAGAATAAATTTCATCAAATGGTAAATATGAAAGAATATAGCAGGTACGTTGACTAAGTAGATTATCTTCAATGTCTCTGGGTAATTCTGCTCCATCATAGATGTTGCCTGCAAACAAATGATCAGTGAACGCTTTGTTTTAAAGATCTGCATGCCTAGGTTATTAAAAAGAGATTTCGAACTAATATTTTGTGTCATCCTGAGATGAGGGGTGACTAGAGTTGTAGCAGCTGCTGGGCCCGGCACTGGGCCCGGAACTGGGCTGGCCCGCCCGGCACTCTAAAAAAAGGTTTTTTTTTTTTTTTTTTTTTACAATTTGTGGATAAAATCATTACACTGCCTCATAAAAACAAGATATTATGTGGCAGGTACCCTCAAAGTGCATTAAAAAAAACTAAAAACATCCCGACCGCTGAGCCACGAGAGCTCCGCTCGCTCGGCTCGCTACGCTTTGCCCAAATTTTACCCGGCACTAAATTTGGCCTGGTGACAACCCTGGGGGTGACATCAGCACATTCACAGGTGCAGTATTTCTGCACCAAGACTGCCATTTAACTAATACAACATGGTTTGAGGGAAAGTAGTGCAAACTACTGGTCCTGCGGAGTTGAATGACTGGTGATTACCTCCCGACGCGGAGATGAACCATGTTGTATTTTTTTTATTGCACCTCATACATATTTCATTGTCTAAACTAAATTAAAAATAGAAAACCCCTAATGTTGCTCCCGCGTAGCAGGCCTACAGGCAACACAGTACCGGAGCGAGTAAGAAGGCGGACTCAATTCGGCCTGGCATAAGAACAATATCATCGTAACACATTTCCTATTCTTCACAATAATTGCGGCACACCTTCACGGATTGTTGTATTATTACATACTTTGTAGATGCATCTTAATTATCCAAAAGAAGCTTCACATCTGCGTATATTTAGGTCACAAATCTCGTTGGCAGATGTTTAGCAGATGACGCCATGTTTATTGTTGTCAACCTCATACTTGGAGTCACCGTTTGATATTTACATAATAGTCATATGCGCTAGAATTGTTTCGGGGGATTGTGTTAGTAGTCGAAACTTCCCGTGTTTGGTAATAGTATAAAAAAACAAAAAAAAACAAGCATTCAGCAGGCATTTCAATTTATCCGACTTTGTTAGAAATGAAACCAATAAAAAGAATTACCATTTTAAGAAATTTCAATCCTGGTTTCCATAGATCGTGTGGCCCCATGCCTTCCAGGTCTGTTATAATGGTAAGTCGTGCCTCATGTCTCGTCTGTAATCAAATACATCAAAGTGTGTTATTGATCTATAGTTTAGCTGGTCCAAATTGGAAAGAAATACATGTCTTATATCTAGCTCTGTGATTCACATATTATATGTATGCTAATTTGTCATATGCAATTAGAAATTCTGGTCCAGCTTTTATAGATGGAATTCCTTACACCCATCATGTGCAGTGAATGGAATAACTATCTACAAATTTTGGAACCAATTCAAAGAAATCCTAATATCCCAAAACAAAAACTGATATTCTTTGTTGAAATAAGATGGATGTTTTCAGGAACAGATTGACCTTTGCTCGCCTCCCTGTTTCTTAACTTTTGGATGTGAAAAGCGATTGCAAATAATATTCGAAAGTGATTTGATTTGAGTTGTTTCTATGGTTGTTGCATTTATGTGAGAATTTGTAATTGACAAAGTTTGACATTGCAGCAATTTACCAGGTAAATTATCATAACAAACTAGCTCCTGTGTAACAGATGCAACAGGTCAGTTGGTCCATAGATTTTACTTTTTCATGGTAATTGGGTTTATGAATTCAACCAGTTTGGCCTTTTTTCAAAATTTAACCCTAACCAGCCAGGATATGTTTTTGTGTGGAAACCAGGGGAGGGGGACAAAGTATGATTTTTTTACCCAAATAATCGCTGAAAATTGGCCTAACAGGCATTTACAAGTGATAAGTAAAATTCCCAATTGTAAATATTGCATTCATCAGCAATGTTGGATTGCTTTCACACATAAATGATGGAGCAATTGAAGCCAGCATGCTTATAGAGGCTTTTCAAGCCTGGTCCAAGCATTTTGTGTGAGCTTGGTCGGAGACCGACTCGTCTGTGTAAACAAACAAACAAACAAACAATAAGTACAATAATCCCATCCAGCAGGGTAACCCCATGGCACATTACCTTTTTTGATTGTTCTTCAAGTCTCAGTTTAAATCTTTCATTTTTCCAGATAGCATGCCGCAACATATCACTGACTTTCGTCGAGTAGAGTAGACCTTAGTATCAGAAAGACAAAAAACAAGATCGTATTGTAACTGAAAGAATGGAGAAGGCCTTATGAACTGAGATGTTTAATGCAGAAAGAAAGCTATGCTGATATATGGATAAGTTTATTCTTTCAGTAACCTTTTTGAATTAAAAGCAGGACTTTTTTGTAGCATAGAGTCGCCCTATTGATTCACATTATAGGTGACACCTAAAACCTATAAAATGTTTAAATGAGAGATGATTTATTAACTTTCATATTATTGGTAGTAATGGTTATTCTGTAGATAAATTGAAGTGGTAAACCCTATGATGGTGTCAGCTATAGAGAAATAGCTTTATCATTTTAAAAGCTGCATATTATTCATAACAATTACATTTTATGATAGTGAGCTGGTGTGTCTGGGGTCATAAGGTATCCATGTATGCCATATACCTATACAGACTTACATATTGACCTATTTAAGGAGGTGTCCTGCAAGCACAATATTGTGCATTATTATTTATATGGGCCTCCCAAACGATACAATAAAAGTGTGTATTGAATATTGTGCACTAAGTTCCCGGATGTGTATCCAATATTCAAAAAATATTGTGGTCCAATATATTTTGTGCAGCGCAGTAGATGTGCGCGTGAGTATATATGTGCAGAGAGGGTCAATTCATTTTAATCAAAACAGTCTTTATAAAAATAATAATAATAATATTGAATGTCTTATTTTCGGGTGATACAAGAATATATTGCACTCGCTATAAAAATATTTTTTTGTATAAGTATGATGTTTTGTTCTATATAACTACGCGATTTGGGCAAGATGTTTATTTTTCTGACATAGAATGCACAATGTTGTGCTTGCGGGACACCTCCTTCGTCCAAGCACCCCTGTATGGACCATAAATGGTGCCAAGCATAAAACATTTTGGAACCCCTAAATGCATTACCCGACCCTAACAGGTATCCACTCAATTAAGCATGCCCTTTAATGGCATAATTCTAACAGGAATTTTGTTTAAAAAACAAGAGGAAAACAATCAGGACAAAATATAGGCAAAACATTACAAATGTACAAAATGAATAGACAAAGTTTTGTCCTATTACATGTTACATATCCAACACCCCACTCCTTCTTTCAACCATAAATGTCGATGGAATTAAAAAAAGCAACCCTTTAACAAAAAGACATTGACAACTCCATGAAGAGTAATGAACCTTTTTATGTTTTTATGGATGCGGATGAGTAGCTATCATTATGCCGAGTGACACCTCCCCCCCCCCCCCGCCCCCCCCCCCCCCCCGGACAAAATCCTACCTTTCAAATCGCGTTGACCATTTGGATCTAAATAAATGGCATCACCATCTTTATCCAAACCTACAATAGCACCTAAATAGTACATCTCCAGCAACTGAAAGTGGTTTGAAAATATAAATAATTAAACTACTTTTTCATTTTTTGTAATTGGACAACAGATACAAAAGAACACAATTTAAAACGATGCACAAACACTGGTGCCAAACAGTATTTGTGTAGTATTTATATCCTACAAATTCCATCTTTTATGAATATAAACTATTGACTATTTTAACTAATAATGATGTTGTATGTGTGCATTATGCACATTATGTCGATTTTGACTTTTATCAAGTTTTGATCATAACCGGCAACAAACACATATTCATGAAGAACTATATAATGCACACATACATCGTTATTAGGGAAAATAATCAAAGGAAGATAGAAATAACTAGATATAGTTGTCGTCAAAGACGACGAATATTAGTCGAAGGCACATAGTGACCCCTTGTTGACATCTGACCCCAACATAATGATTGACTTTTTTTCTTGTCTTATCAATACCTACAAAATGAAACATGACCGGTCAAAATCGGCGCATGTCTTACATTTTACCCTTGTTTAGGTCAATGACCTCTAGTGACCCCATATGACAGATCACTTTTAGTCGCTTAACAACCTATATGTACATGGATCCAAGGAATCTTTTGACCAATTCTGACAATCATCGGTCATTTCCTCTCAAAAAATAGCATTTTGAGTGACTGGAGTGAAAATTTACATTTTGACCTATAGTGACCCCTTGTTGACCTTTGACCCCAAGATAATTATTGACTTTTTTTCTTGCCTCATCAATGCCTACAAAATGAAACATGACCGGTCAAAATCGGAGCGTGTCTTACATTTCCCCCCTGTTTAGGTCAATGACCTCTAGTGACCCCATATGACATGTCACTTTTAGTCGCTTAACAAGCTATATGAACGTGGATCCAAGAAATCTTTTGACCAATTCTGATAATCATGGGTCATTTCTTCTCGAAAAAATAGCATTTTTAGTGCAGGGATTGAAATTTTACATTTTGACCCCTAGTGACCCCAAATATTTTTTTATTTAAAAAACCGAACTATTATATATGCGTACCGTCAAAAGGCATATGTTGACCAACTCTGATGATCCTAGGTCATTTCACTAAATTGCAAGGGCGTTTTAAGCGTTTTGACCCCTAGTGACCCCTGTGTGACCTTTGACCCATTATGCTTTACAACCTGAGTAGTGGTGCACATAAGGGTACTTATGACCAAATGTGGTCAAAATAGGCCTAATGGTTACGGAGCTATAGGTCTCATGACGGAAGAAAGAATACAGTATTTAGTCGTTTCTCGACTTATATAAACACTGCAAATCCTTTTTGGCGCCAGTTTATGTACATTACCGTACCTTTTAATGCAGTACATTATGTAAAATGATGTTTGACTCCACATATTGTTAGGTAAAGAGTATGTTAAAAGTCATTGTATATGGCTCATTCCATGAAGTTGGGGCATTTGTTAAAATAGCAGAATTTGGTACTTTAGGCAGCTTATAAACTGTTTTACTCTATGTGTATATCAAATTTTTTTAGTGTCCAAAAACAGCACTAGGTTATAGTATTGAGCCATGAAAAAGAAAAAAAAAATCGACCCTTCCTTGAAGAAGAAAAAAATAAAAAATTAGGTGGTGTCCAAGACCATTTTTGCTAAAAAACGTGACATGGAAAACACAACAATTAATATGAGTTTTATGTAAGCAAAACTATCATAGAATTGCTTGGAAATCGATTTGATTAATAAAAGATACATGTATTCATAGTTTACTGACCAAAACACCTCGTCACGCTGGACTGATTTTTCACCCAAGCAACATGAAAATTGCCTTTCCGATGCTACGCACGGTGTCCACAAAATATACACGTGTAGCATCGGGAGTTTTCATTGCTGAATGGGGGTAGTTCTCTATCATACATTTTTAAATTATTTGCCAAAATTAAGAGCATATATCAATTGAAAACTATTGCAAATGAGAACAAATTTCATGAAGACCATTCCATATATTCATGAAAAAGTATACCGTGCCGTGTGCATGGTGTCCTAACCATAAAATGTAGCATCGTGATAAACATCCTATGCAATTTGTGGGAATCCCCCCCTGGAGATAAATAAAACATTCCATATTTCTTATTGTAAGGATAGAGGTCAATAGCTATCAGGTTTGTTTGGAATTTGCCACACGTGGGCTAGTTTTATCAAGGTTTCAGTCGCTGGTGTCCCGTTGTAGCATCGGGACTTTTATGTAGCATCAAAATGTAAACATTGGATAGTTTTGTGAATGGTAAGTGCGATTGTAATTATTTCTTAATGTTGCTTGTATGTCTGTATTTATTAATGCATTTTTATTGAAAGGGAAACACTGAATCGGAATTTTTTTTCATGTTATGATATTAATTTTGAGTCACGGACGCCATAATAATTTGGCGTCCATGTAGAATCACATCATTAATAAACTTTGAAGTTAATAATGAATTAGTTTTTGCTCTTTTAATGCTAATAATATAGCTTACCAATACGATGCTACATGGACACCATGTCCATGTAGCATTTCATAAAATTTGCCTAATTAGACTAAAACAATTACCCCATTCGAAATTATCCATCACCCAAAACATTCAAAACATTGCCTACATTTTACTACACTTTACAGAAAAAAGGCATATTATGAGAGATGTATATCTAATGAAATATATTAATACACAATGCTACATGGACACCATTTCCATTAGCATTTCACTGAATTCACAATAAACATTCCCTTATTTTAGTTTTATTTACTATAAATAAAACAAATAATTGTTAATCATTTAAGTTCTCTATCCTTTGCTATTCTTTTTCATGTTAAATGAATAATAAATAAAATACTCCAGCATGATTTTAATATAAATATTTTCCTGCAACACAAAAAGTGCAACATGAATAAATAATCTACTCCAATATCAATACACAATGTTCCATGAAGATACTAAGCCATAGGGTTTATTTTGTTTTGCTTTGCAGGTTCTTGACATTAATTCAGAAGACAGTTCTATCGTCCTGGAATTTATGGAGATGAAGACAAGGAACCCATCATTTTCAAAAACTAGTACCTTTCCAAAGAAATCCATCATGGCAATTAAATTATTTTTTTGCAAACTGACTTTTTAAGTGATCAAACTTGTCAATCATCTTTATCAATAATAGAGGATGATTCAATCAGAAACAAGCAAAGAGACTAAGATCACAAAGGGTACTTTAAGAACAACACTGCATGAAGTTTGTTTCAGTGGACATCTTAAGTTTCTTTGATCAATGGTGTATTGTTATTGTGTAATTGTAAGAAATGGTGTATGTGTATCATAGGTAATTATGTTTTATGCTTCATGGCAGGTTATCTTTTTGTGTAATTTGTAGTTTTACAATCCATGTTATTAATTTTATCGTGTGCTTATAACATAAAAAGTTAACATCATAGTACATCCTCTCTATTGATCTGAAAAAGATGCACCTGTTCAAGCTGTTCCAAATATTTTAGGGCACGGTGTCCATGTAGCATCGTAATACTTAAGTACACAGAAAAGTTAAATTTTACATGAACAGTGTTTAGATAAATTTCAAGCAATTCACTCTGTGTATCTACTTGATATGATGAACAAGTAGACAAACCATTCACACTCAAATAATTGTAACAGTATGAATAGTCTTATTATTAACAATGTTACAAGACGCGGTGTCCATGTAGCATCGGTAGTGCATTTTATAACATTATACAGGTAAATAATACTTCATATACTTACTTTATGACTATAATGTAATCAATGTGCATGGTTTATAGAGTACTTTACATCAAACAAATATTGATATGTACTTTATTTAAATTCATTATACAAATTGCAAAATAAAGAGTCACTTTTCAATGAGTTTTTACATAAAACAGTTAATCTACGATGTCTTGTTCGTTAAGTTATGTTCAACCTAGACAAATCTGGTTTCTTTTCATGTATTTGTGGTTCCAAGTAGTTAATTGAGGTATAGAAACTTGGCCCACATCTTAAGCTATTTTATTAGAAAATGATATGGAAATGAGAAATGGTGTCCATGTAGCATCAGGATTTTTGGAAATGTCATCCAACTGTTGAACATGTGCGGTTATTTTACACCAAATGTTACATTAAAATAAAAAGTTCTACATTGGACTTTGGTAAATGTAGAACCTAAAAAAGAAGAAAGAGTTGGAAAATATCCATTTTGAAAATTTCACTTGGATGTCACATAATATGCCCCAACTTCATGGAATGAGCCATATAGCAAAAATAATGTAAAATATATTAAACAAAAATGTAAGATTTGATTTTACATTGCTTTACAGTACTGTTTCGTGGGGGCCTGAGAACAGACCCTCACTCCTCAGAAGCTAGATGTTTAATGGTAGTATCATACAAAGGTACATATTATAATACATGTTCACAAAATATATTATATTAATTATATTCTAAGAGTTTGCATATTCAAATGTTTTTCTCTTCCAAGCACACAAATACTTTGGTTTTTATAAGGAGTAGCGCTCATTTCATCAGATCCAATAGTGTCAATAATTGAAAAATTACTTACAGTCTGATTAAGGTAGCGAACTCGGCTCCTACACCACTACAGAAAAACTGCTGTAATACCAAATCAGTTATATCTATACTTTTTACACTGAGACCACAGTAAAGATAAGTCTTTCCTCAACCTATTTCAGGACTTTCGGATCATTTTTGAAATTTATTGGGCCGTATTCTCGTACTAAACACGGTTTTAGCTTAAAACCGTGTCTAACTAAACTTGTGTTTAACTAAAACGCGAGTTTATCTTTTAAACAACGTGTTTAACTAAACACGGTTTTAAACTCGGCGAATCTCGTTCCCAGGGTGATTGTGCGATACTGTATAGTATGTATACAGGTATTTATTTTTGTTGTGGCCCTGATAGGTTACAATAGATATCGACTGAATACCTCAAACGCACGTGTATTTTTAATACTACACAATATCCCCGGCAGCTTACAGCGGGCACGGTTGAGTAATCATTCAAGGCATACAGTTCGTGTATTTGTTTAGTTAAACGCGCCTTAAACTACCCCCATACCTATGTTTAAAGTTAGACACTTTTCAGTGAGTTAGACGCGTGTTTAAGTAAAACAAATGTACGAGAATCGCGTTTAGTTAAACGCTGTGTCTAAAGTCAAAGTTAGACGCGTGTTTAGGTTAAAACCGTGTTTAACTACGTACGAGAATACGGCCCATTATGTTTTTCTTTATGTTTTGAAAATTCCCTAAATTTTCACCTTCTGGAATTTCTGTAGATTAAAGGGAAAGTGATATGGCCATGAAACTTTGGGAATAAATTTAAGCATATTATCTAAATTCTCTCGTGAGTTTTTGCAAATACAGTGTTTACTTTTTGAAAAAAATATTTGTTTTCAATTTTGATTTTGGGGAAATTTTCAAAAGGCTGTAAAAAAGTCTAGAAATACTTAATTGGGGAAAATTCACGAGAGAATTTTCTACACTTAATTACCTTTTATATGACACCTTGTTTGTACAAATTGAACATGTAGTTTTTTCTGTAGAAATTCACAAAATTTGGCACTATAGTGTTTCTAGAAAATAGTGAAAAAGTACTAACATTCCCAGTGAATATACCATCCATCACCACTCAGTTGTGGAGGGAAAAAATTGTGTAATTCCTTGGTGTTTTGGCATCAAAATAAAATAAAAGTCTTTAGCATACATTGATTTTAAAGAAGAGAACAAAATATTTATAAAACTATGTGTTTTCTGAAATTTGGCAGTATTTGGGAATTCGGCAACGCCTCATGTATAAAGTCAATGGGTTTTCAAATAACAAAAAATTCCGTAAATCAAAAACGGCTTTTTGGAAAAAATTCAAACTTGGCATATCATCTTTTCTTATCAATATACACATCCTCTGCTATTTTGAAGCAAATCATTGCCGGTCACCGTAGCCGAGTTAGCCACCTTAATAATTAAATAAACATGTTTCCCCTAGTGTATACCCAGCTACAAGATACGCGATTGTTGTAGCCCTTGAGCAAGCGCCTGTACTTGTGCATATTTTCGAGCTCAATCAAGCGTTTTGACGCAGATATGGGGCGTGTGTATCTACGCATTATGCAGCAAACACTGCTTGGACTGTTTATGCACTACGCTATTCCACAATTCTTTGATCAATTATTAATTAGACTTACGTTTGAACATGACTTGGTCAGTTATTAATTATAACTATTATTATGGTGGATCCATGAAGCGATTGGCCCATCAGAGCTCTCTGTTGAGAGTTACCCGTTTGATTTGTAATCACTCAGTTCATTAACTTTGTTAATGTCTGTTGGGCTAATGTTCCCATTTGCTCTTTATATACAAACAAAAACAAAAAGCGATATGGTCCAAAAGAGAGGGAAGCGGAACTTTGATAAACTGATGGGATATGTTCACTAAGATGTTGCATAATCTCTACAATCTACTACTGAAATCTACCAACTCTGTTTCCTGCAATTCTTGTAACACTAGTTCATGTGGTTCTGGTAGTGGGTCACGACTCTTAGTTGGTGAATGGCGAGTAATTTTACAATTTGACTCCTCATGTACCTTAGCAAACCCGATGAACTTATACTAGTATTTTGGTTCTGGGTTCACACAGAACAGAAATTACCTTTGGTGGAGTGTAATCTTGTAAAATTGTGTCTACTTTCCATTTGGTGCGCCATTCTAAATGCTAAATATAAACCATTAATATGGATGATTAGTAAGTTATTGGAATTTCAAGCAGATCATGTGTCCAGGGTGTATAAAATAGGACTCTGTTTCATGACGGTTTTATACCTGTTAAAACCACTGGACCGACCATGATCAATTCAGCTTTTTGACACGCCCTGTATATATTCATTTTGACATTGAGGAATGACATTGGTAAAAAACTCCTATGCAGATATCAATTTTATGTGAGGCATGCAAAAAAAAAAAATCAAATACAAGATTTATTTGGTCAAATTGTCACATATATCAGGCATCAGCATTAGGTCAGGGGATGATTGCCTTGAACAGTTCTACTATAATTTGTTTTCTTTTTTGAGTGGGTGGGAGGGGGGTAGACTAATTCCTTCTATCTCCTAACATGGCGCTCTGACGCGAAGCTGTGCTGTGTTGGAGACTGAAAATCAAACGGTTCAAATAATGCTGGGGTTTTTGTGATCTGCGCGATGTATGTGTGATCGCATTACACTGCGCCATCATGTTATCGCACGGGTTTGATTTCGAGATGCACTACACACGCACGCACAGCGGCGTCGCATTGCGTATCGAATTACTGTGACTCATGAATAATTCAGTGTGTCACAAAAAGTGACACAAAAGTCCAGCACAAAAAAAGTATAGAAGCGGACCAGTCCCTCAACAAGGCCAACGCATGCGCACATAAGCTGACGTTGCAGGGGATGGCAGACCAGTCGGGGGGAGGGGGGGGGGGGGGGGGGGAGGGGGGGGGGGAGGGGGTGCATCCCCAATCCCTGGGATTTATGCCTGTGATTAAAATCTAACTGAACCTCCTTGGATGATGATTTCTTGGAAATATGATAAATCCTCTAAAACAGGCTTTCTACTTGTGGCGCACAAAGGCATCCTAAGTGGCGCGAGAGTGGTTAAAAAAGAAAAAAAGAAAATCATATCATGATATAGCCAGATTTCATAGGCCTACTAAAATCAACCACTGACCGCCCGTGAGAAAAACCTTGCCCCTCACCACAACGAGCCCTATAACTTGAATTGTAAATTCTAAAAAAATATGACAAACAAGTAGCGATTTAAGTCGGTTAAACACCCCAAAACCCAGGAGCGTCAGGAGGCACTTCCCCCTGGACCACTGCCGGTTAAGTTGGTTACTAAAATGTGGAGCATCAGTAAATCTAGTTGAGTTGAGAAAGTCTGCTCTGAAAGAAGTCCTCCCCAAATGTCAAAAGTGTTGTCTTTTTACATTGACTAGCTATCCCGCACCATCATTCAACCAACCAATCAAGAAGTTACTTAACTGTGTGTAGTTGCCTCACTTTCAACCCCGGTGGTTTCAGTCAACATTGACTTTGGGTACGCATGATTGTTCCAAAAATCGCGGAAAAGGGGGGTTTTCTGTGCCATGTCCGCGATTTCCCAAAATTAGGGGTGTTTGTTGAAGCTATGTCCGCGATTTCCCCAAATTAGGGGTGTTTTTTGAAGATATGTCCTCGATTTCCAAAAATAAGGGGTCATTTTGTAAGCTATGTCCGCGATTTCAAAAACTTAGGGGTGTTTTTGGAGAGGCTATGTCCGCGTAGAAGGAAAAAGGGGTATTTTGAACCAGATGTGTCCTTGTTTTTGCGCAAATAGGGGGACTATAGAAAGTATCCTTGAAATGGTGAAAAAGGGGGGTTATTTTCAGTCAAAATGTCCTTGTTTTTGTGCGAAAAGGGCGTCAAATTAGCAAAATTGTCCGCGAAACACCGTCAAATAGGGGGGTATTTCAAGATCCTGGAACAATCATGTGTTACCCCTCTGAATACGAAGAGAGAACACCGAGCTTTCAACACCACACATCTCAACATTTGATGTAGGATTTGTATGACAAACTCTACACAAAAGCAAGTAGACACTTATGGGTCATAACTTGACTACAAACCTTTGCTAAGCAAATATTTGATAGGTACATTTTGATATCAAAATAATATAGCTGAGCATCTCTTACCTTTCTAAACATATCTGATGATTTCTTTAGGTCAAAATTCCGGGCTATAATTAAAAATAAACACATTTTAGGCTAATCAACTAAACATTGTGTGAATGCATTAAATATCTAACACTTGCAGGACATTCTAAAGGTTTGTACACACTAGACTAGTTCACTTATAAAACTCACCCATTGCTTGTGTGTTGGATTTCGATCGCGACAGGAGCATGCGCAGATGCGATTTTTGTGTACATACATCCCCGCCCCTACACGTCCCCGTACACTTTCTTGTATAGAGACCCGACATTTATCTCTACCACCGACTCATTCACGTTTCACCTTAATGTTCCATCCTATCATACTCATTCTAACATGCTGAAACGTTGAAAACACAGACTGTTGCACATTTTTTTATCATTATCCCATTTCGTGTTTTCTCCGCCATTATCGCGCATGTTTATGGCGCCATTTGGTTTCTGCGCATCCTATTCGTTATCACTGTCCGCTAGCAATTTTCAACCAAAAATTCGGTCAAAAGTACACACCAAATGGGTTCGAAAATTGAAGAAAAAAATCTAACGCTCAGGGGGGCACATCCCCCCTCAGACTCCCCCTGTCCGCGCTAGCGCGGTGCTTCGCACATCACTGACAAAAGTGCATTAAAAATTTTCCTCCCATTTCAAAATCACACTGTCTCATCCCTGATATTAGCCGGGCACCGTTTTTTCTCAAATGGTGCCTGAATATTGCTGTTGCTGTGTACCTAAATACATGTGCTGTCTGTTGAATTTGGAACCAACGTTTAATTTCAACTGTCTATTTTCAATTAAAAAATACTCCAATTCGGGAAAAAATTCACAAAAGCTCACAGACAACAAATAAACACATAATTTTACTCGACCTAGAATTTCAATCAAAAAAAGTTACAAATTTGGCGTTCCGAAAATATCGGAAGAAGATTTTTTTAAATTCTGTTACTCTCGACTGACTTGACCAATTTTGATCCGGTAAAAAGTAAGTTGATATATCGATTCACACCAATACAGAAAAACTGACAAGAGGGCAATCATTGGCTAGCAAAATCTTCTGCGCAGCCGTACAATGTACGAAGTCAATTTACCAGTGAATCGATTTGGAATTTTCCGCTGACATCGGGAAAACCCGATGATGCGAGTGACGTCATTTAATGAGCGGCGCCCTTCATGAATTAGCTCATTAGCATAATTTATGTCCGTGAAATGTATCACACAGTTTGATAAGTGTAGTTATTTGCGGTACGTCATCGCAATGGAGATAAAAAGTAACTGCTATGACAACATGCTGCAACGCAACTCTTACTTTCTCCTATTTTGCCACACAGCGATCGCTAACATTGCTGTGATCTGCGATCACCCAGCTTGCCCTGCGATGAATCGGCATACACTGCGGCAGGTTTAAGGCTGCCGCACCGCATGGCAAATAGCAACTAGTGTGAAAGAACCTTAAGGGCAAACCAAACTTGTGTTTAAGCGGCAAAACCCAAACCCAAGCGGACCTCTCAGGTAGGTCGGCCATGGGTAGGTCTTTAGTGGTTTTAAACATTTCAAATTTGGTTTCTTAATAAATATTCAATATCAGGTCCACCAAAGGAATGAATCATTTGTTAAATTGGGGTTGTGTTGACTTGACTATAACTCAGTTAACTTATATTAACAGTTTCAAAAAAATGATTTGACAATAATTATGAGAAGTGAGAGCAATGTATGAAAGTCATTGTAATTTACCTTTCAAAAACCGCACTAGCGTTTCATCTTCATGTTGGGGTTTCAAGACATCCTTCAGATTCTCTCTAAACTACAGGATCAAACACAGTATAAATATATGTTATTGCATGGTTTACTCTACTTGCTGTATTAGAGAACTGGAAATTAAAAATTAAATGATAAGTGGAATCAAATAAATATTAATTTATTTCCCTGAATGTTCCAGCCTCCATCAATTAATATGAACAGCCCGTCATGCTACATTGACCAATAGCAGTAGGGCTCAAATTGTTCATTATGCTATTATCTTCTCATGATGATGCAAACTATGAGTTATTGCCAAAATGGGACAAACTTTTTTATGCACATTAATATTAGGCCATGTTGTAAAAACTTGCATTGTTGAAATTATTATTATTTACCGTAAAACGGGGTGAATAGGGACAAAAATGGGAACAGTTTTTTTAAATGTCACCCGGCCAGTTTGTGTCCCTATTCACCCCCATTTTACGGTACACAAACTGGCCGGGTGACATTTAAAAAACTGTTCCCATTTTTGTCCCTATTCACCCCGTTTTATGGTACTCTATTTACTTTATTGCAAATTTGTGCATAACAGTGCAAAGTTGATGTTTAAATTGACCGTTGTGTTACACACAAATGATTGGGGCATCTGATCATCCGGAATGTGTTAATGACATCTCAATTCACACAAAAAACCACCAACTTTATCGTTGAAAAGTTAATTTATTGAAGATATATTAAGAAAATTATCAGCATGTTACAATTTTCTAACCATGAGCTCCTCATGTTCTGATAACAACACACCAAAAGCTTGCATGTTTTCCAGTAGGAAACAATGTAAATAGAAATGCTTGCCTAAAAATGCAATTATATAGAAAACCTACTTAGGCTGTATAGTGTTTTCAATCATATTTCTTTCTTGTTGTATCACTCTTCAGTAAATTCATTTATTGAACCAATGCCCTTTGCCCTGCAGCTTACCTTTACCAGTGTCTCTTGTTGATGTGGACTCATATTACCCACAATTCCTGAGGTGCTCATTGTCACTTAAAGGTGCTAAAGAAGAAGAAGAATAATTCATTGGTAGATTACCAGTGTAGTCACCTTCGGAGCCGTAATTTCACCCTTATTAAGATGAGCACTCCTGATGTAGTTCTCATTGAAAATGACTATTGGGAAAAATCACCGTGTTGCATAATATAGCTTTTCTTCATATATAGCTTTTCTTCATATACCTGTATAAAATAAAGTAGTGATTGGAAAACAGCTAACATTCATGTTACTAGAGTGGTGGAAAAAACCTTCTCCAATGATTATATATATAGAGGGCTCCTTATTGTAAGGGGCTTAACTGTTTTCAATCATAATATAGGGGAGAGGATTTTTAAAATAATTTGTTATTATTATAAACATCTTATTATCATTATAAACATCTTTTGCCAAAATAGGTTAGAAAATCACACAGGAGTCATAGGATTATCATGTGTCAGTCATATAGGAGTCGTAATAAAGTCGGTGACATATTTGTTTCCCCCTTCAAAGAGAATGACAATCATCAACTTGCCGACTAATAGGTTATACAAAAAAATAATTTACCAAGCAAGAACCTACTACAAGGTATTAAGATTTTAAATTTAATTTAACTTTTAAATTGTCAAAATATTACTATTTTCTGCTTGAAATGAATAAGGCCAAAAAAAAAGGTTTGTCTCAGATGACCCGCGCGCATTCCCGAAACCGCCTGCGGTAGCTTTTTTTTTATTGGGGGTGTTTTTTTCCCAATTTTTTTTCAATTTTTTTTTTCCCAATTTTTTTTCCCAATTTTTTTCTTCTTTTTCAATTTTCTCAAAAAAAATCTTGCAAAATCCAAGTTTTTGACCAAACAAATAACGATCAGGTCTAAATTGAAGAAAAAAAAATCAAATCCGCAGACCGCATTAGATTTTCAGTCTCTCATGTCATTCGAGACAATTTCTTTTTTTTAGGGCCTAAGTTTGCTTGACTAAGTTTGCTTGAAAAAATAGTTTTTCAAACTATTATCACTCTAGAAACATTAGTAAAATTGACATTTACAAATTTTGTCTTGACATGAACCACACACCCACTAGGAGAAGCATAACGGCGTCTCTTTCCTACTTTTGGCATCAAATGGCGTCAAATGGCGGCAAATGGCGTCAAATGGCATCAGTGATGCCAAATCGGCATCAGAAGGCGTCAAATGGCATCAGTGATGCCGAATTGGCATCAGAAGGCGTCAAAGGGCATCAGAAGGCGTCAAAGGGCATCAGTGATGCCAAATCGGCGTCGGTGAAGCCAAATCGGCGTCGGTGATGCCAAATCGGCATCAGAAGGCGTCAAAGGGCATCAGTGATGCCAAATCGGCATCAGTGAAGCCAAATCGGAATCAGTGATGCCAAATCGGCGTCAGTGATGCCAAATCTCAATCAGTGATGGCAAATTGGTAGTTGGCATGTTTTTCACTTAAGTAAAAATGTATATGCTGGTTATAGTATTAAAATTCCCCCTATAAAAACACACCTCCACCTGCATTTACCAGCCCATACCAGTTAAGATTCCCCGATTAAGATTCACCAATTAAGATTCACCAATTAAGATTCACCAATTAAGATTCACCAATTAAGATTCACCAATTAAGATTCCACCATTTATCCATCAAAACGGTAAGCGGTTGATAGTATAAACAAACACGGTTCCAGCTCATCGCATTTGCCGTTGGAAAGCAGAAATGGACCGATTATGTTACAATCAAATATCATTTTTACCATTACGTCATTATAGCCGCTGTCAATCACAAATATGTTTTACATTTATATGAATGACGTGCCCAGTTCATTTTTGAATAATCATAATTTGGCTTAATCTCGATTCCAGCTGCTCCATTTTAGGTTCAATTGACCCAAACACACCCATGACGTCATTTGGTAGTGACAAAACCACGCCCACATGAACACATTGGCCCATTTTGGGGATTTAAATTATTTTTGTCTCCTTTTTGCCGTAGATTTTTCTTCCCGTCGGTTAGAATTTAGTTAATATATTTAACTACCACTATTTCTAATCCACTTAAACTCTTTTAAAAACTATAATCGCCCTATACTTTACTGTTCTAGGGTTAATGGAGTGCTAGTGTTTCTCACATAGGCAAAACGGTTCACTGTTGGTGACACAAATATTGCATCCAGTCCATCCTTCAAGTGTGTCATCAATTTGGCTATCTCTGTCAGCATCTTACTTGTTCTGCACTCCGCAGTCTGCATCCCAATTTTAACAACATACATGTACTTCCAGATATACAGTTAAGCCCACAATTATTCATACCCCTCGGAAAATATGAGTTTTTTGTGTTTTTCTCATATCTATACCAGCTGGAGTGGTGGAACTTTCGCTTTACACTAAAGACAATTAGTTTGCAAGTACAAATCAATATATTTGAGCTATATTGTCCCTGCTCTTCTTATTAAGAACTTAAACGAAGTTTATCGGCCATCGGGTCGCAAAGTTACAACATTTAGGGATCGTTTTGGAAGTGCGTATTTGCCGAAAATAGCATTGATGCACTGTAAAACGAACCAAACTAGCACTTTTCACTTTGAGATCCTCCTAACGATAGATTTTTTTAAAAATACAAATAATATACTAAAAAAAGCATAACAATATCAGCTTCATTTTACAACAACAACGAAAATTATAGGATATTTGATCGCTGAGCTATGATTTTTAGACCTTAGAAATCTGATGATTTTAGGGGCAAAAACTGTGAAAGGCAGCGCACGGTTGATTTTTCTCTTACAGTTGCGCTAAGAAATTCATATGAGTAAGAAATTTAGAGGACACACATATTAAGCGCTCTACAGAGAACACAGCGCTTTACAATGATAAAACAAAAATATCAAAATATAGGTTCGCAATGTTTATCGCAATTTTGTACTTAAAGTGGGAAAAAATTAAAGGGCCTCCTCCTCAGAAAGGAAAAGGTCAGGACGCTAAACATGTTTTTATTTTGCCTTAACCGCTGAAAGGGGTCATACTAGCGTGGCTCACACGAAACGCGGGTTTCCCGCTAGTAAACCCGCTAGTTGCTTATCTTAAAATTTGATATTATTTGCCTAGTTTCAGACCAAATTTTGATTTGGATCATTTTTACATTTTTAAAGGTAAATTTTGTTCCCTATATTTCTCTTGTTCCATTTCCCTATTTCAAAGACGTAAGTGTCCCAATTAATAAAATAGCAAATGCCCTTGAGCTGCCACTCATTGCCAAGTGATCAATAAAGACAATAGACAAGAATATAATCTAAACCGGCAATGAAAACAACAATATGATATGGCTAAATTGCTAGATGATGGCATGGATTAGACATGTTTAGAGTTTTACATGTACCAAATAGATTTGCAACAACACTAAATACGTCTATGCAATGGCTTGAACAAATATGAACATATTGTGCCAAAGAAATCTAAAGTGCTCCATACCCTAAGCTGGGTTTGTTTAGTATACTACAGCCTTTAAGGTTAAAGATATCATCAAAACATGTATGATTAAGAAGCTCATCAGCATTATATCTCATGTTATTTTAAACAAAGTCAGCATACCAAACCCACACATAATCAAAGGAGAAATTACACAATCAATAAGTATGTATGCCTTCAATAGAAGTTCTAAGCTATGTGCTTACACAGTATGTCAGTGATATTTTTCAGCAATTACAAAAACAAATTAAAATCAACCTACCGACCCGACCTCAACATTTGTGGCACTTGAGAGCAACACAACAATGTTTTTGCCTTATATACCTGCTGATATTGAGTTCCTCTTGAAACCATTATTACATTGGTAGAGATAATACAACATTATCACTGCACAATTGCATACAAAACAGTGTATAAACTGATAACACGATTGGTTCATAGCTACAGATTTAACCTACCTATCAGTACTTTAAATTATGTGACTGACACTACCTCGCACATAGTCAGAAATGGAGAATTTCCACAACTTGTGTCTGCTCACTCACACAGATGATAAAATGATGACATTTATTTGTAGGGCACGGTTGAGCACTCCAGAACAAATTATAAGCACCATCGACTCAAGGATAAAATCATCAGTGCTTGTATAATCCTGTAATCATAAAGAGACAGACATTCTGGTGCTTCTTCTGGCTGACACAAGATTAGGACAATGGGTGAACAAAAGATGTTATGAAAGATGCATATGATTTAAATAAAAGATGGGTGACCCAATTTCATGTTCAACACAATTTTTCAGATGGTATAAAAGGCATATTATGTGATCTTTTCCAGGGAACACCCTCAATCCTTGAAAACAAATTAAAAGCAGATTTTCTTGCAGATTTACATTTCTGATCATAAATCATACATACATTCCAAGTTACAGGGCGATACGATTCTTAACTACTTCAAAATCATGGTTTTAGAGTGAAAAAAACCTGTCAACAGTCTGCGCCGACAACTTATTTTTACTCTAAATTAACTCTAAAACCATGATTTTGAGGTAATTAGGAATCGTATCGCTCTGTAACTTGGAATATATTCATGATTTATGATCCGAAATGAAAATCTGCAAGAAAATCATGGAAAAGATCACATAATATGCCTTTAACTATTCTATTCTATTCTATTCTATACAACACTTGGAAATTTCAGTCTGCGCCGACAACTTATTTTTACTCTAAATTCACTCTAAAACCATGATTTTGAGGTAATTAGGAATCGTATCGCTCTGTAACTTGGAATATATTCATGATTTATGATCCGAAATGAAAATCTGCAAGAAAATCATGGAAAAGATCACATAATATGCCTTTAACTATTCTATTCTATTCTATTCTATACAACACTTGGAAATTTCCTTGTCATTTGATTGGTGGATTATATGTGACATGATATGAAATATTTGTCCCATTTCATTGATTTAACATAAGTCGTCATTAATCATGCAATTTGGTTCCATTTGCCATGCAATTTTGTCCCATACGTGTTGTACCATTGCACGCCTCATGTTTTTTCAGCAGGCAACAGTCACTATACATGCGCTAATATTGAACCGCGCCACGATTACGATGCGGTTGTTTTATGGTCGACCTGTGTGTAGCGCAGTGTCTCCCAACAACCAATCTTCCGGTGAAGTTCTCTGCCTGCATATGCTTATAATTGCCTTCTTGTATTGATGGTACTAATGTTATGCTGTACATGAGACAAATATTGTAAGTGAGAATGCAAACTTCTAGGCGAGGGCTAGGCCTAATTAAAATGATCAATTTTAAATAAAAATAAGCTTAGGTCTACTCAGTAGCGTACAGGGTGAGTCAGAAAGAACAGGCAATTTTTTTCACAAAAGCGTTACAAAAGATGTATACATGCATATTCAAAATCAATGGTATCGCTTTCAAGACCTACAATTTGGCTTTCATTTGAAAGAAGAATTTTAAAAATCTGCCATTTCGTTATCATGTTACACTAATTTGAGTAAAGCCCCAAAAATCTGAAGCAAATCCACGGAATGGTCAAATTATCAAGCCATTCCTAAAAATATTCTAATGGGGTTTACCTCCTAAATCAGAAGATATGCCTCCTTTTACTTTTCCTTCTTGATATCAGGCTTTTTATTACTCATAATTACACAGATCTATTTATTTCCAGTCATTTTAAGATATTGTGTCCAACATTCATGTTCCTTTTCAGTTTTTCACTAGTTTCATTGATCAGCATCTCTGAATCAGGCAACCAACAATACTATGGGTTATTGCCATCCGTGGATTGGCTTTAAAATACCGGGTTCTACTCAAATGGTTGCAACTTTATGATGTAATGTTCGAATTCAAAAATTCTTTGTTTGAATGAAAGCCAAATATTTGTTCTTTGTAACTCTATATTTGGTTTTGAATATGCAGGCCTAATATTTCTGTGGCGCAATTGCCCAAAAAAGTGCCTGTTCTTTCTGACTCACCCTGTAGGCCTGCCAGCTTCTGTATTTATGACAAATAACATACCGAACGAAGGTGTTATATAAAACAAATATATTGAATGTTTTTCATTCGTAAATGGTATGAATATTTTCATGAGGTAAAGATGAAATGTTCCATTCAACGAAGCGAACCATACCATTGCACTCATAAATATACATTATTTGTATACTTTGAGCCCACCTACACACACATCTGATTGGCCCAATTTTATCTATGGCATCAAGAATGTTACCAGTCACTCTCATAATTTTCTGTCGACGACTATATTAAAGAAAGATCGACATCTGACCAATCACACAGGGTGGTGTATAAGGATGTATTTTCCTACATTTGTTCTGTTTCAAGTCACATGTACATGATTCAAGTCGGGAGATCACTAATTGTCCCTACGCACTAGGGACTTGTGTGTTAACCCCACCCCCATCAGGTGCTAAAAATACCACTTCAATCATCAATATGGAACAGGGGTCGCATTCTGACGCGTCTGCGCGTCCTAGACCTCTCACTTTCTATTAGTGACGCGTCAGGTTTCAAATTGGAAAGACTTGCGGGTCCCGATCAAAATTGAAGGGACCCCTTAAAATTGACGATGTATGTAAATGGAAACCTTAAGAAATTCTGTAAATTACATGTCCATCCTTTGCTCACAATATAAATTCATTAAACTGTCCGTAAAAAAGTACAATTTTCAAATACCCAAACTTCAGGACCCCTCAATTTCTTGGGGGGACCCCTTAAATTTGTTTTTGAAGTCCTATGGGGTCCTGAAAAATTTCATGGGACCTCTCACATTTTTGATCCAGTGCTATCCCTGATATGGAAGCCCCTACTTTCTGCAACTCTGTCTTCCTTCAATCTTATTGTACAATCATGGAAGGTTTTTATAATACCCTTTGTTGATCCTAACCTCCAACATCCCCTAGTGCTATAATATATTACTCCGACATGTGCTGGGGAAGTCCCGCTTTCCCCATCTATATAATCATTCTTCTCCAATCTCTAATTTGGGGGATTTTCTATTAAATATATTGACCTGAATATTTAAATAATGAGACATTAAATGCATATTTTCTGAATCCGTTCATATGAACCATACAATTAAATTTAATCAATAAAACCATCAATAGGTGTGACAGACATCATGATTCATTAAAAACATCATTAAAAACATTTATTATAAATATAATCTTACAATAACTTTCTCTGCTGAAATATTTGTTTACATAAAATCACTTTTCTGGGATAATATCTTATCATACGTGGATTTATTTTGAACTGCTTGCTAGATAAACAGGTCAAAATAAATATGCCCCCCACCCCCTGGGAAATGTGCATGTTACTGGAAAACAGTTAGGCTCATTAACCTGTTACAAAAATGTAAAATGTAGACTGAAATGTTGCACATTTAATGTGCAATAAAGTTTCACCCAACAGTTAAAGGCATATTATGTGATCTTTTCCAGAGAGCGCCCTCTATTCATGATTTTTTTTATTTAGAAAGTAGATTTTCTTGCAGATTTACATTTCCGATCATAAATCATACATACATTCCAAGTTACAGAGCGATACGATTCCTAATTACCTCCAAATCATGGTTTTAAAGTGAATTTAGAGTGCAAAATATAAACTGTCGGGATCCCGACAGTTTATTTTCACTCTAAAACCATGATTTTGAAGTAGTTAAGAATCGTATCGCCCTGTAACTTGGAATGTATGCATGATTTATGATCAGAAATGTAAATCTGCAAGAAAAATCTGCTTTCAATTTTTTTTTTGATGTTGAGGGCGTTCCCTGGAAAGATCACATAATATACCTTTAACCTTCGCCTTGAAATGCTGCCATTTATTAAATTTGATGACCAATAAAAATGACACTTTCTTGCATAGGGATTAGACAAATTGATGATTTTAAACCCATGAAAAATTGAAACACATGAATAAACTTTCTTCAAATGGTTGTCACCTGTTTGGATACAAATGGTCACAGGTCACTAATAGGTATATCAAATAAGGTGGAGCCGTTTCAAAAATCCTTAAAATCGTGATACGTGTCTCTATTTTAAATAGAAGTTGTCAAAAAATCATAACATTTTTGGTATCATATTAAAGACAATTTATACAGCTACCGAATAAAAAAAAGATTAAAGCCACATGTCTAGCAACAGTGAAGTTATCAATCTAAACGTCGAGTGAGTCAAGGGTGGAGCCGGTGGGTGAGGCGCCGGTGGGTGAGGCGCCCATAGGTTTCTACACGAAATAGCGGAAAACTAGAACTTTTGAAATTGATGCCATTTTAAAAGTATACATAGGAAAGTTTTCAAACTTCTCATATGTGTTAATAATATGTGCCTGCTACTATGAATAATAATATTGAATTGTTATCTAGACATTCTCTACTAGAATATGATGTTTAATTCAGGGAGTGTTTTAATGTAAAAAATACACAGTTTTATTCATTTTATTCATTAAACAATGGCCAAATCGCAGTCTCTCTATTTCATTTGTGCGACTCTTCGGCCCTTTTCTACCCTGGGTAGTAAAACATTTAACTAAAAAAGCCATAAGTGTTTCTTCACAGAATTGTTCATAGATTTATGAAAATTTTGCTATTTAGACCTATTTTGGACCACCCTGTATTCAAAATAAAAGGAACTTTAATGATATTCATGTAGTTCATTTTGATAACCATTTTCCTTAAAATTAAATAGTCCATGCTAACTAAATTTCATAGAATATTATATACAAACCTTCATTTTATGCATTATTTCATCATCATTTTAGACACCCTGTACTTTTCCTGTGTACATTTTGGGCAGGTGATTCTTAGCAAATTTAGTAGCACCTTCTGCGGTTGTTCTGATTTTGGTGACTATCTTCAGCTAAACCCTAATTGTACAAACTATCAAAATATTTTGTGAGGAGCAAAAACGATCAACTTTTTTATGTTCCACCCTGTAAAAATGTTACACACCCTGTATAATTTGATTCTTTTTTGCAAAAATGAAAAACCTTGAATCATAAACTTTCCAACAATATATAGTTTGTGGGTCATTAAGTATGTAAAACTTAAGTTTTGTCCCGTTTAATCAGAATTGGTGCATTTCTCAACATTATTAGAAGTGAAACATTTTTTTGGACCAATTTGTGACTTCTGACCAAATGTAAAACAAGGACCTGTTCATGGTTGAATGAACATCATTGAAAGTGTATATAAACCCTTGGAGTACACTTGTTTTCCAGAAAAATGCACATTTCCCAGGGGTCTTATTTCTTTTGACCTGTTTATCATTAATACAACAACACCCCCATACCTTAAGTACAGTAGCAAAGCGTTGTCAATTTGAGTGCCAACTGTTTACATCGACTCTTGTGAAACTTAAAGGAACATGATTATTAATTTCCCTTACGAAAATGCAATCACCAAAATGTGGTTGCAGCAAGGTGGTACCAGGTTGCGCAAGGTTGTGGATGATTGCTGCAAGGTTGCGCAACCTTCTCAGAAGAACCAAACTGGTTGCGCAAGGTTGTATTTTTCCAAATTTAACCTTGCGCAAGGTTGCAGAATTGATTGTGATTTTCATAAGGGTTAATTTGGTCATTTCAGATTTATAATATTTCTGAAAATTGAATGAAATTGTTAATAATGAAGTACCGTACAATAAATAAAACTATGTTCTTATTTGCATTGTCTATTTATGAAATTACCTTCAAATCCCTGGTCGTTGTTGAACTGGATTGAATCATATCATGTTTCAGCGTGTGGGCATCAGTCACCAATCGACAACTTGAGTTCTGCGTGAACACCGTTGTCGATTGGTGATACACACACACACACACCCCTGTGCGTAAGACGTGTGAATAGGGGATATGGGTTCCACACTATGCAATAGGGGATATTGTGTATACACGCTCACCGGGCGGATTGTGGACATTTTCCGCCATTTTGTGTGTATGTTTTTGTGTATAGGACATCGTACTATCTAACAGGGGTGCACATGGTGCATGCTAATAGGGGTCCCCTATTGGATAGCACTATAACATGATTTGCAGTAATTTGCACCTATCTAGAGATTGGGGATATCCCCTATTGCGGGTGTATCCCCGATTGGGCGGTAGAGAGTGTGTGTGTATCCCCGATTCCCACACTAAACATACGCGCTGAAACATGATTTTCCCTAATTCAACAATTCTCGCATACCTTAAGTACAGTAACAAAGCGTTATTAGTTGTGATAAACCATGCTGCTATGGATAACAGCTCATCGATCAAACTGCACCACATAATTATGTTACACGCTACATGGATATTGGATAATGGGTTTATGCTTATGTGTTGTTTTGGAATGTTCGCTGTTTCCACCAACCTGTACAACTAAGAGTAAGAGGAACTTGATTGTTGTTTTAATTTGGTTATTTTAGCGTTAAGGTTTTTGAAAATAGGATTAATTTAGATACGGTACCTTTTTCGAACCATGGTTTTGAGCTCCGTAACTTTCGGGATCATCACGTCTCCTTCATTCAGCGTAGTGTTTACTTCCCTGAACTTTTCATATGACCGTCTTTTGGGTGATCACATGATCCTGAAAGCTACGGAACTTAAATTACCACAGTTTGAAAATCTAAATTAATCCTAAAAACATGATCGAAAACTAAAAGCAGTCTACATGCTGCTATTTTTTTAAATAGTTTGAATGTTAAAACTTACAATACAATTAAAATAATGTTCTTATTTGCATTGTCTATTTATGGAATGGCATTCAAATCATTGGTCGTTATTGAAAGGGATTAAACCTTATTTCAGTGTAAATGCATCACTAATCTACAACAATCGACAATGGCAGCAATGCTGTGTTTTGTACAGAGAAATTAATAGACCGCTTAAAGGTAGATGACCCGATTTTCAACTTGAAGTTTTCTATTCTACATGAAAGGTCATCCTTAAAAAAGTCGTGTTCCAAAGTTTGAGTTGCATAACTCCAATGGTTCTTATTTTAGACGCACAAGATGCTGTGAACTGTACCCATTGAGTAGTACACAAACTATATCGGTGGTTACACCATTCGCGGTAATTCGACGTTATTTCATCGATTTCTCCGTAATTATACCGATTTAGGCCGTCAAATTTCAGTATGATGATGAGAAAAATACAAGCTTTCATATGATATGAAAATCTCTGTATGTTTGAAATAATTCTGTGTTACGAAAATGTGATCGGGTCATCTACCTTTAATGTAAACGGATGGAAAGTAACTGTACATATCATACAGACTATAACCAGAGAGAAGGTGACAGAAAATAATCTTCTTAATAATCTGGAAGTGTTAGATATTTATGAAGAAAATGTTATTCACATCTACACCCTAGACCGCTTAAAGGTAGATGACCCGATTTTCAAACACTACTACACCCGGTCACTCGCCTTACAAGAAGACTACATAGCAAATCATTCCTTGAAATACAAACGTCACGCGACAGCTACAAATATTCCTTCCTACCAAGAACTGTCACGGACTGGAACAATTTACCTGAGAGCATCGTAAACATAAAACTCGCTATACCCTTCAAAAACCAAGTCACAAAGCAATTCAAGTAGCAACCTAAATAACAAAGCGCACACACATCACCGGTTCGCATTACTCCACTAGGAGTGTTGAGCTGTAACCCCAAAGAAGAAGAAGAAGAAGAAGAGATAATATTCCAGCTGGTATGGGTGATGTCATAACAAAGAAAGATATGGGCGGTTTAAAATATAATGGCATATTGAACATTTTGCCCGTTTTTGATCACATAAAGAACTTTTATAGAATAGCCAATTATTCCAAAATATGTGCTAAGATAGTCATTTCTTTGTGCCAGAATATGATGGCCCTTGCTTGTTGCAACAAAAGAAATCTGCCTGTTTTTGATGCTAAAACGGTCAGAAGTGCAACACTTTTTTTTACATAAAAATTTAACATGCAATTTTATTAAGCTAGTACAAGAAAACCATCTTTGATTTTCATTTCTGAGATATACATTTTGAAATATTGAAGGGCCCACCTTATTCAGAATGAGTCACTGTGAAATTGATCTTGCATAAGTCCATTAAATCATTGATTGTTACACTACCGTATGTCAACATGAACAAAGGAGTCAAACTCCAATATTGAAAATAAATCCAGCTTGATAATAAAAATGATGAAAAGTTATGCATTTGTCATTCCATATTTTGTATTAGTATACACTTGGCTTGCCATAGATGGTCAGGTGGCATTGGTTATCACATCATAGCATTTGTGGTCAAAGGTTTACCGGGAGAACTCCAAAAAATATTGAAATGACATTTAAATTTTGCAAACTTCCTTATATATTTAACTTATAGTTACATCAGTTTATTATAGTAGTACATGATGTAAACTAATAAATAGTAACAAATAAAATTGTGTTACGTTGAATATGTCTACTAACAGATGGTAAATAGGGGTCAGTCAGGAGTGTAACACTATAATGTAGAAATGTAAATACATTTTGGATGGCCCACTGCCATGCCATATACTGTAATATAAACTTGAAACTGTCCATGTACATGTATATCTAGACCACCAAGCCGTGCCAAGAAAAAATAATTTATGTGTGTTTGGTGATGGGCCTTACTCAGTCACCTGATGATTGCAAGGCGCATGAAACACAGTGTTGTGACCAGTGCTTAAAAATATATTATATGTATATCTTTGATATTGCTAGATTCTGATGATTAAAACTATTAAAATCAAACCTATTAACTACTAAATAGTGAAAACAAAACAAAAACAGGCCTTTATTGTATAAAAATAGGGGTTTTGTGTGGAAAATCTGATTTTCTTCCCAATTTAGTTGTTAAAGGCATAATGCAATTGTATTTTCTATGCTTACTAATCTTCGAAGTTGAGAGGAACTGTACTTTATACTTAAAGGTAGTGTTTTTTATCCAACTAACCTATTTTATCCACCGTTATTAGAAATGTCAGGAGTATAACACAATATAGAAATGTACATGCATTTTGAATGGCCCACTGCTTTGCCGTAGATTGTAGTATGAACTTGAAATATTCCATATAATATTACCATTTTCTGATGTTTTAAACTATTAAAATCAAACCTATACTAAAAGATTGTTTACAAAAATTAAAAATACCTATATTGAGGAAAAAATAAGGGTTTTTATGTAGAAAATCTCATTTTTTCAAAAATTTAATTGTTTTAGGCATACATTAATTGCATTTTCTAATGTTACCAATCCTCCAAAGATGAGCTGTACCTTAAACTTGTTGATTTTAAACATAATTGTGTTAAAATTTAACAAATGAATTTTATATAAGATTTTACCCCAAAAAAGAAGTGTTCTGCAATAAATAGTGTTAAAAAAAATATGAGGACTATTTTGTGTGTTTCTTGATTTGTTTACATACTTTAACATATTAGGATTACAATAAGATATAGAAATCATTGATATATCCAATTTGAAATTTTGGATTTTGTGAACACAATGTCCCACTTCTGTGCCATTTTTTTTAAACCACCCATATTGCAGCAAAATGGTCCTAACTTGATAAAGTACAGTTAACACAACTGGAAGACACGGCCACGATGAAAACAGAAGTTGGTATATTAATTGGAAACAACATACCAAAACTAGTTGAACCTTCAGCAGAGGTGACGGTCCGTATGCTAACAAAACTCTATTGAGCTGGAGTGTTTCATGAAGTTAACAAATCAGATCACCAGAGAATCACAGTAAATATTAATTATTGCCAAAGATAGAGAAATCATAGAGAAATCATAGAGAAATCATAGAGAAACCACTTGCTCAGTAGCGTAGCCAGGGGGCAAGGCAGAGTGCCCCCAACCCCCTGAACAAAAATTTGACCGGGAAAATTGTGAAGGCAGCAGAAAATCGGGAAGGCAAAGGAAGGGAGAAGAGGAAACAAAAAGGAAGGAAATGGAAAAGGGCAAGGAAACAGACAGAAAGGAGAAAGGAAGACAGGCAAATAGTTGGATAATTGCAATTTTTCACGCCGGTATGAAGATGCAACACCTCTGTGGGTGTGGAATGGATGAGTGTGTACAACCGGGTTTACAACCGGTAATAATATAAACTATGCCTAAATATTGTCTACATGATTGCATGATTGTTTACATTAATTACATACATGACTCCAATTACAATGTACATGCTCCGAGTAATCCAAGACCGCATTTTATACAGTTATCGTTAGTTAGTATCAGTAGTGAGTAATCTAACGAGATGGCCGGTACAAGCAAGAGTGGAGGACGAAGAACACTTGCTGATTTCTTTGCATTGCCAGGTTCACGTGATGAAGATGAGGAACCTGAAGCAAAAAAGAACAAACTGCATGGCAATGATACTGGTGATGGCGAAAGGGAAGAATTGGAAGACGAAAAATCAGAAACAGATGATGATATGGAAATGGTTGATCCAGACTCGGAGTCGGAAAGCCTAGGGCAAGACGCCCGGGAAGAAGAACAAGAAGATGTAGTTGACGATGTGCCTGAGGATGCTTTAGCTGATGATCAAGCAGATGAAGGAAATAAAGAGCTAGAAGATAATAAAATAAGTAAAGCTGTAAACGAAATTTACAAAAAAGTACACGAATTCAGTCTTAAAATTTCAAAAAGTTTCAGCTTCTGGCCCCCCTCAGACACCCCTGTCCGCACAAGCGCGGAGGGTGCCGCTGGCGTTGCACTTGGATTGTCTTAAGAGCCCCCCATTTCAAGTCACTGCCCCTTTTTGCCCCCCCCCCCCCCCCCCCCCCAATGAAAAATTCTAGTTACGCCACTGCCGAGATGAGAGATGGATATGATGGTGAGCATGGTAGATGTTCTCCCATTTTGTCGGATGCGGATGAGACTGCTCCAGCGGCTCATCATTCAGTCATACCGCCCATGGAATAAATGGCTGGATCAAGTGATCTCGAACCCCTACTACCAGACTCCATCGCTCGAGTGGTGGTCCCAGCCAGAAAATCTACGTCTCGGTTGTTGTTTCCCCCCACCCGCATCCACCCTTACCCTCACGACGAACGCGTCGAAGCAGGGCTGGGGAATGCACCTCCCCCAGCCCCCACCGGTTGTCTGGCATTTGGTCTCGGACCCAGAAGCGTTCCCAATCAATATGTTAGAGCTCTGGGCGGTTCACCTCTCACTGAAGCAGCTCATGTCCCTGGTCAGGGGCAAGAGGGTGGCAGTCCGATGCGACAATATGACAGTGGTCAGTTATATCAACAAGACCTGGGCACCAGGAATGTCTCCCTTTGTAAAGAGGTGTCGTGGTACAGAAATGAAAAGGGGAACAACTGCTCGTGGCTTACATACTCCATCCATAAGGATGTGATGCTGCTATGCCTGCCATGCTTTCTTTTTGGATAAGAACATCAATCTTCAGCAGGCAAATACCATGCTTCAAAGGAGTGGAGTGTAAAGGGTGTGCGGACTGGCGAAAAGCAACGGAGAAGGATGGAAAGATCAAAAAGCATGAGAATTCAGAAGCACACAAAACTTTCGTGTCATCAGATGGCAATGCTAATCCAATCCTTTGATTGGACAATTAAAGAGATTCTAAGTGAGGAGCATTCATATGCCAAAAAAAAGAGGCGCAAGAAAATAGCTGCAAATTGAGAGATCTTAAAGAGACTAACAGAGATAATTGTCCTGCTAGCCAAACAAAACATCGCTTTCCGTGGACACCGCAAAGGAGATGCCTTTGGCAACCGGGGGAACTTAGAGCTCGTCAGTCATCAAGCAAATTTGTTGATGATCTGACCAAAGTGGATCTGGAGGAGAAGCAGAGATGGAGAGAGGAAGTGGCGGAGCTATATAAGAAGGGAGTCAGGCTACGATTTGTCGGAGGTATGTGGAGAGAACGCAATGGCAAAGTGGCACCCTTCTACAGAGCGCGTCCAGAACCTCAGTATAAATGATAGCTGGAAAACTACTAAACTGAACTAAGACTTTATAAAGCAAAGAATATGATAATGATACAGAGAACTGCTATCCCAGAAAAGTATGATAAGTTCTCTACAAGCACTGAGAGACGGCCCCCAGGAACGCTGTAAATACACCCCATGACATTCAGGATGAAATCATTGAGCTGTGCACTGACAATGTCAGGAGCCAGATATTGGAAATGTTCAAAAGGGGGTATTTTTGCATTATGTGTGAAGAGACTAAAGATATCACAGATATCTAACAGATGGCATTTGTCGTTAGATTCTTCAATGAGAGAAAACTATCTGTTGAGGAGCGCACTTTAAACCTGGTGTCCTTAAAGACACAAGATGCTACCAGTATAGCCAAGTCCATCTTGGGAGAACTAGATCGCTATGGACTTGATGTGCACAAGTGTCACGGTCAAACATATGATGGTGATGCGGCAATGTCAGGAGCCAGATATTGGAAACGTTCAAAAGGGGGTATTTTTGCATTATGTGTGAAGAGACTAAAGATATTACAGATATCAAACAGATGGCATTTGTCGTTAGATTCTTCAATGAGAGAAAACTATCTGTTGAGGAGCGCACTTAAACCTGGTGTCCTTAAAGACACAAGATGCTACCAGTATAGCCAAGTCCATCTTGGAAGAACTCGATCGCTATGGACTTGATGTGCACAAGTGTCACGGTCAAACATATGATGGTGATGCGGCAATGTCAGGAGCCAGATATTGGAAACGTTCAAAAGGGGGTATTTTTGCATTATGTGTGAAGAGACTAAAGATATTACAGATATCAAACAGATGGCATTTGTCGTTAGATTCTTCAATGAGAGAAAACTATCTGTTGAGAAGCGCACTTTAAACCTGGTGTCCTTAAAGACACAAGATGCTACCAGTATTGCCAAGTCCATCTTGGGAGAACTAGATCGCTATGGACTTGATGTGCACAAGTGTCGCGGTCAGACATACGATGGTGATGCGGCAATGTCAGGAGCCAGATATTGGAAATGTTCAAAAGGGGGTATTTTTGCATTATGTGTGAAGAGACTGAAGATATTACATATCAAACAGATGGCATTTGTTGTTAGATTCTTCAATGAGAGAAAACTATCTGTTGAGGAGCGCACTTTAAACCTGGTGTCCTTAAAGACACAAGATGCTACCAGTATTGCCAAGTCCATCTTGGGAGAACTAGATCGCTATGGACTTGATGGTCGCGGTCAAACATATGATTGTGATGTGGCGATGGCTAGTCACGCACTGGTGTGCAAACGCAAATACGAGGGATTGAGCCCCAAGCTGTCTTTACTCATTGCATGCACACACGTTAAACCTAGCTGTTGTTAGCTCATGCAGGAACACTTATATTCAAAATATGTTTGGGACACTTGACAAGCTCCACATTTTTTTTAAAGGAGCAAAGTGTAATGCCGTACTTTAAGATCACAGAGCAAAATCACAACTGTCTAATCATGATAAGAAACGGAAATTGCAGAGCCTCTCTGAAACCCCATGGGGGAGCCGCAATGCAGCTGCAATAGAGTTCTGGTGTTGTCGGAGATGCTCTTGAATATCTGAAGTGTTCACAAGGTATGGATCACAACACCGTAACGGAGGCATCAGGCCCATTGTCCAGTATTGCTTTGTTTGATTTTATTTAATAGCTAATGAAATTTTGCAATCACCGCATATTAATTTATTGGAATTTCATGCTACAGCTGAATCTGCTTATAAACAGCTGACATTTCTACGAAGTGAAAGCAAGTTCTCTGAGCTCTTGCATCAGGCCAGATCCAAAGCCGAACAAGATGGATTTGCAGTATTAACATCGGTGAAACGAAACACAGGAGATGTAGAAGGGGAGGATGTGGAAGCATCGGTGAATCAACCATCAATAATTGGAATATGATGTGTTTATTGTTGGCACAAAAACAGCTCACTGAGGAATTACCCGCTCAGAGCCACTTTAAGACTATGTAGTGATGAAACCTCTGAATTTGGTCGCACATTTGAGGGATTTCATGCCAGTCACTGATCAGGAAATTTACGGGTATTGGGACTACAGGATATTACATCCAAATCAAAATAACATCCAAGCTATGTCCACCAAGGCAGATGATAGAGCAAAGAAAATACCTCTGAACATAACATGTACAATGTCAGATCGGGCGAGTACACCAGCAAAGACACAAACAGAAAAAACCCAAAATATTTCAAGAGGCCAGAAAATCATACACAGATGTCAAGAAAGCATTCAGACAGCGGCAACAAGAAAAACAGGCATTTCAGCGGGCCAGTGTCATGCAAAGGTTAGCCCATGCGGAACAGCTACATCGCAAACAGTTGCAAAAAAAGGAGAAGCAAACCCTAGATGTGTCATGTTCTGGGGGCTATGGCAGAGTGAAAGCCAAGTTGGTGAACAGTTGTTACGTCTGACAACCAAAACAGACAAATTAAAATCATTAAAAGCACAATATACTACATCAGCAACCTCAAGACAAGAAGGACAATCTCTTTGCATTTTCCAAAAACAAGGTAGCGCTAAGCACAGATGAGTTAGCTGTTTAAAACTTTAAAAAACTGATCTGGGAATCGATGGGCGAATAAGGAGAAACAAGTACTGGCAGGTCATCGACTCAGGGCAAGGCGAACCACTCCTGGTTGGGAAAACGATCAGACACCTCTGTAAGACTAATGGCAAAGAAAAATGGTGGTCAGGTAAAGTAATCTCACAGGTTAGGATGCATTCCATGGTTCTACCACTCCATCTAGTGACAGTTGTACCACACCATACAGTTCTACAACCACCACCATTATTGATCACTACCACTCCATTTGGTTACAGTTGTACCACTTCATACAGTTCAACAACCACCACCATTATTGATCACTACCACTCCATTTGGTTACAGTTGTACCACTTCATACAGTTCTACAACCACCACCATTATTGATCACTACCACTCCATTTGGTTACAGTTGTACCACTTCATACAGTTCAACAACCACTATCCTTTGTTGATCACTACCACTCCATTTGGTTACAGTTCTACCATTCCATACGGTTCTATAACCACCACCATTGTTGATCACTACCACTCCATTTGGTTACAGTTCTACCATTCCATTCACTTCATTACAGTTTGAAGATATACTACTACTAAATACAGTTGACAACATAATTTGAATTGTGCATGAATTTTCAAAACCATTATATAGCTACATGTTGGCCGAGTTTAAGACATTTCCTATTCTAGGCACGTACAAAAGTTGACAAACTCTATGAATAGTTTCTCACCTTAATTCTTCATTTTTGGTGCTCAAATTTCACAAACTAGCAGCGGATATATTGAAAAATATAAATAACCAGATACCATATAACCACACAAAATCCTCCAGGCACCTATGCTACGAAAAAGAGACAGAACTATCAAAACACATATGGGGGCTGAAAAAAAGAAGCATCGACCACTCAATCAAATGGGAAGTATTAACAACCTCAAACACGAATAAACTTCAGGCCAATGCAATCTATGCATGGAGGAGAAATTAGCTATACTGTGCGACAAACAACCCACCCTTCTAAACAAGAGAAGCGAGCTCATATCCAAATGTCGCCACAATAAGTGCAAAAGCAAGCCAACTAACGGTGCCAAGAAAAAATAAAAATCCATAGCTTAATACTATACTAGTCATTATAGCCTGATGATCGCTGAGTTAACAACCTCGGCGTGAAACCCAGGGTAGCAATAATCAAAATTTTCCGATATGCAATTGAGCAAATTTTATTTTACCACCCGCCCTAGAAAATGGTTTGTCCCGGCCAGTTTCCTGTTGGGCTTTTGTTACGCGTCTCACACATGCGTGTTTGGCTCATCCCGGCACACCCTTTCATACTTCGCGGGTTTTTCTTGTGGCGTCCCCTTTAGTATCATTATGTTCATGCCAAGGCATGCGAGAGGTTGTTTCCTGATAGTTAGCTCAATCAGAATTTTTTTAATTTTTCTGTACTTGCGTTGAGCTTTGCAACTCGATTTTACAAGTTCTTCAACCCGAAAATCCTGCGGCTGTTTCAAGTTACTTTACTGGTCGATACCTGCGTTAGACTTTTATTTTGATACCAGCGACGAAGATGCCTAAACAGAGAAGAAGTAGTCGGGCGCCGTCGACATCGGCGGTAAGAAGTTCATCGAGGGGTCGGGAGACTCGGTCACAGGCTCGGGCAATGGAGCAGCTAGTAAATTCGGTAGATAATAGCGGTGGCAGAGTGTTGCAAAATCCACGCCAACAGCCCATTGTGCAAAACCAAGCACCAAGATCCATCGCCGGTGGAGCGGCAAATTCAACACGTGGTGGTAATGGCGGGAACGTCAACAACGTCCCACGCCCGGCCCAACGCCAAGTGGAGGTTTCAGTTCATCAAGAACCCGGGATTTCCAGCGTGATACCACCAGTTCACGCCCGTTCCTACGCGTAAGTAGTGACAGCGGGCCAAACGGAGAGTTGGAGCTCAATTACCTTTGTGTCCCGCCTGTTGTTTCTAGGGTCTGGCGGTAATGCTATAAAATCAATGTGATTAATTTGTATATTTTGCTCTGCCACGACAACTGCCGCGGTATTAAGCACTGCTGAGACAGGACAATATTATTTGATAGACAAGGCGGTTCTCGAACGGCGCGTCTCGCCTGTTCATCAAAAGTGACTTGAAAGAAATGATGATGAAACATATGATACAATGTAGCACTGTCACAGAGGTATGCATTGTAGTTAATGCAAGGGATGTAATATAATACCTTGAAAAATTTAATCAACAAAAAGAACACACCAACCCCCTTCCCTACACCAAATCACATCAAGATAGGCCTTACAGATCTTATTTGACCCCAGATGACCTCTGATGACCTTGAAAATTTAATCAGCAAAAAGAACACACCAACCCCCTTCCCTCCACCAAATCACATCAAGATAGGCCTTACGGATCTTATTTGACCCCAGATGACCTCTGATGACCTCGAAAAATGAATCAACAAAAAGAACACACCATCCCTCTTCCGTCCACCAAATCCAATCAAGATAGGCCTTACGGATCTTATTTGACCCCAGATGACCTTGAATGACCTCCGATGACCTTGAAAATTTAATCAGCAAAAAGAATACACCACCCCCCTTCCCTCCACCAAATCCAATCAAGATAGGCCTTACTGATCTATTTGACCCCATATTTGACCCCCGATGACCCCGAAAAATTAATCAACAAAAAGAACACACCATCCCTCTTCCGTCCACCAAATCCCATCAAAATAGGCCTTACTGATCTATTTGACCCCCAATGACCCCGAAAAATTAATCAACAAAAAGAACACACCACCCCCCTTCCCTCCACCAAATCCCATCAAGATAGGCCTTACTGATCTATTTGAC
Organism: Ophiura sarsii; assembly: GCA_035610835.1. Classification (NCBI taxonomy): domain Eukaryota; kingdom Metazoa; phylum Echinodermata; class Ophiuroidea; order Amphilepidida; family Ophiuridae; genus Ophiura; species Ophiura sarsii. The sequence continues at coordinate 92,159,351 of CM069442.1, read as the reverse complement.
CCCATATTTGACCCCCAATGACCCCGAAAAATTAATCAACAAAAAGAACACACCATCCCTCTTCCGTCCACCAAATCCCATCAAGATAGGCCTTACTGATCTATTTGACCCCATATTTGACCCCATATTTGACCCCCGATGACCCCGAAAAATAAATCAACAAAAAGAACACACCACCCCCTTCCCTCCACCAAATCCCATCATGATAGGCCTTACTGATCTATTTGACCCCATATTTGACCCCCAATGACCCCGAAAAATTAATCAACAAAAAGAACACACCACCCCCCTTCCCTCCTCCAAATCCCATCAAGATAGGCCTTACTGATCTATTTGACCCCATATTTGACCCCCAATGACCCCGAAAAATTAATCAACAAAAAGAACACACCATCCCTCTTCCGTCCACCAAATCCCATCAAGATAGGCCTTACTGATCTATTTGACCCCATATTTGACCCCCGATGACCCCGAAAAATGAATCAACAAAAAGAACACACCACCCCCCTTCCCTCCACCAAATCCCATCAAGATAGGCCTTACTGATCTATTTGACCCCATATTTGACCCCCAATGACCCCGAAAAATTAATCAACAAAAAGAACACACCATCCCTCTTCCGTCCACCAAATCCCATCAAGATTGGCCTTACTGATCTATTTGACCCCATATTTGACCCCCAATGACCCCGAAAAATTAATCAACAAAAAGAACACACCATCCCTCTTCCGTCCACCAAATCCCATCAAGATAGGCCTTACTGATCTATTTGACCCCATATTTGACCCCCGATGACCCCGAAAAATTAATCAACAAAAAGAACACACCACCCCCCTTCCCTCCACCAAATCCCATCAAGATAGGCCTTACTGATCTATTTGACCCCATATTTGACCCCCAATGACCCCGAAAAATTAATCAACAAAAAGAACACACCATCCCTCTTCCGTCCACCAAATCCCATCAAGATAGGCCTTACTGATCTATTTGACCCCATATTTGACCCCCGATGACCCCGAAAAATAAATCAACAAAAAGAACACACCACCCCCTTCCCTCCACCAAATCCCATCAAGATAGGCCTTACTGATCTATTTGACCCCATATTTGACCCCCAATGACCCCGAAAAATTAATCAACAAAAAGAACACACCATCCCTCTTCCGTCCACCAAATCCCATCAAGATAGGCCTTACTGATCTAATTGACCCCATATTTGACCCCTGATGACCCCGAATAATTAAGAACAAAAAGAACACACCATCCCCCTTCCCTCCACCAAATCCAATCAAGATAGGCCTTATGGATCTTATTTGACCCCCGATGACCTTGAATGACCTCTGATGACCTTGAAAATTTATTCAGCAAAAAGAACACACCACTCCCCTTCCCTCCACCAAATCTCATCAATATAGGCCTTACTGATCCATTTGACCCCATATTTGACCCCGATGACCTCTGGTGACCTTGAAAATTTAATCAGCAAAAAGAACACACCACCCCCCTTCCCTCCACCAAATCCCATCAAGATAGGCCTTACTGATCTATTTGACCCCATATTTGACCCCCGATGACCTTGAATGACCTCCGATGACCTTAAAATTTAATCAGCAAAAAGAACACACCACCCCCTTCCCTCCACCAAATCCCATCAAGATCGGCCTTACGGATCTTATTTGACCCCATATTTGACCCCGATGACCTTGAATGACCTCCAATGACCTTGAAAATATAATCAGCAAAAGAACACCCCACCCCCTTCCCTGACATCAAGTTCCATCAAGATAGGCCTTACGGATCTCTAGATATCGCGTCACAACGCGTCTCAAAAGTTTTAAGCATATTTGACCCCGATGACCTTGTATGACCCCCGATGACCTTGAAAAATCAATCAGCAACAGAACGCACCACCCCCCTTCCCTCCACCAAGTCCCATCACGATAGGCCTTACGGATCTCCAGATATCGCGTCACAAAGGTATTTCTTAGCACACGGCATACGGCGGACGGCGGACGGCGGACGGCATACGGCATACGGCGGACGGCGGACGCCGGACAGAAATAGTGATAACATAGTCTCTTTCTGATTACATCAGGCGAGACAAAAACTAACATCAGAGCGTATTCTTTACTGTGTGCATTCCTTGGCGCCACATTTGTTATGAATTCTCTAGAAAATCGCGTGGAATTGTGGTCCTAAAAATGAATTGAATTGGGTTTAATTTTACCTTTAAACCCAGTTTAAAAAGTTCATACGTGTCAGAAAAGAGTATTGCCCTTTGTTCTCATCGTTTACGACTTCTCAATTGGTACAGGCATTAATAAATTGGTACAGGCATTAATAAATTGGTACAGGCATTAATAAATAAAATTCAATGACGACAAATAAAAAACAAGTATGCTTGTTTAACTTAAATTATATAATGAATATAAATGTTTGTTTGTAATTTCAGCTGTCCAAACTTGGCATTGAGCTACCATGTAACTATCATTTTATTGTTCTTCATTAGTCTGACACAGATCTGAACCCTGAATCGCCACCCAGAAACCGATCATCAACCTCATCTGATTTGGAATTTGGTCAGAAGATTCTAGGCACACCATCACCGTCACATTTTATTCAGCATCCATCAGGCAGCAACCAGCCATCAACGCTAGGAGATTGGCTCCAGCCTTGGCGATCACCGGTAGGGTCATCAACTCTGTCCCTTTCCTCATAGAAATCAGAGGTAGGCCTATTATTTTTATTCATACATTTTTCCTATTTAAATGTTGAACATTTGCTTTTGTTGAAATTGAATGATATTGATCACTAATTATTTCTCCTTTTTCAATTTACCCAGCATCAACCATCAGACAGTGACTCGGCAAGGCCAATATTCTCCACTCCCTTCATCACCACTGCAGAAATCAACAGAATCCCCTTCACCACCAAAGAGGTCCAGGAAGGCATTATTTGTTACATCCACATCAGAGGTAGTTATTTGTCTTCTGAAATATTTCTTATTTAATTGTTGAACATGTACTTTTGTTGAAAAATTTGAATGATATTGATCACTCATTTCTTTTTCTTTTTCAATTTACCCAGCATCAACCATCAGACGACAGTGACGACCAGTCAACAAGGCTAAGCGAACCACATAAGCCCAATAAAGAAATCAGAGGTAGGTCTAGTTATTTTTCTTCTTACTTCTTAAATATTTATGTGCTTTTGTTGAAAAATTTGAATGATATTGATCACTTATCTTTTTTTCAATTTACCCAGCATCAACATTCAGACAACAGTGACGACCAGTCAACAAGGCTAAGCAAACCACATCTAAGCCCAATAAAGATATCAGAGGTAGATCTAGTTATTTTTCTTCTTTCTTCTTAAATATTTCTCTCATATGTGCTTTTGTAGAAACATTTCAATGCTATATGATCACTTATTTCTCCCTTTTCAGCCACATTTGCAATCCCCGCCAACAGGGGAGTTTGTGTACCGTTTCAACACACAGGGATCCTTTGAGAAAGAGTATTTCTCCGACACAGACCAGCTACTACTTGTAAATAAGGCAAGTTAAAAGAATTATCAACACTTTTAAACACATAAAGAACATAATTTGAATGGCCAAAATGAAAAGAATTTTAAAATGTACAAACATTGGAATACAAACAATGTAGGCCATATAAAAACTTTATTTCTTTTATGTGCTTCATTTTATGAATGTGAAAAAGCTACAAACTCTTCATTCATTTTTTAACACATAGTGGAGTAATTGAATTATATGCATATTATTTTGTTGTATGTTTAACTTAAAAACAAATTGCCTCTGCCAGGAAACACAGACCATTCTGACTGGAGAAGATCTTCAGCGTCAAGAGGTTGAGCTTCAGGAACTAAGAGAAATTGCGGCTCAAAACCGTCTCTCTAAGCATGGCATCACAAGAAAACCCCACCCTCCAGTCCTTCCACCCCTCACTAATGACCCACTGACCAAAGGTGTCATACTTGAGAAACTCAAACAGTGGTCTTAGGGGAATACTGCTCATTGGATAAGTGACTCATACAATTTAAAAGATACCAGCATTCCGAGCATAATTCAAAATCTGAGAAGAGTAAAAGCTGACCATGAGAAACGGAAAAAGGGTAAAAACAGCTGAGATCCACAAGCCTTTCAAGCTTTTCTATCTTCTAAATTTGAGTTTCCAAGGGGTCAGTAGCGTCAGTTACAACTCAGGACTCGACTCATCAATTGCAAAAACTCACACAAAATGTTCAACACTGGTAGATGAAGTGAAGCGGTCAGGATAAATGGCAAAGACAGTAGATGAAGAGATAAAATGGCGAGACGACAAGATCAAGGAATTGGAGGAAAAGGTGAGGAGCATGGAAATGTTGATGGAAACAAAGGACAAGGCATTAGAACACCATACAGTCAGAGGTACGGAAAAACAAGCAGAAATAGAGAGGGTCATACAACGGGAAAAGTGCTACAGAAACAAGTGTGATCGATTACAAGAGCCAGAAAGGAGAACAAATGTGCATGATAACGATGATGAAACGGAACGCAACGATGCTGATGAGAAAGAAAACCTAAGACATGAGGTCATAGAGCTTCAATACAGGAATGACATTTTAAAATCAGAGTTAGCAGAGAGTGATGTTGTGGAGTTGTATGATGAGGAAAAGAGATGTTACACAACAGATACACAGAAACATGTTCATAGTTTACTTACAAACAATGTCGCCACAAATCGAGTAGGTGCTGTCATCACAGACATTCTGAAACCCAACAGAGTGCCTAGCCAAGAGGGCATCACGCTGGAGACGGACGAATCATCAAAGTTCGGACAGAAATATGGCGCATACGCCATCAGAGACCCGACTGGCAGGCCACTCATAGTAGAACTATGAGATCTTACTACGAAATCAGCGAAGGACACACTGGATGTCTTCAAGCAAATCCTATGGGACATTGACACGCTTTATCATAAACCTACCAATAGCCTGGCATCGCAGGATTTGCTATACCATTTACGGAACACAATGTCTGACCGCGCCGCCAAAGAAACAAAGTTCAACAAACTGTTAGAATCATTTAGGGCAGATATTCTCCCTAAAGTGATTGCGGACTGGAAGGACCTCAATGTGAATGAATAATTTCTTTTCTTCTGAATCCGGAGTGTGCCGGATGATACGAACAACCTGCAAAGTCTTTGCCTATGGAGGGGATGCCAAAACAAGCGTCCATGGCAGATTCATGAGCTTCTCCAATGACATATTAAAGCTGCAGGCTACAGGAGCTTGCCTCTAACACCCTACCGTGGAAACCGGTTCAATATCCTGTTCCACAATGCATTTAGCATATTTTGGATGCATCATTATATGATAGATTTCTTAGAAAAAGTTAGGTGTTCCATGGGTTCTTCATGATCTGAAGGTGCCATTCTTTATGGCTGAGCGCAAAGCACTGGGCCTTATCTGCAAACAACGCCACTCCGGAATTTAATTGAGGATCCCTCAATCAATATAATTGACATGAATCATTGTTATTTGCAGTTGGTGAGTTTTCTCAAGGATATCTCCGACAACAACATAGGCGACTTCTTGGTAAGGAAACTTTACCCATTCCCTGATAAGCCTGTCAAAGAAGATGTTTGCTTCAAGGCCTTGATTGAACCACCTATGTACGACTATGACTGCACAGTAGCACTGTGTTCAATTCTACCTGCTGTAGGAAAACTGGTCCAGAAGCTATACCATGATCATCTTCCTGGTAGACGGTATGACAATGCACCTCAAAATGTTAGAGAGGCAGCTCGTGGCACTGCTAAACACAACAAATACTGCGAATCCATATTTGCATTTTATGATCAAATGCTACGCACCAAACCACACATATCAACTATAACAGCAGAAGCCAGCTTGATGTTTGTCTTCAACAAAACATTTCAGTGGCTTCAAGCAAAGAATGATGAGGAAGAGAGGAACATTTTGGATAAGAATCAAGAAAGCAGATAGCAAGAGTGCAAAGAGAGTTCAAGGAGAGGCAAAAGTAAATCAAAGATGAGACGGAGAGACAGATCAAAATCCAGCTTGCCAATGACATCCTTTTGTGGGGATTACTGCAAAGTGAAGCGCAATTGGAAGAGGCCCTGCAGCAGGATTTGTCCAATGCTGAGAAGTTGGAGTGTCTTAAGTCACAATTGAAATTCAGGAAGAATGTATTGTGGCAGATAGCAAGTGATTCCAAGCTCTTTAACTTTTCGGTTCAAGAGGAAGGTAAAAGAAGACAGCTTACAATCGATGAGTTGAAGGTTAATGTTGGAAATTGATACTATAGCAGAATCTGAGGGGTGGATGAGGAACAACCCGAAAGACAAAAACTGGTAAACAAGTGAGTCAAACACAGGTTGGAGCAAAGTGGAGAACTAAAATGGTGGCAAGTTCGCCACTTTGAAATTCAATTGGTTTATGTGTTGTTTCTTAATCATAGTTAAATTGGATTGGGTGTAACTGAGTTGAATACAGTTACATTAACGGTTTACTACTAATTTTCCTTCTAGTATTAAAGGGGTTTTATGCTGAATGTAATTTTTATAACATGCAAGACATTATTACACTTCCATTTCAGGTGCCAGGATTCCCGGATTGGTACAATGTGAAATACGAAGAAGGTGAGGCGATATATACATATAAACTACTAGAAGACTATAAGAAAGGAGACCGTCCATAGATGAGGCTATGGTTTAGTACTCGGGGTTCAAAGCCAAGGTAAAAAAATTCTTTATGGCATGAAAGCCAATTAGCCGATGCCGTCACTGGTTACCTATTCAACTTTATCACCCACCCATGGGAATATGGACAACCTAGCAATATGGTAGACATAATAATTGAGGTCGCAAAACCGATCCTCAGAAAATACCACCATTTATTTACCGACAGGCTATACTGCCCTACCATGACAAAAGGACCCAACTAAAAAAACCCTTCATCATAAATGGACCCAAAGTGAAACTGTACAACTTTGTAACAAAGCAAATCGTCAACAACATTGTCAAGGCAAGACTCCTGAAGGCGATAGAGAATGGTGAGGCAGCGTACAAGGCATTTCGTAACGAACGATTTGTAGTCAGGTCCAATAAGCTGAGCTTTACAATATCAAAGGTGAAACTTCCAGCCTTCAATTCATCACCTGGTGACATAAAGAAGACCAGCACAGAAGCAACTAAGAGTACTGTTTCCAACAAGGACATCGCATCTGCACAGAAGGAGGCCGAGATTGCTACATTACATGGATTTTCATCACAGGATCTTTATTCCCATGACCTGTTACAGTCCAGTCCACTGTTTGCCAGGAAATTCACTACAAAGCCTGACAAGTCCCAATTGGTTGCTGAGCTGGAAACCAATCTTACCCCAGTATGACTACAAATTCAACCGAGATAATACCCAAACAACACACGTTGTGATTGACTTTATGTCGAAACTACGTCAATTCCCCAATTTTCGTTCTATGTTTGCCAACTTTGGTGGAGTCGTTCAGGAGGTTTTCCAGAGTGCCTATCGCATTTGTCCATCACCGACAATGACTCACTTAGTGTTCGACAGCTACAATGAGTTAAGTATCAAGGAGGGTGAACGAATCCGTAGAGCTGGGAAGATAAGCACTGTTGACTTGGCCGTTGTGGATGAGTCTGTGCCAATTCCACTCCAGATGGGCAAGTTTTGGGCATCAGGTGTCAACAAACAGAACCTTCAACTGCTGGCGAGGGATGTAGGGGAACGAGATTTGCAAGACATGGTTCTAAGTGGTATGGTGGTAAATGAAGAGCTACTGTCTGCACGCCTGAAAATGGCTGACTCTCCTGCAACTGATCTGTCACTTCCTAGCAAATGGCAAGAGGAGGCGGACCACCTTTCTCATCCAAACGGGTCATCCGTAAATGATGGAATTAACTGTAGCATGTGCACAGTTCAATATGCAAATTTTGATACAGCTGTAAACTTGGTGGCGGGTTTCGGAGCCAGTGCCTTAATGGCCAAGGTGGATATTGAGTCTGCTTTCAGGCTTCTCCCGGTGCATCCAAGCGATTTCGAGCTTTTGGGTATTTGCGTAGCTGATCAGTTCTATGTCGACAAGGCTCTCCCGATGGGAGCTTCATGTTCCCCCGCATTATTTGAAAAATTCTCTATATTCCTTGAATGGGTCGTGAAGGAAGTTTCTGGCTCCGACTTGATAAGTCATCATTGTGATGACTTCTTGTTCGTTGGTGGCGCCAGTCTTGGTCCTCATTCCTGTAGCAGTGTCTTTGAGCAAGTTTGTGGAGATTTGGGGGTTCCCCTGGCCACAGAAAAATCGGTAGGCCCAGTTTCGAAGATTGTTTACTTGGTTTTAGAAATTGATGCGGCGCAGCAGGTGGCGTGCCAGTCCCAAATGAAAAGCTTAGCAAAATCATTGCTAAGATTGAGAAGGCGTTAAAATCGTCAAGTTTGTCTTAACGCGAGCGGTGTCGCCAGGCAGAGCCTTTCTTCGTCGTATCATAGATTTAACATGCGGTATCAAGAAGCATTGGCAAAAGGTTAGACTGACATCAGGGGCGAAAGCCGACTTAAAATTTTGTTGATCTTTTTGAAAGACTTTAACGGAGTAGTGATTATTCCTGATCAGTCTTGGGTTGGAAACAAGGATTTAGAGTTATTCACCGATGCCAGCGGAAGTATAGGTTTTGCTGGTTTCTTTCATGGAAGATGGTTCCAGGGTAGATGGCGTGGCGAAATTGGTACAACAAATTCAATAGCTTGGTTGGAATTTTTCCCAATCGTTGTTGCCCTCGTTTTATGGTGTCATCTTTTGAAAGGGAAATAAATTGTGTTAAGGTCAGACAATGAGGCAGTAGTGAAGATTTTGAATAAACAATCGTCAAAATGTCCTTGTATTATGAAATTGGTCAGATTCTTAGTTCCCCAATGTTTAAAGTTTAACGTCTTGTTTTGTAGAAAAGCACATTCAGGGCTTGAATAATAACATAGCTGATGCTCTCTCACGCTTCCAGATGGAACGTTTCCGGAAGGCCGCTCCACGCAGGGCTGTAAAAAGTTGGTAATTTGGTAGTCTCATTCCCGAGAAACTTATGTTGCTCGCGGGAAACAAAGCAACTTGGCCTAAAAAAAAAATTAAAACAATCCCTTGCAATTTGAGCGGTCATTGGCCCGCGTCTAATCGGGAGATAATGGCCTACATCGCTTTCCTGTCTTTGTCCAATTGGCAGCATTATCTTAACTTCACAAAATAAATTCCTGGTCAAACCCTACCGATTGTTTTGTAGTAAAAAAGATGAAGGAAGGGTGCAAACGTCAAAGCTCTCAGTCTGATAGTAGGCATCCAATCACTTATAAGTTACTCTGCCAATTAATATTGACCCTTCTGTCAGTGTGCAAGTCAGAGTTTGAAGCAGTCATGTTCAAAGCAGCTTTTCTCTTGGCATTTTTAGTTTTTACGAGTAGGCGGATACTTCTCGTCTTATTTATCGTTCCGGTATCACTTTTGAGGAGCAAGGGATGGTACTGGTAATTCGTTATTCAAAGACAGACCAAAGGGGAAGTTCCATTCCCCTGGTTTTTACCAGAGCCTCCAACAAGGCATTCTGCCCCATTCAGGCAATGTCAGAGTTTTTAAGCATAAGGAATCCAGTTGATGGGCCATTGTTTACCCACTTCAATAATTCTCCACTACCCGGCATCAATTTTCCTTTGTCTTAATAAAGGCCATACAGGTATAAGGCTTATCACCAAAGGTTTATACCCCCCCCCCCCCCCCCCCCAATCGGTGCTGCCACATCAGCCGCCATAATGTGCAGGCTCACCAATGGGGACATTCAAGCCCTGGGTAGATGGAAATCGGGTGCATTTAAACTTTACATCTGCCCTGACCAGCTACAATCATTGCACTAGGTATTCCTAATCCACTAGTGTCGTCTCACTCCGTTGGGGATGGGTATTTAGTTTTCATTATCTTGTTGTGTTTTAATATCATTAGTAAAAATTTGATTAATTTATTACAAGACCGAAAAACAAATTCCCCTTTTTTCCTGGTTTTTGTTTTCTGCCTACAGGTCAAATGCGCACCTTGGTTATAGGCGACAGGTATGAAGGTTGTCTATCTGGGGAAAACATCCAGCTGAGGAGTGGTGGCGTGGTGTCCTGGCATGGCTCCGGAGGGGCACGCATAATGGATCTCAGGACCATGTTGAATTACTACTAATAGGGGTAGATTCCCCACCACCATCATTATCCACATTGGTTCTAATAACATTTTTCATACAGGTGTGGGTCTCTTGCATCAGCAAATTGGGGAAGTTCTTAGAACCATTAGACAACTGTTTCCAGCCACTCGTGTTGACACTAGAACAAGGCCAAAGTTTGCCAGTTCTCGGCCTGTAGTCTAGACAATTAACTTTTTTTTCTTTAATAGTGTTTGCATTGTTTACAATTGATATTAATATGGTATTTTAATAATAATGGAAAATGTTGTTTCCTTACATTTATTTGAATTCATATTTTCAGAACCACAAGTAGTTCTACTAACATGTCAGTGCCGTTCTTCATTTGACAGGCCAATAGTGGCTATATAGGCAGGCCATAGATATAATTCAACATCTTAAATCTCCTTGGCCACAAAGAATCTTCTGAGTTGGTGCTTTTCATCAAGAACTAGACACAGATATAAGGGATATGAGTCTCAAAGTTATATTTTAAGTTTATGGCGCAAGACAATGGTGGAAGTCTCATTGTGTAGCTCTGACCACAGATAATCAAAAGAAGGGATACTTGTCTCTATTGAAATTTGGTAGAAAACATGCGCTGTGTCTGTCTCGCTCGCACCTGTTTGAAAAGCCCGGTATTCACTATGGTTACTTGTAGTCTTGTCGCGACAACAAATCGTCTCTCATACTACAATGTTATGATATATACTAACCCTAACTTTATAATGCATTCTGACTTTTCAGTCTCACTAAACTATTATTGTATCTTCAATCAAGGAGATTTAATAAGGTCAAGTAACAACAATAATGCGTTATCCTTGTGTGAATTATAGGTGGTAGCTGCAGAACGCAAGCTTATGAATTGAAGAAAATTTACAACACCCCTGAAGATGGACTTTTGGCCCTGCCAACAAATGTAGAAACCATTATCGCATCGTTATTAACGTTATCTAGCGATGAACAGTTGCAGTTAGTTGATGCCATGTTTAACATGCACTTATAACAAAACGACATGGAAGAGTATGTTCCGGAAAATATTCTATCTACGGCGTTACATGTGATGGCAAATTTAAAACTCAAGGGTCGTCCAAACACCGTTGCCAACCTCATCAAAATTCTTGACGACAGTCAGGGTCCTCCAAAGATTGACGTCAACAGAATGCCATATCCTTTGATTGATGCAAATATTCAGTTTTTTGCATGTGAAACGCGGAACCAAGTCACAGTCCATCCACAATATCATTCGTGGCTTTCCACAATGTATTCCCACTTTGGAGAGCGTTTTTTAGCGCTGTTTAATGGGCCCATGTGGAAACATGGAAATAAAGATAAAGAGGAGGAATACAGTACAATACTACTAAATGGAGCCTATTCTTCAAGTGATAGTGCACACGCAGTCCCAATTGGAAATGTATCTAATGTAGAAGAACATGAAGCGGAACACGAAGCCTTACCAGTTGTTTGTCTTCCGGAACAAGAGAAACTGGAAGAGGTCAACCATGGTTATTCAGATGAGACTGAGAGACTACCGCATCCACTCACTTCAACACCAATAGGAAAGGTTTCCAGCTGTCTTTGGACTACAACTAACGTAGCGGAGCAGCAAGTATTATTAGATGAAAATGTGTGTCTCCCTGAACATAAGGGGGGAAAAGGTAAAATGGACTAAATATTGCCTGAATGCCTGCGCAGAGGTGGAAAAGCTATCAAACAAAAGGATAAGCAGCATTGAATTTTGTGCATGTCATCAGTTAAAGATCCACAGCATGATGGCAAGCCATCGCAGCCATTTGTTGATTATCAACCATCATTGAGACCCATGGACTACCAGTCGCAGCATGATGGCAAGCCATCGCAGCCATTTGTGGGTTATCAGCCACCCCGCTACCCATGGAGTACCAGTCGCAGCATGATGGCAAGCCATCGCAGCCATTTGTGGGTTATCAGCCACCCCCGCTACCCATGGAGTACCAGTCGCAGCATGATGGCAAGCCATCACAGCCATTTGTATGTTATCAGCCACCCCCGAGACACATGGAGAACCAGTCGCAGCATGATGGCAAGCCATCGCAGTCATTTGTGGATTATCAGCCACCCCCGAGACACATGGATTACCAGTCGCAGCATGATGGCAAGTATTCGCAGCCATTCATGGATTATCAGCCACCACCGAGAACCATGGATTACCAGTTGCAGCATGATGGCAAGTATTCACAGTCATTCATGGATTATCAGCCGTTCTTCATTTGACAGGCCAATAGTGGCTATATAGGCAGGCCATAGATATAATTCAACATCTCAAATCTCCTTGGCCACAAAGTATCTTCTGAGTTGGTGCTTTTCATCAAGAACTAGAAACAGATAAGGGATATGAGTCTCAAAGTTATATTTTAAGTTTATGGCGCAAGACAATGGTGGAAGTCTCATTGTGTAGCTCTGACCACAGATAATCAAATGAAGGGATACTCGCATGTTTGAAAAGCCTGGTATTCACTATGGCTACTTGTAGTCTGTCGCGACAACAAATCGTCTCTCATACTACAATGTTATGATATATAATTATTAACTTTATAATGCAGTCTGACTTGTCAGTCTCACTAAACTATTATTGTATCTTCAATCAAGGAGATTTAATAAGGCCAAGCAACAAAAATAATGTGTTATTCTCGTGTGAATTATAGGTGGTAGCTGCAGATCGCAAGCTTATGAATTGAAGAAAATTTACAACACCCCTGAAGATGGACTTTTGGCCCTGCCAACAAATGTAGAAACCATTATCGCATCGTTATTAACGTTATCTAGCGATGAACAGTTGCAGTTAGTTGATGCCATGTTTAACATGCACTTATAACAAAACGACATGGAAGAGTATGTTCCGGAAAATATTCTATCTACGGCGTTACATGTGATGGCAAATTTAAAACTCAAGGGTCGTCCAAACACCGTTGCCAACCTCATCAAAATTCTTGACGACAGTCAGGGTCCTCCAAAGATTGACGTCAACAGAATGCCATATCCTTTGATTGATGCAAATATTCAGTTTTTTGCATGTGAAACGCGGAACCAAGTCACAGTCCATCCACAATATCATTCGTGGCTTTCCACAATGTATTCCCACTTTGGAGAGCGTTTTTTAGCGCTGTTTAATGGGCCCATGTGGAAACATGGAAATAAAGATAAAGAGGAGGAATACAGTACAATACTACTAAATGGAGCCTATTCTTCAAGTGATAGTGCACACGCAGTCCCAATTGGAAATGTATCTAATGTAGAAGAACATGAAGCGGAACACGAAGCCTTACCAGTTGTTTGTCTTCCGGAACAAGAGAAACTGGAAGAGGTCAACCATGGTTATTCAGATGAGACTGAGAGACTACCGCATCCACTCACTTCAACACCAATAGGAAAGGTTTCCAGCTGTCTTTGGACTACAACTAACGTAGCGGAGCAGCAAGTATTATTAGATGAAAATGTGTGTCTCCCTGAACATAAGGGGGGAAAAGGTAAAATGGACTAAATATTGCCTGAATGCCTGCGCAGAGGTGGAAAAGCTATCAAACAAAAGGATAAGCAGCATTGAATTTTGTGCATGTCATCAGTTAAAGATCCACAGCATGATGGCAAGCCATCGCAGCCATTTGTTGATTATCAACCATCATTGAGACCCATGGACTACCAGTCGCAGCATGATGGCAAGCCATCGCAGCCATTTGTGGGTTATCAGCCACCCCGCTACCCATGGAGTACCAGTCGCAGCATGATGGCAAGCCATCACAGCCATTTGTGGGTTATCAGCCACCCCCGCTACCCATGGAGTACCAGTCGCAGCATGATGGCAAGCCATCACAGCCATTTGTATGTTATCAGCCACCCCCGAGACACATGGAGAACCAGTCGCAGCATGATGGCAAGCCATCGCAGTCATTTGTGGATTATCAGCCACCCCCGAGACACATGGATTACCAGTCGCAGCATGATGGCAAGTATTCGCAGCCATTCATGGATTATCAGCCACCACCGAGAACCATGGATTACCAGTTGCAGCATGATGGCAAGTATTCACAGTCATTCATGGATTATCAGCCGTTCTTCATTTGACAGGCCAATAGTGGCTATATAGGCAGGCCATAGATATAATTCAACATCTCAAATCTCCTTGGCCACAAAGTATCTTCTGAGTTGGTGCTTTTCATCAAGAACTAGAAACAGATAAGGGATATGAGTCTCAAAGTTATATTTTAAGTTTATGGCGCAAGACAATGGTGGAAGTCTCATTGTGTAGCTCTGACCACAGATAATCAAATGAAGGGATACTCGCATGTTTGAAAAGCCTGGTATTCACTATGGCTACTTGTAGTCTGTCGCGACAACAAATCGTCTCTCATACTACAATGTTATGATATATAATTATTAACTTTATAATGCAGTCTGACTTGTCAGTCTCACTAAACTATTATTGTATCTTCAATCAAGGAGATTTAATAAGGCCAAGCAACAAAAATAATGTGTTATTCTCGTGTGAATTATAGGTGGTAGCTGCAGATCGCAAGCTTATGAATTGAAGAAAATTTACAACACCCCTGAAGATGGACTTTTGGCCCTGCCAACAAATGTAGAAACCATTATCGCATCGTTATTAACGTTATCTAGCGATGAACAGTTGCAGTTAGTTGATGCCATGTTTAACATGCACTTATAACAAAACGACATGGAAGAGTATGTTCCGGAAAATATTCTATCTACGGCGTTACATGTGATGGCAAATTTAAAACTCAAGGGTCGTCCAAACACCGTTGCCAACCTCATCAAAATTCTTGACGACAGTCAGGGTCCTCCAAAGATTGACGTCAACAGAATGCCATATCCTTTGATTGATGCAAATATTCAGTTTTTTGCATGTGAAACGCGGAACCAAGTCACAGTCCATCCACAATATCATTCGTGGCTTTCCACAATGTATTCCCACTTTGGAGAGCGTTTTTTAGCGCTGTTTAATGGGCCCATGTGGAAACATGGAAATAAAGATAAAGAGGAGGAATACAGTACAATACTACTAAATGGAGCCTATTCTTCAAGTGATAGTGCACACGCAGTCCCAATTGGAAATGTATCTAATGTAGAAGAACATGAAGCGGAACACGAAGCCTTACCAGTTGTTTGTCTTCCGGAACAAGAGAAACTGGAAGAGGTCAACCATGGTTATTCAGATGAGACTGAGAGACTACCGCATCCACTCACTTCAACACCAATAGGAAAGGTTTCCAGCTGTCTTTGGACTACAACTAACGTAGCGGAGCAGCAAGTATTATTAGATGAAAATGTGTGTCTCCCTGAACATAAGGGGGTAAAAGGCAAAATGGACTAAATATTGCCTGAATGCCTGCGCAGAGGTGGAAAAGCTATCAAACAAAAGGATAAGCAGCATTGGATTTGTGCATGTCATCAGTTAAAGATCCACAGCATGATGGCAAGCCATCGCAGCCATTTGTTGATTATCAACCATCATTGAGACCCATGGACTACCAGTCGCAGCATGATGGCAAGTATTCGCAGCCATTCATGGATTATCAGCCACTACCGAGAACCATGGATTACCAGTTGCAGCATGATGGCAAGTATTCACAGTCATTCGTGGATTATCAGCCGTTCTTCATTTGACAGGCCAATAGTGGCTATATAGGCAGGCCATAGATATAATTCAACATCTCAAATCTCCTTGGCCACAAAGAATCTTTTGAGTTGGTGCTTTTCATCAAGAACTAGAAACAGATAAGGGATATGAATCTCAAAGTTATATTATAAGTTTATGGCGCAAGACAATGGTAGAAGTCTCATTGTGTAGCTCTGACCACAGATAATCAAATGAAGGGATACTCGCATGTTTGAAAAGCCTGGTATTCACTATGGTTACTTGTAGTCTGTCGCGACAACAAATCGTCTCTCATACTACAATGTTATGATATATAATTATTAACCCTAACTTTATAATGCAGTCTGACTTCTCAGTCTCACTAAACTATTATTGTATCTTCAATCAAGGCCAAGGCCAATAAGGTCAAGTAACAAAAATAATGTGTTATTCTTGTGTGAATTATAGGTGGTAGCTGCAGAACGCAAGCTTATGAATTGAAGAAAATTTACAACACCCCTGAAGATGGACTTTTGGCTCTGCCAACAAATGTAGAAACCATTATCTCATCGTCATTAACGTTATCTAGCGATGAACAGTTGCAGTTAATTGATGCCATGTTTAACATGCACGTACAACAAAACAACAATGAAGAGTATGTTCCGGAAAATATTCTATCTACGGCGTTACATGTGATAGCAAATTTAAAACTCAAGGGCCGTCCAAACACCGTTGCCAACCTCATCAAAATTGTTGACGACAGTCAGGGTCCTCCAAAGATGGACGTCAACAGAATGCCATATCCTTTGATTGATGCAAATATTCAGTTTTTTGCAAGTGAAATGCGGAACCAAGTCACAGTCCCTCCACAATATCATTCGTGGCTTTCCACAATGTATTCCCACTTTGGGGACCGTTTAGCGCTGTGTAATGGGCCCATGTGGAAACATGGAAATAAAGATAAAGAGGAGGAATACAGTACAATACTACTAAATGGAGCCTATTCTTCTGGTGATAGTGCACACACAGTCCCAATTGGAAATGTATCTCATGTAGAAGAACACGAAGCGGAACACAAAGCCTTACCAGAGGCT
The DNA here is from genome assembly GCA_035610835.1 of Ophiura sarsii. NCBI lineage: Eukaryota > Metazoa > Echinodermata > Ophiuroidea > Amphilepidida > Ophiuridae > Ophiura > Ophiura sarsii. The sequence continues at coordinate 92,142,378 of CM069442.1, read as the reverse complement.
TACCAGAAGCGGAACACGAAGCGGAACAGGAAGCGGAACAGGAAGCGGGTACCAGAAGCGGAACACGAAGCGGACCAGAAGCGTGTACCAGAAGCGGAACACGAAGCGGACCAGAAGCGTGTACCAGAAGCGGAACACGAAGCGGACCAGAAGCGTGTACCAGAAGCGGAACACGAAGCGGAATACGAAGCCTTACCAGAAGCGGAACACGAAGCCTTACCAGAGCCTTGCCTTACCAGAGCCTCTAGCTCCGCGCTTCGCCAACTCTAGCGGGATACGGTTTTTTACTGTTTTGCTGGAGTATAACAGATACAGATACAGACAGATACAGATGTTTGTCTTTGGAAAAAGAGAAACTGGAAGAGGTCCACCATGGTTATTCAGATGAGACTACCACATCCACTCACTTCAACACCAATTGGAAAGGTTTCCAGCCGTCTTTGGACTACATCTAATGTAGAAGAGCAGCAATTATTACTAGAGGAAAATGTGTGTCTCCCTGAACATGAGAAACTGTCAATGGCTCACCATGGTTTGACAGGAACACACTCCAGACAAGGGTTGCACCCTAAACGAGAAATCAAAGAGGTTAGTTTAGGGTCATATTTCTAATTATCACAAGTTAAAAATTGTGACAAATCTTGATGAAATGGAAATGACTGACTTTGCAACAATACAAGATGTACAATTGACAAATCTAAGCTAAGCTATAAAATAAACATACAATATTATTTTGGTAATTCACATTGACATACTTGTATCTTGTATAACTAGCATAACTTTGGGATCAGTACATGTAGTCCAAATGTAACGAAGGGGAAACAATTACAAAAGACACCAAAAAGGGGGGGGGGGGGGGGGGGGGAAGAACCTATAGAAGAAAACAACGGTTTCTGCAAGATAAAAACTGGCCTTTTTTCAAGTAGAAAAAAAGGATAAATGGCAGGGTGTTTAGACAGAAACACACCTGCTGCAAAATCAGGTGCAGACATTGCAACAATGAAAGACATATACAAGCTGCCTGTCCCAACAAGGGACAAAATGATGACAAACCAGAAGCTGCCTGTCCCAACAAGGGACAAAATGATGACAAACCAGAAACACAGCAAAATCATCTGATAATGCCTCTGCCAGCATACCAAAAGGAAAAAGCATCCTAAAACTGAAAGCAGGGAAACTTGAACTAACGAGAAATCCTCGTACACCTGAGCGCACACCTGAGCGTAACAATACCCAAGCAGACTGTACAATTGACGAAGACACGGTAAAGGACAATTATCCATCACAATCCTCAGCACCTCCATCTGACTCCTCAGATGAAGCGGAAGACAAACAGAACCTTTCCAGCAGTGCGTTGACCCCTTCACCTAACTTCCTAAGTGGCACGATGACGGGGAAGAGAAAGCAGAAGAGTTAAAGAAAGTCGAGGAGCAGAAAATCAAGACCAAAGAATAAATAAACCTGCTACAGGTACTGACACTTTATCAATACAAATGATCTATTCCTAGAAATCTACCATCATCATGGTTTGTACACATTTTATTTCTTTAAATGATAAGAGGTTTAAGAAACAGAGGGAAAAGGCAAACTAAAAGAAAGGAGTGGAAAGGAGACAATATAAATTCATTTGGCTCTATACACAGTAGAGTACATATTGCAGCTGATGGGAGAAAGATTCTGGTCAACCTTAAGATTAATGATGCGTTAATGACTGTAGTTAACATATATGTGCCTACAATACATAGGAACAGAGAAGTCTTTTTTTTTAAAACGTACCATTGGATAAAAAGAAATGCAAAATATGATGATCTTATGATTGGATGTGATTTTAACTGTGTGCAAAATAAATGTAAGGATACAAATAATGTAAAAGGGAAATGTATGAAACACAAACATTTACAAAAACTTATATTTCAAACTTGTTGATATTTGGAGAAAAAGATGGCCCAATAAACGACAATTTACCTGGCGGCAATTATCTCTTGGTATTGCATCCAGATTGGATTATTGGTTAATAAAAGACAACTTAAACAATTATGTAGAATCAACTGATATAGACCTTCTGTAAAATCAGACCAAAATGCTATTTTGTTGAAGCTAAGAAATGGTACACGAATAAACGGCCCAAGTTATTGGAAATTTAATGCATCGTTAACAACTGATATAGAATACATTGAAAGAATCAAAAATGTTATAACAAATTATTTATATGATTGTAACAGTTAGGGATTATCACATCAATTGACCTGGGAGACGTGTAAGGTTGCCATTAAATCCTTTTCGATCGATTATTGTAAAGAAAAATCCAAAGATAGAAATAAAGAGGTGATCCAATTACAGATCGATGTTAAAAACATGGAGGAAGAATGGATTGTAATCGTACCATGTTTAAACAAGATTATGTAGATGCTAAGTCAAAGCTTGACAAAATATATACAAGTATTACAAAAGGTGCAATTATCCGATCAAGAATAAAGTGGTACGAAGAAGGTGAAACCAACACTTAATATTTTATGAATTTAGAAAAATACAAAGGTGAGAAGAATTCAACAGTAGAATTAAAAACACAGAGAGGTAAAAATCTAACTAAATTAAATGACATATTGAAAGAGACGGTATTTCTTGGATTTCCTTGTAATGAAGAAAAGTTTGCATGTTGATAAATAATGTTATTTACTTTCTATGCAAAAAGAGAACCATTCTGCTTCAGGCGAAAAAAAACATCCCTGATGCAAGGTGGTGGATTCAAGGTGATGCCATGGATCTTTGGTGAAGGGCTGAGAGAAAATATGAAGCATGAATGGAGTGGTGACATTGACATGGGTGATGGAAAAGTGCAGCAGCTACACAAAGAGTATGAATTAACCTGACAAAGACCTATAAACTTAAAACATGGTGTCAGATGTGGGATGAAGTGGAACGCATTCATTTCACAGATGATGAACTCATCACAGCGATCAAAGCTGCTACGTCACATGATCAGAGACTTCAAGCAGTAAAGCGGTACATAGAGAATGGGTGGCCAGACCACAAGAGAACGGGTGGCCAGACCACAAAGACCAACTTTCAACAGACGCACAACCATATTTTCACATCAGACATGATCTCTCCATCCAGGATGATCTTATTTTCCAAGGAGATCGCTGCGCTATACCAGTATCTTGCAGAGCATCAATCCGAGTAAAATTACACCAATCACAAGCTGGAATTGAAGCTACACTACGCAGAGCATGTGAGTGTATACTGGCCAGGTTTGAACAGGGACATTAAATACTACCTGTCCAAGTGTGATATCTGCAATTCATTCCCATCACAGCAGTCTAAAGAACCACTAATTTCACATGAGATACCTGATACACCATGGCAAAAGATCGGAGTAGATTTTCTGACCATTGATGGGTCGATTATATGTGTACAGTCAACTACTATTCTGATTATTTTGAATTTGACAAAATGCGTTCCTATGATGCTACGGCAACGATCAAGGTTCTCAAAAGTCATTTGCTACCCATGGTATTCCAATTTCCATCTCAAGTTATGCAAAAGAAAGAGAAGAAACAGAAAACAGAAGCAGTACTTCGACAGAGGCTTTAAAGAGCTTAAGCAGCCTAAACCTGGGAAACAGTGCAAGATCACAATCAATGTGTTGACAAAAATAGGCATGCACTGTCCTAACTGATTGATTGTGTTAAGTTTTGTGGTGCCTTTTAGCTTGCTTTAGGGGACATGATGAGACACCAGAAAGTGAGAATGCTGGCATCTTTCGTGGATTGGTGGATTTTGTCGCTGAGCTGGATGGTGTCTTAGCAGAACACTTGGTTACTGCGACTGTCTTCATGGGAATATCCCAGACCATCCAGTCAAAGTGGCATCAGAAATAGAACAATGTAAAGATATTAAGATATTGTTCGCAAATTTGTCAGGATTTGCTGTTTTCTTCTCCTCCTCTTCCAAACGTTCGGCAGCATTGAAGGAATATTGTGCAGCAAGAGTGCCAAGGGCTGCAAAAATGCGGTGGAATTTCGATAGTCGGACTGTGAATACAGTATATGAGAATAGGGACACCTTGCCGAGTTGTCTTATAAGTTATAGCGATTCAGGATGGACTACCAGAAAGTGAGACTGCAGAACTCCCGGAAGATGAGACTGCACAACCTACCGATTTTGACTGGGACGCCAGCAGGATTAATCAAGTGGCTGCTTGATGATGAATTCTTGTTCCTGATGGAATTCTTCCACAGATGAGATTAATGCCCTGTGTCGATAAACTTTATTCTACAGAAGCGGAACATCAGCGTGGATGAGGTCAACAAGGCAGTGCAGACCTTCATAAGAGAGCTCAGGAAATTGAGAAGTGAAATTGACAGCATCAGTCTTGTGCAGGATGATGATGAACCTACGGACGAGCAAGCGACGCAAAGTTGATATGCAATCGCTGAAGAGCTCGTGAACCCTACGACAAGCAAGTGACGCAAAGTTGATATGCAATCACTGAAGAGCTTGTGAACCTACGACGAGCAAGTGACGCGAAGTTGATATGCAATCGCTGAAGAGCTCGTGAACCTGCAACGAGCAAGTGACGCAAAGTTGATATGCAATCGCTGAAGTGCTCGTGAACCTCCGACGAGCAAGTGACGCAAAGTTGATATGCATTTGCTGAAGAGCTCGTGCAAAGAAGCACGTGACATCATGATCGTGCAGGCCACTGATCGCTTCTCTACAGTCAGGAATCTTATTCCACTGCAATTAGTCGATCCTAATTCATTCAGAAGTTTGCTGGCTATTATAAATATCTCTCACAACTCATCTTGTGTCCTCTGAATCTGAGCGATGTTTCTCCACATTGAGCAGAATTAAAACATTTTTCAGAAACTCTATGACTAATGAGCGGCTCAATGCTCTTGGACATATTGCTCAAGTACTTTGACACTCAGCTCCTGTGTCTAATTTGACAAGTAAAAAACAAGTATTACACATTGAATTTCTTGGTAGTTGAGGGTAACTATACCCAGGTACTAAGTTTGGATGCTTGTAGGAATTTCAAACTCATCAAGAAGATAGAATTGGTTCAAGAAACAAAGCCTCAGTCTAAACAGAAACATGAAAATGTAGAAGATAATTATAAAGATGTTTTTGAGGGCTTGGGATGTATTGATGAAAAAGTACATTTGACTCTGAAAGAAAACAGTACCCCTGTAGTTCACCCCCGTGTCGGGTACCGGTAGCGCTATGCGATAAGGTTCGAGAGGAACTTAACAGAATGGAAAGTTTGGGTGTCATAAGAAAGGTAAAAAAACCTAGCAAGTGGGTTAGCAGCATGACAACAGTTCTTAAGAAAGACAAAAATCAAGTGAGAATTTGTTTGGACCCCAAAGATCTCAATGCGTGTTTAGAGCGATCACATTATCCAATGCATACTTTGGAAGAGATAACTGACAAATTAACAGGCGCAACAATTTTCAGTACTACAGATAGAGGTATCAAACTGAATGAAAAAAATGTCATTTCAGGTCAACAGAGGTCAAATACATGGGCCATGTACTAACCACAGAAGGTTTGAAACCTGATCCAAAGAAAGGGGAAGCGTTAGTCAAAATGCAAACTCCCAAAAACAAACTATGTTGCAAAAATGGCTAGGCCTATTAACGTACCTAGGTAAATTTCTGAAAGGGTTATCAACAAAGACAGCGCCATTAAAAAAATTGCTTGAGAAAGACATAGAATTTCATTGGCTGGATGAGCATGACAAGTGTTTTACAGAATTAAAACGGCTTGTCACAACTGTCCCCGTTCTCAAATATTATGATGTAAACAAACCAGTGACAGTTTGTGTTGATGCGTCAAGCACAGGTGTGGGTGCTCTAATTACACAAGAGCACCAGCCAGTAGCCTACGCATCAAAGGCCTTCACTTCAGCTCAGACTTGCTACGCTCAAATCGAAAAAGAGCTAGCTGCGATAGTGTTTGGTTGCGAGAGATTTCACGAGTACATATTTGGCAAACATGTACAGGTGATAACAGATCACAAACCTTTAGAATCAATTTTCAAGAAACCATTACACATGGCATCTCTTAGACTGCAAAGATGTTGTTGAAATTACAACGTTATGATATCACTGTCACATACACGCAAGGTAAAGACCTTAGCAAACTTGACCCCTGTATGTTACATGTTGCAGACGCGTTAAGTAAAAACTATTTGCCAGAAACTGAGGAAGATGAATATGATGTACCAGTGTGTCTGATTAATACTCTTCCCATATCAGACAGCAGGTTAGAAGAAATTGCCAAAGAAACAGAAAGGGATCCAACACTTAGCAAATTGGCAGCCGTCATTCAGAACAGTTGGCCTAATGAATGTAAACATGTAGATCCAGAGTGTAGAATATTTTGGGATTACCGCGATGAGCTCACAATTGAAGAGAATCTAATATTCAAAGACTATCGTGTTGTCATTCCGAAAAGCTTACAAAAAGAAATGGTCAAACGGGTTCACGAACATAGCCACCAAGGAATAGAGAAAACCAAGAATTTGGCTCGTGACGTCATGTTCTGGCTATCAATGAACGCGCAAATAACAGATACAGTAGCTAGATGCGAGGGATATTCAAACGAATATCAGGCCATATCAATCAGTGATTGTTATTAGCTTGACAACTACGGACAGGTTATTTTCGCGTCTCTAATTTCAAATAATTATTCAAGCTTTCCCAATGGCAGATTTTGCCGATTCTGACCAAGCTTTGCCGCAGCAGCCACCGCTATTGCCAGCTCCTCCTGCTTATGATCTACAAGCAGTTGTACAAAAGGGTGTGGAGTCAGCTGTGGCAGAAATTACTGGTCATTTTGATAAAAAGATAGCAGAGCAGAAGGAGGAGACGGAGAAGGCACTCAAACAAGTGCATCTTCTGCAGAAGAGGAATATAGCTTTCCGCTTTAAGGGTAATAAGTTTCAATTTGACTTTAACGAGGAGGTTAATGACGGGATTGAAGATCTACGTAAGGTGTTTTCAGAAGGTTACGTTGGCACAGCTACCTCCGGCACCAAGAAGGTAGTTAATCAATTTTGGATAAGTTGCGACATTGCAACAAGTTGATAAGGATCGCAGACAAGAGTGAAGGAGGTTGGTTTTTGATAGTGTATGTATTCCCAACATTTATTTATGATGAACGCTTGTTTTTCAGATGGTTTTTAAGCTGGCTCGAACAGATTTATGTTTATACCGATCATGGTTTCGGTGGAATCAATGAGCCCTGAAATCTTTTTTTGTTGGTTTTTATATAATTCGTCACCACTGCCTAATGCAGATAAAGGGTGGTTGGTGATTATGTAGGTTAATATTTCTTAAACAGACTCCGAAATGCACAGTCCAAAATATTAAGAGGACAAAATCGGCGAAAGCAACAGGGCGTAGACCACAACCTTATCAACGGCATAGACCTGAATCTAGTCCAGCTAACCCTGACCAATCTACTAACAGTAATGGGGTTTTTTCATGGCTTTAGAGCACAATCTGCACGAGGCTCAGGTGCACCCCAGCATTCTAAGGCGAACGATAGCTGCTTTAAATGTGAGAAATTTGGCCACTGGGGCCGAGAATGTGGAAATGTGTGGAACGGAGGCAGCTCCAAAGATAACGCAAACCACAGGCAATAAAGGTATAATCATTGATCGTAATGATTTGAGATGATATAGATTTAATTATTTCTTCTTGATTTTGCCAAGGATATACGAGGGTATCAAAAAGTTCTTGACATCACCCAGAAGTAAAGGAGCTATATCGATTAAATTTTGTAAGTATAATCACTCGTCCTTAAAAACATTATGGTGCATAAATGGTTTCATAAGTATGTTTACTTTTTCTACAGCTGGCGCTAGAGGTCAGTAACCTGTCCCACAGTGACCGCATAACCTGCCCCGGTAACTGCATAACCTGCAAAAATGAAGAAAATTGAGGCATGCAGCGTGATTAAGTTCCTGCATTTAAAGGATTACAGTGCCCAGCAAATATATGATGAAATGAAGGCTGTCTACGGTGATGATTGCCCGTCATATGGCGCTGTTACTTTTTGGAAAAGGAATTTCCAAACTGGCTACATGTCCCTCACAGATGAGCCAAGAAGTGGACGTCCATCACATCATCTTCGCAACCTGAGGATCTCTACAATGGTGGTCTGTGGACAGTCAATAAATAGTAGGAGACATGTGTGACTTTGCACAGTGACTTTTTAAAGATGTCTTTAGCATCACATATCAAAATTAAGTTGCTGGCTCCTTAACTTTTTGGTGATGTCAAGAACTTTTTGATACCCCCTCGTATTAACACATATTGTTTATGTTACCATATTGTTTAGTGATCATAACAGCAGCGTGAAGGGTGGACGTGTTTTTTTTTATCCTCTCCCGATTTTATATTCCTTTTTATTTTATAAGTCATTATTTGGGGCAGTTTTATCATGATTTATCATGGGTCAGTGTTCTACATGGTCTAGAAGGATTTTTCAGCGAATTCTGTGCAGTATTTCCGCTTTTCCAGAGATTTTGAGTGACTTTTAAATTTTCCAGCCACTCGACACCTGTGACTAAGTTCAGCGCCACTACATTGAAATTCTACAGGGCGTCGCCGGAATTCGCCATCTTGATACTCCGTACACAAGTGTACTTTTAATAAATTATAGAACTTCTGCCATCATCTTTTTATCATATTCTTGATGTTTGTGACATTCTTCGTGTATTTTTGATAGTGACATTTTTAACGCCAGCGTACCTAGCAACTCGGACAGTTTTTTTAAACCCAGTGAACGAGCCTGAAATTGCCATGTTGTTTTTAATTGGAAATCACCGCTACCGTAGGTCGAAGCCAGCCTTGCAGCCACTGTTTGTCATTATTATGTACCTTTTTGGATTGCGTGTATAACAGGAACGTGAGAACGACCAACATCTGACGAGAAAGTACGGTAGGATTGTAGGGGAGAGTGGGGTTGGTTGGAACGCGGGGTTAGTTGAAACATTGAGATTTTCCTAAAAACCAACAATTAATTTCTAGAAACACTGCCATCAGGTGGTGTGCAAAAGTAACCCCCACATACCACATTGCCTACAGCACATGGGTCTCAGTCTTCTTAGAGTTAGAAAGGCAAGTTTGATTTTTCAACTTTTGACTAAATTTTTTGACATTAAGAAATTTTGTATTATCTCTATGATGTTTGTAGATTCATGTGGCTATATTTTTGGTATGTTAGGCTCTTATACTAAGCTACAAAATAAGGCTAAATAGGTGTGCAGTTGTATGCCATGTTTTGCACAATAAGCTTAAACATCTGCCATGTGCTCTCGGGGTTAGTTGAAACATTGGGCATGGGGTTTATTGGAACACTTAAATGTGGTACATCCTTAAGGTTCTGAACCTGAAATATTGTTTTGGAAACAAATAGTTAGGCGTACAATTTGTAACAATAGTAAACAACTTTATAACCATTGAACTTGAAGTCTACATCGTCTTTTCAGCTAATCTCACCGTAGCCCCCTTGAGACACCTACAGACTTCAGTGACTGCAAAAGGTCTCAAGCAGACTCCGAAGAAGACTAACTAAAAGACTGTGTATCCTTAATTGAGTGTTGTTGATTGTTGTTGTTGATCATTAGGGCATGCCATATTGATTTTTAAATTGATTTTTAAAATCATTTAACAACAGTTGTAAGTAGTTACAGTGTAGTTTTTAAGTAACCACACACCATGTTCCAACTAACCCAATGCCATGTTCCAACTAACCCCATGCATGGGGTTAGTTGAAACAGCTGAGATAACTTTTTCAAAGTGGATTATTTTAATAAACATAAACAAGTCTTAAAATTTTATTATGCTGTATTTGTAACACACAGATGTATGCTTGAACTGATATAGTTATTAAATCCTGAATCAATTTTAATTGCGTTATAGAGTCATTTTTCTGAAAAATGTTCCAACCAACCCCACTCTCCCCTACCATTTTTTGATACCTCATTTGAACCATCTCCAAATGCATTTTTGCCGAACACGACTCAAAACCAAAGTAACGAAATCCCCAACCAAGTTACCCTGTCAAATGCCTACATCATTTTATTTTCGTGTGCTACAAAACCACACCCAGGTAGAGGACTCAAGCATACCAGCACACCCTTTCTGGGCCTCCCCCGAGGACGCCTCCCACTGCTCATTTTGGTGAATTTATTAGCTGGTGACATTAGTCTAAACCCAGGACCAACACAATCAATAACAACTGAAGTTTCTGATTCAAGTCACGTTGGTACTACGAGTACTACTGCCAGAAAACGACTCCGATGAGGTCGTAAACCAAAATATCCCTGCGGCCTATGTGAATACGCTGTCAAATCATCTGGTATTCAGTAGTAGAGTCATTTCCATGAGATCCGTGACCAGTTTTAGGATACCTTGTTTTCTTGATGGATTTGTCAAGATGGACTAATTTTAAGAAAAATTAGCTCCTATATACCTCCCAGAAGTGACGGCAATAGTTTTTATAGCGCAAAATCCAAAATGGCCGCCATACAGGGGCGTTAAAATTCAAATGGCTTCAATTAAGCTAAAAAGCATACCAAATTGTTCGGCTGACCACGTTTTATCCGATAACTCGTTAACCAAACATCGGAGGTAGGGCAAACTACACTTTTTCGGAATCCTTGTGGTCACATTTTTTGGCACTTTTTAGTCAATAATTCCAAAAATAATAAAGATTTTCAACAAAAAAAAAAAAAAAGATTCCTAGGGAATTGTATGAGGAATATAATAAAACTAGTTTGACAAAATATATTTTGAGTTATCTTTGCAGAACCTAAAATGGGTAAAAAAACATGTTTTTTATAATTTTTTCCAAAATGATCAATTTCATGATCATGGTTGGATTCATTGAACCCTTTCCTACAAAAAAACAACAACTATTATATAGATTAAATGAATAATGAAGAAGTTACAGCAGTTTTACGGAGGCTGTACCTGAAGGTGCACAGCCCCCTTAACTGTATCTGTACAAAGTTCAAGAAAGAAGCCGTTAATTTTAGATCTAAGGTTTGACAATCTATACATATGGAGGAAAAAGATACGATTTGAAGATTGGAACGATGCATTACGTTATTTCGAGAAAGGAGATTTGCTTTTCTCTTTGACCTTAAGTCAGTGTATCATCAAATTGATATTTTTCCAGATCACACCAAATACATGGTTTTTTCTTGGAACGAAGGTGGTGTAGTCAAGTTTGATTCATTTTTGGTCTTGCCTTTTGGGCTATCTTCAGCACCATATATTTCTCAAAATGTTCATCAGCCTGTTCTTAATAATTTGCCCAACAATCACTTCATATTGATTCAAGAACATTGAACATCTCCTGTTACTCTTCAGGACAATGTATCCATTTTATCTCCCTTATGCCAATATGATGTCTCATAAAGCATACACATGTAATAATGCATAATTCTCCCGAATGGTATGTTCTCACCATAACTACAAATGTAATAACAGTCACTTGCTGACTAGACTGTCTCTGCTCTAGCTGGTGATGTGTCACCCAATCCTGGTCCTACAAGACAGCCTAAATACCCTTGTGTCCACTGCCGGAAAAGGCGTCACCAGCAAAAGTCATGCCATAACATGTGACAACTGTGACAGATGGATACATAGTAGGTGCACGAACACACTTTCAAATGAAAAGTACGACAAGATTGTGGCTGACGGCACTGAGTTTAACTATATTTGCAGCAACTGCTGTTTCCAATCACTTCCATTCGCCGATGCTGACGTACTCGACTCATGGAGCTAAAAGCAGGAACTGTCCACCTTGGGATGCCTGCGACGATCAATTCAAATCTCTGAATTTCCAATTCAATATCAGGCCTATTCCTTTTTGGGTCAAAATACAGACAACTGCATCGATAAGCTACTAACAGTTGCTTGTGACTTTGCCTTTGGTCTAGCTAAGAGTCAGTTAGTGAAATTGACAACAAGAATAACAATGCTTCGCAAATGGTATACCGAGAATGTTGGAATTCCACTGGACAGAGTCACAGAGGTAGAAAAAGACAAATCATGAAGCATGCAATCCACTGATGGCAAGGATGTGAACACTTAAAATGCAAAAGTGTACCATATGGCTGTCAGCTGCAGTGCATTCCTTGTTCTGCCTTCGCCCATACATTTTCCTGCACATGTTTTGATCAGACAGCACAGGAAAGCATGTGAAACACATCCATGTGTCACGAGGATAGCCTACCAGGGTATCATTGTGCGGGGGTGTGTGTACTGCCATTTTAAGGGACATTCTTGTTGTACAGTAACTTGACTCGATAAACGTCATGAGGCATCAATCAGCCAATCAGATCTTCGATAGCGTGAATATTAGAGTTCCCTCCTTCCGTTAGGCCGTTGCGCGGGAGAGTTTTATCGGGCCAGTCTTCGAAGATCTGTGATTGAGCCAGACGTGTCAAACATTGTTCCATTGGATATTTACAAATGTACCCTTCATGTTACGTTATAGCTAGCAGCTTAAAACTACTTGTATGTGTCCAACTCCTTATTTAGTGTGAATATCAAGTGTTTAATACGTTTTATGGGAAGACTAATATGAGAAGCTACCGAAAAGTGAGAGTGGAAAACCACTCGGCCACCTGACTACCGTAACATGGTGGCTTGCGGCGGTCTGACGAAATACACCTGTCAGTACGCCATTGAAATAGAGTGAATGGCAGCATTGCTTTTAAAAAAATACTCCAGTTAAAGCCATCTCGACGAATAAAGTTTTTCAACAGGACTGTCTACATGAATTACAAAGACATTCATCGAATATGACCAAGGAAAGAATTGTCCGTACGCGTGTGAATTGTATACGATAATACGGCAAACACTCAGCTTCTGCTGTATGAGTCGTATACAAATAACATGGCACACAGATTCATCCGGAGATTCATAACATACTGGACCATTAGTGTTAGAAATGCAATTTTTTCCGTGCTTTGCGCGCGTATTAATTTTAATATTTCATTATTTAAGCTTAACAAGGTGGCTTCAGGACAGTTTTCCTACAGGTTTTAACATTATAATGGCCCTCAAAATATACCAAATATTCTAAATATTATGTGGGGGACGGATTAAAAACATCATACTGGACCCCTTAAGTGATAGAAATGTCCAACAGGACAGTTTTTCATGACCATTTTAGTTAAACTCAAAATTGTGCGCACTCTGCGCGTATGTTTTCTAGAGCTTTAAATATTATAATGGCCCTCAAACCACACCATATACTCTAAATATTATGTAGGGGACGTTAAAAACATCATACTGTATCATTTCAGTTTTAAAATCACAATTTTTGCGGGCGGAAAAATATTGTGCGGGTTTTTACGATTTATTTTGGAGTCTGTATCTCTCCCTCCCAGCAAATCCCTAAAGTTGACAGCCCTGGACTGCGGTCGACAAAACAGCGGGGAATGTGAGGTAGTAACAAGGTCGTAGCATGATATTTGGCTAATGTAATATGTTCGTACAGATGCACTATTCTATTCATAAACATAACATGTACTATTTGTAATTTAATTTGCATGCAAGGTTGTTATTTATATCAATTAGGCTTTCACAATTTAAGTCGCTAGGCTTACATTCTTAGACGTGTCTGTCATATTTTCGTTCCGATCACATCTTATCTTTGTTAACTTTAACAGTTCACTTTGGTTTCACATTTTTGGATTGTTTATATCTGGCATCCAAGATGCCGAACACCAGAAACCAAACCAGAACCGTAGGTCAAACAAATGACCAACGCAAAAAACATCTAGGCCAATCCCAAATATCATAGTTGATGTTGATGGGGTACAAGTTCCTATGACCCCATTGGAGTTCATGCAATTTAGAAAAGAGGAACAAGAACGTCAGGACAGGTTGGAAAGGTTAAAATGGGAGCAAGATATACAAACACAAACATGGAAAGATACCAAAATTGATGAAACAATTTCTCAATGTCAAAAAGAGGAAATTCACAAGATCATGTCAAAACATGAGATAATCTTTTCAGATGTTCCGGGCAAAACTCATGTCATTACTCACAAGGTTATTACCACAACAGATGCTCCTATAAGACAAAAATCTTATAGAACACCTCAGGCCGTAAAACAAAAAGTTCAGGATGCGATTGATAATATGCTGAAATTGGGTGTTATTGATGAGGTCAGTAGTGCATGCATCACCTATTGTGGCAGTAACTAAACCGAATGGTGACAATAGATTGTGCACTAATTATAAAGCCTTGAACAAACACACAGTTGTAGACCCGTATGAAATGCCCCGGATTGATGAAATACTTGATGAAGTTGCTTTAGCAAACTATATTACAACCTTGGACCTCACCAAAGGGTTTTACCAAGTACCGTTGGATTCGGTGGCTAAAGCTAAATCAGCATTTGTTGCTTTTGGGCGCCAACATGCATACAATGTAATGCCATTTGGCATGGTTAACTCTAGTGCCACATTCCAGAGATTGGTGGATGAAATTTTGAAAGATTGCAAATCTTATTGTCGTCAATACATTGATGATATTGATATATTATCCAACTCTTGGCAAGAGCATTTAGAACATGTGGATACTGTTCTAACCAAAATCCAGGAAGCAGGGCTAGCCATTAAACCATCCAAATGCAAATTTGCTCATCAAAAAGTCACCTATCTCGGATATACAGTGGGTAATGGTAAAATCAAACCAAACGTGGACAAACTGAAAGCAGTGAAGCAATTTCCAAAACCTACAACAAAGAAAAACGTCAGATCATTCTTAGGTTTAACAGGATATTACAGAAAGTTTGTACCTCACTACGAGGATATTGCCAGACCAATGATAGATCTAATCAAGAAAAAACAGCCAAACAAAGTCAATTGGACTACTCAGTGTGAAACTGCATTTAACAGTCTCAAGTCATACTTGTGTACTGAACCGATACTTAAACCACCTGATTTCAATAAGCAATTCTTGCTTCAAACTGATGCCTCAAAAACAGGTATTGGGGCTGTTCTGAGTCAGTTAGACGAGCAATTAATTGAGCATCCAGTGATGTATTTGAGCAGGCAGTTAAAGCCAAGTGAAAAAAACGATACGGTTTCAGAACAGGAATGTCTTGCCATATGCCATTGTTTGGGAGATAAACAAACTGCGGTACTATCTTCAGGGTCGTACTTTCACTGTCATTACTGATTATAAAGCATTAATATGGTTAGACAACATCAAGCTAACTAATAGCAGATTGATGAGGTGGTCCCTTATGTTACAGGAATTCAGTTTTGAAATTCAATACAGGCGAGGTGTTACAAATACTAATGCACACAGTTTTTCCAGAAACTGTCTGGCGGATGAGAATTAGAGGTCAAATAATGAACCTTTGGATGTTCATGATATTAAGCACTAACAAATACTGCTTTATAATCGGGATATAGTTGGGTGAAATGTTGATTATTTGTATTATGACATGCCGGAATATTACTTGAGAGTATGCTTATAATATTATGAGATATATTGCTTTTATGCTATACTTATTCAAAGTACTGAAAATATTGTTGTAGGTGTGTATGGATAAAGTTCAACTCACAATTGAAATAACTATTTGTTGGAAAATGTTGGCTTGGAAAGTTAACATATCGGGACAAAAAACCTAAATGTATTAATCAATCAAATAAAGACTTTGTATACATAATAGCTCGTTCGTCTGGTATCCATGTAAGCACAGTCCCTGTAGCCTAGTGGAGTAACCGATCGCCGCGATAGCGAGAGGGACCGGGTTCGAGGCTGTGTATTTTCAAGGTCTTTGTTAATTTAATTCTCGCCAGTTTGTCCGAGTCTATATATTATTTATTCATTTCAATTACTCGGCTGGTATCATTTGCTTGATCCTCGCGTTTATTTAATTAAGTTTCGCTCGTCATAGATTCTGCTAGAATCATGCTTATAGGCCATCATCAATTGTTATTATTTACTCATGTATTTCGGCTGCTAGAGGCTTTCAATAAAGACTTTGTATACATAATAGCTCGTTCGTCTGGTATCCATGTAAGCACAGTCCCTGTAGCCTAGTGGAGTAACCGATCGCCGCGATAGCGAGAGGGACCGGGTTCGAGGCTGTGTATTTTCAAGGTCTTTGTTAATTTAATTCTCGCCAGTTTGTCTGAGTCTATATATTATTTATGTATTAATCAACATGAACACGAACCACGAAGTGTCAAGATGGTGAGGACATTGGCAAGGATACCCAATGTTATGCCTGCCAAAAATGAGCTGAAGGCAAAAAGGTGAAGGTAACTTCTCTATTGCAGAAGACATCAACAGTTTTATTTATTAGAGCTGTCAACAGAAGATGAACTGCGAAAAAGGACTAAATCTTACACTGAAAAATGTTGAGGGATCCCGGATGCAGAAGCACTGTGTTATGAACTGGTGTACCCCAAATAGTGGATTTTGGCTGTTACCATCTTCTGACAAGGGTTATATACAAACCCCATGAGTAAATACCCTTTTTCCTGAATTTCGGAGACTTGTTTCATAAAATACTCCCTACTTACTTTCATGATTTAAAGGTCTACGCTGACACTCGAAAATATACCCCTTTTCAACAATATTGAATGAAAATGATCATGGTTACCATCTTTTGTGTACTGAGTTATGAGCCAGGCATCCAAGGCAGATGGTAATACAACCAACCAAAAGAAATACCCCACCTCACAACTTTTTTATAAGACGAAGACAAGACTAATGATTGAGAAACCATCTTGGGATATCCAAAAGGAAATTGTGTGACATACATCTACAAACAACTTGAGAAGAAGGAGTTAAGCCCTGGAGTAAAACGCGAATGCGTTTTTCACGGTATCTTGAAAATCCCACGCGATTTTAACGGTATCGCGGTTTATCAAAGACATTTTTTAAAATCACCTGCCAATTTTTCAGAATCGCAGGTTTTTCAAAGAAAAAATGTCAATCTATTCTGAACTTCAATTCGAATAACACGCTCATCATCTCTTAATCATCATGGCTCCGGCATCCAAAATAACAGCTAAGAAGCGAATGAAGAGGGAACGTACACCGAAGACTTCTATGTATCGCCTAACTTTCATAACAAGATCTTCTGTAAAGCATGCAAAATTACTATCGACCACAGCCGAAGGAAAGCACTGGAAGCTCATCTCGCCACACAGAAGCATCGAAATGCAAAATAGTTGAAAACGAGACGCAACCATAACCGAAGACAGCTGACACTGAATGACTCTAAGAGTTCAGCCGAACTACGAACGGAGATTACACATGATTTCTTAGCAATATGTACTCAAGCTGACATTCCTATTAACGAAACCAAGATGCTGCCGTTCCTCCGGAAACACGCAAAGAATGGCGGAGCTGTTCCTCACGAGTCATGTTTACAGAAGCACCATCTCCCCAAGGTGTACGCGGAGCATCGTGCCAAGCTGCTTGAGAACATCCACGGGAAGAAAGTGTTTATTGCTGTTGACGAGACATCGGACGAACGCAACAGGAGTGTCCTCAAAATAATTATTGGTAAGCAATTTCTAAGTTAATTGTTTGCTTTATAAAATACCCAGGTGCATGTCATCAGACATGACTCCCAGCTGTTAAAAATGTAAAAATGCACCAATTTATAGTAGTAGCGGGCGGTGCATGTACAGTGTACATGGGTGTACGGCATGGACGCATGATTTATGGGCCTGTGTGTACGAGTGCGAAGTAGGGATTTTCCCAACCGCAATAGTTCGTTGAACTCCAACTAGTGGAATCGGCAGAAAATGAAAGGAAGTAACGATATAAATGTCGCATTAGTTGAAAATATTCAGGCCATTACAACTTGATGAATGGTGAATAGGGACATGGGGGCGAATAGGGACAAAAATGGGAAAAGTTTTTTAAATGTCACCAGGACAGTTTGTGTACCGTAAAACGGGGGTAAATAGGGACATGGGGGCCCCATGTCCATATCCACCCCGTTTTACGGTACACAAACTGTCCTGGGGACATTTAAAAAACTGTTCCATTTTTGTCCCTATTCACCCCCATGTCCCTATTTACCCCGTTTTACGGTATTTATTTAATGGATCAGGGGGTTGAGTCGCCTCGTCTACCACCATCGTCAATCCAGACTCATTGGAATACATGCACCACTACTTCCGAGTTCTATGAGGCAGAGGATTCTGATGCTCAGAGATTGAGCGTCTTCTGGATTTATTCTCTGGAGATAGCTACGACTGGCTGGCACTCTACGTTAACTTCATAGCAGATGCATGCCCAAAGTTAATGTCCACCATCACAGCGTTGGAGACGTCCAAGAATCCAATTGCCACGCGCGTTTGGAACTTACTGGAAGACTTGGAGACGACCATTAGGAACGGCTGCGCCAAGGTGATTTTCGGCGACGGCACAGATGCACTACTAAAACCGAAAACCGAGAGCAGACAGGAATACATACATCAACTTATTTCACGACATCTACACGAGCGCCCTCTCCAAATTCACTGGGACATTCATCCTGCACGGCAGATTTACAAGGCAGCCCGGGGTTTTGAACCCCGTCAGTCAAATGGTCTGTTCCGGAACCAAGAGCAGTTTGCAGCAGTGGGCTTGGAGGTCACCCCAGAATCATCAGATGAATGGTTTGCATACAGGTTGTTTGTGCGGAACGCAACTAACGAAGAGCTGAACATTGATGAAAATGGTCATCTAAATGTAGGCGAGTTCTGGGTCGGACTTGGTGACAGATTCCCCTTAATGAAGAGAGCTGTAGAGGTCTACATGTGGTTTCCTGTTGATGTGGAACGTTCGTTCAGTTCCTACAAGACTTTGTTGATGGACAAGAGAGAGAGTTTGACAGTGGATCACACAAAGCAGCTACTCGTGATGTACTTTAATGGAGATATTGTTGGCCGTTGGGGGACTTCAACTACTGAACATGGTAACAACAAGGAGGACAAAAACGCTGGGACCAATTTAATAAAGTCCGCAAAGAAGTAGAGAAAGCACTCCGTCAGGCAAGCAGAAACTATGTCGCAGATCTATCCACTTCTGAAGATACAAAGAAGTTTTGGAGTTACATAAGATCACGTAAAAAAGACAACGTTGGTATCCAAACCCTCAAGACTGGTGACAAGACAATCACTGATGACCAGACCAAAGCAGATACACTTGCAGACCAGTTTAAAGCTGTATTTACACAAGAAGACCCTGTTCTTCCTGATCTCCCAAGCAGTCCATTTCCCGACAAGCCAGAGATCGATGTAACTGTAGAAGGAGTGGAAAAGCTGCTATGCACGTTAAAAACAGACAAGGCTGTCGGTCCAGATGCCATCCCAAATGCATCCCTGAAGACGGCAGCAAAAGAGTTGGCACCAGCCCTCCAATTTATCTTCAAACAAAGTCTTAACTCGAGTGAGCTCCCGAAGGATTGGAAGCGTGCAAACATCTCCCCGATATTAAAAAAGGCTCCAAATCTGATCCTGCAAATTATCGACCAATCTCATTAACCTGTGTGTGTTGCAAACTGCTGGAGCATATCGTGGATAGTCAGATGATGAAGTTTGTTTCAAAGCACGCCATCTTCTCAGATGCTCAACATGCATTTAGAAAATCAAGATCATGTGAAACACAACTCATCACCACTCAGACTCTACACGACCTAACTTCAAACCACGACAACAACCAGACCACAGACATTGCTATACCAGACTTCAGCAAGGCATTTGATGTTGTACCCCACCAACGCCTCCTTCAAAAGCTCAGTTATTACGGGATACGAAACCAACAGCTCGGATGGATAAAAGCTTTCCTTACCAACCGAACCCAGAGGGTCGTCGTAAAAGGGAAAACCTCACCCTGGGCTCCAGTCCTGAACGGCGTCCCACAGGGTACTGTATTAGGCCCCCATCTCTTCATACTCTTCATAAACTACACTTTTTTAACAATATTATTTATTTGTCCCACCTAGTATAAAACGTCACTTAGTTTCAACCTTTCTATGGTAAAATAACATCCCCAAGTAAACATTTTCGAAACTATCATTATTTTGTGTGAATATTTTTATTTAATGGAAATGTAAATTGCATCAAGTTGTGTGTTTGATTATTTTAATGTCTTTTATTAAACTTCTGGAATTAACGATTGTGTATGTGTGTAAAAAACGTATTTTATACGAACATGCAAATACCACGTGCACCAAAGCCGAGCCTGCCGGGCGGGTAACCACAAAGCTCAGCGTGGCTGGGTCACCAAAAGTTCAAGTGGTACGCAATGCTAGGTAAATGGAACTTGCTTCAGGGTTCTCACGGTGTAAACAAAAACTGTGCTTGTGTTTTACTTTTAATTTCCTTCAAACTCAGCTCATCTATTTAATACGAAGAACAAATCTTGGGATATTTTAAGGCATTTCCCTCAAAGGAATATTAATATTATTTGGCCGCAAAACCCGGACATAAACAGGCTTGCAACGCAAGGTAAACGACAAGTGAATTGACTCGAAAATCGAGCCCGCTCAGATCATGAAAGTAACAGACCAACATTAGTCAAATCGGGTGGAGTTTTTGGACCGACCGATTTGCGGTGTTCTCTCGCTATCATCAGTTTTAGTGCGTTTTTCTCAGGATTTTTGTGAATCTTGTGATATCTCGGTTTATCTCGCTTTTGCTTAAAAGTGCGTGCGTTTTTTACCAAAAACAATTGCGATTTATTCCAGGGTTTACAGATAGTCATGTCATAGTTGTCAAGGAGAAAGACAATAACCCTGCAGCTAATTTAAACTCATTATTTCATATTTTATTGCTCACATTGTCAATGTCTAAAATAAATATATACATATATTAATTTAAACTCATTATTTCATATTTTAGTGCTCATATTGTCAATGTCTAAAATAAATATATACATATATTAATTTAAACTCATTATTTCATATTTTATTGCTCACATTGTCAATGTCTAAAATAAATATATACATATATTAATTTAAACTCATTATTTCATATTTTAGTGCTCATATTGTCAATGTCTAAAATAAATATATACATATATTAATTTAAACTCATTATTTCATATTTTATTGCTCACATTGTCAATGTCTAAAATAAATATATATATTAATGTTCATGACTTTCCTGTTCATTAGGTTTCATCCCTAGCTTCTGCAAGTACAATGTTTATGTCCAGGAGGTACCTATCCAAGAGTCAAAAGTTGAGACAAGACTGGAAAAGTTGTCAGAAAATAGTAAGGAGTGCTGCCTGTATATTTGAATTACAATGTTGAAATTTGTCCATATAAATCATCTCAAATCAGTTAATCTGATAGGATGTGTCTCATAGGTGTAATGTTTCAATGGATATTCATGTCAGCAGCAACAACAAAATCATCATTGTGATTAGTTTTTCTTTTCATTCTTTCAGGAAATTCCATCGCTTCAAAAAGGTGGACGAAGTCAAGAATTTTTTATCTGTATCCCGAGCAAGAGCGATGCATATTTCAAACAGCTATACATACACTGCTGTTTAAGGAATCTACTGGACAATTTTCTTGATATTTGATACTACATTTTTGATGCATTTTATGGAATTATATTGTTACTTCTCCAACTTGGAACTATGGAATTTAACACAGTGTACATATAGCCACCTTGGATATTGATTATTTGCTGCCTTGACAGTGACTTGCCTAATTTGCATACTGCTCTTCACTGCACAGGATGTGTCTTTGTACTTTATGACCCTGCACAAGTGCTATTGAATTTGCATAATGGCTGCACAGCATGTGATCATCTTGACTCTTCTACTTATCTCTTGTGTTATCAATTTGTCTGACTACTCAGGATATGAACTCAATGTTTCTGTTTCTCAGAAATATTACAAATACAAATGTGATCACGAAAATGGAAAATATCTAAATAGTAGAATACCATATTATGCCAACTGTAATGCCACATTTCAACTTGAACTATTGGTATGTGGTGACATAGAATATAATCCTGGACCAGAAACGAGTTTAGCTGAACCTACTACTACCACATGCAGTACCACACCAAATTATTTCAAACATATATCTTACAACAGAACAGAACTTCTTCAACTGAACAAAAATCACCATCAAACAGTTCCTCATCTCTCATGTGAACTTTGGAGTCACCTTAAGGACTTGGGTATAAACAACCGCTGTCATATTCCTCGTAAGAAAAGAGGTGGGCGCCGGAAGAAAGCTTTCATCCCTCATGAGCATGTTAATTCTACCGAAGTCCCGCATTTTTCACCTGAACCGAGACTAATTGATAACTCTCATATAAATCGCGATAACATCTCTGCTAATTTCACCAATCTCTGTGTTCTCAACACACAATCTGTTTGTAACAAGACCGCTGTAGTTTGTGACTACATACTGGAACATGACTTTGATATTATTGCTCTTACGGAAACTTGGTTGTCAAACTCTGACAAACATAAGCAAACCGTTGGAGAGCTGACACTTCCTGGATATAACTTTTTCCATGTCCCTCGTCCAATTCGATCAGGAGGAGGTGTTGGTATTATTCACAAAGAGTCCATAACCAGAGTTGCCAGCAGTCTATTCCAAGCAACATCATTTGAAAGTCTCTGCTGTGACCTTACTTTTAAAGGTGATATATTACCACTTAAAATTGTCATTTTATATAGACCCGGGTACAGCAAGAAGCACCGTGTAACACCGAGGGTATTCTTCGAGGAATTTTCTGCATATGTTTCATCATTATCAACATCGGTTTGTAAACTCTTGATAGTCGGAGACTTCAATTTTCATTGGGATATACCATCAGACCCTGATGTCATCCGCCTCGCTGATATTCTTTCATCATCAAATTTAACCCAGTTTGTACGCGATCCTACCCATATTGATGGACATACTTTAGACCTTGTTATTTCGCGTTCAGATGATGATATCGTTGATTCTGTGACTGTTCCATTTTTGTTTACTGATCACGCTGTATTCATTGCCAGCTTGCTTTACAAAAACCTAAATTTGTAAGGAAAGTTATTTCTTATCGCAAATGGAAATCCATCAACAAGGATAATTTCGCGAAGGATTTACAACTTAGTGAATTGATAAGCAGCTCATCAGATCTTGACACCTTTGTTGATGAATATGACACTATTCTTCGCAATATTCTTGACAAGCACGCACCTTTAAAACATAGATCCATTACTATTCGCCCCTCTAATCCATACTCCTGAAATTGATACGGCCAAAAAACTTCGCAAAAAACTTGAGCGAAGATGGAGAAAAACCAATCTGGAGATAGACAGACAGCTATTCAAATCACAGCGCATGGTTGTTGTTAATATGATTAATGATGCCAAATCCAAATACTACGAAGACAAAATACTGCAATGTAAAAGCCAAAAAGAAATTTTCAAAGTTGTCGAGAGTCTCTTACACCAGAAAGGCAATGTCAAGCTACCCTCGCACGCTTGTCAAAAGGAACTTGCACATCGATTCAATGATTATTTTGTCTCCAAAATTTCTAAAATACGTCGTGATCTTGATACCATTGCTCCAACTGCTCCTGTTCTGCCTACTGAGAATAATGTTGCTACATTCATGATGTCTTTCACGCCTGCCACTGACGATGAAATATATAAGCTTGTGTCGTCATCACCCTCTAAATCGTGTACATTGGACCCAATTCCTACATGGATGTTGAAAGATCACATTAACATCATGGTGCCCGTCATTACTAAGATTGTAAATCTCTGTCTTGAAAATGCAACATTTCCTGACCATTTTAAAAATGCACTTGTTTCTCCACTCATAAAGAAGCCTTCTTTGGACGCAGACATTTTGAAAAACTTTCGTCCTGTGTCCAATCTGCGTTTTGTATCAAAAATTGTTGAAAAGGTTGTAGCGCATCGTCTTGCTGCTCATTTATGTCTAAACAACTTATATGAACAACATCAATCAGCATACAGAAAATATCATGGTACAGAGACTGCTCTTCTTAAAGTACACAATGACATTTTACGTGAATTGGATGGTAAGCGTGGCATTTTCCTCATTCTTCTCGACCTCTCCGCCGCCTTCGACACCATTGACCATGATATTCTGTTCAGGCGCCTTGAGTCAATTGGTGTCAAGGATTCAGCTCTGAAATGGTTTCAGTCCTACCTCAAAAACAGAACTCAAGCAGTAAACATAAATGGAACTATTTCTACACATGTTCCGCTAAAATATGGCGTTCCTCAAGGATCTGTGCTTGGACCTATACTATTCACCATCTATTCCTCTCCCATTGCTAGCATTGCTCGCAAACACGGATTAAATGTTCATTCTTACGCGGACGATACACAACTATATGTGCCTTTTAATTTAAATGATCGCAATGATGAAATGTCGGCCCGTCAACGCGCAGAAGCTTGTATTTTAGAAATCAAGTCGTGGATGTCTGTAAACAAGCTGAAATTGAATGATGATAAGACAGAGTTTTTAATTATGACCTCCAGATTCAATCAACGTAAAATATGTGATCATCATATCAATATTGACACTTCTTCTGTTCTTGCTTCAAAATCTGCTCGGAACTTAGGAATTGTGTTTGATAATAATCTATGTATGGATGTTCAAGTTCGACGGATATGCCAATCAGTGTATTATCATATACGGAATGTCAATAGCATAAGGAAAATGTTAACATTTGAAACCGCAGCTACTATCGTCCATGCTCTTATAACTTCTCGTATTGACAATGGCAATTCTCTTCTTTTTGGCATCACTGATCACTTACTTCACAAACTACAACTCGCTCAAAATGCAGCTGCTCGCATTCTCACTAAGACCAGGAAATTTGATCATATCACTCCCATTTTGAAAGATCTCCACTGGCTTCCTGTTCGCGAAAGGATTCATTTCAAACTTCTTCTTTTAACTTGGAAAGCTTTGCATGGCACTTCACCAACTTATATTGCTAATCTTCTTGTTCCATATCATCCAAAACGTACTCTCCGGTCATCTGATAAACTTTTACTTGTTGTTCCACGGACTACTTCTTCATTTGGAGATCGCGCATTTTCGGTTGCTGCACCAACTCTCTGGAACTCACTACCTTATAATTTAAGATGCTGTGATTCACTTGACTCTTTTAAGAACTTGTTAAAAACAAGATTATTTGACTCAGTTTATAATTGATTTCTTTGTATTATATACATGTACATGTATATGCAAATCATCCTTGTTTATGTATTTTTCATGTTAATTTGTATTTTTGTTTTATATGTTGCGCCTCGGAATAGTTTTACCTAGATTGACGGCGCATTATAAATGCCATTATTATTTTATTTTATTTACCCACACCTGCAGATTTGAACAGTATTTTGCGAAGGAATCCAAGACCTCATACCAGAGGAAGAAGTATGTCAAAGAAATTGAGAAATTGAGAAAAAAGCTTTATTTCTTTCTTGGAAACAACCTGGCAGGCTTTGGTCAATTTGTGAAAGGAGATATTCCAGATCCAACTAAATAAAAGCTGTGTAAAACAGGTATTTGCAAGCTGAAAAATGCTATCCATGGACTTGATAGTGAGATATCTATGATTCAGCAGAAAAATGAACAAATAACTCTCAAGCAGACAGGCAAACTAAGGAAGTATGCTATAGTGTGCAGGCCAAGTACAATGAAACTCAAATTAATTTGTTACTTGAACTGAAAACCCAGCATGTCCAGCTAAACAAGAAAGTGCAAAGGTCTACTGCACCAGGCACCTAAAAGAAGGGCAACACAAAGCTAGAATGCGAAGACTATAGAGACAAAATGACACATTCTGCAACTTTCTTGAGATAGCATTGGCCCCTAATGTGAATGAAAATTATTTTGATAAGTCCTGATGTCGACTATTAACTATTCAGGATTTGGGCAATTCACGCGGCAGCCCCTTTCATCACTGGAATCGGTTACACACCTCTCCTTACAACTACCTCAGAAAACTAGAACACACATTCTCGAAAAACTCAAATTTTGGTACAAACAAGTGACGACCCCAGCCTTTAATTTTCTAAAATAAGTTATGATTCCACCTTTTAATTTCTTGAAAAAGTTATAACCCCCACCCCCCATCCCCTTTCTTGTAGAAATAATGAATGGTCCGGTCCCTTAATGCCAACATTTGTTCTTTGAATGGATCTTTAGATATAAATTAAAATGTGTCTAGGACTTGATGCTCATTAAATATGCAAATAATATGCAAATGATGTTATTTTACAAAATTGTTCTCATAAATATTTACGGTAAGGTTTCTATATCATGTGTCACCAAACATGATTTTATTGGAGAAAAAGTGTTGTGGTTAATTGTTATTGTCATTTAAGCGAATTTGGTAAAACAGGCATTTATGATAAGTTGCACTGTAGCTAATGAAATCAAGATCTTTAGTCGGATTTATATTTAAACGAACCAATTAAAGCAGCTATTTGTGTACATTTGCGAAAAAGCACTATATAAATCTAAAATATTTTCATTGTAATCAGATTGATAATAACAAACAAATACCTTCCTCACATGAGCCATATAACCAATTAACAACATCACCCGAATCTTGGGTAGGGATGCGTTATTAAATTTTTGTTTCAATTATTAATCTGATAACAGTAAGCTGATTGAGCTTCAGTGGATGCATTATAAAGCATGTCATATGCTCTCATTTCTAACCAAAACAGCAGTATCAAATATGTATTAGTTGGTTTCATAGCGCTACATTATAAGGAGGGATTCCTACCGTACATCATACGATTGGTGATATCAGCAAACAGTACTGCATAACAGGTGTATCATTGTGCTATTCCTATGCATAACAGGTGTTTCATTGTGCTATCACTATTAGTACTGCATACAGCAGGCAATGTTTGTGTGCTCAATTACTCCCAAATAGTTATTATGACTGGAGATCACAGTCTATGTTATCTTTGTTATTAAGTTCTAGTCTGTAGTCCATGTGATTATGCTACATGCAGCGGTGATCCTTGGTTAGCTATCGTTATGTGCAGCGCCCTCATTTAATTTTGCTTCTTCCGAGTTACTTTGGTCCGATGAATTCTCTATAATCTCAATGCAATAGCTGAGACTCTTCCCTCGTAACATGCTATAACTGTTGTCAAATTGCACAATATCTGAAGAAGAAAAAACATGTGACATTTATAAATGCAAGTACACAACACATTATATCGTTATCTTGTTGTTGCTTGAAGTATAGAATTATTGTTAAGAAATAAATCTTTACCCTTTTTCAAATTGTCACTTAAGCATCTAACCAACAATGTAACATCTATGTCAAATTTGTTCCCTGGCTTTTCATAAACACACGGTACACACCCAGAGTGATTCCAATATATAAGTACCTTGATAAGTAGAGCTACCGTATTATCCCTAAAGCGCCCACAGCAAAGGCGCTTATTATGTTACCTTTTTTAAACTCATTTATCGTGGAGACTGCCTAATTCGGCAAGGTTGCGAAGACATTTTGTTCGGTAAACATACCAATAATATTTTAGCTCATAGAAAAAAAATAAAGTATGATTTTTCAATGACATTCATGAATAGTTGTGAAAGACGAATTGCTAACTATTTATTTCCATTTTTTTCAAAAACTGAGTAAGAAAAAAAAAATGCCAAAAATGCCATCAATATTTATCTGGTTTTCATGTGGGAAGCCATCTTTGCTTTTCATTTGTGGCTAAAATACAACACCACGCATTCCACACTACGCATCGCCAGTCGCTGTACAGGCAGTGTTATCAGCGCTACTGTTCGTGTTGCAGTAAGCAGCTAGTGGGATCGGGGAGAGCGGGCGGCAGCGGCGACTGAACCAGGCTTACTGGTACTGCTTTACTGAAGGATGCTGTGGCAAAAATATTGTTGTACAGTGCTACAGTAATTGAAAAGGTGGGCGCTTATTAGGGTTTGTTTGATGGTAGTCATTGAGAAAAACGGGGGTTGGCGCTTATAAGGGCATGGGCACTTAATACGGGATAATACAATACTTGAATTTGATACACAAGTCAATACAAAGGGTAAATTATGATAATTAACAAATCTGCATTTTGTTCACTCATTTCCCCCTTGTTACTTCTGGGTAGAGGGGTGGGGGGGGGGGGGGGGGGGGGTGGTGAGATAAACTGTGGTTGGGTTCAGGATAAGTTTACACCCAGATCCTGAATGAAACTTACATGTTCCAGGTTCCTCCAAGGTTATGTGTCCATCTTCTGGTACCATGTGACAATTATAACGCTGCTTTTCTAGTATCTCAACTTTACTGCCATCATCATTTTGTCTCGAAATTGAAAATGATAGATCATAGTGTTTGGTCCGGAATTCATACCTGTAAAATGTAAAATTCGTACAAGTTCAACTTTATTTATAGCTTGAGTGATGCCAATTTTACCAGAATGAGTCGCCTAAATTACTCTGTGACTGCATAAACTAAATGAATGATATTTAATTCTATTTATAGCATATAAAATAAACTAATTGTTTTCCTGAAGGAAAGGAAACTTGAGAGGGAAATAACCAAATTTAACATCAAACCAATCAATACCTATGAAGTTCGGCAGGTAGAAATATAAATTCAAGCTTGTTACTTTATGTAATCTTATAATACATACCTAAGAATACTTCCAGTATTCGTCACTTTGTACTCCAGCTTGAGAGTGCTACCCCTAGAGATACTGTGTGTCACACAGTGTTTACTGCTAAGCTCTTGTGACTTTAAGTAGAAGGATTGTGGAACTTTGGTACCGTGACCAGCTCCGATCTGAGAACAAAAATATTACACAAACATTGTTAATTATGCAATTTTTGGTATGTGTGTTTAGTCATTTCATTAATAAAAAGAGATTAAGAATATGAATAAAATCACCACATTTATTTTAGATGGAAAAACAACTTGCAAATAGATTTTATTCTGCTGTCTTGTACTGGACAATGATTTCCCAACAGCTTTAGATACTTCCTCTTGAAGACAAATGGAGCGGAAGATGCACTATTATCCCCAACGGACCTGGGTGAGAGGTTGATCCTGCAATTGAGCAACTAAATTGCTATTGAGCACCTAAATTGCTATTGAAGGAGTATCCATGACATGGATGGGGAGGTACAATGTTAGAAAATATTGTTCGAAAACTTTGTAGGTATTATGTAAAGTGTTCCCCCCTCTCCCCTGATCAATGTTCAAACCCACAATTTGCCCACCATTAGCACAGGGCCTCGCAACATTGATCGGTGGGAAGGGGAGGGGTATGAGGAAGTAGATACTTCAGGCTACTAGAAACAAGTTTCTATTTTTACGTAACTCAAATATCGTGAGTGTTATGGTACAAACAGCATGGCAATTAGGGTCAGTATTCGAACACATTTTGTCTACGATTGTAGCTCCGGTGTTAATCTGGTGGATGAATTCTTCAGAAACCTGTGAATAAACTATCCAATTCCAAAGTGTGTATAGTCAATTTCACTTTGTGAGACTATTTTACTTGAACTTGCAATATACTAAATCAAAATATATGCTAATGCATTCAATGGTAGATTTATTGGAGACAAAGGAATGGAAATATCACCCTGAACTGGCAAGAAGGCTTGGAAAACATTGCCCCTTGGTTAGCCCCATCCATATCTTCAATGTTCTTATTGTTTGTAAAGTGAGATCTAAAATGATAAGGGATGTAGTTCTAGAATCACAATTCTTATTAGTTTCAAAAGCAGGAAAAAAGAAGAAGAAAAAAATACTAGAAAGAGTAGATTATAATGAAGGCATATATCATATATATCACCAAATGTGTTAGATAACTTACCATGTGTAGACACTTTGTATCTCCATCTAGGCCTGTTTGTGTTCCACCCCAATGTACAGGAAGTTGATCAGCATCAATGTATTCTAATAACTCCTCTTTCCAATTACCTGTAGTGGTTGCATATAAAAATGTGTTGTTAATATTCCTTGCTAAGTTTGTTTGATATCTATATCAGTTGAACACTGGATGAGATGTGACCATAAGTGATGCAATCTGTGAAAACCCGCCACATGGTGTGATTTTTCATATTGGATATATTTATATCATAAGAAAGCTGAAACTATGCTGATTACAGAACTGTTTCGATCATTTTTCTACAATCACTACAAAAAAAGTTATGAGTGAATGATGATTGTGATGTCATAAAAAGCTACAAAACAAGAAATAATAAAAACAGGCCAAAAAAGACACATAGTTCAATAGAATAACATTATAAGGTTAATTAGATAAGTGACTTAAGTAAGTTTTTGAAGGTGAAATTTCATAAAAGATGATGACACAAAGTATTGGAAATAAATTTTCTAAAAAAATCTTTAACATTTTTTAAATTTAATTTTTAAAAATATTTTACCCATAATCTTAGTTCACATTTTGCTACATCCGACGGGTTTTCAAAGATCGCAACACATATATCTAACAAAGTAATTTGAAACAGTTCAAGTCACATGAAAATCCTACACATGTGTGACACTGAATATGTACCTGTCTGTCCTTCCTATATATCCCTCTAATAAATGCCCCAACTATAACCCTCATATAAACGTTTGATAGAACTAAGGTACGCAAAGGTAACGGTGGTCACCTTTCATATCCTAAAATACAACAAAATTTGTCTGTAAAGTTGAGCTTTTTAGCTATAAATCATGAGTTAAATAACTTTTTGGCGATAAAATCAGTCAAAATATGATGCGAGATGCAGCACAATTCATGTTTGGGATCAACGATACAGCGGCAATGTAATGATAATAATAATAATACACAGCATTTATTCAAGCGCTTGATACGTAAGATCTCAAGCGCTTAACAAGATAATTACAATAGATAATTACAAGATAAAATACACAATTGCCCACAAAATATATATGTTATAAAACTTAAAACTAGACAATTGAACCAAAAGCTAAATTTTCAAATAGAAGCTAGTATAAAGACCAGTGAACCAGCATCTGGTCATAATATGAAAAATCCGGCAATAAATCTGGTAGAGTACAGATAAAAATTAAAAGGCACAAAATATTTAAAAGTGATCATGGTATTTAAAAAGTCATCACATTTAAAAAGTCATCACATTTAAAAAGTCATCACATCACGAGGTGTCAACAATATGCAATAATATTTGAGCAACCTAGGGAGTCTGCACCAACTGGAGCCCTTGTATAACAAACATTAATCTTTTCAGCGATGTAACCAAGTCGAAGTTGAAATAGGGCTTTGAAAGAGATGGTATTTCATTGAACGCTTCGTTCGATGAACAAGGTTTACCAGTACCGTATGTGTTGTGACAATGGTAGTCCATTGGATTATGTGCAGTGTATTTTCAGTTGCAAATTGACCCCAATAAACACCCCCTTTTCAATAATACAATGCCCCCTGGGGCATTTATTAGAGAATATAAGGTACATTATGCTATTTGTCCCTTAGTCCCCAGACTGACTGACCCGACCTGAGAGGTCTGTTTGCCCGTAAAACATAGTGTTGTTGTTTGTAAGCTTGTAAGAACTAATCTTACACAAGCTTGTATCAGTATTTGTATAATTTATATGCATTTATTTATATGCATTTATACCAATAGAACAATAACTATTCATTGAGTGACTTATAAATTAAGCAGGATTACTTTACAACTACACCCTTTATATCTGAAATATTCTGACCCCACGCTTTTGTTGATTTTTAGATTTCTGGAGTCCCACGCATTATAATGCATGCCCTACGAACTATGATTTAACATAGCATTGTACATCAAACGAATTTATCACAATCAAGCAATGTGAATAATGAGTTGTATGTTAATATAGGCACTATTTACAAAAATGAAGATTGTCTTTTTTCTATTTATCTATCTAAGTAAAAAAAAGTACTAATCGCAACAAATGGAGGATTTTTGTCTCTTATGTCATATGTGTGATGGTCTGGAACTGGATTCAATATGTCTAGCTCTTCTTTAAACATGTTCAACTTGTGACCCACCTCAATCAGCAAAACTTTTACTTTCACAATAATCCCTTTACTTGGCCAATATTGGAACAGATTGAATTTCACAGAATTTGGGAGAAAGCCCATATCTCTCGTGTGGAATAACCAATTTGAACGAAATAAAATTTAGGTTATAGCTAACAATATGTTCTTGCTGTGCATTTCATTAATTCATTAACTTATTCATTTTCATATTTGCACTTGTTTAAAAAATCAGTAAAATCGGGACCTGAATATTTGGACTCACCCTGTATTATTGCTAAAGTTAAAGAAATTGGTTGATCTTTGTGAAGCTTATTTCTACAACTGTATTACTGAAATATATAACTTAAAAAAATGATTTGTAAGGAGTTTGAATGACCCTTAAATATACCTTAAATATAAACTTACTTCCTAAAACCTTGAGTTTTTTTCTCACTTCTTCTTTCAGTATAAATTTAGCTAAATGGTAAATGCGATGAAATATAGCAGGCACATTGACTAAGTAGACTATCTTTAATGTCTCTGGATAATTCTGCTCGAACATGGATGCAGTCTGAAAGAAAAATATTAAAATGATAATATGGCGTAGTACAGACAAAATGTATGATACCAATTATTAAAATTCAGCATAATTTATGCAAATAACTTTTTCATTTTATTTTTAAATCCCGATTTAAATGTTGTAGCACTTGAGGGCAACACAACTTTTCAGGGTGGGGTTCTGACCCCAACCAATAATTCAGGGTTCAAAGGGTTAAGGGCAGTGTAAACCCGGAATTGTTTCAAAAACTGAATTTCACATTTCTTTATCATTTAAATACTTTTATATGTATTCTATCATTACCATCAGTTACTTATCGGACGCAATCATTTCTCGTTCTTTTAGGTAATTTAAAATTGTTGTTTTGATAAGTTTGAGTCAGGAAAAAAGGCACATGGGCATTTGGCGGGAAATTAAACGGAGTTTCACCCTTATTAAGTCACACGCCCCATGTATTACGTGACA
The DNA here is from genome assembly GCA_035610835.1 of Ophiura sarsii. Taxonomy (NCBI): domain Eukaryota; kingdom Metazoa; phylum Echinodermata; class Ophiuroidea; order Amphilepidida; family Ophiuridae; genus Ophiura; species Ophiura sarsii. The sequence continues at coordinate 92,109,329 of CM069442.1, read as the reverse complement.
ATTTAGCTTTAAATGGTGGAAAATGTCAATATTTTTACTAATCTGCATTTTTTAGAAGTTTAATTTTGCAAGGAATTTTACAAATTTTTAGACAAAATGACTCCCAATTGAAAGCTATAAGATTTTAAACTGTTAATGTTATCTGATAGAGAACATTTTGCTCTAGGAACAGGGTTTTTTTCTCCTCAATTTTTGCATTTTAACTTGAGATATTCACCAATTAACTGTAAATTAATGCAAAAAATACAAACATTTACAAATGTCAAATGTTTTTGTTGATATTTCAAAAATTTCAAGCTTTATTTCGAGCAAAAAAGACCCTAGGTAAAAACCCTATCTGAAAAATGTGGGTCAAAAAACAAAATCGCTATTTGGTAAATGTTTCAAATTATGGGTAGTTATGTGTCAAACTGATGTCATAATTAGATTCCATATTAAATTTACTTCCTATAAATGTATACTTTCATATACCGTTATTAAATATTTCCGAACTTGTAAGCAAAAAACAAGGATCAAAAGGAAAAGTGTTAACACTTTCCTTAAACTGAGTAGAAATAACTTGTTAAGACTCTTGTTATAGACATGTTTAAAAAAATAAAAATCCCTCCAAAAGGCATCCAATTCTATGACCCTCCCTATTTTGTTGCTATGGTCTCCAACTATAATCAAAACAAATAATTGTCAATTATTTCAAACCATTCCCTCACGTCTTATTCGACTTCAATATGTACATGCACAGCATTGTGCGCCAGTTGTTTTGGAATGCAGTGCATCACAATATCACATACAAGATTTGGATGAACACGAGCGCACGGATCGACAATGATTTGTTTTGATTATAATTTCCAAGTTGGTGATTTAAAAATGTCCACCTGGGGAAACATATTAAAATAACATGATCTTGGTGATTAACCTGGAACAAGTAGACAGGAAAGGTGTTTTCAATTATAGGAAGAACCTAATTCAAATAACCCTGAATAAAAATACAAAATTACCATTTTTGTAAATTCTAAGCCTGGTTGCCATAGGAAATGTGGTCCCATTCCTTCCAAATCAGCTATCATAGTAATTGTCTCAACACGACGGCCAACCTGTTTTAAAAATGCATAAACTGTGCGTTACTAATAATGATCCAGCTTGAAATGTGTCAAAGAAGATTTCTTGTGCAGTCCAGCATGCTTCACTTTTGACCACTGGTTTCCGTCACCAGTGTTTAGTGGTTCCATTGCAATGAAAGTCATTTAATGTTATTAAACGAGGGTCTTTATAAGAAAATCTTGCTACAAGTAGTACAATTGATGTTACTTCCATTCAGTCCTGTCTGTTTTTCTTAAAACCTTTTATTTTTTGAATAACACAATGACCGTTTTAGTTGGGATTTAACTTCTTTCTTTAACTGATGCCTATCTGTACCATGTATTAGTGGGTTGAAGTCAGATGACCTGCAGCTCTTAATTACATTAGCACATGCTTTACAATGTTTGTTTGGGGGGAAAACACTTTAGTGGTGATAAGCATACTGAACTGCACCAGAAATCTACTTTAGAAATGGGTTAAACATTGTCATATTAAATGTGATGATGAGGTTAGTTGGTGCCTCTTAAAATGCAGGGCGGCAAACTGCTATGGTTCTTGCAAATGATGTTTTATTCTCTACCAGGTAGGTGGTTTATGGTCCAGGGGTGTGAGAGGCCACAAATAAAGAGGAAAAGAGACACAAACGAGGAAAAACAGCGTAATATTTGGTAAAAATGCCAAATATGGGCTGTAAAGAAAAGAAAAGGCTGACATTTTGGCATAATAAAAAAAATTAAAAAGAGGAAATCAGCTAAAAAGAGGAGCTCTCACACCCCTGATGGTCATTGCATTTAATATGACTAGGACATGTAACAAATAATATGTAATCCTGTTTGACATAGAAATGTATTAAAATATGTTTATTAAATGCCTGAACTCTCTAAATTCACCGATGGGTATTTTCAACTTTTTTTTCATTCTTTCAAAAATTGAAAAATGCACCGTGAGACCTGAAATGCGGGTTTTTTTGCGCGATTTGCGCCATCGTGGCATAAATCGCAGTCTTGCCCATATCCTAGGTTGAAGCGCATTCCATTTTAGAAATGGAAATGGAATGAGCCCTTTTTGAATGAGCAAGCACATATATCTACCTTTTGTGATTGTTCTTCAAGTAATACTTTGAATCCTTCTACTTGCCATGCACTATGCCTCATTATGTCAGTGCCTTTCACCGAGTAGAGTAGACCTTAGATACAAAAGACAAATAACAATATAGCATACAGTTATAAGGAGAATTGAAATGAGATATTAGATGTTGAATGTAGAAAGAAAGCAACATAACTACTTTGCATTAGTACAAATGTAGGTCTTTTTTATTCTATTCTCTCAGTATCATCTATGAGTTAACTAATCTCCTATTTAGTATCTATCATACAGTACAGGACTAGTTTTGCATATCTATGAGGCACATGATTGATTCACACAGTACTTTTAACTTCTACAACCAATGATATCACTGTTGCTTCTTGATATTGTTTGACCTTATTCAATGTGAATGTAATATAGTTCAGTCAGTTTTAAAATGGCGAGCCTCCTTAAGGCAGTAAATTAATATCTAAGAGCATGGACGCGCATAATGCTTGCACTGTGTATCAAATGCTTAACACATACGTATGCCAAAATTGTGTGTATACGCTTGGATTCTTTTTGCCTGCCTATAAATTGCCAATTTGGAACTGATTAAACTATACAACTTCATGTAAAAGACAAAACCCTTAACCTAATGTTAACACCCAAAGCCATACAGCCAGCATTGGCTGCTTGTATTCACATGAGGTATATTACCACGATATGACACAAAAGCTACAGGGTGGTTCAATAAAACCTTGACAGTTTTTTGAAGCCATTTTTTGTAAAATTCTGTAGATTAAAAAAAAAAAAAAATTCAATATTCATCAACTACATGATCTTGACCATCTATGCTGAAAATATCGTTACAAAAAAGTCTGTCCCATTTCACTCTGTCCACGGGTACTGATTTCGCGACGTTACATTGAATACTGAATGATGAATTGCATGCAAGTAATCTAAGATTTGAAGATCTCGCCAGGTGAAACCAGTGTAATTGTTAACATCTTAACTATCTATTCAGTGGTGAAATCAATACGTAATAATAATACCACGAGTGACCCTAATTAGAATTATTGATTTTCATAGATTGGAAGTGTAATTGTCTATGCTCTATGCCTTAACAGTAGACTTACTCGTGGGCAAAGAGATTTGGAGAGATTCTCTTCAAATAGCTATCATTTTGCCGCCATAGCATTATTAATATTGACATTTTCAGCATAGACGGCCAAGATGATATTTTTGAGGAATATGTAAAAGAAACCACTCAAATCCCACAATTTTTAAAAATATGGCTTTGAAAAACTGTCAACGTTTTATTGAACCACACTGGTTGTAATGTCGCGAAATCAGTACCCGTGGACAGAGTGAAATGGGACAGACTTTGTTCAAATAGCTGTTATTTTGCAACCGTAAGGTTATTTGTAATGATATTTTCAGCATAGATGGTCAAGATCATATAGTTGATGAATATTGAAAAAGATAATTTTTAAATCTACAGAATTTCAAAAAAAATTGCTTCAAAAAACTGTCAAGGTTTTATTGAACCACCCTGTATATATAGCCATAGCAGATTTGCCATGTCAAGCGCCCCTACACTGGTGGCTGTCACGCAGGTGACCTGGGACTTTATCCCATGGGTCAATATGCCATCATTTTTTTCAACCTTGTTTGAACCCCTCCACATGTTTGTTATTACACCCTCACTCAATATCAGAGGGTTATGGTCAATGACATATCATGTTCAGAGAGTTTGTCAATGTGTAGCATACCTTTCCAGTCGCGATACCCAGCTGGATCTAGAAGAATGGGGGTGCCATCTTTAGCATAACCTATGATACCACCTCCATAGTACATGTCTAGAATCTAAAAGAAATATAGAAATAAACAAATACCACTTCTTGTTATTTTACTTTGACACAGTGCAATGCATAGATTTATAATACCCTACTATTCTTATTCCTCACTGTGTAAGTGTAGAGGTCGTTCTTTTAAAGTTCACATTGAACAAACGCCGTGCCAGGGTATACTAAAGGAACTCTGAAAACGATGCAACAGCATGCAGACTTATGTTGGATTTTAATTTGGGAAATATAAAGAATCTGCTTAATTAATCATGATTTGAACTAACAGAGGTTTTGAGGCCATCACAGCCTTTCCTTTTTGGCTACACAAGCTATGTTACTTGCACTAAGGGGCTATGGGCTATTGCCTGAAAGTATAGAAATAGTATATGCATAATGTGAATACATTTCTTACCTTTGGTGGAGTGTAATCTTGTAAAATTGTGTCAACTTTCCATTTGATGCGCCATTCTAAATGCTAAATAAAAGAATTGGCATAGATAATTAGTATAATGAAGAAATCCTGCTATAAGTTTCACTATAGTCTATTTATCTATCATTAGTCAGTGACGTAGCTTCAGCATGAAAACAAGCACACCTACTTGAGGCACTGGCATTAACAAATATGCGTAGAAATATGGAAGATACAAAACATGTGCGTAAATGCTCCACCTGTAAAGTTACGTTACTGTCCAGCGGCTGATAAATAGAGTATAGTTGGATTAAATATAGTTTACATTCCAGTTAGGGCAGTGACATTGAATTTAAAGGTGTGCCACACAAGACAGCATCCTCTGTTTGGTCTGAAGAACCTCTTTTCAAAATTTGTTTTGTTTATGTCTACCATTGTTGTGTTCTCTTTTTTAAATTGTAATGAGTGAACAACTCTGTTTTCATTGATAAAGCCGTCAAAACATTGGTAATTGTTTGGCATTTATTATCAGAATAATTCATATAAACATTCCATGATTTGACTTTTTCATATGGAAGGGTTATATTGGAAATTTCAATCACAATCCACTGGGTTATTTTTAAATCACATTTCTTGTATTTTAAGATTAGGAAAGAATTTTACATTGTATGTGCAGTCTAATAAAATCAAAAGAGCATGCCTTACCTTTCTAAACATATCTGATGATTTCGTCAAGTCAAAATTCCGGGCTATAATAAACAAATAATTGGACTAATTAAGAAAACAATTATATACAAATACAACATCAGGCAATACAAGTCTCAGAGGAAACTATCTGATTTAAAATGAAATAAATTATATAAATTGATGTTGATTTTGAGTTTCTCTGAATTCATGTATATAAAGTGCCATATAAAATATATATTGCTTGATTCTCTGAGTTAACATTTGGGTAATAAGCATTGAATTTAGAAGCAATGCAAAATGTCAATTAGATCTAAACAAACACAAGATCATATTTGCAATCATTGTCAGCAGTGTAACCCTATAGTTTGTTAACAATACAGACTACATGTACTTTATATAAATTTGGGGACCATCCCCAGTCTATTTCTGTACATACACAATCCTAGATCCAGGGTAAGAAGAGATGACAGGCACAGTGAATTATCCTGCCATCTCTTCTTGCCCTGAATCTAGTGTCTGTGCCTTAAAGCCCCTGCCACCTTATGTTATTCCAAAAATTGAGTATTTACTACTATTCTAAAAATAAGGGTAGGAACAAGAACTATAGAAGTTTATAAATAGATATAATATCTGTTGTAATTAGCGTTGTTATGCTATATTTCGTTGTGCCACAACTAGTGGATTTGAAGTCTAGCACAGCATCGTTTTCAAAAATGTATGTTGGATTCAACAGTCACCCTGATCCCTACTTACCTCTCAAAAACTGCAACAACATGGCATCTTCATGATGAGGTTTCAAGACATCGTTCACATTTTCTTTAAACTAGAGAGTAAAACACAATTCCAAAGTATTATTGTAACAAGGAAGACATCACCTTTTCACTAAATAGTATGTCTATTGCTGAACGATGTCGGTGGGCCCACCATACTATGTTGACATTTTGCTTATTATTTAAACTGACATATTCATGTCAATGCTCAACCTGTTTAATATCTATTATACTCCACGCCAATAAGGCCGCATCTGATGAGGATCACACTAAAACTGTAGATCCGAAACTAGTCATACTATTTTACCCCAGTATCAATCTATTTCTGCTCTACATAATGTGCAAAATTTGTTATGTAAATCTACCACTGTCTATCAAGGCCTACCGCTATCTATAAATGATGATGCATGTGATTCATGCAGCCTCGGTTATTTCATGTTGTCTTGATCCCAAGATAGATAGATAGATGTTAGCGAGTAATCTCTACTCTATAGTACTAGTGATTTCTATAGAAGATGTTTTCCCATGCAGTCTTTTATCATCCACGGATGTTGCATCCTACTGTGGATAGCATTCCCTTAACACTCACCTTTTCCAATGTCTCTTGTTGTTGCGGACTCAGATCTCCCAAAACTCCAGCACACATCATGTATTCATGTCACTTTGGTCCTTTTAGAATAGAGAGTCTGCATTTAAATAAAAATAAATGAAGTAATAATAATTAGTACTAAGTGTCTTATATTTAGAACTTGAAATTAGAAAACTTCTGTAAGATTTGATTAAGGGAAGTGAAATATGTCATGTTATTATTGATTATTTATGTTTATTTATATATGATATGATGTGATAATTATATGCAATAAAACAAAAGATTAAATAAATGATAAGTGCTAAGCAACTATAGCTCTGAATGATTATGTACCCCTTTCACACGGAATGACAATTGGTTATTATTAATCTCATAGTCGCACCATTGATATTTGTTCATTAAATGTCCCAGTTAAATGTAGTGGAATATATAACAAAACAAGGTGGTCACACAGTTGTTGGTTGTTGTTTTTTGGGTAGCTTTACACACTGAACCCCCACAAAAATGACAATCCCCTAAAGACATTTATTCCAATTGTTCAATGTATTTCAAACCTTTGAACCTATTATATGAAAAGAGAAGCCACCACCATTCCTATTGTATATTACAATAACATACCTCCACAGAAATGATTCTTGATGATAAAACTGTATTTAAATTGTTAATTGTATCCCATTTGTCCCCCAAACAATAACAAATATTGACTTTAGCTTAAAATTGGTTTGAAATGTCAAATTCAGAGTGCACATTTATTTCGCCTCCCAATCTTTTGGTGGATCAATGTCTTTGCCCCACAAGATTTGTTCCGGTATGAGATGACCTCCACATGCTTGTATACACTTCTGACAGAGTTGAGGCATGCTTAGGCCACTTTATTTTTTTTTATTCGATTCTCGTAACACGTCTTCGAAAAGTGAGGAGGGCGGGAGGCTTTTTTTCTTCTTATTTTCTTTTTTCTGTTCGAAATGAACCATGCTATTTTCAATGGTAACCAACTGTTTATATGATCATATTATGATATTGAAGGTCCAGTTGCCAACAATATACCCATTCCTTCATGTACACTTGCAATATGTATCCAAATAAGCAAATAGCTAGTTTAGTTTAGGCTAACTAGTGCTGGTAGAGAGTCCCAGGAGTTCCGCCAAAAAGATGTTGAGTCCCGGGAACAAAAATCACCTCCCTAATCCAGCAAATAAACGGTTTATTTTTAACAAAATAATAGAAATTAGCTTAAATAAATAAAAGCAACATTTATCGAGGAGAATGGAAATTCATTCGCAATGAATTTATTTAGTCAAATCTGTGCTAACTGTACTTTTTTCATACTTTTATGCTCCCTAAAATGTGATTTTCTCCATGTATTCTCACTTCGTATCGCTGACGTGAAAAGCTATCGGCTGTGCGTGGCCGCACGACCGATAAAAAGATAATTTATGTTCTGCGATCTTTCTGGGCTCGAATTTGTTGCCAGAATTCATGGAAATATATTGTACATTCGGCAAAATAGGAATGTAAGTTTATTCTAGAAATACATTTCCATAAAGTTGGACTGAAAACTACCGTTTTACACTCGGTTTTTTATAGGACTAATTTTTTTTTTTAAAAAGATGCGACCGCCAAAAGTGTTGCGGGCGGGCGACAAGAATCTTTTTTTTTTTTAAGTGGCCTTAAAATCAGATTTCCACAAACAGACCTTGCATAATAAAACCTCAGACGAAGACTACCTGTTTCATAGTCCTTGCTACCAAAATCTATGATTTCGGTACTTCCTCAGGTAAGTGTGTTGAAGGGAATCAATTTAATAACCTAACCATTTCTTGACCAGACTTATTGTGTTTCTAGTCTATAAAGCAATTGAGTCTCCTGGGGAAGTCAATAACTTCTAGTTCTATTCATCCATTTATTAAGTTTATTGATTCTTTTGTCATGTTTGTCCAATGTTGGGCATGCATGGATTAACATAGGGGCGGTTGAAAAAAATGGCACCGAAATGGGAGATTGTGTTCCCAAAATTCCAAAATTTCAAATTGGATATACACTCGGCAAAAGAAGTTCTTGGACACTTAAATTAAATTAATATTTAATAGAATATATATAATTATATATATGATTATATGTAATTATTATTGACAACCATTTCTGGTTAGACTACGACATTTGAATAGAGTGCTCAATACCGTAAACGGTAGAGCGTATAAAAATTCAGAGGTATAGACCTTCCGGAATATTATCGCTACTCTGAGTTTCATGGACAATCCCATACGGTCATTTTGTCCAATCATCAGGCGAATAGATGCTTCTCTGATCGCAGATCTAGCACACATATGATAATGCGAATACACAATCAATGGTGTTTTTGATCAGCAATCAGAGCGGCATAATATTCCCGAAGTGGTCAGTACACATCAAAAGATAATCAGAGAGTGCTCAACTGAAGAAATCAGGAGCGTAATATAATTATTATTGACAACCATTTCTGGTTAGACTACGACATTTGAATAGAGTGCTCAATACCGTAAACGGTAGAGCGTATGATTATATGTATATAATTGTATATCAAAATAAGCAGAAAGTAATCCTCTAACAGCTTAACATGGAATTTAGACATGATCACTCATGCATGGCAGATCCCATTCACTTGACAATGGCAAGAAGATTGCAACAAATTGGATAATCCCTCCATTCAAATGACTGTAAATGCTCATTTCTTGCAATTTCCTTTTACGCACCTTACCATTGCTTAATGAATGTGCTCAACCATGCATGAATGCGTACATCTTAATTTCATACAGACACGATAGAGAATTATTGTCTGCTTATTTTGACATGCAATTGTTTAATTTATATTAAATATTTATGTGAAATATTTGAACTTCAATGAGTGTCCAGGAACTTCTTTTGACGAGTGTATTAATGATTTCTATATCTTATTGTAATCCCAATGTTAAAGTACATGTAAAACAAATCAAGAAACACACAAAATAGTCCTCATATTTTTTTTAACACTATTTATTGCAGAACATCTCTGGAGGATTGGTAACAATAACATTAGAAAATGCAATTTGTTTTGTTTAGGCCTAAAACAATCAAATTTAAAAAAAATGAGATTTTCCACATAAAACCCAGGTTATTTTTTCCTCAATATAGGGATTTTTTAAATTTTCAAACAAATTATTGGTTTAGGTGTGATTTTAATAGATTTAAACATCAGAAAATGGTAAAATTAAAGTATATGGAATGTTTCAAGTTCATACTACAATCTACGGCATAGCAGTGGGCCATTCAAAATGCATTTCTACATACTTTTGTATTGTGTTACACTCCTGACATTGTAATAATGGTCGATAATAGAGGTTTTGTTGATACAAACACTACCTTTAAGTATTAAATATGTAGTAACTCAACTTTGGAAGATTGGTAAGCATAAAAAACAAAACACTTTCATTATGCCTTTAACCACTAAATTGAAGGGGGAAAAACCAGATTTCCACACAAAACCCATATTTTCTACAAAATAAAGACCTCTTTTTGTATTGTTTTAACTAATTATATTAGTTAATAGATTTGATTTTAATAGTTTTAAACATCAGAAAATGGCAATATCAAATTATATGGAATGTTTCAAGTTCATACTACAATCTACGGCAAACCAGTGGGCCATTAAAATGCATATATAATAATTAATATACTACATTTCTACAGAGTGTTACACTCCTAACATGTCTAATAATGGTGGATAAAATTGGTTTGGTGGATAAAAACACTACCTTTAAGTATAGAGTACAGTTCCTTTCAACTTGGAAGATTGGTAAGCATAGAAAATCTACTAAATGATAATAGTTAATAGGATTGATTGTAATAGTTTTAAACATCAGAATATGGCAATATCAAAGGTATACATGGACGGTTTCAAGTTTATATTACAGTTTATGGCACGGCAGTGGGCCATCCAAAATGTATTTACATTTCTACTTATTTGTTACACTCCTGACTGACCCCTATTTTAGACATATTCAATGTAACACAATTTTATTTGTAATTATTATTTTTTTTTTTTCTTCATGTACTACTATAATAAACTGATATAACTAAATTAAATATAAAAGGAAGTTTGCAAAATTTAGATGGCATGTCAATGTTACACTCCTGACATTTTGGAGTTCTCCCAGTAAACCTTTGACCACAAATGCTATAATGTGATTACCAATGCCACTTGACCATCTATGGCAAGCCAAGTGTATACATTATTCAAAATATGGAATGACAAATGCATAAGGCTAATGAAATACGATTCCCAGTTTCCTGTTTCCCGACTCCGGTCAGAAATAAATGCCGATCAAATATTTCATTATTTCCGCTTCATTATTTCATATTTGTCAACAAAAAGATTGTTTTAATGTGATCTTTCACACGAAAGATGCATTTTCAGCACTTCTTACGATGTCACCCCCGGTACAAGCCTCAAGTCATCGATACATCAGGTTCCCTGCTCCTTGTACGCTTCGCTTTGTGTGTTCTGTGACAGTGTGGACAAAATGTGCGGGTATCAACCAGCGTATTGACTGATCGATTGACTAGTCTTCGGAAACGCTGCGTTGGGAAGTATAGAAATAGACACTGGCGGCGCATTGATTTAAAGACTAGGTTTTACTAAATGGATAATTCTACCGTGCACTGGGTTGCACGCTACATATAGTCAACGTCAAAATAAATAAAGTAAGACATTTACGATCAAATTAATTCGTTTTTTTTCATAAATATACTTAGTTAAATAAATTCAATTTATGATAAAATGGTTTATTTGTAAAATTCTTGTGTCATTATCTTTTTCTGTACACGTGAACCCTGCTATGAAACGACCAAACACCACGTATACGTTCGAGTTTATTTATACCTGTCATTCGTAGGTCCCGTCATTTGTTGTCTGTTGCTGTTTCGTCAATGTCAATATTTTCATTCTAGTTTTATTTATTCAATGATTGTTTTAAATGTATCATGTTAATTTCTGTCAAAGTTGAGGAGGAAGGGAAGGTTTTACTTCCCTGGAATATACTTCCGACTTCTCACAGTCTATCATTTCAATAATTGTACCTTTAGTATACCCTACCACTGCATGTCTTCAAAGGGGACTTTTAAAGAACGACCCATATACTTACACAGTCACGAATAAAATGATAGGGTATTCTAAAATGGTAGGGTAGTCTCAAATGGTAGGGTATATTCTAAAATGGTAGGGTATTCTAAAGTTTACCCGAATAAAAAAGTTTGCTTCCAAAGATGTGCTTTATAAACACTTTAATGTACATGTACCTAAAAGTGATATTTAAATGAAGCCTGGTCATTATTTACTTGTGTCGGGGCTCAAAATATAGCAATCCCCACTTAACTTTGAGCCAATAATGAAAGTTTGAAAATAATGAATAATGAATAATGAAATAGTCCCCTACCCAGTCATGAAAAAGTATGATACGGGAAACTGGGAATCGTATTTCATTAGCCTAACCTTTCATCATTTTTATTATCAAGCTGGATTAATTTCAATATTTGAGTTTGACTCCTTTCTTCATGTTGACATACTGTAGTGTAACAATCAATGATTGAATGGACTTATGCAAGATCAATTTCACAGTGACTCATTCTGAATAAGGTGGACCCTTCAATATTTCAAAATGTATATCTCAGAATGAATATCAAAGATGGTTTTCTTGTACTAGCTTAATAAAATGCATAAAGTACAATGTATGTAAAGAAAAAAGTGTTAAACTCCTGACCGTTTTAGCATCAAAAACGGGCAGAAGTTATTTTTGCAGCAAGGGCCATCATATTCTGGTAAGGTTGCAAGTAATTCCCGGGGTTGCCCGTTGTCTCAGGTACCCGGGTACCAAATTGGGTACCCGGATTCCCGAAATTTAAAAAAAAAAAAAAATGGTTAACTGATTAAACTACTATAGCAATCACTTGTTTCAGTGCTCAGCCACTTGGTTGAGAATTTTTTTTTCTTCAATTTTTCTTTTTTCATTCCCCAAAGTCTTTTTTAAGTATTGGATGACCCATATTTAACCCAAAGTGACCCTATTACCACAGGATATACTTAGTAAATGTTTGTATAATGTATTTAAATTAAAAACATAATAACTAATTTTGAGCCTAATCAAATTATAAATGTTGTTTATATGCCTGTGATCTGGTAAAGAAAGATGTTTCATTTGTGTATGATGGATATAATGACAGATAGGTTTTGAATGCATTTCAAATTCTTTAATACACAGACTTACAATTTTGTATTACAACATCACATGCATATTAACAAGTAATCATTTTTTTAAACATGAAATTTTTTTAAATCAAAATAAATTATACTAACAATAACAAATCTTGCTAGTGTTTTAATATGTTACAGGCAACACTTTTCTTCCCATATTAAATGATAAGTTACTGAATTAAGGTATTTTTTTGATTGTTAGAGCATGATATGGTGTTACTTGACGGTCAGGTAAGGAGTCACTCGATGCCGTTTAAATGACCAGTTTTTACTCTGAAAATGAAGGGAAAAAAATGAAAAATGAAAAATGAAAGGAAAAAAAAATTGGTATTGGTACCCAATTTCGGGTACCCGGGTACCCGACCTATTTTATCGAAATACCCGTGAACTTGCAAGCCTATATTCTGGCACAAAGAAATGACTATCTTAGCACATATTTTGGAATAATTGGCTATTCTATAAAAGTTCTTTATATGATCAAAAATGGGCAAAATGTTGAATATGCCATTTTGAGCCATTTTTTAAAAACCACCCAAAGGCCTAATCCCTACTATCTTTTCTGGCATTTCTGGAGCAATCAAATAACTTCTATTAATAAACATGATGCCCTATCAAGATGAGATGGATGCTAATTACGCAATCTGCCGCAGATTAGTTTTTTACCAGCATATACGATTCCTCAGTGACCCATGCGACTGGGGCGTTTATAGTGCGTGACGGCGTATATAGTGTGTGACAGCGTCAATCCCGATGGCAGCAAGGGCGCAGTAAAACCGGAAGATATGACTAGGCCTATTTATTGTAAACAAATAGGTAATTGACCAATCGCGGCCCTAATCAACAAGACCCCACGCTGCATGATTGGACAATTATGGAAGTTCTTGTTTATTCATGTCACGTACGAGCGCGTTGTGGCATGGTTGTCAAGGGCTCATCACGCTGCATTCAAAATATGGATGAACGCTAGAGTGTGACCATGGTGACTGGAAGTGGATAAAATAGTTGCAGACCTCATCGTAAAGTCTAAGAGCATGAAGAGTAGGGGATCATCCCGGGTCTGTTACCTCAAGGAGTTATTATATTAAATGGAGTAGGCTCGACTTCCGAAGCCATTCAACTAACTCTGTCCTAGGTGCTAAAGAGTCCCTTTTGTCCGACGTGTGGTTTTCATCGACCCGATCGATCGCTGAGTGACCCGTCCTTTTCCCAATGTTTACGCTTTCGTCACAATTTTACCCATAGTTCATTGCGTGTTTGGTGTTTGGAACAACATGGCCTATGGACGCACATGGTACGGCGTGGAATTCTCTACCGTGGAATTTTCTTCAAACGATTATAGTGATTTTGAGGAAGACTGCGATGAAAATATTGATGATTTAGGGGGAATAGATGATGTAGATTTTACAGAGAATGACAAATACTGTGTTTGTGCAAAGCCCCCGTCCAAAAACATGATCGGGTGTGACGGGACGAGTGGAGTGCAAACTACCCCGGCAATTACGGCAGTGAATGGTTCCATTTGGTGGCGGTGTGTGGGCTTGACGAAAAAGACGATTTATAATGCACAAGAAATAACTCGCATAACACAAGAAATTGTACCCCCGACAAAATATTTGACACACAAAACACAAAGAATTGTACATTATATGAACGCAAATATAAATGTTCATCTTCATTCCCAATTTCCCATTGGCATTTTTTTTATGCCATTCATTACTCCTCTATTCTGTTCAGGAAATGTGACCTTAGCTGCTCTATTTTAATATTTATAACAACCTCCGAGTTCCCCGCCGGCCAAATTCCAATATTTTTTGTGAAAAAAGCCCCAATTGTTCAAAAACAAAATGCACTTTTCGTCCGATATCCTGCCTAAAAACACAGACAGATGGATCAAACCACTAACACAAATGCCGCCCACTCCATCCTACTTATTCCAAGCTCCATCCTTTTCCCAGCTTCTTCATTATTTCTTTTACGAAACGCTTGTATTTTTGAAACACCCAAGACAAAAATATTAATAATGCATTCTAAGTAAAATAACTGAGACTTTCATGCTTTATCCTTTTAAGTTTTAATCATCAGTCCTGATTTTTTTTACTTAGGCCGTATCTTTAATATTTTAATTGTAAATTTAACTACAGTATTTTTAAATCTAAAAAGGTTATCTGAATTTAAAAGCCTTCTTCTTTAATGCTTCCACATTTCCTGAAATTAAATTCTGCTTTTTATCGGAGAAATTAAAAATGTTCTGGTATTGAACTCGATGTGCAAAATCTTAATTAACTTTGCCATACGGTATCATACGGTCGCCATCTATGCATCAAAATGTAGCTAAAAACATTGTGTTCACGTTTATTTCCAACATTATGTGCGACAGTGTGCGACTATTTTGATAATTAACAAGAAACTAATTAATTTTAGATTGAAAAATACAAAAATATCTGTAAAACAGCAACTTATCAATAGAAAATCGCACTACAATAATTTTGGTATCGTACGAAAGCTGGTGAATTCAACAATTTGAAACTATTCGTTTCGTAAACAGAAAATACCCGGCAGAGATATAAACAAGATGAGAAACTGACTTGTTTTTATGCACCTCGAGTTGATTCGGTAGTTTCCCAGCGAATTGCCTCATTAGCATATCGATGTCGTGACGTAGTAAGAGGATTTACTGGGACAGACTTGGGTTGAAAGGCGACCCAGGGGTGTGCCACTGAGCTTGCCGATCGGGTCCACTTTTAAATTGAACTTAGTCAGCATAGAATTGGTGGCGCTATATACCGATAAGGCGTGATTGTAGCAGACGATGGTAGACACGAACGGCCGTTAATTTTGAGTTTCCATTGCTTTTACTGTAACAATGGATTTTGCCCGGGATTTTGAGTGTATGACCCCATAAAATTCATCACACGTTGGAACTAAATTATTTCATCCAAAAACCGCTGGAATTGGTTAACCAACTCCAGTGTCAGTATCATTTTTTGACAGCAAGCTGTGTGTAAATCTACCGCGTGCACAGCGCCATCAATTCTATGCTGACTAACCTCGCCGGTCACCGACGCATTCCAGACATTATCATAATTTATTCAAATATTCAAAAGGACCGTTTTTCGCTACGTACGTTAGTATACGACTTTCCTATCCCAAAATTAGTAGTATCCCTGGGCAACCGTCGACCGTGATAATAAAGACGTGTGAAGTGGGTGGCTATTGTTTGTTGAAAAGAAGCACTTGACGCTATCGATGTTTTTCCTATAGTCGTCGTCAGAATACTTCGGCACTTTTTTCTGTGACAACAGCGTACAGCGTAAACACGGAAGTGCGTTGTAGAACAGCGTCGGAACAGCGTTATCTTTGAGCAGTTCGACGCGTCGCGGACTCGGTAATCCGATTGGCCGCAACCGTATCCATGGGTCATGAATGTCCCCGCCCACAAGCTCAATTAACTAGACGCGTGCGTTGGCGGTTTTTAAAAAGTGCCGAAGTATTCTGACGACGACTATAGTGCCTTCTCCAGTTAACTATAATAACTCCTTGGTTACCTGTACAAAAATCACAACCTCTAGGTTTCAGAGGGCTTCCAGTTTAACTAGAATGCAGCTGTTATAGGGAGTTAACAAACAATAAGCAATAAGCATCCAAGGTCATGAATTGACGGTATGTTATCCAACCAATACCAACCAAAAAAAATGTAGACTCACCGTCCCTCTAGTCGCAGTAACATGTGTCTCAGGACTTATAGTACTGAGTCACAGAACGTTCCTATGATGTGACTTCGGTATTTAAGCTTTACGAGCCCAAAATTTACAAAGTAAAACTTCTGCAACTTCTAGTATTTTCCAAAACCATTCTTACTAACCCACAATTACATGGCTGTATAGCTAAGAATCACAGCATTTGTTTGAACTTATTGATGACAACGATATTACACTTACATTTGATAAAAATAGTAATTTAAAACCACTTTTCAGCCACTCGCTTCCACTTCGTAATTGCTGAAATCGTGCGCATGCGTATTTCAAAGTAAACAATCATGACGTATGGGGTGTGCTAAATTATGAAAGCGTGACAAGCGATTTCGTTGCACATCTAGAAATTGATTTTGCACCCAAGTTAATCAATATTGATGAGATTACCAAATAATCTTATCTTTATTCATTAGAAATAGTAGACTCTCTCCCGTTGTTTAAAAAAAAAGCAAGGAACCGAATGATTAGGGGATAATACAAACACAACTGCCGTAGGCCTACTAAATTTGAATATAAATGAAACTATATAATGCCAACAAAATGCCCAAATGCACCCACATGAATAGGTCCATAGAAAAAACATCTGGGTGTTGTATTAACATTTAAAAAAGCGCCTATTCACAAAATGCCAAATGGTATAAATTCAATTTCATCGAGCATATCTGGCAGTATATAGATTTATCTGGACTACTACCCGCTTTGCGACACAAATTTCATCTAGCTCTATTTCATCATCCAGTATCAGTACCAGTATCCTATCATATCATACCTCATATCAAGTATTCATATACGTATCAGCATCACTAAGTATCATGAATCCAATATATGAAAGGTGGCGACAACAGCAGATACTGGCCCGTAGACGCGCGCGCCTACTAGTTGAGCTCCAAGAAAGAGCTCACGATGATGAAGATGAAGATGAAGATGAAGATGAAAAAGTAAGCATATTTTATATTATAAGTTTTTATTTTATTTCTCAAATGTCGTATGATTGTCCTTACCTTTGGCGGTGGATTTCACTTGAAAACCCCTGCTTTATTACATTGTATGAAGTTCATAATCATTCAGGACCCAAACGTGTGTCCCGTATACGGACCGCGACCGTGTGTGTAAACATTTAACATCCGGATCCGATGTGAGGCTTTCTAAATTTCAATTGTACATAAATGAATACACACATTCACCTGACTCACCCTGTAAGTAATGGTTTGGGTTGCCATACATGTACACACATTTACTCAGTGAGTTGAAGGGGCACAGCACTAAAATTGGATTACGTGTAAAATAGAGCTAAACAACTTAAAACAAGTCTCGATTTTGGGTCCTAAGTCTTTTTTGAATGTCTCGAATGCTTCATTCTAACAAACAAGTATTAAAATGTCATAAAATCGTCAAGAACAGATACCCATTCCAATTAGATTTTACGATATGATCCACCCCTATTTTCAGCCCGGACTCTCGCGGCCTTCTGACCGCCTCCGAGCATGTGTGTTCATCCACGTGATAAATTTGCGGTACAATCGAAAATCTTAATTTTGCAATATCCTGATCAAAGAACAAGATTATCTTTCATTTTAATTATAAAATGCTACCCTCACGCCAAACTTATTCCCAAAGGACCCCATTTATCACAACCTTATCACAAAACGAGGAGTGATTTAGTGCTGTGCGCCCTTGGGCGCACCACCAAATCAACGCTTCGTGATGAAATTCGAGTGTTGTAATTATAAACACTGAAACTTTAAAACTATTATGTAATGTATATTATTAAAAGTATACGTTTTGGTCAACCAAATGAGTCAGAGAATCCATTTTTTTTGTATCAAATGCGATCTGTGAAAACCCGTCGGATGTCGCAAAATGTGAAATAGGGATTATGGGTAAAATAAAATAAGTTTATTTTTATTTTTTTTAAATACTTTTTTTTTAAAGATTTTGTTTAGAAAATTAATCTCTATTACTTTGTGTCATCACCTTTTATAAAATTTCACCTTCAAAAACTTATTTAAGTCACTTTTCTAAGTAGCCTTATAATGTTATTCTATTGAATGTATCTTTTATGGCCTGTTTTCATGATTTCTTGTTTTGTAGTTTTTTATGACATCACAATCATCATTCACTCTTAACTTTTTTTGTAGTGATCGTAGAAAAATTATGGAAACAGTTCTGTAATCCGCACAGATTCAGCTTTCTTATGATATAAATATCAACAATATGAAAAATCCCGACATGTGGCGGGTTTTCACAGATCGCATCAAACGCAGTTTATTACATGTTCAACAACCCAAAAAAATGGCGGTCAAATATTTCTAACCTAACAAAATAAGTTTGGTGTAAAAAATTCAAAAGATTCACCAAAATCATCTAGGATCGTTTTTTGTTTTTGAGCTTAAACATATTTTTAATTTTGAGATAGAGCCTATATTTACCACAAACTAATATTGTTAGGTTGACCGACAAGTATTGGCGCCAAAAAAGGGATTTTTGTGAATAAAATTAAAAATCAAATTTGATACCAAAAATGGATTTCCTGACTCATTTCATTTAAAGGGGCACTAAGATATTCTTCATTGAGGAAGCCCTCAATTTTGTCATAAGTGTTTTTTTAACACAAATGGGCGATTCCATGAAAATGTGACGGGAAAAAAATCCAGAAGATTCATTTGTACCTTCATGTTGTTCAAAGCCTGCTGCAAGGTTCATGACAAAATTATTGCCACATTTGGCTATTGTTTAGTCTTAAAACAAATCTACTTGTCTTAGTTTCAAAATGGTAATACGTGTTACCAGAGCAACACTTTTTTAAAAATATTTCAAAATTAATTTGGTTTCAATTGATGCCACTTATAATTTTAATCATACTAGTTATAGGTCATATTTACGCGCGCGCCTACTAGTTGAGCTCCAAGAAAGAGCTCACGATGATGAAGATGAAGATGAAGATGAAGATGAAGAATCAGTAGTTGATAATGTCCAGATGTTAATGATAGATGAGATTCGCAGGTCCTACGTTACTAGGACTACCGTCCCTCACGACGACGCGAAAATGTTCGAAACAGTATTATCTTTACAGTTCGCTCACCTCTAAATGTGTTCTTGAATATGGTTCGAATGGATTGACGTTGGTTTGGACCTTCTTTTAGGTATCTACTTAATGAATTATTAAGAAAATTAAAAATCGCGGAAGGCACTAAATCATGCTTCCGAATTCTTCGATAAAATGTGCAGTGCATCAAGTGACCGTGTTTTTTTTGTAATTTTACATAGACCAAGGCGGTATAATATTTTAGGTATTAGTGCTTTACTTATGCAGGCATCAATGTGCAGCTTGAACTTACCCTCCTCAAGCTTTAATCTTCTATTCACCTTCCTTCAGGATTAGATCTTTCCTACAATTTTTGGGGTGAATATTCACCTCGGTGCACTATGTTTGTTCTACAGTAATATATTCAAGAAGTTGAAATATAAGTCGCCCCGGTCATCTGGGTACTTTGTGCCTTTTGCCGTTGACAACATGGGTAGCACTAGCTCAAAAATGTCAGGAGTCCCATTACATTTGTCAGGACTAAAAATTAAAAATTAAATTAAAGAGGTCCTGAAGTTTGGACCTTTGAAAATGGTAAAAAACAGATTTAGAGAAATTAGAGGTTACAAAATAAGTTAGATAACTTATGGTTTGGTTAGATACGCACACTGCGCACAGTAGAGTTAGAACGTGTAACTCATATACCTATGTCGTTTTCATATTAATCAGTAGAAGATACTGATATATTAAATGTATTAGAAATCGCTTGAAACTTTTGCGGAAGGAGCAATTCGGAAGTGATTTAATGTTTTTAAAATACAAAGGGGTTTCATTGTATTTATTTTTTTACAGACATTTTTCAATATTCAGAATTTCTTAAGGTTTCTATGTCCATCGTCAAATTTAAGGGGACCCGTTAGTCAATTTCAATGTGTAACCTGACGCGTTGAAGCGATGAACTTGTCCGCATAACCAGCCGAAAAAAATTGCATGGTCAAAATTGCAAATCTACTGACGGAGGGTCATATTTACCGACAGGGTTATTTCAGGGGGGCCCTGGACCCCCTGGACCCCCCCCCCCTTGGGTACGCCACTGGATTTAACTACCTATCAGTTTTACGCTCTACTCGCCCATATACCCACTATAAGATGACTCTCCTTATGTGGGGTTCGCAGCAGATGCACAAAAACAGAGACTTTAGATGCAGATACACAAACACAGAGATTACTTTAGATGACTATATTTATTAGAAGACTAGAAGACTTTATCTGATGACGACATGCGTGGAGATTGTAGACAGTAAAACCAGGCCCGTAAGAAGGGGGGGGGGCGATGGTGGCGATCGCCCCCCTTTGAAAATCTTCCCCGGAAAATGTGTACACAGATGAAAAAAATTTCGCGCGCTGTGCGCGCATTTGTCTTCCCAAAATGCAATATTCTTTGCTACAAGCTTGTTTAGAGCCAAAATGTACCTCAATCGTGCAAAAAATAGGTGCAAATTCGAAAATTTTCGCGCGCGTAATTAGACTCACAAAAATCTTCCCGTGATTTTTTTGGGAAAACGCCCCCCCTTTGAAAAAAGTGTCTTACGGCCCTGAAAACTGACCCCTTTCTCTCTTGAAACATGGGTTCTTATAGGACCTATCAGGTACCGCCTCCTAGGATGGAACCGCCTCTTTTTCTAGACCCATAGGCTCTCAGGGGTATCAGATAGGCCTAAGGCCATCCCCTCGTCTAGCTATGAGTCTTGATTGGCTGGCTCCATCTTGAAGAGGTAACACCTAAGAGGCCCTCTACGACCCATATCTCGACAGGGTGAGCCAAAGTAATCTGACCAGGACATCATTGATGACCTTCTTACACCCACAAGGGATCTGTGACGCTGTGTACGCTGTAAGAGTCCCCGATCCAAAGAGGCCTTTATTACCTTTTCGGTTTGTGGTCAACTGCATGTGACGTCACTCCGTGGTGACCTATAGGTGAAGATTCACCATGGATTCACCTGTCCAAAACATAATTAGTTCAAGGTTCACCACTTCAAAAATATAACTAGGCAAAGTTTAGGCGTCTAATCTTTGACTAAACTTGAGGAGGGTAGGTTCAAGATGCACTTGACGCCTGCATTAACTTGTGTGTCACCAAATTCTGAAATTGAAATACCGTCCATGACTAGGTCTTGGAACGTCAACAGCGCGGTTATTTAAAATATGTCACACAAAACAAAATGGCAAATAACGAAATACATTTTTGTGCTTTTAAGTTTTAGTGCTTTTATTTCGAGCCACATATCTCAAGAATTAGAGGTCAACTTAAGTCAAAACAGTATCCAACAAGATCCAATCATTGTTTAGGAGTCGTACAAGTTGTTATCAGTAAAGCAGGTAATTTTGACAAAATGTGGACATTATTTTAAAATGTCGCTGAAAAAAGTGAAAG
Source organism: Ophiura sarsii (assembly GCA_035610835.1). Taxonomy (NCBI): domain Eukaryota; kingdom Metazoa; phylum Echinodermata; class Ophiuroidea; order Amphilepidida; family Ophiuridae; genus Ophiura; species Ophiura sarsii. The sequence continues at coordinate 92,087,403 of CM069442.1, read as the reverse complement.
CAGTCCTTGTCGTTGGACAAATTCGCCCATCTATTTAGCTGTTTAGGAGGCATATTTGGCCACCAAATCAAATGCGTAATGAATTAACTATTTTTCGTGGGGTAAGCTTTAGAATACCCTACCATTCGTATTCCTCACTGTGTAAGTGTAGGCTAGGCTATGCTTCGTTCTATAAAAATCCCCATTGAGTACATGCACTGATGCAGTGGTAGGGTATACTAAAGGAACTCCATCAAAGTTGTTAAAACGTCTTATGACGTGGCTCCAAAGTTAGGGGCGGGCAGTCGAGAACAACCAAATATTTTGTTTCGTTTTTGGCCTTGCCAGCAAAAATTTCATTTCAAACTAGTGCAGTGGAAATAAATAGTTTATTTCACAAATGTAATAAGGTCAAATATTGAACAGCTCAGATATAGGGTTGTCCAGTTTCGTATTTTCGAGCGGCACCCTTCAGCGTATACCAAAATGTTGACAGGTGTTGCTACGCCATCTGGCCCAAATACGACGACACTCGCGGGAGTGGACAAGGCCTGGTTTCAAATGAATATGTACTTTCTAGTCGAAATACGTTCATATTTAATATTAAAAACCCTTCCGAGAGACGATTAATCAAATCTTATTCCAGAATATCGTCGATTTAATAGAGTAATTTTGATCATAAATCGGGCGTGCTGAACCAGTCGTAACCCTTCCAAATTTGACATCCATGTTACGAATCTATTTTTCAAATATCTTTTTACTACCTGAAGGGTGTGACCAAAGGTAGCGGTTGTTGCATCCTGATACTATATTTAACTTAAAGATGTCCATCGTTTTGTCTAAACTTGAACCGTTAGTAACCTGTTTGAAGAAGGAAAAAAATCGTCTGATCCACATGTGTTACCCGATGCATGCGTCTCATTTCTGTGTTGGGCGAAATGGATTGGCGCATGTTTGCCGGTAAAACGGTATTGCCGTGTTGATGAATCTGTTGATCAGGAGCTCGTGCTTTCAAGATCGCGTAGTCAGGATTTGTTTTGTTTTGATTTGTTTAGTTTTATAGGCGAGGGGTTGGGGAAGAGGGGACCCGGGGAGGTGGAAGGGGGTCTGGGGAGGTGGAAGGTGTAAAAGCCCAACAAATACTTTGAATTTTGTTTTAAAAATCTTTCAATTATTTTTTAATATTTGGTTTTTTATTTTAAAACTATTGTAGGATTTATGTTTGGGGTAGGGGAATACATTGTAACCATGTACTTGTAAACTACGTTATTAGTGAATAGCAAGGTTTGGTTTGGGAGTCTTTTGGGCTACTTTGGGCTAGACAAATATTGAGCCTTTAAACATGGCATATATGAAGAGGTTTTTTGCAAAAGGGCCTCAGCGGCATCCACTTTGGCTCTTATTGAGAAAAAGTCAAAAAACTGTTTCTAAATATTCAAGTTGAGCAATTGAAAAACTGAATGGATTATGAAAGAGGTACACTACCAGGCCCGTCAGATGGGGGGGGGGGGGGGGCGACGGTTGCGATCGCCCCCCCTTTGAAAATCTTCCCCGGAAAATTTGTACACAGATGAATTTTTTTTTTCAAAATGCAATATTATTTGCTACAAGCTTGTTTAGAGCCAAAATGTACCTCGATCGTGCAAAAATAGGTGCAAATTTTCGCGCGCTACGCGCGTATATTTGACTCATACAAATCTTCCGGTGATTTTTTTTTAAAACGCCCCCCCTTTGAAAAAAGTGTCTTACGGCCCTGACTACATACTAATTTAAATTGAAATAAATTTCAAATGTGCTAGTTTTCAATTTTTTTTAAATCATGTTTACATCTTTTGAAAATTTGGATGTAGGCCCTTTTGCAACAAAACTCCATCTGTTTGTACATAGAGAAAAAATACCACACAAAAAAAAATCATTTATTTTAATCATTTAAAAAAAATAAGTTTGATATAGAAATGTATAGGTCACAATCATATGTTTCAAGGAAATAAAGTCATTTTTTTTCAAAAAGACCTACATCTCATTGTAAACAGCCATTGAAGTTGTTGTTTGTTGCAAAAGGGCCTGTATCCCGATTTAATTCTGGATACAGGCCCTTTTGCAACAAAACAACAACTTCAATGGCTGTTTACAATGAGATGTAGGTCTTTTTGAAAAAAATGACTTTGTTTCCTTGAAACATATGATTTTTCCCTATACATTTCTATATCAAACTCATTTTTGAAAATAAAATGCACCATAGTCCTTTTGCAACTAAAGCTCTTCATATAATGAATCAAAGTTTTTGCATTGAAACACTGTTATAAAAACCATCAATTTTACAGCACATTTTGTTCCATAACTTCACTTATACTTAACCTCTAGTTAACTCATCAAGCACTCATTTTAAAGGGGATTACATGATCTTTCCATCAATACTAATAACATTTAAATTCAACATTTCTAAAAAAAATATGAACATCCCTAGCTCAGAAGTATGAAGAATTTGTTATGATTAGCGCAAAGTTCACCCATTAAAAAACTACAGCACTCTCGTCTTGGCTAAATCGCTAGCCTCATTTTCAGTTCACATAATCTCTTCGACATAAATGCACCAATTAAGAATAAAGTCTATTAATTAATGAAAACATTCAATTTAGAAAAGGTGTTAAATCGTCATAAAATAAGTTGCTTTTAGACCCAAAATGTCATTCTTGGAGGATGGACTGGAATAATATTTTTTAGCAATGGTACTCATTCATTCAAATACCCTCTATAGTGAACCCAGATAGTGAATTCATCGAAAAGCGATCTTTGGTGCTTGGATGGGCAGGGGTGATGAGCAAAAATAAGGTGTGCAGTCTTCTGGCGTATATTCCCTAGTTGTCGAAAGATCCCATTTTATTCCAACCTCTGGTCTAACCTCATCTATAATGTGAATTGAAACAATTAAGCTGCCATATGCAATAATATATACATAACTGCTCCAATGCATACTATTCTCATCACACGCATGCACATAGCAGCTATGTTTAGTGTACCATTCAAAGAGCCAAATATTGAACCATTTGCGCATTATTTGAAATCAAAAGACTTTGAAATCGTCACCTGTGATTTCGGCATATGAATAAAACTCAAAGCTGAACACGATTGAAACTCGTGAACTTATAGACGATTTATCACAACGCAGGAGGCCACAATAATTTTTTATTTGCCATCTTGTAATTTTTAGTAAAAGTAACAATGTAAAAACCTTTCCAAACATTTCTAACACTCATCATGGATACATTAGGCTAATGAAAGTGAATTGTTAGTTTCCTATTACATTTTTTGGGGTCAGTGAGTAGGCGACTATTTCATTATTCATTATTCATTATTTTTAAAACATTCATTATTTTTATAATATGTGCCCAAATACGTGTAGCGTATAGAACCAAGAGTGTATAATTGTGAATAGGGGCATAAATATGTCCTTACTACAATAAATAAATGAATTCCAGGCCATTTTGCATACAAAGTCTTGTTTATTTTAAAACTGTCTTCCTCTTAATGCGCTTTTCAGAAGATTTTTCATCACACACATACCCACCACCCATCTTAACAAACTCAGAAGTTCAAATCATAATGATACGATTATGGCTTCGAAAAGTGCCTCGAAATCGCTAAAAATGAAAAAAAGATTGTCATATGGACGGGTTGGTATGTCGAGTAGGCCTATTCGATTTACAATAATTTTTAAAATTACATGTACATACATCGTATTTGTACTTATTTATTGATGAAATACGATATAATTGTAGTCAAACTTGGCTTATTTTTTCTAAACAAACAAATAATGAAATATTTACCAAATAATGAAATATTCACGCGGGGACCAAAATGTGAGTCGGTCGGGTAACGGGAAACTAACAATTCACTTTCATTAGCCTTATATACTGAACTTACTGAACTTACTACTATGTGGTGTTGAGATAGCGAAATACCAACATCCAGTAGTTTAATTAAAGGCTAAAAGGCAGGAACATACTAAACATAACATTAATTAAAGATTCCTCAACTTTATGATGTCATTAAGAAGTACTGACACAAATCACAGAATTTCAAAACTGACAACTTGCAAAAGATAATGGACATGAAATAATCAGACTACCACAATATCACTGCGATTTAAAGGAGCATTGAGAGATGTATCGATATACTAAATGAGCAAATAACGTAAAGATAATCATCAACAAAGCACAAATCCAAAATGTCATACAATTCCGACAACGCCTTCATGCAAAATAAGCAAATAACGGCACTTCCGGGTTGAGATTTGCCACGTAAGTATGCATGTAAAAAACGCTCATATAACTTCTGAATTCAGCACCTAGTTTCGATATCATCATATCGAAACTAAGAAAATCATGAAATTTTATATGATAAACGGTGAATGTTGGTAAACTGTTTCAGATGGTAGTTAGTATATGCCTAAGTATTACTTTGATGCAAAAAAATTGATTTCCAGGATAATTGAGGGCGCACTCCCATACGTATCTCTCAATGCCCCTTTAAATCCGGATGAAATTATTTGTGCTAACAAGGAATACGCAGCCAGAAATTACAAACATATTTCACAAACAGACTGTCAAAATGGTATAAACATCGGTCAATATTATTAGAAATTGAGTAGGTACTCATCCGCAGTTATGTATGTAAATTAAACATGGTACAACCTGGATTTTAATGATAAGTGTATGTGTTAAACATAATTATTTTCTATGGCTGGTTTTCATTCAAACTGATTCCATAGATTCCATCGATATTTTTGTCAGAAAATAGCCTCCTCTCCCAGTCAATGGAACGGCTGGGTCACGTGATTGGAAGATCGGTCTCAGATGGATCGACTATAATCATATGATGAACACCATATCCCAAAAGTAGTTCCAAAAATGGAGAGCTGATAAATTGTCATTTTGTTTCAATTTGTCATCATATTTTGTATGCATATCTCATGCCAGCTTTTGAGATACATTTTGTAGGCCTACACTTAAAAGTGTAGTCCACATTCATGTTTGACCATTTTTAGCCTTTAACCTACATGTATATAATTATAAAGCCTAACTTCAGACACTTTGCTTGTACTCATCTGATATCTTACTATGGTATTTGTATTATTTTCAGCACAAACAGGGGATAGCTAAAAAAAGTCTACCCAACTGACAACAGAGCACTACAGTTGGTGTCAGAATGCAACATCATGAGAACAGAGGTATTACCAAAGCCCTTCAGGAGGCAACATCCCAAAAACAGAAGGAATTGTTTGCAGCCAGGATGATGGGAGCACCTGTTAACCAAGCTGCAAACATGTTGGCTTCTCAGACGGGTGAGTTGAATGTTAATATGAAGGAAGATAAATGTTGTTTTTTGTAAATCAGTTACCTGCAGTATACAGTGTAGGGTAAGAAAGTAATAGGGAAGTTAGAAAATGTCTTCTGCTATTTAAAACTCAACTGTTCAAGTCGAAATATTATTTTTAATATTTTCTACAATATTTTCCAGGTGTGATTCCTGCTGGTCATCCGCCCCATACACCACATGGAGGTCATCCGCCCCATACACCACATGGAGGTCATCCGCCCCATACACCACATGGAGGTCATCCGCCCCATACACCACATGGAGGTCATCCGCCCCATACACCACATGGAGGTCATCCGCCCCATACACCACATGGAGGTCATCCGCCCCATACACCACATGGAGGTCATCCGCCCCATACACCACATGGAGGTATACAAATGCAGAAAATATTGGAATTAAAAAGACAATTGCTACATGAAGATACAAAAGCAGAAGCCATGAAGAATCTTGCAGAACTTGGAAGACAGATGCGGGAGCAGCAGGAGTCACAGCAGTTTCCAGTAGCGTCTCATATTGGACAGGGAGCTGACCCTATGGTGTGGAGACCCCATGGTGGCCCAGTCCATGCACCTCTATATTCAACATCAATGAAACCTACAATGTCTGGACCCCTTAGTGGCCCAGTCCATGTACCTCCAGCAACAATGGATCCCAAAATGCCTAGAACTCATGATGGCCCAATCCATGCACCTCCATATTCAACATCAATGAAACATACAGTGTCTAGACCCCTTAGTGGCCCAGTCCATGTACCTCCAGCGTCAATGGATCCCAAAATGCCTAGACCTCATGGTGACCCAATCCATGCACATGAAGGCACAAAAGCAGAAGCCTTGAAGAAGCTTGCAACACTTGGAAGACAGATGCGGGAGCAGCAGAAAAGACCACTTGCAGAAAATATATCAACATCAACTAGAATAGGTACAGAAATACCATATAACAGACACGCACCATCGCATGGAGACAGTTCAAGGTCCAGATCTCCCAGGAGTAGATCACAGTTGTCACAAAGGAAATCCTCACCCCAAAGAAAGTACCCCAGGTCACCAAAGAGGAGGTCAAGGTCACCAAATAAAAGATCAAGGTCCCCTATGAGGAGATCAGAGTCCCCAAGAAGGCAATCTCATGCCTCAAGGAGTAGTACAATACAAAGACTTTCACCTGATGTTGAGAGAGCCAAATCATCAGATGGCACTGCTAAAGGAAAGTCTAATTTAGAAGAATCAATAGACAAGAAATCAACCTCTAATGATCAGAATAGGAGATGCCATATGTGTAGTGTTACATTTACTACTTTGAAGGATTGGAAAAGTCATCTCAGCAGCAATGAACACAAGAAACAGAGGGCCACTTTCAAAAGCCAACAATCTACAGATAAATTAGCAACTATAAAGATGAAGTCTGGCAAAAAAGAAGGGTATGTGAAATCATTAAAATCAAGTATTAGACATTTATAACATCTCAATCATGATTACTAATTGATTTGATTTGATTTGATATCATTTGGGTTCTACGACCCTGGATAACCCAATAATCCTCTTTCTAGCTTATTTCCATTGGGGTCCGCTAGATGTGTGAACAGATAAAGACCGGGATGATTTTCCAAAATGTCTAGAGACATAGAAGAGACTATCCGATGAGCTTCGAAATGTCACCGTAATCGCCAATGTTTCCAGATAAAAAAAACACAAATTTGAAAGAACTCTCAACATTTACCTAGATGATATTCACATTTTATAGTCACTGTGCAATCATAATTAATTAAAAATCCTAGGCATTTACGCAATTGTTCTTACTGTCAAGTCTTTTAAATTGATGATTTTGTCATGCATACTTTCCGATTCTAGTTTTAGACACCTCTTTAGAGTAGGAGATACCCTAGTTAGTGTAATGCACTCTGATGTGAGTTCCTCGCCCAATATTTGAAATCAGAAATATGGGCCCATTTTTAAGGATCCGTTTTTGAGATTTGCCTTGTATCTGCCCAATCTAATATCAGTGTGTGAACTGAACTTGTTTTAAACCCGCAGACCTAAGAATGTTAAGCAGTTCTGTCTTCAGTGTCAGAGTGATTTCATAGGACCATTTACAATGCATAAGTGTAAAGAACAACCCAAGGTTAGTAATTGTAGCTAGCACAACATAGTTCTGTCTTCAGTGTCAGAGTGATTTCATAGGACCATTTACAATGCATAAGTGTAAAGAACAACCCAAGGTTAGTAATTGTAGCTAGCACAACATAGTTCTGTCTTCAGTGTTAGAGTGATTTCATAGGACCATTTACAATGCATAAGTGTAAAGAACAACCCAAGGTTAGTAATTGTAGCTAGCACAACATAGTTCTGTCTTCAGTGTCAGAGTGATTTCATAGGACCATTTACAATGCATAAGTGTAAAGAACAACCCAAGGTTAGTAATTGTAGCTAGCACAACATAGTTCTGTCTTCAGTGTCAGAGTGATTTCATAGGACCATTTACAATGCATAAGTGTAAAGAACAACCCAAGGTTAGTAATTGTAGCTAGCACAACATAGTTCTGTCTTCAGTGTTAGAGTGATTTCATAGGACCATTTACAATGCATAAGTGTAAAGAACAACCCAAGGTTAGTAATTGTAGCTAGCACAACATAGTTCTGTCTTCAGTGTCAGAGTGATTTCATAGGACCATTTACAATGCATAAGTGTAAAGAACAACCCAAGGTTAGTAATTGTAGCTAGCACAACATAGTTCTGTCTTCAGTGTCAGAGTGATTTCATAGGACCATTTACAATGCATAAGTGTAAAGAACAACCCAAGGTTAGTAATTGTAGCTAGCACAACATAGTTCTGTCTTCAGTGTCAGAGTGATTTCATAGGACCATTTACAATGCATAAGTGTAAAGAACAACCCAAGGTTAGTAATTGTAGCTAGCACAACATAGTTCTGTCTTCAGTGTTAGAGTGATTTCATAGGACCATTTACAATGCATAAGTGTAAAGAACAACCCAAGGTTAGTAATTGTAGCTAGCACAACATAGTTCTGTCTTCAGTGTCAGAGTGATTTCATAGGACCATTTACAATGCATAAGTGTAAAGAACAACCCAAGGTTAGTAATTGTAGCTAGCACAACATAGTTCTGTCTTCAGTGTTAGAGTGATTTCATAGGACCATTTACAATGCATAAGTGTAAAGAACAACCCAAGGTTAGTAATTGTAGCTAGCACAACATAGTTATGTCTTCAGTGTCAGAGTGATTTCATAGGACCATTTACAATGCATAAGTGTAAAGAACAACCCAAGGTTAGTAATTGTAGTTAGCACAACATAGTTCTGTCTTCAGTGTTAGAGTGATTTCACAGGACCATTTACAATGCATAAGTGTAAAGAACAACCCAAGGTTAGTAATTGTAGTTAGCACAACATAGTTGTTTGTAATAATGCAAACACACATTCCTTACATCACAGATAGTCAAAACCAGGGATAGATTTCTGTCGGTAAAGCTTGAAGCTATGCTTGTTTCGCAACAAGGTCGCCCCTTGCTCAGCATGTGGTGCCGATTGAGTTGTTACTGCCACTAGCCAGTGCACAAGCATGCTTTAGCAGCATACATGTATACTATAAGGATTCCCACCCAAATACTATGATTAAAGATCATCGATTTTTATTTGCATTTGCCTGATATTACAAATTCATCATATTCACAGATGGATAACTTACTGTAAAACATTCAAAACAATGGCTTCAAAGTTGTTTTCTGACGGAGATTGGTAGAAAATTCCTAAAATGTCATCATAGTACAGCACTGGTTGACACTATATCGGATCCTTTTATTATAGAAAAAAGCAACGGTGAAATCTCAATTTGCAAAGGTAGATCGAAAGAACAGGTCCTGATGTACCACCCTCAAGTGGATCCACTTTATTCCGATGAAAGATGAGGTCATGGCATCTCATTGAAGATGCAAATTGGTAATTTTCCACAGAATAGCACATGTGTATTGTTTGTAAACATCAAATTCAGTGACCTTGCGCGTGCTTTGATTGGTTGACACTGATCATGTGATGCAACAAGCGTTATGATTGGCTCAATTACTATCAAGGGCACACATGTTCAGATGCCAAATCACAGAAATCCCACGCTGAGATCATGCTGGGATCTGTCATCGGCGAAACAAGGATAGGTTGGGCTGAATTTTCTGTCCCTATATTAATACATGGGAGGATTTAGGAGAAATCTATCCCTGGTTTTGACTATCTGTGCTTACATCTGGTGAAATATTACAGTCAAAATTTAGTGTTGGGGTGATTTTGATATCATAACCAAGTGTCCTAATACTTTTGGTTGTTAATGTAGAATATTTTACACAATTCTAATCTATTCTCCAGGTTGCTGGCACTACATTCAAAGAGTTCTCTTGTGTACCGTGTAAAAGGTCTTGCAAAGATAAGAAGAGTTATGAGAGCCATCTGAGAACCATGGTACATCAAGTTAATGTCAAATATGAGGATGTTGTAGCTGAGAGAAAAACCAAGAACAAGGATGCTGTGACTGAGAGAGAAACTAAGAAAAAAGTAAGGAAAACCAATTTGCCAGGGGGGGGGGGGCTATTTTGTTTTGAAGAGTTTGCCATTATGTGTCAAAGCAATGGTGCTGTATACTTCCCCCACTTTTCCAAAAGACTTGACTTGGCTTGAGTATAGTGTTGAACTGACTGGAACCATACGTGACTGTAAAAATGAAAAGAATTTTTATACTTATATTACTTACAAGAATTGACCTGATCATGATTTGATGAGTAATGTCAGTATGAAGTATATGAATTTCTTGTTCAACATGACTTTGACAAAATTAGTGAATTGGCTTGATTTGACTTGATTTGAGCCAATAAGTTACTAGACTTGACTTAAGGAAAATTAAGAAAAAACATGCCCGACTAGAGAATACAAAAATCTGTCTGTGAGTTCACTGGAATGATGACTTTTGGTTTAGTGACTTGGATGCTTAATAAGAATAATAAACAAGCACTTGTTATAGCGCCCAATACCCGAAGACTTCTAGGCGCTTTACAATAAAAGATTACATACAAGATTACAACAACTACAACTATAAAACTTGATTAACAAGTGACCCAGTTACAAAGTGGTAAAAACAACATTATTATAATAAAATCTGCAGAGTCAGGAATTTAAATGTCAGAAAACACATCTGTTTCATGATGTAGCCCAATTTGGTAAAACAGTTCATGACGCCATACACAGATTCAACTGAATATAGAATAGACCGGGTGTGATCCCTTTGTATATGCTGTTGCATATGGCTACATGGATAACTGCTATTCACCAGCGAAGTGTTACATATAATCCAATTATCTTCATGTCAACTGGATCACGCTTTTAAGTACTGAACCTCAATCGAAATGATCGCCACATTAAGTCTATGGCGTGAACCATCACACCAAAAGGTGCATAATCCAGTTGATTACACTATGTTTCAGCATGTGTGCCTCCCTATGGACAATTTGTGTAATGTAGATGACACGAACACAACTGTCCATAGATGGATCACACATTATAAAACATTTTTGTAATCCCCAAGTAAGCACAAGTTGAAGACTTGTATGTACACATGTCAGTACTCTGTGTGAAAAGTGGATCTGTCAAACTGATTTAGTTGGGTTAAAAATACTTGGTGACTTATCGGAGTTATAAACAATTAAATATCTGCATAGGTAATTGTTTTTATTAAGAGAAGGGTATACAGAAAAAGGTCGGCATTCATTTATCGTTTGGGGAAGCCTTCATGTCATCTTCCAGAATCTTAGTAAAGTTCATAATGAATACAAAATTATATTTGGGTGGGTAATAGGGCACAATATTTTCCTTGCGTACTGGCTGCACTATATTTGGGTGGGAAATAGGGACATTATTTGCCTTGTGTACTGACTTAGCTTCTAGCCAGCACCTCAGGTGGAAATGGTTTGCTAAACCCACCCAAAGTTTCATATCAATTTTGAACTATACAGTGAATATGGCATATTGAGGAGTGTAAGGTTGTAAATAACTAAATCATACCTATTGTGTTATTCACTGTATGGTTCAATGATTGCATAATACTGCCTATAAATGGTATCTGTATTGACATAGTTAAACATTTAAAATAGTTTGAGATCATGATTCCGTAATTTGAGATTACTCCTGCTGTTTTAAGGTGACTAAACCAGTTACTGAACCCTGGAAGAGATGTGATATTTGTGACCTCAACTTCACAACCAGAAGAGAGATGAATTTGCACAAGCTAACATCGGCACATAATTTGAGACTTGTGAGTCACACCAAGGATTCTAAACAGAAAGATGATGATATGACAGACAAGAAAGTGGATTATATAAAAAATCTGATTCAAGGGTGAGTGATATTGATTATTTACAAAGGTTAGATTATTTGGATCACAATGCATACAATTTGGTCCTTGGTGTAAGACAATCATAAGTTAGACTAGTGTAAAGACCCCATTACGGAATAAAGCTGTATAATCCTTTAATTTGTCAATAGAGGATTTTGTGCTAGCACAATTCCATGCTGTCTTACACCAAGGATAAACCCATAATTTGTTGACCATACATTGTATCTTGAAATGAATAAAACATGTAAGGTTGCATCTGTATGTATCTATCATTATTAATTATAATACTTATACACCATGATTCACAGTTATATGTGTTGTACATGTTTGTAACACACTGTGTGTCATATTGGATAAGTGCATCTCTGAAAATAACCTAAGGACTATTATAGTTTACTTCTGATAGTATTGGTTTGTTGTTGAAACTATTCAGTTTTGCCATTGATTAATGTGGATAATCAAATAATGAAATAACCATGCAAACATACACTGGAATATTGTTGAATTATTGCACAACAGTATAAACAGTATTAAATTAGTGTCTGAAGAGGGTCATTTAGCTAGCAATATCTGGGATCATTGATGGGCAAACACCATGTCACCCATCATGGATAACACTTTGGATATCAGATGAACACAATATGTTACGGTTGTTACCAACCATGGACAATGTGTGGACTCAATATGCTCAAATGCCATGTCACCTCATAAACATTGGCCAATCGGTTATTGATTTGAACCTTTTCCATTTAATGTTAGAGGAATCACAATGGACCAATCACAATGGATCATTTAGATACCATTAGTTTCACTGCAATACATTGGACTTAACAAAGTGTTGAAGCAACACATCCCTAAATATCATGTGTCAATGCATTAGTATACAAATACAACATGGTATAGAGAGAAATAGTGTGAATTACTGGTCCCAAGGTGTTGGATGAAAGTATCTACTTCCCGACGTGAATATGCCTTGATCCCAATGCTGATGAAATCCATAGCAGCCATTGTCTGGCCTGTGATATGATGGTGATACAATTCGTGTCAATTGACATGTGTAATGCCCTTGATCCAATGTGAGCAGATGTCTCATGTGCCCATCCATGGACAATGCCAGAGGTGATATCCTGAAACCAATATAGTCTCTATCCTCATGTCTTCCCTATCTTACACACGGCCCCTGCGAGGGTGCTCAAATGTGAAGACTGGAAAAAATACAATTCCAAAAGTATGCGCTGATAAACTGCTGAACAAACATGAGCTTATTCACGCAACAGTCACGCCTGAGTTCGACTGTAGTTTCACGCAACGTTGTACACCGTGTGACGCTATTGGGCACGCCATTTGCCTCCATGTGGCGCAGTGTGCTGATTGTTCGATGCACTGCATTTGAATTGGATCAATCAGGTGGTATTTCTATTGTTGCTGTGTACATTCATGCTTAGTATTGTTATGCATATTCATGAAATTCCACGAGAAAACCGCACACTTTTTGGACATACTATTTTCCTAGTCCCTCTTTTTGGTCCACCATTTTTGAAGATGGCGGCCATATAGAGGGACGTGGGGACCCAGTCTAGGTCCAATATAATGTAGACAAAGGCCATGTCACCAACCATGTATTACATCCTGGTTCCAATTCTGACAATTTCTTTGTCACCAGCTGTAACTGAATCCAATGTAGACAACAATGAGCACCGATATGGTGTAGAAGTCCCAAGTATGCAAGTGAGGATTATGAGATTGATTCAGTTGTTGAGTACTGTGTTAGATGTGTGGTATAGCATGACATTGTATTCAGTGAGATCATTTGTATTGGAACTTCTACACTATACCGCTACCCAACAATTTGGACAAATCTCATGTCACTAACCAAAGATAATGCCCTGATTCTTGAGTAAATAAAAGCCATGCTGGCAGCCTTTGATGGGGTTTGGACCCAATGTTGATGCAATCCATGTCAACAAGTGTGGAGAGAGCCATGGATTCAGTTTGGATAATGCTCTAGATCCAATATAAAAATGCCACACTGCCAACAATGCATGATATGCTGGGTCTTCAACTTGCTTTGTTACTGGAAGTATGCTCTGGATTCTGAGTGGAAAGTGGACACACCCAATATTAATTGCTGGGTAATGATGGGCAAACATCATGGTTCCAAATTGACAAAAGTCATATCATGAACCATAGATATTGTCCTAAATCCAATACTGACACATAAATGTTGCCGGTCATGGATTATAATGATGAGTACAGAAGTAGGCAAAGTCACTAGGTGTGAGTAATACTCTAGATTCTAGGTGGTAAAAACTAACATCACCATAGAGTATTTAACTTATTTTGGACATTGACATAGTAGGTGTTGCATTTACACATGCACATGTATCATCTAATATTTGTATTCTGTGTATATACACTGTCGCATCAAGTAGGGGTGCGTGTATATGTACTTGTGCACCCGCCAATCCGAGGAAATCGTTCCATACCAGCCGGAAATGTGAGGACAAAAAAAATGTGAGGACTGTTTCAAAGTCCTCGGATTTGAAATGCATAAAAAAGGAGTAGAGTCCTCACTCCCCTAATGGTGTATGGCAAAGTACTGTATTACACATCAATTTACATACCATACAAATGTCCTCATATGTATGGTGACATAAATAATTTTATCCTCAGATTGACTGTAATTTCTATACTTTTTTAAACGTGTCTACATACGTGTCCTCATATGGGTTGATGCATGTACTGCATCAGTGAATGACACAGTGATGTCAATGTCTTGTGGAATGGAAATGGACCATACCCATTGATTGTTCACTGAGTTCCAAAATGGATATAAGCCATGTGATAATGTCCTAGATCCAATGTGGAACAAAAACATGTTACCAGGCAAAGGCATGGATCATGCTCTGGGTTCCAAAGTGGTAAAATGACAAGCATTCTTGGAACACCTTGGTAGTAAAGGCCACTAGCAAAGGGTATGTCACTGTCAGTTACCATGGATAGTGACAGGCACTTCAAGGTAGGCAAGCACTTAAAAACTCAATTTTCCACAATTGTACTGAAGAGAAACATATTCATACATTGTGGAATACTGAAAAAGTCAATAAGCAAATATATTTCAGTATATATATAGGCATCATGGAATCTCATCTGTAGAGATATTGACAGAATAAATGTGATACAATTTGTAGCGCATTTATTTCCAAGAGGGAGACATAGTTATCCCTCCTCCCTCTATGGAGTTTGCCTCTGCTGCACTAAAACGCTTAGATAAGAAAGACTTCCATATAATTATTGGAACATCCTTTTCAGTCAATTTTATCCAAAAATATTAAGGTACAATCTTCATTGATTTGCTGTTAGTCATTTGGTGGAGGGAGGAAAGGTTGAGTGGCTGCTAAATTATATTATACAGCATTTTCTGCAAATGTTCTGTCTAATTCATTAGCAAACTGCTACGTGTAATACGATTATCACTATGTCAACTGGATCATGCTTTTGATCAGTACTGAACCGAATTGATCGCCACATAAAGTCTATGGTGTGTATCATCACACCAAAAGGTGCTCGATCAGCTGGATCACCAGGGGTTATATAATCAGTTCGATAGTGATTATGGGACTAAAAAGCTTTGTATAAATGAAATTATATACCGCATACATAGATTCCTGTCATTTGATTGGTTAAAAGTGAGGGGATAATCAAGCTATTCCGTGACCCATTTGAAACACCTGAATCGCCCGGCCCGTTTGACGAAACGTAATAAGACGGCGAACAATTTCATTTTGAACACTCTGTATATATTTACGCCGTGCTTGACAGCTGACCTTTGACTTTTCGCATTTATTCGTCTGCTGCGTAAAGTTTTGTTTACAATTTTACATGATCAGTTTCGTGTTGTTGTACAGTTTTAAGAAATGACTAAAAAGCAAATAGTTCTGGTTGCGCTTGTTGACAAAGAACGTATCAAAGATATCATGGATTCAGCTAGCCTAAATGCAAAGTGTCCAGTGAAATACGCTGTTAGAATCGCTACCTCTAGCAGCAGTTTAGCGGTAAGAATATACAGTGACAAACATCCGAATTCGAAAATCGATATTTTTGTCCGATTCTACTTTTTCCTTGGGCAACAGAACAATGAAGGTTTCATTGGTTGGCCTTAGGTGAATAAGTATATAGGAAATGTTCTTTTAACCAATCAAATGACAACAATCTATATATTTGGTATATAATTCAAATATCGACTGCTTTCATTCGGGTCACGGTTCAAATTATAGGCCCGGGGCATAGTCTGGTTTTCGAGATCACCTTGGGCCTATGATTTGAACCATGCCCCTCATTGCCGTCAATATTTGTATGCTAGTTAACTGTCACCATTTAGAGGTGGAAATTACAGTGGCGGCTTTAATTGGTCCAAAAATATAATTGTTTTCTTCTATGTGCCATCTGTTGAGGATTCAAAGTTTAACTATTCTAAAGTATTTGTATTGTCTGTTTATCTCTATCTATAGGCATGTCTCTCAGCTCTCTCAGATACCAGGCTGGAGTGAAACAGAATCATGTCAAAAATGCAACAAAGTCTTTGATGGAGATCGTGGTGCACACAGATGTTCAATGGGTAAACAAAAGGTTAGTTCTAGCCTTAAGCTTGGGAAAGAGATGTTGAGTTTATACTGGATCTCTGCTACCACGATTAAGATGAAAATGATTTTTTTTAAATTCATAGCCATTTTAACCACATTTTGGGTATTTTATATGATACAAAATATTGTCGTCTTTTAAAAGCCATTATTTCTGAGAATTTTGTAAGTTTCAAAAAGTGTTTTCATCTTTGGACATGGAGCTTATTTCACAATTAATCACAATCGTAGAAATATAGAAAAATGGGATTTAAACTGCTTCTTGAAACAATCTTTCTTCTAAATTTCTATATGTATAAGAAAAGATAAACTTGTTCCATTGTATAGCATACCTTATTTTAAATGTTATTATTACAGAATCCTGCCGTAAACCCTGAAGCATCCAGAGGAACATTTGGTATGGCAGACCCAATGCCATTAGATGGAAGTAAAAAGAATATGCCTCCGTATAGCTCTAATAGGAATACACTCAGACCAGGTATTCAACAGGAAACCGGTTTCCAGCAAAACCAACTTCAAGGCCAAGGTTTTCAACAGGGCCAAAGTTATCAACAAAAAACATGCTTTCAGCTGGGGCCAGGCCTCCAACCAGGTCCACTGCCAAACACTGGATTTCAACAAGGCTCTGGTTCTCAGCAGATGCCAGATTATCAGCAAGGAAAAAGATCTCATCATGGACCTGGTCGTCTGCAAGGACCTGGCTTTCAGCAGGGAGCGGGCCCTCAACTTGGACTAGGCCCTCGGAAAAGAAAAGACTTTGAGAATTCACAAGGCAATCAAGGAGATAACGTTTATGACCAAGGTTATTATAGAGAGAATGCTGATGAACCTCCAAATAAGATGGTAGGAGAATATATTGTACTATTTCATAGATTAAAACCTTGCGCTCCTCTATCCCTGTAGCTCAATTATTAAGAGCTGGTTATACAAGGGTCTCCGGTTCGAATCAAGTCAGAAGCACTTGGGTTTTGCACTGTTTATGTGTACTGGCCTTTTCTGGGGATAAGAACAGTTTTATCATCACAGTCTAACCAGAAAACTAAGTAAATATTTCTCATCAAATAACTTAACATTTGAAAGATATTTACTTCCTATGGATTGCTTGGCAGCAAGAATTCATAACATTGGTAAACATTAAACAACTTCATTCCTAGATCGTACATCTTTTACCGCTTAATTACCCTGGCAGCCCTGATTTGTTATCAATGATATGCTATCCTAAAGTGTAATTATATCATTTTAGAATTAAGCTGTGTCATTTATTTTGTGATTTGGTTAAGTTTGCTGTCTAAGTGTTATATCAAACATGATCATTGCTAAGGTTCAAGCTAATTGTGTTTTGGGCCAAGATCAAAATGATGGGTCACACAATTAAATTGGTTTGCTAACAAGTGAGGAAAATGTGAACTAGTAATCAGGATGAGCTGATCATTTCAATGGCAAGTATGCTTCACAATTAAGTGCAGAAATTAATGTATGTTATATAATCCCCACACTTAAACTTGTACAGTAACATAACTAGGATAACTGGTTTATACTAAAATGTATACCAAAGAAATTACAATGTGACTTAGGTGATTGTAACTTCCTACACATGTCGGAATGGAAAAATAAAGTTGAAATAGTTTGCTATATAAGAAAACCACACTTGATTCTGTTCAATAATTTTGTAGAAATGAGCGATTGCGTGAGAGAAGTCCTTTTTTCTTTTCTTTTTTTCTTTCTTTTTTCCCTTTTATTTTGGGGTGGGGGAGGGGTAGGACACCATGTATGCACCTATTTTTATTCTCTTGTTTACTATCATGGTCAATGATCAAGCTAATGAGCATTATGATATTAAAGTCTAGCATTGATTTGTGGCATAATTTGTATGATCTAAAACCTGTGTAATGTTTTATTCTTTGTATATATTTATATTAGGCAAAACATCGAAGAAAGGGTCGTGGTATGTCCAAGGTATGTATATGAATGTTTAATATTTTATTCTTAAACAGCTAAGAATGTTTAGGCAATTCTTATTGGTTCCCTGTGGCGTCGTTGTTCCACTTGAAAATAATACTACCGCCCACATTTATGTCAGACAATATATAACACAGGTACGGTCTAATACCTTTATTCTCTAAATCATAAATGGGAACCACACATGGGCTATTTTAGTAGTGAAAGTAATTTATATCATAGACTTGTTATAATATAATATTTTATCAAGTCAATGGAAAATCAAGCCAAGTAATTTATCAGTATTTCATTAAGATTAATGTCAAGTCATTCAATTCTTGTGTATACAGTCAGTTTGGGCAAGTCACTGCAAAGTACTACAGTCAAATTCCTACTATTTACCTCCAGTTCCTAGTCAGGAGTTGCCACTAAAGGTGACATATCAGGTCATTTTGTAGAACCTCTTGATATGGTCTGCATCTTCCAGTATTTCATAACCCAAGTTATACTTTTCCAATAGCTTTGGGACACTGGTTAATCAAGCTTATTGCACAAATATGGCAGTATGCAGATATAATATGTTGCTCTATACCTAGACCTTATGTTGCATTCTACCCTACAATATGATAAGTGTGATAATTAGCTTGTAATCAACAACATCCTGACAGTAAGACCTTGTACAACACAAAGTAAATGATGGATAAAAGTAAGGAGGACAATGAAGAACAGTATTACCATGATAAATGTGATGCGATCAAGCAAAATGAGTCATGAAGTCCAAAAATGTTCTGTTGGAATCTGGTAATTTGCTTGTTTGATTTGGTCATATCTTAAAATCAATGCTGAAGGGCCGGATGGACATACAAGATTTTGACAGAACAATGACAATATATGAATGAGGTACTGTCCAAAACTATAACTGAGCAGACACAACCAGGAGGTATGAAGACATTTTAGTATATATTCATATGAGTATGTTCTCTTTGTTTCAGATCCTGAATACAAGACTTCATCTTGGTAGAATCCCAGAAGAAATTACAGTTTGTCATCTTGACGAGTATTTTAGCGACTTTGGCAAGCTTGTTGAAATTGTTATCTCCAAACAGAGTCGGTCAGGATTCATAGAGTTTGAGAAGGAATCGTCTGCTGATGCAGTTGTTAATCAATTGAAACATATCATCAATGAAAGGTTTATAAGACCACTCAGAGTTAAAGTACAACACTCGGTAAATATTTTTTTAGAGACACACAATTTTGTGTGTGTCATACATGGCTCATTATAAAATATAAAATGGATATCAAAATGCATATATCATGATGATGTAGTTGGGACATTGAGTTAAACTGTAGGAAGTATCATGAGTCTTAACATTTACATCATGAAAGTTGAAACTTTGTGAATGACCATCCAGCTGCTTTTTTACTCTTAGTCCTGTCTTGGCCATTTAGGATAAATTAACCATTTACCAGATAAATCTCAGTTAGAAATCCATCGCTGCCCAACTCTGTATGTTTTTATTAACAAACACCTTTCTTCATAGAAGCATGTAGACTGTTAACCCTATCCTTACCACAAAGGCCACAGCAAATAGCCTCTGTGCTGCGTGCTTCACAATCTGACGAGCTGTCAAACGAGCTCCCCCCGTTAGCGCAGTCAGTTAGACGGTGGCCTGCCACGCGGGCAGCCCGGGTTCGATCCCCGGGGTGTGCGAACAGTGATCTTCCACCCCCAAATTTAAGCAGTTAGAAATTCATCACTGCCCAGCTATGTATGTTTTTCTTAACCTTACCAGAGGCCACAAAAGGCCACAGAAAATATCCTCTGTGCCGAGTGCTTCACAATTCCATCTCGTGGCACCATTCAACGAGCTGCCAAATGGTCTTGAAAAAGTTAACTATTTAGAGCTCCCACATTAGCGCAGTCAGTTCCGGGTTCGATCCCTGGTGTGTGCGATCCCCAGCGTGTGTGATCCTCAGCGTGTGCGATCCCCGGCGTGAGCTGACAGTGATCTTTCCCCCCATAATTGACCCGTTTTTTCACAAAAGGCCACAGCAAATAGCCTATGTGCCGCGTGCTTCACGATCCGACGAGCTGTCAAATGGTCTCGAAAAAGCTCCCCCGGAAGCAGTCAATTAGTCGTACGCCTGCCACGCGGGTGGCCCGGGTTCGATCCCCGGAGCGTGTGAACATCTTCCCTCCAAAATTTGAGCAGTTTTTCTCCCTTGATAATTTAATTGTCAAAAACCAAACTAGGAAGTTAGGGTTAATACACTTTGTATTAGATCCAAACTTGTTGTAGACCAGCGGACACTTATACTGTAAATCTGAATAGATTTGCAAGTCAGATCATTTATATGAAACTTAAGTATTTGTAGCAAGGGTAACGTTCATTACATTTGCCTTCTTTTCACAGGTAATGATGACGAGACTGCATCTAGGTATCCTTCCGCTCACGATTACGCTGAGGGACATTAGGAATTATTTCAGTAACTTTGGTATTCTTGTTGATGCTCACATCACCAAGGCTCGAAGTGGATTTGTAGAGTTCAAAGACGAGTCATCTGCAAGTGATGTTCTGGATGTGGCAAAACATGTTATCAAAGGAATTACTCTAACATGCCAAAGGTCACATAATAAACAGGTAAACATTTCCGTAGATGAGAAATACTCCCCCTACCCTTCCCATTTTCTACCAGTGTCTTGATGTGTGTTGTTAAGTATCACTAAGTATTGAAGAATTGATAGACATTTTAGGTGTAATGAGGTGATTTAAATGTTGAGTTTTTGTCAAAATTATTAACTTTTTGTTCACTTCAGCTCTTTTCATTTATTGTGGGGGAAAATGAATTCTGTAATCCCTTGTACTGCAACTGCAGTTATAAATGATTCTCCTTACATTATGACTGTAAATTAAATTTTGATTTCAACTTGATCACCTGATTTACATTTGACAGGTTTTGGGACAGGCTTACGATGCAGAGCCATCACTTGGATATAAGACTTCATCAGAAGTATCACAGGTAAAGATTTATTCTCACGCAATCACTAAATACCATTAACCAATGTACCACTCATATATTACTCAACTCCTGATAATTTAATGACATCAAATTACTTTTGTCCAACCACCTTGTCAGCTGGTCTGAGCTAACTCCTGTATTCTGTTCATATTTCCACAGATTGTTGACATTATGGCCTGTAATCACACATAATTTAGTCCTGGCTTTAAACTTTTAATTCAAGCTTAGGTCCTACCAAGATAGCACTTTTGTTTTTGTTTATCATTTTGAAAGGTGAGCAACGACTAACTACTTCGTGAATATGGGCCTATGTTTTTAAAAATGACAAATGAAATCCTGGAATCAGTCCATGCCAAGTTTGATTTTATCCCTTGGTAGACATTTCTCCAGGAACAATCCTGTTTTCAATATTGATTTATTTGAAAATACTTTTAAAACAAGATGAATACAATTTTACTACTATTTTCTTAATCGTATAAATTGGCATATTGATTTTTTTTTAATTTAGAAAGTAAACACAAGACTTCATCTTGGGACACTACCACAAAGTATTGAAATTTGCCATCTTCAAGACTATTTTAGCAAATTTGGCAATCTAGTTGACGTTCACATCTCTGAGAAGGGTCATCGGGGATTCATACAGTTTGATAATGAAGCGGATTCAAATCAAGTTGTCAATGCCAACACACATATTATCAATGGAGTGTTTATTAAACCTAACAGAACCAAGATACAGCAAGCGGTAAATATGCATATGGTTGTTGATCTGTCAGAACATTGTATTTATTCCGGCCCTTCAGTCATGTAAAACTGTCCAATCATTATGCCTATGAAGTGTTGCTTTATACCATGTTCAAGACAAGTAATGTATGTCTTTTAGCCCTTAAACATGCATAGAGCAGATTGCCTCATATGCATAGGAGGAGGTATAACTTTATACATGCTGAAGGGCCAAATGGAGTTACAAGGTTTTGACAGAACAGTGACAATATAAAAAACAAAAAGTATGTTCTGTTAAGTAAACAAGTTTTAGGTCAGTTTGGATAAACTAATTTCATTCTTTTATCAAAACAGATTATTATAGGAAAATATTAATACTAAAATGAAATGGCTCATTTTTGTGTCATACCAAAATATTTTGCATTAAATATGAAAATATTCTTGTATCAAACTCAAAGCCATTCAATTTATTTTTCATATCAACATTTTATTATAAAGTAACCTTTATTAAAAATCACATTGTATTTAAATTATGTTAACCTTACTTCTTGCTTTAGTTCATGACTACACGACTTCATCTAGGCATCATTCCAAGCTATATTCAACACAGGGATGTCCATGATTATTTCAGCCACTATGGTATGGTTGTGGATGTTCAATTCAGTGATCGTGTTGGATTCATTGAGTTTAAGGACCAGTCTGCCGCAGACACTGTGATCAGAGTGGGAAAACATACAATCAAGGGATTTACTCTCACATGCCATTTATCCAAAATCAAAGAGGTAAAAAGTCACTTTGATTTTTAAGTTCTAATAACTATAAATATCGGTATCTCAACTTCCTATATATAAAAGTTATTGATTGATTGATTGTTAAAGTTTTGGCTTCCAAAAAGCGTAGAGTTGACGCCCACATGCTGTTATAAGCATTTGTTATATTCACAACTGGATAGCTTTTGCACTACTAAAGTATTTTGATTATGACAGCCTTATGGCAGCAGTGCGAACAGATTTGATTATGGCTGCTTTTATCGTTAACTGAGTGCTAGAAAATACTCCTCTTCTAGGTGCCAGTGCATGGTTTCCCAGTCTACCCCCTGCCCACCTAGGTAGGCTATCAGTCTGCTAGGTGTCAGAGCATGGTTTCCCAGTCTATCCCCCTGTGCGCCTAGGCAGGCTATCCATAGCATGGTTTCTCAGTCTACCCCCTGCCCGCCTAGGCAGGCTATCTAGAGCATGGTTTCCCAGTCTATCCCCCTGTGCGCCTAGGCAGGCTATCCATATCATGGTTTCCCAGTCTACCCCCTGCCCACCTAGGCAGGCTATCCATAGCATGGTTTCCCAGTCTACCCCCTGCCCGCCTAGGCAGGCTATCTAGAGCATGGTTTCCCAGTCTATCCCCCTGCGTGCCTAGGCAGGCTATCAGTCTGCTAGGTGCCAGAGCATGGTTTCCCAGTCTACCCCCTGCCCGCCTAGGCAGGCTATCAGTCTTCTAGGTGCCAGAGCATGGTTTCCCAGTCTACCTACCCCCTGCCCGCCTAGACAGGCTATCCATAGCTTGGTTTCCCAGTCTATCCCCCTGCGCGCCTAGGCAGGCTATCCATAGCTTGTTTTCCCAGTCTATCCCCTGCCCGCCTAGGCAGGCTATCCAGAGCTTGGTTTCCCAGTCTATCCCCCTGCCCGCCTAGACAGGCTATCTAGAGCATGGTTTCCCAGTCTACCCCTGCCCGCCTAGACAGGCTATCATTAGCTTGGTTTCCCAGTCTATCCCCCTGCCCGCCTAGGCAGGCTATCTAGAGCATGGTTTCCCAGTCTATCCCCCTGCGTGCCTAGGCAGGCTATCAGTCTGCTAGGTGCCAGAGCATGGTTTCCCAGTCTACCCCCTGCCCGCCTAGACAGGCTATCCATAGCTTGGTTTCCCAGTCTATCCCCCTGCGCGCCTAGGCAGGCTATCAGTCTGCTAGGTGCCAGAGCATGGTTTCCCAGTCTACCCCCTGCCCGCCTAGGCAGGCTATCCATAGCTTGTTTTCCCAGTCTATACCCTGCCCGCCTAGGCAGGCTATCCATAGCATGGTTTCCCAGTCTACCCCCTGCCCGCCTAGGCAGGCTATCTAGAGCATGGTTTCCCAGTCTATCCCCCTGCGCGCCTAGGCAGGCTATCAGTCTGCTAGGTGCCAGAGCATGGTTTCCCAGTCTACCACCTGCGCGCCTAGGCAGGCTATCCATAGCTTGGTTTCCCAGTCTATCCCCCTGCCCGCCTAGGCAGGCTATCTAGAGCATGGTTTCCCAGTCAACCCCCTGCCCGCCTAGACAGGCTATCATTAGCTTGGTTTCCCAGTCTATCCCCCTGCACGCCTAGGCAGGCTATCTAGAGCATGGTTTCCCAGTCTACCCCCTGCCCGCCTAGACAGGCTATCATTAGCTTGGTTTCCCAGTCTACCCCCTGCCCACCTAGGCAGGCTATCCATAGCATGGTTTCCCAGTCTACCCCCTGCCCGCCTAGGCAGGCTATCTAGAGCATGGTTTCCCAGTCTATCCCCCTGCGCGCCTAGGCAGGTTATCAGTCTGCTAGGTGCCAGAGCATGGTTTCCCAGTCTACCCCCTGCCCGCCTAGGCAGGCTATCAGTCTTCTAGGTGCCAGAGCATGGTTTCCCAGTCTACCCCCTGCACGCCTAGGCAGGCTATCCATAGCTTGGTTTCCCAGTCTATCCCCCTGCACGCCTAGACAGGCTATCCATATCATGGTTTCCCAGTCTACCCCTGCCCGCCTAGGCAGGCTATCCATAGCTTGGTTTCCCAGTCTACCCCCTGCCCACCTAGGCAGGCTATCCAGAGCGTGGTTTCCCAGTCTACCCCCTGCCCGCCTAGGCAGGTTATCCAGAGCTTGGTTTCCCAGTCTATCCCCCTGCACGCCTAGGCAGGCTATCCATAGCTTGGTTTCCCAGTCTATCCCCCTGTGCGCCTAGACAGGCTATCCATAGCTTGGTTTCCCACTCTATCCCCCTGTCAGGCTATCAGATGCGCAGGAAAATCAGGTTAACCCTAACCACCTAATATGATTTTCACCGGAATCCCAATTTCGGAAAGACAAATCAATAAATAAATTGCCACACCAGACCAAAACCCCTGGTCCCGTAAGCAAGCCTGGACTCTCAGCTACTCGTTCGCGAAGTATACTGCGCTCACAATATAGACTCAGTTGATTATTTAAATAAAAAACGTGCGCACATGCGCTTGAAAATAGGCTTGGAAGTTGTAATCTTTAGTATACGGGGCTGTTAGGGTTAAGATTTTGCACGCTGCCTCCTTAGCTCAAGTTAGATAGGCACCAGACTGCTCTGCATGCGAGTCGTGTACGACCCTACGCTATACTCTATTTGGCTTCCTCTGGACAGTGACTTAACTGAACAGGCGCAGCTTTTACACACATGTTTGTATCTTTCATCTATAAACGCTTGTGTGTATACGCCTGCGCCTCGAGTAGGCGCTCGCGTTATGTGCTGCAATTTGTAGAATACACAGTTACGTCACTGTCTCGTGATGGCAGAATAGAGTATAGTGGTTCCAGTTCCTCAACACTCCCCCAAATTTGACCCCGATAATTCCCCCAAACACACCCCGGGGTTAGGGTTAACAAGCAAAGATAAATGATTTGACAATGTTGGTGATATCGGGACATTTTATTATGTTCCCTTGATTTCTTTTTTAAGATATGTAAGGCCAAACAAAGAAGATTGTTTGTCTCAGTCTCAGAAACATTTTGCAAATAAGCTAAGTGCTGTGCGATTTTATTTATTTTTAGAAAATAGGCTATGACTGAGGTATGCAATTTTTTGTTGTTGTTGCTATTCCAAGCTTCAGATAACTGTTTTTTGGTTTTTTTTAAATCCCCCCCCCCCTCTCCCCCCCCCCCCCCTCTCCCCCCCCCCCCCCCCCAAAAAAAAAAGAAGAAGTTTTTTAGGCCTCAGCACATAGACCTACGCTCCGCCGTAGCTCATTTCACATACCAATGCGGGCGGGCTTCTGAGACAAACCTTCTTTGTTTGGCCTTAGTGGTCAGTATTTTTGCTACCACTGTTAACAAAGACCTATTTTTATTTTGCCCTGACATATTATTTTTCACACAAACTTATTACTGATTTATTTTAACAGATCGTCAGCACCAATGATCCAACGCCATATCCATCTAAGAAACACAAACCTTCAGCACGAAAGGTATGATATAAGATTTAAAAATGTATCTTTTATTTTAATTTTTACTTATAATAATTGCATATCAGATCTCTCAATAGTAGGGCGCACAGTCTTATATTTTATATTATGAGTGCTCGCCTGTCATATCAGGATGACCTCAAAGTAAAAGTGTGCATGGTCAACCCTCCAAACAGTCAAATGTCCATATATGGTGCGTGCATTACTAAAAGCAAAAGCTCCTTATCAGCTTGGTTACCAGAATTGTGTGAAATTTCAAGCTGTGAACTGATCGTAAGTGCAACTGTATAAGCTGTGAACTGATCGTAAGTGTGAACTGATCGCAACTGCATATAAGCTGTGAACTGATTGTAAGTGCAACTGCATATAAGCTATTAGCTGATCGTAAGTGCAAATGCATATAAGATGTGAGCTGATCGTTAGTGCAACTGCATATAAGCTGTGAACTGATCGTAAGTGGAACTGCATATAAGATGTGAGCTGATCGTAAGTGCAACTGCATATAAGCTGTGAGCTAATCGTAAGTGCAACTGTATAAGCTGTGAACTGATCGTAAGTGGAACTGCATATAAGATGTGAGCTGATCATAAGTGGAACTTCATATAAGATGTGAACTGATCGTAAGTGCAAATGCATATAAGCTGTGAACTGATCGTAAGTGCAACTGCATATAAGCTGTGAGCTGATCATAAGTGCAACTGTATAACTGTGAACTGATCGTAAGTGGAACTGCCTATAAGATGTGAGCTGATCGTAAGTGCAAGTGCATATAAGCTGTGAACTGATCGTAAGTGCAACTGCATATAAGCTGTAAACTGATCGTAAGTGCAACTGTATAAGCTGTGAACTGATCGTAAGTGCAACTGTATAAGCTGTGAACTGATCGTAAGTGCAACTGCATATAAGCTGTAAACTGATCGTAAGTGCAACTGCATATAAGCTGTGAACTGATCGTAAGTGCAACTGCATATAAGCTGTGAGCTGATCGTATGTGCAACTGTATAACTGTGAACTGATCGTAAGTGGAACTGCATACAAGATGTGAGCTGATCGTAAGTGGAACTGCATATAAGATGTGAACTGATTGTAAGTGCAACTGCATATAAGCTGTGAGCTGATCGTAAGTGCAACTGCATATAAGCTGCGAGCTGATCGTAAGTGCAACTGTATAAGCTGTGAACTGATCGTAAGTGGAACTGCCTATAAGATGTGAGCTGATCGTAAGTGCAACTGCATATAAGCTGTGAGCTGATCGTAAGTGCAACTGCATATAAGCTGTGAACTGATCGTAAGTGCAACTGTATAAGCTGTGAACTGATCATGAGTGGAACTGCATATAAGATGTGAGCTGATCGTAAGTGGAACTGCATATAAGATGTGAACTGATCGTAAGTGGAACTGCATATAAGATGTGAACTGATTGTAAGTGCAACTGCATATAAGCTGTGAGCTGATCGTAAGTGGAACTGCATATAAGATGTGAGCTGATCGTAAGTGCAACTGCATATTAGCTGTGAACTGATCGTAAGTGCAACTGCATATAAGCTGTGAGCTGATCGTAAGTGCAACTGTATAACTGTGAACTGATCGTAAGTGTAACTGCATATAAGATGTGAGCTGATCGTAAGTGGAACTGCATATAAGGTGTGAACTGATTGTAAGTGCAACTGCATATGTGACCGGTCACATCAAAATGGACATGTTGGCAGCAAGTCTCCAATTTGAGTTACATATATCAGCTGAAAGAGAGCATTCTAAGGTTTAAAATGATACCTTGTTGAAGGAAATCTGACTTGGAATCACAAGATATAGTTTCAAGAACCACATTTTTTACTATTATTTTCTTTACACTTCACCAACTTTATTGGCTTCTTTTTCAAAACTGTGTTTGCCGACAACATGTCCTTTTTGATGCGACTGGTCACATATAAGCTGTGAGCTGATCGTAAGTACAACTGCATATAAGCTGTGAGCTGATCGTAAGTGCAACTGTATAAGCTGTGAACTGATCGTAAGTGGAACTGCCTATAAGATGTGAGCTGATTGTAAGTGCAACTGTATAAGATGTGAACTGATCGTAAGTGCAACTGTATAAGCTGTGAACTGATCGTAAGTGCAACTGCATATAAGATGTGAGCTGATCGTAAGTGGAACTGCATATAAGCTGTGAGCTGATCGTAAGTGCAACTGCATATAAGCTGTAAACTGATCGTAAGTGCAACTGCATATAAGCTGTAAACTGATCGTAAGTGCAACTGCATATAAGATGTGAACTGATTGTAAGTGCAACTGCATATAAGCTGTGAGCTGATCGTAAGTGCAACTGCATATAAGATGTGAGCTGATCGTAAGTGCAACTGCATATTAGCTGTGAACTGATCGTAAGTGCAACTGCATATAAGCTGTGAGCTGATCGTAAGTGCAACTGTATAACTGTGAACTGATCGTAAGTGTAACTGCATATAAGATGTGAGCTGATCGTAAGTGGAACTGCATATAAGGTGTGAACTGATTGTAAGTGCAACTGCATATGTGACCGGTCACATCAAAATGGACATGTTGGCAGCAAGTCTCCAATTTGAGTTACATATATCAGCTGAAAGAGAGCATTCTAAGGTTTAAAATGATACCTTGTTGAAGGAAATCTGACTTGGAATCACAAGATATAGTTTCAAGAACCACATTTTTTACTATTATTTTCTTTACACTTCACCAACTTTATTGGCTTCTTTTTCAAAACTGTGTTTGCCGACAACATGTCCTTTTTGATGCGACTGGTCACATATAAGCTGTGAGCTGATCGTAAGTACAACTGCATATAAGCTGTGAGCTGATCGTAAGTGCAACTGTATAAGCTGTGAACTGATCGTAAGTGGAACTGCCTATAAGATGTGAGCTGATTGTAAGTGCAACTGTATAAGATGTGAACTGATCGTAAGTGCAACTGTATAAGCTGTGAACTGATCGTAAGTGCAACTGCATATAAGATGTGAGCTGATCGTAAGTGGAACTGCATATAAGCTGTGAGCTGATCGTATGTGCAAATGCATAATATGTGAACTGATTGTAAGTGGATGTACATGCTATTATTTAGAATCATGGAATTCTAAGATCAAATCTTTACAATACCTGTCAGAATCACTGAACACTGAAATTATTCAGTTTTCTTGATTAACTGATCATAACTTATTCAAAAGCCAAATTGAAAATCTGTGTCTATGTCAACTAATTGCCAGTTTAGTTAATTATTACTATTCCAAGAGCCATATTTAAAATGTACAGATCTCTGTTTAAAAATTGTGCAAGTGTTTTTAACTTACACAAACAAATACTTATTTATATATTACAGAAACCAGACTCCAAATCACTGAACTCAACAGTTAGTCAATCTGGACAGATGTCTGTAGCATGCCAGG
The DNA here is from genome assembly GCA_035610835.1 of Ophiura sarsii. Lineage (NCBI taxonomy): Eukaryota > Metazoa > Echinodermata > Ophiuroidea > Amphilepidida > Ophiuridae > Ophiura > Ophiura sarsii. The sequence goes on along the minus strand of CM069442.1, from coordinate 92,057,711 downwards.
TAATGCTAATTATGAATTTCAAGAGCCCTATTTCATAACGGTCAACCTAAAATTAATCTTAAGTCTGTAAGCTAAGAAGAGTTCCTGTTAAATTCTTTGTCATTAAAGGAGGTGTCCCGCAAGCATAAAAGTGTACATTATAATGTTAGAAACATAACTATCGAGACCAACTTTTGTAATTATATAGAACAAAACACCACACTTATGACAAAAACAAATAAAAACCGCTATCTCTCAACATGCACTTTTTAAAATTCGCGGCGATCAAAAGTCCCAGTGTCGATAATGTCATAGTTGAGCACCGATACCCATTGAGGGATGGCTGTTTTTATTCATTTTTGTGACTAGTATGGTGTTTTGTTCTATATAATTACGTAATTCTGGCTTGATAATTATTTTTCTAACAAATAATGCTCAATGTTGTGCTTGCGGGACCCTTCCTTTAAAGAATGAAAACTCTTCTTAAGAATTCCTTAGTAACTAGAGATAGCCTCAGACCTCTTCTTAAGGGCAGTGTAAACCCGGCACTTGTCTCAAAAACTGAATTTCACATTTCTCTATTATTTAAATACTTTTATATGTATTCTATCATTACCATTTTAAGTTACTTATCGGAAGCGATAATTTCCCGTTCTTTTAGGTTATTTAAATTGTTGTTTTGTTCAGTTTGAGTCGGGAAATGGCACATGGTCATTTGGCGGGAAATTAAGCGGAGTTTCATCCTTTTTAAAATGCTGTGACATCTGTTCGATCATTGTGTCGCGGCTGCATTTTGACTGTGCGTAGTAATTCATGCGCTGCTTATTATCTGCGACGCAAGAAGCAAAAGAACGCAAAACGCTAAAAATGTAAACAGAAGCCAATATTACGATCATTTGCCACCAGATGCTTGTAAGGGATTGACACAGGGCAAAAAGCGTTTGCGGATGTCACTGTGATAACCAAAGACAAACCAGCCATTTATTTCATTTACAATACAAATTTGTAATATCAGTCAGCACACAGGTATCGCTTTCAATAAGTGCCCTTGCCGAATTCTAACCCACGCAAAGATTGATTTTAAGGTGGTCAACCTTGCGCTAAAACCTATGTCAACCTTACGGGAAGTTTGTTTTCCTTGAACAAATCAAGGCATTACACACATAAGTCTTTGAAAGAGGGTTAGTTGGTAGCCATGATGGCGAGGTAGGTGGATTGTTCGTAATTTTAAAAATAATATAATGCCAAATTTGACTCCACAAACAGTGATTTTATCTCTAATTTTAGAATTTAACAATTTTGTGACTTAGCTTCTTGTTACCGTTCACTTGACCGGGCTAATACTTGTACGATATTTTAAGAGTAATTTCCGTACTAATGGAAGATTAAGCTTTAATTTCATACCAAAAATATTGATGCCCGACATTACATACATTTTCATCTTAATATAATAGTTGTAATTTGAATTGTTGCTTTGATTTGTACACTAGATTTTTTTAAACATGAAGATGCTTGTTTGAAAAAAGAGTAACATAGCCTTGTCAATACTGTAATCAGACTCGATTGTCGCATCAAAACAAAATTCTAAAAATAGCGATAAATTCACTGTTTGTGGAGCAAAAATTGTCAAATTTGGTACATGACGAGATATCCACCTACCTGCATGGTACAAGTTAATCGTAATTAAAGCCACTGAACAATGCCATATAAGGGAACTTTGAAAGATTGAGAATATGCATGGTTACCAAATTTTGTGTAGAGCTAGTCAGGGGCCGGGAGTGCGAGGTTACCAAGCATAGGCGGCAAAAACGGGTGGTCACGGGGGTCGTGATCCCTAACCGCCCCCTCCCCCTTAAAGTTCACTACCCTCTCTGCAAAAAGATATTTTTCTTTTGATTGATTTATTTTCCATCAACAAACCTTTAGTTAAACAATTTAAATAATATATATTCTCTTTTCATGACATTTCCATCAATTTCATGCAAGGGCCTTTAGTTACTATTATTCAGAAACATGATCTGTTGAAAATTGCATACATCCATTTTCTTTTCCATTGATATTATTAATAGGCATAGCACAATGCACACACACAGAGTCTGCCACTGAGATCGTTACACCAGTGAACAACAACAATGAAGAGCTGTGTTGCAAAAGGGCCTACATCCACTTCTACCTGTAACTCATTTTGCATTATGTGGAATTTGGCTTGTATTGTTGGTGCCTCAATTGGCGTGCATGGATGCACTAATCTAAGTCATGAAGACAGCCATACAATAATTTGATTAATAAATAATGTAAAATGAGTAACATGTAGGAGTGGTCTGTAAGCCCTTATGCAAAAAAGCTCTTCATATAATGTATGCAGCTCCACTTTGAAAAACACCCCTATATAAAATTGATTATCCTTACATTGTGCACTCCATATAGGGCAGTGAGCTTACCATATATGGTAGGCATGACCTTAGGGACCGTTCATTATTTATGGTGGATGGGGGGTTGGGTAAACTATAGGGGGGTCATGTAATTTTCATATGTTGAAATAGGGGGGTTATGTAACTTTTTATTCTTGAACAGGGGGGTTGTGTAAATTTGTTTGAACTATGAAGATGGTGGTGATTGGAGTGATTTTAGAGGCTATTTTGGAGTGTAAATGCCATTTTTTTTCTGCGCTTCGCGCATATTTTCTTAAAACCTATCGACTTCAAAAACTGAGACGACTTCTGGACAGCAAATCGACGATATGGTGGATAACATCTATATCAACGGTCGAGACATTAGAGCCACAGGGTGTATAATGTTACAAAAATCCTATTTCATGATGTAAAAATGTGATTTATTGCATGCTTTTCACCTCATCTCTGCTTTGCACCAATGCTCACAAAAGTAGAATGTTTCACTGGATTATACGTTTCTGCTCAGAATGTTCTAACTTGTTCGGGTTATAAAGACTCACAAAACCACCCAAAATGTATAAATATGAAAAATTCCAACTCGCTACGATCTCCATTACTAATTTCACACAATAAAAAGAAGGGCCATCATAAAATTATTGGCCGTTCAGATAGGGCACAAACAAAATTTGCCAACATATCCATGAACAAAATTCCAAAGGTAAATACAGCCCCTTAAGTATGTGACTAGTTGATTTTTTTCGGGGGGGGGGGGGTTGTGTAAAAAGCTACTGGTTAGCAGGGGGGTCATGTAATTTTCAGTTTCAGCTGTAGGGGGGGTTAGGTAATTTTAACATATGAGTCTCGAATTTGTCCCAACCGCCCTCCACCATAAATAATGAACGGTCCCTTACACTATATAACCTTAATTCAGGTATAAATATTTATCATCTGTTTTTTTAGTTAGGACTGTTTTTACCAATTTTCGAAATTTGCTCTAAACTTGAATATATTGGGCCGATTTAAATAAACCTAACCTGAGATATTGTACTAAACACTTCAATCCCCGGGGGGCCAGTCAAACATAATGTTGTACACATGCGTGACCAAAAAAATGTGTAAAAAGGGGTGTTTTTTCAGTGTTGGACGCGTCACACGTTAAGGGTATCAAAAACGCTGATTTTCAAGAAAAAGGGTGGCTTAAAATCCCGGCTTAAAATACAGGTCGAACGTGTTTAGGGTAACTTATTTTGTTCCCCGTTAAATAGACAAAACTTGTTTAGGGGTCATATTCTGGCAAGAACTTGTTTAGGGGTCAAAATTTGCAAGGAAAGCGCGCTAAAAACTTGTTTAGGGGGTAATTTTGCTTGCAGGGTAAAACTTGTTTAGGGGGTGTCTGGAAAAAATTTGGTCACGCATGTGTACAACACCATTATGTTTGACTGGGCCCCCCCGGTTCAATCCATTTAGTGATATGCTCAAATTTTGCATCCTTTGAGTGGACAATGTGAGGAAAAGACTGAGAATTTAAATATGGGTATTTAAAGGTAGATGACCCGATCACATTTTCGTAACACAGAATTATTTCAAACATACGGAGATTTTCATATCATATGAAAGCTCGTATTTTTCTCATCATCATACTGAAATTTGACGGCCTAAATCGGTATAATTACGGAGAAATCGATGAAATAACGTTGAATTACCGCGAATGGTGGTAACCACCGATATAGTTTGTGTACTACTCAATGGGTACAGTTCACAGCATCTTGTGCGTCTAAAATAAGAACCATAAGAGCTATGCAACTCAAACTTTGGAACATGACTTTTTTAAGGATGACCTTTCATGTAGAATAGAAAACTTCAAGTTGAAAATCGGAACATCTACCTTTAAGAAATGGAAAAGCTTGTTTAATTTCTAAATCCATCAATATTTGTCAATCAAATTGGGTATACATGTTATATATCTATTACCGATCACTCTTATGATGGGAAAACAATTGTCGGACATTGCTCATTTGCATAATAATGACTTGAAAAGATAATTAGCTAATTTGCATATTTAATGAGCTTATGAAACTAAATTATAGTTTAAAAGATTGGGTATCATACAGTAAGCCAGTATACCAAGTTTGATTGCAATACACCATTCACATCTGGATTTATAACATTTACGCATATTAATAAGCTGGACTTAGTCATTTTTTTGATAGCGGTCAGTGAAACTGGTCAAAATGACCAATTTCACTAGGTTATTTAAGCTTAATGCAATATAATTTTACCATATTTTTTTATTTAACATGGTATATAGATATTCAATTGTTAAGAAATATGTGTAAATGGTGTTTTGAATGTACATTATTAACAAATTGAGCTCTCTAAAGCCTGAAAAAAATTTGGGCATTGTTACTGTTTTTGGCAGGTTTTTGGCCATTTTCGGAGTATTTCAAAACACCGTAACACAAGAACGCATTGACCGATTGTCATAATTCTTTTTGGAAAATAAATCTTTCATTGCAATCTTTCATTTGACACCAATTTTGTACATGTCTCAATTATTTGAATTGTATGTGTGCTATGCCTATTATTAAATGAATGTAAATAATTACTGTTATACGTTATATAAATATTTGGGAACAATACAAAATAAATGAACCACAGTACCAAATCTAACTATTAAACTTATAATAAATAACATATGACCCTGTCTGAAAATGCGACCCACGTGATCAGTAACAACCAATGGACGTTGCGAAATGAATTTGTCAAAACAGATATTTACGTGAGGGGTTTTTTCACCTCGGTCGGATTCGAGTAACTATATTGTAATCGTTTGCTTGACCAGGCTAAAAACGTTCATAATATTTTAAGCATGTTTCAAGTTACAAAAGATTATGAATATTAGGATACCATGGAAAAAAATTGGTGCTCAATTCTTCAAAATGGAATAATTTATAGCAAATTTGGCTTGGGTTTTGTCAAGTTTTTATTATCTCAGATTCTGGTTTTTGCGATGGCAATAATTTGCTCCGAAAATTCAACATGTCATGAAGTTCACAGATAATATTAGATATCAGTTGCATCACATGCCTGTTTATTTTATAATTTCATGGCAAAGGTGATTGAATTGTGTGATTATAATCAACAAAAGAGTTAATTTACATCGTGCTGTATCGAGGTCAACTCTGACTTTGAAGTTGTATCACTACGGGTGAGTACTTCTGGGTCGCTGTGTACAAGTTAGAAAATCGATGGGATTGTGCGTAGCTGCATACTGACTGATATCGCAAATAGAATATCTAGGTTAAAATCACAGAACATAATGACGCTGCTGGCCAGACCCGCAAAGGAGTCTGGGACAAAACATGGAACAGCACTGCCATTGGATGACGGAAACAATAGACCTAGTGAACCAACCAAGCACAAAATATTGAATGACTCACTTCACGCAGTTGGCAATGTTGAAATTTGTTTACACTGTGCTCAAAAAAAATTCGAATTAAATTTAAGTTTTCTTCTAATTTCTTCACATCTGATAGTTAATTTTGATGTTTATTACTTGTTCATATAGTATACTCACCTTTTAAGTCACACGCCCATGAATTTCGTGACAATTTAGCGATTGTATATATCCTACCAGTTTTATCTTTTATCCTCCAATCTGTGTAGCCTACTTTTAAATTGTAGTTTTTAATTTGTTGATTTTTAAATTGTTTTATACCTGTATGCATGTTTTGCAATTGGTTCTGGTATTGTATTATATCTTACCAGTTTTATCTTTTATCCTCCAATCTGTGTACTTTTAAATTGTAGTTTTATAATTTGTTGATTTTTAAATTGTTTTAAATTGTAATGCGCTTTGGGTTTTTTACGAAAAGCGTTTCTAAAATGCAGCTTAGTAGAATTGATGAAACTGATGTTTTCTAGAAGTTCAATTTTGAAGGAATTAAACAAGTTTTCAGACAAGATAACTAAATGTAAAAGCTATAAGATTTTAAACTGTTACTGTTATCTTATATGGAGAACATTTTGCTCTAGGAATGGTTTTCTCATATTTCAATGTTTGCATTTTATCTTGAGATATTCACCAATTAACATAAAATGTATGCAAAAAATACTAACATTTGCCATATTTCAGATGTTTTTGTCAATATTTCGTAAAACAAGTATTATTTCAAAGAGAAAAAAACTAATCCTAGTCAAAATTGTCTTGTTTACGATAATCAATATTAGAAACAATTATCAAATAAATATATTTAGTTTTTCTGTCTCAAAAAAGGTGCTGGCATATATGTCCGCATTTGCAAATGCTGCGCCGGAAAGTTGCATCGCTGTCCAAAGGAAGAGAATTAAAGAGTATTATTAATGAATTTACTATAATTATATAGTTAAGATACCACAAAGAACAAGTCGGCTATACGTGGCAGTATAGAGAACCAGATTTCTAGATTCAATTTCTATGTATAAATATAAAATGAAATGCTTCCAATAAATAAATGTTCATAATTTTTTATATTGAAATCTTTATTTTTCCACTTTAGGATTGCCGAGTATACCATGTGGTTGGGATAAATGATTTGTTAGAGGAAGTGCTCGTAGAATATTTCAGCAAATTTGGAAACATCATTCAAACGTTCTTATCACAGCGCCATCAGGGGTATTGCTTTATTGCATTTGACAAACCCATTGATGAGAAGATGGAAATGACATTACTTGGCCCACATGTCATCAATTCAGAGCGGCTTGTTGTGAAAAGAAAGAAAAAAGAGGGAGGATCATGGAATCCAAAAAAGCCAACAATGAAGGTAGGAGACCTTAGTCCATTTCACTAACTCAAGCCAATGATGTCACCGTATCTTTTAACAGTATGTGTAATAAATCAAGTCCAACCATTCACAAGTGTTGGCATACATGTATGCATACCCTGTACACATGAAAGGTTTAAGTAAGCTATCACAAATTAGCCTACTTACCATAAATGCCCATTTTACCAAATTCACTGTATCGAGCATGTAGAATGTGAAAGTATTACCCCAAATCTATTTTATGTAAATGTTTTTGTTACTGAAACACAGCAAAATACAATTTTGCGAGGAAGACAATCTATCACCAACTACAGCGCAATCTACCACACGGGCAGACGGATGAAAACACATTTGTTTTTCTCCAGCATGTCGGGGGGTGGGGGGGGGGGGTGGGGGGGTGGGGGGGTCATGACTTGCGAGTCATTGAACTGGTGTTAAAACACTCGGCTAATCAGAAACATTCAGAACTGATCGTATTTTTCTTATTTGAAATGGTCTATATGCATAACAAACTGAAATAAAGGGCAGCTATGGTAAGTTGCACTGTAGTCTTCATTGTCCCAGTTAAGAGAAAAATTAATTGAAACCAAAGGTTTAACGTAGGTTTGATGATAGTGGTGTTCAAACCTAGGACCTTTTGGTCCCTTCTGTCCCAAAGCGACTCTCTTAACCACTAGACTTGGTGCCGAGGTAGTGATTTTAATCTACAATATAGATAGTCTATTGAATAAACCTTACACTAGACTAATTTGTGAGCACTTACATGAAGGATGAGCTTAAAAATGCTGCAATTGTCTCTGGAAAGTGAAATAGAGTGAAAATGTTATAATGTGTTGTGATTAAATCAACAGATTTTAAACATATATGTGCCAAAGTGTAACGATACCGTCCCACTACCTGACATATATTCTGTATTTCTTTACTTTATTTGACTATATCTTTATAAACTGTTTTGCAGTATGCTTGATACATTTGCCCATCAATAATTTGTGCAAGAGTTATATCATGGAAATCCAATCAACTGCTATTAAATTAAATTAAATTAAATACAGACTGTAACAAAAGTTATACAATTGCAATTTCATTTTTAATCCAATTTTAAAATCATGCAATTTCAACACTCTGTTATACGTAATGTGTTGACTACCAGCAGAATTTTATTTGGAATTTTTAATTGCTTTCGTTTTAAAACTAGACCAATCTCTAAGTCATCTAGAAATCGGGTTGGGCCACTTTCAGCATAGAATACAATCTTGTTTGTTGACATTAAATGGTTAGGTTATTATGCAGGGATCATTAAGAGAACTACATAATTCTTTTTCAACTAGTTTTATGTCATTTCAATGAATAAATGCATGAAATGGTGGATTGACCAAATAAAGTTGATTACTGGACACCCGCTCCGTGATTGTTACTCCTTTGCTGAAAATCGTTATTTGTGGCGTAGTATCTGTAAGGTCACGAGCTGTCATTCATAACTTTTGAAAATGTGCGTACCACCGCGCTTCCACTCAAATTGATCGTTACATGGAAACGCGAACGCACAGCGCAGGTTATTGATATATTGCCAAGACCTCCAAAATGTACTTGTACGCGCATCAATGACCTGGGGGCGGGGCGTTTTGTGTGACGTTGTGCATGGTAACAAGAGGCAGATGTTTGCGAGTGGGGCCCTGAACATGGATACACGCGACACAACTACTCGCGGCTGTACTTTCAACAATAAATACTACATTGAAAACACAACAAAACACCATTTTTATATCGTTGTAAAATGTCAATGATGACTGGCAAATTTGGTCTGCATGATTTGAATAACTGGCGTGTGTTTGTACCACCAGCGCGGCGGCTAGCCTGCCCTACAGATACTGACTGGTAACTGGACGTCCCTCAGCAGCGCAGCGAGCGCAAACGTAAGACTCGGTGAAATTTTGTAAGCTTCATCATGGACCCCAAATGACACAAGTGATGAGCAAGGACGTACAATGTATGTCGTAGCGATTGTAAGCTAAACATCGCTCTAACGTTGCGTGTCTGTCTCAGTCTCACCGGCAAACACGGCCGTATCAAGCATCAGTGAAATAAATCTGATTACAGGGCTAACAAATATTTAGTATAAAATTTGACTGGGGACGCAAAAAATCACCATGATAAACAGCCTAGTACAGAACAGGAATCTGTCTCATCAAAGGTGACTTTATAAATGTTTCAATTCAAGAAACGTATTCAAAATCGAAGTCAGGCGTCATCCATTTTTGTTGTAAAACCGAAACTGACAAGATTAAAAAATGTAGGCTAAATTAACTAGGCCTACGTACGAGCCTACTCCTAGCTAGGCCTATGATAGCCATCCCGTCTACGACACATGACAACCCATTTACACTGACACTGCAACTATAATAATAATTAGGGCAAGACAACATACTTTTGTTTGTCAAAAAGACTCACGATGTAGGTCTAGGCCATCAATCATTACTCACCGAATAACGTCGTCTCTAAACAAGCAGATAAAGAATGGAATCGTACAACACGATTTAGCTGCGATTTTGATTATATTTCCCCATCAATTGACCATAAACATAAAAAGGTTGTTGAAGTGATTCGACTTTGATCCATGGATCCATGATTATGATGCCCGGGTTATGATGAGACATCATGATTCCGATCATGATCATTTGCATTGACTTTTTCAATGATGAATAAGCTTACAAAAATAGCTTCAAAAACTTATTCGTACGGTAGATCTGAGACGAAATATTCGTCCAGGGTATGATTCTATGAAGTCATATTTCATATAATATTATGTCCAATCGGCAAAATTGATCTTTCCCGCTCTGAATTCTTTACAGGATCGGGAATGAAGAAACTTCTGTTGTTTGTTTATTTATTTTCCGTGCTTGTTTGCAAATCAAAAACTAAATTAATTTGTGGCCCTGAACATGCATAATATTTGCCGAACTGTGATTGGTCTATCTCATAATCGTTCTTTATAACAGCTTCTCCGCTATTGGTCAATCCAGAGAAAACAATGACGTATTGGGGAATCCCCTAGATTGCCCTAGAATGCTCCATTATTCAATGGGGTGGTGTTTATTTACCTCAGGGGGAAATGACACAAAAATACGAACTCCAAAGTCAAAATATAAACCTTTAGCATGTTTAGAATAACTTAATATTACAATTTGGATGCTAATCAACATTAAATGACAGTTATGAATCGCCCCCTCGGGGCAATCCCTTGGTACCAAAACAAAGTCAGCGATTTCAAACAAGAACCTTAGAATAGTCCGTACAAAGTCACCAACCTTAAAGTCATGACAGGACCGAACCAACCAACCAATATCTTGATCAATTTCTGCCAATCTGATTCAACAGGTATCTTCCATATGCTAACAACTCAGGTATCACCGTGTTGTTTCACAGATCAAGGTAGCATTTTTAAGCATTCATATTCCCATCTATGAAGATATGTCCAATCAAAGTTCCATCACCAAAGATTCCTGCTCGAACCCGAACAAGCAGTTTCTGTCTGATTTTGGGCTGTCCACTTGAATGAAATGAACCATTGTCTCACAAGAGCACTCTATTCCTGTATTCATGGTTTGATTCATACTGTTCTTCCCAGTGATTTAGCCAAAGTGGCCCAGGTGATTTCGCAACTACTTTAGACAATTGATCATTGCTCTGCTTCCTGACTACCAATTTTCATAAAACAAAGTTTATTAAGAAGCTGAGAAAATTTCCTTTGCATGATATTAAAAACTGAAACAGAAATTACTTTGAAATTATTTTTAACATTTTTTTCAAAATTGTATAACTATTTTTTTTGTTACAGCCTGTATAGGATTGATTCACTAAAATTGTGTGTTTTATATAGATCTTCATAACTTCATGTTTGTTGTGTTGTATGTTGTGGTCATCAGATTTCATACAAAACTCAATAAAATGAGAGATGTTGACATCAACATTGTGAAATCACATACACATTCCCTTCATTGTAGGGGTGTATCCAGAAGTCAAGAACTCACAGGGTGCTTTACCAGAAGGTCAATTTTCCAGCTGCTCCAAGCTGCCGCCCACTCAAAAATTTGAGAGAGGGGTTGTGATGTGGTTGACTCCAAAACGGCGTGAAAAACAAGCTATTAAAAACTGATAGCAAGAGTCTAAACCGAAGGTCTCATTCTCAAAACAATTGTGCCAATTGAGTACGGTGCACGGGGTGTACAAGCGTATGGATGCACCCCTGCTATGCTCATTATTGCTGTTATCATACTACAGGATGTCCTCTTTTGCTAAAACGATGCATTTTTAAGATTCATGCAATGCTTGACGTTCTTTGATAAATATAACCACCAATTGATGCATAACAGATTGGATGTCTAGAGTTAAACCCCTGCACAATACTTATTGACCAGTGTACCCAGACACATACATTTACTTTCCTTAATGTTTATAACAATTTGTAATAATTACAAAAACTGCATACAAATTACAAATACATGATAGAATACAGTTAAACTCAATTAATTGTATTTTTTTTACAGGGAAATGACTTAGTTCAAACACACCTGGAGGGAAAGGTAAGTTTGAAATAAATGTTCATTATATGGCTGTAAGGCAATGACTATCCCCCTCCCCTGTTGTCATTATAGGGCTGTAAGGTGATGACTATCCCCTCCACTGTTGTCATTATATGGCTGCAAGGCGATGACTATCCCTCCCCTGTTGTCATTATATGACTGTAAGGCGATGATTATCCCCCTCCCCTGTTGTCATTATACGGCTGTAAGACGATGACTATACCCCTCCCCTGTTGTCGTTATACGGCTGTAAAGAGATGACTATCCCCTCCCATCTTCTACAGGCCTCATCGACCCATTATATGTCTGTAAGGCGATAACGATCCCCTCCCCTATTCTACAGGCCTGACCGACCCATTTTATGGCTGTAAGGCGATGACTATCCCCTTACCCTGTTGTCATTTTATGGCTGTAAGGCGATGACTATCCCCCTCCCCTGTTGTCATTATATGGCTGTAAGGCGATGATTATCCCCCTCCACTGTTGTCATTATACGGCTGTAAGGCGATGACTATACCCCTCCCCTGTTGTCATTATATGGCTGTAAGGCGATGACTATCCTCTCCACTGTTGTCATTATATGGCTGTAAGGCGATGACTATACCCCTCCCCTGTTGTCATTATATGGCTGTAAGGCGATGACAATCCCCCTCCCCTGTTGTAATTATATGGCTGTAAGGGGATGACAATCCCCCTCCCCTGTTGTCATTATATGGCTGTAAGACGATGACTATACCCCTCCCCTGTTGTCATAATATGGCTGTAAGGCGATGACTATCCCCCTCCCCTGTTGTCATTATACGGCTGTAAGGAGATGACTATCCCCCTTCCCTGTTGTCATTATATGGCTGTAAGGAGATGAATATCCCCTCCCATCTTCTACAGGCCTCATCGACCCATTATATGTCTGTAAGGCGATAACGATCCCCTCCCCTATTCTACAGGCCTGACCGACCCATTTTATGGCTGTAAGGCGATGGCTATCCCCTTACCCTGTTGTCATTTTATGGCTGTAAGGCGATGACTATCCCCCTCCCCTGTTGTCATTATATGGCTGTAAGGCGATGACAATCCCCTCCACTGTTGTCATTATACGGCTGTAAGGTGATGACTATCCCCTCCCCTGTTGTCATTATATGGCTGTAAGGCGATGACAATCCCCCTCCCCTGTTGTCATTATATGGCTGTAAGGCGATGACTATACCCCTCCCCTGCTGTCATTATATGGTTGTAAGGCGATGACGATGACTATCCCTCCCCTGTTGTCATTATACGGCTGTAAGGCGATGACTATCCCCTCCCCTATTCTGCAGACCTTACCGACCCATGATATGGCTGTAAGGCAATGACTATCCCTTCCCTATTCTACAGGCCTTACCGACCCATGATATGGCTGTTAAGGCGATGACTATCACCTCCCCTATTCTACAAGCCTTACAGGCCTATCAAATGAAGGGCCTATCAAATGAAGCTATCAAATGAAGACCTCCAAGAAAAAAGGATCATGATAATATAATCATTTCGATTTCTAGGTCTATAAAATGTTACTTTTATTTAATCGTTTTGCACAATTGAAATCCCCATTGTAATCAGACTTAAAACTCGGGCCATTCACAAACAAACTGCGGAAACACTGTTGATCAAAACGAGCACCATTCATCAGTTTGCGGATGGGATTGATTTTGTTATGTTTATACTATCCTTTTTTAATCGAAACCTAAATTGGCGGAGCAGTTTTGTTTTTAAATCCAAAAATGTTTGGCCTAAAAATAATATTTCCATAGGATTGTTACTAAATAGTAGTCAGAAATGGCTAAAACACGTGTTTTGAAATAGCTGTAGCTCAAACACTAAGTTGGTGACCCCCATTTTGTATTCAAGATTCTTTTTTATAATCGTTCAATTTTTGTTCACAGTGAATATAAAAATAATTGGCGGACAAATTCTATTGTGGTGCAGTACCCTTAAGCAGTCATTATTCTCATTCATTACTGAAAAAGATGCATATTTATCCAAATCGTTGATTTGTACAGATATAATCATGCTAAAAAATTAATTAGTTTTCTGTATATTATTTTGTCCACCACTTCTTAATTATTGTAACAGTCCAAGTTGGGTCATCCCCTCATTAACATTTTTATCATAAATAAGCTTTAATCGTGTTTCCTCATAACTCATTGAATAATCAGTTGCATGAGGCTTTAATTTGATTAGTCGGTCAATGAGCAAAATAATCAAACACTTTGGCGCAGTACTTTCGGTCAATTATCATAGTCTGATTTATAATTGAACGAACAAATTGAAGCAGCGTATTGCGTACATTGCGTGAAGCGCACACAAGCATGTGCGTGATAATGTCGAGCGATCATCTTTGTGTTGCGTGTGTGTTGTTCGTTCAATTATTATTTGGACCAAAGTAACCTGCGCTTGGTGTGCACCTTCTCATAAAACGATTATAGGTCAATAAATGCATATGTGTTGTTTCGAGAGAAATTAGACAAATCAATGCACGCGCGTTGATGTAGATGTGTGTATAATGTGCTATTGTGAGCATATTAACATTTGCGCAAGTGCATTGATTTGTCTGATTTTTCGAGAAACTAAACATGTGCATGTATTGACCTAATTCATACATGACACTATACATATCAAAATTCACAATTTGAGCATAATTTTGATTGTATTTTAGTTTCTTGCTTTCTGATTGATTCGACACAACTAAGAGTGTATGAATTAATTTTATTGAAATGCACTAGGTACGCAGCTATCGTGATTATTCAATTAAGTAATGAATTTTTAGCAATGAATTGAAACTTCTTCCCCATTTTAAACCATCATGATAATTGCAAAGATCTTAAATTTTTCAAATCAAACATGAGCCTTTATTGAATATTGTGATGATATTTTCTTGCTGCTTGCTTCCTCAGCAACGGAATATTGTGATTCGTCACAAAACATAGATTTTTGGTTACAACACACCGGCAAGACCAGAAGCGAGTGTGTCCTACCTGACATAGACAATTTTGTCTTAATACAATGTACGAATGACATGACCAGTCACATCAAAATGGGATAATATTTTCATGGAAGAGTGAATTTTTAAGCTTTAAAATGACACCTCATTTGATAAATTTGGTAAATGCATTCAGATTTAAGGTGAAATATTTGCTGGAAATTCCTTTTTATTTAATTCCTTTTTATGGTGTTTTTCCATGCTTTACTTCATTAATATCTGAAAATGCATACTGATGACAAAGACACCCTTTTGATATGACTGGTCACATGCTTTGTATTATAGGTAGATGTTCTGATTGCTGACCCCCTTTTGATATGACTGGTCACATGTTATGTATTATAGGTAGATATTATGATTGCTGACCCAATTTTCTATTCCACATGAAAGGCCATCGTTAAAATTGTCACATTCCAAAGTTTGAGTTCAGAACTCAAATGGTTCTAATTTTAGAAGCACAAGATCACAGGAATGTTGCCCTTTGACTAGTACACAAACTGGCTGGTGGTTAACCACCTTTGGCAGTAATTCACCACATTTTAGCCTATGATTTCTAAATAGCCCACAAAAAATGATCGGAACATACACCTTTAACCCTAGGTTCCCGTGGTTAATCCATAATATGTGACCAGTAATCCACAATCTTAATCACTCCAGGCTTGAACTCCCTATTAGTATGTAATTCGCTCATATGAATATGAAAAGATTGTCTACGTCAGATAGAACTCCGGTTTTGCCAGGGTGTGATAACCCAAAAGCTATGTATTAAAACAAGTGTATTGTTAACCTTGTTCTATTAATTTCCAGATATTAAGAGACATAACATTGTTATTTGTAATTTGCCCTCGTAGGTTGCCAACACAGTTCATATCACTTGTGCACAAAAGGTTGTGTCGGAGGATCTAATTGAATACTTCAAGAAATATGGAGACATCTGCGGAACAGATTTTACCCAGCGTTCACAAGGCTATTGCTTCATTGAGTATAAAACCTTGACTGAAGAGATGAAGGGTGCATTATTGGGGACACAAAACATCAAATCTAGTGAAGTTTTGGTGAAAATGAAAAAACAGAAGAAGAAGGTATGCTTCAATGTGTGTTTGATTTGTCTTATTAATGAGTTAATTTTGTCCCATACATGTATCCTTACTTTACTTACTTTAGTCGACCTCGGTCGGAAGCCATGATGAATTTTCGCCAGTTGACTCTGTCCTGCATTAGATTGCGTAGCTCTTGCTGGCTGATGCCAGCATCTTTACTAAGCAGCGTGGGGTATGTCAACCTTGGTCTCCCTTGGGTACGTTGACCTTGAGTTGGAGTCCAGAAGACTAGTTGAGACACTGGTTCTTTCAGCCGTCTTACACAGTAGGCAGCAAAATTGAGGCGTCGACCCCTGACAATTTCTGATATTTTTGGTAGCCCTGCATAGATTTCCTCTCTTGTGGGATGATCCTTCCAGTTGAGGTTTAATACCGTCATTAGTAGTCTGGTATAGCAGCCATCGAGTCTTGCCTCAAGTCTGTTTGTTAGTGTCCACCCTTCTGCGCCATAAAGTAGAATGCTTTCTACAGCAGCATGGAAGAAGCTGATCTTCAAGGAGGCTGACAGACTAGATTTCCAGAGGGTGCGCATCTTGTTGCAACCCTTCCAGGCAAGGGCCTTGCGGATTTTAAAATCTCTTTCAGATTCGTCTATCCATGAACCAAGGTACTGGAAGTTATTGACCTGATCTAGGTGGTTCCTATCAATGGTGTTCAATGTAGCATTGCCTTTGATGTTGTAGGTCATGAATTTGTTTTTTGTTGCATTCATCTGGAGACTGACAGTTGCAGCAGCACTTTCCACACGAGAGAGCAAGAGCTGGGCTTGTTGTAGCGTGTCAGATAATAAGGCAATGTCATCTGCGAAGTCTAGGTCTGTTCGGATTTCAGCAGGGTGCCTCCGGCTACGTCTGGGTGTTACTGTAAAGCCCTGCATGTCTTTGTCATTACCAATTGCCATCCTCATAACATGTATCCACTTGTTCATAATAATCATGCATCCATCATTGAGTATAATAGTCAATATTTTGTTTGGTTTCAAAAATGCTGTAACTTTACCAAAATAGTCATTATCTGGTTAACAGTTCCATGAAATGTCATGATTGATTTTGCTGATAATAGTAAATAATGTATCTATTGCTTCATGCATTGGTTGCCTTCATATTCTAATATGAAATATTTAAAATATTTATTTTACTTTGAGTAACATTTTTCTTACCCGGACTACATAAATAGACTTAGTACAATTACATTGCAAACGTCATATTTTCCGGTGTTGTAGGACTCGGACTCAGACTAGAGTCCTTTTTTTAAAGACTCGGATTCAAGCCCCCAGTACTCTCGGACTCGAACCCAAATGACTCGAGAACTCGGCTTCGAGTCCTCATCGAGTCCAGCAAAATTGGTTGTTTTTTAGGTGTTTATTTTCATTAATTTACCTGAATTTTGTTTTGCTGTGGGACCGAATTCCGCAGTCCACCGCCAGCAAAATAACTTGCCGATATATTTATTAATGATCATTGATTCATTCCAACCGAACAGAGCCAAATGCCCACCAAATAAATTGATTCATCAGTTATTTTGCCTGACGAGGTGTGAGACCTTTTGTAATACTATTTTACCATATGATTAACACAATGACAAGGAGCATCTCAGCGACATGAAATCAACGCCATACAATTGGGCTAGAATATCTCACCCATTTAATTAATGCATGCGGGAGCATTGACACAATGAAAAGGAGCATCTCAGCGACATGAAATCAACGCCATACAATTGGGCTCGAATTTCTCACCCATTTAATGCATGCGGGAGCATTTACATGCCCAATATCACCCAACATGCCGTGTGTGCATGTAGAACAACTTCCGGGTTTGTGCAGTTTGATCTGCGGCGCTCACTTCACTTTACAGCTGACCAATAATATATTGATTACATTAGCGTGTGTTAAAATGATTTAGCGTTGTTTAAGCGTTTCCAACACAAGCCTAATAAGTTACTGAACTGACTGTGATAATACTTAAATTACACGTAAACAGATGGAATACAAATTAACTTTAACTACATGTATGATAAAATACCAGTTAAACTCAATTAATTGTATTTTTTTACAGGAAAGTAATTTACTTCAAACACACCAGGCGGGAAAGGTAAGTTTGAAATAAATGTTCATTATATGGCTGTAAGGCAATGACTATCCCCCTCCCCTGTTGTCATTATATGATGAGCTCTATTCCAAAAGGAATCAACTCCACTTGTTGTCGAAATAGGTGCAGAACATGAAAGAGAGTTACGAAATACATCTTTTAAACTTTTTTCTACATCTTTAGCATGTTCGGGTCAAAAGTTATGGCCCTCGGTAATTTCCAGAAATGTCAGGTAATTTCCGGAAGTTTCCGGAAATTTGAAGATAATTCACTATTTTGTAAGCCAAAATGGTAGAAATATGGTTCTTTTATCATAGTAAAACATTGATAGGAATGTCCTTAATGAAATACAATGAAGACAACGTAAAGTGTTGTTATTTCAAAAAATGTGCCAAATTGTCCAAATTTTTAGTTTTTTCAAGAAAAAACAAAATTTCATAATTTAAAAAGTTGAAAAGGTATTTGAATGCGGTTTTCTGTTTTCAATGTGATTTGATAATGTCTTTCAGGAGTACCTTAATTGAAAATAACGATTGTTTAATAAAGTGGTTTTTGAAAATTGGTAGAAACATTTATGTTCCAAAAGGGATCAACTCCACTAGTTTCCGAAAATAAAGAATGACATAGGAAATACAGTGAAAATCAAATAATGAAATCAAACCTGTTTTTAAGCTTACACGTATGGTATCTTTCATATTGCAGAAAATTAGCATAATCAAAGAAGTGCAACATCCTTAATTTAAAAAACATTGCTTTTCTCCTATTTCACTTATATGGAGTTGATTCCTTTTGGAACATAGCTCTTCATATGAATGTGAGGCAATGACTATCCCCCTCCCCTGTTGTCATTAATTGGCTGTAAGTCGATGACTATCCCCTCCCCTGTTGTCATTAATTGGCTGTAAGTCGATGACTATCCCCTCCCCTGTTGTCATTATATGGCTGTAAGGCAATGACTATTCCCCTCCCCTGTTGTCATTAATTAGCTGTAAAACGATGACTATCCCCTCCCCTGTTGTCATTATATGGCTGTAAGGCGATGACTATCCCCTCCACTGTTGTCATTATATGACTGTAAGGCGATGACTATCCCCCTCCCCTGTTGTCATTATATGACTGTAAGGCGATGACTATCCTAGTCCCCTGTTGTCATTATATGACTGTAAGGCGATGACTATCCCCCTCCCTTGTTGTCATTATATGACTGTAAGGCGATGACTATCCCAGTCCCCTGTTGTCATTATATGACTGTAAGGCGATGACTATCCCCTCCCCTGTTGTCAGTATACGGCTGTAAGGCGATGACTATCCCTGTCCCCTGTTGTCATTATATGACTGTAAGGCGATGACTATCCCCTCCCCTGTTGTCAGTATACGGCTGTAAGGCGATGACTATCCCAGTCCCCTGTTGTCATTATATGACTGTAAGGCGATGACTATCCCCTCCCCTGTTGTCAGTATACGGCTGTAAGACAATGACTATCCCCCTCCCCTGTTGTCATTATACGGCTGTAAGACGACCTGTTGTCATTATACGGCTGTAAGACGATGACTATCCCCCTCCACTGTTGTCATTATATGGCTGTAAGAAATATGACTAATTTGCATAAACTTAAAATGGCCGCTAATTTGAGGATTTTAACGGCCATTTTTGAGTTATGCAATTTAAGATACACATATTAGGCAGCGTTCAATTTCCAGCATTTATTTTGTGTAGCAAAAAGTGTGATGCACTATTAGTTTTGTGTAGCAATTCACAAATTTTGTATAGCACTTTTTTTCTAGTAATAAAATTAATATTTCATCAACTTTGCCCGTTCTACATAATCTGGCATGCGCACGTAACACGGATCAACCGTGTAACGCATGTATAACCTGTGTCCCGTAAACAAAATACAGGATACGTAACATGTACACGATCTACAAATGTAGATTTTACAATTTGAACTAACACATGTCACATTTTAGTTATACAACAAAAGGGAATACAGGCATTATTTCGCTCACGAGTCACGATGGATTTCATAATTGTTTACATCATCTTCTTACTAAACTAAAATTCAAGGAATTTCCTTGTGTCCGTGGTGCACCATTAGTTTTATTCCAAGTCATTTTTGTTGGCGCCTTTTCGATTCGCCTTTTCGTAACACTCTGCGGCATAGGAACCAGACTAGCATCAAAAGTGACGTCATGATAACTTTGCTCCGATGTGCACAGAAACCGCCATTTTTTAAATTTTAAACCGACAGTAAGACTTCTGCGCACGTACGTGTAAAGCAATACGGTGTTTAACTCTGACAAAAACAAAATATGAACTGCCGATACTTGAGGATTTATCATACTTTTTTTAGTTATTTGAAGATGAAACAAAATCTTTTTAGGTTTGGCTTTGATGGAACGTAATCAAATATCAAGTAGGGAATCTTCTTGCGTCGCACTTTTAGCTACATATTTGTGCAATTGAATAGCAATACTTCAAAAGTGTGGAGCATTTCGTGACGCGACACCGGTTATCATGAACGCTGATATTAGGGCAGATATGTCTCTGTATGTCCTTTGAGACTTTATACATTCATAAAATATGCTGCAGCTATTTAAAGTGCCATAACAACTATATAAGATAAAGAAATAAGTCCAAAACAATGAAAATGCTCAAATTAGCGGCCATTTTAAGTTCATGCAAATTAGTCATTTGTGACATGATCAAGCGAAATGAGTCACATGTCGGCAGTTTTGAATTTTGATATTTGTTGATCATTTAGAATCAGGTGGAAAATGCTACAATATGGTCCAAACCCCACTAAAATTGAACTTTTTTAGTTTTTAAGTTACTAACAATTTACCAACTGAGAAAACAAAGTAAAACCAAAGAATTGTCCACTTCTTTTAACCTGTAACTCAAAATCAATGTTCCCGACATACGACTCATTCCGCTTGATCGCGTCACATATTTCTAACACTATGATATTGTCAGACTAGTATGTCATTATGGGTACCTTATAGAATGTATAAAATAAAATGTATTCGAAACTTAATTTGCTACACCAATTTGGCAAACTTTACCATGTATTCCCTATAAGGGAATTTAGGGTAGTGGTGGAGTCTGAAGACCCCCTCTGAAAAAAAATTAAAGTGCATATTTGTGGAATAAGTGGAATACATTTTGACCATGGCCGATTTGAACAAAATACCTTCCCTGTGAAAAATTGACTGGGCCACATCTAACCAAATTTTCTAGCGATGACCTGCTGTTGATTTCAAAACTTTGATTCTGAAGACTTTCAAGCAATAGGTGTGTGTGCTTATCTTCACAAATATGTAATCTCAATAAAGTACAAATGAAAATTAATGGGGAAAATAGACCTACCCACGTTGAGGAACATCATTTGTGCCGATAAATGCTAAGCAGCTAGCTCAGTTTTTGTGATGATGTAAAATGAATTGATTTTTTTCTTCTTTTTCTTGAGACATCTCGCGGGCCACACCAAAACCACTGGCGGGCTGCATGCGGCCTGTGGGCCGTAGGTTGCCCACCCCTAGTCTAGGGTAAAGACTTCATGGAAGGATTATACTGAATAAAGCTTATGATCTCAGAATGAGGTTTTTACGCTAGACTAGTTTCGTGACACCCTTACATGGAGGTAGAACCACAAGTCTTCTCTATCCATATATGTTTGAATTTTATAATGCAAATTATTTAAAAAGGTATTGAAACTGTTAGGACACCATATACTTTACTATTTTATATCATCATGATCTGTAGAATCTTACAAAATTTAAAAGTCTCATTCATTAGCCTTTATTTAAGTATCATGATGACTTTTTTCTTGCTGCTTCCTAACAATAGAATATTGTGATTTGTCATTATTATTAACACACTTGTGTATGTGTACTATTATTAGGCTTCATTACATGTGCCCTTTTGTTTTACTTGTCTTATGGATTTCTAGATGATACAGGGCCATTGAGAACTATGTACAGGAGTGCGTCTCTATTTTCCTTGTAATCAGGTCTTAACGTAATACTTGGCATATACTACATACCATCTGAAACCGTTTACCTTAATTCGCAGTTTGTCATGTAAAATGTGGTAATTTGGGAATTTTGATGTAGATCACATTGTAATTATCAGTACCACTTGCCACATACGTTGCTTCACCCAAATGTGTATCTAGCGCCATCATTCAACCATTTTCCCATGAATGATTACACTTCAGGGTTCGTAAGTACCTAATCTAGAAACAATTCATTTGTTTCCAAATTTCATTTTTCTCGTCAATCTCTCAATGCCCCTTTAAGACAAAACATTCTATTATCATTAAATTAATGAAATTGTATTCTACCCTTGTAGGTTGCCAACACAGTTCACGTCAAATATGCACAAAAGGTTTTGGAGGAGGATCTAAGTGAATACTTCAACAAATATGGCGACATCATCAACATAGATGTAACCGAGCATTCACAAGGCACTTGCTTCATTGAGTATAAATCCTTGACTGAAGAGATGATGGGTGCATTGTTGGGGTCACAAAACATCAAATCAAATCTAGTTTTGGTGAAAATGAAAAAACAGAAGAAGAAGGTATGCTTCAAGAAATGAATGTATTAACCTCAAGAAAAAAATGTATTAACTTCAAAAAAGGAATATACCGGGTGGTTCAAAAAAAGGTTTACCGAAGTTCAAGGTAAATTTTCAACCACATTTATAGTTTCAGAGAATTTGTGTTTACTAAGTCTTGATCACCTGTAGGTTAAAAAAAATAGTACATTTAGCTTGGTTGGTTCTTCAGATATGGTTTATGTACAAAACTGCCTTGTCCACGGGAGCGTCTTAGTAGAGATAAAATGCATAAAGCAATGCAAAGGGGGCTTAAACATGATTGGTAACAAAATTGTGAAAAAAAGGAGAAAAAGAAAAGAGACCTCTGAAACATCTGTCTGGTGCTTGGCATTACCTACCTACGTACCTACGTTTCTTTGTTGAATATGAATGGCACTTAAGCATAGAGATTGGGATACTTTGTCTGGGCGGGCTTTTCAATTCTGAATCTAGAGCATGCTGTTTTGTTGAAGACAAAAATTAAATGACGCTCCCGTGGACAAGTCAGTTTTGTGCACACTTTCTGTAATGAACCATATCTGAAGAACCAAACAATCTAAATGTTCCATTTTGTCAGGATAATTTCAAAACTTACTGCTGATCAAGATTAAGTAAACACAAATTCACTGAAACTATAAATGTGGTTGAAAAATTACTTTGAACTTGGGTCAACTTTTTTTTGAACCACCCGGTATTAACAGTTTGTTCCTTTTTCTATTCTTTTAACTTAACATTTCATGATATATATACTTTTCTTATGATAATACAGTAGAGGTTTTTGTTCTTTTGGATATACATGACAAGTAAACTATGACATAGGTCTTGTGACCTTCCTTTTAGAACTCATATCAGACCAAGTTTTCTGTTGAAAATATGTTCTGCACCAGAAATGAATATAATTGTACTCAAATATTCAATATACGAGGGTTGGTCATTAAGT
The DNA here is from genome assembly GCA_035610835.1 of Ophiura sarsii. Taxonomy (NCBI): domain Eukaryota; kingdom Metazoa; phylum Echinodermata; class Ophiuroidea; order Amphilepidida; family Ophiuridae; genus Ophiura; species Ophiura sarsii. The sequence continues at coordinate 92,034,217 of CM069442.1, read as the reverse complement.
AATGAAAGTGATCATGGTATGGGATGCATAGTGATTCTATTGAGGGATAGTGTGATCAACACAAAGTATAAACCTTTGTCTTTCAAACAATACACTTTTGGATTTCTAAGTATGAACTATGATGTCATAGCATTGGCTTAAAGTAAGTACACTTGGGACACTGCTAAATCAGTTATTTCGCGGGACATTTGAATTGTTTGTATGAAATACGTGGTAAGATAATTGCATAACATGACCCCTGGAGCAGGTAAATCCCAATTAGTTTTGGCATAATTATGATACCTAAGACTTTAATAATCCCTGTGTACTTTGAAATATGTAGTATAAGAGGAAAAAGTAAGAGAAGCAATTGAATAAAAAGTATACAAATATCAGTATTTCAAATAGCCCATTTTCATTGAAAAAGCCCAGTCAGTGAATCACTATAGTCGTCGTCAGAATACCTCAGCACTTTTTTCTGTGATAACTGCGTACAGCGTAAACACGGAAGTGCGTTGTAGAACAGCGTCACAACAGCGTTATCTTTGAGCAGTTAGAGGCGCCACTGCCCCTGTAATCCGATTGGCCGCGATCGTATCTATGGGTCATGAATGTCCCCTGCCCACACGCTCATTAACCAGGTCGCGTGCATTGGCGGTTTTAAGAAGTGCCAAAGTATTCTGCCGACGACTCTAAAGTTGCGGAAAATCAATAAATTAACTGGGTATTAACAATTTGCGACCAGTACATCCCACCAAGTCAACCTTGCACCTCCGCCAATATGCAAGAGATGACACATTTGCTGAAACCGATTATAGTTGCTGTTAAGCATAAATCATCTTTTAAACATTATGTTGTAAAATATATCAATAATTGAATTGCTGTTATTCAAACTTATTCACACCAGACTCTTGATCATAATTTATGTTTAGAAACCAATAACTTTGTTTTATTTTGACTTTTCTCACAGAACAATGTTCCTACATCAAACATGGTCCTACCTCGGACAACAGATAAGGTAAAACTTACTTACAGAATAATATTTGGTTCGCCTTTTTGATTATCTTCGGCCTGTTCAGTGCTCTCAAATGAAGTCAAAGTATATAGTCAGATCTCAATCTCAACCATACTTGGTAACAATAATCGTTGGATAAAGGGGACTTCAGATGCTCATGGAGTGTAGACAGATAGACCTATAATGACCCCTACATGACCTTTGATGACCCCGTTTTGCTGACACTTTAATCTGCACTAATTGCTGCTGTTTTGGGATCTCATGTAAAGTCAGACTTCAAATCTCAGCCAAACTTGGTGACAATATTGTTTGGGTAAGGGGGCTTGAGGCAGGCGCGTACCGCGGCATGTGAGCCAGGGGGGGGGGGCAAGTATATGTTGTCCCGACAGTGGCGTAAATTTTAAAAGGTTGCCCCAATTTGTTTCCCAGTCAGTCACCTCGTGAATTTCACGTAAGTAGGGGGGGGGGGGCGGTAGGGTCAAAAAAATTCGCACGGTCACACAATTTCGCACAGTCACAAAATTTCGCACGGTCACAAAATTTCGTAGTCCAAAAAGCACAACAGTTAACAAATAATGCCCAATCCTCAGTGTTTTCGGCCTAGGCCCTATATTTTTTTCCTTATGTGAATTTAGCGTCCCGGTATGGCGAATTTAGCGTCCTGGTATTTGGAGCCGGGGGGGGGGGGGGGGGGGGTGGGGGCAACTTGCCCCCCGCCCGCGGTCGGTACGCCACTGGCTTGAGGTGCTCGTGGGGTGTACACAGATTGACATCTAATGACCCCTACATGACCTTTGACCCCTTTATTGTCAACACTTTAAACTGCACTTATTACTTTTTAGGGCTCTCATAGTAAAGTCAGACTTCAATCTTGGCCAAGCTTGGTGACAGGTAAGGGGACTTGAGATGTTCATAGGGTGTACACTGATTGACATCTTAATGACCCCTACATGACCTTTAACCCCAATTTGTCAATGCTTTAAACTACACTTATTGCTCTTTCTGGCTCTCATATGAAAAGTCAAACTTCAATCTCAACCAAACTTGGTGACAAATAATCTTTGGGTAAGGGACTTAAGATGATACATGGAACTCGGATTGATCTGTAATGACCGTTGACCCATTCTGTCAAAACTTCAGGGTCCTCTCAGACTTCAACCTCAACTAAACTTGGTGACAATAATATTTGGTTAAGGGGATTTGAGATGGCTCATGGGGTGTGCCCAGATCGTATCATTGTTGTTAGTCATAATTGAAAAGGTTTTATGCAAACAGTTTCTCAATGTTACCTGGAAATACATTTTTTTAAATCAGATATTCATTGATTTTAATTGGAAGTTGACATCAATCAATCAACATGAAAATATATTGGCAATAAATTGTTATTCATTCCATCAAGTGAGTTTTTCTTAAAGGCATATTATGTGATCTTTTCCAAGTAGCGCCCTCTATCATTGATTTTTACTATGAAAGCAGATTTTCTTGCAGATTTGCATTTTTGATCATAAATCATAAAGATCTTCTAAGTTACAGATTGATACGATTCCTAATTACTTCAAAATCATGGTTTGAAAATAAAAAATTCTTCAAATTTTACTCTAAATTCACTCTAAAACTATGATTTTGAAGTTATTAGGAATCGTATCGCTCTGTAACTTGGAACATATTTATGATTTATGATCAGAAAAGTAAATCTGCAAGAAAATCTGCTTCCAATTTTTTTTCGAGGATTGAGAGCGTCCCCTGGAAAAGATCACGTAATATACCTTTAATTCAATATTGTACATTGCTCATGCTTAGTTAAAAATGTAGGATTTCACTAGTCTTGCACGACAATAGGTTTTTTCCTGGTGGACCAAATTGTTGTGACTAGTCGATGACGGCAACCATTGAGGGTTAAAATCTGACAACATTTTGATGCTCAATTAGTCTTGAAAATGTATAAATACAGGAAGTATGACACGAACTAAAGAACAGATAACTTACACTGTGGGACACTGTGGGAACATGTCAACAAATAATGAGAGGTCATCCGAGGTCATCTGAGTCAAAGGTCATCCATAGGTCAAATCGTAAAAGTTGCCCGATTGACGTCAAAACTTCGAGAAAAGAAACATGAACACCGGGTGAACATGTCTAAAATTATTTAGAGGTCAACGGTCATTAGAGGTCATCCAAGGTCAAAAGCCAACAAGGGGTTAAATCGTGCAATGAACACCGGGGAAAATGTCAACAAAATAGAGGTCGGTCAAAGGTCATCCACAGGTCAAATCGTAAAAGTTTCCTAATTGATATCAAACTTGGAGAAAAGAAGCATGAACACCGAGGGAACATGACCATATGTGACCTTTGAGCTCATTTAGTTGATCTCCCAGCCAGGGGGATTCGCAAGTCGTGACATGCAGTATTTTTAAGTATTGGTTATGCATTCATGGGTTAATTATATAATAAAGATCATGAATGATTTTCAAATATTGTTTTTACTGCGGTACATTGGTTCATTTGCCCTGATAACAATCTATGATTTGTATTCAAAATTTCAGAAGGACCAAGTGCACTCAATCCTTATGAGCCACATCCCAAAAGACTTGACTAAAGAGGATATAGAAACTCATTTTAAGACATTTGGAAATTTAGATGAAGTAGAAGTGATAACAACAAAGAGTAAACAATTTGGATATGTCAAGTTCAGCACGATGGAAGAAATAAATAAAGCATTGGATAGTGGCACCAAGTTGGCGGGGCAAGATATCATAACAGTCCAGATTAAAGGTCACATGATTGAATGCGAAATGGAGGTAGCAGACGACAACGTGGAAGACATGGAAGACCAGGTATTGTTTAGGAGGGAAAATGTTGTAAATGAATATATCTAGAAATGAAGGTAGCAAACAACAATGTGGATGACATGGAAGACCAGGTATTGTTTAGGAGGGAAAATGTTGTAAATGAATATATCTAGAAATGAAGGTAGCAAACAACAATGTGGATGACATGGAAGACCAGGTATTGTTTAGGAGGGAAAATATTGTAAATGAATATATCTAGAAATGAAGGTAGCAGACGACAACGTGGAAGACATGGAAGACCAGATAATGTTTAGGAGGGAAAATGTTGTAAATGAATATATCTATAAATGGAGGTAGCAGACGAGAACGTGGAAGACATGGAAGACCAGGTATTGTTTAGGAGGGAAAATGTTGTAAATGAATATATCTAGAAATGGAGGTAGCAGACGACAATGTGGAAGACATGGAAGACCAGGTATTGTTTAGGAGGAAAAATGTTGTAAATGAATATATCTAGAAATGGAGGTAGCAGACGACAACATGGAAGACATGGAAGACCAGGTATTGTTTAGGAGGGAAAATGTTGTGAATGAATATATCTAGAAATGGAGGTATCAGACGACAACGTGGAAGACATGGAAGACCAGGTATTGTTTAGGAGGGAAAATGTTGTGAATGAATATATCTAGAAATGGAGGTAGCAGACGACAATGTGGAAGACATGGAAGACCAGGTATTGTTTAGGAGGGAAAATGTTGTAAATGAATATATCTATAAATGGAGGTAGCAGACGACAACATGGAAGACATGGAAGACCAGGTATTGTTTAGGAGGGAAAATGTTGTAAATGAATATATCTAGAAATGAAGGTAGCAGACGACAATGTGAAAGACATGGAAGACCAGGTATTGTTTAGGAGGGAAAATGTTGTAAATGAATATATCTAGAAATGGAGGTAGCAGACGACAACATGGAAGACATGGAAGACCAGGTATTGTTTAGGAGGGAAAATGTTGTATCTAGAAATGGAGGTAGCAGACGACAAGGAAAATGTTAAAGATCCACTGAAGTGTATACATGTATTATATATCAAAATAAAGACAATATCACAAGGATTTCGAAAATAAACATTTTATGAACGATCCATTAAAGGGAAAGAAGAAATTTACAAAAATAATAAATGGGCCCAAAATCTGTGTTAAAAACGATCTTCGTATTTTGAAAAACCCGCTCTACCAGGCAACACAGAGGAGAAATCATAGTTAGCAAACAATGCACTAGTGTAAAACTGTGACGGGGTCTATATGTCTACACACTCTTTACAATGTTAGCCCTTTCTCATCATCATGCCTTGCTGAACAATTGATGACCGCGCGAACTGTAAACATGTGTATCCATGCTGTGTGCATTCATAACCATACAATCACGATTCATGAGTGTATTAGCCCTATTATCACATTCGGTTATGATACTGTTTGTAAGGGAACCTGTACAACTTGATACACAGGTGTTTTTTTGTGGCCATATTTTTAGACCGTGGTGCATTGTTTGCTGACTACGAATTCTCTTAGACAACACGGAAACTGTGACGTCCCGGAATCAGACTGTATTGATACTTCAGTTCCTCCCGGTGTGTCGTCACCAGTGAAGTCGCCCAAACCACTTCATCATGGTTCATTGCGTTTCTGGCGAAGGGCTTGGATGTGGTATACGGCTGAACGTATTTTATCTTTTTTTAAATATATTTATTCACATTTATAAAAAATAACATGTGAAATGTTTCAACTAATATATTGTATACATTTTGAAACCAGGTATTGTTTAGGAGGGAAAATGTTGTAAATGAATATATCTAGAAATGGAGGTAGCAGACGACAACATGGAAGACATGGAAGACCAGGTATTGTTTAGGAGGGAAAATGTTGTATCTAGAAATGGAGGTAGCAGACGACAAGGAAAATGTTAAAGATCCACTGAAGTGTATACATGTATTATATATCAAAATAAAGACAATATCACAAGGATTTCGAAAATAAACATTTTATGAACGATCCATTAAAGGGAAAGAAGAAATTTACAAAAATAATAAATGGGCCCAAAATCTGTGTTAAAAACGATCTTCGTATTTTGAAAAACCCGCTCTACCAGGCAACACAAAGGAGAAATCATAGTTAGCAAACAATGCACTAGTGTAAAACTGTGACGGGGTCTATATGTCTACACACTCTTTACAATGTTAGCCCTTTCTCATCATCATGCCTTGCTGAACAATTGATGACCGCGCGAACTGTAAACATGTGTATCCATGCTGTGTGCATTCATAACCATACAATCACGATTCATGAGTGTATTAGCCCTATTATCACATTCGGTTATGATACTGTTTGTAAGGGAACCTGTACAACTTGATACACAGGTGTTTTTTTGTGGCCATATTTTTAGACCGTGGTGCATTGTTTGCTGACTACGAATTCTCTTAGACAACACGGAAACTGTGACGTCCCGGAATCAGACTGTATTGATACTTCAGTTCCTCCCGGTGTGTCGTCACCAGTGAAGTCGCCCAAACCACTTCATCATGGTTCATTGCGTTTCTGGCGAAGGGCTTGGATGTGGTATACGGCTGAACGTATTTTATCTTTTTTTAAATATATTTATTCACATTTATAAAAAATAACATGTGAAATGTTTCAACTAATATATTGTATACATTTTGAAAACTAGTTTCATGAGCACTTCGCTGGACCTTTAAAGGCTATAGAAAAGTTATGTTTTAAGATGAAATGCACAAAATAAATGCTTTTTGCCATAGTAGCTTTTATTTTTACTCTCACCAGGTAAATTATCATGTGTTTTTGTATATATTTTGTAGGTTGCTGTTGACACCATTCCCATTGTACTTAAGTTCTACTTCGACGGGGAGCTAAAACAAATTCAACATGATGACCATTTGTTACACTACTTCAGCAAGTTCGGGCAGATTGGGAAATTTACATGTGAACGATTAGAAGGATTTGGCGTTGTTGAATTCAACAATATTGATCTAGACCAACAGGAGAAGGTGATTGGACAGCATGATGTCAAAGGAACAAGTGTCAATGTGAAAAGAGCTTATGAGGTAAAGAATGACGCTATTAAACCATGAAACTTTAGAAATGCACTCTAGTTTATGATGATATAACGCTACCTGCCCTAATTCTATCTGCCTCTGGTTGGGAGATTCACCTAATGGGAGTGAGTAATTTAGAATACCCCTTTAATCAGCGAATACAAGAGCATCTTGTAAGGAAGTCTGGTGGGCATTATAGTGGCTTGGGTGTCCAGTAAGCAACATCACTTATTGACATTGTGCTATAATTGTAGTGGTGAACTCATTAGTTCACTATCTTCTTTATGGTTCTTACTACTTTTGTTTTATATTCTGTTCCTGATGAAGGGTGGTATATCCACTTGAAACATCAGTCTTACTTGGTTGTTTTATTGCACAGCAATTTCTATTGCTTACCGTAGTATATTTCATGTTTCTATCACTTTATTATCCCTTGTTATGGCTTGTTTCCTCACTCCTATTGGTATATTTTGCTTTCATTCTTCGCATAATGGAACAGTGAATTTCTCAATTCCCTCTGCCCAAAGATTATTGTCAACAAGTTGGGTTGTGATTGTGAGAGCCCTAAACAGCAATTAAAGTACAGTTTAAAATGAGGTCAATATGTGTGCACCCCATGAGTATTTCAAGTCCCCTTACCCAGAGATTATCACCCAGTTTTGCTGAGATTGAAATCTGTCTTTTCATATATGAGAGCCATGATAAACAGCAATAAATGCATGGGGTCTAAGTCATGTAGGGGTCATCAGAGGTTAATTTGAGCTCACCCAATGAGCATCCCCTTACCCAAAAATTGAAGTCTGACTTTTCATATGAGAGCACAGAATAGGTTGAACCTAACCAAAGGGACCATACGCATACACACATTACATGATCTCAATATTAGATAAAAATGAATTATACACAATTGATACAAATATGGTAGTCCATCCTTTAATAATCCGTAATAAGTAATTTGTTTTCTGAAGTAGGGCAGGAAGAAGAAAGAGAGAATATCATGCAATGCATAGCTTTATCAATGTATGTTTAGCAATGCTAATGTGTATATTGTATACTATGTATATTGATATGATGTACATGTTTTTTTCTGCAGGGATAAATCAAGAGTACATATTTTATACTCTCCAAAATATTCTATTTTTTTTGTAAAGTCAAAGCAATATTGAATATGTTATACTTCCTGTAAAATGTACCCCATTAAATATGTAAGTGTTAATTTGTTTGTAGAGACTAACCAAAATAAGATATTGTACCTGTGTACACACCTTTACAAATCTCATTATTATTATTATTAGTGTTATTATTATTATTATTACTCAATTAATGATTTATTATTTCTTTTCTCTATAGGGCCGAAGCAAGAGTGGCTATTTTGTGAATGGTGTGAAAGGTCTCGACAAGACTATGGTTTCCTCATATTTCAGAAAATTTGGTGTATTACTAGATATCAGCTATCACAAGAATGGGGATCAAGCCATTGTTGAATACATCCGACCACTACATGATATTGAAGTAGCTAAGATAATGAGAAACCACAATATCAACAGTGTTACAGTCACTGTCACTAGAGACCAAACACAGGTAAATCAGCCTCTGTATCAATGGAGTTATAGTCACTGTCACTAGAGACCAAACACAGGTAAATCAGCCTCTGTATCAATGGAGTTATAGTCACTGTCACTAGAGACCAAACACAGGTAAATCAGCCTCTGTATCAATGGAGTTATAATCACTGTCACTAGAGACCAAACACAGGTAAATCAGCCTCTGTATCAATGGAGTTATAGTCACTGTCACTAGAGACCAAACACAGGTAAATCAGCCTCTGTATCAATGGAGTTATAATCACTGTCACTAGAGACCAAACACAGGTAAATCAGCCTCTGTATTAACATTCATACTGATATTTAGCTCATAGCATTACATAGTTATGCCAAGGTAAGCTCTGATAATAGTAGTCTCTTGCAACTTTTAATTTCAGCTTTGTGACGATATGCTATCTTTGATTTTTTAATGAGAGCAATATTACAAACTTTTTTTTGGGTAAAGATCAGGATCAGTATGAGTTTTTACCAACATTATCCATGTTCAACAAAATACATGGGGTATATGACAAAGGTCTAAACCACCACATTATAATCAACCATATTTTACTCATTGCCAGGCGGCATATATACAGCGGCAGATGTCAAAAGTCTAAGCCGTTAATGCACGCTTTTAAAAAATTGTTCCGTGACACCATGAAACTAGAGTTTGTATGTGCACGTTCGAAACTTGCAAACATATGCAGAAGTGGGACATTGTCTCAAACCATATTAAGGAAACTTCACTTTCAGGGTGCAGTATTATCATGTTATTCATTTTTAATTACAATTTCATGTATCATATTATACAGGGTGAGTCAAAAAGACTGCAATAGTGGAAAGAAGCCATTTTGTTTTCAAAACCAGAATGAATTTTAAAACTTTTTAAACGTTGCAAGAATGATGTATTTAATCCTAACTTTGTGTAAAAAAATGAAGTCGATTGCATTTTTCGTTTGTCTTTGGCGACCCTCTTTGCTGCACAACCAAATTTACCTGTTTGTCCACGAGCACAGTGATTTTCATTTGAAATGGCTTTCATTCCCAGCTGCTGATTAGGAATGTTTCAATCTTGCTCAGTTGAGACACTTGGAAAAACTTAAGATTGACCAGTCCAATTTATTTTACAAGTATTTTATTTTATAAAAACGAGTGTTCTTTCTCAAAATAATAATCATACATAACATATCATAATCTACCTATACACTGGTTCATGGCTATCAGCCTTCTATAATGGTTAACAAACAACTTAAGCCCGACTATTAATTGATAAACGTCCAAATGTAAGTTTTTGAATAAGTGACAACCCGATTTGGTTTACCAAATCATTCCCCAAATTTTCCAAGTCAGGACCGAATTGGTATCAGAAATATGTACCTAAATTTTATCAAGTCCAAAATACAATGTTGTTTAAATAGTCACCTTGCAAAATTGTCAAAGTCCAAACAACAATTTTGTAAATAATGAAATTCCAAAATTTGTTCAAGTTCAGAGGTGAACGGGGATACAAATATAATTACCACAACTAATATTAAAATGTTATAAGTTTAAACGACTTTTTATTACCTAATTTTAAATACCATGGATTTCACATTACCCAACCCTATTTGTGTGCACATTCGCGATACTACGATTTATCTCCTGATAAACACGTTGACAGTTCCACATACGGTAGTATTTATTTGTATAGAAAACGCACCTGTGTATTATTTATAATAGTCGCCATGTTATGACATTGTAAGCTTACGAGTAGTAAACACCGAAGATGTACTGAAGCGAAGAAATAAATACCGTGTCTAAAAGCAGAAGGTCTGTCGAGGATTCGTGCGGTGATTTCGTGAGGTGTACGCTAACCGAAAGTTCTAATAAGTAATTTTACGATGACCTTTGTTGACACATCTTGATCGTGATCTTGACCCCGTGTGACGTACGTATCGTCTACCAACTTGTCCCGAAATTAAACCAAATGTAGAAGTTGAACCAACGTAAATAGATACCAAACACGTCAGCTTAAACCAAAAGCGGTGTAATTACTATCCAAAATAATAATGCCTCGCTTAGAGTGCGTCCATCCTCCACTGGCGGAATCTAACAGATACTGTCGTCGCCGCAAGCACATTTAGTTCTCTTGCCTCGTGCAACCTCTTTGATGACAAAAACCACTCTTGAAACCAATATTTGGACTATCATACTCTTGCTTTATTATATGCCTCGTCGCAGGGAAAAATGCAGTATGCCTAGTGTGGACCTGTTTATGTCATGCACCACTACTTCCCCATTACGAGGAGACGCAAGACCTTACGTCTTATCTCTATAGATGTTGTTCAGCGATTGCCTATTTTCCCCACGTTGGCCACATTTGTTTGAGCTTAGAATTTCGCGCGTAAACACAGGTGGTGTTTCTAAGCCCCGCTAAGCCCAATACAATAGGTCGCGCTATTGTATACCAATGGGAATGTGGGAATGTCACCCACTAGTAAATAATGTACACAAGTTTGCCATTTAGTTATGCACACCTATGACATACTACTTTGCAGACTATTTTACATCCGCATTTAAGGTTATTTGAATCCGACCATGACAATTAACCCCCTCTTAAGAGAAATGTATGCAATACATTTACTCCTAAACTAGAGGATTCATTAATACAACTCATTTTCGCGCATTGTACATTAACAATGACGATATATGCAATTGATTTTACACGCCCCAATACAAAATTCTCAAATAATTTTGTATGCGTCAAATCATGTATTTCACTAGCCTCAACACAATTGTCTATTTATGTTCATGGCCTAAACACATGCCTATACTATTTACAACTGCTTCCAATGTATCCAATTACACCGCCCATAATCAAATTTCTCCCAAAATTACCGTGGATACACGTTCCGACAATTTCTTCTAAATTCACTTGTGCCAAATTACAACGTTGATCTACGTGATGCGACTCATGTAGTCTGCTCCTACATTTTTGCTTCCCTTAATCACCTCGATCCTAAATTGATATGGTTGAAGCGTGAGCGCCCACCTCATGATCCTTCCGTTTGTAACTTTGGACTTCTTCAAACACGCTAATGGTTGGTGATCTTGTCTCGTTCACAAATTGTCTTCCGGTATAGAATACCTTTGTCTATGAAATATCTCGTTGTGCTTCCATTCTTCGCTTCTTTGATTTCACCTGTTGTTGCTAACTCTCTAGGTTTAACTAGTGCTGGGTCAGAAAGTTGTTTCTGCTTCAATACCTCTGATGTTACAACTTCATCTGAAACAGGAGTAGTTATCAGTGGCTTAAATGGCTTCTTCTCTTTGTGCTGACTTCTAGTCTCCACTGCTGCTGCCTTGTCTTCAGTCTTAGTTGATTTCGCCCGTTCTATAGGTCTATAGTTATGGTTCATTTGATGACTTTCTTCTTTCTTTGACATTTCAGGTACTTGTGTCTTGGGTTTCGAGTTGATGTCTGGAGATAACAGATCTTTGGTTGATTCTTTGTTTATTTTATTTTCTAGACACCATGTTTGATCTGGATCACCTGGTTTTCGGACCCCTGAAATTTCGCCGAGTACAAGAGAATGGACTGGATTTACCACACACATTGCAGAAGCATCACAAATTAATTCAAATTTTCAAATTTGAATGAGAGATACATTTTTCGATTTGATGCAAATTTTGGGTATCTCGTGGACAAACGTGTGAAATGGGTGCACTGGTCAAAAGGTTCACCAAAGGCAAACGGAAAATGTAATCGACTTCATTTTTTCACACAAAGTTAGGATTAAATACATCATTCTTGCAACATTTAAAAAGTTTTAAAATTCATTTTGGTTTTGAAAACAAAATGGCTGCTTTCCACTATTGCAGTCTTTTTGACTCACCCTGTATTATATTGTTTATATCTTTATATAGTTATGTGTAGGACATTATACTTATACTGTCGCAAACTATAATAATATGATCAAAATAATATAAACAATAACGGATTACATTTCAAATTCAGTACAGGGTTTCTTTATGGTCATGTAAATGCCTGTTGATGTATTGTAATGAAGTTTATACTAAATACATTTGTATGTTCTGTGATTGGTTATGTTTTCTGTTGTTGCAAAAATGCAATAATTGCCCATTTTGTAGGTGCTAAAATAAACAAAAAATATTTGATGCAACAATGATAGGTCCAGAGTCTTGTCACATGACCAAATACTGTTTTGACCTGGTACGCTATGGAATTTTGTATCTTATTTATATATTTAACTCACTCACCCTGTACATTACAATATTTGTTTAATCTTACCTCCTGATACCAATGCATATGGTTGACTCACTCATCCTGAACACTACAATATGTGTTCAATCTTACAAACAAACAACAAATTGGTCAAAAATAAACTTGATTTGCCATGTTTTCTGATATTTAAGAATGCTTGAATTTGTTAAGGTAGGGGAGGCCAGAAATGATCATGAAGAATACACAATTCCCTACTATAGTCGACTGCAGAGCACTTCAGCACTGGCCCTTCGCGTGTCTAAATAATGAGCATGTGGGTGGTAACATTGTTGACGCCATAGATACAATTGACTAATTGGATACACACATTGGTTGGCTCAAAGTTGTGATATTCTATTCCACCAATGACACCCACACTTCTGTGCTTATCTGAATACGGTCATGAATAAGATTACCCTACACAGTGTATTAATGCCATTCCATTAAGAATCTGGACTTTTACAGTACTAAACATGGATAATGTGGCTTATTAATGATCTTGAATCTTTTTATAATTTCAGGAGGAGCCAAAAGAAGTGGACTCAATCCTGATGAGTAACATTCCCAAAGACTTGAGTAAAGAAGACATACAAGCTCATTTCAAGATGTTTGGTAGTGTAAATGAAGTAGAAGTGATCACAACAAAACGTAAGCGATTTGGATATGTCAAATACAGCACAATGGAAGCAATGAAGAAAGCATTGGATAGTGGCACCAAATTGCCAGGTCAAGATAATGTTATGCTTCAAATCAACAGCCACATGATAGAATGTGAGCAGGAGATAACTGCTGATGCAGAAAACAAGGTAGGAAGGATCCTCACAACTATCCCCTACCTTTGTAAAATGGCCCTTAATAAAATGACATTTTCATAAATAAAGGGACTGGTTACTCTTATTAATTTTTCATTTTGGAAGAGGATTGTGACCTTAGCATTTCTATGAACAATAAAAAGGGTAAGGTGAAGGCACAATTTTCGAGATATGTGCTGTCAAAGATACAAAAGGAGCCTCCAAGTGTGATCAAAACAATTTGAAAATTATTGAAGTCCCTAAAATTACTCAAAATTGGTCAAAAGAGAATTTGCACTATGTTGTTTGACAATCTTCATTTAATAATCATTTGATCACAATTTCAGCCAGAAACTGCTTTTAGAGCATTTTTGTATCATTCACCTATATCAGGGTATTCTAAAATCAACAGCCTTCTATTGTTTGCTCCATCATCTATTAAGTGGCATGGAATTTAAAATTAGTCACTTTATATATGTGTTTGTATAATAGGTAGCTATAAAATTTAACAACAATTTGTCTGGAAATTCAGAGAAGTATTCCATCAGGAAATGCAGCATAAATATGAATTTGTATACATTAGCCCTTGTTCAATCATCACCCATGTAAACACAGCCTCTGTGGTCGAGTGGGTAATTCTTTGACGCTATAGTAAAGCGGGACTGGGGTTTGAGATTGTGTATTTGTAATATGCGCGAGTTATATCCAAAAGAGTCTTAACAATTATTCTATGTGTAGCCTATATATCGTTTAGTCAGTGATTTTCATCCAATCAAAATTGAACATGTCTCAATTTGCAAAGGTTATCTGAGGTCAAAGGTCATCCAGGGGTCAAATCGTAAAAGTTGCCTAATTGACTTCAAACTTGGAGAAAAGAAATATGAACACCAGTGAACATGTCTAAAATTAATTAGAGGTCATCCGAGGTCAACGGTTTTGAGGTCAAAGGTCATCCAGAGGTCAAATCGTAAAAGTTGCACGATTGGCGTCAAACTTTGAAAAAAGAAACATGCACACCAGAGGAACGTGACCCCTATGTGACCTTTGACCTCATTTAGGTCATTAGAGGTCATCCAAGGTCAAAGGTCAACAAGGGGTTAACTCGTGCAATGAACACCGTAAAAATCGTAAAAGTTGCCCGATTGACTTCAAACTTGAAGAAAAGAAACATGAACACCAGGTGAACATGTCTCAAATTAATTAGAGGTCGTCAACGGTCATTAGAGGTCATCCAAGGTCAAAGATCAACAAGGGGTTAAATCGTGCAATGAACACCGGGGGAACATGTCAACACATAATTAGAGGTCATCTGAAGTCAAAGGTCATCCAGATGTCAAATCGTAGAAGTTGCCCGATTGATGTCAAACTTGGAGAAAAGAAACATGAACACCGGGGGAACATGACCTCTATGACTGTGATCTTTGACCTCATTTAGTTGATCTCCTAGCCGGGGATTCGCAAGTCGTGACTTGCAGTATTTTCATTTTCAGTAGGATATTGCGCTATATTGGTATCATTTCTCCTAATACATCTTTTGCTATATTGGTATCATTTTTCCTAATCATCTTTATATTTTGTACCACCATTTCCAGAATACCCATCTAATATCAAACGTATTGATTGTAACCTGTCTACCTGAAGAAATCCCAATTAATAAGGTGCGGGTGTATTTTTCCAAGTATGGACAATTACGGACTTGCATACGGCCCAAGGGCAAGAAATCAGGCTCTGCATTTAGCTATATATATATCGAGTTTGCCAATGCTCAAGCAGTCCAAGATGTACTTAGAGCAGGAAAACAAGAGATTATTGATGAAGTTATTGTCTGTAGACATCTTGTAGCAGACTACTATGTGACTTGCAGCAACAGCCGTATGCATTGGTATCAGGAGGTAAGATTAAACAAATATTGTAATGTACAGGGTGAGAGTCAACCATATGCATTGGTATCAGGAGGTAAGATTGAACACATATTGTAATGTACAGGGTGAGTGAGTTACAATGATTTGGACCAAAGTTGGCAGATTTGTTCTAGTAATTAGATTATATCTCAATGTCAATGACTTCCTGATATTTACATTTTCTCTTATTTATAATTTTGATGTTGTTCTCTATACGTTTGGGCTTTCATCTTATTCCTGTGCTACGCCACTTTTATAAGCTTTTTTAACCCTGCCCATTTGTGTTTACTTGTATTATGAATATTTTCTGAGTTGCAGTGAACCAATTGATTTGCCCATCAGAGCTCTCTGTAGAGCGTTACCAGTTTCACCACAATATTGACTGTCGTGTCGGTTGAGATTGGCACTGTCCGTTCATTTGACAAGAGGAATCATGGAATTATGATGGTCAAAAGTGCACAGACCTAATTTGCATAGTGCGCATGTGTACCCCAAATGGATTTATTTTTTGTAGAAACTTTTTTAAAGCAGAAAAGTACCTCAATCATAGCATAAATAAGTGTAAAGTCGAACATTTTTTGTGCGCTATACGTGCATTCCTTTCATCGGAACAAACTTGATTGCGTGTTAAAATCCCTGGTTAAAATGGCGAAGAGAAGCGGGTATCCGGATGTGTTTTGGAATGTTTGACAATCACTGCGGCCTGTGAATGGATCTCAAAATCACAATGAGGCCCGGGTGGTAGAAAAGGTTGCACATGCTTGACCTATAGTATCAGCCATTACAACAATATCGTCAACATAATAAAGAGCATTGATTTTTTTGTGGTATCCGGCATTAATTGACAACCCTTTGCACCATCCAAGATAATTTGATGGCTCACTGATAAAGAGAGCAAATTTGAGGGGGCTGAGAAGACAGCCCTGCTTGAGTCCAATAGGGCATTCAAACATGTCTGAAATTAGATTTCCATTTCTTATACATGCTTTAACATTTTTGTTTATAGACTCGCGAAGTCAACTCCTTCTGGCATCCCTGGATCAATGGTTATACACCATTGGAAAAGACATCCGATCAGACATCGAACCTTTCTGGAACAGTAAGTTCAATTTTGGAATTATACCGATGAAATCTTACTATTATGTCATTTCTGGTTTGTATTGTATGTATAAATGACATAGTTTATGCAAATTATTCTATCGGTTTTAATTTTCATCGGATTAATCTAAGATTTTCAGAATATTATCATTATTAATTGGGCTTTACATTGAAGTTGAATCGGTCATGGTCCAGCGGTTTTGACAGATATAAAAATGTCATGAATCAAGGTCCTATCTTTTATACTCTTTATAAGAACTGCCTATTGTATATTTAACACTGTATTATTCACTTTTACTGCAGGAGTGGAATAGAGCGGAGAGGAGGATTGTTTTCATCAACAACATAAGCGAGTGTACAAAAGAAGAGGATGTCAAACGTTTTTTCACACAATTTGGTGGCATTTGTGAGGCCATGGTAGGACGTCCTTCTGATTTACCAGGCAAGCGTGAACAGATTGGATTTATTATATTCAAGTCAACTGATGCAGTAGATGCCATAATGGAAAGACAGAATGAGAATGGTATTGCAAGATATGTCATCAATGGACATGTCATTGAATGTGAAGCTGCTACTGTGTGGGAGGTAACTTAAATCTAAATTAATCAATATATTGGGAAAATTGCATTATATCATTTAACCCAACTCTCATGAGCACTACAATTCACTCTCTACACACATATCGTCAGCCTGCTTCGATAATTGCCTTACTCATTTTTCTAGTTCTTAGAAAACTACAAAAGTATGAAAAGTGAGTTAGGCAATTATCGAAGCAGGCTGGAGATATGTTGAATAGCAACATGAATAGTGCAGGTGGATTCCAACAGGAGCAGTAACTGTTGGATACAATTAGGTTGGGGATATACCTTTAAGTGAAATGTGGCTTGTTATATGCCTAATAATACGAGTTAATATGACCCATTTTAAACAATTTTCATAATTAGTACAATCTGCCTTAACTCACAATGCTGACTTAGGAAGAATTGCAATTGTGCATTTATCAACACTTTTGATTGGTCAATGACTTAGGTATTATAACAGCACGATAACAAATTGAAAATATGTGATGGTTATATTCACCCCAACGTCAAGGTCATTAGGGACAGCATTATTCTGGGTAATAATCATTTATAAAGCGCATTAAACAAGTGGTACCTGTGCGCTGTACAATTATCAAACTACTAAAGACCAATTTTAAAACTATGTAAAAACATCAAAATTAAGACAGCTAAAGATTAAATCCAAACTGCCACCAGGTGGCTAGAAGACGTAAGAGTAATGCCACTGCAAGTAAATGAGCAAATTTGCAACATAATACAGACTGTAACAAAAAAAAAAGTTATACAATCGCAATTTTATTTTTAATTTAATGTTAAAATCATGCAATGTCAAAATCTTTTACACTCTGTGTTAAGTTCCGTTTTGGCTACTAGAATCATTTTATTTGGTCTTTTAACTACTTGCGTTTAAAATGTATGACTAATCTACTAAGTCGTCTAGAAATCGGGTTGGTCCACTTTCACAATATCATACAATCTTATATCTTGTATAAATTAAATGGTTAGGGTATCATGCAAGGAATATTAAAGAGAACAATATAATTATTTTTCAAATAGTTTTATTTCATTTGAATAAATAAATTCATAAAATAAATAAATAATATTTGTTAAGACCTAACCTTCTTTGTAATACTTTTAACCACTTGAAATAAACCATTGTTGTCTAACAAGATCTCTCTACTGCTATGTTCCTGGTTCGATTCCGTTCATATTCATCCCAGTGGTTTTACCATTGATTAAACCAAAGTGGCCCAGGTGATTTCATGACTACTTTAGACAATTGACCATATCTCTGCTTACCGATCATCGATTGTCATGAAACAAAGCTTATTCGAAAGCTAAGAAAATTCCCCTTGCACGCTATTAAAACTTAAAACAGAAATTCTACGGGAGATATTTTTAATATTTTTTTGAAAACTGTATAACCTTTTTTGTTACAGCCTGTACACTAAAATGACAATATATAATTACGTTGATATGAGTATAAAACAATAAAATACATTAGGGTAGGGAAATCACTAGATTGAAAGAGTTTTACCTGTTTAATTCTACATATGGGTGAATATGGATAATGAGTGAGTTTTACAAACCCAAATAATCACTTTTAAGTAGTTTATACCACCATAACTATTCAAAATGATTTTTTAACAATATCTCTTAGACGTGTCAGTTAACACGGAAATAAATACTCGACTGATTTAGGTAAAGAGTTATTTTTGTGCTTGAAGATCATAAAATATGTTATTCTTTAAATTGAGCTTTATATTCTAATTGATATGGTAACAATTCAGTATCAAATGTTCATCTTTTCTACAAATATGGAGATAAATATTATGTGTCATGAAAGTTGAAAAATACTTTTGAACAAAATAGCACCCTCATCTCTCGGAATATTAGCATGAAGTATCTAGGACACTTTTGGAGTTGGTTTATAACATATTAAGGTTATAGTATCAGTTTTAACAAGAAATATAAACATATCTGGTCAACAAAGGCAAAATAATAGCTCAAAAATTTCAAAACAATTGAATATATGGAGTGGGTATAATATTTTCATTAAAAAACCCAATGGTGTCCCTATTGACCCCAGATTTTTAAAAAAAATTGCAAAAAGCTTGAAATCAAAACCTTTTAGAATTTCCTACCAATGTCAAAGAGTATGTTCAAAAATCTTAAAAGATAGGTTGCTCAAATTATGCAGTTAGGAGCAGGAAAGTTTTGACCACAACATTTTTCTATCTTTTTTCGGACACCTTTATTTTCAATACCCTGGGCTCCACATTTGTTCTTTCATATCCACTGAACCATTTCCTGAACACTATAACACTGCTCTTGCAGCATTTGGAAAAAGAAAATAAATAGTATACATCAAATGCAAAACAAATTGATATAAAAAACTTTCCTATTTTTGTCCCTATTTTAATCTTCAACACTACTTCGTGTCCCTTTAATGTTTTTTATATATGGCAGAAAATCCTATTACAAAGCAATTTATTCAACAGATATGAGCAATTGAAGGGTTTTCAGAAAAATGGAAAACAAGGTATATTCTTTCCATTGATAAGTTGTGTTTAACAATGAATAACCTTGACTGTGTTCTTATTGTGTTCGATCACATCTACTATCTTAGGGAGCAGTTCCATTTGTACGCGATAAAAATTGCGAGAATGTTCCGGGCCCCGATGAGGTTTTTTTATCGCGAACAGTTGCGCGAACAGTTGCGCGAAGCAAAGGATTATTTATCGATAGCGTATTACCGCTTGTTTAAATATAACAAAAGATAAGTGGTCGGTATGTAAATAGAGCTTCGGGCTATTTATTCTAGTGTAAGGTACAAATTCAGCATTTCATGTTTTTAGAGATAATGTTATTGATTATGGATGTTTAACGTAAATTGTATTATCCTCGTGTATTTGCTAAACAATGTCCCGCTCTATTTGCTAAACATACCCCAGGGTATGGCAGAGGCCTCGTATCGGGGCCTGATGACTATTTTATCGCGAATCAACTTGAAAAACATCGGGTCCAAAACATATCAGGCCCCGATACATGGAACTGCTCCCTTAGTGGAAAGTGTGAACTTCGATTAGTTATTTCTACTAATGTGAATTATTTTATGTTTGATATAATTAGTCACATATAAATTATGCAATATCATAAATAATTTTAAGCTTGATATAAACTGAATATTCTCTTTCATTGTTTTGTCTTGTATGTTCGATTCTAGACTAAAATAACCCCTATCAATAATAGGAGTCATGGTCATGATGCCAAAGGTTGCCGTCGTGCTATTCATATTCTTACTCGCTTCAGGAATCATTGTCGTATATGTCATCAGCAATTAACAAACCAGGCTTTATATAGTGAGCATATGTTGGTAAGTACTTATTATTACACAAAATTAAGGACCCTAGATCTAAAAGGGGGTTATGTCACAATCTTGTGAAATTGTAGTTAGTATCAGTTTCTGCTAAAAGGAGGATCTCTGCATCCTCTGTTCATATGTTACAGTAAAGTCATGTGGTAAAGCTGTGTAATAGTCCATGGGAGGTACAACCCGAGTGGGTCAAGTCCACACATGGATACGATAAAACCAACTTTTTGCCATTTTTATCCCCCTGGTTTGTAAAACCAGAAGGGGATTTTGTCATCATGTAATGTGTGTGCGGATGTCAGGGGGGGGGGGGGGGGGGGGGGGGGGGTGCCGGGTGCCTTTTAGTTAGCCTTTTTTCCAAATGCTGTATCTGTTGAAAGGATGGACGGATTGACTTCAAACCTTCAGTGATAGGTAGGCCATGGTCAAACACTGTAGCTGCTTGTTTGGGGGTCTAATTTGCAAAGGTCATCTGAGGTCAAAGGTCATCCAGAGATCAAATCGTAAAAGTTGCCCGATTGACGTCAAACTTGGAGACAAGAAACATGAACACCGGGTGAACATGTCTAACATGAATTAGAGGTCATCTGAGGTCAAAGGTCATCCAAAGGTCAAATCGTAAAAGTTGCCCGATCGACGTCAAACTGGAGACAAGAAACATGAACACCGGGGGAACATGTCTAAAATAAATTAGAGGTCATCCGAGGTCAACGGTTATAGAAGTCAACCAAGGTCAAAGGTCAACAAGGGGTTAAATTGTGCAATGAACACCGTGGGAACATGTAAAAAATAATTAGAGGTCATCCGAGGTCATTTGAGGTCAAAGGTCATCCAGAGGTCAAATCGTTAAAGTTGCCCGATTTTACCTCAAACTTGGAGAAAAGAAACATGAACATCGGGGGAACATGACCCATATATGACCTTTGACCTCATTTAGTTGATCTCCCAGCCAGGGGGATTCGCAAGTCGTGACTTGCAGTATTTTTCTCAATGTGACTTAACCCCCTTTTAGATCTAGTGTCCTCAATTGTGACGCGATCAAGAGGAATGAGTCTGATGTCGACATTGGCCGAAAATGAGTTTTTAAAACAGTTTTAAAGAAGACATCTAGAGCTTTCAGAAACTAAAAACCCCATGTCGATACGACGTTTTGTTCCAAAGTTATGTCAAATTGTATACATGAATTTCCATCAAAACTTATGTAAGCCGCCATTTTGAATTGGCCATATATCAATTTGGGATTCCCCAACATCAGACTCATTCCTCTTGATCGCGTCACAATTTAGAACTACTTTATTTGAATTTTTAAACAAAGTATTAAGAAAACAATTAAGTGATGATCTTTTTTTGATCATATTATATCGTAACCCTATTTTAACAAATCAAATGTGACAATTCACACTGTGGCTTGTGGCTTATAACCGGCAATATGTAGTATATTGGTTGTAGTTTCTAGCATCAATTTGTTGCAAAAGCCACACATCTCATAGACATTCAATACAGAAGTTGGAGTTGTTATGCAAAAGGAATTACCTTCATAAAATATGTTTTGCAAAAGGGCTTACATCCATTTTTTTGAAAAATGTAGAATATAAAAATATAGAACAAAATCACTAACATGGATGTATCAGCGTATTTTAAAAGCTGATATACTGCAAAATGACTTACATACTTTTCTTAAATGAGTTATAACCTGTAGTAGTTAATAGCAATGTGATTAATTTGTTGCAAAAGCCTTACATCCAACAATAATTCAATACAGAAATCAGAGTTGCTATGCAAAAATATGTACATCCATGTAAAATGTTTTGCAAAAGGGCTTACATCCTTCTTTTGAAGAATAAAAAATATAATAACCAAAAAATGTAAGTGATTGATTTGAAAAACATACTCTATTTGATAGGTATACTGTGAACCTCTTTAATTATACAAATAATATTTCAAAAGATCGATCACACTAGTCCAGAATGCCTTCATGCTGTTTTCTCAAAATCATTAACATGGCTGTAAGCCCTTTTGCATATCAGCTCTTCATTTGTATATTATCGTGTTCAATATCAACATTTGTTCTCATTACAGAGTAAGCATCACATGTACATGGAGAAACAGGTTCTAGAGAAGCATATCTGCAAGATGTGTTCCATCATCTATGAAAATGGATATGAATATCAGCGCCACCTAAACACCATGAGGCATCAGTGTATGATTTCCAATAAAAAACTGCTGTATGAATATGAAAAAACATCGAGAGGGAAAAAGCATCTTGCATACAAATTGGATATCACTGGACTGGATGATGACAATGATGAGGAGATACAGGAACAAGATGTTGCTGATGAGAATGATGACAAGGATAAGGTATACATATATATACACAGTTCAACAAAAATAAGTTCCCCTTTAGATTATGTCTGATATTTTTAAAATGAGTTACTCCATTGAAACGACTTTTGGCACACAAAATGTATGTGTGCACATCAACACTAGAACGGGGCTATAGCTACGCAGGTGTTGTAATTCTTGAATGAGCATACATTGAATGGAGGAATACCTAAATTTAAAAGTTGTTAAATGATGTATTGAAGGAGGACGGTTCAGCAGCTTGAACCAGGGTCTTTGTTTGAACACTGCATTTTTCACCTTTTGAAATAAAGTATTCCTCCAGTCAATGTGTGCTCATTCATGCAGTACAACACCTGTGCATATGCTGAACAAATGTTGTACTGTATTTGCATTGGTCATAGTTTATACTTTCAGAATCAACTTTTATATAATTTCAATGTAAATTTTTAAAGTTATACTGCCAGAACTAAAAAAGCAAAAAAAATTCAAAAATGTTCACATGTAATACAAGTGGATCCCAGGTTCAAAAACCTTACCCGCCAAGCCTGTTTTTTTAACAAAAACAAGGATTACAGAGAAGTATTAACAAATAATCCGGGATTTGATCCAGGGACCCTCCGCACATCAAGCGCCAGCCTGCATAGGCGAGCCACGGCTATCGATCAGCTTCATGTATATAGGCTCGGTCGATTACGTCATGGAAGACCTGTCATGCATTCACTGGGAAGGCTAATGCAAAAAATTAAAAAATGTTCATTAGCACTAACCCAACCAGCCTGTTTTTTGAAACAAAAACATGGATTTTGGAGAAGTCTTAACAAATAAATCTCTAATATAAGTTAAAAGTTTAACGGGTTCGCCGTCGGACAAGTTTTAAATAAATCTCTGCTTCCCCACTGAGATTCGATCAAGGGACCCTCCGCACATCAAGCGCAGCCCCCGCAAAAGCGAGCAACGGCTGTCAGCTTTACGTTCACGCAGTTTATTGCGCTCACCATAGGCTGGCTCGTTCAATTACGTCATGGAAACCTGTCACACATGCGCTGGAGATTGTGTGGTATCTTTTAACATTTCAACATTTCGTTAGCATCTTAATAGATAATAAATTCAGATTTGTCTTGTTTTTTCATTGTATAACATTAACTCAATTTAAGTATACTTATTTATTGTTGCAGAGTCTACCATCTGAAAGATGTGAACAAGATGAAGAGGATGCGATCATAGACTGTGATCTTTGCAAATGCTCTGTGAACACCAGAAAAGCCATGAGAGCACATATCAGATTAGAAAGTCACCAAAACAAATTTCTAAAGGATAGAATGAAATTGATAATAGGACAAGAGAAAAGCCCAGCCAAAGAAATTGTCTGTGATACATGTGATATGATTTTGAAGAATGAAGAGTTTTACAAATTGCATTGTGAAGACATATTTCATAAAACCAACTGCCTTCATCAATCACAAGAGAATGTAGATGTCATAAACTAGCAACCAAATGTCTTAGGTAGGACACTTTGCCTACTACAAATACAGAGCAAACACTGGAAAACAATTGAACTAATATGGTAGCCTTTTGGTATCCATAGTCTTTTTTTCCATTACCAGACAGTAACGTAACTTCACAGTCGCAACATTTGCGTATGTGTCTACCTCCTTTCTACTCCTACACTTGAGTGTATGCATAGTGCTTCGAGTAGGCGCGCTTAGTGAATGACTCTGTTACGTCACTGTCTCGTGATGGACAAATAGACTATAGTTTAAGTACCTTTGATTAAACAAATTTGAGAGAGTTTGACATTATTTTAAAGGAAAACATAACAATATTTTAGTGATTAAAATTGTTCCCTTTGATATTTTTAGTTAATTTAGGAGTCAAATTTAACTAAAAATATCAAAGGGAACAATTTAGGAGTCAAATTAGCTTGATAACAATACTATCATCATCATCATTCGGCTGCGGAGCAGGCGACTACAAGTTTCCTCCAGCTTTGGCGATCTTGAGCCATTGCTGACAACTGACTGCGATTCAGCATGCTGTCCATATCTCCCAGAAGACACTGGATGTATTTAGTGAACGAGGTTCGTTGCCTTCCCGGTTTCCTTTTACCATGAGTTGGGACATACAATGCATACCCTCTGACAGGCTCATCATCAGGCAAGCGGAGTACATGGCCTATGAATTTCAGTTGACGAATCCTGGCTCTCTCCACAAGGGGCGCTGTCTCTGTCAGATTGTAGATCGTAGCATTTACTCTGTCTATCCTCTTGATGTTCAACATAATGCGATAGCAGGATGTGCCAAATGAGTTGATTTTGTTTTCCATGTCTTTAGATATAACCCATGACTCACAGCCATACAGCAAGATAGTGACACAGGTTGTGTCAAACAGCCTAACTTTGGTGGAGATTGGAATGGTAGCACTTTTCCACAGGTGTTCTAATTTCCAGAAGGCTGTCCAAGTGAGAGCTTTCCGTCTCTTCAAGTCACTAGCACTTGATCCCATCATGGAGCCTAGGTATCTGAAGTTCGTCACATGATTAATGGGGTTTCCGTACACTTGAAGAGAAGGCTGTGGCTGACAGTTGAAAGTCATATACTCTGTTTTGGGTGCACTGATTATGAGACCAAGATCTGCAGCAGCATCAGCAGTTCTGGAGAGCTGAGACTGGGCCCGTGGTATTGATGACTCAAGAAGTGCGATATCATCAGCAAAATCCAGGTCGTTTAGAAATTTGGCTGGATACCTTCGTGATTGGCGAGGGCACGTCACAACTCCCGAATCAGCTCCAGTTGCCTTTCCCAAAAGGTAGTCGACAAGGATGATAAAGAGAAAGGGGGCCAAAACATCACCTTGAAGAACTCCAGTTGTTACATCAAAGGGTTCAGAGATGCCTCCATCAACCATCACAGCACTACTTGAACCACTGTAGAGTAATTGTATGGCGCTAACTAAGGCCTTTGGAATGCCATAACGACGCAATACCGAGAACATTACTGGTCTATTGATGGAATCGAAGGCCTTCTTGAAGTCCACAATACTATAGTAATGATGAAATAAATAGAAATTTGTATTATGTATAGGTCTGTGGGTGCAATAAGAATGCTTGGATTAGAGGCATATTAAGCAATCTTTTCCAGTGGATGCCCTCTATCCTTTTTTTTTTAAAGTGGATTTTCTTGCAGATTTACATTTGTGATCTTAAATCCACACAGAGCAATATGATTCCTAATTACTTTCAAATCATGGTTTTAGAGTGGAATTTAGTGTAAAAAAACAGGACAGTTTATTTTTTCACTCTTTAAACCATGATTTTGAAATAATTAGGAATTGTGTCGCTCTGTAACTCCGAATATAATAGATTTATGATCATAAATGTAAATCTGCAAGAAAATTTGCTTTAAAAAAAATTAACAAGGATAGAGGGTGTCCCCTCGAAAAGATTGCATAATATGCCTTTAAAGATTAGTAACAATCTTGGGATTTATTTCACATAAGTGAATCCATTGACAAACTATTGTAAATAAAATTTTACCGGGAGTCCGTAGGTGTGCATTGGAATGATAAGCTTGATTCATTACTCATGAGCTATTTCCAATGGGCAATTTGTATGGAGATTCAAATAAGGCACATACTTTCATCAATTTCATGGAATGGAATGAAAAGATAATGTGAGAAACATGAATTTACTAATGAGAAGAGATTCATCAACACATGTTCAACTCATACTAGTGAAATATTACAGTTCAAATTATATATTGCAACTTATCAAGAAAAATATGGTAAAGATGTTTCTCATTCTCGTACCCAAATCTTATTTATGAATAATGAGAAAGTAGTTTTTATGATTCGAGCACTATTTCATGAAAAAGACATGATATACCAACTTGGTATTATACATGGCACCTTCTACTTCTAGAAAGGGAGGTGAGTCCTAGAGAATTTATTGGATTAAAAACCAAATATTGTTCATTCAATAGAGAGATCCCATGTTTTGGATAAATAGGTGTTTGAACCCTCGATGCTCTTCATTCAATACAACCTGATGTAAAAACCTCTACAATTATAGTTTAACCTTTACTTAGAATTTGAATATTACTTGAAAAAATATTGTGCATTTTTAGCCGAAATATACTTGACAGAGTTCAGTGTTCCGTACAAAATGGCCTAATCAAAAAGTTATCTCTCTATATGACATAATTTAGAAGTTCACAGTTTATTACATTACACTCAAAGGACGAGATTGTAATGTTTATCAGAGCACTAATTGCTCTGCACATTCTCAGTTGGATTGCACTCCCTTGTTTGAGGTCAATGCGCTAATTAAGAATAATGCCTCTAATATTGTTTTATAGTCTAAATAAAGCATATAGGGTTATCCAGAAAAGAACAAAGCTCTCTGGGAATGGTTTATGGATTTCTACATGTAGGTGTTATCAGAAGATAAACACCTTGATTTAAATAGACACCTTTTAACTAATGAAAGCTCTATAATTGACATGATGGCAAGTAATATGTTCAAGATTGTCCCACTATTCCAATTGGTCAGATTGTATGGTTTAAGAAGAATGTGAACAATGAGAATGAGTTTGATGACAAAGTTTGGGTGCACGATGTGAGATGACAGGTTTCCTTATCGCAGTTGTGATTCAGATGTTTAGTCCTGATAACATCACCCTGGATCCATCAAATTGGTATTTTTTTACACATAATACATCGAAAGAGAAATAGAGCACTTACAATTTTTGACCGCATGATCCTTTTCCTTATCAATGAATATTTAACCCCATTTAGCTAACCATTCATGTGTCCATGATAAGACCAAATTGTCTGTTCTTTCTGATTCACCATGTATAAAATGTTATAAATCTTCAAATCCAAGCCAATCACCAGCTTTAAAGTGAAGAATGTATTGGTTTTAACAATTTGAATCATTGAATAAAAATTGATGAAATAGGATCCCAAATGATCACATGTATTATCCCACCTCCATTAAATGCAGGTGGGATATGAGAGCATCTGAGAGAGGCACCTCAAACATGACATTGCCAGCTACTTTGTAGGGAGTGTTCATACATTTCGTGGGGATGGAGTCTGGACAAATTTGGGGTAGAATATAAACAAAAAATGTAAAGCTCAATAAAAAAGGAGGGGTGAGGTCAAAAAGTACCCAAGACCAGAATGTAGTCAGGGAAATCCTGCACACAGTTGCCACTGTTGATGTTAATCCAATTGAAGTCCAGCACTCCACAAGGGTCAAGTTCGATGTACCAAACAAACCAAATCAGCCACCCACACCAAAGTATTTATGAACACTCCCATTATAAAAGAGTCATCTATATGAACAGTATACATGTGTAGTACATTTTACTTTGTTGTGTTTAAAACACAAACAGCTTTGACTCTAAAAATTAATTGTAGAACGTAAAAGCATCCACAGGTACAATGTAGAGGTACCAGCTATTGTTTGACCAGGCACAGCGAGATTCAGTGGTAATTGATAGAGAAACTTTGTCAAGTTTATTTTCCAAGTTCTATGTAAAGTTAGAAAACATATTGTTATGTGAAAGATTATGTTATGTTTGAGATCAACATGAAAACTGCACAGAATAAATAATTAGTATTATAATACTTTTGAGACCTGTGAATCACTTGACTGGTAATAATTTATTGTATTGTGGATAGTACTCGGCAAACCAAGGGACCGTTCAGTTTATGGTTGAGGGGCGGTTGGGACAAATTCAATACTTGTGCGTCAAAATTACCTACAGTTGGAACTAAAATTACATGACCCCCTGCCAATCAGAAGATCCCTCACCCCACACCCCCATAAAAAGCAGATTTGGTCTATCTACATGTGTGACAGTGTGAGGGTCACTAATTATGGTGTAATACTATTACTAATAGAAAAGCCGTGCAGCCAAAGCGTCACCTAAAAGCTAGTGAAACATTCCCCTTTGTGAGCTTCGGTGCAAAGCTGAGACGAGGTGAATGAAAGAAATTACATTTTTAATAACAATTCTTTTTGATTTTGTAACATAGCTCATTAACATGATATTTTCTTAACCATTGATGATTATAGATATTTTTTATCAGCTCGTCCGACGAGCAGGAGGGGCGTGCGTGTATGGCAAGCTTAATGTAAAATAATTTGATAAACACGGTTTATCGCCGATAAACACTGTTTATCTGTCGAAAACAATGACCGTTAAACAGAGTTTATCAAGATAAACTATGTTTTTCCAGCGAAAAACATAGTTTATCGATAAATACTATTTATCAAATTGAAAAACACTTCGTTCAAAAACTGAGTTAATCGAAAAACATAGTTTATCAAATTGAAAAACGGTGTTTTTTCGAGCGAAAAACGTTGTTTATCGATAAACAATGTTTTTCGTTCGAAAAACATAGTTTATTGATAAACTGAGTTTATCAAATTGAAAAATGGTGTTTATCGATAAGGTCAACAACAACAAAATGTTTGCTTGCCCATAGATGCTCTCCAAAAAGTAGAGTCTGTCGGTCGGATTATTATCTTTATTATCTAGATTATATTTTTTTTGCTTTTCCAAATTAGATACCTGAATATCAGAAATAAAAAAATGTAAAACAAACAGGACCTTAGATATGGGGGGGTCAATCAAGGTCATATACATGATTTGAAAAAATGGGTTTTTTAAATAAAAAAATTGCAACAACAAAAAAACGTAATATACGGTCTGTCGGACGAGGGCAAGCAAACAATTCTTTTTGAGGGGCCTAAAATATAAACTGAGTTTATCAATAAACACTGTTTTTCGCTCGAAAAACATAGTTTATCTCGGTGCACAAAAAAAGTTGTTTTGCTGCCTAAAAGTTGTCTCATAAATAAATGTTTTTGAACATGATAGGTTGTACTATTATAGAGGCCTGAAATTGGCATTACATATAACACTCCCAATATAGCCTCTAAAATAACCCCAATCACCACGATCTTTATCAACTGCTCAAAAAAAGTTCGGAATTTTTGTTCAATCACAAAATGTTCAAATATCGCGTGATATTTTCATACTGTGTTGCATATCAATGAAGAGCTGATGTGTTCATCTTTACAAAGATACAATTTGTACCAATACCTTGTACCAGTGCTCTGCCACTTGCTTGAGAACATAGAGAGGTCTAAATCTGAATGTGCCAAAATCAACACTATTTTTATGCTCAAAAGTCAATAGAGCATCACACTATTAGTGGTCAATGTTATACAAAATAATATTGACTTCATGAGGGAAATGGGGTGAACTATTGCCCCAAGGAGATCTGGAGACCGTAAGCCTACTATTTTCTCGAAGCCGAAGGCTGAATGAAAATAGTCTCCAGTATATATAATAACTCCTTGATATAATTATGTTTTATGAAATCGCATTCAAATATTTTTGTGTGCGATTTTGATCAAATTAAACATGAAAAAGATCTTACAGGCGAGTCGATTCTCCATGCCATTACGGCAAAATCGTACGAGGCATGGCATTTTTGTATAAAACACTTCATTGAACAGATGACAAAGATGTCTTTTGAGCGCAAAAGGTGGGGAATTTGGCACATTTTGAATGTGACCTCCCCACATTCTCAATCATGGCTAAGGACTGAAACAAGTGATTGCTACAAATGAGGTACCATATCGTTAGAAAGAAGAACACATCATCTTTATTTATAATATGATTCACAATATGACAATGACCGGGCAATATGAATATATCACAAAATATTCAAAAAATGGCGATTGAATACAAATTTCCAAACTTTTTTGGAGTACAAATCCAACAAAATTACACAACCCCATGTTTGTACGGTTGACCGAGCGAAGGAGGGGGATGTGCCCCACTCACAAGGGGGTGGGGGCGTTCTCACATTGAGATGGTATACGTACTCATGTGCCTTTTGGGGTGCTTTTTCGCAAAAATTGTTATAGCGATGGGGTGCTTTTATCACAGACCAAAGCGCCCAATTTGCATAAATTGGGTGTATTTTGAGGATTTTTTTGTAAAAAGCACCCAATTTGTGCAAATTGGGTGCTTTTCTAACAAAATTGGTATATTGATGGGTGTGAAATTGCCAAAAAGTAGGTACGGTACCGTATAGAGAAAGTCAAGTTTTTGAAGTCCGGCAAGCACATCCACGTACGATTTTGGCAAAAGTAACCTCCCCTGGTAAGGCTAGTATAATGTAATTTCCAGTTTCCCGTTTCCCTTCCGACCCAACTTTTCAGTTTTACCAAAACTTTCATTATTTTGTGCAAAATTACATTTTCTGACAAACTTGAATAAAAATCAAAACTTTTAGTGGCTCAAAATACCAGGCATATATCTTCCTGTTGATTTTTTATGGCAGTGGTGTCATGGTATATGGTTGATAATGAAATTGTTTGCATTACCTACTCAGATTTCAGATGTAATTGATGTTGCAATATTTCAGACAGATTTGTTGACATTTTCAATAACACATCTACAAATGCTTCCTTAATTGTTTTTCAAAGTGTTAAAGTGTTAATTAAGGTGTAATATATACAAATCAATAGGTAGTGTAGTTTAACGCCCCTTTCAGATGCAATAATGAAATTGAGTGAAATAATGAATAATGAATAATGAAATAGACACCTACCCACTCTTTTAAAAATATGAAACGGGAAACTGGGAATCATATTTCATTAGCCTAACCTCACCCTCTGCCCCCATTGCAACAACCCCCAATGGGGGTTGTTGCAACGGGGGCAGAGCCCGGTGGGATCACATTGAGATGGTATACGTACATGTGCCTGCCTTTTGGGGTGCTTTTTCGCAAAAATTGTTATAGCGATGGGGTGCTTTTATCACAGACCAAAGCGCCCAATTTGCATAAATTGGGTGTATTTTGAGGATTTTTTGGGGTAAAAAGCACCCAATTTGTGCAAATTGGGTGCTTTTCTAACAAAATTGGTATATTGATTGGTGGGAAATTGGCCGGAAAATAGGTATATATAGAAAAGTAAAGTTTTCGAAGTCCGGCAAGCACATCCACGTACGATTTTGGCAAAAGTAACTTTTTGCCAAAATCACGCGTTCTGACGATAAACGATTCTTTCTTTCACTTTCTTCCTTTCTCAACATAAAAATCTGTAATCTTGGTAATCACCCTTTCTTAAGGCAATTAAAACCCCTGCCCTAAATAAATCAGTAGTGCATTTGAGACCATGTCTTTTTATTTTATGATGTATAATGTATAAACCCCTAAATATAACATTACCAACATCGATTCTTATACCCCCTGGACCAAGAGTTGCGTTCAGTTGGTGCTCCACAGCAAAAAGGGAAAGCTTCAAAACAACTTGTCATCGGGATATTTTAATATTCTTTGCTGCCTTATTTCTACCCCAAATGAATACAACATTGCACGCATTTTTAACCGTGATGTTCGAACCGACGTGGTACAGGCGAGGTACCGTCATTCTTTGAGTGTAGTTAACGATTAACTGAAGTGAATGTAGGCCTACATAAATAGATATCAATCAAGTAAGTGAACAATAACAAATAAATAGTTTCCAAATTCGGAAGACTCGCACACACAAAACACACACAAAAAAAGTTTCTCCATTTCCATCTCCATTGGGTTTAGTCAGGGCTGTCAACTTTTGGGATTTGCTGGGAGGGAGAGATACAGACTCCAATTTTTTGTTTGTAAAACATGCACAATTTTGTTCCCCGTCAGCAGCTGAAATCCTGATAGGCTCCCTAAAGTGATAAGTGTGGGGGTGGGGGGGGGGGGGGGGGGGGGGGGGGGGATGGTTGTAGCGATGATGTTTTTCCTCAAATCCGCACGAAAATTGCATGGTCAAAATCGCAAATGTACCGACGGAAGCTAGTATAAAGGTGTTGATACACATTTTAATTGAGGTGATTTTGTTGAGGCGGGAGATTTTATATGCTAGACGGGAGTGCGGGAGAAAGAGTGTCCATGCGGGAGACTCTAGTACAACAAATCATACTTAGTGATATTTGTCATCATTTGGTATTATTCATCATAGGGTATTTTGCATGTTTCACTATCTGTCCCCATCCTTGGTAGGGGAAGAAAAAAAAAACGAAAAAAAACCAACGTATGGGTTTCCTGTACTAGGGAGACTCCCACCGAATGCGGGAGAGTTGACAGCCCTGGTTTAGTCGGAAAAGTAGCTGTTGCTACATCACTCCAACTGAGGGGTGGCGCTAGGCCAGGGGGTCAAAAATCAGGAATTTTTAATTTACAAATTTGAAAACAATAAAAATATTACATTTTATAAAATAAGTTGACCCTTTAAAAAATAAAAAAAAGCTTTGGCCTTGGCTTCCCCTGCTGGCGTTGGCCTTTGATAAAGGCTTTGGGTTGGCCTTTATTTACATCCAAATTAAATTTTGTGCACCAAAAATCCAAAGATGTTGTGCGCATATGCCATGGCACAGACAATGACCCCTTTATATAACTCAACCCCTGCCATGCCTGCTGCTCAGGCAACTGGGTTGAGAAATAATTTAAAGGTACCGTACTGACACGTGTATAGTCACCACCTTTTTTTACCCCAAAATATACGTAAATTAGGGGGTGGGACTTAAATCGGGTGCCCATGTGTGCATGAAAATTAAAATCTAGATTTTACAATTTGAACTACCGTAAAACGGGGTGAAAAGGGACATGGGGCCCCATGTCCCTATTCACCCCGTTTTCGGTACACAAACTGGCCGGGTGACCTTTAAAAAACGTTTCCCATTTTTGTCCCTATCTACCCAGCTGACAACAGAGCACCATAGCAAGCGCCAGAATGCAACAACATGAGAACAGAGGTATTACCAAAGCCCTTCAGGAGGCAACATCCCAAAAACAGAAGGAATTGTTTGCAGCCAGGATGATGGGAGCACCTGTTGACCAAGCTGCAAACATGTTGGCTACTAAGACAGGTGAGTTGAATGTTTAGTTTAGTTTAGTTTAGTTTTATTTGGCATATCAAGAAACGGAGATACAATACATCAGATCAAATATACAAATCTTAAAAAGTACAACAATAAACACAACATATTAATAAAAGAAAACATATAATGTCAAGGATAGCCCAAGAAAGCTCTAAAAAGGGCTTATTTCCATTGGGGTCCTTCATATTAAAACAGCACATTATAAAAACATCATATATATTTGCACACAAAATAATATTGCACTTTTTTTGATACAAATGCATATAAAAAATGGATGAAAAATCAAGATAGAAAGTGACTTTTTACTGCCTTTTTGAATTGCCTGTGGGTTTTGGATGTTTTAACCTGAGTTAGTAGGAAGTTCCATTCCCGAATACCAGTGAAGAAAAATGTATTGCACTGCTGACCTTTAGCTTTAGGAACCAGAAAATTGTTTGCACTGCCCCTGGTATTGGTAAATTGACAATTCAGGTACTCAGGTGCTATTTCATTATAGATTTTAAAAACATGATTGAGTTTAAGTTGTTTAACTCTGTCTTCAACTTTCAGCATTCTCAGCTTCTTAAATTCTACATCACCAATATGGGACCTGGGCTCCAGCTTCAAAATGAAGCGAATCAACTTATTTTGCACAACTTGCAGCTTATTTTTCAACTTTGCAGAAAGTGAAGAAAACCAACAATCAAAATCAAAATGACATTGTATAAGGGCTGTGCAAAGGGTCTTACGAGATCTTTCATTCAATTTAAGTTGAATGTTAATATGGAGGAAATAGATGTTGTTTTTTGTAAATCAGTTAGAAAGTAATTTTAGGAAGTTAGAAAATGTCTTAGAACTGTTATTTATAACTGTCCAAGTCAAAATATAATTTTTGATATTTTCTACAATATTTTCCAGGTGTGATTCTTGCTGGTCATCCGCCCCATACACCACATGGAGGTATACAAATGCAGAAAATATTGGAATTGAAAAGACAATTGCTACATGAAGATACAAAAGCAGAAGCCATGAAGAATCTTGCAGAACTTGGAAGACAGATGCGTGAGCAGCATGAGTCACAGCAGTTTCCAGTAGCGTCTCATATTGAACAGGGAGCAGACCCTATGGTGTGGAGACCCCATGATGGCCCAGTCCATGCACCTCTATATTCAACATCAATGAAACCTACAATGTCTGGACCCCTTAGTGGCCCAGTCCATGTACCTCCAGCAACAATGGATCCCAAAATGCCTAGAACTCATGATGGCCCAATCTATGCACCTCCATATTCAACATCAATGAAACATACAGTGTCTAGACCCCTTGGTGGCCCAGTCCATGTACCTCCAGCGTCAATGGATCCCAAAATGCCTAGACCTCATGGAGACCCAATCCATGCCTCCCAAGCGTCAGTGGAACCAGCTGCTACTCGTTCTTATCCCCCAATGGCTCTCCTTCCCTCATCAGCTAATACCTGGTCTCTCAAATCAGCTGAAAGAGAGAAAAGACCACTTGCAGTAAATATATCAAAATCATCTAGAATAGGTATAGAACTACCATATAACAGACATGCACCATCTCTTGGAGACAGTTCAGGGTCCAGATCTCCCAGGAGTAGATCACAGTTGTCACAAAGGAAACCCTCACCCCAAAGAAAATCCCCCAGGTCACCAAAGAGGAGGTCAAGGTCACCAAATAAAAGATCAAGGTCCCCTATGAAGAGATCAGAGTCCCCAAGAAGGCAATCTCATGCCTCAAGGAGTAGTACAATACAAAGACTTTCACCTGATGTTAAGAGAGCCAAATTGTCAGAGGGCACTTCTAAAGGAAAGTCTAATTTAGAAGAATCAATAGACAAGAAATCAACCTCTAATGATCAGAATAGTAAATGCCATATGTGCAATGTTACATTTACTTCTTTGAAGGGTCAGAAATTCCATTTCAGCAGTAATGAGCACAGGAAACAGAAGGCTAAACTAAACTCTAATCAAGTAGGCACAATAAAACATAACAGGCACTGGCATGCATCATCTCTTGGAGACAGTTCAGGGTCCAGCTCTCCCAGGAGTAGTTTACAGTTGTCACAAAGGAAACCCTCACCCCAAAGAAAACACTCCAGGTCACCAAAAAGTAGATCAAGGTCACCAAATAAAAGATCAAGGTCCCCTATGAGGAGATCAGAGTCCCCAAGAAGGCAATCTCATGCCTCAAGGAGTAGTACAAGACAAAGTTGTTCACCTGAGCCAAATAAAAGATCAAGGTCCCCTATGAGGAGATCCGAGTCCCCAAGAAAGCAATCTCATGCCTCAATGAGTAGTACATTACAAAGTTGTTCACCTGAGCCAAATAAAAGATCAAGGTCCCCTATGAGGAGATCAGAGTCCCCAAGAAGGCAATCTCATGCCTCAAGGAGTAGTACAGTACAAAGACTTTCACCTGATGTTAAGAGAGCCAAACCGTCAGATGGCACTGCTAAAGGAAAGTCTAATTTAGTAGAATCAATAGACAAGAAATCAACCTCTAATGATCAGAATAGTAAATGCCACATGTGCGTATTGTGCGATGTTACATTTACTACTTTAAAGGATTGGAAAAGCCATCTCAGCAGCAATGAACACAAGAAACAGAGGGCCACTTTCAAAATCCAAGAAGGGTATGTGAAATCATTAAAATCAAGTATTATACATTTTTAACATCTCAATCATGATTATTAATTGATTTGATTTGATTTGATATCATTTGGGTTCTACGACCCTGGATAACCCAATAATCCTCTTTCTAGCTTATTTCCATTGGGGTCCGCTAGATGTGTGAACAGATAAAGACCGGGATGATTTTCCAAAAGACGGCCATGAAGAGACTATCCGATGATCTTGGAAATGTCACCGTAATCGCCAATGTTTCCAGATAAAAAACACACAAATTTGAAAGAACTCTCAAAATTTACCTAGATAATATTTACATTTTATAGTCACTGTGCAATCATATTTGATTAAAAATCCTAGGCATTTACGCAATTGTTCTTACTGTCAAGTCTTTTAAATTGATGATTTTGCCATGCATACTTTCCGATTCTGGTTTTAGACACCTCTTTAGGGTAGGAGATACCCTAGTTAGTGTAATGCACTCTGATATGAGTTTCTCACCCAATATTTGAAATCAGAAATATGGGCCCATTTTTAAGGATCCGTTTTTGAGATTTGTCTTGTATTTGCCCAATCTAATATCAGTGTGTGTTACTGAACTTGTTTTAAACCTGCAGACCTAAGAATGTTAAGCAGTTCTGTCTTCAGTGTCAGAGTGATTTCATAGGACCATTTACAATGCATAAGTGTAAAGAACAACCCAAGGTTAGTAATTGTAGTTAGCACAACATAGTCCTGTCTTCAGTGTTAGAGTGATTTCATAGGACCATTTACAATGCATAAGTGTAAAGAACAACCCACGGTTAGTAATTGTAGTTCAGCACAACATAGTTCTGTCTTCGGTGTCAGAGTGGTTTCATAGGACCATTTACAATGCATAAGTGTAAAGAACAACCCAAGGTTAGTAATTGTAGTTAGCACAACATAGTTCTGTCTTCAGTGTTAGAGTGATTTCATAGGACCATTTACAATGCATAAGTGTAAAGAAAAACCCACGGTTAGTAATTGTAGTTAGCACAACACAGTTCTGTCTGTGAAATATTGTAAAAGTAAACAATTGACAGAGTTTGGCATGTCATTAACATAACATAGAAATAAAAGGGGTCCGAGTATACTTCCCTGAGGTACCCCATAGGTAATGGTTAAAGGATCAGATTCCACACCACTCAGATTAACAATTTGCTCTGTTAGAAAGATAAGAATGAAACCAGGCAGCTAGCACAACATAGTTCTGTCTTCAGTGTCAGATTGGTTTCATAGGACCATTTACAATGCTTAAGTGTAAAGAACAACCCACGGTTAGTAATTGTAGTAGCACAACACAGTTCTGTCTGTGAAATATTGTAAAAGTAAACAATTG
This sequence comes from Ophiura sarsii, assembly GCA_035610835.1. Taxonomy (NCBI): domain Eukaryota; kingdom Metazoa; phylum Echinodermata; class Ophiuroidea; order Amphilepidida; family Ophiuridae; genus Ophiura; species Ophiura sarsii. The sequence goes on along the minus strand of CM069442.1, from coordinate 91,996,475 downwards.
ACAGAGTTTGGCATGTCATTAACATAACATAGAAATAAAAGGGGTCCGAGTATACTTCCCTGAGGTACCCCATAGGTAATGGTTAAAGGATCAGATTCCACACCACTCAGATTAACAATTTGCTCTGTTAGAAAGATAAGAATGAAACCACAATGCAGAAGTGTAAAGAACAACCCAAGGTTAGTAATTGTAGTTAGCACAACATAGTTCTGTCTTCAGTGTCAGAGTGATTTCATAGGACCATTTACAATGCATAAGTGTAAAGAACAACCCAAGGTTAGTAATTGTAGTTAGCACAACATAGTTCTGTCTTCGGTGTCAGAGTGATTTCATAGGACCATTTACAATGCATGAGTGTAAAGAACAACCAAAGGTTAGTAATTGTAGTTATCACAACATAGTTCTGTCTTCAGTGTCAGAGTGATTTCATAGGACCATTTACAATGCATAAGTGTAAAGAACAACCCAAGGTTAGTAATTGTAGTTAGCACAACATAGTTCTGTCTTCAGTGTCAGAGTGGTTTCACAGGACCATTTACAATGCATAAGTGTAAAGAACAACCCAAGGTTAATAATTGTAGCTAGCACAACATAGTTCTGTTATCAGTGTCAGAGTGATTTCACAGGACCATTTACAATGCATAAGTGTAAAGAACAACCCAAGGTTAATAATTGTAGTTAGCACAACATAGTTCTGTCTTCAGTGTCAGAGTGATTTCACACCATTTACAATGCATAAGTGTAAAGAACAACCCAAGGTTAGTAATTGTAGTTAGCACAACATAGTTCCGTCTTCAGTGTCAGAGTGATTTCATAGGACCATTTACAATGCATAAGTGTAAAGAACAACCCAAGGTTAGTAATTATAGCTAGCACAACATAGTTCTGTCTTCAGTGTTAGAGTGATTTCATAGGACCATTTACAATGCATAAGTGTAAAGAACAACCCAAGGTTAGTAATAATAGCTAGCACAACATAGTTCTGTCTTCAGTGTCAGAGTGGTTTCATAGGACCATTTACAATGCATAAGTGTAAAGAACAACCAAAGGTTAGTAATTGTAGTTAGCACAACATAGTTCTGTCTTCAGTGTCAGAGTGATTTCATAGGACCATTTACAATGCATAAGTGTAAAGAACAACCCAAGGTTAGTAATTGTAGTTAGCACAACATAGTTCTGTTTTCAGTGTCAGAGTGATTTTACAGGACCATTTACAATGCATAAGTGTAAAGAACAACCCAAGGTTAGTAATTGTAGTTAGCACAACATAGTTGTTGTGATAATCCAAACACACATTTCTTACATCTGGTGATAGGCTGATAGCCATCAACAGTTGATGTTTGAGATAAAGATGGCATTTGTAGTACAATTATAGTTTGATCAACTCCTAATTCTCCTTACAGTAATGGATGAATACAGGAGAGTGTGGGTGAGTGCATTGGCTATAATAAGCTTCATTAATCATTCATGAGCTTTTTCAAGTGGGAAACTGGTATGGGGATGTAAAGAAGCCACACATTTTCTTCAATTATGTGGAATGGAATATAAGCAGATGTTGTAGGAAATGTCAATTTCTTAATATATTCAGCAACACATTTGCTCAACCTATAGTGAAATATTACAGACTGAATTTAATATTTGGGGTGATTTTGATATCATAACCAAGTGTCCCAAATGCTTTTGGTTGCTAATTTGGTATATTACACAATTCTAATCTAATCTATTCTCCAGGTTGCTGGCACTACATTCAAAGAGTTCTCTTGTGTACCGTGTAAAGTTTCTTGCGAAGATAAGAAGAGTTATGAGAGCCATCTGAGAACCGCGTTACATCAAATTAATGTCAAATATGAGGATGTAAGTAATGAAACCCAATTTGCCAGGAGGGGGGGGGGGGCTATTTTATTTTGAAGGGTTTGCCATTATGTATAAGTAGGTGTTGTATACTTTCCCTACTTTTCCAAAAGATTTGACTTGGCTTGAGTATGGTGTTAAACTGACTGGAACCATTTGTGACCCAACACGAGTAAATGAGGCACAATGAGGGAAATTTGAATATTCATTTATTGATATCATGAAAATATGTATATGTTAAAAGGGACATGTTGGTACCAAAGTCAATAAGAACATTTCAAACCAAAGTTACAGATGATTGAAAATCGCTTTGTCTCAAAACATCAAATACAAATTGTCAAGTTATGGGCAATTAAAGTTTGGGTTTTGTTAACAAATCAATGGAGTAAATGAAAACTAAAAACCTAAAGATTTAGTATAACTCTTTAGTTTCATGAATTTGAGTCTTTGTTTAGATACAAGATGTATTAAAGATCAGAAATAAGACTTGTTTTAAATCTGACTTATTTTGACCTTGTCCCACATTAATTTGTGCTCCTAAATCAAGTTAGCTACTGTCGCATTCCGCCTCATTTACTCATGTTGGGTCACATATGTGACTGTAAAAATGAAAAGCATGATACCTATATTACTTACAAGAATTTACCGGATCATGATTTGATGGGTAATGTCAGTATATGAAGCAAATAGTTTCTTGTTCAACATGACTTTGACAAAATTAGTGAATAGGCTTGATTTGACTTGATTTGAGCCAATCAGTTACTTGACTTGACTTAAGGGGGCTGTGCACCTTGAGGTACAGCCTCCGTAAAACTGCCCTAACTTCTTCAATCTTCATTATATATTTAATCTATATAAAAGTATACTTTTTTTTGCAGGAAAGGGTTTAATGAATCCAACCATGATCATGAAATTGACCATTTTGGAAAAAAATATAAAAAACATATTTTTTGACCCATTTTAGGTTCTGCAAAGATAACTTTTTTATTAGTTTTATTATATTCCTCATACAATTCCCTAGGAATCTGTTTTTTTTGGCTGAAAATCTTTATTATTTTTTTAATTATCTTATCGACCAAAAAGTGCCAAAAAATGTGATTTTCACGATTTTGGAGGTAAAATGTTTGGTCTATAATTCAAAAAATAATTAATATGGGGGGGGGGGGGGTAATTTCAGTGTACTCAGTATTATCGGTGGTTTTTTTCAGTGTCGGTTCCGGTGTTTAAATTAACAACTTCAACAGCCTAATTGGCCAACAATAACTTATTTGCTAAGGGTAGGTCCATCAAAATATTTTGTCTACATGTTCTTGTTTAACCCTAACTCCCACAGCTATGTTTTTGTGTGTAGCGGGGAGGGGAAAAGTATGATTTTTTAACTTGAAAATTACTGAGCACCCCCGGGATTTGATCCCGTGACCATCCGCACTAAAGTCTGTGCCCCTATCGACAGAGCTAAGCTCCCAACGCATATGCAGGCAGCCACTACCTGCCCACATGTGCCTACAGTAAGCGATGTTATCGAGTCAATGCAGCAGCAGCTGTGTGATTCTGTAAGATGTAGTGGGGTTAAGGTTATGGTATGAAAATAATGATATCCTACTTGCTTAGGGTATGTAAAATGATGTACATACTTGTTAAGGGGTGCGTTTTCACATTGATGCAATTAGTTATTTAGGATGCGCCTCATTCCCCTCTTGTAATAACTACCAAGTAACGGTTCAATGATTCAATGATGTATGTATTGATGTAATTTAAAAACATTCAAATTCTGTTTTTAAAATAGTTTAAAATTGTGACTAAATTATTTGAGCTTACTCTTGTTTTAAGGTGACTGTACAAGCTACTAACTCTTGGCAGAGATGTGAAATTTGTAACAGCTACCAAGAGGCGCATATTCACCATCGCGCCAAGGATTGTAAACAGAACGATGATGATATAACGGACAAGAAAGTGGATTATATAAAAAATCTGATTCAAGGGTGAGTGATATTAGGCACATAATTTGAGACTTGTGAGTCACACCAAGGATTCTAAACAGAAAGATGATGATATGACAAACAAGAAAGTGGATTATATAAAAAATCTGATTCAAGGGTAAGTGATATTAATTATTTACAAAGGTTAGATTATTTGGATCACAATCATAATTTGTTGACCATACATTGTATCTTGAAATGAATAAAACATGTAAGGTTGCATCTGTATGTATCTATCATTATTAATTATAATACATATACACCATGATCAGTAGCGTAGCCAGGGGGCAAGGGGGGCAGATTGCCCCCCCTCGAAAAAAAATTGACCGGGAAAATCGGGAAGACAGCGAAAAATCGGAAGGAAAAGAAGGGAGAAAAAAATAAGATAAAGGGGAGAGAGAGGAAGGAAAAAAGGAAGAAAAAAGAAGAAGAAAAAAAAGGGAAATTATCAAAAAGGTAAATTATAGGATAAGGAGGAGAAAAGAGGGAAAGGGAGATGGAAAATCGGGAAGGAAAAGAAGGGAGAGAAAATAAGATAAGATAAGATAAAGGGGAGAGAGAGAGGAATGGAAAAGGAAGAAAAAGGGGAAAAAAAGAAGGGAAATTATCAAAAAGGTAAATGATAGGATAAGGAGGAGAAAAGAGGGAAAGGGAGATGGAAAATCGGGAAGAGAAAAAAAAAAGATAAGATAAAGGGGAGAGAGAGGAAGGAATTAGGGAAGAAAAAAGGGGAAATTATCAAAAGGTAAATGATAGGATAAGGAGGAGAAAAGAGGGAAAGGGGGATTGATCTCAGTGATTTATGGTTGAATGTAGGCACGGAAGCATCAAGCAACTTCCCTGACGTCAATCAAAAACCACAAACCGCATGTCCACGATTGCGTGATATAGTTGTCTTTCGTGGAATTCCGAGTCAAAACGCGAGTGTGATGCAATTTGCAGTAGAGTAGTCGATCTTTCTTCAAATGCAAACTGCGATTGGGATGCAAGTGATTAGAACATTAATCATAAGTTTACATCAGTTCAACTTAATTCTTACACAAATAAATCCATGGCATCGGCTAGCAAAGAGAGAGCCCAATGTGGACATTGTGGGGCATCGGTTCGGAGGGACAGACTTAAGAGCCACAATCAATCAAAGCATGCACATCTTCCTGTGAAAGAGAAGGGATGGGGAGACATCAAATCACTGATTTTTAATTCAGGGAAGAAACGCCAGCGTTTGGAAGAGGATGATGCTGAAGAAAGCCCCAGCGGTAATCGTAGTACAGCAAGCAAGCCCATCTTTAACGTAAGTTTATATTAAAGTTACGGACAGTTTCTCATTTTTATGTAACTTCAGTCAGATACTCTGCAAACATAATAATAATAATAATAGTGTTATAATAATCTCATCCTTTTTCCCCCTAGGTGAAGTTCTTTTTTTCTTTTTTTTTCGCCTTAACGTCATTTCAAACAATATATTTCGCCCTAACGAACAAAAGACAGAATAAATTGCATTATTCTAATCAAAAAAAGTAATAATGAAAAACATCGGTTTTATTTCATGATCATTTTCGATCCCAAATTTCATTGTTGCAAATGATGTCGTATGTTTATGATGCACTCTGTGGACCACTCCCCTTCCAAATAAATACAGATTTATTTTATACCATATTTCATTCACTAACTCAACCATGTGTGCTAAAAATTAAAATAAGGCTCAATCAAAATCCCTAAATTACTGGGAATGAAGTATCATTTTTTTCTTCTAATAATTGTAAGGCACTTTTACTTTCTGTTTTATTTCATATCCACGAATCCGATAATAGTTAGAATAGCGGAGCCCCGAGTGAAGCTAATGCAAAATCATCTGACCAAGAACTTGTCTTCCAAGAAAGCATCGGTGATGAAATGGTCTCAACCCAGGAGGACGAATATCAAACTGAAGAGAGTGAACCGTATCATGAAAATGTTGATGAAGATATGGTTTCAGTCCAGGAAGAAGTACCTTCTTCAGACTTTGATAACAGTGATAATGAACCAGGAAAGAGTATCCTTTCTTCACCTGAAACTGCTTCTATGGCTAAGCCACTCGTAGATAAAACGCAGAAGTTTTCTACGGACCCTGCATTATTTGCAAATCGTACAATTTCCTCTATTTTAGTTGAAGAGCTTTTAGCCCTAGGACCCTGTCTACCAGGTTTAAATGCAGTCATTACACCACTCATAAAGAAACCTAAGCTTGACTGTGAACAATTGAAGAATTATAGACCTGTCGCAAACTTAAAATTCCTTGCCAAAACAATTGAACGTGCGTTTGCATCGCAAATTCAGGACTACCTCACTTTGAACAATCTCCGTGGAAAAATGCAATCAGTATACAGATCTGGGCATAGTATAGAGACAGCATTACTTCGTGTTTACAATGACCTGTTATTGGCTGTAGATAAAGGAAAAGAGGCTGCCCTTATACTTCTTGATTACTCTGCAGCATTTGACACCATCAACCATGATGTGTTCCTTAACCGACTTGTTCACAGATATGGTATTAGAGGATGTGTGCTAAGCTGGTTTTCCTCCTATTTTCAAAATAGGTCTCAATTTATCTCTGTAAATGACAAAATTTCTAATCCTCATACTCCTCTGGAAGGCGTCCCACAAGGATCAGTTATTGGACCACTATCATTTACCATGTACACAGCACCGCTGGAAGACGTCATTGATATACATGACCTTGGCAAAATGATTTATGCCGATGACACACAAGTTTATATCATTTTTGACAAGGATGACCACTCATCCCTCATCCCAAAACTTGAAACATACATCAATGCTATTAAACTGTGGTCAACTGCCAATGATTTGAAACTTATGATGATAAAACTGAGTTTTTCCATATTTCATCCCGATTCAGAAATTCATCTCCTTTGAAACATGTTCAAATCTGTGACTCTTTGATTGAACCAGTAAAGAGTGCTCGCAATTTGGGAGTCATGCTTCAGAATGATTTGAAAATGGATGTCTTTGTCAAAAACATATGCCGTTCTGCTTCATTTGCTCTGTATCGTATTGGACAGATTTATTAGAAAGTTTCTCGACAGAAAATCAACTGAAATGCTGGTACATGCATTTATTACATGTCGCTTAGATCAATGTAACAGTCTTTTACACGGCCTTCCAAATTCGCAGATAAACAAGCTTCAAAGAATTCAGAACTCTGCTGCAAGATTAATCACTTTTTCTCGCAAACATGATCACATAACTCTAACTCTCCGTGATCTGCACTGGCTGCCTATCAAGTATCGTATTGTGTATAAAATATTACTTCTGACTTATAAATGTCTTCATGGTACTGCGCCAATCTATCTTCAAAATCTAATCAAACAATATACACCTTCACGCAATCTTCGTTCTTCATCTCTATCGCGTCTTGTCTGCTCTTCAACGTCCACTCAGTATGGTCAACGTTCCTTCTCTGTGTCATCTGCAGAACTCTGGAATAATATTCCACTTCATGTGAAAAATGCAGAGACTATATTTCAGTTTAAGAAATCCTTAAAGACTCATTTGTTCACAATGGCTTTTTAATTGTAGTCCATATCCATATATTTGTTTGTTATTATGTTTTATGTTAAAGCGCTTAGGGATCTCGATGTTAGGCGCTATACAAATATGGTTATTATTATTATTATTATTATTAAATGAAAATATAGAATATCCTAGAAATGACCAAAGCAAGGGCGGGCGTGCGTTTGGAAGAGAGTGGTACAGGCCGCAGTTAAAAAATGGAATGATATCTTATCGTGAGTGGTTGGTCTATTCTCCTACTAATAATCGTGCCTACTGCTTCCCTTGTTGGTTATTTGCAAAACATGGAAGTAGAGAATATTCTCCAACGTTCACTGAAAATGGATTTCAACGCTGGCAGAAAGCAACAGAAATTTTGCTTGCATGAACACAGTTCAACAAACTCTGATGCAGTTGCAGTATTTATGCAAACGAAACAGCGCCTAAAGTTAGGAAAGTCGGTAAGTTCTGAGCAAGTGCGTGCTAGAGAACAACAAATCAAACATAATCGGCAAGTACTGTGCAGGCTGTTAGATGCCACTCTGTTTCTGGCAAAGCAGAACCTTCAGTTCAGAGGACATCGGGAGTCTTTTGGATCTACACGGTTACAACCAGAGTATGCTCATTCTTGTGGAGGAAAAGTGGTGAATGAAGGGAACTTTCTCAAACTTATCAAACTGTTATCAAAGTATGATGGCATTCTTGCCCATCATTTGGCAACCACTCCCAAAAATGCATCTTCTCTAAGTTCAGATGTTCAGAATGATTTCATTCATTCACTTGCAGCAAATGTAACAAATGAAAAAATGAAATCATTAGTCAGGTGAAAGCTGCTCACTATTATGGTATCATACTTGATTCCACCATAGATATTGCTCAAGTCGACCAGTTGTCCTTTTGTATACGTATGTAGACGAAGAGTTCAATATTCAAGAGAGGTTTTTACTATTTACCGACGTTAAAAGGAGCGATTCCGAATATTTGTTTGAAACTCTCAAACGTATCTTGACAGAACTAGGCCTCGATATTAAATTGATTCGATCGCAATCATACGATGGGGCAGCTAACATGAGTGGTCAAGAGTAAAAGAGGTAAATCCTGATGCTCTATACATCCACTGTTGTGCCCATAACCTTAATTTAGTTCTGTTCGATTCTTGTAAGAACTGCGTAGAAGCAGTTACTTTCTTTGGGATCATCCAGAAATTGTACACATTCTTTTCATTAAGCCTAAATGACCTGGAGGAGGAGAAACTCAATTTATTGAAGGACCCTGAGAAATCCGCTAAAATACTTAAATTGAAGCGTCAAAATGAAACCCGTTGGTATTGCAGGTACGATTCTGTTAAAGCAGTGAAGCAATTGTATCCCGCGTTGTTGTCAGCCCTTGAAAAGATAACGGCAAAAGACAAAAGCAATGAAACAAAAGCGGAAGCAAAAGGTTTACTTGATCATCTTTCACAATTTGAATTTTTAGTTTTCTTAGAAATTTGGTCAGAAGTCCTTTGTGACATAAATAGCCTGTCAGAATATTTGCAAAACGACTCAATGGACCTCGTTTCTGCAAGTACAATGATTCACACTGCCATTAATGTTCTGAAAGAACAACGTACAAGTGAGCATTTCAATGACCTGCTTACAAAATCTCGTAACATTGCTGAAATTGAAGATGTATCCACTGAATTTAAGAGAACTAGAATACGGAGGCGTAAACAAATGTCAGGTGAGCAGACTCGTGATGAACAAGTTACAGACCCCAAAGAACGGTTTAGGAGCTCTGTTTATTATGTTATTTACGATACCATCATTGCAGAACTAGAGTCTCGTTTCGTAGATTTCCAGAACATTGTTACACATTTTAAGTGTCTCATGCCTCCAGACCTAGGTAATATGGAGGCATTTGAATGCCTAACCGCCACATACAGCAAGGATATCGATGTGAATTTAGCAAAATCAGAATACAGGCAATTCTGTGAATTCTACAAAAAGACACCTGAATTCGCAGACAACCCGCCAGATGTATTACAACAGATACTTCTCATGATACACAAATGGGATATCCATAACGCAAACCCAAACTTAACAATTTTCACAGAATAATGGGTACGGTACCATAGCAATTTCTTCGGCAACTTGTGAACGGTCCTTCAGCAGACTCAAGTTAACAAAAACATATCTAAGGTCCACCATGGGGGAACAGCGACTTAGTTCACTGGCGCTACTCAGCATTGAGCGCGAATTCACTGAAGCTTTAGACTTTGATACAGTAATTGACACATTTAGTCAAATGTCGGTGCGTCACATAACGCTATAGAATAAAACAAATATTAATTGTAGGCCCACAGTCAGTGATTCACTCCCATCCCTTGTAAGCCTACTTTTAGAACTTTATATTTTATTGAAGTATATATTTTGTTAAACAAGCAAGGAGTGTGGTCTATGTGACTGTGCGCTAACATTGCATCATACAATATGAGAGAGTTGTTAATGGGGCATTTCGTGATCCACAACCTCATGCATCCCCACTTGTCCTCAAAAAAAGTTAAGATTTTCATACCACGAGATCCCAAATAGCTACAATGTAAGTGTGAAAAATATTTCTTGCAGATTTATTCATTCGGTAAAACTATAGCCAAATTTGTATTTTCCTTCTGAAATTACAACTCAGTATATAGTTAATAAAGTTTAAGCCATAAAGCTTAAACTCTGTTAGCCAATGAAGCGGAAATTGTGTTTGCTATAGTTTGCTGGTCTCCCGTAGCAACCTTTTGACCACTCACGTTCCACTTCCGGGAGCCCGCGAACTCTTCCCTTTGTTTTTGCGTTTTTTGCTCATTCGCTTTTCTGTTCCGTACCAAGTAGGTTGATTTCTAAAATAAAACATCTCCCACCCTCCCAGTTGTTGCTCTTTGCCATGCTTCTGGCATCTGTGGGCGGCCTTGTTCCTTGATTATCTTGGCCGTCTCACTATTCCCCTTAGAGCCCATGTTCGGGGTTGATCATGGTTTCTTTGTACCCCTCCAGGCCTCTGTTTCCTTGATTATCTTTGGCCTGTGGTTGCCCTTCGCGGCATTAGTGTGTGTGAGACCATGTTTGGATTTTTGGTCTCCACGGAACCCCCCCCCCCCCCCCCCAGGCCTCTGTTCCTTGATTATCTTTGGCCTGTGGTTTGCCCTTCGTGGCATCAGTCATGCGAGTCCATGTTCCTGGAATTTCTTGGTCTCCAAAAAATAATCCTTCCCCTCTAGGCCTTTGTTCCTTAATTATCCTAGGCCTTATTTGACTGAGAGTAGCAGTAAAATTGTACTTATTTATATAAGTTGTGTTTTGAGGGAGCAAAATTTGAAGAAACAGGGATTTAAATCCCAATTATTGAATCTTAATATAAGAAATATTTATAAATGGTAAATGAAAGTTTATTAGTAGGCCAAATGTAAATTATTACCTCATTGTATAATTGGTAATCTATCAATTAGGCCCACTGGTTTCTACTCATCAAGTAGTTATTTAATCTATTTACCATTCAGGAAATCAATTATTTTGTAAATAATCACTTGAGGAATTCATCGGTGGTAGATTGGATTGTCGTATTTCAATTGGTGCATTTACAAATTTAATAAAATTGATTTTGAGAGAAAGCATTGATAATTCAAGGTTAGGACCATCTTTTAAAAATTGGAGCTAAAAAGTTTAGGCCTTAGGTATATTCACTCGGACCTTTCCAATTTTATTTGGATAATATTGTATAGTCTTTACAAAAAAATTAACCCTGACTGTACTTGTCTAGTAGGACGACCAAAATATGAATATTTATCAATGTATTATATATATAAGGTATCATAGTACCCTTGATTATGCGTAATGCATGTCATGTAAAATTGCGAAATTAAAATCGTCTTGGTACGGAGCTGATTTGCTCTTATCCTACTTTGTCTCCTCTGCATATATAATTTCCGATGTCTACGGGTAATAGAGCAATGTATAATTCACATAATTGTGCATCAACTTTTCTTATGGCTATATACTGATACATCATAAAAACAGCATGCTAGGATCACGAAATAACCCCTTGAATGTTTGTATAAGACCATATAGTTTTATTGTATCATTTTGAAACGACTGCCTTTTAAAGCAGCATTGTCGATCAATAAAGTTTTGACTATCAAATTATTGTTTTATTCCTGTTTAGTTAATGATAGTTTGTACCCCTTACCAGAAACACCTGGGCGTAGTGGGGAAACATTTTCGACTTGACATTTAATTTTGGCATGATTGGGGATTTTAAGGTACATTTTGGTTATAAACAAGCTTGTACCAGAGAAGTTTGCATTTTGGGGACACATGCGGGCGTAGCGCACAATTTTTTTTTGTACAACGGGATGAAATTCCAAGATCGGGAAGAAAATGGGTTTGCCCCCCCCCCCCCTCCTGACAAGGAAAGCTGGCTAAGCCACTGACCATGATTCATATGTGTTGTACATGTTTGTAACACACTGGAAGTGCATCTCTGAAAATAATTAAGGACTTTTATATTTTACTTCTGATAGTATTGGGTTGTTGTTGGAACCAGGGCTCAAATTACATCGCGGCCATTGCCGCGATGCCCTCGCATCTGGCCGCGATGCCCTCGCATCAGTAAAAAAATCACGGTCATAATGGCCGTGCCCTATTTTTAACAGTGGCCGTGTGCCCTTTTGTCTCGCGGTTGGGGGTTCCAATAAACTTAACTTTGATCAAATTATTCCAAGTTCAATCCGATTTTGAAAGGTGCAATGTGCTTTAAAATTTTACAAAAATGACGATGTGACAGTCTATTCGAGGTGTAAAGTTTTCATCTATCTAATGGTTGTTTTTAAACATGTATCCACCTTGTCTCTAGCTACGCAATTGCTCACTGCTCTGCTTTCCAACAGCAACGTACATATATAACATCACAAATTCACAACATGACAATGATACAGTATTAAAATATGTTGATTGACAAAATAAACAGACTGTCTCGTTTCATGCTGAAAAGTATTTAATAAAAGTCCTAGTGAAGTTTACATGTAAAATTATGGTATAAATAATGTAATATAAAATGGCCTTGGTGCCCTTTCATTCCAATATTGGTTTGGCCTTGGTGCCCCAGAACATGGCCTCGATGCAGACCTGCCAACTAGTACGATTTTCCCGTATTTAGTACGGAAATTGGATGAAAATACGACTATACGATTTGTTACCACAAAATTACGATTTTCCCTTTTTTCCTATGAAAAATAATAATAATAATAATGATAAAAACATAGCCAAATCTTTCCTTTAATAGTTTGAGTTGTTTTCAGTCTCCAAAATATTTCCTTTTCATCTCAATATTGCACTATATGTATATTATTAACCTCTCAGTAATTAACAAAACCCGTTCAAAAACTCATCCCTGCAGGGTTCCCTATGTGAACAATTGCATTGCAATCTATGAGCCTACATGAACTATACCCTTGGAGATGATATTGATTGTTAAAATGAATGCTAGCCTCAAAGGCTGCCGAAATACATGTAGTATTACATCTTACACGTGGCGGCCAGTCCAAATTATATTTACTATTCGAATTTGAATTTGATCACAGAGTACATGTAACAATGTGAAAGTCAAAGGTCATTTGACTGAGGCCAAGTTGCATATATATATGCAAAAGGTGAAAAGGTCATACAGTACAATTCCATTTCCAATGTATGATGGAGGATAATAATTATTTTGCGTGAATATTTAGTGGCATTTTGACTAAGGTTCCCTTGTTTGACAAAGCTTAGAAAATGTTCAGGTCTACAATTGGATGAAATTAGGTTTCAATTGCACATTTGTAATTATGTTAATGAGCTAATTTGCATATTTTTGCTATATTAATAGTTTTAGCTCTAACTCTTGTATACAATGACAGATAAACTTCCAAGTAAGCTAGGATGGTTAAACATGGTCAGCTCTAACGCTGGTCCAAATTAGCTCTCATTTTCATTTGTGTAAATATGATAATTAGCTAATTTGCATATTTTGGCTCAATACTTGAATTGGCTGTAACTCCTTAATGAAAGGACTATCTCAATTAAATATAACTCTTCAATGAATAGATTGACTAAACCGTCTACAAAACTAGGATGGTTATACATGACTAGATCTATCATTGATCAATGTTAGGGCTGATTGGTATGGTTGTAATTATGCTAATGAGCTCATTTGCATATTTTAATCAATTATTTGATTTGGCTCTTTGATTTGAAAACGTAGAGTGATAAACTTCCAAGTAGGCTATTATGGTAGGACATGATCAGCTCCACCAATGGTCCAAGCTAGATCTCATTTTCATTTGTGTTAATATGATAATTAGCTCATTTGCATATTTTGGCTCAATACTTGAATTGGCTGTAACTCCTTAATGAAAGGACTATCTCAATTAAATATAACTCTTCAATGAATAAACTGACTTAACCTCTACAAAACCAGGATGGTTATACATGACTAGATCTATCATTGGTCAATGTAAGGGCTGATTCGTATGGTTGTAATTATGCTAATGAGCTCATTTGCATATTTTGGTCAAATCTTTGATTTGGCTCTTAATCTTGAAAACAAAGAGTGATAAACTTTCAAGTAGGCTAGTATGGTAGGACATGATCAGCTCCACCAATGGTCCAAGCTAGATCTCATTTACATTTGTGTTAATATGATAATTAGCTCATTTGCATATTTTGGCTCAAATCTTTGAATTGGCTGTAACTCGATAATGCAAGGACTATCTCAATTAACTGTAACTCTTCAATGAATACAATGATTTAACCTCTCATTATGTAGTATTCATGGATACCCATGTGCCACATATGTGGTGCACCATGGTAACGGTATAAACATAAGTGTTGAAGTAGATAAGATAGAGAAACTGATTGAAACTCGGCTCAATGCGGCATTTAAAATTCGTAACTTAGTATCAGAGGTATGGAAATGTCAAGGAAAAAAGTGTACGGTGTTATTTTGACAAAATACAGTTTTGTATGGGAAAATACAGCTTTTGGGATTTAAAATACAGTTTTGTGAGTTTAGAAGTTGGCAGGTCTGTCGATGCCCTTCGAAATGTGTTATTTTTAAGGCCAAAGTGGCCGTGCCCCTAAATTGACAAAATTTGAGGCCTGGTTGGAACTATTCAGTTTTGCCATTGATTATAACATACACTGGAATATTGTTGAATTATTGCACAGTGTGTCTGAACCAGTTACTGAACCCTGGAAGAGATGTGATATTTGTGACCTCAACTTCACAACCAGGAGAGAGATGAATTTGCACAAGCTAACATCGGCACATAATTTGAGACTTGTGAGTCACACCAAGGATTCTAAACAGAAAGATGATGATATGACAGACAAGAAAGTGGATTATATAAAAAATCTGATTCAAGGGTGAGTGATAATAATTATTTAGAATGGTTGTATTATTGAGATGCATACAATCTGCTGACCATATCATAACTAATATTGTTAAAACAAACCATTTGAGTTTGGATAATGTCAAGAAATATCGTAATTTGATGTGAAAGCCTGTGATTCTTCAAATATTTTGATCATGAAATTAGCATAACATGTAAGATTGCATCTGTAGTGTATATATCTATCATTATTACAAATAATAAATGTACACACAGTAGTTATACATGTTTGCAACATACTGTGTGTCATATTGGATAAGTGCATCTCTGAAAATAATTAAGGACTATTATATTTTACTTTTGATAGTATTGGGTTGTTGTTGAAACTATTCAGTTTTGACATTGATTATAACATACACTGGAATATTGTTGAATTATTGCACAGTACTAGTATGACTAAACCAGTTACTGAACCCGGGAAGAGATGTGATATTTGTGACCTCAACTTCACAACCAGAAAAGAGAGGAATTTGCACAAGCTAACATCGGCACATAATTTGAGACTTGTGAGTCACACCAAGGATTCTAAACAGAAAGATGATGATATAACAGACAAGAAAGTGGATTATATAAAAAATCTGATTCAAGGGTGAGTGATATTGATTACTGTAAAACAAGTTAATTCCGCGGAAACTTTTTTTTGGTGAATTGCTAATCATCACTGCTTTCGCGGTAACTTAATTTTGCGAATTTAAAATTTCTACTACTACTGTCATCTTCACACACATCAATTTGCGGCAATATAATTTCGCGAATTTGAGCCTCTCGCGAAATTAACTTGTTTTACAGTATTTAGAATGGTTGTATTATTGAGATGCATACAATTTGCTGACCATATCATAACTAATATTGTTAAAACAAACCATTAGAGTTTGGATAATGTCAAGAAATATCGTAATTTGATATGAAAGCCTATATGATTCTTCAAATATTTTGATCATGAAATTAGCATAACATGTAAGGTTGCATCTGTAGTGTATATGTCTATCATTATTACAAGTAATAAATGTACACACAGTAGTTATACATGTTTGCAACATACTGTGTGTCATATTGGATAAGTGCATGTCTGAAAACAAGCTAACCACTTTAGTTTACTTCTTATACAGGGTGTATCAAAATAAAGAAAACACTAACTTAATCATCAATGAAAGAAAAACTGGCCTTGAAAGTATTGTCACAGGTAAATAAATAACCATGCATTGTTGGGCGGCAGATGAAATTTCACTGTGACAAGTAAGTAACTCCAGCCATTCAACCATTCTTTGTTTGGCATGTTCTCAAGGAGAAAATCTGTTTTGACCACGGGTATGTTATTCCATAAGGTTTTTTTTGGAGTGCTATACCTATTACATGTTACACCCATGGTTCAACAAAATTTGAATGCAGATAGACCAGCACAAAAAAATGGTTGAATGGCTAGAGTTGATTACTTGTCACAATGCAAATAAGTTTCCCCTGCTGCTCAATAATGCATTGTTATTTATTCAACTGTGACAATGCTTTCATAGTTAAAAAAGACATGTCACACTATATCTAAAACTCTGCCATTTAGCTTTAATTGATGAGTCCATTTGGGTTTCCTTCATTTTGATACACCCTATAGTATAGGGAGTTGTTAAGGAAACTACCGGGTATTCAGTTTTGTCACATTGGACTAAAGACATGCGCACTGGAATACTGTGGAATTATTGCACAGCAGTATTAAGCTTGTGTTTGAATCCTGCATCTAAAGAGGGTCATTATGGATAACACTTTGGGTATCAGGTGAACAAAATATGTTACTATAGTCCAATTAATAATTGAACGAACAACACGCACGCAGCACAAAGATGATCGAGTCAGAAATGATCACGCATATGGTTGTACGCGCTTCACGCAATGCACGCAATATGCTGCTTCAATGTGTATGTTCGAACTGACTATAGCCATGGACAATGTGTGGACTCAATCTGCTCAAATGCCATGTCATCTAGCCATAGCTAGTGCCCTGATCCCAACATTGACAAAGTCTATGTCAGTAACTATTTGACTATGCCTTGGATCAAATGTGGGCATTTTTCACCAGCCATAGCGAATGCTCTGATCCCAATGTTGATGAAATCTTGACTATGGCAGCAGCCATTGCCTGTGATCTAATGGTGATCAAATTCATGTCAATTGATCTAATGTGAGCAGATGTCATGTCCCCATCTAATGCCTTTGTTCCAATGTAGAAAAAGGTGTGTGTCCAGCTATGGGTGATGTTCTGGATCCAATATGGACAAATGCCATGTCATCAACCATGGATCACACCCTGGTTCAAATTCTGATAATTTCGTTGTATAACAAGTAACTGAATCCAATGTGGACAACCATGTGGACAATGAACATGTCACCAGGGTAATGTCATGATTTGTGTGTAGATAGAAGCCATACTGGTAGCCATTGATGGGCATTGGAGCCAATGTTGATATAGACATGGGTATGGATAGTGCCATGGATTCAGTTTGGATGGACGAAGGCTTTTGTTATCATTCATTTATTGGATCCAACGATGGTAAAAGCCATCTTGCTTGCTAGTCATTGATGATGCTCTAGATCCAATGTAAAAATGCCATGCTTCTAGCAATGCATTATATGCTGGGTCATTAACATGACAAATGCTTTGTTACTGGAAGTATGCTCTGGATTCCGAGTGAAAAGTGGACAAACCCAATATTAATTGCTATAATGGATAGTGATGGGCAAACATCATGGTGCTAAATTGACAAAAGTCATATCACGGACCATAGATATTGTCTAAATCCAATACTGACACATACATGTTGCCAGTCATGGGGATCATAAGGTACAGAAATAGGCAAAGTCAACAGTTGTGAGTAATACTCTAGGTGGTAACAAAAACCCAACATCACCATAGTGTATTTAACTTTATCTGGGCATTCTTTGTTTTTATACTCTGTGTATATACACCATTGCACCAAGTAGGCATGCGTGTTAATGTACTGCATCAGTGATGGACACTGATGACTGCATCAGTGATGGACACTGATGACTGCATCAGTGATGGACACTGATGTCAACGTCTTGTGAAACTGAATAGACCATAACCATTAACAGTTCACTGGCTCCAAAATGGATACAAGCCATGTGATAATGTCCTAGATCCAATGTAGACAAAAGGATGTTACCAGGCAAAGGCATGAATCATGTGCTGAAATCCAAAGTGTTAAAATAACATTGCACCACCCATGGATATTGCTCTGTATTGAAAGTGGGCAAACCAACACATCTAGCCATGGATAATGCACATGGTATGTAGTGGACAGATGTTAACACAAGGTGTATATTAAGCTTTAAGTCATTTAAAATTGGACAGACACCATGTCACAAGCATTCCCTGAATGCCTTGGTAGTAAAGGCCATTGGTCCAAATGTCTCTCAGTTACGATTGATAGTGGCAAGCACTAAACAAAAAGACCACAAATGCTTTCATTCAGTGTGGAATACTGAAAAAGTCAGATATATTTCAGTCCAAATGAGAAATAAAGGAAGAAAGAGATATTATATAGGCATCGTGGAATATCATCTGTAGAGATAGTGACAGCATAAATTTGAGACAATCTGTAACACGAATCTTTCCAAGAGGGAGACATAGTTATCCCTTCTCCCTCTATGGAGCTTTCCTCTGCTGTACTAAAATGCTAAAAAGATAAAGAAGACTTCCGCATAATTATTGGAACATCTTTTTCAGTCAATTTTTACCACAAAATATTAAGGTACAATCTTCATTGATTTGCTGTTAGTCATTTGGTGGAGGGAGGAAAGGTTGAGGGCTGCTAAATTACATTTTTGAATATGTTCAGTATAGGGGACTAAAATGCTTTGTATAAATGAAACTAGTTAAAATGGTTGAAATATATTCCCAAATTCGCTTATTTTAAATGATTTGTCTATGGAAATTAATAGTTTGCCGGACATTGTGACATCGTTGTGCCACAGGGAAGAGGATACAAGCTATCCATTTGTACAGATATCAAAAGTATTGGGACAGGCTAAATAAAGAATTCATCAAAGGGTGGTAAACATGAAACTTCACTGTTCTTTCTGAAACAAGACCAAACAAGGCTTTTTCCAAACTACAGAGGTCATCATATTTTCCTTTTGGCTTGTGTTTTAATTTATATTTGTGAACATTTCTTTCTTTCCAGACTGACCAACTTAATCAATGCATTAGTGTTTTAGATCATGTTACATTGCAACATATAAGTGTGCAATAATACGCTTTAATTGGTCAAAAAGCATAATTGGTTGTCTGCTTTCTAAAGTATTTTGTAATTGGTCAAAAAGTGGGGGTTTTTTTCCTCTTCTACAATCTACATGCTATCAGTTGAGGATTCAAAGTTTAACTATTTTAAAGTATTTGTATTGTCTGTTTATCTCTATCTATAGGCATGTTTCTCAGCTCTCTCAGATACCAGGCTGGAGTGAAACAGAATCATGTCAAAAATGCAACAAAGTCTTTGATGGAGACCGTGGCACGCACAAATGTTCAATGGGTGAACAAGAGGTTAGTTCTAGCCTTAAGCTTAGAAAAAGAGATGTTGTGTTTACTGGATCTTCATAGCCATTTTAACCCATTTTTTAAAAAAAAAATTATATGACAATGCAAAACGTTGTCGTCTTTGAAAGCCATTATTTCTGAGACATTTGTAAGTTTAAAAAAGTGTTTTCATCATTGGACATGGTGCTCTTTAATGATAAGAGAACTGAATGTATGCATTTATGAATTCCTTTCAAGAGATTGGTACCTTCTGTTGATGATATGAGCGTATTTCCCAGTCAATCACAATCTTAGAAATATAGAAAAATGGGAATTCAACCTGCTTCTTGAAACAATCTTTCTTCTAAATATTCAATCGGTTCCGAATGTTTACGATTAGTCGAGTATTTTGGCATCAGTGTTTTGTGGAGTTTTCAGTAAAAAAATGGTGAGATAATAATACATGTACCTTCACATTTTACCTTCAGCTTGATAAATGTTGAAGCTGCTGGTATCGACACCATTGTTGATGAAAACAAAATAGTCTCGCTACTAGTTTTACTTCTCATGTATGTAAGCATTGTAAACCCCTAAGCGGATGACCAATGCAATCAACCGTTGCGAAGAATGCACTAAGCACCTAGTCCGTTACCTGTATTCTGAAGTTTACCAATCTCACTTTCTAATTGTCTGTTGCATCATAAGTAAAGTAAAGACTCGCGCCGAGCTTCTTAAGCTCGCGCGCGGAGTGCCCATCTCTCTTTCATTAGCGTTTGGGCCAGACTCCCCCATGTAATATTTGGCTGTGGGGGGTTCGCCACTCCTCCTGCACAGCGAGTCTGTTTTACTTCCCAACATGAATTAATGCCGGTACCCAATTATACACCGGGGTGAAGCGTGGCAAGTGCGGTAAAGTGCCTTGCCCAAGGACACAACATGCTGGCACCAACGGGGCTCGAACCCACAAACTTTGCATTGCGGAGCGAGGGTGAATCCGCTGGACCACGCATGCCCATCATAAGAATAGATAGAATTGTTCCATTATAATAGCATACCTTATTTTAAATGTTATTATTACAGAACCCTGCCTCTGAATCATCCAGAGGAACAATGACAGACCCAAAGCCATTAGATGGAAGTAAACAGAATGTGCCATCCAGAGGAACAATTGGTATGGCAGACCCAATGCCATTAGATGGAAGTAAACAGAACGTGCCTCCGTATAACTCTAATAGGAATACACTCAGACCAGGTATTCAACAGGAAACCGGTTTCCAGCAAAACCAACATCAAGGCCAAGGTTTTCAACAGGGCCCAAGTTATCAACAAAGACCAGGCCTTCAGCTAGGGCCAGGCCTCCAACCAGGTCCACTGCCAAGCACTGGATTTCAAAAGGGCCCTGGTTCTCAGCAATTACCAGATTATCAGCAAGGAAAAGGATCTCCACAGGACCCAAGCCATATGCATGCACCTGGCTTTCAACAAGGAGCAGGCCCTCTTCCGGGACTAGGCCATCTGCAAAGACCTGGCTTTCAACAAGGAGCAGGCCCTCACCCGGGACTAGGCCCACTCCAAAGACCTGGCTTTCAACAAGGAGCAGGCCCTCACCCAGGACTAGGCCATCTGCAAAGACCTGGCTTTCAACAAGGAGCAGGCCCTCACCCGGGACTAGGCCCACTCCAAAGACCTGGCTTTCAACAAGGAGCAGGCCCTCACCCAGGACTAGGCCATCTGCAAAGACCTGGCTTTCAACAAGGAGCAGGTCATTTGGGACTAGGTCCTTCTCAAAGACCTGGCTTTCATCAACAAGGAGCAGGCCATCACCCAGGACTAGGCCATCTGCAAAGACCTGGCTTTCAACAAGGAGCAGGCCCTCACCCGGGACTAGGCCCACTCCAAAGACCTGGCTTTCAACAAGGAGCAGGCCCTCACCCGGGACTAGGCCATCTGCAAAGACCTGGCTTTCAACAAGGAGCATGCCCTCAAAAAAGAAAAGGCTTTAGCATGTTTAGGATGGTAGGAAAATATATTATACTATTTTCATGAATTAAGGTACTGAAAGTATTCATAACATTGGTAATTATTAAACATTTTAAAGATGTTTACTTCCTATGGATTTCACATCTCTGCTAGATTTCCATGGCAACCCTGATTTGATATGGTTGAGGTATTATCAATCAATGATAGGCTAACCTAAAGTGTAATTATGTCATTTTAGAATAAAGCTGTGTCATTTATTTTGTGAATAGGTTAAGTTTGCTGTCTAAGTGTCATATCAAACATGATCATTGCTATGGTTCAAGCTAATTGTGTTTTGGACTATGATCAAAATGATCACACAAATAAATTGGTTTGCTAACAAGTGAGGAAAATGTGAACCAGTAATCAGGATGAGCTGGTCATTTCAATGGCAAGTATGCTTCACAATTAAGTGCAGAAATTAATGTATGTTATATAATCCCCACACTTACACTTGTACAATAACGGAGATAACTGGTTTATACTAAAATGTATACCAAAAAAACACCAATATGAATTTAGGTGATCCTAACTTCCTATAAGTGTTGGTATGGAAACATATAGTTGTATTAGTTTGCTATAATTTGAAGAAAGCAGCATTTGATTGGGTTCAGTAATTTTGGAGAAATTAGCAAATATTTGACAGCAGTCTTTTTTAAATTCAAATGTTCCATTCCGACACTTATTCTGAACATTGTTTTTTGTTTTGTTTTGATTTGTTTTGTTTAAAATTCCATTTATTTATGGCATAGTTTGTATGTTATAATACTTATGTAATGTTTGATTTTTTATATTTATATTTATATTTATATTAGGCAAAACAGCAAACAGCTGGTGGTATGTCCAAGGTATGTATATAAATATGAATGTTTAATCTACTAATCATAAATGGGAACCACACATGGACTATTTTAGTAGTGAATTAGGAGGGGGACAACCCTCACCATAGCATAGCACCATGTGTGTCATGGGGATACACCCCCACCCTATTTGTTGAAGGGTGGGGACACTATATCAAATGTCCCCAATGTGACAACACTCCAAATTACAGGACTCAAACCCAAAATCTGGACAGACACCAACTGTAACCTAGGTAATTATCATATTACTTTAAATCTACCTTAAAGATGACAACAGAAGACTAAACTTGTGATACACTTGTTCCCTTGATGACAGACAGTACAGAGTTAACATGGAGAAGCATATTCTTGGTTAATTACCAACAGAACTTAGTGTAAAGGTTACATACAAAATATACTAAACACTTCAAAAGAAGTAAGTTCCCCTTTAGGGGTTCCCTTATATTTCCAAAACAATACATTGGAATGAAATGGGGTTTTCAGTCAAATGATTATGGGCTTCATACCAATACTTGACCAAAATTTCAAATCAACAGGTTATGTCATGCTCGAGCGAGCACGTATTGAATGACGGAATGTCCCATTTCAAAGTTGCTAAAATTCTGGTACAACAAGAGTTGGACTTCCATATCGAGTAGCGCGCCTCATCAACACTATGAGAAATCGATGTCGTCAATTGATACACCAACGTGGTGGATACACACACTACTAAACATTATTTTACCAACTTTTGAAATGGGACATTCTGTCATTCAATACAAGCTCACTCAAGCATGACAGAACCTGTTGATTTGAAATTTGGGTCAAGTATTGGTATGAACCTCATAACAATTTGACAGAAACCCATTTCAACCCAATGTATATTTTTGAAAATATAAGGGAAACCCTAAAGGGGAACTTACTTCTTTTGAAGTGTTTAACTCTACATAACCTGTAAAACAAATACAAAATTGTTCAATTTGCATTATTAGTTAATTATTACTATTCCTACATGTAAGGTCACAGTTAAAATGTAAAGATCTCTGTTTAAAAAGTGTGCACACGTTTTTAACTTACGCAAATAAATACTTATTATATGGACAGATATCTGTAGTAAGCCAGGTAATGGTCATTTTAAAATACTTAGTAAATATTCTGTGAATAAAGCTTGTTATTCAAATAATATATTGAAAGTCCAGATAGATAACATCTAGAAATCCTACCACTTTGACTTCACTGTCATCGATAGTGTCTCAAAATTGTCCTCACTCAGGCCAAACAAAGAAGAAGGTTTGTCTCAGAAGCACGCCCGCATTGGTATGTGAAATGAGCTATGACGCGCAAGTCTATGCGCTGAGGCCTAAAAACCCTCTTTTTTCTTTTGATTTTTTGATTTAAAAAAAGAGGTTTAAACAAAGTTCTCTGGCGCTTGGATTAGCAAAACAAACAAAAAATTGCATACCTCATAGCCTATTTTCTAAAATAAATAAAATCGCACAGCACTAAGCTTATTTGCAAAATGTTTGCTGTATCAGTGAGTATATAGCAGTCAACATGATGATGGGCATACTGTGTTTAGGCATATCACAATGGCCACACGTCACATGACGTTGACCTCTCGTAAAGTACACGAGTCAACCTCGCCCACAAAACATGTGCAACGGACATCCATGGTGCGCATTACGTAAGCTCGACCTCACGGCTCTGATTGGTTAGCGGCATTTTGTGAGTTTTCAAAAATGCGCACGCAGCTGATCGAAGCAGCTCTCGAGTATGTTGGATTGTGGCCTGGAGATTACATGCCATAGGTTCATTGTTTGTGTTTGGAACCCTTTTGGAGTGCTGTACTTGCATTTCACATTATCGTTTTGATGATACTTTAAAGGTAGATGTTCCGATTGCCGGCCCGATTTTCAACTTGATGTATGTTGTCAGTCAGGTGGTCACGTAATTGTACCATGTTTTATGTGCAACATATTTTGGGGGAGGGAGGGGGTAGTGTGGATAGTGGGGGTGTGTGGAGGTATGTATGGTGTCAGTCAGGTGATCACGTAAATGTACCATGTTTTATGTGCAATATCTTTTTGGGGAGGGAGGGAGTGTATGTGGTGTGTGGGGTGAGTTTGCGTGGGTGGGTTTGAGGGAGGTGTGGGGTCGGGCTGTGTGATTCTCTCAGTGCTGCTTTTGTGTATTTTATCATGTAATATGTAGGTATAATTCTTATTTTACTGCTAGTTTTTTTCTTCTTTCTTTTTTCAACATATTTTTATCTAATGTATACATATTGTACAGCGCATTGGTCTTTTGGAAATGCGCTATATAAATCCTTATAATAATAATAATAGTAATAATTTATATTTGTGCATATATATTTATTTCTCCATTTAATTGCTTGGTAAATTTCAAATAAAATGCTTCCAATAAATATGTATTCATTATTTTTACATTGAAATCTTGATTTTTTCTCTTTAGGATTGCCGAGTATACCATGTGGTTGGGATAAATGACTTGTCAGAGGAAGTGCTCGTAGAATATTTCAGCAAATTTGGAAACATCATTCATACGTTCTTATCACAGCGCCAAGGGTATTGCAATATTGAATTTGACAAACCCATTAATGAGAAGATGGAAATGACATTACTTGGCCCACATATCATCAATTCAGACCGGCTTGTTGTGAAAAGATTGACAAAAGAGGGAGGATCATGGAATCCAGATAAGCCAACAATGAAGGTAGGACCTTAGTCCATTTCACTAACACAAGCCAATGATATCACCGTATCTTTAAGGGGGCTGTCAAGTGTCAGTAATAGCCTTGCATTTTCTTGAAGGAAAGGGTTCAATAAATCTTGCCATGAACATGAAATTGCTCTAAAAAGGACCATTTTGGAGAAAATCATAAAATAACGAGAATTTTGACCAGCCTTCAGTTCTGACAAGGTAACAAAAAAAAATCTGAAAATGTCTCCTTTAACAATTTTTGTAATCTTAAGAAAATTACCTAGGACACGTTTTTTGTTGTTTTTGGATATCTGAAATATATTTTGATTTATTGCCCAAATAAGGCAACAAAATGGGATCTTTAAATTCAACAATCGTGAATTTCCACAAAATGATTCGAAAAATTGGAAATAGGCCAAAAAAAAACAACAAAAAATGTGTCCCGGGTAATTTTCTTAAGATTACAATAAACTTACTTGCCGTCCATCAGATGCAATTTTTATTGAGTAATCTTGTTTGAAAATCGTACTTTCTACTCTAAAATGAACATAAAGAAATCAACCGATGAAAGTGAAAAGTGACAATACCGCCGTTTTATCATGGTTCACGGGAAAATACACATATTTCAAATCCTGTTCTTTATAAATCATGGGAAGCATATAAATCCCTATCTTCGTGCAAAGTGTGATTACAAACCGTTCTTTTCTTGGTATCAAAATAACCTCAAATGTGTGTTAAAAAAACACCTTTTTCGGGAAGTTGAGTGTGAAAAAGAAGCCATACCTTTTCATGCGCATTCAAAGTGCGCCTACAATTTCCAGGGAAGCGTATCGCAAGAAAACGTGTGCGTTAATTGATAATGAGCGCAAACGCACGTGGAATGTTTTGAGTTGGCAAAATTAATGGTGACGCGTGCGCGTTGAACCGGTTGACAAAGATTAGACGCTCGTGTATTACTTTCTGTGCGCAACATCTGTGGCTAATCATTAGAGTTTATTATTTAGGCCCACTGGCCCAGTGTAGTCAAGTCTTTATCAATGTGATCATTTAAAAATGTACCGTGGCGCAGTTAGTGAGTAGTCTGGGTGTAAAAATCAACACCTATCGTAGATAAAGGACTTTAGTAAAGGAGAGAGAAAAACATTAGAGAGAAAGCTAGAAATGGGGATGAAGATTTAATTATGACCTGTCGTTTGGTATAGGCCTACAAGTTTTCTCTTCTTCTACTTCAGATATTAAAAGAGACTGAATCGGGTAAGCTTCTGATTAATATGAGTCACGTAAAATAGAATTAACGGTTTGTAAAATGACTAGGAATTGTCTATATGGGTAAACTGTCAAGCGAACGGGTAACAGTAGCATATCAGCAGAGTGTCCCCCTCCCTCAACGGATTTGACCGGGTAGAACAGCTCAAACTACCGGGCTAAAAGGGTATTTTTCTGTAAATAAAGTGGGTTGGAGGGAGAGCGAGGGCCCCAATTTGAGTCGGATGGGTCGGATTTTGAGGACACCACGTAACGTGTCCTAAATGAGTCCAACCACTCATAATTGGCATACATGTATGCATACCCTGTACCACATATGATAAGTTTATATTTGTGCATACATTAGTCCAACCACTCATAATTGGCATACATGTATGCGTACCATGTACATTTTCATTTTCAATTGGTCAAATTGCCAACGATCAGAGAAACATCTATTCGCCTGATGATTGGAAAAAATGACTGTATGGGATTGTCCATGAAACTCAGGAGTAGCGATATATTCCGGAAGGTCTATTCCTCTGAATTTTTAAGCTCTGCCGTTTACGGTATTGAGCACTTTGTTCAATGGCTAGTCTAACCAGAAACGGTTGTCAATAATAAATAACACTTTAAAGGGGCACAGAGAGATAGGTATGGGGTTGCGCCCTCAATTTTCCTGGATTTTTTTCTTCTTCTTTGCACCAAAGTAATACTTAGGCATATAATAGCTACCATCTGAAACAGTTTACCAAAATTCATCGTTTATCATGTAAAATTTCATGATTTTCTTAGTTTCGATCATATCGAAACTAAGTGCTGAATTCGGAAGTTAGGCTATCGTTTTACTCGTGGCCTTTCGCGGCAAATCTCAACCCGGAAGTGCCATTATTTGCTTATTTGGCATGAAGGCGATGTCGGAATTATATGACATTGTGGATTTGGGCTATGTTGATGATTATTTTTACATTATTTGCTCATTTAGTATATCGATAAATCTCTCTGTGCCTTTAAAAATACATAGTTATTTTGCCAAATTGGGATAGCAAAATTAGGTTTCGACCTAAAATAAATTAAAACATTTTTTTCAACACAATGCAAGTCTCCATAATGACATACTAAAAGTCCGAAAATATCAGAGTGGTAGAAATATGCCTAATTTGCATAAAATTAAAATGGCCGCTAATTTGAGGATTTTAGTGGCCATTTTTGATGGTGGCTATATTTGAGTTATGCAATTTAAAGGGGCACTGAGAGATCCTTCATGGAGGGAGCCCTCAATTTTTCAGAAGTTTTCACATATACGTAATGCTTATATGTACTAACTACCACCCAAAATTATAGAGCTTAATTTGCAGTATTTCATGTGAAATTCATGGATTTGCTAGCATTTTGAGTTTCTATATTATGATCACATCGTAACTACTCATATTCATCTAAAAGGCCACAGATGGCTTCTTACTTATTTGTTTCATGTTTATTCAAAATAGCCTTGAAGACCACCCATGGCTTGTTGCGTGATGCATAGTCACGACCTCCCTGATTCAATTGGTGGTGATTTTTAACCAAAATACAAAAAAAGTGAAAAGCACCTTCGGAAATGTTGAGAAAATGTCTTTATTTTTAATTTTTACTGACTTTTTATGAAGAAATCTTACATGAGAGGGTTTCTATGTATATCATCTAACTAAACAATGTGAAAATATTTCATTTCATTTTTTATGAAATCTCTTAGGGCAGATACGTCTCTGTATGTCCTTTGAGACTTTATACATTCATGAAATGTATGCTGCAGCTATTTAAAGTGCCATAACAACTATCTAAGATAAGAAATAAGTCCAAAACAATGAAAATGCTCAAATTAGCAGCCATTTTAAGTTCATGCAAATTAGTCATATTTCTAACACTCTGATATTGTCAGACTTTTAGTACATCATTATGGGTACCTTATAAAAATGCATTGTGCTGAAAAAATGTATAAATTTTGTTCTAGGTCGAAACTTAATTTGCTATGTCAATGTGGCAAACTTTACCAGGGAATTAAAGGTATATTATGTGATCTTTCAAGGGAACGGCCTCAACATCGAAAAAAAAGTAGATTTTCTTGCAGATTTACATTTCTGATCATAAATCGTACACATTCCAAGTTACAGGGCGATACGATTCTTAATTACTTCAAAATCATGGTTTTAGAGTGAAAATAAACTGTCGTGATAACACAACAGTTTATATTTTCACTCTAGATTCACTCTAAAACCTTGATTTTAACGTTATTAGGAATCATATCGCTCTGTCACTTGGAATGTATGTACGATTTATGATCAGAAATGTAAATCTGCAAGAAAATCTGCAAGAAAATCTACTTTCTAAAAAAAATCATGAATTGAGGGCGCTCTCTGGAAAAGATCACATAATATGCCTTTAAGGGTAGTGGTGGGGTCTGAAGACCCCCTCCGAAATGTTTTTAAAGTGCAAATTTGACCATGGCCGATTTGAACAAAATACCTTTCCTATTTACGCCCAGCCCTAAGATATAAGGAGTGAACAATTGACTGGGCCGCACCTAACCACATTTTCTAACAATGACCTGCTGTTGATTTCAAACCTTTGATTCCGAATACTTTTAAGCAAAAGGTGTGTGTGCTTATCTTTACAAAAACATAATCTCAATACAGTACAGATGAAAATTAATGGGGAAAATAGACCTACCCACGTTGAGAAACATCATTTGAGAAAAAGGGGCAAAGTTGTCATTTAGATGGGAATTAATTAAATCCCTTAGATTTTCTTTTCCCTTTTATCTTCCTCTTCTCCCTTTCCTTTCTTTTCCTTTCCCTTTTCCTTCTCTCTCTCTCCCCCTCTCTTACCTTTCTTTCCCTTTCCTTCCCCATTTCCCTTTCCTTTCTCCTTTTCTCTTCCTCTCTTTCCTCTCTTCCCTCTCTTCTTCCCTTCTCTTCGTTTTTTTTTAGCCCAGTAGTTTGAGCTGGCCTTCCCGGTCAAAGCCGTCTGGGGGGGGGGGGGGGGGGGGGGCACTCTGCCCCCCTGATCCCTCGGGAGATACGCTACTGATGTTAAGCAGCTAGCTAATTTTTTGTGATGATGTAAAATAGATTGATTTGTTTCCTCTTTTTCTTGAGACATCTCGCGGGCCACACCAAAACAAATGGCGAGCCGCACGCGGCCCTGTATATAGTGTGCACTATTATTAGGCTTCTTTACATGTGCCCTTTTGTTTTACTTGTTTTATGGATTTCTAGATGATACAGGGCCATTGAGAACTATGTACAGGAGTGCGTCTCTATTTTCCTGGTAATCAGGTCTTAACGTAATACTTGGCATATACTACATACCATCTGAAACCGTTTACCTTAATTCGCAGTTTGTCGTGTAAAATGTGGCAATTTGGGAATTTTGATGTAGATCGCATCGTAATAATCACATACGTTGCTTCACCCAAATGTGTATCTAGCGCCATCATTAAACCATTTCCCCATGAATGATTACACTTCAGGGTTCGTAAGTACCTAATCTAGAAACAATTAATTTGTTTCCAAATTTCATTTTTCTCGTCAATCTCTCAATGCCCCTTTAAGACAAAACATTCTATTATCATTAAATTAATGAAATTGTATTTACCCTTGTAGGTTGCCAACACAGTTCACGTCAGATATGTAGAAAAGCTTGTGGAGGAGGATCTAAGGGAATACTTTAAGAAATATGGAGACATCTGCAAAATTGATTCAACCAATCTTCAACAAGGCTATTGCTTCATTGAGTGTAACACCTTGACTGAAGAGATGAAGGGTGCATTATTGGGGACACAAAACATCAAATCTAGTCAAGTTTTGGTAAAAATGAAAACACAGATGAAGGTAAGCTTCAATGTGATTTGTCTTATAAATGAGTTATTTTGCCCCATACATGTATCCACTTGTTCATAAAAATCATGTATCCATCATTGAGTATGTATAGACGATATTTTGTTCGGTTTCAAAAATGCTGTTGTAACTTTACCAAAATAGTCATTATCTGGTTAACAGTTCCATGAAATGTCATGATTTATTTTGCTGATAATAGTAAACAAATGTATCTATTGCTTCATGCATTGGTTGCCTTTTCTGATTTGAAATATTTAAAATATTTATTTTACTTTGAGTAACATTTTTCTTACCCGGACTACATAAATAGACTTTCCTCAATTACATTACAAACGTCATATTTTCCAGTGTTGGGACTCGGACTCAGACTCGAGTCCTTTTTTCAAGGACTACGGACCCCAAGGACTCGAGGACTTGGCTTCGAGTCCTCATTGAGCCTGGGTTTAGGTGTTTTATTTTCATTAATTTACCTGAATTATTTTGTTTTGGTGTGGGACCTAATTCCGCAGTCCACCGCTAGCAAAAATAACTTATTTTTAATAACCGATATATTGATCAATGATCATTGATTCATTCCAACCAAACCGAGCCAAATGCCCACCAAATAAATTGATTCATCAGTTATTTTACCACCCGAGGTGTGAGACTTTTTGTAATACTATTTTACTATATGATTAACACAATGACAAGGAGCATCTCAGCCGCATGAAATCAACGCCATACCATTGGGCTCGAATTCACATCCATTTAGTGCACGCGGGTGTATTTACACGCCCAATATCACCCAACGTGCCATGTGTGCATGTAGAACAACTTCCGGGTTTGGAGTGTTTGGTCGAAAAAACACCCACCATGCCGTGCCTTTACTGCCATTTACCGGCTTATGCATTTGTATTGATTTGCGGCGCTCACTTCACTTTACCGCTGACCAATAATATATTGATTACGGTAGTGTGTGTTGAAATGATTTAGCGTTGTTAAGCATTTCCAACACAAGCCTAATAAGTTACTGAACTGACTGTGATAATTCTTTAATTACATGTTAACAAATAGAATACAATTCTTATTAAGAAAACATTGATACATAATATTGGTGAACTGCGGCTTGAATTTGATACAGACTCGGATTCGGATACTGAGGACTCGGAATCGGACATCAGAAATTGGCAAGGACACATTCTCGAGTCCTTTTCTCAAGGACTCGGACTCGGATGATGAGGACTCAACTACAACACTGATATTTTCATTATCATCTTAAAGTCTTTATAACAACATGTAATAATTAGAAAATTGCATACAAATTACAAATTAACTTTAAAGGGGCATTGAGAGATGTATCGATATACTAAATGAGCAAATAACGTAAAGATCGCCTTCATGCCAAAATAAGCAAATAACGGCACTTCCGGGTTGAGATTTGCCGCGAAAGTCCGTGAGTAAACGATAGCATAACTTCCGAATTCAGCACCTTAGTTTCGATATGATCATATCGAAACTAAAAAAATCATGAAATTTTATATGATAAATGGCGAATGTTGGTAAACTGTTTCAGATGGTAGTTAGTATATGCCTAAGTATTACTTTGATGCAAAAAAACTGATTTCCAGGATAATTGAGGGCGCACTCCCATACGTATCTCTCAATGCCCCTTTAACTACATGTATGATAAAATACCAGTTAAACTCAATTAATTGTATTTTTTTACAGGGAAGTGGTATAGTTCAAACACACCAGGCGGCAAAGGTAAGTTTGAAATAAATGTTCATTATATGGCTGTAAGGCAATGACTATCCCCCTCCCCTGTTGTCATTATATGGCTGTAAAGCAATGACTATCCCCCTCCCCTGTTGTCATTAATATTTGGCTGTAAGGCGATGACTATCCCCCTCCCCTGTTGTCATTACGTATTCAACCATGGCTAAGTGGTCATCATAATTATACACTGTCATATTTATTTATTTTCTCCTTCCGATCCCCGTGTGGTTTTACCTCCCCTCACCCATACTAAGTTACCATTGTTAGTGTATTATTGTTACGCCGGATACGTGCTTGGCCGTCACGTTTCGTCCATCCCGCCTTCAATTCCCTATTTTGGTTAAATTTTGTTTTTGTCTAATTCGTGTTGTGTGTTGGCATTGGCAGTAAATGGATAATACTTGTAACTCATGTTTTAAAAACATTCTTATTCATCAATCTAAGATATTATGTAACGTGTGTAATTATTTTTACCATACTCTATGTATATATACAGATATAAATCCAAATTGGTTTTGTTTCAAATGTACTGGTGAACTGTTCCCATTTAATCATTTTGTTGAAGACGATGAATTTAGATTTGCCTTGTTTTGCTTAAACAACACTCTTGACTACAATAGAATGTTAAGTCTAAAACTGAACCCATTTCAATTGGAGGAAGACATCCTTAACTCATCTGATAATAATATAATCAATAATGATGTTCATAAGTGCTCTTATATATTTGATCATGATATGCTTAATAGCTCAGGCGGTAACGACGATTTTTCAATTATTCATTTAAACACATGTAGCTTTAAGAAAAACTTTGATGCTATTCATACATATTTATCTAGTATCGACCATACTTTTACCGTTATCTGTTTATCTGAAACATGGTTTTATGAGGATATGTCTAATGTTATCGATATTGAAAACTATGAGCTAGTCAGCACACCTCGCATTGGCAGAAGAAGTGGTGGGTCTGCTATTTATGTACACAACTCTGTATCATATTGTTTAAAGGTATATTATGTGATCTTTCCAGGGAACGCCCTCAACATCGAGAAAAAAAAATAGAAAGCAGATTTTCTTGCAGATTTACATTTCTGATCATAAATCATGCATACATTCCAAGTTACAGCGATACGATTCTTAATTACTTCAAAATCATGGTTTTAGAGTGAAAATAAACTGTTGGAATTCCGACAGTTTATATTTTTCACTCTAAATTCACTCTAAAACCACGATTTTGAGGTAATTAGGAATCGTATCGCTCTGTAACTTGGAATGTATGTATGATTTATGATCGGAAATGTAAATCTGCAAGAAAATCTACTTTCTAAAAAAAATCATGAATAGAGGGCGCTCTCTGGAAAAGATCACATAATATGCCTTTAAGGAAGGATCTCAATCTCATCGCACAGCCTTCAGTAAATGACCATTCTGAATCGATTTTTATTGAAATTTTAAATCCTGCTAGCAAGAATGTTATCGTTGGTAATATCTATCGTGCTCATCGTACTGATGCCAATTTATTTTTCTCTGATCTCGATCAATGTCTTAACAAAATTACCAACGAAAACAAACAATGCTACTTAACCGGTGATTTTAATTTCGATTTACTGCAACATGAGAACTTCGATATTATTAATGATTTATTATAAGAACAAATTTGAGAACTCTAGTTGTAGCAAGGACATGTACAAGGTTGTCAAGGAACTCCTTAATATGGACTCAAACCCTATCCCTGACACTGACAGTCCCGTGGACCTTGCAAATTCTTTTGGTGATTTTTTCATTGGCAAGGTGAACAAGATCCGGGATGAGGTTGACAACTGTACTGCTAATAATGATGTTAATGTGCTTAATGTATCTAGTAATGTAATCAGTGCTCACATTTCTTTTAGTCAGTTCGCTAATGTGTCTGAAGAAGAGATGTTGCATGTTATCACTAAATGCCCAAACAAATCATGCATGCTTGATGTACTGCCTACATGGCTTCTTAAGCAACATGTTAATGTCCTGCTTCCTACCCTCACACGTATAGTAAATGAGTCTCTCTCCACAGGGACCTTTCCGAAAGATCTTCGCAGAGCTGTTGTTACACCAGTGTTAAAAAGCCATCACTCAACAGAAATTAATTGAAAAATTACCGCCCCGTAGCTAACCTTCAATTTACATCTAAGGTTATTGAAAAATGTGCTGTTTCTCAACTTAAGAGCCATATTGATAAACATGATCTTGCTGAGCCCATGCAATCGGCATACAGGGCCCATCATAGTACTGAGACAGCACTTGCTCGTGTGCACAATGACTTTTCTTGTTTCCTTGATAATCAACAAGCTGTTGTCCTAGTCATGCTCGACCTCTCTGCAGCGTTCGATACTGTTGATCGCGAAATTTTGCTGCAGAGAGTCGCTGATGAGTTTGGAATCACCAGTATTGCACAAAAATGGCTCTCTTCTTATCTCGAAAATAGATCCTGCCGGGTCACAGTACGTGGTGCTTTCTCAAGATCAAGATCAAGAGACGTGCGCTAACATAGTTAGAGCAATGATTTTATCTCGCCTTGATTATTGTAACATTTTGTTTAATAATATTGCGCAAAAGGACGTCGATCGATTACAAAGGCTCCAAAATAAGTGTGCTCGCCTTGTTTTCCTGACACCGAGACGTACCTCTATCAGCCCTCTGTTGCGGAAACTTCATTGGCTTCGTGTTAAGGACCGTATCAAATTCAAAACTTTGCTCTATGTCTATAAGTCACTGAATGGGCTCTGTCCCCGGTATATCGATGAGTGCCTCATTGTAAAGAGACCCTGTGATGGCTCTGTTACAACAAGATCGGACCACGGCCTGAACCTTAGGGTTCCTAAGACTTACAAGTGTGCCGGGGATAGGGCTTTTTCAGTGGCTGCTCCTATTCAATGGAACAAGATTCCAGTTCATATTCGTAGTGCTCCTACAGTCACAGGGTTCAAATTCCTTCTTAAAACACACCTTTTCTCCTAAGTTCTGCTCTTTCCCTTGTTTGTATTGTTTTTGTTTTTGTCGTTGCGCTTTGTATCCTTTGGCAAAGGCGCATTATAAATGCCGTTATTATTATTATTATTATTATTATTTCATTAACACCATGTATAACTCTAGCATGTACCCTCTGATCAATAGACCTACTAGGATAACCCCTACTTCAGCCACTTTACTTGATAACATCTTTACAAATGTTCTTACTCATGAAATTAAATCAGGTGTTATTGTGAATGATCTCACAGATCATTATCCAGTTTTTCAATTCACCAAGTCGATGCCTCATCGTCATAATCATCACCTGCCCATAAAATCTCGTTCATTCAATCAAAATAGAATTCTTGGATTCCACTTGTTGATAAAAATCATGCATCCCTCATTGAGTATAATAGTCAATATTTTGTTCGGTTTCAAAAATGCTGTAACTTTACCAAAATAGTCATTATCTGGATAACGGTACCATGAAATGTCATCGAGGGCTCAGAAACACAAGGCCTCTGGTATCAAAATGTTCAGAAAGAAATTCTCTTTCCAGTAACACAGCCTTATCTCCATAACACAACCCCTTTCAAAGTCATAGCCAATATCACAAGGCCTCATCTCTATCTCCCCAATGTGTTTAAAAATCTTAAATAGTCTTTTTCTCAAAATGGTCAAAATGGAGATAGGCCTTGTGGTTCTGAGCCCTCGATATTTTGCTGTTAATAGTAAATAAATGTAACTATTGCTTCATGCATTGCCTTCATATTCTGATATGAAGGCAATGCATGAAGCAATAGTGCTGTAACTTTACCAAAATAGTCATTATCTGATTAACAGTTCCATGAAATGTCATGATTGATTTTGCTGATAATAGTAAATAATGTATCTATTGCTTCATGCATTGGTTGCCTTCATATTCTGATATGAAATATTTAAAATATTTATTTTACTTTGAGTAACATTTTTCTTACCCGGACTACATAAATAGACTTTCCTCAATTACATTACAAACGTCATATTTTCCAGTGTTGTAGGACTCAGACTCAGACTAGATTCCTTTTTTCAAGAACTCAAATTTGAGTCCCAGTACTCATAGACTCGGCTTCGAGTCCTCATCGAGTCCGGCAAAATTCGTTTTTTAAGG
Source organism: Ophiura sarsii (assembly GCA_035610835.1). Classification (NCBI taxonomy): domain Eukaryota; kingdom Metazoa; phylum Echinodermata; class Ophiuroidea; order Amphilepidida; family Ophiuridae; genus Ophiura; species Ophiura sarsii. The sequence continues at coordinate 91,960,529 of CM069442.1, read as the reverse complement.
TGTTTTATTTTCATTAATTTACCTGAATTTTGTTTTGCTGTGGGACTGAATTCTGCAGTCCACCGCTAGCAAAATAACTTGCAGATATATTGATCAATGATCATTGATTCATTCCAACCGAACAGAGCCAAATGCCCACCAAATAAATCGATTCATCAGTTATTTTGCCTGACGAGGTGTGAGACCTTTTGTAATACAATTTTAACATATGATTGACACAAGGACACAGAGCATCTCAGCCGCATGATGAAATCAACGCCATACGATTGAGCTCGAATTCACACCCATTTAGTGCACATGGGTGCAATTACACTCCCAATATCACCCAACGTGCCATGTGTGCATGTGGAACAACTTCCGGGTTTGGAGTGTTAGGGCAAAAAAACACCCACCATGCCGTGGCTTTACCGCCATTTACCGGCTTGTGCAGTTGTATCGATCTGTGGGGCTTACTTCACTTTACAGCTGACCAATAATATGTGTGGCGGTATGGGAAAACCCGTCAGAAGTTGCTAATGTTAATATTGAGATATCTGGGTCAAGCCAAATTATTCCTAACAAATGAGTTCCAAGTCAACTTTCCAACTTTGGTCCCAAGATAGGGATTAGACCTTTAACTTTAGTCCCCAGGAGTTTTTTATGCACAATTCCAGATGTAAAGTTTATTTTTAGCACTTTTCTGAACCTTGATTATCAAACTTTTGCCAAGAAATCATAGGAGAATGAACTAAAATGTACGTCTTTTGAACCTGCTCAGTCCTTTTTGAACTTAACATGCACCCAATTGAATTTTATATCGTTGGAAAGCTCTCTTCATGCCCTATATGGAGATTTACATGCGCATTGATATTTAGGTCACATAATTTACTGTGCATCACATTTCTTTGAAGCAACAGGTCACTCAACCCGGTGGAGGAAACACCCATTTATCACCAGTTATTTCCTAAAATGTCGACATTTTGGAATGTAAACTATTACTTCAAATAACAAGGAGTATTCATTGATTGAATTCAAGTAATATTTTATACAATTTCCTATGTTAAAAGTCTAAATTGTGCCATAGTTGGCAGTACTTCACTGTATTGTTTATACTTGTCATCAAAATCCAAGATGGTGGCACCCAGTGAAAACGTTGAAAAAGTGAAGTTGCCCGAAATCTTATGGCCTTGGAGGGATAGATATGACTATTTTAACCACTTGAAAATTCCGACAATGCAATGTAAAGATTTTTAAAGTGAAGAATTCAAAATTGGTAATAACATTGCAAACAAATTAGATTAATATCAAGAGTCCTTTTAACGTGACAAGCTATTCTGTGTGATATTAACACATTGTTTTTATTAAAGAAATTCAAAGATATGTGTACGGAACTTTAACCTTTGAATTTTTAGTTTCATGTTTTATTGTTGAGTATAAACTTGCCGTCTTTAAAAAACTATAACAGTAGTTCTAGATGGAATTTGTGAAAAGTTTAAACAGTTCTGAAATCATGAGAAAAAGGTTTATCACCAATCCTGATGAATCTTTTCAACAAAGTTCTGAAATCAGTAGAATATGAAGCTTGCTGCCACATAAAAAAAACCTAGTTGCTAGAAATTGACCATGTGAAGCATTTTCCTATGCCACCGTACATATATTGATAACGTTAGCGTGTGTTGAAATGATTTAGGGTTATTTAAGCATTTCCAAAACAAGCCTTATAAGTTACTGAACTGACTGATAATGCTTTAATTAATATTAAACAGATAGAATATTGATATAGTATTGGTGAACTGCGGCTTGAATTTGATACATAAGAACTCAAATTCAGACTCTGACTCGGATATTGAGGACTCAGACTCGGACATCAGAAATTGGCATGGACACATATTGAGTCCTTTTTTCAAGAACTCGGACTCGGATGATGAACACTTGACTACAACACTGATATTTTCATTATCATCTTAAAGTCTTTATAACAACATGTAATAATTAAAAGATTGCATACAAATTACAAATTAACTTTTCCTACATGTATGATAAAATACCAGTTAAACTTAATTAATTGTATTTTTTTTACAGGGAAGTGATATAATTCTAACACACCTGGAGGGAAAGGTAAGTTTGAAATAAATGTTCATTATATGGCTGTAAGGCGATGACTATCCCCTCCCCTGTTGTCATAATATGGCTGTAAGGAGATGACTATCCCTCCCCTGTTGTCATTATGTGGCTGTAAGGCAATGACTATCCCCTCCCCTGTTGTCATTATACGGCTGTAAGGAGATGACTATCCCCCTCCACTGTTGTCATTATATGGCTGTAGGTCGATGACTATCCCTCCCCTGTTGTCATTATACGGCTGTAAGGCAATGACTATCCCCTCCCCTGTTGTCATTATATGGCTGTAAGTCGATGAATATCCCTCCCCTGTTGTCATTATATGGCTGTAAGGCAATGACTATCCCTCCGGTCCCCTGTTGTCATTATATGGCTGTAAGGCAATGACTATCCCCTCCCCTATTGTCATTATACGTCTGTAAGGAGATGACTATTCCCTCCCCTGTTGTCATTATACGGCTGTAAGGCAATGACTATCCCCTCCCCTGTTGTTATTATATGGCTGTAAGTCAATGACTATTCCCTCCCCTGTTGTCATTATATGGCTCTAAGGCGATGACTATCCCCTCCCCTGTTGTCATTATATGGCTGTAAGGCAATGACTATCCCCTCCCCTGTTGTCATTATACGGCTGTAAGGAGATGACTATCCCCTCCACTGGTGTCATTATATGGCTGTAAGGCGATGACTACCCCCTCCCCTGTTGTCATATGGCTGTAAGGCAATGACTATCCCCTCCCCTGTTGTCATTATATGGCTGTAAGGCAATGACCATCCCCTCCCCTGTTGTCATATGGCTGTAAGGCAATGACTATCCCCCTCCCCTGTTGTCATTATATGGTTGTAAGTCGATGACTATCCCCCTTCCCTGTTGTCATTATATGGCTGTAGGGAGATGACTATCCCCCTCCCCTGTTGTCATTATATGGCTGTAAGGCAATGACTACCCCCCTCCCCTGTTGTCATTATATGGCTGTAAGGTGATGACTATCCTCCTCCCCTGTTGTCATTATACGGCTGTAAGGCAATGACTATCCCTCTCCCCTGTTGTCATTATATGGCTGTAAGGCAATGACTATCCCCTCCCCTGTTGTCATATGGCTGTAAGGCAATGACTATCCCCCTCCCCTGTTGTCATTATATGGCTGTAAGTCGATGACTATCCCCCTCCACTGTTGTCATTATATGGCTGTAAGGTGATGACTATTCCTCTCCCCTGTTGTCATTATATGGCTGTAAGTCGATGACTATCCCCTCCCCTGTTGTCATTATACGGCTGAAAGGCAATGACTATCCCTCTCCACTGTTGTCATTATATGGCTGTAAGTCGATGACTATCCCCCTCCCCTGTTGTCATTATACGGCTGTAAGGTGATGACTATCCCTCTCCACTGTTGTCATTTGTCATTATATGGCTGTAAGGTGATGACTACCTCACTTCCCTGTTGTCATTATACGGCTTTAAGGAAAAGACTATCCCCTCCTTAATTATCATTAATATATGGCTGTAAGGCAATGACTATCCCCTCCCCTGTTGTCATTATACGGCTGTAAGGCGTTGACTATCCCCTCCCCTGTTGTCATTATATGGCTGTAAGGAGATGACTATTCCCTCCCCTGTTTTCATTATACAGCTGTAAAGCGATGACTATCCCCCTCTCCTGTGTTCATTATACGTCTGTAAGGCAATGACTACCCCCCCCCCCCTCCCCTATTGTCATTATACAGCTGTAAGGCGATGACTATCCCCCTCCCTTTTTGTCATTATACGACTGTAAGGCGATGACTATCCCCCTGCCCTGTTTTCATTATACGGCTGTAAGGTGATGACTATCCCCCTCCCCTGTTGTCATTATATGACTGTAAGGTGATGACTATCCCAGTCCCCTGTTGTCATTATATGGCTGTTAGACGATGACTATCCTCCTCCACTGTTGTCATTATATGGCTGTACGAAATATGACTAATTTGCATAAACTTAAAATGGCCGCTAGTTTGAAAATTTTGGTGGCCATTTTTTAGTTATGCAATTTAAGATACACATATTAGGGCAGATATGTTTCTATATGTCCTTTGAGACTTTATACATTCATGAAATGTATGCTGCAGCTATTTAAAGTGCCATTACAACTATCTAAGATAAGAAATTAGTCCAAAACAATGAAAATTCTCAAATTTGCGGCCATTTTAAGATCATGCAAATTAGTCATATTTCTAACACTCTGATATTGTCAGACTATTAGTATGTCATTATGGGTACATTATAGAAATGCATTGAGCTGAATAAAATGTATTCGAAACTTAATTTGCTACACCAATTTGACAAAATTTACCATGTATTCCCTATAAGGGAATTTAGGGAAGTGGTGGGGTCTGAAGAACCCCTCTGAAAAAAGATCAAGTGCATATTTGATCATGTGGGGTCAAGTGGAATACATTTTGACCATGGCTGATTTGAACAAAATACCTTCCCTGTGAAAAATTGACTGGGTCGCACCTAACCAAATTTTCTAGTAATGACCTGCTGTTGCTTTCAAACCTTTGATTCCGAAGACTTTCAAGCAATGGGTGTGTGCTTATCTTCACAAAATTGTTATCTCAATAAAGAACAGATGAAAATTAATGGGAAAAATAGACCTACCCATGTTGAGGAACATCATTTGTGCCGATAAATGTTAAGCAGCTAGCTAAGTTTTTGTGATGATGTAAAATAAATTGATTTTTGTTCTCTTTTTCTCGAGACATCTCGCAAGCCACACCAAAACCACTGGCGGGCCGGCTGTAGGTTGCTCACCCCTAGTCTAGGGTAAAGACTTCATAGAAGGATAGTACTGAATAAAGCTTATGATCCCAGAATGAAGTTTTTACGCTAGACTAGTTTCGTGACACCCTTACATGGAGGTAGAACCACAAGTCTTCAAGTCTTCTCTATCCATATATGTTTGAATTTTATAATGCAAATTATTTTATCAGAGATTTAATGCTTTAAAAAGGTATTGAAACTTTTGGAACACCATATACTTTACTATTTTATATCATCATGATCTGTAGAATCTTACAAAATTTAAAAGTCGCATTCATTAGCCTTTATTAAATATCATGACTTTTTTCTTGCTGCTTCCTAGATTTGTCATTATTATTAATACACTTTTTTTTTTACCTTAACACACTTGTGTATGTGTACTATTATTAGGCTTCATTACATGTGCCCTTTTGTTTTACTTGTTTTATGGATTTCTAGATGATACAGGGCCATTGAGAACTATGTACAGTAGTGCATCTCTATTTTGCTTCACCCAAATGTGTATCTAGCACCATCATTAAACCATTTTCTCATGAATGATTACACTTCAGGGTTTGTAAGTACCTGATCTAAAAACAATCAATTTGTTTCCAAATTTTATTTTTCTCGTCAATCTCTCAATGCCCCTTTAAGACAAAACATTCTATTATCATTAAATTAATGAAATTGTATTTTACCCTCGTAGGTTGCCAACATAGTTCACGTCAGACATGTAGAAAAGCTTGTGGAGGAGGATCTAAGTGAATACTTCAAGAAATATGGCGACATCTGCAAAATAGATTTAACCGATCATCACCAAGGCTTTTGCTTCATTGAGTATAACCCCTTGACTGAAGAGATGAAGGGTGCGTTATTGGGGAAACATAACATCAAATCTAATCTAGTTTTGGTGAACATGAAAAAACAGAAGAAGAAGAAGAAGGTATGCTTCAAGAAAAGAATGTATTAACCTCAAGAAAAGAATGTATTAACTTCAAGAAAGGAATATACCGGGTGGTTCAAAAAAGGTTGACCGAAGTTCAAGGTCAATTTTCAACCACATTTATAGTTTCAGAGAATTTGTGTTTACTAAGTCTTGATCAGCTGTAAGTTTTGAAATTATCCTGAAAAAATTGTACATTTAGCTTGATTTGTTCTTCAGATATGGTTCATTACAAAAAACATGTACAAAACTGCCTTGTCCACGGGAGCGCCTTAGTAGAGATAGAATGCACAAAGCAATAAGGGGACTTAAACGCGATTGGTAACAAAATTGTGAAAAAAGGAGAAAAAAGAGACATTTGAAACATCTGTCTGGTGCTTGACATTACCTACCTACGTACCTACGTTTCTTTGTTGAATATGAATGGCACATAAGCGTAGAGATTGGGATACTTTGTCAGGGCGGGCTTTTCAATTTTGAATTTAGAGCATGCTGTTTTGTTGAAGAAAAAAATTAAATGATGCTCCCGAGGACAAGTCAGTTTTGTGCACACTTTCTGTAATGAACCATATCTTAAGAACCAAACAAGCTAAACATGCCATTTTCTCAGGATAATTTCAAAACTTACTGCTGATCAAGAAGTAAACACGAATTCACTGAAACTATAAATGTGGTTGAAAAATTACTTTGAACTTGTGTCAACTGTTTTTTTAACCACCCGGTATTAACAGTTTGTTCCTTTTTCTATTCTTTTAACTTTAATAACATTTCATGGTATATACTTTTCTTATGACAATACAGTCGAGCTTATGTTCTTTTGGAGGATACATGACAAGTAAACTATGACATAGGTCTTGTGACATTCCTTTTAGAACTCATATCAGACCAAGTTTTCTGTTGAAAATATGTTCTGCACCAGAAATGAATATAATTGTACTCATATATTCAATATAAAATACTTGTGATAAAGTAAAGTATCACAAAAGAAACATAAATACAGCCTTAATATTATGTACAATTTCATGCTCAATATTACATGGATCTGTTTTTTGCCTTTTTAGGATATTGGATTGTTCTGTGACTTCCGTTAAGTCACGTTTTTTGACCCACAACCACACCATCAAAAAAGCATTTTTCAATGCCCTAAATATATTTAATAACAAATAATAATAATAATAATAATAAGTACAATTTATCAAGCGCCTATGTTGTAAACAACTGCAAGGGGCCTTACAAAAATGTGATATAGAAAACTTTATTTACAAATGCATACAAACTAATTAAAATCAATTAATATTATGATATAACACAATAGGTATTATACAAATATAAATATTGTAATCCAAAATTAATTGCACCTATAATAACATTTCAAGATCTAATAAATAAATATAATTAAAAGAATATCAAACAACAATATATTATAATTGCACACATATAATATAATATTAAAAATTACTGGAAATCATCTGTGTATGTTGAAGAAACCAATAAAGTCAAAAGAATGGCATTCCCCATTAATTGTGTCCATTGTAAAAAGTCACAAAGTACATTTACAAGATTCCAAATGTTGATGTGAAAAAATGCGTTTTGAGATGTTTCTTGAAAGAATTAGGTTTTGATATTGCACATAGATTACTGGGTAGTTTGTTCCAGATTGCTGGTGCTGCTACAGAAAATGCCATATCACCATAGAATTTTGTTTTGGTGAACTTAGGTGGACATACGAGCAGCTCAGTAGCCGATCTCAGAGCCATTCTTGGCTTGCGCTCCTCAACAAGTTTGGCGATATATTTTGGAGCCATCCCGTGCAGAGCTTTGAAAGTGAGCAAAGCAATTTTGTACCAAATGCGCTGCTTCACGGGGAGCCAATGAAGGTCTCAGAGAACAGGCTTGATATGCTCATATTTTTACACCCAGTTACAAGACGTGCAGCAGAATTTTGAACCCTTTGCAATTTTGCAATTTCCTTGTTCTGCAGACCATAGAGCAAAGCATTGCAGGAATCTAAACCTGATGAAACAAAGGCATGTACTAAACGTTCAACTGAACGACAATCAAGATAGCGCCGTTATTTGCCAATGCGGTAGATTGCAAAAGATGCTGCACGTACTACGTTTTTAACATGTTTTAAAACAAAATGTGCCTGTATCATCTGAGCATCTGGTGTTTCCAGATAAGGCAACAACAACACCCTGTTCTATGGGCCTAACCGACCCATGTGTCACTTGCATAACAACACAAATAATGTTTGGCTTGTCAAAATACGGCGCGATATTTTACAGATTTGTTTGATTTTTACTAAATGTGATTATTCTTATTTTAATAAATTTGACTTTTGTTACACTGTAATATAGCCATTCTGTTGCACCATTGATTATGCAAAAATCATCTTTTCAACAAATATGTTGTAAAATATATCAATAATTGAATTGCTCTTATTCAAACTTACACACCAGACGCTTGATCAGTGGCGTGTCCAGGGGGGTCCTGGCCCCCTGAAATTACCCCGTCGGTAAAAACGACCCTTCGTCGGTAGATTTGCGATTTTGACCATGCAATTTTTTCGGCCGATTATGTGGTTAAGTTCATCGCTACCCCCCCCCCCACTTATCAAGATTTCCGCTGCTGACGGGAATATATTGTGCATGTTCTACGATTTCTTTTGGAGTCTGTAAAAGAATTTGTCGGTACATCATGCCTCTCGTCAGTACAACTATGGTCGTGCTCCCCCCCCCCCAGTTTCCAAAAGCTGGGTACGCCACTGTTCTTGATTATAATTGATGTTTAGCAACCATTATTCTCTAAATAACTTTGTTTTGCCTTTTCTCACAGAAAAATGTTCCTACATCAGACATGGTCCTACATCAGACAACAGATAAGGTAAAACGTACTTACAGATTAATATTTGTAATATTTGTTAGTGTGTGGACATAATGGCATATTGGCTATTCTTGAACATATTTTGTTACGAATCAGGTCTTTTTTAATCAAATCATATCATTGTTTGTTTGAAAAACTCTCTCAATGTTACATGGAAATACATTTTTTTAAAATCAGTTATCCATTGACTTTAAAGGTGTTTGTTCTGATCACTTTTTTGGCTATGATTTTTTTATATTTATTTATATTTTTATATTTTCTCATTATGTCTGTAAAATTTTAGGGGCCAGAGAGGTTCCATTTAGAAATGATACGCTAAAATGTGGTGAATTACTGCCAAAGGTGGTTAACCACCCACCAGTTTGTGTACTACTCAATGGGCAAATCGCTTGTGACCTTGTGCTTCTAAAATAAGAACCATTGAAGTCATGCAACTCAAACTTTACAATGATCTTTCATGTAAAATTTGAAAATTGAGCCAGCAATCAGAACATCTACCTTTAATTTAGAAATTCACAATCAATCAGCATGAACATATAGGTAATACAGGGTGAGTCAAAATATCCAGGTCCCGTTTTCAAAAAATCAGGAAAAATACTTTTTGTCAAAAAAGTGTCAGTTTTTCTTAATGATCATACATAAGTTTAGACACAGTTCTTCATACTTCTCAAGACAATACCTAACTACGCGCCATACTTACAACATATTTACTAAAAAGTATGAAATCCAAAGTGTTCCAAGAATACATGAATGAAGCCAAGTTGGTGGATGTTACCAATACTGCACTAATAGTTAATCACACAACACAACAAGAGTTATTATACCTGTTGACATTTTATAAATAAAACAGCATTTTGATAAATAGACCTAATTGACATATTTTTTTGTTGAATCTCTGATAATTAAAACGATATTGCATGCAAAATATTGCGATGTTATGATATACGGTATTGCACAAACATATTCATAACAATTAATTAAGTTATTTAGTGCAAAAATTGTTTTAAAAAGAGTTAAGACCTGTGCGTCTATGAAATCAAGTTCGTTTTATAGTAATTGCCAAATATATAAGTTAAACATTTTGTTAATATCTATCTGAATAATGCTCCTATGTCTCTTTCATACATATTGCTCAAAAACGCAGTGTGAACGATAAGTTGTGTGTATACAAGCACTCTTTACATGCTTTACAAAAAATGAAGATTGTCTTTTCTCGTATCAATGGAGTAAAATAAAATTTTCTTAACTTTTTGATTGCAAAATTCCTAATAAATGTGACATGTGTCATGCGTGTGATGATCTAGAACTGGATTCAATATATCCTGCTCTTTATTTCAACATGTTTATCTTGCAAATAATAATACTTTCATAGTGGATAATGTGGAAGTTGGAACAGATTTATGTTCATAAAAATTGGGAAAAAACATGTATCTCCCGTTTAGAATAACCAATTTGAATGAAATACAATTAGGTTGCAGCTAGCAATGTGTTATTGCTGTGCATTTCATTAAATGTATTCACTTTTGTGTTTGAACTGGTTTTAAAATTCAGTAAAATCGGACCTGAATATTTTGACTCACCCTGCATTGTTATTTATTTCAACGAGTAAGAGATTTGTCCAGTAAATCCATATTTTACATTAGAGGGCGTTTTTAAGAAAAGGTTCAATAAATAGCGATTGTTTTAATCAAATTTTGCTGTGTTTTGATGAGTAGAAACAACACTACTTAAATGGTAATTTTTACTGTTCATCTTGAATTCTGAAGTAAATTCATTTTTAAAAAAAATCTTCAACACTACTTTGTGTCCCTTTAATTGATGTACTATTCTTGTTCTCAAATGTTATTCTTTAAAATGGATTAGGACATTGGTCTATATTTAAATTACAAAGGCATGGTTTGAGTGAAGATTTAAAATTCTCACGTCCTAAATAACCGTGTTAAATGAAAGATTGAATTATTGCGCAAAATTGGCGATAGCAAACTTCAATCTTTATCAAGTCAATATTATGTTGAACTTGGTTAACAACTGGCATTAGAATAAAAGAAAAATGAGAACAAGAACAAATGCAATGAATGTTATCTTTGAGAGAGAAGTATTCATTAATTATTTGTCTGTGTTGTCTGAATCACTTAATATGAGCAAACTTGGGTGGAAGTGTTCTTCGACTACTGTTACGTAATCGCTCATTTCTTCGTAATTACTGAACCCCAATCAAACACCGGTTTCTTCAAATTATAGCCACCTAATTTGCCTTGCTTTTGATGTTTCTGTTGTTTTATTGTAACTTGTATTTCAGAAGTTACGAGCATCTAAATGGAGCATCACAATTTTTTTAATTTGAGACACCCTGTAGTGCACTATCACGTATGGTAAAGTTCCCAAAGTTTCTATGCATGGGTTAATTTTGTAATAAAGATGATTTATTTTATGAATGAGATTCAAATTTCTTTTATTACTTCTGCCCTGATAATAATCTATGATTTGTGTTCAAAATTTCAGGCGGACCAAGTGCACTCAATCCTTATGAGCCACATCCCAAAAGACTTGACTAAAGAGGATATAGAAACTCATTTTAAGGCATTTGGCAATTTAGATGAAGTAGAAGTGATAACAACAAAGAGTAAACAATTTGGATATGTCAAGTTCAGCACGATGGAAGCAATGAATAAAGCATTGGATAGTGGCACCAAGTTGGCGGGGCAAGATATCATAACAGTCCAGATTAAAGGTCACATGATTGAATGCGAAATGGAGGTAGTAGACGACAACGTGGAAGACCAGGTATTGTTTAGGAGGGAATATGTTAATGGGTATAGAAAATGTATTATGCTTCAAGATGGAAATACACAAAATAAACAGTTTTGCCATGGTAGCTTTTATTTTCACCCCAGCAGGTAAATTATCATGATTTTACCTTCTTTGAATAGCTAATTGTTGTCTTAGATCTGTTATGCTTGTCTGTTGTGAAATATAGGGCAGGGTGTCTCAGAAAACCTGCAACTTATTTTGACAGAGCTTTAGTTTGAACTTTAAGCCATGGAATTTAATCATGTTTATACATTCTGAAAACCAGTGGTCTACACATGTACTTGGTGAAATTGTTATTAAGATTGGTTAATCTATTTTCAAATTAAGCACCTGTAAAGTAAGGTATGTCCAAAACCTGTTCAACCTATTTCTATTGTTCAGTCCTGTTCATTTCTAAAATATGCAACTAATAATAACGGCATTTTAGTTTCACTTTCACACCATGGCGTTACATTCTTGAAGCCTTGAAATCTCCCAAATTTAATTGTGAATAAATAATCAACATTGTGAAATTGGTTTTGAATTCATGTGTGATCAAAGGATATATTGCAAACCAGTTCAACTAATTTGACATCAAATTAGTTCCGCTACCTTGGCTATGTAGCCATATGGCTCAATAAATGAACCGTAAACAGTTTGCTCAGGCAACTTTTTATCATAAAACATGAAGATCTATAACATAAGTTACAGAGGCATACTGTTCCTAATAACTTCAAAATCACGATTTAAAAACATTGAAATGGCAGATCTGACAACTTATTTTCGGAGTGATTTTTCTTGTTTTTTCATTCGTAAATAAAATTGCCGCGTTTACAGTGTTTCCAGATACAATCGCATGGAATGCTTTATGACAAAAATCAAGCAAATATGGTACAAAATTACTTAAATTGGAAGCAGATTTCCATTATGATTTATTCTTATATAGTGGGTGTGGTTTGAGATGTCAGCAGACAATTTGATTGGTTTTTAGCCGATTTTCAGCCGACACGCCCATACATTATGAGACAATGGTGCATAGTTTGGGGCGGGGTTTAATTCATTCGAAAAATAATACCTTCAGCGCGTATGATCAACGCGTCATCGCGTTAGCGTGCCCTACACAAAGTCGCCGCCGTATGCGTTGTGGGTATAACGCAGCGATGACAGATGCGTGTGTGCTAAAGAACGCGATTAATTTGAAGCAGGATGTTGGAAAACATCTCGCTGGATTCGCCGATTTTATAAAGGGGGAAATTTGTTGTTGTTTGTTTAAAATGAATCTAACAAACTGTGTTATTTTATGATAAAAGATCAAAATAACCAATAAACTAAATAAGAATGAGAATAAAACATAGTTCTTAGCTGTTTTGCTATAGACGATGGTCTTATAATGTATAGGCTGTACCATATTTGTATCGTCGTGTATGGCCGCCTGCGGCGACCATACACGACTCCAAATATGGCACAGCCTATACATTATAAGACCATCGTCTATAGCAAAACAGCTAAGAACTATGTTTTATTCTCTAAGTAAAGCTCTGTGATGGGTTTTCACAGAAAATAAAGTCAAGATAGATTCATGAGCCCTGAAAAGTCTTTCCTGATAAGTCAAACTTCATTTTAAGAGAGAAAAACTGTATCAAGTTTCTGACGAGTGAGGACCTAACGGTCCTTACGAAACAGATCTGTAAAACCATTTCAAATTGAAAAGAATATGTCTAAATATTTGAAAAAGATCACATATTATTGCTTTAATATAAATAGTAAAATAGCATTTTCCCGTTGTTAAACATTGCACATAAACAAATATTATATATTTACAAATGATAAAAGGATGAATGATATTGAGTGGTTAACAGTGCTGCACGGCTGCAACGCCATCGATTGACCATGGGTAATTCGAAAACCGATGTCATAAATTAAAAGTATAGATTTTAAGGTTTTCAGAATGTGCTAACATGATTATAATACGCTGTGTAAAAGTAAAAAAGGAGCGTCAAAATAAGTTTAGCAGGTTTTGTGGGACACCCTGTACAAATCATTAGTATGCTAAAGAAGAGAGTTTAGATAGGTACACCATCCACTAACATAACTGATCAATCTTTTGTTACTTTTGCTTTTTTTAAATCAGCACTGATGGTGTTTTTTGTTTTTATGTTGTAGGTTGCTGTTGATACCATTCCCATCATACATAAGTTCTATTTTGATGGAGAGTTAAAACAAATTCAACATGATGACCATTTGTTACACTACTTCAGCAAGTTCGGGCCGATTGAGAAATTTACATGTGAACGATTAGAAGGATTTGGCGTTGTTGAATTCAACAATATTGACCTAGACCAACAGGAGAAGGTGATTGGACAGCATGATGTCAAAGGAACAAGTGTCAATGTAAAAAGAGCTTATGAGGTAAAGAATGGCGCTATTAAACCAAGAAATTGAAGAAATGCACCCTAATTTATGATCATAACTATACCTACCCAAATATATCAAAGGTATTTTCCCAGACTCACTCCAAACACGGTTGTGACCAGCCTGAGTTTAGTGTTGGACATCCGGGGTCCATGGTCCTGCTTAAGTGACAAGAGAATTTACTCATGCCATAAAAAGACAAAATTATCCTTTTGACAAGGGTCATTGTCTTTTTTGCTATATAAGAATGTAAAGTGCCAGTGTGAAAAGGAGCCATAGTCTCCCTCCTGCTGCTGTGTGTAGAGATGAGTGCCTTATACCAACCTATACTTTACTATACAGGGCAAACTATGTCTCCTGGGACTAAGTTTCCTTCTACACCTGTCGGTAGGATTGATCTAGTGCCGGGTACAGGCGTCCAGTGCTGATCACAACCCTGATCCCACGGCTGTCGGTATGATTGATCTAGTGCCGGGTACAGGCGTCCAGTGCTGATCACAACCCTGATCCCACGGCTGTCGGTAGGATTGATCTAGTGCCGGGTACAGGCGTCCAGTGCTGATCACAACCCTGATCCCACGGCTGTCGGTAGGATTGATCTAGTGCCGGGTACAGGCGTCCAGTGCTGATCACAACCCTGATCCCACGGCTGTCGGTAGGATTGATCTAGTGCCGGGTACAGGCGTCCAGTGCTGATCACAACCCTGATCCCACGGCTGTCGGTAGGATTGATCTAGTGCCGGGTACAGGCGTCCAGTGCTGATCACAACCCTGATCCCACGGCTGTCGGTAGGATTGATCTAGTGCCGGGTACATGCGTCCAGTGCTGATCACAACCCTGATCCCACAGCTGTCGGTAGGATTGATCTAGTGCCGGGTACAGGCGTCCAGTGCTGATCACAACCCTGATCCCACGGCTGTCGGTAGGATTGATCTAGTGCCGGGTACAGGCGTCCAGTGCTGATCCAAGTCACAACCCTGATCCCACAGCCATTTTGTCATTTCTGGTTATAATCCTAATCATATATCATCCAAGTTGTGGTACCCACCTCATCTTTCCACTCAAAGTTATTAACTTTATTTTAAGCCATGCTCTTTAAAACATGAACCACACAATTGATACAAATATGTTGTTAATGTAATGCATAACTTCCATTTTATATGTAACACTTTTGTATACCTCTTATAATGATCTGCAGTGCTGAATTAAGAGCAGATATTTGATACGTTGCAAGAGTGAAATTAGTTATACGACCTGTAATGTGCTCATCATTATAGAGTTATTTTCTACTACTGACCTCTCATAATGTGCAAATTACTTATTTCTTTCTCTCTATAGGGCCGAAGCAAGAGTGGATATTTTGTGAATGGTGTGAAAGGTCTGGGCAAGGACATCAAGGGCAAAGTTCTCACATTTTTCAGACAATTTGGTGCAATACTAGATATTAGCTATCACAAGAATAGTGATCAAGCCATTGTTGAATACATCCGACCACTATGTGATATTGAAGTAGCTAAGATAATGAGAAACCATGATATCAATGGAGTTATAATCACTGTCACTAGAGACCAAACACAGGTAAATCAGCCTCTGTATCAATGGAGTTATAGTCACTGTCACTAGAGACCAAACACAGGTAAATCAGCCTCTGTATCAATGGAGTTATAGTCACTGTCACTAGAGACCAAACACAGGTAAATCAGCCTCTGTATCAATGGAGTTATAATCACTGTCACTAGAGACCAAACATAGGTAAATCAGCCTCTGTATCAATGGAGTTATAGTCACTGTCACTAGAGACCAAACACAGGTAAATCAGCCTCTGTATCAATGGAGTTATAGTCACTGTCACTAGAGACCAAACACCGGTAAATCAGCCTCTGTATCAATGGAGTTATAGTCACTGTCACTAGAGACCAAACACAGGTAAATCAGCCTCCATTTAAGAGATGTGACCCATCACATCAAAACATACCTCTTGGGGTCTTTTATCCAATATCTGATTTTAACATTATCAAAACATGCAAAAATCAAGCTTTAAATTGATAGCTCATAATTGAAATATAGCCACAAGTAAGTATCATCAGGAAATATGATGAATATAATTTTAGCATTTCATATTAATTTATTTTTATTTTTAAGACATTTTACTTGACATCTAGAAACTAGAAAAACCGACAAGATGTTTTGATGTGACAGGTCACATATTTGTATTTAGCCTATAGAAATCAAATTGTGAAGCAATAGCTACCGTGAAAGTCTAGCCCCTAAAACAGTGTATCCTTGTATTGTTCTATAATGATTAATAGCAATTATTATATGAAATTGCACAACATACAGCACAATCTTATACATGTTAAATGTACACACTTAGTATTCATGGGTGCTCTGAAACCGTGTATCACATCATATTGTCAATTTAGGGTGAAGAAAAAATATTTCTTTTCTGGGAACCTTTTTGTAAGTGATACATTTCTTGCAAGATAATTCCTTTTAGCAACTTGCCATGTGCCTTTTTCTGGGCTGATAAACCTGGCGATTAAAACATGTCCAGGGAGTGTATCCCCGATTAAAATTTGAATACCTGTCACAATATGCGGCACCTCTTTCTAACACAATTGGGTCCTGAAGTAAATTGCGGTATCTGAATAAATTCATGAACATCCATTACAGGTCCAGTTTATCTATTTTTATCTTTTACTATATTAATTTTTTAATTTTTTTAAAATTATTTATATATATACATTGTGTTATACCCAAGCCTTTAGTTATTCTGGTAAATAGACCACCAAGTCTCTACAGTCATCACAATAAGTAACTGACCAGGTAATAAATGTGCTGATAACTCTAAAAGTATAATCATATTAAATTATAAACATTTTGAAAAATTTCTCTTCTTGAATTTGAGATATTACACGCTAAGAATGGCCGATTATTAAGGAAGTTACAATCCTAAATGTACTGTCAAGTCTGATTTTCATTTTCACATTTTCATTTTCAACACAAAAAATGAAAATCAGACTTGCCCTAACGTTTGGGATCGTAACTTCCTCATTATTCAACCATTCTTAGTGTGTAATATCTCAAATTCAAGAAGAGAAATTTCTCAACAACTTTATTATTAAATATGTTTATGTAGGAGTTATACTTTTAGAGTTATCATCATGTTTATTACCTGGTCAGTTACCTATTCTGATGACTTTTGTAAATGTAATGCTGGCACTAGCCTCTGACCTTCAACTTCAAACTAAATTACTTAATAACAGTTTATACCATCATGATCTATCTGTAGAATCTTGAAATCATTGTCTTCTTAACATTTCACTCATCAGCCTTAATTGAATATTGTGATGAAATGTTGTTATCCTCACAATATCAAGTGAACTGTTAAACTACAGACATGTACAGATCCACTAGTTTTTCCTGAAATTTAAGAACCTTAACATTTATTAAGGCAGTAAAGGCCAGAAATGACAATAAAGAATAGATTTACTTGAGACTAAGATTCATAGAGATGCCGTACCATTAGGAATCTGGACTGTTACGTTACAGTACTAAACATGAACAATGTCTCATCTGGCTTATTGATGATCTTGCATTTGTTGTAATTTCAGGAGTTTGAGCCAAAAGAAGTGGACTCAATCCTGATGAGTAACATTCCCAAAGACTTGAGTAAAGAAGACATACAAGCTCATTTCAAGACGTTTGGTAGTGTAGATGAAGTAGAAGTGATAACAACAAAACGTAAGCGATTTGGGTATGTCAAATACAACACAATGGAATCAATGAAGAAAGCATTGGATAGTGGCACCAAATTGCCAGGTCAAGATAATGTTATGCTTCAAATCAACAGCCATATGATAGAATGTGAACAGGAGGACACTGCTGATGCAGAAGACAAGGTACTTTTTTAGGGAAATTTGTAAAGCAAGATATGTGTTTACAGGTTACCCATGAAATTTGGAAACAGAAAATGCAGCTTAAATACGAGGGTAATTCAATAAGTTCTACCTCCTACCTCATGACTTTGCTATTATACAAGCCAGTCGTATGAAACATTCCACACTTGAAGCTTTGAATCTCAGTTACAAAATCATAGTAGATTGGTTTGAATACTCATTGTACTTTTCTGGATATGCAGTAAAAACCAAACTTCCATTTAGTGTGATGGAAACAGGTAAAAAACAGCCAAATGTCTCCTAAGTGCTATCATTTGGCCAATTCTAAGCGACAAAATGTACCTATCGGTCAATTACAATCGTTTTAAGATACAAATATCTCTTGAACAGACTTTAAACTATACAAGAGACTGATTTGTTTGCGGAAAATGCCCTCTAATTAGCCAGGACCAGACCAGGACAGCCATCAATTTTAACCCTACCCTAGAGCATGAGAGAACTGCTGCAAAAGTCATATTTGCTTTTCATAGGAACTAAGAGATCTTCATTATACAGCACTAACTGGATATATTTCTTGAAGATATATTTTTCTATCACTGACTACCTGATTAACTATTCTAAATGTTGCATAAAAAAGGAAAGCGGATAAAAGTTACTATCATGTTAAGATTTAACATTCGAGGCATACTGTGGCTTGACTTGTAACAATGAACATTTGACTGAATATCAGTATTCCAGTATGCTAAATGCGTGTCAATACATTCGGGTTGATATTACACTATTTGCAGATCAGTGACCGCACTACTTACAGATCAGTGACCGCACTACTGTGCATTAGACTTTTGTAGTCTGTAGTAGACAAGGGGCAGTCTCTACGTTATTTCCATTGGTCAACCCTAATTAGAACCAAATTTATATATAGTAGGCCAGTGGCAACCTACGTGTTCAGTGGAAGCGGCAATTTATCTGAACGGCTCTTTTCAGAGCCACCAATTCTTTCACAAGTAGGAAAGGGCAACCTACGTGTTCAGTGGAAGCGGCAATCCATCTGAACGGCTCTTTTCAGAGCCACCAATTCTTTCACAGTAGGAAAGGGCACCTACTCTCATATCATCGGGCAAGGGGCAGCCCAAATGATGATAACAAGAGAAGTGGCAATCTCTATGTTTTGTTTAATATTATAATAATTTGGTCCTGAAGAAGTCAGAGCTAATCCTGACGAAAGCTTGACAGATTAAAACTCGTCCGACGGCGAACCCGTTAAACTTTTAACTTATACAAAGGTTAATATTGCCTACAATCTGATTTATACATGATAGTATAGCATTATATTCAGAAATAATCCATTGTTTTCTATATTTTCGGTATTAAAATCGGGCAGTTATACCTAATCATACAATACGGAAAGAAAAACGAAAAAACATGTATTTATCTTTGGGGTGATTTTCGGTGTCCGTTGGCAAAAATCTCTCTCTGGCTTTGATTGCATCATGAAAAAAGTAAAATAGGTATCAATGAGCATTTACTATAAATGTGTAGCTATGATTCAGAGCTATAATCATAACAAATGTCATGAGGCTGACATTCATATTAGCTATGTTATGAGTATGGAGGTAGAACTTATTGAATGACCCTTGTATAAATATCTTAATACCAAAGTAAAATGGATTTATAAGTGAGTTATATCCAAGGAGTTTAAAAAATGTTGTACATGTGATTTGTTTTCAACATTGTCAAACTTTCTAGGAGTCAAAAACATTGGAAGTAATTAATCTAATTGGATAGAAAATAATTGTGCAACAATGTTGAATCAAGGGAGGGGGTCTATTAGATCTTTTTTATGATATCCAAGAATAAATTGATATAGATGTTTGTGATTAACATTCAAGAAATAGAAATATTGAACATGTCTAAATTATAAATGATTATTTGTGTCATGTTTGTGTTATTATTTAATCATTTTGATGTTGAGAGAAACATCATTTTGCCCTCCCCCCCCCCCCCCCCCCCCATCATACATATAGTAATCAATAGGTTTTTTAGACCTTCGTTAGAACCGATGTCTGTAATCATCAATTGCGCAGGAAAGAGTGCTTAAATCAGGGGTGGGCAACCTACGGCCCGCGGGCCGCATGCGGCCCGCCAGTGGTTTTTTTGCGGCCCGCGAGATGTATCAAGAAAAAAAAAAAAGAAAAAAAAATCTATTTTACATCATCACAAAACTACGAGCTAGCTGCTTAGCACAAATGATGTTCCTCAACGTGCGTAGGTCTTTTTCCCCCATTAATTGTCATCTGCCAGTGGCATAACAAGAGGGTGGCGAGGGGTTCATTTGACAAGAAGAATCATGGAATTATGATGGTTAAATGTACAAAGATGAAAAAATTTCGCGCGCTACGCGCACATACAATGTGTCCCCAAATTGCAACATTCTTTAGTA
This sequence comes from Ophiura sarsii, assembly GCA_035610835.1. NCBI lineage: Eukaryota > Metazoa > Echinodermata > Ophiuroidea > Amphilepidida > Ophiuridae > Ophiura > Ophiura sarsii. Next base: position 91,940,279 of record CM069442.1, on the reverse strand, counting down.
AAGGCTTGTTTAGAGCCAAAATATACCTCAATCGTGCCATAAATAACTGTAAAGTCGACAATTTTCGCTCGCTACGCGCGCCCGAACAACTTCTTGTCGGTTGACTTTCATTCGTCCCCCCTAATATGAAGAACCTAGTTACGCCACTGTCATCTGTACTGAATTAAAATTACGGGGTTTTTTTTTTAAGATATTGAGATTATCAAGCACACACACCTATTGCATGCTTGCAAGTCTTCGGAATCAAAGGTTTGAAATCTACAGCAGGTCATTGCTACAAAATTTGGTTAGGTGCGGCCCAGGCAATTTTTCACTTCTTATATCTGGCCCATTCATTCAAAAAGGTTGCCCACCCCTGGCTTAAATGAACACTATATGTTCGAAATATATACATCAATTATGTTGGCATTATTATCAATGCAGATTTAAAATTTCTGCAAGTAGCAATGTGTGTAAATTGAATATTATGAAACTAAAACAATTCATGTGATACCATTGATGAATACAATATTACCCTTCTTTAGTCAGGCCTTTTCAAGGCAATTATGTAATTTTGAATGGAGTGAAAACAGCCAGAAATTGCGGGCATCAAGGGATGCAGTTGAAAGAGCATTTTATAAGCCCTAACCCCTCATTGGGTTCTGTAGCAATAAAACTAACACATGAACACAGGACAAATAATTAGGTTTTATGCATCATTGATGCTCTCGTTTTTGTTTGTTTTTCCTGTGGGATATTGTGCTGTATTGGTATCATTTCTAATAAATTTTAATATTTTATACCACCATTTACAGGATAGCCAACTAACATCAAATGTATTGTTGGCAACTGGTCTACCTGAAGACATCCCATGGAAAAAGGTGCAGGCATATTTTTCTAAGTATGGACAATTGCGGACTTTCATACGGCCCATGAATAAAAACTTGATACAAATTGAGTTTGCCAATGCTCAATCAGTCCAAGATGTACTTAAAGCAGGAAGACAAGAGATTATTGATGACAGTATACATCTTATAGCAGACTACTATGTGACTTGCAAGCCATTGCGTCAGGTAAGGGTCATCAAAAAAGTAACATACCTACTAACATTTATGCTTATATCTCTTACTTGAATATCAAATTATACCGTTGTTGAGAAATGTCTCCTCTTTAATTTGAGACATTACATGTGAAGAATGGTTTGATATCAAGGAAGTTACAGTACCAAAAGTAAGATAAAGTATGGTTTCCATTTTTATCCCCCTGGTTTGTAAAACCAGAAGGGGATTTTGTCATCATGTAATGTGCGTCTGTCTGTATGTATGTGTGGGGGTGTGTAGGGGTGTGTGTGCGTGTGTGCCTTTTGGTTAGGCCAAACAAAATAAAAGGTTCGTCTCAAAGCTTGCGCGCGCATTGGTTTTGAAATGCCAAAATACCGCGTCTGAAATGCAGAAAATTGTCAAATCAATTTTTTTTTCCCCTACAAATTTTTATTTCGAGTTTTAATTAAAAATATCGGCAGATTTTCCTTTTCTCAAACTGTTACATGACTCAGTTCTTCAAAAACGCTGCACAATTGTTCTTATACACAACTACATGACAATATTCATTTCAAATAGAAAAAACAAATATCAGAAAGTGTCAACAGTTGCAAATAGTAAGAGTAAAAATTGCCACACAAATAAAAAAAAGTTAAAAAAAAAAAAATGGAAGACAAAAAACAGCGCGCGTCGCCCGATTTTGAAGCCTTCGCAAGCTTTGAGACAAACTTTTTGTTGTTGTTTGGCCTTAGCCTTTTTTTCCAATTGCTGTATCTGTTGAAAGGATGGACGGATTGACTTCAAACCTTCAGTGATAGGTAGGCCATGGTCAAACACTGTAGCTGCTTGTTTGGGGGTCTAATTTGCAAAGGTCATCTGAGGTCAAAGGTCATCTAGAGGTCAAATCGTAAAAGTTGCCCGAATGCTGTATCTGTTGAAAGGATGGACGGATTGACTTCAAACCTTCAGTGATAGGTAGGCCATGGTCAAACAATGTAGCTGCTTGTTTGGGGGTCTAATTTGCAAAGGTCATCTGAGGTCAAAGGTCATCTAGAGGACAAATCGTAAAAGTTGCCCGATTGACGTCAAACTTAGAGATAAGAAACATGAACACCGGGTGAACATGTCTAAAATAAATTAGAGGTCATCCAAGGTCATCTGAGGTCAAAGGTCATCCAGAGGTCAAATCGTAAAAGTTGCCCGATTGACATCAAACTTGGAGACAAGAAACATGAACACCAGGTGAACATGTCTAAAATAAATTAGAGGTCATCTGAGGTCAAAGGTCATCCAGAGGTCAAATCGTAAAAGTTGCCCGATTGACGTCAAACTTGGAGAAAAGAAACATGAACACCGGGTGAACATGTCTAAAATAAATTAGAGGTCATCTGAGGTCAAAGGTCATCCAGAGGTCAAATCGTAAAAGTTGCCCGATCGACGTCAAACTTGGAGACAAGAAACATGAACACTGGGTGAACATATCTAAAATAAATTAGAGGTCATCTGAGGTCAAAGGTCATCCAGAGGTCAAATCGTAAAAGTTGCCTGATTGACGTCAAACTTGGAGACAAGAAACATGAACACCGGGTGAACATGTCTAAAATAAATTAGAGGTCATCTGAGGTCAAAGGTCATCCAGAGGTCAAATCGTAAAAGTTGCCCGATTGACGTCAAACTTGGAGACAAGAAACATGAACACCGGGTGAACATGTCTAAAATAAATTAGAGGTCATCTGAGGTCAAAGGTCATCCAGAGGTCAAATCGTAAAAGTTGCCCGATCGACGTCAAACTTGGAGACAAGAAACATGAACACCGGGGGAACATGTCTAAAATAAATTAGAGGTCATCCGAGGTCAACGGTCATTAGAGGTCAACCAAGGTCAAAGGTCAACAAGGGGTTAATTTGTGCAATGAACACCGTGGGAACATGTAAAAAAATAATTAGAGGTCATCCGAGGTCATCTGAGGTCAAAGGTCATCCATAGGTCAAATCGTTAAAGTTGACCGATTGACCTCAAACTTGGAGAAAAGAAACATGAACACCGGGGGAACATGACCCATATATGACCGTTGACCTCATTTAGTTGATCTCCCAGCCAGGGGGATTCGCAAGTCGTGATTTGCAGTATTTTTGTATTTTGCTTTTCTATACATTTTAAAATTTAAATCGGGTCGGTCGGTCGGTCGGATTTCTTTTTTTCTTGGCTGAAAAATAAATGGTTAATGTTGAGACAAAATTTGTATAGGCCCCAAGTCAATTTAACTAATGTTTCTAGTGTGATAATAGTCTGAAAACCGTTTATTTAAGCTTACTTATTCATTTCAAGCAGGAAATAGTATCATTCAGACACTTAAAGATCAAATTTAAATCTAAAAAAATGAAAAATTAAAAAAAAAGTTGGAAAAAAACCAACCCTAGTTTTATGATTTTAGGGTCGGTCGCTGAGGGCAACACAACATTTTTGTTGTTGTTGGCCTTAGTTGTTGGCCTAAATAATCATGTGGTGGGTCCACCCCCCCCCCCCCCCCTCTCACAAAGTCATACATCAACATAGGTGATGTGATAATCATGTGGTGTATATCTGTGATGACAATCCAACAGTGAGATATGGAAACTTTATCACAGCAAATCAAGAAACTGCCAAGAAACTACTACCAAAAATATGTAAGAAGAGGCAAAAGGCATTGTGTTATAGTAGAAAAGTAGAAACTGCCAGAAAGAAGCTAAGGCAGACATATGAGAAACATGTCACAAACGACAGTAAAGAGTCTGCACAAGAGTTTGAAGCAGGTAAACGAGAACTCGACCAAGCCTATGATGAAGTAAATTCTGAATACCTGGACAAGAAATTAAAAGAAGTGGAAAAGGCAACCCTAAACATGCAACACAGATTATCTTGGGAGCTCATTAATGAAGTAAGTGGAAGGAAAACCTCTAGGAATGGTATCCTCAATGGAAAGACAAAGGAAGAACGTGTCAATAATTGGTACTGCCATTTCCAACAACTCCTAGGAAATCCACCGGTAGTGACTGATAAAGATGAAGACATCCCAAAGATTTTCGAAGAACTACCAATTAAGTGTACTGCCTTCAATAACACTGAGTACCAGAAAGCCAAGAAATCTATCAAGGAGGGGAAAAGTTTTGGAGAGGACAACATTCCACCTGAACTCCTGACAAGATGCAATCTTGATGATTTAATACTGGATATCTGTAATAAGGCCCTCCTAGAAAAACAAAAACCTGACCAGTGGGCAATATTGAACCTGATACCAGTCCCAAAATCTGGTGACCTAAGTCAAGCAGGAAACTACAGAGGCATATGTCTGAACTCTATTGTGGCCAAGACATATAACAGAATGATTCTCAACAGAATAAGACCTCACCTAGATGAATTACTTCGAACTAACCAGAATGGCTTCCGCGAGGGAAGAGGCACTACCTCACACATTCTTGGACTCAGGAGAATCATCGAAGGTATACATTCCAATAATCTCTCTGCAGTCATAACATTCATTGATTTCAAAAAGGCATTCGACACCATACATCGTGGGAAAATGATCAAGATACTCAAAGCATACGGTGTCCCACAGGTTATAACAGATGCAATTGATGAAACTTACAGAAACACAAGAGCCAAAGTCATATCACCTGATGGCGACACGGAACTGTTCGACATCCTAGCAGGAGTACTCCAAGGAGATACCCTTGCCCCCTACCTATTCATAATCATCCTTGATTACTGCTTAAGAATAGCTATCAGTGGGAGAGAAGAGGAACTAGGATTCACCCTCAAGCCTAGACAGAGTCGAAGAATAGGGCCAAAGAACGTCACTGATCTTGACTTTGCAGATGACATAGCGTTACTTTCTGACACTAAGGAGCAGGCACAGAAGTTGCTGAAATATGTTGAGGAAGCAGCACTCAAAACTGGGCTCCACATGAATGCCAAGAAAACCAAATGCATGGTATTCCACCAAGCACAAGCGGTACAGCTAAAAACCTCTGATGGAAGTAACCTAGACAACGTAGAGGACTTCAAGTACCTGGGAGCTTGGGTTGGTAGTAGCCAGCATGACATAAAAGTATGTAAAGCACTTGCTTGGAAGGCCTGCAATGCTCTGAACAAAGTGTGGAAATCCAGCCTCTGTCGAAAAATCAAAATCAGACTTTTCCAAGCTACTGTTCAAAGTGTTCTACTGTATGGAGCTGAGACATGGACCATCACCAACAGACTGAATAAATCTCTAGATGGATGCTACACTAGAATGCTGAGAACTGCACTCAACATTAGTTGGAAAGATAAGGTACCAAACAAAGACCTGTATGGAAACTTACAAAAGGTATCAGAAAACATCACAGATCGAAGGATGAGATTTGCAGGACATTGCATGAGAAGAGAAAATGAGATTGTATCCGACCTGCTGCTATGGAGACCCAAACACGGACACACATCTGTCGGCCGCCCAGCCTTAACATACTTGGACAATTTGGCGAAAGACACAAAACTGAGGAATGATGAGGAGATGAAAGCATGCATGAGGGACAGAGTAGTTTGGCGAGCCATCACGAAGACCGTTCGAGAACGACATAAGTAGTAGTAAGTAGTTTCAATGTTTCATCTAGCAAAGCAGAATAAGCTCAGTTTGTCCCACAAGATGGCTTCAGGAACAAATTTTGACCATTTTAGTTCACAAACTGAATATTTATGCACGCTTTTTTTACATGTTTTGAATTATAAAAAAAATTGTGCTAGTCCCCTTATTTTTTTTGGCTTCTGTCGAAAACTGTGCATGTTGGCTGGCTCCTATACAGGGTGTATCAACAAAATTAGGACACTTTTTTATGACGGTGTAATACTTGCTATAATCATTGGACCATGACCAATTTAGGCTCAATGTAAAGCTCAATTAATTATTATGATATCCTGAAAATGTGAGATCAATCCGATGAAAAATAAGAAAACTAGCATAATTTGCGTAAACCATGTCATTTACTGGTTTGTACAATGGGATTTACATGTATAGACCAGTAAATAACATGGTTTACGTTTCAATACGTTACAATAATTATAAACATAGAAAATAATTTATCAGTCAATAGCAAATATTAGTTTGGTAATCCATTTAATTCTGGCACAAATCAATACTGGCTAAATAATCCACATATCAGATGCATGCATATTCTGTGCAAATTAAGTTCTCAAACCCACTGTAGATGGTTCATTACCATGATATTGGCATAAATAGTGTGCGCGTTCATGTTACTCTACTGTTACTGTGTGAATGCCCATTGTACATACTACAAAATAGATTGCCTTGCCTAATAGGTCACAATTTCCTTAATTAATGATGGATTTGTCTCATCTCTTCAGGATTTTATCTTTATCGGTTGTACTTTACATTGAAATAAAAATTGGTCATGCTTCAGTGATTTAACAAGGATTTAAACCATCATCAAAAAGTGTCCTAATTTGTATGATACACCCTGAATGTAGCTAGGAAATGATTCTTAATGATTTCATGATGATGGTAGTGATCATAATTTGCTAAAAGGAGCTTTGAGACTGTACCATCATGGTGAAAAGCATTATTTTGTAAGAACTGCCTAGATTATTTATTATGTTATAACTGTATTATTAATTTGTACTGCAGACATGGAATAGAAAGGCAAGTAGGACTATTTTCATCAACAACATAAGCGATCGTACAAAAGAAGAGGATGTCAAACGTTTTTTCACACAATTTGGTGGCATTTGTGAGGCCATGGTAGGACGTCCTTCCGATTTACCAGGCAAGCGTGAACAGATTGGATTTATTATATTCAAGTCAACTGATGCAGTAGATGCCATAATGGAAAGACAGAATGAGAATGGTATTGCAAGATATGTCATCAATGGACATGTCATTGAATGTGAAGCTGCTACTGTGTGGGAGGTAATTTGGATCTAAATTAATTGATGTATTGGAAAAATTGCATTATAGTTATCATTTAACCCTAACTCTACTGAGCACTACAATTCACTATGGCCAGTGACAGTTTCCATGTGTATAATGCTACAGCATCATTATCCGAGCTGAAATGTGGGTATGAAATTGGTACCCTGGGCAGCCTTTGGAGCTAAGCTCAGTAGTAGGGATGCGGCGGTGGTGTGCAGATATGAGACTAGAATACCATAAGAGATAAGAACCACTATTCATTCCTGTTATGTGCAGCGATCTAGGTCTAACCCGGACTTTACGGTATTGTTATAGTTGATGGCCAATCGATTATCATCATTCAGTTGAATTTGTAGCACAACCTCATTATGTGAGTTACAGCGCTATTTCAAATTTAGTGTTATCCACACGTGTGTTACCATCTTCTAAACAATCTGAACACACTGTAGTATGGAAAGGTTTACCGACATACAAATTTCTAAAATGATTACGCATTTATATTGCTAGAATTATGGGATTTCAGAATAAGTATGCCAATTAAAACCTAGTAGTGCCATACTTCACATAAACAATGTATTATGATATTAAAAGTTCATGGTTTGTGTATAGATTTAATATGAATTGAAAAACAAATATTCAGATGTGGTTTTGCTGATAAACTATCTGTGCATGCATAAAAATATCTGTGTTTTAATTCACATTAATTCTAAATTGTAAATACAGACCATGAACTTTTAATATCATTATACATTGTTTATGCATGGAAGTATGGCACTAGTATGTTTTAATTGGCATATTTGCTCTGAAATGCCATAATTCTAACAATTTAAATGTGTAATCATTTTAGAAATCTATCCCAGTCTGTATGCCGACAGTGCCGCTAGCGGTGAGAACTGCTGTAACCAGGGTAGACCAAGAAAACAATCGATGACGAATAACAATAGACTGTGTGACCTGCTTCCTATCTCTTGTGGTATTCTAGTCTCAGGTGCAGATAGTCCAGGGGTTGAATCCGGATGGTTTGTCATGCTTTATCCCCAATCCCCCTCCCCTGATCCACACAGAATCATAGCCTAGGGAGTTAGGGTTAATACAGATAAGCAAATTGTATTAAAACATTTAGAATATTATGTAATGTCAACTTATTTGTACTTTTCTGCTTAATGATTTTACTAAATTGCAATGTTATATGTGGCAGAAAATCCTATTACAAAGCAACTTATTCAACAGATATGAGCAATTGAAGGGTTTTCAGAATAATGGAAAACAAGGGATATTCTTTCCATTGATGGTTGTGTTTAACAATGAATAGCCTTGACTTTGTTCAAATTTTGCTCAATCTAATCAACTATTTTAGTGAAAAGTGTGAGCTTTGATATTCTACAAAGTGACTTATTTTGAAGTTTGATATAATTGGTCACATAAATGATACAATATCATCAAAAATTCTAAGATTTATATAAACTGAATATTCTCTTCCATAGAATAGAACTTGATTTACACTTGTATAGGCCCGAGCTACTCCGGGTAATACTTGTGGCAGGAGACTGGGAAACGAAATCACTTAGGTTTGAATTTCAGATGCTTTACCATGCAAGGTCTTGTGGCCCAACGGACAAGGCAGTTGACAAGCAATCAACAGATCCTGGGTTCGATTCCCGGGCGAGATCGTTTTCCCATTATTGTCTCTTTTCTACCCACGACGGCGAACCTGGTTAAAATATTTATAATTCTCTTCCATGTTTTGTCTTTGTGTTATCGATTCTAGACTCACATGACCCCTATCCATGCGACTAGTCGTGGTAGTCATGCTAAAGAACGTCAACGGCCTCTTCACATCCTTAATCGCTTTAGAGGTCATTGTCATGTATGTCTTCAACATCATAATAGCCACAATGACTATAGGAATCATCTGTTGGTATGTACTCATTATAACAATCAATGATCATGTCAAATCCTATAATGATTTTTTTTTTGAAATCCAAATGAATATTTTGTTGGTCAATTAGGGTGCGTTCTCATATGCCTGTTTTGCTGACATACTTTGTATTTCACATAATTTATGGCGAAATCTGGCTTTCCTTGTGCGATGCCAACAACAAAAGGTTATATGAAGATACAATAATATGTAGTCCATGTTGACAACAGATTGAACACGAATGACCTCAGTCGATCTATTTCCGTGATAACTTCCGGATCATATATAACATCCGGGTAAGTGGACTCGATACCACATCAGTATTTTGGTGTATTTTATTGCACAATGGGAACATGAAATCAATATTACCTGAGTCCACACACAATGAGAATGCGCCCTTAGAGTGAACAAATAGCAAAAGAAAATGTCATAATTCCTGTAACTTGAGTCGCATATATATATATTGCTACTGAAAAGTTGTACCATCTGGTGGAGGAATTCGGTGTTATTTAAAATAATAAAATACTGATATGCTACTCTTAGGCTGCATGATTCCTTACAAAACATTGACAAGTAACCTTTTTGGCCTTTAAACCCATGATTTAATTTAATGTACAGATTTTATCGCAGCTGACAGAAACTGCTGCAGCAGCAAAAGACCTCGGCCTCTACATTAGCGTATCTAAAACAGAGTACATAACTGCCAACTGCAATCCTCACCCAACACTTCAGGTCTATGGGGATACCATCAACCATGTGACTGATTTCAGGTAACTTGGCTCTATGATGGCATCGGGCACAAGTGATCTCTTAAAAGACGCAAGGCATTAGCATGGTGCGCATTTTGGAAGTTAGAACGCCTCTGGAGGAGCCCTCAAATAGGTATCACAACAAAGATGAAATTATTCAATACCACCTGTGTGACTATCTTACTGTATGGATGTGAATCCTGGGTGATATCCCATGATATGGAATGCAAAATAAATGCCTTTGCTACCTCTTGCTACAGGATAATGCTAAACATCAAGCGCATGGATCATGTCCCAAACACCACAATTTATGACATGACCAAGACAGAGCCTCTTATCCACGTGTAAAGCACCCCCAGCTGAGATTCCTTGGCCATATACTAAGTCTCCCTGATGAAGAGCCTGCTAAAAAGTATGCAACCTACGCACCAACACATGGCTGAAGGAGACCTGATCGTCCTTGCACAACATATCTGACATATATACAACGCTTACTAGGAGACAATGAAGGCATGATTGAAGATAGACAGATTGTCACTCTTGCTCAAGACCGTCGTGCATGGAAGAAACTTGTGGTCGCCTGCTCTGCAGCCGAAGGATGATGATGACAGATTTTATGTATGCTTTATATAAAACAAATATGAACAATTTTACAAATCTGTGAACGGTCAAAATGCAATCACAAAGTTCCATTCTACTCACCCACCTTATTACTAGGTCGTGGAATGAAACAGAAAATATTAGGCTATATTAAAAAAACACTTTTGTTTGCGCATTAGTTAATTGCGCGTTAGTTAATTGGTGCATGTTAGAAAGAAAAAAAATCTGTTTTTTTTAAATAAAAAAAATACCAAAGTCACCGATTTGTCAGATTTTCCTTGTTCATATCATTTAGATACAAAAGGTCACTTTTACAAGGATTGAAATATTTTATAATTATAAAAAAACACCTTAAAAAGACCCACATTCTGCATTACGTTTTGAAAAACTAAAGAGCTTTGAGACAAAAGATTTTTTTGTTATAGCCTTACACTTTGTGATTATATTTCTAACATCAGACCCATTGAGCATAACATCTTGTTTAATGTCAACAATTATTCTCATTACAGAATAAGCGTCACATGTACATGGACGAACAAATTCTAGAGAAACATATATGCAAGATTTGTTCCATCAACTATAGCAACGGATATGAATATCAGCGCCACTTAGAGACCATGAGACATCAGTGTATGATTTCCAATAAAGAACTGCTTGAATTAGAAATAAAACGGAGACGGAGAGGGATTAAACAACAGAGACGGAAAGGGGTTAAACGCAAAATGACTATCAATGAACTGAATGATGATTATGAAGAGGAGATAAAGAAAGAAGAGAATAGTGTTGATGAGAACGATGACATGGATAAGGAGGATGACCAGGAGAAGGATACTAAGGTATAGATTTTAAGACATTAATAATGACTACCAAAGAAGATTTTTTGTGCAGGCCAGCATGCTGGTATATCCTTGGTGTACGACATTCATAAGTTAGTTTAATGTCAAGACCCTACTATGGAATAAAGCTGTATAATCCAACAGGGTCAGTGACATAGCCAGAGGGGGGGTGGTGGGTGGGGGTAGGGGGCAATATTGACTGGCATGTCAGGTTGAGATTGGCACTGTTGGTTCATTTGACCACAGGAATCAAGGAATTATGACCGCAAGAAGAAGAAAAAAATTACAAGCGCATGTTGCCCCCTTTTTTATTTTTTTTTTGGATAGAAGCTTGCTAAAAGCCGAAAAGTGTCTCTATCATGACCAAAAAAAAGGTGTAAAACAGCAAATGTTCACGCACTCTATGCACATTTTTTGAGTCGCAAAAATTATTGTAGGTGAGATTTATTTCTTGGCCCCTCCCAATATGAAAATTCTACCGACGCCATTGAACAGGGCTTTTCCGCAAACCATATGTTATCAGCGTCTTACCTCCACCCTAAACTACATGGTGATATCAGGCTTCTCGTTAGGTACAAATATTATGGGGTCCACTGGACCCCATAATCTACCAATTCTCAAAATTATGGGGTCCGGGAAGAAATTATGGGGTCCAAGTAAAAAATATCCATCATGACTTTCAAATGTTACCTGTAATTAACCTATCCCTATACTATCAATCAATACTTTGATTCGGATTGTCACGAAAAATGATACTTGTAAGCTTACACGTGCAAAATTATCTTGACACACGTCACACGATTAAAAATTATTGTGTCCAGCTGGACGCAATAAAGAGTCCAGTTTAAAATGTACTGCGTTTTTAGCAAAAATATTGCGTCCCCAGACGCGAAAACGCATTGTAACAAGAAGCCTGGTGCATATATGTGACCCAACGCGAGTTAATGAGGAACAATGAGGGAAATAATGAATATTGAGTTTTCGATATCATGATAATTTGTATATGTTTAGGGATATTTTGGTACCAAAGTCAATGTCATATCACATTCCAAACCAAAGTTACAGATGATTGAAAATCACTTTGTCTTTTGGGTTTGTTAACATATCAATGGAGTAAATGAAAATTAAATACCTCAAAATGTACTTTAACTCTTTATTTTCATAAATTTCAGTCTTTGGTTAGAAACAAGATGTATCAAAGATCAGAAATAAGACTTGTTCTGAATTTGACTTATTTTGACCTTGTCCCACATTTTCAAATTAGCTACTGCCGCATAGCGCTTCATTTACTCATGTTGATGGGTCACATATACTACCTGTCATACCAGTCCCTTTAAAAAATATTCGCGCAATCATCTTACGCTGTGATTGCCGGGGCGTGACCTTAGTTATGCTATTCATGAATATGCATGTTAGATGAATAATTGTTCGCGACTGTCAAGCATTTTGACGCAGCGCTCCGCAAACAACAACAAAATTAGCCCCGCAAACAACAACAAAATTAGCTTGCTTGAAATAACACAAAAATATATCCAAGGAACTATGACAGGGAGTATAGGCTTTTTTGACCCAATTTTTTTTGGAACAAGCTAACAAAATTATCTTTGAGTAAAAAATGCCCAAAATTGCTTGATTCTTATTTTTTCGCCTTTTTTGGTCAAAATTAGAACAAAAAAGCTTTAGAACAAAAAATGAGAAAATCGTCCCTAGATTAGTGTTTTGATAGTATAATCAAGCAATTTTGGGCATTTTTTACTCAAAAATAATTTTGTTAGCTTTTCAACAACAAAAATGGTCGAAAAAGTTATTTTTTGTGATTTTCTCAAAAATCAACATTTGAATGAAAATGAATTCTCTGGCCCAAATCCTATCCAAAAATGTATACTTTTATATGCATTTGATTAATAGTTCAATAATTACAGCACTCACAAAATTCCAAAAAAACTTCCTTAAAGGTAGATGACCCGATCACATTTTCGTAACACAGAATTATTTCAAACATACGGAGATTTTCATATCATATGAAAGCTCGTATTTTTCTCATCATCATACTGAAATTTTACGGCCTAATTCGGTATAATGACAGAGAAATCGACGAAATAGCGTTGAATTACCGCGAATGGTGGTTACCACCGATATAGTTTGTGTACTACTCAATGGGTTTAGTTCACAGCATCTTGTGCGTCTAAAATAAGAACCATAATAGCTATGCATCTCAAATTTTGGGACACGACGTTTTTAAGGATGACCTTTCATGTAGAATAGAAAACTTCAAGTTGAAAATCGGAACATCTACCTTTAAGTCCCCCCATTATTTGTTCAGGAAAGGTGAGAAAGGAGGTCTATCGGTACTTTCACAATCTTTTGTCCCAAGGACATCAGGCATGAGAATTCTCAGTATTAAAAACTGAATTCAGGTTTTTTGTAGTCAACATTTTCACATTTTCTTTGAACCCTTTGAACCCTTTGAACCCGACATGCCTTTTGATGGATTGATTGTGACTGCCTGGTATTGATTATTGATATTTCCTCTTCCTCTCCTCCCCACCACAAACACAAACAGCTAGTGATTTTAGATGAAAATGTGTTGAAATATAATTATTGATGCATTAAACACATGCTACCAATTTACCAACTTTACATTATTTGATTTATGAGAAGTTAAAAAGGCCAATCATTTTTTATTATAAATGTAAACATTTTAAGGCCCTGTATTTCCTGCAATAAACTCAAATACCCATGGATAGCTTAGTGTCAAATAGTGCCAATTTTTTATTTGACATATGAAACAGTCACATTTGATTCCAAATTGCTGCTTGCCACTGGGGTTTGAATGTGCAGTCAAGTACTGACTGTTCCCTTGAGATCAATCAATTTGTTGTTGCTCAGACATAATGACACATCATGTGTCATTATGTCTGAACCATAACGACACACCATGTGTCACTATGTCTGAACCATAACGACACACCATGTGTCACTATGTCTGAACAGCGACGAATTGTTATATGTTTATCTGTCCTTTTCCAGGCTTTAGCATATTATTGTGTTGAGTGGACCTTAGCCTACATGTATAATAGTACTTCAGTGTGAATAGTGGGTATATGCTTTTATTGGGGTCCGTCTGTTAGACCCCTTCTCTTGCCTTGATTTGTTTCACAAGTGCTTCCTTAAGAAAACATATGGCGTTAATCAATGCACTCCGACTGTATAAGCTGATTTCATAGTAGATTGACTCCGCGTATACGAGGTCAACCTACCTAATGCTCAAACAGACATTTGTGGTGCACAACGGCGATGAAAAAAAGAAATGCTGATCCACAGACAAATGAACCTCAGGTTGGGTCAGTTGGTCATGCCTTTTTTTCTTTTCTTTTTTTCCCATTAAAATGACTGTTAAATATAGATCTGGTTTTTTGCCATTATTTGAGATGGTAACAATAATTTGAGAAGGCCAAAATATTCTAATAAAATGGGTTGTTCGAGCCGGCCCATAAGGGTTTCTTTTTTCGTCGTCTAAGCTTGACCTACTGCTCTTATCTCTTATTGGTTCCTGGAATTTTGAGAGTTTTACGCCTGCGCCGTGAGCTGATCAGAGTGCCCGGGTGGGGTGAATCTGACTGTGGCCAGAAGAATATGTGACATAGGTCCTTTAAAATGTGTCATTTCGTTAGGATCTTAATAGATAATAAATTCAGATTTGTCTTGTTTTCTCATTGTATAATAACATACAACTCAATTTAAGTATACTTTTTATTGTTGCAGAGTCTACCGCCTGAAAGATGTGAACAAGATGAAGAAGCTGTGATCATAGACTGTGATATTTGTGAATGCTCTGTGAACACCAGAAAAGCCTTGAGAGCACATATTAGATTAGAAAGTCACCAGAAAGCAATGGAATATACTCATAGAAAGATGTTGCAATTAGACCCTGACGAAGAATGTCCAGTCATGTGTTATACATGTGATATGTATTTAAAGAATGAAGAGTTATACAAATTGCATTGTGAAGACATATTTCATAAAACCAACCGCCTTCACGAGCATAATGCCCATGGAAATTATGGGGGTTTATATACTGCATTCTAACCAATTTCAATGCATCAGTTGAGCGAGGCAATTAAAACCAAATTTGTATACAAATAGTATGCAAAAATTATTTACACACGCTTTGTCCAGAAATAACATTCTAAAAGCCATTTGAATCCAAAATATGGGCAATTCCACAGTAAACCAACACCAAATCCTGAAACATGTCAACATTTTCAAGCACATATAGAGCAATTGTGATTCTTTGATTTCATAATTTTAACATCAGCATTCCCTTGCACTTGTAATTGAGAGATAGTTGGGTAATTTTCAACCCTCTATCTGAAACTTTTAAAATTGGCCTACAGCAAGTCTATGGGAATTATAACGGTCGCACATTGACATACATGTTTTCACAATGTTCGTCCGTTATTTACCATTTCAATGCTGAGACTCAAAATGTTACATATGTACACTTTTTATTAATTAATCACATGGATTTCTATTGAGTACTTCTTTCAAAACCATTTACAGCACTGATGATAATTACCTGAACTGTAACATGCATTTCAGTTTACCCCTAGTATGTCAATGTTCGACCGTTATAATTTGAAAAATCTCTGGTACACTCGAATGTTTCAAAAACGGGTAACCCAGCACTAAAGTCATTCGGGTGGATGTGGGGGATTTACACCTATTTGGTGAAATAAAAGGGGTTTTATATTTTATGGTACTTTATTCTATCCAATTTCAAGGCATCAGTCGAGGGAATCTCTATTTAATAGATTAAACACTGGAAACCGATCCAACTAATGTGTTAGCTTTTTGGTATTCTAGGTTAACAAATGGATGAAAAGTTCTTAAACGTTTGTTTTTAACTAATTTGGAATATTTTGTAGACATTATTTGAAACAAAATATGTCAGTTATTTTTTAAATGGTTCTCTTTGATAATAATACTACATGTGTAAATATGAGGGGGTATCAAAAAGTTCTTGAAATTACCCAGAAGTGAAGGAGCTATAGCGCTTACATTTTGTCAGTGTAATCACTGGTCCTTAAAAACATTATGGTGCAAAAAATGGTCTCATAAGTATGTTTACTTTCTTTACAGGTGGCGCTAGATTCCAAGGCCATGTAAATGAATGACGTCTTCCAACGGTGCTGTGTAGATGGTTAATTATTATGGTCCAATAACTGATTCTTGTGGGACGCCTTCCAGAAGAATATTAGGCTTAGATTTTATTTTAAATTTTGTCATTTGTCACTCGTAGGTCTCAATTTATCTCTGAAATGACAAAATTCATAAGCCTCATACTCCTCTGGAAGGCATCCCACAAGGATCAGTTATTGGACAATTATAATTTACCATGTACATAGCGCCGTTGAAGACATTATAGATTTAATGGCCTTGGCATCTAGCACCATCTGTAAAGAAAGAAAACATACTTATGAGACAATTTTTGCACCATGTTTTTAAGGACCAGTGATTACACTGACAAAATTTAATCAATATAGCTCCTTCATTTCTGGGTAATTTCAAGAACCTTTGATACCCCTCGTAAGTATAACTCCTCCATAAACATATTAAATTATAAGGTTGTTGAGATATTTCTCCTTTCTAATGTGAGATATTGCACACTAGGAATGGTTGATTAATGAGGAAGTTACAATCCTAAAAGTAAGGTAAAGTCTGATTTTCATTTTCACATTTTCAACACAGGGAGAGAATGACAGGTAAAGCTTATGTGCCGTATTGATCAGCTGTAAAAATGCGGCCAACCGACTGACTACCCAACAACGGGCATCAACCAGTGAATTAGCACTACCAGTAATTAATAATCCTGTGTTGAAAAGGAAAATGTGAAAATGAAAATCAGACTTGACCTTACATTTGCGATTGTAAATTCCTCAATAATCAACCATTCTTAAGTGTGTATATCTCAAATTCAAGAGGAGAAATTTTTCAACAACTTGATAATTTAATACTTTTAGAGTTTATTTATTAGAGTTATCAGCACATTTATTACCTGGTCAGTTAATTTTTGTATTGACTGTATATACACGTCATGCAATGAGAAAGTATAGGAAATTTGGATGGTTTCCATTTAGAATATGAAAGTCATGATGTTAAGATAAAACTTCAAAATCCCCTTCTAAATAGTTTTTAAGATGAGTGAACCCATTGACAAAGGGAGATTTTGTCAGGAAGTCTATCGGAGTGCATTGGCTATGAGCTTGATTAATTTTTCATGAGCTATTTCCAATGGGCAATTTTTATGGAGATTCAATGAAGGCACATATTTTCTTTAATTTCATGGATTGGAGTGAGCAGATTATGCGGGAAAGATGAATTCAGCAACGCACAGTGAAATATTACAGTTCAAATTAAATAGCATAACTTATCAAAACAATAAGGTACATATGTTTCTTGTACTTAGTATCAAATAAAAACACTTTTTACGATGTATTTCCCCACCTTGGGTTTCTCGCTTATGCGATCATCATGCAAACGCTAAGTGATCGCGTAAGCGAGAAACCCAAGGAAAGAATTACATATAAATAGTGTTTTTATGTGATATAAAGCTCTTTCCAACATGATATTGAGCACTATCCGTCTTATACAGGGTGACCCCAAAAAGATGTTAACACTCCGGGCACATAACATATCTTAAAAGGAACACACGGGTCTAATCTTGATGTATTATGAAAGCTGAGTAAATAAGGTTTCATTTGCATTTTATTGCGTTCCAATTGGTTATTTAGAACGGGAGATATGCTTCAGCAAACATGAGGAAGCAAAATCAGCTTGGTCCAATCCTCTCAGTATGAAAGTAAAGCTTTTAAAATGCACGAAGCATGAAGCAACATGATAAAGTCACACACACACATCAGTTAATCTCTTCTTCGATCATGTTGCTTCTTGCTACAAAAGATTTATTTTCCAAAAAGAATTATGACAATCGGTCAATGCGTTCTTGTGTTATGGTGTTTTGAAATACTCCGAATATGGCCGAAAACCTGCCAAAACAATAACAATGCCCAAAAATAGAATTTTTCAGGATTTAGAGAGCTCAGTTTGTTAATAATGTAACATTCAAAACACCATTTACACATATTTCTTAACAATTAAATATCTATATACCATGTTATGGCCATTTCGACATTGAAACTGCCATAACTTAACAAGTATCCATTCGCTTTTTGTTGAATGAGGTATCAAAATGTGGAGAAGAAATTTGCTCATTTAACGTATATCTCAGATTTTTGGTACCGATTATCTATTTTGAATTAGCCAACCTCAAAGCACCTGGTCCGGGACTTTTGTTGCTAGGTGTATATATATACCCTGTATATGAAGAGCTTTTTTGCAAAAGGTCTTACAGACCACTCCTACATGTTACTCATTTTGCATAATTGAGTTAATCAAATTATTGTATGGCTGTCTTCATGACTTAGTGCATCCATGCAAGCCAATTTGAGGCACTAACAATACAACCCACATTCCACATATGAATAGCCATCCATTCAATAATGCAAAATGAGTAACAGGTAGAAGTGGATGTAGGCCCTTTTGCAACACAGCTCTTCATGTTGGGGTGTGTGCATTGTGCTATGCCTACTAATAACTGTTTCACAGAAATTAGTTAGCATTTTTGAACCACAATTATGTCTTGAAACGTGACCCTGGAAGTATGATGGGTAAACATGGGGTAATTACTAGTATTTACAAAAAGCTTATCATTGTGATAGGAGATGCGATGTACAGCTCGTTACCTGTCATGGTGTTATGTAAACCACCCATCTCCGTCAAGTGACAGAAATGATCAATTTATATTACCCTGATAACATTTAAATAAATGAAAGCAAAACAATATCCATGATTTTGTCACCTTTTATTCAAAAGTATCAATATTAGATTCTTAATTCTCTGGTAGTCTGAGACATGCAATTATAATTCAAGATGTGGAACCAATCAAATTCACTTTTCCTCATCAAAATTGAGATTTCAGCAACAGCAGAATAAAGTCCTCATTTTGATCATTACCACTGCAAGGAGTTACACCTGAGAGATGTTTCCTTAAATACTATAGGTGAAAAAGTAGTGAGTTCCCTCAATAAAAATTGGTATGAGTGAGTTGATGTGCGCTGGTTGTTGCAGCACATCTCTCCTCAAATACCTTGGCAAATTGTGGATTTTAGATCTTTAGCTGTGCTATACTTGTTACCAGGAGTTAATGTAACATCCATGGAAGCTACTGGACAATTATTGTGGAAGCTGACTGTGTTTTGGCTGAGTTTGTGTGGATTTTTGTTTTCTTGGAATCTACAATAAATATGGAAACAGCAAAGCAATGCATTACTACAGTGGTTACCCATAGAGTTACTTCAATCAATAAGTTGATTACACTGATCACCACATTTCTAGTGTTTGTAATACCTCTACTTATTGCCTACTCAGCTCATTCAACTGCAGTAAGTACAATTGATTGCTATTGTAACTTGATTCATCATAGCACTATGTGTTATACAAGAAATCAACTTCTGGAACATAGAGTGCCTATCCAAACAAAACTACCTCAAAATGTGTGGGCAAATATAAACTCACTTGGGTTACGTGCTAAGCCCCCCACCCATAGGGGCAGGAGAGGTGGAAGGCGTCATCCCAGAATAATTGAGACACTTCATGATCAGCCGACTGCAACTAACTCTAATAACATTCCCTGTATTGTGACAGCCAATAGACCTACACACGATAGGAAGACTCATCATGCCTACGTCAAACCTAAAAGACTTGTGTATCCCTACATATACAGAGAACCTTTGTTTGATATCCGATTGTGGAACGCAAGATCAATTAGAAAGAGATCAACAACACTGAATTCATATGTAACCCAGTATAACATTGATGCCTTTTTCATAACTGAAACTTGGCTAGCCACTGACGACCCTGTTGTCATAGGAGAATTGAAACCTGCTGGATACACCTTCCTAAGTTTCCCCCGTGGAACAGATAAACATGGTGGCATAGGTGTACTCTTTAAATCGCAATTGGGCTTCAAACTTCATCCTCTAAACATTCAGACAACTTATTTTGAGTATGCAAGCATTCTGGATCCCAATAACGGTGTACACTACATCATAATATATCGACCCCCTCCTTCTACAGAGAATGGCTTTACAATCGCTGGCTTTCTTGAAGAGTTTGAAAATTTCTTGCCAGAAATAACCTTGATCCCAGGCAAACTTGTCATTCTAGGAGACTTTAATGTTCACTTTGATGAGCCCCATATATGGCCTGCAACTCGGTTTATCACCATGATATCCTCGTATGGCTTACAGCAACATGTGACCGCTGCTACTCACAAAAGTGGACATATTCTCGATCTGGTCATGACGCGCACGGATGATGATGATTTAGTTAGACTTTGTGATGTTGGACTGGATCATGGGTCAGACCATTTTATAGTCAGGTGTGTCCTTCAACAACGTAAGCCCCCACCTCAAAAGGCTACATGTACCGTACGTGATTATCAGAACATGGCACCATCTGCCTTTAAAAGTGATCTGGAGAGCAAACTTGCTGTGTCTGATACTATGGAAGATGTAAATGATCTTGTGGAACATTTCTCCTGTGTTTCTGAGACAGTTCTTAATCTACATGCCCCTCAGTCGACCAGAACTCGCACAATCCACCCACGACCCCGGTGGTACAATAAGGACATTAGACGCGAAAAACGTGAACAGCGCCGACTTGAACGAAAGTGGAGAAAACGCAAGTTGCAAGTCCATAGAGATGCTTACATGATTCAGCACCACAAGGTTGTTAAACTTATCAAACAGTCCAAAGAGGAGTACTTTAAGGCCATTCTTAGTGACTGTAATCCTAAGGACACTTTTAAGACACTTGGTGTTCTGTTGAATAACAACTGTAGAATTTTGCCTACCTTTGATACACCTGACAGGTTGTGTAATAAGTTTGGTGTGTTTTTCACGGGCAAAGTAAGGAAAATCAGAGATGATATTGACAATACTGTTGTCAATCCTGTGTCAAATGCTCAAACGAGGGAGGATTTTACGATTGAATCTGAACTTGTCACCTTTAAACACCTCGGTGACAAGGATATCTCTGACATAATCATGGGATGTGCAAATAAAACATGCCCTCTTGACTGTATGCCTACATGGCTAGTGAAAGAAAACATTGATGTTGTTGTACCGTACATTAAGGACATTGTAAATAATTCTCTTTCTGATGGTGTCTTTCCTCATAGTCTTAAACAAGCCATTGTCACCCCAATCATTAAGAAGACCTCTCTTGATTGGAATGAGTTACAGAATTATAGACCAGTATCTAATATCAGTTTTATTGGCAAAGTGATCGAGAAGGCTGTGATTTCCCAGTTCAATGAGCATATGAAAAGGAATGATCTAAACGAAGTCTTTCAGTCTGCCTATAAGAACGAACACAGTACTGAAACCGCTCTGCTCAAAGTTAAAGATGATATCACCCGTGCACTGGATAAAAATCACGCTGCCTTCTTGATCATGTTGGATTTGTCTGCTGCCTTTGATACCATTGATCATGGAATACTATTTCATCAGTTTGAACACGACTTTGGTATCAAGGGCACAGCACTCCAATGGTTTAAGTTCTATATGACTGGTCGCTCATTTAAAGTGTGTATCAGTGGTGAGATGTCAGATGAATTCACTCTTGATTTTGGTGTTCCCCAAGGGTCTATTATTGGTCCACGGGCTTTTACAAAGTATGCCCAATATGTTGCTACCATCATCCGTAGACATGGTTTCATGTATCATATATATGCAGACGACATACAAATATATCACACATTTGATCCTAAGATACCAGGTGAAGCTGTGAGTACCATCTTTAAGTTGTCAAGCTGTGTTGCCGAGGTCCGGAACTGGATGACACACAACAAGCTCAAGCTCAATGATTCAAAAACTGAGTTTTTTATTGCTTCACCACCTCAATTAATGTCTCGCCTATCTGGTACCACAATATGGATTGGGTCTACTGAAGTAACACCATCTGAAAAAATCAAGAACTTAGGTGTTGTGTTTGACTCTGCTATGACCATGTCGTCTCATGTAACGTCCCTTTGCAAATCTGTAAACTTCCATCTTTGGAACATCTCTAGAATCCGGCGGTTCATTGATAAAGATACTTGCAGTACCACCATGCGTGCCCTTGTTCTGTCAAAATTAGATTATGCAAATTCCACTCTCCTTGGATGCAAGAAAGCCGACATCTTGCGATTGCAACGGCTCCAGAACAAAGCCGCCCGGATAATTTTCAGAGTCCCCAGGAGACATTCCTCATCTCAACTTTTATCCACTCTCCACTGGCTTCCAATTGACAAGCGTATTATATTCAAGACACTTCTGTACATCTACAAATCTCTGAATGATCTTGCACCAATCTACCTCTCTGACTCCATCTCCTTATTCATTCCATCCAGGAAGGGGCTCCGATCATCGATGGATACTCTCCGCCTTGATATCCCCAGGAGCAGCAGAAAGTATGGTGCCAGATCATTCAGTGTGCATGGTCCAACACTCTGGAATAATATCCCTCTTGCTATCCGCTCATCTCCCACTGCTACAATCTTTAAAAGTCGCCTCAAGACTGGCATTTTCTAGGCTGTCATATTATGTTGTTGATATATTTCTTGTTGCATTGTGTATTATGTATTTGCCTTGTATTTGTATTTTATTTATGTAATTGTAAAGCGCTATGATCATTTTCTTTTGGTGTAGCGCTATATTAAGCACTGCATATTATTATTATTATTAATAAGTGGGCACTATAAGTGTGTGTACTGTTGAAGTAAATTTTGGATTACTGTATATCATAAAATGAGCAATTCAACTCAAATGTTGGAATATGATAGTATTTCTGATGCATCTTCATGTCGAATATCAAACACCCATGTGTAAAAATTAGGTAGAAATCTGGTCACCCACCCTATATGGACATAACTTACGACAAAACTTGCTTGCACGTCGGTCAGTGCATAAAGGTATCTCATACAGTATATTTCAAAAATAGTTATCCCAGGCCAAAAAAAGGTCTGTCTCACATACATTTGGGGAAATAGCTATGCAAATTGCTTTTTCGTTGCTAAATGCAGATTTTATTATCGTGTTTTGGGTCCATTTTTTCCCCTTTTGGAGACAATTTGTTTTCAGAGCAGAAAATTGGTTTCATCATGCAGGGTTATGCAGCAAAGAATTTGTTCTTGTTATATATAGAATGATGAATGATGAATGTCACTCCCCTGATTAATCTATCAGACATGGTCACAAAATTTGAATTTTCAATTTAACTGGTAAAGGGCTTGAATGTTTTGGAAGTTTATTTGTAAACGTACGGATCCTAAGTCATTCCGGTCCTGCAACTCCTTGTAAAAGACTAACAGTCTGTAAAAGACTAACAAAAGCAAATTTCAGAAATTGTTTTAAAATCAATATCAAAATACCCAATTGGACACATTGGCAACCTAGAAAAGGTGATCATCCAAGGAACTGTGGAAGGTCAACATGGCCATCCAGTTGGACTGATGGAATATAAAGATGCAACAAGTCTATTTCTTGGTTCTGCTCACCACATGTCGCAAAACAATGCACCATCATCAATAGGGTTCCAACATGAAGCAAGGTAAAACCATGTACTGTGATAGGGCAATGTACATATGCTAGTTATGTAGACCACAGCAGCATAAGTTCCACCACATTTACAGTTTTATCCAAGTTGCTCAAGAAAGGTATTCATAAATACTCCACCATCCCCAAAACATTGTCTGCTTAACCTTTTATTCTCTTCTATTATATTAAGGATCTTTTTTATCTCCTTTAGGGGACCAACTTTTTCTGATCTCCCATATTTTCCACCCCACCCACCACAGTATTTATGAATGCTCCCAATCAACATGAACACTCCCATACAACAAGTCAAAAGTCTTGGTCATGGTCTTTTGCGAGGTCAATGAAGTATAGATGCTGTGACTGTAGGAGCTGTCGTTGATGTTGAAGTAGTAGTAGAAGTAGATGTTGATGTGGTAGTAGAGGCATTGGTTGTGGAGGGTGGAGGTAAATAAGGTCCTGTGGCCATCAATAGATTTCTCCGTGTGAAATGAAGATGATGTACCGGTGAATGTCTTGTAGGATAGGAGCCAAGAAGGATGTTGGATTTATCAGACCTGGAGGTGGTAGCAAACAAACAACAACATATCAAAGGTTAACAAATTGGCTTAAAAGCGTGTGCATGTTTACAGTGATGCATAATTGCACGGTCTGTCTCTTTGGAGCTGAACAAACTACACCTGTTGGAAGGGAATCCTTAAAAGCGTGAGTATTGGCATTTCCACCATTTTTAACGAGGCTCAGTTTCACACAAAAACTACTGTGCATTCATTAAAAGCAGAAATCTGGTGTGTTATTAATCTTGGGCTATATTAATAAAATCTTTTGTCTCAAAGCTCTTCAGTTTTTCTAAACCTAATGCGGAATGCAATTTTTTTTTAGTTTTTTTAAAAAAAAAACCATTTATTAAATATAAAATATTGAAATCCTTGTTTTTAAGTGAACTTTTGTATTTAAGGGGGGACTTAAGGGCAGTGTCAACCCGGCACTTGTTTCAAAAATTGAATTTCGTATTTCTCTATTATTTTATACTTTTATATGTATTCTATCATTACCATCATAAGTTACTAATCGGAAGCGATTATTTCCCGTTCTTTTGGGTGATTTAAAATTGTTGTTTTGGTAAGTTTGAGCCAGGAAAAGGCGCATGGTTATTTGGCGGGAATTCAAGCGGAGTTCCGCGCTTTTCAAATGCTGCGACAGCTGTTCGATCATTGCGTCGCGCGCTGAAACTTCCCGCGCGTAATACTAGACGCGCCGCTTAATATCCGCGACGTAGACGCGAAAAACAAAAGAGCGCAAAACAATGTCTAAAAATGTAAACAAAGGCCAATCTTACGATCATTTAAATTTCAGTTTTCTTCCAATTTCTTCACATTGGGACAATATAAATTGAATCTGATAGTTTATTATGATTGTTCATAATAGCATACTCGCTTTTTAGGTCACACGCTCCTGTATTCCGTGAACATTTAGCTTTAAATGGTGGAAAATGTCAATATTTTGACTAAATCGCTGTTTTCTAGAAGTTCAATTTTGAAGGAATTTTACGATTTTTCAGACAGCATAACTAAAAAGATATCAAACTATCAGGTAAGATTTTACTACCATTGTGTAGAGGACTTTCAGCGCTAGGAGGCAATTTTTATTTTTTCGATTATGGATTTTAAACTCGAGATATGCATCCAAAAAGTGCCAAAAATGTGATTTTTGAGATGAAAATCTCATTGTTGGCACTTTTTGGTCAATATTTTCAAAACTAAAAATTTTTAAGCAAAAAAAAAAAAGTGCCTCCTAGATAATTGACTTTAGATGATTTTGGTGAAATATTGACATTTTTAATCAAAAACTGATTTTGTTAGGTTGTCTGAAAATCTTTGGCGCCAAAAAAGTGATTTTTGGGCAAAAATGTAGAAATCACTTTTTTTTTGGAAATTTAATACCAAATATAGATTCTCCGACTCATTTAATTTGAAAAATTGTATACTTTTATGTACATTACATTATTAGTTTAAAAGTTACAGTGCTTGATAAATTTCATATATTTAGGGTTGACACTTCCCTTAAGGAAGTTTTTTGTTGAATTTTGTTAGTGCTGTAATTATTGAACCAAAACTCAAATGTGTATAAAAGTATACCTTTTTGGAAAGGAAATGGATCAGAGAATCCAAATTTGGCATCAATTTTGACCAAAAATGTTGATTTTTTGAGAAAATCACAAAAAATAACTTTTTTGACCCAATTTTTTTGAACAAAGCTAACAAACATAATTTTGAGTTAAAAATGCCCAAATCACTTGATGATGATGTTAAGACACTACTGGAGGGACGATTTTTTAAATTTTAAATCTAATCCAATATTTTTTGAAATGTTGACAAAAAAGTGTAAAAAAAAATTAAAAATCCATTTTTTCACGTTTTTTGGCACTTTTTGGTCAACATTTTCAAAAATATTAGATTAGGTTTTTTAAAAAAAAAATTGTCCCTTCATTAGTGTCTTAACATAATTATCAAGTGATTTGGCCATTTTATACTCAAAATTATTTTTTGTTAGCTTTGTTCAAAAAAGTTTGGGTCAAAAAAGTGAATTTTGTGATTTTCTCAAAAAATCTACTTTTTTTGTCAAAATTGACGCCAAATTTAGATTCTCTGATCCATTTCCTTTCCAAAAATGTATACTTTTATATACATTTGATTAATAGTTCAATAATTACAGCACTCACAAAATTCAAAAAATCAAATCAAAAACTTCCTTAAGGGGGCTGTGCACCTTCAGGTACAGCCTCCGTAAAACTGCCGTAACTTCTTTATTATTCATTAAATCTATATAAAAGTATACATTTTCTTGCAGAAAAGGGTTCAATGAATCCAACCATGATCATGAAATTGACAATTTTGGGAGAAAATTATAAAAAAAACGTTTTTTGACCCATTTTAGGTTTGGAAAAGATAACTCAAAATATATTTTGTTAAATTTTATCAGACTAGTTTAATTATATTCCTCATGCAATTCCCTAGGAATCGTTTTTTTTTTTAAATTTTTACTTTATTATTTTTTGAATTATCGAACAAAAAGTGCCAAAAAATATGATTTTTTACCAAAAAACGTGATTTTCACGATTTTGGAGGTTAAAAAACAGTTTTTTTGGCACTTTTTGGTCTGTAATTCAAAAAATAATAAAGTAAAAATTAAAAAAAAAAAACGATTCCTAGGGAATTGCATGAGGAATATAATAAAACTAGTATGACAAAATTTAACAAAATATATTTTGAGTTATCTTTTCCAAACCTAAAATGGGTCAAAAAACATGTTTTTTATAATTTTCTCCAAAATGGTCAATTTCATGATCATAGTTGGATTCATTGAACCCTTTCCTGCAAAAAAATGTATACTTTTATTAAGATTAAATGAATAATGAAGAAGTTACGGCAGTTTTACGGAGGCTATGCGAAGGTGCACATCCCCCTTAAGTCCCCCCTTAAAATGATGTGATCAATGAAAATCTGAAAAATCGATGACATTTTGGGATTTAAAAAAAAAAAAAAAAAAATGTATTTTTTCTTCTTCTAACGGGCATCAATTAACTAACGCGCGCCGGAGCTTTGAGACAAATGATTTTTTTTTAATATAGCCTTAGAGCTGTGCAATGACACTTTGCTGAAAACCTATGGAAAAATATTGGCTGAAAAGTTTAAAAAATCTAATTCACATTGAGAAGAGTGGTACTGAAGGAAAAAGGATTACAGATGGACACAATATCTCACAGAATCGAGATTGGATTTTGGTAGATAAAAAAGTACAAGGGAAGAAAATATTAAACATTTGTTCGAATGGAGCAGACGATAAAAGCAATTTGTTTAGCCAGGCATGAGAATGAATTGAAATAAAAAAAAGAGGAAACTTGTAGGTAAATAAGCGTGACATTGGGCTAAAATTACAAAAAATGGGCCGACAATGCGGACATTTGAGTGACCAAAGGCAGTAATTTGTGAATTACCAGGAAGATTGTCATGCCTGTTCAGCACTGATAATGGAGGTTTTGTTGTGAACTGAGGATGGATGGATGATGCTACTTACTGTACAATCTGTGGAGTAACTGCCATGTCATCTGAGTCTACCTCAGAGAAAACCTTTTTGATATCCCATAACTTAACACAATTATCCAAACCACCTGTGTAGTGAAAAGAAGAAATAGTATGCAAAGTTAGATGGTATAGGTTGCCATTGGTAGGGTAAAATAGCAAGGCTTTGAACTGAACCTAACGCGCGGATATGATTAGCCCGATTGTATCTATGACGTCAAGAATGTTACTGCCCACATGCTCATTATTTAGGACACACGCATAGACCCCATTCTGAACTTGGACTAGGTATGTTATATGAGATGTGAAAATCTGTATCAAAACAAACAATTGTAAAAAAAGAATACTTTTCATATTTGACTATAATCTTTTGAATTCTACCCAGAAGTAAATGGAATTAATTAAGGGGGTGTTATTTCATGTATGTAGTTACTCCCATTTCGGAGTATCTGCGCCCGTCGCAAAAACTCCAAATTCGGAGGGTCTGCGTATTATGCGCAGAAACTCCCAATTTGGAGTTTCTGCGACGGGTGCACAAATCCGAAATCGGAGGTGTTCCGCGGACTCTAAATTAAAGAAAACACATTCAGAATTCACACTTTTGAATTTCAAAATTGGAGTTTTTGCGACGGGCGCAGACACTCCAGTATTGCAGTTTGTGCGGACTCTAAAATCTACCTCCGAATTTGGAGGTTCTGCGGACTCTAAATATCTTACCTCCTGATTCGGAGGTTCTGCGGACTCTAAATATTTTACCTCCAAAAACGGAGGGTCTGCGGACTCTAAATATTTTACCTCCAAAAACGGAGGGTCTGCGGACTCTAAATATTTTACCTCCAAAAACGGAGGGTCTGCGGACTCTAAATATTTTACCTCCAAAAACGGAGGGTTCTGCGGACTCTAAATATTTTACCTCCAAAAACGGAGGGTCTGCGGACTCTAAATAATTTACCTCCAAAAACGGAGGGTCTGCGGACTCTAAATAAAAATTACAAAGGAGCGGGAGGGTACCAGGGGTACCTGCTTTCGGACGACCAAACTAACTCTTTTAAAACCACCGATTGTAAAATGCTATAATAGAAGTTCAAACTAGAAAATCTAAAATAAGTAGCATTCCAAAACAGAAAACTTTGATGAAGATGATTTAAAAGAAAATCAACTGAAGGCAACGTGTCCGACAAAATCTTTGTCGTGGCAAAACTTATTAAAAGATGTGTTGTTAAAACAAACAACATTGGATTTCTAAACTTGAAATTCCTATTTTGTCTTATCTCACAAAATATATTTGATTCTATGTCAAACGGTAAAAGCTTCCGAATGAAACTCTATAAACGCTGGCTCTTTCTCCGACATTTAAAAATGATAAATTTCCAAACTAGGAAAGTATATCTTATTGAAATCTGACAAATAAATGTCTTGCTGAATGTTGTGTAGGCCTAATGTGCTTTATTCCGTATTGGACTAAAAGACACGCGGCATGTATTGCTCATACATGTATTAAACTTATATGAGCTAGAAGGCAGTAGGTCTATTTATCTAACGATAAATCAAAAAGCGAACTGGCTTAATGATAGTTATTTAAAACGGTGACAGAAGGCGACTTGTTGTAATTCACCCGGTAATTCATGACTATGAACTTCAGGTTTATGAAACTGTTTGCTAAAAGAAAGCTAGCTTGCTTTCGTAACTAAGATGACTCTGGGAAAGAACAAAATTAATCCAATGGACTAATACGGAAAACCAAATGCCATTCTAGACTTAGAGTGACTTATATTCATTGATATTAAATTGATTTTTGTTTGTTTGTTTCGAAGAATTGGTCCTGCACTTTTGCAGATGAATCACGCAACTCAAATTAATCGACTACGGCTTGAAAACGAATTATAGTAGATCGATTGATCGAATGACTAAAACGTCGATCCATCGCAGAGTGTATAATATCAAGTGTGTGTGTGTGGGGGGGTGTGTGTGTGTGTGTGTGTGTGTGTGTGTTGATTGGTCAATGGAACATGTGTATTCCTATTCTTGTATAGGAATACACGGTGGGTGATTGACTGCTCAACCGGACACGTGATCCAAAAAAAATAAGTGAACCTTTTGGATTCATTTGGCAAAAACAATAAAACAAAACATGTTTAGCGTTCCCTCTTGCTTCCTTTTTTTTTTTTGGGGGGGGGGGGGGGTGGGGGGGGAGGGGGTCTGCTTCAATTTGTTCTTCTTTTTTCTTCTTCTTTATTTCAGTCACAACTTTTTGTGCAGGTGTTTCAGAATTTTAGATGTTTGTAACAGTTTTGTTTCTTTCTTACATGCATTTTAATAAGTTATCAAACTCTCAGAACCAAAATTTAAAATTATTTAAAGAGGCATCCTTCTTCTCTTCGCAAAGTGTATAGCTAATATTTGGCGATCTCTTGCTTTGACCACATAATAACAAAAGTGACCCAGATACTAATTATCATTTACTATAAACGTGTAGCTTATGATTCAGAGGTAACCTAATTATAATATCGAGGCTCCAAATGTCAGATGAGGCTGACATTCATATTAGCGATGTTATGAGTGGTTATTGGATGATCCATTGACTTTCGTATAGCTGAGATGAAATCACCCCAAAGTTTTTCAGTAAAAAGTGTTATGAAATCTCAGTTTATTTTGCCATACGCAAATAATTGTAAGCATTGACTTAAGCCTGCATCTTATCCTGTCACTTGCTGTTAGTTTTATTGGCCCACATTTATTCATAAGCTACCCAAAGGTTAAAAATGGCAACATTTGTGAATTTCAACAATATTTTGTGGTCTTTTTCAAATATTTTAGTGTATTTATTTTCTCTCTTTTAAATATTTTATAATAATATTATCAAAAATAGGCCTACTTTTAATATTTCGAATAGATTATAAACTATAATGATGTGTGCCGACAATTTGGGTTATCAATACATAGATTAGTAGAGATGCGTTACAATTACGATTATTATTTTTGAATATCCAATAATACCCAATTTGTGCAAAATTGGGTGCTTTTCTAACAAAATTGGTATGTTGATGGGTGGGAAATTGGCCAAAAATAGGTATAGGCCTAGAGAAAGTCACATTTTTGAAGTCCGGTAGGCACATCCACGTGCGCTTTTGGCGAAAGTAACCTCCTCCGGGAGCCAGGGTCACTTTTCAGGGGGGAAAGGGTATTTTCCCCCCGGTGAACACCGTGAAAACCAGATCGACCCTTTTAGTCTCCCTTCTCCCTTTCTTTCCTTTCCGCTGCCTTCCCGATTTTCCCTGTCAATTTTTTGTTCAGTGGGCTCCCATGGCTACGCTACTGATTGAAAGGCAGTGGATCAAACTATTTGCCTGTATAAAATTTCACTATCATCAGCGAAAACAAATCATGACATTTCATGGTACCGTACCGTTAACCAGATACAGGGTGAGTCAAAAAAAAGTTTACTCAACTTCAGCGATATTTTTAGAAGAAAGTTTTCGTTTGTTTTCAAAATAATGTACTACGGTATAAAGACAAATCAATTAGCTTTAATATGAATTTTATCTGGTTTAGATTGGTTGAGGGAAACTTATTTTACGCTGTTTTGAATAAAAGTGACCAATTTAACGTCCGAACACGCTTCCAGATTTTGACCATTATATTTCATAAGATACGACCAATAAAAAATTACAATACCGACAGCGAAAGGATCAATTCCTTTGTTTTGAAATGATTAAAGTGTGGTAATTGTGTCATAAATAGGCCTTAAAGCTGTCTATTGTTTTAATCTATTAGGAGACAATTTTGAACAAGTCTATTGTCTACTTAATTCTTTTAATAAACAAGATGTGTAATGCTTTACATCATAATCCTAGTAAACATTATTAAGCTCGTTAAGCTTGAAATTAAAAACCGTGTTTTTGGTGAAAAAACAGCTCCTGTACAGAAATAGTCATATTTACTTAACAGTATCATCAAATAGCGTGATTTTATTCCAGATGGTAGCAAAGAAATGGCGCAATCATTTAAAGTTTTGTTTGCCTTGATTTTGTGGTCAGAAATATTTTTTTAGATTTTTTCAATTAGGGTAAACTTTTTTTTGACTCACCCTGTACGACTATTTTAATTAAGTTACTGCATTTCGAAACCGAACACACTATTAAATATTTTACTCAATAATGCTCGATATTATAATGAACAAGTGGATTCATATATGGTACACGCTAACTAATAAAGACAAATCAAACATTATCAGTTATTTTTTCAAACATTAAATGCGCAATAATGACAAAACAATGTCATTATTACACGAATTACTACTACACATTATCTCATTCATGTTTAGCAAAGCGCCATTTCTAAAATCCTACTGTGTATTGATAACTTAAATTGTCGGCGCGTGTCAAGTTTACAATCAATTCAAAATACTTAATCTATATATTGCGTTTAATCTAGGCCTATTCAAATCCCAATCCAAGTCTGATCCTAATCCATGTATTGATGACAAATTGTCGGCACTTTTCAAGTGTATAACCTATTCAAAATACTTAATCTATTGCGTTTAATCTATTTAAAATACTTAATCTACAGAGCTAAATCCCAATCCAAGTCTAATACTAACAAGATGTATTGATAACTTAAATTGTCGGCGCGTGTCAAGTGTTTATAATCTATTCAAAATACTTAATCTATATATTGCGTTTAATCTATTCAAAATACTTAATCTATATTGCAAAATCCCAATCCAAGTCTAATCCTAATCCATGTATTGATAACAAATTGTCGGCACTTTTCAAGTTTATAACCTATTCGAAATATATTGCGTTTAATTAATTGACCAATTAATTTGATTTATCTCAGCGTGTCAAATTGTCTATTTAATGTTTGGAATTGAATAAAATAATAGGCCTATTATAGCTATATTTATTAATTTAAACTGACTAGTCAATAGTTTAACGCCTACTGATGATGAGTTCTTATTTTTTAAATTTGAACTGTAATTTTGAAAATGTTTGCCTTAATAGGCCTACCATTCGTCAATTTAGAGAGATTTTTTTCCTTTTAAGGGCAGTGTCAACCCGGCACTTGTTTCAAAAATTGAATTTCATATTTCTCTATTATTTTATACTTTTATATGTATTCTATCATTACCATCATAAGTTACTAATCGGAAGCTATTATTTCCCGTTCTTTTGGGTGATTTTAAATTGTTGTTTTGGTAAGTTTGAGTCAGGAAAAGGCGCATAGTTATTTGGCGGGAATTTAAGCGGAGTTCCGCGCTTTTCAAATGCTGCGACAGCTGTTCGATCATTGCGTCGCGCGCTGAAACTTCCCGCGCGTAATACTAGACGCGCCCCTTAATATCCGCGACGTAGACGCGAAAAACAAAAGAGCGCAAAACAATGTCTAAAATGTAAACAAAGGCCAATCTTACGATCATTTAAATTTCAGTTTTCTTCCAATTTCTTCACATTGTGACAATATAAATTGAATCTGATAGTTTATTATGATTGTTCATAATAGTATACTCGCTTTTTAGGTCACACGCCTGTGTGTTCCGTGAACATTCAGCTTTAAATGGTGGAAAATGTCAATATTTTTACTAAATCGATGTTTTCTAGAAGTTCAAATTTGAAGGAATTTTACGAATTTTCAGACAACATAACTAAAAATATATCAAACTATCAGGAAAGCTTTTACTACCATTGTGTAGAGGACTTTCAGCGCTAGGAGGCAATTTTTTATTTTTTCGATTATGGATTTTAAACTCGAGATATGCATCCATTTCTAGCGAAATGTACGCAAAAAAACACGACTTTTACACTTTTCCGATGTTTTTAGCAATATTTCCAAAACCAAGCTTTATTTTGGAAAAAGAAAAAATTGCCTCCTAGACAAAATTGTTTTGTTTACAAAAACGTATATTAGAACAAATTACCATTTTTTATTTTATAGTTATGCTGTCTGAAAAATTTGGGGTAAAAAAATGGCTTTTTGGTTCATTTCTCAAAATTTAGTTTATTTGGTATCACATTGATATCACCATCGGCTTCCTTATCAAATTTCCTTTCTAAAAATGTATACTTTTATGTACTTGTATTCAATATTCTCAAACTTAGAAGCAAAAGTTGATCATCAAAATAATAGGGTTGACACTTCCCTTAAGAGTCCGACCGCAGTTTTGTGACGGCCGCACAATCCTCCGATTTTGGATTTTTTTGCGTATATGCGCAGAAACTCCATTTTTGGAGGACACATTTTCTCTCTATAGAGGGATTTTTTTCTCTTAGAGTCCGCACAACCTCCTTTTTTGGAGTTTTTTGCGACGGACGCACAATCCTCCGATTTTGGCATTTTTTGCGTATATGCGCAGAAACTCCATTTTTGGAGGACAAATTTTCTCTCTATAGAGGGATTTTTTTCTCTTAGAGTCCGCACAACCTCCTTTTTTGGAGTTTCTGCGACGGACGCACAATCCTCCGATTTTGGCATTTTTTGCGTATATGCGCAGAAACTCCATTATTGGAGGACAAATTTTCTCTCTATAGAGGGATTTTTTTCTCTTAGAGTCCGCACAACCTCCTTTTTTGGAGTTTCTGCGACGGACGCACAATCCTCCGATTTTGGAATTTTTTGCGTATATGCGCAGAAACTCCATTTTTGGAGGACAAATTTTCTCTCTATAGAGGGATTTTTTTTTCTTAGAGTCCGCACAACCTCCTTTTTTGGAGTTTCTGCGACGGACGCACAATCCTCCGATTTTGCCATTTTTTGCGTATATGCGCAGAAACTCCATTTTTGGAGGACAAATTTTCTCTCTATAGAGGGATTTTTTTCTCTTAGAGTCCGCACAACCTCCTTTTTTGGAGTTTCTGCGACGGACGCACAATCCTCCGATTTTGGAATTTTTTGCGTATATGCGCAGAAACTCCATTTTTGGAGTTTTTGCGACGGGCGCAGACACTCCGAAATGGGAGCAACTTCATACCTCGTTATTTCCAACCAAACTTGTTCAGAGAACTTTTTTAGATCAAGAAAAACCACACTCATTACAGAGGATATTAAAGGTAGGTGTTCTGATTGCTGGTCCGATTTTCAACTTGCTGTTTTCTATTCTACATGAATCTTTTATCAATAAAATAGTCTTATTCTAAAAGTTGAGTTGCATAACTCAAAAGGTTCTTGTTAGAGAAGTACAAGGTGACATGAAATTTGCCCAAACTGGCCAGGTGACATAGAATTCATTATTTTTTGCTAAAAATATCCAACTTACCTGGCGCAAGATGATGGTCATCCCTACAGAAACACAATGAGTATACAATATCTCTACTTACCTGACGCAAGAAGATGACCATCCCTACAGAAACACAATGAGTATACAATATCTCTACTTACCTGATGCAAGAAGATGGTCATCCCTACAGAAACACAATGAGTATACAATATCTCTACTTACCTGACGCAAGAAGATGGTCATCCCTACAGAAACACAATGAGTATACAATATCTCTACTTACCTGACGCAAGAAGATGACCATCCCTACAGAAACACAATGAGTATACAATATCTCTACTTACCTGACGCAAGAAGATGGCCATCCCTACAGAAACACAATGAGTATACAATATCTCTACTTACCTGACGCAAGAAGATGGCCATCCCTACAGAAACACAATGCGTATACAATATCTCTACTTACCTGACGCAAGAAGATGGTCATCCCTACAGAAACACAATGAGTATACAATATCTCTACTTACCTGACGCAAGAAGATGACCATCCCTACAGAAACACAATGAGTATACAATATCTCTACTTACCTGACGCAAGAAGATGGCCATCCCTACAGAAACACAATGAGTATACAATATCTCTACTTACCTGACGCAAGAAGATGGCCATCCCTACAGAAACACAATGCGTATACAATATCTCTACTTACCTGACGCAAGAAGATGGCCATCCCTACAGAAACACAATGAGTATACAATATCTCAACTTACCTGGCGCAAGAAGATGGCCATCCCTACAGAAACACAATGCGTATACAATATCTCTACTTACCTGACGCAAGAAGATGGCCATCCCTACAGAAACACAATGCGTATACAATATCTCTACTTACCTGACGCAAGAAGATGGCCATCCCTACAGAAACACAATGAGTATACAATATCTCTACTTACCTGACGCAAGAAGATGGCCATCCCTACAGAAACACAATGAGTATACAATATCTCTACTTACCTGACGCAAGAAGATGGCCATCCCTACAGAAACACAATGCGTATACAATATCTCTACTTACCTGACGCAAGAAGATGGTCATCCCTACAGAAACACAATGAGTATACAATATCTCTACTTACCTGACGCAAGAAGATGGCCATCCCTACAGAAACACAATGAGTATACAATATCTCTACTTACCTGACGCAAGAAGATGGTCATCCCTACAGAAACACAATGAGTATACAATATCTCTACTTACCTGACGCAAGAAGATGGCCATCCCTACAGAAACACAATGAGTATACAATATCTCTACTTACCTGACGCAAGAAGATGGCCATCCCTACAGAAACACAATGCGTATACAATATCTCTACTTACCTGACGCAAGAAGATGGTCATCCCTACAGAAACACAATGAGTATACAATATCTCTACTTACCTGACGCAAGAAGATGGCCATCCCTACAGAAACACAATGAGTATACAATATCTCAACTTACCTGGCGCAAGAAGATGGCCATCCCTACAGAAACACAATGCGTATACAATATCTCTACTTACCTGACGCAAGAAGATGGCCATCCCTACAGAAACACAATGAGTATACAATATCTCTACTTACCTGACGCAAGAAGATGGCCATCCCTACAGAAACACAATGAGTATACAGTATCTCTGTGTCCTTTGAGTTCGCCTACAAGACTACCATGTCTGATCTCCCATATTAACACTCTCTTGTCTTCTCCTGTTGATGCTAGATAATGTCCAGTAGGAGAGAAGGCTAGTGCATGGATAGAACCCTGTGGTGCAAAAATGATGATGGTTACAATGAGCCAAAATTAATGTGGTGGAAAGTAAAAACAACATGCTCAAGAAGGTCTTTGATATTATAGGCTAAGATTTTAACGGGTTCACTATTGGACAAGTTTCAAACTGCCAAGCCAAACTTTTTGTCAGGATTAGCTCTGACTTCTTTAGGACCAAATTATTATTAACAAAACATACAAGGTTAGGCATACTTTCATGCATGCATGCCGACATTGTGTATCAAATATCCCGCCTAAACATTTTGCAGATACAGTAATACAAACAAAACATAGAGACTGCCACTTCTCGATATATTATCATCATTTTGGCTGCGCCTTGCCCTATGATTTGAGAGTAGTGCCCTTTTGCTACTTTCAATTATTTCAATTAATTTTTAAAAGCTCTTTTCAAAGCCACCAATTTTGCAAGTAGGAAAGGGGCAGCCCAAATGATGATAATATATACAGAGAAGTGGCAGTCTATGTTATGTTTAGTCCTGAAGAAGTCAGAGCTAATCCGACAGTGAACCTGTTAAAACTTTAACCTATATTATAAACATCCGTCGTACAGGCTTTGATATTGTCAGTAAAATTGCATGATAAACTTCATACTTTGCTCAGATACCACCAAAAGGGTTTTCAGGACCATTTGCGATACAGTGCTTTCATTTTTGTCATTTTGTGTATTTTTATTGCTGACATACGTGTAGTGTTATTGCTACTGTGTAGTGATAACCCTAACCCTAAGTGTAGCAGTGGGGATGGACCGAAGAACCGGGTTAAACCGGGTCAAAACAATTATGTTCGCCGCCCCCAGGAATTAAACCCGGGTCGCCAGGGTGACAGGCGAGTCACCAACCACCACACCACGAGCGCTGGGCTTGCCACACTAAATGTTTGCATACCATATACCCAGGGTTTAGTGCACCATGGGATAGAACTTGTGTGTGCGCGCTTAGAAGAAGTGCTGCTGGCCATGTGGCTAAAGGTGGTCCATCCTGTAATCCCAAGAGCGGAGTGCCTATCTCTCTTTCAAAGCGATAGGGCCAGACTTACTCCTTTAATGCTGCTGTGTGGGGCTCGCTACACCTCCCCCACAGTGAGTCAGTTACCTTCCCAGCACTGAAGAATGCCGGTACTCATTTAAATACACCTGGTAGAAAGGAGTAATTGTGGTAAAATGCCTTACTCAAGAGCACAACATGTTGACCACGGCGGGACTCGAACCCACAACCTTTGGATTATGAGTCCAGTGCTCTACCCACTGCGCTACACATGCCCATTAATGTTGTAGTAGGGTTAGGGTTAATCTATGCTCACTGCAAATTGCATGACCCATTATTGGCATAACTCATACATCTTTTGCATAAACGAAAGCTACATTTCATGTAGTATTAACAATTTTCTAAAGATCTGAAGGGTATATCTTATTTGGCCTAACATCCCACAGCTTTATAAATGCAGCTTACCTTATGACCTGTCATAATTCTTACACACTTTCCATTGCTAACATCCCATAGTCTTATTGTCCTATCACTGGAACCAGTAGCTAAGTAGTTAGAGTTAGGATGGAATTTGACACACTGAAAGAATAATGTGGGACAACAAAGTATATCATCCATATTGATATCAAGTGCAACAATTGTTATAATACTCATTATTTATCTTTCCTCATTATTCTACCATCATTAGGCAGTATTACTTCCTTATGTACTACTGATTTCCAATGTTGATAAAGTAAACCTATATAATATCATACTACTCACATCTACACTTGAATAATGTCCTGCTAATATCCTTAGTGGTTGATAGTGTTCTGTACTCCATAATCTCACTGTCCTATCCATACCACAGGTAGCAAAGTAGTGACCATATGGACTGTATGTAATATCAAAAATGTGTAAGATTTGTAATGTGATACCATCCAAAGTATATACAGGGTGTCCCAGAATGATCTACACAGAAGTAATATGATTTTTTCAGTATGAACTTGATTGATATTTTCCAAACTGTTTTCATATATATCTTGCGCGAACGCCCAGCTTTCTTAGAAATTTTAAATTGTGGAAATCGGATGTTTCTGATGAAAAATACAGACTTTTTGTAATGATAGTAGATTTCAAGTTTTTGTCAAAATGATCCATTATGAAAATCTATAAAGTCACTAATCCTTTTAAACATTAAATTATTTCTGAAATGTTATTCGCATTAATATTGCACCATATTCTTATTGACACTAGCTTTTTGATAACAATTAATTTTTGTGTGCATAGAAAACAAAGCTTTGATTGAATAGGGCAGGAATTGTTTAGCTTTAGTGGTTTTAACCTTCCTCTCTTTGGCGGGAGTTTTGAATATAACTTATGAGGTGTGGGGTTGAAATGCTGGTAGTGCTAGAGAGAATAGCTGTAAAGATGATTATGCGAGCCAAAATATGAAAATATATTTTTCATCGATTTTCAATTATGTCTTGCCACAGCAGAACCAAAAGAGATATCTCAATGAAATTAACGGAATAAGTAGGAAACATTTCTACCATCATATCGCAATTGTTTAAATTTGAAACACTGTTTGTTTTATATTTTTTATATTATTCAAACCCGGTATAGATCATTATGGGACACCCTGTACACTGAGGAAAGGTTTGATGACCACAAAGCAAAAGATTAGGCTTAAAATCATCACTATGCTCTCAAGGCAGAAAAATAAAATTGTGTACACATTGTGTTTTCTTTCACAACATACATAAAACACTATCTCTTTCATTACAGCTTCTGATAAGAAAATTCAATTTGACACTTATAACAATGTGAAATGAATGAATCAATTTTGTATAAATCAGCATGTATACACCCAGTTTAAGAACATTACAAATGCTAAACAATGTTTTTACACATATAGCTGCTGATTCAATGTGATGGCATATGATGACAAGATAATTTGTTGAATAGTTTACTCACCCAAACTGTACATCCCACACTGGATAATTGTGACCCTTGTAACATACTAGATTACTAAATGTGTATAGACTCCATAATCTCACTGAAAACAAATAATAATACACACATTTCATGATTAAGCTAAAGCCATAAGAGGTAAGGTTACTGTGCCTTGGTGAAGGGTAATTGCAGATAATCAACATGGTATTTTGTCTGGTAATTAAATTAAGTCAAATTTGGCTATGATGACATTTAGTAATGTTTTAGTGTGTTTTGTGACAAATCTATTGGCGATTGTAAAAATCAGTATCAAATATCTTTTAAATTACCATACCACATGCTTTGGTAGTATCAATTCTATTTTTGAAATCAATCTTCTCTTGAATTCACTTTGATTGATCGGTATTTGATGCAGAAATGTTGAAATATTTTGTAAATTAAAATCTTAGCATTTGCAACTTGTACAAAATCCACTGAACATAAGACTTGACTTTATTCACAGTAACTGCATAACCATTCCATCAATTCCTTACCTAAATCCAATGAGCATAAGGCTTGACTTTATTCACAGTAACTGCATGACCATTCCATCATTTCCTTACCTGTGACTTTATTCACAGTAACTGCATGACCATTCCATCAATTCCTTACCTAAATCCACTGAACATAAGACTTGACTTTATTCACAGTAACTGCATAACCATTCCATCAATTCCTTACCTGTGCCATCCTCTGATGAAGATAAAAGGAAATTCCTATCTGGACTGAAGCTTGTACCATATATAGGACCGCTATGTCCATGAAGTACTCACCTGTGCCATCCTCTGATGAAGACAAAAGGAAATTCCTATCTGGACTGAAGCTTGTACCATATATAGGACCACTATGTCCATGAAGTACTCACCTGTGCCATCCTCTGATGAAGACAAAAGGAAATTCCTATCTGGACTGAAGCTTGTACCATATATAGGACCGCTATGTCCATGAAGTACTCACCTGTGCCATCCTCTGATGAAGACAAAAGGAAATTCCTATCTGGACTGAAGCTTGTACCATATATAGGACCACTATGTCCATGAAGTACTCACCTGTGCCATCCTCTGATGAAGACAAAAGGAAATTCCTATCTGGACTGAAGCTTGTACCATATATAGGACCACTATGTCCATGAAGTACTCACCTGTGCCATCCTCTGATGAAGACAAAAGGAAATTCCTATCTGGACTGAAGCTTGTACCATATATAGGACCACTATGTCCATGAAGTACTCTACAATCACCAGCAGTCCTAGTAGAAACAATGATAATGATAATGAGATTGAAGAATCAATAGACGTTATTCGTAATTGGCGATTTCAAACTATAGATGGCGACATTCTCTGATGTGACGTCACTAATAATAACGAAAGCGAGGCCAAAGACGATGAATTACTTAAACATTAGGTGTTGTGTGACTGCAGTTGATGAACGACGTCAAAAGTGTGAGTACATTTTCCTTCTTTCTACACAAACCAGCTAGTAACGAATAAGCGCGTTATGAAACCAATATTGTACAGCATTTACACAAAGACAGTGTAGCTCGAATATCTATCGCCATTGACTAGTTTGCAGTCATTGTTTGCGATGTCGTAGCAGTTTTGACTTCCGAATTTTGACCCTCCATACTGTGCTCAAGCTGGCTTCTATCTTCATTGCTTTCAAAACCATGAAACGTCTCGTTTCAGCGAGGAATAAAGTCGTTGGTAAACATAACTGGCCATAACGATTGAAAGGTGGATGGACCAGTATCAGGCCCCAGTTGTTTGCTGCCTGTGAGCCGCAAATTTTGAAACTGCAACTGGCTTGATCATTGCTGAATTAAAATACAGTCTGACAGGCAGAACTAGCACGACTAAGGTAACGGGTCATGACATATTCTGTTATAGATATTATTCATAATTGGGACCTTTAATAATTAGTAACCCCCCCCCCCATCAATGATTATCAGGTCTGGGGAAAACTCTTGAATCCAACATACATTGATGGATTGGAATCATTGCTAGACTGTAATTAAGTCCATGGCAGCAACACTATTTACGCAAAATTAGGAGTCTAGTACGAATGGTACATTACACAGTTGCGCCCAGGTCGGTTATATACCCCAGTCAGTACACTACTACAAGGCTTTATCAAATTCATTCTTGAGGGACACCACTCCACAGGGGCGGACTGGCCACTGTGGCGTTGTGGCGATCGCCACATGGGCCGGTTGGTTTTGAGCCTCTCACTCAAATTTTGTGGCCGTGTGAAAATTTATGACTGTGCGAAAATGTGTGACCGTGCGAAATTTTGTGACCGTGCGAAAATTTGTGACTGTGCGAAATATTGTGACCGTGCGAAATTTTGTGACCGTGCAATTTTTTTTGACCCTACCCCCCCCCCCCCCCCCACTTACGTGAAATTCACGAGTTGACTGACTGGGAAAAAAATTGGGGCAACCTTTTACGGAAATTTACTACCGGGACGACATACTTCTGCCTGACATGGTGACATGGTCAAAAAGGGCCGCTTTAATGATTTTGCCACGGCCGCTTTCAGGTCCCAGTCCGCCCCTGCCACTAATGTTCAACAGTCATATTAAATTGATGGCTAGCAATATTTATGGCTGAATGAAATATTAACCCAGTTTTTTATTTCCCTTTTCTTCACCTTCAAATTTTTTGGCTTACAGGTATCATCAGACACAGGCAGATATGTCCAGTCCAAAAGACAATAACTACCAGTCTACAGGCAGGCTTGGAAAGACGAACTGCAAGAGTGATCAAGAATCGTAGGAAACCTGATTTTCGGTTAATTGTCGCTTGACATTCAATTTTAACTCTTGAAAAAAACCCAAGTAATCCTTATACACATAATTGTGTGACGTTAATGATGATGTCATCATCTCATAGGCTGGATTCTTCAAATGAAATGTGTGTTTATATTATAATAAAGGTACCTTTCAAGTCGTATACAATTTAAAGGTACCTTTCAAGTCACATACAATTTAAAACCTCGACCTTGTATTGATTGTTGTTGTTTTTGTCCACGAGTCTTGAAAGCTGCTTTGTGTTATCCAGAAATTGGTGTTATCAGATTTTGTTTTATTGAGTTTCTTCTGAATTAAAAAAGGCCACAAGTTTTAATGAATAATTGCTTAAGATGTGGCCATGCCATCGCAAGCTCTTGGATCCAATGGCGTAGCTAGGTTATTCATATTGGGGGGGGGGCAAGAAATGAAAATAAACCGACAAGAATTTTGTGAGTCAAGAAATACGCGTGCGAAATATTTTGACTTTACACCTATTTTTGGCACGATCGAGATACATTTTGACTCTATACAAGCTTAGTTGTAGCAAAGAATGTTACATTTTGGGGACACATGCGCGCGTAACGCGCAAAAATTCATCTGTGTACTTTTGACCATCATAATTCTATGATTGTTGTGGTCAAATGAACCGACAGTGCCAATCTCAACCGTCACGACGTCAATATTGGGGGGGGTGATCGCCCCCCCCCCTCCCCCTGGCGACGCCACTGCTTGGATCCCAGTCATGAGAATTACTAAGCAGTGGTGTAGCCAGAGGGGAGGGGGTGGCAGCAAGGGGGCGACCCCCACCCCAATATTGACGTTGTGTCGGTTGAGATTGGCACTGGCGGTTCATATTTGACCAAAGGAATCATGGAATAATGATGGTCAAGTACACAGACGAAAAATATTCTTTAGTACAAGCTTATTAAGAGCCAACATGTAGCTCAATCATGCAAAAAATAGGTGTAAAGTAAAAAATGTCCGCGCATTTCTTGACTCAAAAATCTTTTCTTTTCATTTCTTGCACCCCCAATATGAAAAAGCTAGCTACGCCACTGTTACTAAGGCAAACTGTTTTAAACAATTGCACAACAGGGGTAGAAATTAAAATAGAATCTGAAAATAGGAGGGTGGTTAACCAATAACCATTTTTGCAATGGCGGCGCCACGGCATATTTCCTGCCCCCCCCCCAAAAAAAAAACCACCCACCAACACATATATTAAATTTTGGCACGTTGCGCGCACATTTTATCACCATATTAGGTATA
Source organism: Ophiura sarsii (assembly GCA_035610835.1). Classification (NCBI taxonomy): domain Eukaryota; kingdom Metazoa; phylum Echinodermata; class Ophiuroidea; order Amphilepidida; family Ophiuridae; genus Ophiura; species Ophiura sarsii. Next base: position 91,896,377 of record CM069442.1, on the reverse strand, counting down.
TTTAGACTAAATTTTGCAATTTGCTTACCAAATTAGTTAAAATTAGACCAAGTTGACAGTTTCAGCGTAAAATTCTTTCCCCCTAAATTGTTTCTTGCCCCCCCCTCCTTTTCCCCCCTCCTTTTCCCCCCTCCAAAAAAAAAAGTTATGATGCTGGTGCCGCCACCGAATCTTTGCCATTAATTCACCACATTTTGGCCTATAATTTTCAAACGGAAGATTTCTGGCCCTAATATTTTACAGGCATAATGAGCAAATTATGGGGATTCCTCTGATATCAAAATATCTTGATGTGAAAAAAAAAGGTTATCAGAACATACACCTTTATTAACAAACCCTTTTTTAAAGTTTCACATTCTTGTACAAGCTGTAAACATGATCTTTAATTGCTCACTGCAATGATTAGATTCAAGCAGTCCTTATATTGTACATCAATAGGCCTACAATGAATGGAATATTTAATACCATAAGAGACCAAAGTGTACTTTTATTTTTGAATATGTATTTACATATAACATCAATGATTATGCCATTATGGCAATAATAAAATCTGAATTATGCTAACATGTATTAGATTGATATTTCCTTGTTGAGTGAACTATGACTGTGTCAATTCTGTATTAGAACGTGGTTTACATGCACTTTGTTTTTAAGAATACCATAAAAGAATCTAACAATTTGCTGGCTCTTTTTTTTCTCAACCTAAGTGTAACCTGCGAGCATGCCAAATTAATAAGGTAGTCTTAAAATATAATTTAAAACAATTTGAGTCCGGACCGGGACATACTTGAAACGGGCGTACTAGTCTAAAGATTTAGTCCAGGTCCGGACTAGTCTAGACTACTCTGGGATTTTGTTGTCTGTGGGAACATGGCTTTAGTGTTGGTTGTTATATTCCAAGATCCACGATTTTCAATAGAAGTACTAACATGTAGGCTGATATTGGGTTCGATCATGATTTTAGGAATAATTTAGATACCTTTTTCGAACCATGATGTTTGAGCTCCGTAGCTTTCGAGGTCATCACGACCCCTTCATTCAGCGTAGTGTCAAGCTTGACGACGTCCAAGTTATCGCCAGAGAAGAGCAGTTTTGGAAACGTAAGATCAGGCAATTGAAATCCACCGGCTACGACCTACCCGCCATCTACGATGACCTGCTGTTATGTGATCGCCCAAAAGGTGGTCATGTGACAAACAGAGGGAAGTAAACACTACGCTGAATGAAGGGGTCGTGATGACCTCGAAAGCTACGCGGCCATAATTTGGCAAAACAGCGTAAGTCGAAATATTGACATTTTGAGTTAAATGCATTTTTGGGGAAATCGAGTCGAGGGCGCTCTTTTCATTTGTGATAGTCTCAAAAGCCCTCGACGTACCGTTTTAAAGATAGCATAGCGTATCTCATCCTTGTTTTGCAACCGTAAGCGTTTCAATATGGTAAAACAGCGTAACTCGTATTACGTGTTTCAAAATCTAGTCATTTCTTGGCAAAGCGCCTTTGCCAAACAGCGATTTTGAAACGAGATACGCGGGTTTGGCGAAAAATAGTAACCAAAGAATTACACGTAAATTGAGTTACGCTGTTTTTGCAAGATTAACTCTGCGTATAATTAGATGTCGATTTGGCAAACCCGCGTATCTGGTTAAAATCAGCTGTATCTTTAGTAAAAACAGTTTATTCTACTTAAGATTTTAAAAATAAAGAAAATGTAACATCATGCACGTTTTCCTTTTAAATGAACTTACTCTGTAAATAATGTTTAAAAAAGCAAACACTATGACTAACACTTTAAAGTGCTCATATCTCAAAAACGTAATTTTCGAGTTACGCTGATTTGCCAAATTACGGCCGTACGGAGCTCAAACACCATGGTTCGAAAAAGGTATCTAAATTATTCCTAGGAGTACTATAACATTGAGAATAATTTGCTGAGCTCATTATGCTGAAAATAAAACTCAATCTTTGTAATATGTATTTAAAGGTATGTATTATGTGATCTTTTCAGGGGACGCCCTCAATCTTTGAATAAATCTGCAATCCTCAGAAACGTCCCAGTTCTTGCAAATCTGGTTTAGTGCCTGGTAGCTGCATGGTAAAGCATCTGAAGTGTTTAAAAATATGCATAGTTTGTTTACCACTCAGCCTCCATACAAATTTCAATTATAATAACATAATTGATTGAACTGAAGTCCCCGGTTGGACTTTTCATATGAAAGCACTGAACAATCCAACCTAAAAACATATAAAATGACATGGACAACACAAGTCTGTGGGCTGGGTTGCCATGTATGTACATGTATGGCAAGTTGTCATATAGGCCGAGTTGTCTTACCCCCGAGTTGTACTATGGCCGAGTTGTCTAAAATGCCGAGTTATCCTGATTCCCATGACTCCCTATTTTTATGTAAAAAACTATGCCCCCAACACCAGCCCCAGGATATTTTGGACCCCTGCCCCCCCCCCCCCCCCCTCCCCCCTATCAAAGAAAATGACAGCCCCTCTCCTTGGCCCTACCCTAACCTGCGTTTGGCCTTTGGGATGTGTTTTTTTCTCTGAAACCTCACTCTCTGTATGAGAGCTATGGAATGAAAGCATATGAGTCAACATGTTATGAACCATTTACTCCCACTGGTTTTAAATTGCTGGTAGGTAACCAATACTCGTCTGACCTGAATGCGTCTCAGGTCTGACCCTAGAACAAAACCCAAGCATGTCAAATACTTCAATGTGAATGGGGCTTCAAATTCGGAAGTCATAACCGCTATGACAAATCGCAAACAATGTCTGCAAACTAGTGAATGGCGATAGCGTTTGAGCTACATTGTCTTCGTGCAAATGCTGTACAATATAAGTTTCATAACGCGTTTATTCGTTACTAGCTGGTTTATGTAAAAAAAGGGGGAAATTACGAACAATTTTGACGTCGTTCATCAACTGCAGTCACACAACACCTAATGTTTACGTAATTCATCGTCTTTGGCCTCGCTTTCGTTATTATTAGTGACGTCACATCAGAGAATGTCGCCATCTATAGTTTGCAATCGCCAATTACGAATAACGTCTATACAACATTTCCTTATTGAAAGTTATGATGGGTACTGATCTTTGATGAGCTGGGGGGGGGGGGGGGCAGGGGCGGACCGATGTACCTTTTTTGTGTACCAATGTACCTTTTTTGTTTACCAATGTACCTTTTTTGTTTACCAATGTACCTTTTTTGTGTACCAATGTACCTTTTTTTGTGTACCAATGTACCTTTTTGTGTACCAATGTACCTTTTTTGTATAAAATTTACCTTTTTTTGTGAAAACGCCTGGTGCTTAACATAAGATAACATTCACACATAGACAAAAATAAATGTTATGTCTTTATCTTGATAGCACTGCCTTACACAGCATTCCTGACTTGAAGCCTGTTTCTTACCTATCATCCATGATTCTCTCCAAGATATCATCAGCCTCGATATCCAAGTATCCTAAATCCAATGATGATTTCATACTTCTCAACTTTTTAGGTGTTAATGTCCATATCCTCAACACTGAGTCGGCAAATCCAGCAGCCATTAAACTGGAGTCATCGCTGATGTCTAGGGCTGTTAACCTAATAAACAAACGATAGAAGCCAATTATAATCAGAAGATTAAAAAGTATAAATCGCAGAACAATTAACATTAGATTTATTATGAATGAATGGCATTCTTATAGTTAGAATATTAAAATTAAAATTCTTTTAGTGTATGCTGGCCACAGACAGTTGTGTTTTACCTGTCCAATACCTTGTTAAAGGATTTTGTTTGAAATATTGGTCCCCATTTGAATGTGTTGTTTCCTTTGCCTTTTAAATGTACCATCCTCGTCATTGGACATCTTCTTAGTTATTTTTTGCATTTCACATTGTTGGTGTAGTGCTGTTGAATCCATTTGGCTCAATCCTTGATGCCCCTTGCTGGTACAGTTGTCACTGATTTTTTCCCCCGGCCTTTTCAGCTAAGATTAACTGGCAAAGTCTTATGCAATGTTTGGGTAACTTAAAACATTTTATTCACAGGTGCTAAACATATTTTGAGTAGGGAAATACACATAGTAAAATGAAATGGATCTAAACATTATGGAGCATAATTTGCCATTATTTTAGAATCAAATCTAAATCTTTCCTAAAACATCTTACAAAATTAGCAGAATTTTACATCGCATTTACCAATCCAATTGTTCTCATGTGACATTACACATAAAGATCCAGGAGATAAAATCCTATTTTATTATTAGTGTGTAGTTCACTTTTCTGAATAGAATTCACACAGTCAAGCCTGAATGATCTAAACCCGTATTAAATGAGCAAGATGGTTTTTTTAGTTCAATCCTGAATCCCCAAATTGCTTAATTATCCCAAACACAATCTTGAACTGTTTCTGTGAGGAAGATGCTATTATATAATAGTTGCACTGTTAATTACATACCCTTGATGTGCATGTAGGAATGTATAGAAACAGATAGATGGAAGACAGTCTGGTGATAACCTCACACGCTTGGAAAGCTCCCTCAACGCTATCCGCTTTTCTAATTTATCAGAATCTTTCCTGGAAATCATAAAAAGAACAATATGATGAGAATAAATTTATCATATTCAAATTATGCTCAAAGCAGGTACATTTTATCCGCTTTCACTATAGGATACATCAGAATCAGTTCACTTCACTTTAGGTAGCTGCATATCTATCAAATACTGATAATTGTGCTCGTTCCTATCAGACACTTAAATTGTGATTATCCCCAAATAGGCAAGTGCGTTACAGTGTCTCACCTAAGAACACAACACGTGGGACTCAAACTCACAACCTTCCAGTAGCATAGCCAGGGGGTGCAATGGGGGGGGGGGGGGGGGGGAGCAGAGTGCCCCCCTGAAAAAAAAAATTGACCGGGAAAATCGGGAAGGCAAAGAAATGGAGAAGAGGAGACAAAAAGGGAAGAAAAGGGAGAGGAGAGGGACAGAAAGGAGAAGGGAAGACAGGCAAATTAATTGGAAAATTGCAGTTTTTCATGCCGGTATGGGGGACACAAAACACCTCTACCCCCCACCCCCACTGGACCGCACTGCCCACACAGTTTCACTTGTATCATTTTCATCAAATAAACCAATCAAACCTATAGGAAGAAAAAGGGGAAATATTGCAGACCAAATAAAAAACATTGTTATAAATTATTCTACTTACATATCAAGAAGTGGTATTCTATTCTGTGGTGGTGCATGTGGGTCTGGTTTCTTACTTTTGGATGACAAATCTTTCTTGGGCTTCTTTTTCTGTTACACAAATTTACATATTATCATAATATTTTAACTTGATTTATTGATCCAGTGATTTTACATTTGTTGAAATCATCTTTAAAGAAAAATACATAAACATTTCATGAGAATAGACGAAAAGATAAATTTGTTCAATTCATTGGTAAAAATGTTGATTTTTTATCAGTACCTGTTTGCCATCTTAAACCAACAAGCCAAACTTCAATAAAATTGACAGTAATTTTCAGCAAAATCAGTATTTGATATGATCTGACCAAATATAAGTCACCAAGGATCAAGATAAGCAAGCGCTGGGTGATTTTTACCTTTTGGCCCTTCTGTCATAGTGCCCGATAATGCTGAAAAATAACCGTCCGAGCGCTGATATTTTGCCCAAACCAGCGCCAGGTTTACGATCATAGTGCTTGCCCAAAACAATTAATTTTGTAAGCCACGGGACATGCGCAATGAATGCAAAAAGGAAAGTTACTTTCTGGCACATTTCATCGTAATACTACCGTCTACTGAACGAAAAATGTATGTCTTATTTGACTTCATATAAAAAGTAGCTCCCGGTTCTCAACAAATCCCCATGAACCAGGCACTACTTTTGAAGAAAAAAGTAGCTCCCAGGATAAATACTGTTATTTTTACCCTTGTAAGTCGCCTGTTTGAATATGGCATTAATAGAAATGTGACTTGTAATATCAAACTTATGTCACCTTTAATATTCAAGAATAACTGATAAGGCTAAATACAAAAATAACAAGTTTGTCTCAGAAGACAGTGCGCGTAACTTTTAAAATAAGCAATTCACCACATAACTTTTGTTTCTATTTTTTTCTTGAACTTTTGAAAATGACGTTGTGAGCCCAGTTGTGACTGAATGGAATGGGGTTTTTCAATATTAAAACAGTATTTAAACTCAAGAAAAACAGCTGACTCCAGTGATTTATTGGACTATGCTTCTTCAAATTTTAAATTCACATTTTGAAGTACCATCATCAGCTTCATTTTCTTTCTTCACAGAGCCTGTTTCATGTTAGAAATTGCATTTCGCATAGTCTTTTTTCAGGTTTCGTCTGAGACAAACTTGTTGGTATTTTTAGCCTCATGTGTGTCTTAAATCCCAGAATGGTCTAATACAAACATCTGGGTAACAGATACCATCTGTACAACCCACCTTTGGTTTATCCTCTCCATCTAATCCTTCATCACTGTCATCAAGTGGTAGGTTGATTTCTGGCTCCTTAAGTAAACCATAAAACACCTTGGATTTGTTGGCTATGCAAATAACAAAAGGAGATGCCTAATTAGTAATGAAAGCAAAGTTTTTGTTAATAAATAGTCTTTTACATACCACTAAATAGTGAATAGTCACACTGTAATATTTATGACTGTCTCCTAACAGCTCAATCTTCATCAAATTTGTACACATATATTTTCTCTCTTGGTGATAATGAAGTCTAACTATCAGCAGTGATCAGCAAGGACATTCCTGGACCCATAAAGCAAGGACATTCCTGGACCCATAAATCTATCTTGACTGTATATATTTTTCGTAAAAAACCCATCACAGAACATTACTAAATCATAATGGAAATACGCTAGAAATGTAAGAAATGTTTCAACATATTTTTAAAAACTTTCCATCATAAAGCATTCCATACTGTTGTGATCACTTGTGAACAATTGTGATCTGAGCCAGAAACACTGTACACGATGTTAACAGGTGTCAAACCATGTAATTCTATTAATAATAAAAAAACACTCGGAAAATAAACTGTCAGGTTAACCCAACATTGTATTTCAAATTTTGATTTTGAAGTAATTAGGAAACGTATGGCTCTGTAACTTGGCAGATTTCTAGACAAACAATTGCATTTAAAGGTGTATGTCCCAACCACTTTAGATTTTTTTACATCAACATATTTTGATATCGAAAGAAAACCCATATTTTTATAATTATTTCTGTAAATTTGTTGGTAAAAGATATGTTCCATTTAGACATTATAGGCCAAAATGCAGTGAATTACCGCCAAAGGTGGTCAACCACCCGGCTAGCTTGTGGGCAAATTTCATGTCACCTTGTACTTCTAAAATAATAACCATTAGAGTTATACAACTCAAACTTTGGAATATGAATATTTTAAGGATGACCCTTCATGTAGAATAGAAAACATCAAGTTGAATATCAGGCCAGAAATCGGAACACCTACCTTTAAATGAAACAATCAAAGATAGAGAACGGTAATATGCCTTTCAAGGTATTTGTCAATATGTGTCCTTACCTTCTCGCTTTGCTTCTCCTACCATTGCTCCTGCGGTGGCATCAATTTGATGTTTGGATCGAGGCAAGCCATCAAATACTAGAACAAACAAAGTATATATTATCTACTGTAAATGTTTTTTTAGAACAAGTGGGTCTTCATCAAAATGTCAGGAAAACTTATTGTAAACGGTTTTCTGTATCAGGCCTAGTTTGCATCGATACCCATGGTGATGTACAGGTGTCATGGTCAATTACTTTTAAATGTTACCTACAATTTAGACTAGAGTAACTTTCTCCATTATCAAAACCCCGGTTAATTTTGTCTATCTTTTTTTATCACTTAGAATATAAACATTTCATCTTTTTATCATTTATCATTGAACAGCAAATGAGCCATTGTATGTAAACATGTTCTAATCCATTCATGCAGTTTAACATATTGCACCCCATATCCCTTATGACTTACCATCTACAAACATGTGTTCTTGTACAATGGTTAGGACAGCATGGTTCTGTCTATCTTGTAGATGGCGCTTCAATGATTGGTATGAATCCCTTGACATACGAATTACATATTTGCTAGTTCTGAAATTATTCAACAGACAAATCAAAATTACTTTGGAGAATCATCATGGACCTCTCAAAAGCAGAATTCTTACAGAATTGCAGTTAATGTAATGGTTTTTAAGAGTCACTTGGATAAAGTGCTTATAGGGCAAATTGCCAGAAACAAATGTGTTTACTAATCAATATTAATGATAATAATACAGGACATAACATAGGGGGAGAGTGAAGGGAAGTTTTAACTGTATTAAAATACAGTTAGATTTGAAAGAACCAGCAAGCAATCTCATAATTAAGGCTTCATAGAGAGTTGGGACAAACTGTAAAATATGGATGAATATCTGATTAAACCTGTTATGAATTAATCACCCATAATATCATCATCATCATCAGTTACGCATTTCGTCTTTGTTGACATGGCGCCCTCACTTATCAGTTAGTAAATGCCAGGTATATCTGTCACTGGCCAGTTCTGCTAGATTTTCTGCGTTTGTATAGTCAATATTTAGTTCTTGCAATTGTTTTTGGATCATTCTTATCCACGTCTGTTTTGGTCTACCTTGTGGTCTTTTAACACTTCTTCCTATTTCTGCTAGGGACATCTTAGCTGGGGTTTTATATATGGACACAATATTTCTGTGTGAAGCTGCGATCTTTATAGGCTCATTTTAAATTGTGCAACATACCATGCAATGTTATTGAGGACTGTCTTTAAATTGTTAGTAACTCAACTTATTTCAGCTATACACATAAAAATGTCATTTCCCGATCATCATATTCATATGAAGCAGTCACTTCAGTACAATACAAACCTAAAGTTAATCATAAGTTCATTGTGTCTCATGTGCTCCCTCTTGATGACCATAGACAGTTTTTGTAAATCATCTTGGTGGTACTCTTCCTGATCTTTGCCAAATGCATGGAAGAATGATTTGGCTGGGGTAGAGAGGAATATAATAAAACAAAATTGCAAATGCTTGTAAACATTTCACTATGGTAAATTATTCGCCCTGTAGAAACAAGTTTATACAAAAATGTCAGGATTTAAACAATCGACCAATCAATGGGCGATTCCACGGTAACAAGCGTTACATTTTAGCGTGCCATTCATTATTCTCCACTCTATAACTATAAGAATAATTTGAATCTTTTGTATTGTAATACCCAAGACTTAAGGCTAGATCCTCATGCTTACACCAACATGAAATATCAGCTCATGTTAATGTGAGATCGCTGCGAAAATTGGTAACACGCGTTACATGAGAAGACGCACTAAAACAAAATCCCAACTTTTGTTTTACTTAAACTAACCAATCTACAATCAATTGGTCACTACTGTAAGCAAGTACCCTCCTATGGCTTATAATACTAGAATAATAACAAGAATTCACGCTTTATACTTTATCAAGCAATGATTTACTAGCATTCAATTCTTTATTTAATTTCTAAATTAAAATTAATTTTGATTTTGACAATTGAACTAACATATTAACCATTAATAGTGATAAATAACACTTAAACAAATTTAGGTTTAGCACGTTTTCCTGAATATGGTTTGGTAACACACGTTACAATATTTTAATGGCTTTTTGTGGAGTAGTGGTTATGAATTTATCTAATTGTTCTCTATTTTTAAATAGGACCTAACTAGTGGTTTCACGGGAGACCTATTGTAAATTACAGTTTAAAATTAGGGTATTTACTACATGTTATGGCGAAATTAATGTAGTGTGAATTTTGACAGACACATCAGCGTTCTTCTGGTCCAAAAAAATTGATGCAATGATGATTTTTTAATATTTTAACAGAGACATTTGTGTTCAGGTCATTTCCGGTATCTGACGCAATAATCTTAATCAACAATTGCGTGTGACCAGGAAAACTCAACTCGTACTTCTTGAAAAGGCTCTAGCTCAAAATTATGCCGGTTACCCCCCCCCCCCCCCCCCCCCCATGATGAGTTGTTGAGTTAGTAGTCATGGCTTTCATCTTCAAGTTGAAACCAAATTTCAAGTTACCAGTTTCTTAAAACGTCGAGAAATATCCATTTTAAAATTGTGCATTTCACGTGTAACCCTATGGGAGATGTATTTGGTGGTGTGCAACCTATACAGAGGGTCAAGGCGCTTTGACCTTCACCCCTGCATTGCTGTCTAAACTGACTTGCCGGCAATGATAACTAGACTTCTAGTTAAAATAGGTTCTAACACATATTATTACGGCCCGTACACTTCGTTCTCTTAGTATACACATCTGTTTCATCATGTAAGATCCGTCCGTTTGGTTAAATAAGCTACAGTCTGACTAATTAAAGTCATTATCTAGTATTTTTATCTTTTTTTAAATTTTTTAAAAATTTTAAAGAAGAAAACCGTATATTCCCTGCCCAAAAAAGTTAATTTGAAAAAATATTGGGCCGTATTCTCGTAAGTAGTTAAACACGGTTTTAAGCTAAACACGCGTCTAACTTTGACTTTAGACACAGCGTTTAACTAAACGCGATTCTCGTACATTTGTTTTACTTAAACACGCGTCTAACTCACTGAAAAGTGTCTAACTTTAAACATAGGTATGGGGGTAGTTTAAGGCGCGTTTAACTAAACAAATACACGAACTGTATGCCTTGAATGATTACTCAACCGTGTCCGCTGTAAGCTGCCGGGGATATTGTGTAGTATTAAAAATACACGTGCGTTTGAGGTATTCAGTCGATATCTATTGTAACCTATCAGGGCCACAACAAAAATAAATACCTGTATACATACTATACAGTATCGCACAATCACCCTGGGAACGAGATTCGCCGAGTTTAAAACCGTGTTTAGTTAAACACATTGTTTAAAAGATAAACTTGCGTTTTAGTTAAACACAAGTTTAGTTAGACACGGTTTTAAGCTAAAACCGTGTTTAGTACGAGAATACGGCCCATTATGTTTGATTAATAATTTTCTTTTCGAGATATCGACGATTATGTAAATTATGTTCCATAGAGCTCTGTATAAAAGCACATCTTCTCCACCCCACTGTCTTTTAATGCAAGATCGTGCGACATTGGCGCTTCTCGGACACGTGCCATAGACATAAATGATTGCTTTAAACGATTTAAAGTTTAACATGTTTATTTGTCGAAATGGCCAAAATATGAGGGTCTAATTTTCGCTAATAGGAACAAAATTTGGAGAAAAACTTTTTTTCTTAAATATCAAAAATATAATTTTAAACGAATTACGCTCTAGTGAGAAGAAAAAAAAGATTTGAATACAAGTTTTGCATACTTCCGTAAACTCCCCTCTCAGAACGGCGTGGGGTCTAACATGATCTAAATTGTATTTAAAAAGACATATTTGAAGCAAGAGTTGAACGTAAGCTGTGGAGGGGGGGGGGGGGGGGGGGGGGGGGGGGGCATAAGGCATATGGGGGGTAGGGCATGGGGGGGGGGAGGTAAATTGATTAAGCTGTGTCTACTGAATAGGTCAACCTCACAGAATGTCCTTGTAATTTCAATACTTCCATGCAAAATGTTTTACAACAAGTGATTAGCATAGTGCCGTATGCCTTTTTGACGAGGATCATGGTAACCAAATCTACTTTTCTACTGACATAGCCAATATGGCGCACAATGTCTTTCACTGTTTTTTACCACTTTGAAGTCGTATATTTGATCAAAAGTCATAACTACGCATTATGATTATTATTATTATTATTATTATTATTATTATGTAAAGTGCAAAAGATTAAGAAAATGAGGCAATAATGAAAAAGTGTCCCCTATAGGTTTCACACCACTAAATAACGTCTGGCCCTACCCCCTTTGAGGCAAAAGTCCAAAACCGGCCCGTTTCTATGCCGAAACGGGAGACCTATTGTAAATTACAGTTTAAAATTAGGGTATTTTCTACATGTTATGGCAAAATTAATGTAGTGTGAATTTTGACAGACACATCAGCGTTCTTCAGGTCCAAAAAAATTGATGCAATGATGATTTTTTAATATTTTAACAGAGACATTTGTGTTCAGGTCATTTCCGGTATCTGACGCAATAATCTTAATCAACAATTGCGTGTGACCAGGAAAACTCAACTCGTACTTTTTGAAAAGGCTCTAGCTCAAAATTATGCCAGTTACAAGTATGAGTTGTTGAGTTAGTAGTCATGGCTTTCATCTTCAAGTTGAAACCAAATTTCAAGTTACCAGTTTCTTAAAACGTCGAGAAATATCCATTTTAAAATTGTGCATTTCACGTGTAACCCTATGGGAGATGTATTTGGTGGTGTGCAACCTAGTAGGATTAAAATTATTAGTGGCATCAATTGAAACCGAATCCACTGGGAACTATTTTCAAAAAAGTGTTGCTCCGGTAACATGTGTTGCCATTTTGAAATTAAGAAAAGTAGTTTTTTCATAGTAAACAATAGCCAAATGTTGCAACATTTTTTCCCGAACCTTTGCATGGGCTTTGAACAACATGAAGATAAAAATAAATATTTTGGAGCAATTTTCAGTTTTTTGTTCCGTCACATTTTCATGGAATTGCCCCAATCATATGTGACAAATAACTATGATTTATCAAGATGAATCTGATTGATGTTCTCAAGGCTAATTTTACATACTTACTAAAATTCCTCTTTTTTCTCATTTTATATTATAATTTTAGTTCTCTCCTACATACCTTGGTTCTCGTGGTCATTGTAGACTAGCTCCAAGTACATGTGCACAAACACTGGGTAAAGAATTTGGGACACTTCACTCTGAAAAATGAAGCAACAATTACATTAAAATAAGATTCAATGGTGCAAAGCATCAACATTTAAGAAGGGGATTGGGACAATTTAGGGGGGGGGGGGATATATTTAATGGGGCGCTTGGCAAATTTGAGGGTGCATAGCGAGGGGGTTGTGACAATTAGATGGGAACAAGTCCTAAAGTTCTTACACATATCTTCAGATGTAGGGGGAAATAGAATGATTCGGATAATTGATATCATCAGATACAAGATTACAAATATCCTACCTTGTGATTATCAAGGGATGCCTCAACAAATCTCTCCAGCCCACTGTAATAGTCCATATACAGGGAGGGATCACCTTCACTGTAAAGGTACAAAGCAATCATAAAATCATTGCATGTGGAGATAAAACAAACTATACAGTACATATTTTATTTTACTAAAACATTGCAATTGAATCTTTAGCTATTTTCTTAACAAGCACATCTGATACTGTTGTTGGATTGGATGTATGTTGTTTTGCTTTTCATCTTATATCACTTGGTTTCATTTACCTACAGTAAAAGTGGTAATTTTTCCACAATTAATTGTTCATGCATTGCTGATCTTGAACTGTTTTGTGTGTTTCTAAATTCGTGATTTGTAGCTTCATCACATAGACCTATATACACAAAAGAAATCATTTACAGTACATTATTATGTTTTGAATCCAATATTATCCGCACTTCAAAACATAATAATGGTTGCAATTGGTCTTTGTCCGGAAAAGAAATGGGTATTTTGATGTTTTCAGCTTATGTTACAACTTTGCCTCAGATGACTTTTGACCTTGATCTGTGACCTTTGACCTCAATGACATATGAAGGTTCCCATGTTGCATGAATGATCCAAGTTAGGTTGCAATCAGTCTCTATATGAACAATAAATGGGCATTTTGATGTTTTCAGCTTATTTTACAACTTTGCCTCGATGATCTTCGAAATTGATGTGACCTTTGACCTCATTGACATATGAAGTGTAGCATGATTGCCTAATCATGATATCACCTATATGATTATATATAATATGGATCGCATGATATGAGCATGCGCAGTGTGATCACTTTGAGAGTGCCAACATGTCAGTAGCTAGAAAAACAATGCCTCCCGTGTCTGTTATTATTAGGGCTAAAATACCAAAAAAATATATTTAAAAAAAAGGAAAGGAAGGGTGATGATTGGACCTTGGAAGTTAACCTTTTATACATAACTTCCATGTGTTTCAATGGCTACCAAAATGTTACCTTCAATAGTCTAGGCATTAACAAAAACACTTGTTTTATAGAGAAGGAAAGATGTAGCAGTAGCATGATTGCCTAATCATGATATCACCTATATGATTATATGTTGTTATAATATGGATCGCATGATATGAGCATGCGCAGTGTGATTACTTTGAGTTACAACATGTCAGAGCTTAGGCCAAAAAAAAAAAATTGTTATATTGGCGTAACCCGCCCGACCCTAAAAATACGCCCGACCCTACACTTTTTCTTTTTTTTTTCAGTGAAAAAAAATGAAAAAAATAAATGTTTTTTCTCGAACGAAATACGACGGTGCTCCTCGAATAAACGGAAATTCCTTCCGAAAATATGGTTTATTGTGTTTTATTTGTATATAGACTTGTACTGAGGGGTACTTCTAACAAACAATAGGGAATGTTAAAACTCGGTTAACATTGTTCAAAAACAGCAAATCCCTACCTACCTACCCTATTTTTGTTCAGCCCGTTACGCCAATATAACAATTTTTTTGTTTTGGCCTTAGTAGACCAATTCGTCCCAGAGTGTGTTATTAGTATGTGTTAAAATACCATAATAGTATCTTCCAACATGAAGGTTTCCATGTTGTAGATTTGTACCAAGTTAGGTCACTGTTGGACATTGTATATGAAAAAGAAATAGAGAAGAAAAAAAAAGTGTGTACCAAATGTTTGACAGACTGACAGATGGACTGACAGACAAACGAAGGATGCAGCCATAAGGTCTCTCCTACCGTCGACCTAAAACCCCAAGTGTAATTTGAATCCTAATAGTCTTACCTTGTATATGCAGACAATACTGATGATACCTCTTGGTCATTACTTGATCCAGTGTCTCCATCTTCAGTATCTTGGATATTAGCTTCTTTCCTCAGAAGATCTTCTGTACCCTAAAAGGAGAATTAAACAAAATTACCAAAAATACAAAATTTGCTACTAGGCTAAAAAAAATGTTTGATTGTCCTCGTCCGCCCGAACCCTCTTAATCATTCCGACCCAAAAACCTTTTCTTTTTTTTTCTTTCTTTTTTTTTCTTCTTTTTTTGTGTGAAGAATTTCATTTTTTTACAAATATTAGTCGAAAATCAAAATTTTCATTTTTTTTTTAAGTGTTGAGAAAATAAAAATACTCATCAAAATATTAAAGATTTTGTTCACCGTTTTGGTTACTACAACAAGTACATCTCATTTTACTTTTGGTACCTAAAAAAACGGCAAGTGAGAAAAAAAAAAATTAAAAAAAAAAATCCCGACCAACCTACCCAACTTTTAAAAGTGATCTACATGTATGGACAATCAAAAAAAAAAATTTTTTGGCCCTAGGGCTGTTATTTTTTGGAATCATGCTCCCGGGACTCGATTTAGCTGTGTTTTTCAGTAAGCTTATTGTTATTTTGTTGATGGGTTAAACTTGCTGGATTCAGGAAGGTGATTTTTGTTCCCGATATTTTCAGGTGGGACTCAATTTCCCGGGACTTGCTCAATTTTCAATTCAATTCAAGGTTTAAGGTGGCTCTATTGCCCGTCACCAAAAAATAGATTTTCCTAATTTTTTGTGTATAGTAAGATAATGATATGTTGTTTCCATAATTTAATATAAAAAAGTCAGAAATTAATTACCCAGATAGTTATTGTCCATTGAAATTTGATCCCTGGCTCCCCAGCCACTGATTTTTATCCAAATCAGATCTGACCATGCTTTGACCTGACCGACCTTGGTGTCATGTTCCCCTGCAGTGGTCATTTTGCCCTAGCACATGGACCATTTCATTTTTACTAATAGGCAGAAGGCTGCATGAGCAGTTGACCACTGCTGCACATAGTTCCAAAGTTTTATGGTTTAACAAGTTTTCCTTTCCACCAAATGTGTTGCATGTTATTTGTAAAGTGGTTGTATGCCCTATTTACTTATTAAAATATACAAAATAATAATAATATATAATTTGGATTTTTAAATGAATTATAATGACCCCCATGCAAATAATGGACATATCCCATACACAATTTTGCAATGAAACGTGTGTATAATTAATTTTCAGTAGCCAGGGAGTCTTTCTTCTCAAAGTTTGTTGATCCTTTTAACAAAAGATTGAGTTAGTCATGGAAAAACCTCCTAAGCTTGAGGTATAAAGCATTTTAGGATGTGCACATGGTGTTGATCAATGAAGAAATGATTTTCCTGCAATTTATCGAAACAAATCTTTTAGATGCTCCAATTTTAAAAGTCGGAAATGTCACAACTATATTTTCCTAAAAATAGCAGGTTTTTATATGAAAGTTTGTGAGAAAACCAGAAAGAATTAAGTTGTTTTTATTGTGGATATGTCTTCTAGTAACCCTAATCTAAAATCGTATGTTAGCTTTTGTCATTCCGTGGCATCTGCTAGGATTCATGAGGAAAATAAACATTTTCTGTAGAAACATGTTTTTTGGTTAAAAAAAGGCCTATAAATAGAAAACGGAATCGTTTTTAAAAAAAAGCTAACGTACGTTTTTAGGTTTTATTATACTTGTTCTGTATGCAAAGTGTGAACGTTAGGGACTATTCTGTTTTGCCACAAACTTCAAAATATCAAAAAAACAGGATTTCCCCCAAAACCCGATGACGTCATCATGATGTCATAAAATTTATATCATTGAAAGCGTAAACCAAGGTGCAATGCATGATATTAATGTTTTATCCGCCACATCATCAGCAAAAAAGTTATACCCAAAAACATTTAGGCAATAGAGCCACCTTAATAAACATATCATTATCGCAGCAAAATGCTGAATTACAACAATATTTACAATATGTAATATATAGAAAAATAGAAACAATATATTCATAGAAATAACTAAGCATGCAAAACACAACAACCCACCCCCTATTGGAAACAGAACTATAATGTATGATTTAAGAGTTTGACCATGTATGGAATTGAGCTACGAGCGTAACGCAGGGTACGTGTTTTAGGAACAGTTATTTTGTGAGCACTACGGAGAGTCATATTATGCACTTGTTCATCTCTAGATTTTGGTAACCAACCACGGAATTCATTAGATTTTAAAAGGGATTTAGCAAAGTTTAAACAAAGTTGGTCTCTACGGTTCCTGAGTTCCGGAATAGCACATGTTATTAAGGCATCCTGATAGCCTATGTAGTTAAAACCTAAGATGATTCTACACGCCCTCTTCTGAATACGCTCCAAATCATAGTGGAGATTTTCTGTCAGACCAGGATGCCATACTGGTAGAGCATACTCAAGAAGGGGGCGAACAAAACCAACATAGATTGTTACCAGGTCTTTAACACTTAGCCCATGCCGTTTTAGGATGTTAAGCATAAATAGCCGTCCACTTGCACGTTTCGTAATGTCACCAATGTGGGTGTTCCATTTCAGATCTTTAGCAATTTTTATGCCCAGAATCTTCACCGTGTCAGTGCAATGAAGGTCTTGATCATACAAACGGAGGGGGGTAAGTATCGGTGGATCCATCGCAAAGGTGACATCCATAAACATGCATTTGGTCGGGTTTAAATTCATATGATTCTCTGTAGCCCATTGTTCAAATTTATCCAAATCATGTTGGATGGTGGAAATTTGTTTTCCAAACACATTTTCTACAATAGTTAAATCATCAACATATTTCAACCATATACATGTATGCTACAATACAGAAGGTTTAATCCAGAAGCCCAGAAGGTTTGATTAAAATCAGCTGAGAAGGTACAAAAGGTTTGATGATCTGATAAGTTTTATAGTCGGGAACCAAAAGTCAATATTTTATTTTGAGCAAAAAATATAATGGTCAAAGGTTAAAATTTGCCTCAAATTCTTTGTACAGGGGTCAAATTCTCAAAATGCTCTGATTTTAATGAACATGGTCTCAAATTGTTTAGATGGATGCCACAAGCCACCTCTTCATTTCCAAAAAATATTTTGTTTTTTATCAAAGCACGAAAGAAGTTGAGCATATAACTGATATATTCTTGATTTAAGTATACATGGTTTAAAAGCTCGAACAGTGGGGGAATCTGAAGGGATGTGCCCTCCTCAGAATTGGATTTTTGTTCAATTTTCAAACCCATTTGGTGCGATTTGGTGTGCACTTTTGACCAATATTTTATTGAAAAGCAATGCCTTTCCCCCGTTTCTTCTCTTTTTTTCCCCCTTCTTCTTTTTTTCTTTCTTTGCAAAAAAAGTGGGGCGGCCATGGCCGCCCCGGTTTGCGACGCGCCTGCGTGGATATGCCTCCCAGAAATTCCAACTTTCAATATACCTGCATAATGCAAAATGAACCCCGATAGGTATACCAAACTTGGTGAAATGGCTACAGATCAATATACCCATGTTAATTGTTATATGTATACATGTAATGTTTATGACATGTATTATTGTATACAATTACATTACAATACAGTACAGGCGCAACCTCCTATTTTAGTTTTTCATCATATAGTCGGATTTTGTAGTATTGTCTGAATGGCTGCACAGCATTGTAAAATTCAAACACATGATTGATGACCTGATGAAAAGACTACCTAGATTGGTCATTTAACATTTTATTATAAGAATGTAAACAAATGTATTAATTAAACATATATTTTCTTTAATAGAATCATTATTTCATCATGTTCATCAAAACTTGGATAAAAATTTCTTTCGCACATTTTCTTTTCTGTCGGTAGCATATAGGGGTTCTCACCGTTCTCTACGCGGGGAAGACAATGAGAAACATGTCAAGTCCCGCTAACCTATCGATTTCTGCGCAAGCTACTATTACTCATTCATTTTTTTCTTCAGCGAATAGCAGGAAATTTGTCAATACTCAGAAGAAAAAAATCAGGTAATAGGCCTACCACGAATTCCTACTATTTCATGAAATCTGACAAATACGGATACGGTCTTGCGCCTGTACTGAGTACTGCAATAATAAATTTTAAATTTAGTGAATAATATAATATTAATATTAAAGGCATATTATGTGATCTTTTCCAGAGAGCGCCCTCTATTCATGATTTTTTTTTAAAAAGTAGATTTTCTTGCAGATTTACATTTCTGATCATAAATCGTATGTATACATTCCAAGTTACAGAGCGATACAATTCCTAATTACCTCAAAATCATGGGGTTTTTTTAGAGTGAATTTAGAGTGAAAATATAAACTGTCGCGTTATCCCGACAATTTATTTTCACTCTAAATTTTAAAACCATGAAGTATTAAGAATCGTATCGCCCTGTAACTTGGAATGTATGTACGATTTATGATCAGAAATGTAAATCTGCAAGAAAATCTGCTTTCAATTTTTTTTTCGATGATGAGGGCGTTCCCTGGAAAGATCACATAATATACCTTTAATAAACAGAACGTCTAGTCGTAAGAAAAAGAAGGGTTGCAGAAGTCAAAGTCAAAGTCACTTTGACTTCTGGGCATAATTCTGTTATACCCTACACACCTCCATCGGTAGTATGCCCTACACACCTCCATCGGTAGTATGCATGCGCGATGAGTGTAGTCTACTTTTGAGATCGGGAGATCGAAGTGATTTCATCCATCAAAATTCACCTTTTATGCCAGCCATCAGCATAAATAACTTTGACGGTAGTGTTTGTAACTTTATCAACAATCAGGAATGAGTGGTAGTTGTAAGCTTTAAGCCATATTTAGTGTGATTTTATCCTTATATATTGTGGTCTAATAGTCCCAATATGGCGTCAGCCATATTTGTGTTGAAGATGGAATGCTAACTCCAACTGCGTTACGGACCGGTATGTTTGAATGAGTACTGCTGGATTAGCTACACTGACCCAAATTCTGTTTACTGTACAGTGATTCACCATTAATAATTCCTCATCATACCGGTATGCTGTTTTCCTTTACTGTTGGAACTTTCCTACTTTTGTATAAAATCATTATATCTGGCACTCAAATCTACCAAATAGGTCTTAACAATGACCTACCGAGCCCTACTTGCGGCATCAGTGATGTTGATGTGTACTGTACCAAACCATTTAAGGGTTCATTCTACCTGGGTTTCAATAGTCTAGGCACATATCTTGACAACTATCATCAATATGAGGCTGATCGGTTAAAGGTTAACATGGTTATGAAAAAATAAATTTCTGATTTTGATATTGATAGGTACCTCACAATGTTGGACAATATCTAGGCTATCTGAAACTGCATTTAAAAAAATTTAAAATGCGGTACGTTCGCGGAACAGTCCATTATTGTCCAAGGGGTGAAAACAAGATGCGTCACGGACGGACATTTTAGTTCAAGTTCATCATGCTATATTTTTATGTTAATGTAACATTTTCAGAGTTTTGTGATGTAATGTTGATAGCTGACACACTTTTCCATCAAATAAGATAAATATTTGGGAACAAAGTTCTGGGGAAGTTATATCGCTAGACTTGCGTTAACATTTTGATGTTTTGCTGTCCGTCCGTGACACAAAAAAAGTTTAAAAGTTTTTTAACTAATTTCAAGGACAAAGTAAAAAAATAAAAACATAGTGAAGTATCTCCCTTATATGTATTCTTTCCCATGCAGGAGTATTAATTAATTAGGGCAGGCGTAAATTAGTTAAATCTTTGATTAAAAGTTGTCACGGACGGACACAAATTTTGTCACGGACGGACATTGTTAGCTACTGTTCAGTTCGGAGCACACAAGCAAAGCTGAATACCCCCCCTCTTACCATTAAATGAACTAGTCCATACAGGTATGCCCTTTATGCAAATGAGTAGGTTTGCTACAGCAGTGAGCCCATGTTATGATGCTCACCAGGTGCACTGTAAAATTTACTTGAAGTCAAATGAAGTCATTTGCTTATTTGCGCATTTGTGAACCCTCGGCAGATCTTCTTTGGTGAATCTGTAGTATAGCTTGCGCTTGTTAACCTTACATGTACTGCCTGTACATGCTGAAATAATGCAGTATGCTTGCAAATAAAAGGGGAAGCATGAGATCAATTAAAAGACACTGTTTAAAATTGCCCCATAAGTGTATGTAAAATAAAAGCAAACAGCATTGAAATCAGAAAGTATCATTGGAGATGTTATGTTAGCACAAATTTAATTTTAAGCTTTGCACTATCAAAAGTTGCAGGCTTTTTCTTCATGAAACTTTGGACAACTCAAAACACGGTTGGATGCCTACATATCCATTATCACTAACCTTTAATTACACAATTAATTGAACAAAAACTTATCAAGAAGGGTCAAAATTGTTTTAAAAAGTTGTATACAGCATACAGTCTTTTACACAATTAATCAAACAAAATGTATCAAAGAAGGGTCAAAATTGTTTTACAAAGTTGTATCACAGCATACAGTCTATTTATATGATGCGGCAGGTCTATCTCTTGCCATTTATGGTAAGAGGGGCAGGATTCAGTTTGGCATTTGTACTCAGAACTGAATAATGTCCGTCCGTGACAAATTTGTGTCCGACCTTGACAACTTTTAATCACTGATTTAACTTATTTATTGATGCCATTGTTAAGTTTCATTTCTACATGAGAAAGGGGGTATATAGGGGAGATAGCTCACTATGTTTTTATTTTTTCTCTCTTTCCTTGAAAAAAGTTGTAAAACTTTAAAACTTTTTTTGCGTCACGGACGGACAGCTCTGCATCAACAAGTTATCACAAGGGCAGGGTAATTACTTCCCAGATTTTTTTTCCTAAAATATATTTCTTATTTAATGGATAAATGTGCCATCTATCAATTTTTAATTTAAAAAAATGAAAATATTTCATTAACATAAAATATGGCAAGGTCAACTTCTTCTAAGAATGTCCGTCGATGACGCATCTTGTTTCTACCCTTGGCAATAATGGACCGTTCCAAAAACTTGTCCGCATTTTTTCAACTTTTCGAATGCAGTTTCAGTTAGCAAAGATGTTGTCCAATATTGTGAGGTACATTTCAATATCAATATCAAAAAGTATTTTT
Organism: Ophiura sarsii; assembly: GCA_035610835.1. Classification (NCBI taxonomy): domain Eukaryota; kingdom Metazoa; phylum Echinodermata; class Ophiuroidea; order Amphilepidida; family Ophiuridae; genus Ophiura; species Ophiura sarsii. The sequence continues at coordinate 91,874,288 of CM069442.1, read as the reverse complement.
TTCACACCAATGTGAACCTTGAACCGATCACCTTCTGCTATCAAAGTGCCAATTTCTGCAACCTTTGAATATATAACCATCACACTGGTTTTGGTATCTTGTGATCCTTTTTAATTACTAAGACTGAAAAATGATGACATTCAATTTTTCTTACTATTTTGTAAGTATTTGATACCATTTTGTCATGTAAATAAGTGGCAATTTCAAAGTCCTTCAACATCTGTGTCCGTCCGTGACGCTAACAAATTTTCGTCTGTGACACAGTTTGTTACAGGTCTACCCTTCGCCTGTAAAAAATAAATCTGTTTTCACATGCTGTGTATCAAACCATGTATCTCACTTACTATTTGACCTGGAAAGCTTGAGGAATATGGAATTGTTTAAATAGAAATTAAGAAGAAATACTATAAGGTCCGGAGATCCCTATTTCTATCTTGTCCGTAGTGTTGTAAAAAGACTAATATCTTGACTGCTTTTTATTACTAAGACTGAAAATTCATGACTTAACATTTTTCTTACTATTTTGTAAGTATTTGATACCATTTTTTCATACTAAAGTGTAAATAAGTGGCAATTTCAAAGTTTTTTATGTAGTTAACATTTGTGTCCGTCCGTGACGCTCAAAAATGTCCGTCCGTGACAAAGTTTGTTACCCTACCCCTGTAAAAAATAAGAAATATTTTCAAATGCTGTGTATCAGATATTCAAACCATGTATCTTACTTACTATTTGACCTGGAAAGCATTGGGGAATATGGAGTTGACTAGATAGAAATTAAAAAGAAGCACTATAAGGTAGAGAACCCTATTTCTATCTAGTCCGTCCGTGACACAAACATTTCCTTCGTTATATTTTTAGTAGCAAACCACACCTAATTTTTTTTGGTGTATTTCAATAAAGTTGATGATGCTCTATAACATTAAACATAAAAAGTTGAATAAATGTCAGTAGTTACTTTTTACAAACTGTTTTTCGCTCATGTTTTGCACAAACGTCCGTCCGTGACAAACCGATCAGCCTCATATGCCTACACCGATCGATGGCATAGTATCTCATTCACAGTGAGTGCTGTGTCTCTGATACTGGTAAAACAAAGTTGCCTCACAGGCAAAGCAATCATACACATTAGCCTATACAACAAGGTAACACTGCCTCACAAAACATCCACAAAGAAGCTCACCACTTCCTACCTATGCGCCCTACTTATTATTATTGCTCATGATACCGAGCTCAATCCTGGCCCTTACACGCCCAAGTATCCATGTCAAATTTGTAATCTTGCATGCAAGTGGACCCAAAGAGGTACGAGGTGCGATAATTGTATGGGTTGGTATCACACTGAATGCATGAGTATGAGCACTGCTACCTATAACGAGCTTGATAATTCGGGCTATATGTGGATCTGTCACACCTGTGGAGTCCCAAACTACTCCAACCTCAGCCTGTCCAACAGCCACCCTGTAGAGCTGACAAACAGCTTCAGAAGTCTTGGCTCAGTAGAAACTAGTGATGACTTCGCTCCCATACATTTCTCCTCACCAAAGCATACAAACAAAAAAGACAACAAAACAAAACAACACCGTGGGCCACTTCGTACGCTTGTCATTAACTGCCAGGGCCTAAGATCGAAGAAGGAATCCCTAGCTACTTGTATTGACACACATCAACCACACATAGTCATCGGCACAGAATCATGGCTGGATGGAACAATACAAAGCAGTGAAATTTTCCCAGACAACTTTACGGCCTTCCGTAAGGACCGTGAATCCGGAAACGGAGGAGGAGGTGTCTTCATAGCCCTACGTAACCATCTCCTTGGAACTCACCAAGTTGAGATGAATGCAAGCAACGAATCCATATGGGTCAATATACAGATCAAAGGCTGGAAGAACATGCTCATAGGAGCTTTTTACCAACGTCCAAATGAGAAAAGTCTCAAATACCTGGAGGAATTGATCTCGTCACTAAACAAAGCAAAGGCCCACAAGAAAACTTCAATTTGCCTCGGTGGAGACTTCAATCTTCCAGATATAGACTGGGACACTCTCTCCTTAAAACCAGGATGCAAATATCCAAGAGTAGCCAACAAACTACTGGAGCTGGTGAAACACTTCTCACTTGAGCAGGTGGTCAAGGAGCCAACAAGACTCAACAATATCCTGGATCTGTTCTTCACTTCAAATCCTGCCCAAGTCTTGCAATCCACAACTGTGCCAGGTATTGGAGATCATGATGGAATTCCCATGATAGACACGTCATCTTCACCATGGAGGACCACGTCCAAACCTAGGACCATCTACCAATACCACAAGGCCGATATTGACAAGATCAAAGCTGACATGAAATGCCTTAGCGACACCATAGTCAACAGAGACAACTCAACATATAACCCTGACCAAATATGGAAGGAAATCAAACAGAGTATTAATGAGACTATGAAAGCTAACATCCCAACTAAAGTTGTCAGAAAAAGGCATCAGTCGCCATGGATTACAAGGACCATAAGAAGCGGCCTACGCAGAAAGCAACGGGCTTTCAACAGAGCAAGGAAATCCAAGAAGGATAGTGACCGGGAAAAGTTCACCAAAGTTAGGAAGGAGGTACAAAAAGCCACTAAAAGGTCATACTTCGAACACATCCGTAACACTTGCCTTGGATCCCGTAAGCAATTCTGGGGGTTCGTCAAGAAGATGAAATCAGAACCCAGCGGCATTCAGAGCCTCAGAGAGAATGGTCAACTTAAGTCAGACAGCAAAGCCAAAGCAGAAATACTTAACCGTCAGTTTGAGTCAGTATTTACAAAGGAAGAGCCCATGTCCAAGATGAAAGATGGTGACACTAAAACATGGCCTTCAATGCCTGACATCACCGTAAATACAGAAGGAGTGGTTAAACTTCTCAAAGCTCTGCAAACAAATAAAGCTACTGGACCTGACGAAATACCCGGCCAGATCCTCAAGATGGCAGCCGACGAATTAGCACCGGCACTGACCTTATTATTCAACATGTCAATACACACAGGTTCCCTACCGCAGGACTGGCTCACTGCAAATATATCACCAATATACAAAAAAGGGGACAAATCGACACCCTCAAACTACAGACCTGTGTCCCTTACATCCATTACATGCAAACTACTTGAACACATACTACACAGTAACATCATGAAACATTTAGACAGACACAAAATATTGACTGACAAGCAACATGGTTTTCGAGCAAAGCATTCATGCGAAACACAATTATTACAAACAGTACATGACCTAGCACAATCACTAGACAAACGCAAACAAACAGACATCATAATTATGGACTTTTCAAAAGCATTTGATTCGGTCCCTCACAACAGACTCCTTTATAAACTCCGCAAATACGGCATCACAGGACATCTACACTCATGGATCACAGAATTCCTCACAACACGCACACAGAGGGTGGTGATTGATGGGGAGCAGTCAGACTGGGTCAAAGTTCAGTCGGGCGTGCCTCAAGGCACAGTGTTAGGCCCCTTACTCTTCTTGCTCTACATCAATGACCTCCCTCTAAACATAAACTCTGAGGTCAGGCTCTTTGCAGATGACTGTGTCATGTACCACACAATCACCAATGACCAAGACGCAGACACATTACAACATGACCTACATACACTTACACATTGGCAAGACAACTGGCAGCTCAAATTTAACCCTGACAAATGCCATGTACTTAAGGTCACTAACTCAAAGACGCCTAAACAACATACATACACACTTGGCAATACAACCCTACAAGAAACACATTCACACACATACTTGGGTGTTGAACTCTCTGACGATCTCAAATGGACAAATCACATCAATAAAATCACTGCCAAAGCCAATAGGGTTCTCGGGTTTGTCCGCAGAAACCTTCACCCTTTACCACGTGACATGAAGGTTACTGCCTACCAGACTTTAGTTCGTCCACACCTTGAGTACTGTGCCACTGTTTGGGACCCGTATACACAAGACCAGATTAAGCAAATTGAAAGTATCCAACGTAGGGGGGCTAGGTTCATATTCAACGACTACAGATGGACCAGCAGCGTTACCGGCATGATGAAGGAATTGAAATGGGACCCACTGGAGTACAGAAGGCGCACAGCTAGGCTTGCCATGCTGAATAAGATCAAGCGGGGTCAGGTAGCCATTCCGGCACAAAAGTTCATTCATCCGGTCCAAACACGCAGTTCTTCTAGGCTAAACCACAGTCAAACAATCACGCAACTAACCGGCAAGAGCAATAAGTACAACAACTCTTTCTTTCCACTCACTATTCGTCAATGGAATCAACTTCCTGAAAACTTAGTCAACATCAACAATCCCGAAACATTCAAGACAAACGTTGCTGATTTCATCAGACGCAACGAAGCACCAACGCAAGACTAAATGTAGATGGTCCAAACCTAGGACCATCTACCAATACCACAAGGCCGATATTGACAAGATCAAAGCTGACATGAAATGCCTTAGCGACACCATAGTCAACAGAGACAACTCAACATATAACCCTGACCAAATATGGAAGGAAATCAAACAGAGTATTAATGAGACTATGAAAGCTAACATCCCAACTAAAGTTGTCAGAAAAAGGCATCAGTCGCCATGGATTACAAGGACCATAAGAAGCGGCCTACGCAGAAAGCAACGGGCTTTCAACAGAGCAAGGAAATCCAAGAAGGATAGTGACCGGGAAAAGTTCACCAAAGTTAGGAAGGAGGTACAAAAAGCCACTAAAAGGTCATACTTCGAACACATCCGTAACACTTGCCTTGGATCCCGTAAGCAATTCTGGGGGTTCGTCAAGAAGATGAAATCAGAACCCAGCGGCATTCAGAGCCTCAGAGAGAATGGTCAACTTAAGTCAGACAGCAAAGCCAAAGCAGAAATACTTAACCGTCAGTTTGAGTCAGTATTTACAAAGGAAGAGCCCATGTCCAAGATGAAAGATGGTGACACTAAAACATGGCCTTCAATGCCTGACATCACCGTAAATACAGAAGGAGTGGTTAAACTTCTCAAAGCTCTGCAAACAAATAAAGCTACTGGACCTGACGAAATACCCGGCCAGATCCTCAAGATGGCAGCCGACGAATTAGCACCGGCACTGACCTTATTATTCAACATGTCAATACACACAGGTTCCCTACCGCAGGACTGGCTTACTGCAAATATATCACCAATATACAAAAAAGGGGACAAATCGACACCCTCAAACTACAGACCTGTGTCCCTTACATCCATTACATGCAAACTACTTGAACACATACTACACAGTAACATCATGAAACATTTAGACAGACACAAAATATTGACTGACAAGCAACATGGTTTTCGAGCAAAGCATTCATGCGAAACACAATTATTACAAACAGTACATGACCTAGCACAATCACTAGACAAACGCAAACAAACAGACATCATAATTATGGACTTTTCAAAAGCATTTGATTCGGTCCCTCACAACAGACTCCTTTATAAACTCCGCAAATACGGCATCACAGGACATCTACACTCATGGATCACAGAATTCCTCACAACACGCACACAGAGGGTGGTGATTGATGGGGAGCAGTCAGACTGGGTCAAAGTTCAGTCGGGCGTGCCTCAAGGCACAGTGTTAGGCCCCTTACTCTTCTTGCTCTACATCAATGACCTCCCTCTAAACATAAACTCTGAGGTCAGGCTCTTTGCAGATGACTGTGTCATGTACCACACAATCACCAATGACCAAGACGCAGACACATTACAACATGACCTACATACACTTACACATTGGCAAGACAACTGGCAGCTCAAATTTAACCCTGACAAATGCCATGTACTTAAGGTCACTAACTCAAAGACGCCTAAACAACATACATACACACTTTGAAATTCAACCCTACAAGAAACACATTCACACACATACTTGGGTGTTGAACTCTCTGACGATCTCAAATGGACAAATCACATCAATAAAATCACTGCCAAAGCCAATAGGGTTCTCGGGTTTGTCCGCAGAAACCTTCACCCTTTACCACGTGACTTGAAGGTTACTGCCTACCAGACTTTAGTTCGTCCACACCTTGAGTACTGTGCCACTGTTTGGGACCCGTATACACAAGACCAGATTAAGCAAATTGAAAGTATCCAACGTAGGGGGGCTAGGTTCATATTCAACGACTACAGATGGACCAGCAGCGTTACCGGCATGATGAAGGAATTGAAATGGGACCCACTGGAGTACAGAAGGCGCACAGCTAGGCTTGCCATGCTGAATAAGATCAAGCGGGGTCAGGTAGCAATTCCGGCACAAAAGTTCATTCATCCGGTCCAAACACGCAGTTCTTCTAGGCTAAACCACAGTCAAACAATCACGCAACTAACCGGCAAGAGCAATAAGTACAACAACTCTTTCTTTCCACTCACTATTCGTCAATGGAATCAACTTCCTGAAAACTTAGTCAACATCAACAATCCCGAAACATTCAAGACAAACGTTGCTGATTTCATCAGACGCAACGAAGCACCAACGCAAGACTAAAACATGAAAAAGAACAACATATATGCGCACACCATATCATCTCGTTTGGCTTCTGAAGGAGGCGTTGAGATTACCATTCAGATTCAGATTCAGATTCTTAAAAATCATGCACTATGATACCTCCGACTGTGAACTTAAGGGTATAAGTTATAACAGAATTACTCCGACTTCTGCAACGCTGCCTTGGTTCTGTATAATTTAGAGCATTTCGCAACGGAGGTTGAGTGCTTCTAATCAGAGAGAGTAAAAAAGTTATAGTATTCATACAAACATAGGGCGGCTCATAGGCTAAATAAACATTATTACATAGGTACTGGTAGGGTCATACTAGGCTTCGTCTCCAGCAGTAAAGCATAGCAGAGGTGCAAAATTCTGCATTTTCAAAATTACAAATTGAAACAAATGTACCTTTAGGTTATTCTTTTTCAAAAATTGCAAAACAGCCGCAAGGGTCTGTTTGTCCATAGCCTTTTCCTCTTCTTTAACAACAATAGACGATGACATATTGGATGGTTCTTGTGTTTTTTGTTGAGATTGACCGTCGGATAATTCTTGTTTGATTTCTGCCATTTTGTCTGTTTTGCTGATAACTTTATAGAAACGCATTTCTTAGTTGTATAAAAATCATTGTTTTACTATCTTTGATTTTGAAATGGTATTGCTGGTTTAGTCGTGAATCGTGATATGCAACAACATCACAAAAAGTTATATTTTGTAGGCCTAACTTTATAATAATATGAGCTATTTTCTATAATGTATATTTATTTTTTACAGCATTTAAACACAAAACACCGTATTAGCCTTGTTCACTTGTAAAAATAGTTGTTCATAACATAAATCATATATTAATTCATATTTCAATACACAAGGAATCAAAGTTTAAGTTAACCTGTAAAACATATTTTTAAAAGTGAACACCTATTCTAAATTTAATATTTAATGTCAAAAATTGAATATTATATATTGTACTATATGACCAATCAATTATGCAAATGAGCTGAATTATCGTTTTTCTTCATCGATAAATTTTGGTTCCTTTCCATCTTGATTGTTGAACAGTGTGCACCAGGATGGACTGACGTCTGTCCCTAATCCAGTTGAATCTTCCTTTTCTAGGAGAAATCGAGTGTTGAAACTTCATCACATAGCTAGTTTACCTTCTTAGGTAGTAGCTTTGGAGAATGAGGGATAAGGTATGTATTTTATGGTTGTGTTAAATGGTATAAGAAAAATCCAATTTCGGCATGCATTGATTGAAGTCCACGTTTCAGATCACAACAGGTGACACACTCAAGTTTCCACACCAAACAAGCTTATGATATGAGTTACCTTTAAATATAGGCCTACTGGTTAACCAAATGTCATGTATTAAGCTCCAAGGTGATGAATATGGTCATATCTATTTTTTGCCCGAGATGCGAGTTGATTTTTGGCATTTTCTGTTGTCATGCTTTCACTCACTCGCCGCACGTTTTGTTTTTTACTGTAAAATACTTATAACTTATACTAAGTTCAGTGTAATAATATCAATCAGATATTAACTAGCTACAGAATGAAGCATAGAGTGTTAGATATTCTACGTCGCCGATTAAGTTAAACAAGGTATCTGAAGCCAAAGTTTAACCAATTTTATTCAGAAAAGTTGGGAAAATATCAGACCATCCGCAATGTCAAGCAACTCGGGGGTCAGGCCTATAAATTTAAATGCCTTCATTCCGGCATCTATACCACAGAGAGCTAGGATTAGAGCTAGATATTAACCAGCCTATTGTCTTGACAACATTGTAATGATGTGTAAAGAGTAATCTGTCAATCCCCTGACATTAATCATGTTGAAAATAACTCACTGAGCGGTGTTTTACTTTATAGTTGAGCAATGCTGTGTTAAAATCAGATGGTCCCTGCCTATCTCATTTGTTATTGCATGTGGTTAAAGAATTCCCAGTCCAACATCAGAATGCGACTGAAATTACATGTGGACCTCGCTAGCTGAATTATTATGATCTAAATTAGATTCCTGCATGATTTGAAGCAAAATGGACTTGATATGACAGATCGATAGTGAGAAAATGGCCTTGCTAACCTGTAACCATACAACAGGAAGTGATGCCTGGTATTTAGACTAGAGCCATTACAAATTTAATATTTTATTCAGGTTTGTCAGAAAATGTAGGCTGAATAAAAAAGGTTATAATTATGTGTTACACATACCCTCCCGCATTTTATTTTGCAAACTTTCGGTCATGAATTATGATCACTAGAGGGGAGGGGTCTGGCTTTCAAAATCAAACGGGCCTCCTCCTTTTTGCCAACACCCCATTCTGTATGCCAATGGGCTAAAACCACTGGAATTTAGGTCTCTGTATGCCAATGGGCTAAAACCACTGGAATTTAGGTCTCTGTATGCCAATGGGCTAAAACCACTGGAATTTAGGTCAAGTTTTCCAATGAAAAGTCCCTCCTATTTTTCGAATTTAACGAGTAGTAATGAGTATTTATCATCAATATTTTGAACGCAACCCCTTATCATATGAGCCCAAGATTTCAGGTTGGACCTCTAACTCTGCATGATACAGCCCCATTGCTTTTTTTAAATTTTAATGTTTACCATATTTATTTTCTCTTTTGTTTTCATGTGATATGATCTCGACTACAGTGGAAGAAGAAGAGAATGCGAAGGTAAGAAATAACGACAGTTTAGTTCGTGCATATTATCACTCTGATCCAGATATTAACCAGCCTATTGTCTTGACAACATTGTAATGATGTGTAAAGAGTAATCTGTCAATCCCCTGACATAATCATGTTGAAAATAACTCTCTGAGCGGTGTTTAGTTGAGCAAGGCTGTGTTATGTTTGGAAATAAATAGAATGGTAACACATTTAGTGTACTCAATTCAAAGATGATGCCCAGGGTCAGAATATTCTTGCAAAGGATTTTGCGAGATATGGATTCTCCTCCATTCATTATGTTAAGACAGAATATCTCTACGAGAATCAACTAGGATTCCTGCAACTTAAAGGTAGATGACCCGATCACATTTTCGTAACACAGAATTATTTAAAACATACGGAGATTTTCATATCATATGAAAGCTCATATTTTTCTCATACTGAAATTTGACGGCCTAAATCGATATAATTACGGAGAAATCGATGAAATAACGTTGAATTACCGCGAATGATATAGTTTGTGTACTACTCAATGGGTACAGTTCACAGCATCTTGTGCGTCTAAAATAAGAACCATTTTTAAGGATGACCACTAGGCCTAATGACCACCTTTCATGTAGAATAGAAAACTTCAAGTTGAAAAATCGGAACATCTACCTTTAACCAGCCAGAATGCATTTTCTAATTCTGACCAGCCATTCCAAGGTTCCCACTTGGAATGGCTGGTGAAATTAATAAAGAGTTCTTTGTAGAATATAGTTATCATTCTTGTGTATTAAACCTTTGTTTGTTTGTATTTTTCTGTAGGCTGAAGCGCAAGAGGCGAAAGATGCGAAAGCGTTCCAAGTAGACTGGGATCACACCCTCTGGTAGTAGAAATACGACCAGACCCCACTTCAGTCATCCATCACACACCATTTATGGAGACTTCAATCAACTCTATCCAAGTTGACTCATCAACTCACTGCAAGTTTAAAGCATCATTAAAACCTACTCAATCACAACTGTCTACAGACTTTTTTACTATCAGTTGCAGCAGACTCTTTAACCATGAAGTTAGACATTGATATTCACAGATGCAAGCTGTGCCAAAGAATACATTCCAACTGTGCTCCACCCAGTGCACGATTGGCAAACAGAACTGATATCTTTTCTGCAAAACCAAAGAACAGCACATTATTGCGCTTGCATTTGAACATTAGAGCAGTTTATCATCCAGGAATTACTTGAAAGATGCAAATATACCTTGCGTATACTGTATTATTCGATAATTTTCTATGGCTATATCCAGTGGAAAGATAATGGCACCAATGGAGAGCGGTTTTATACAGACTTTCATTTGTAGTTGACTGAGGTGCACCAAGAATAAAATAAATGCAATCTCTTTGCAACAAAAAATAGACAAGATTTTCCTGCGTTTCATAATCTTTTTGTCATGTTTTTGGAGGAAATTCAATCAGTACATTTAAGCACCGAGATTTTGCACAATTTATGATTACTAAATGCGCTAACAATTAGACCATTTGTATTCCAATTAATTACTGTAGTATTTTGACTTAAATGCTTTAATACACTTTACACTGCCAGGTTGAAATTTTTATTTGTCATGTGCATGCAATGCCCTCTTGTTTTGTCTTTCTAAATGTTTCCATTCCCCAGTCTTAAAGGCATATTATGTGATCTTTTCCAGAGAGCGCCCTCTATCCATGATTTTTTTTTTAGAAAGTAGATTTTCTTTGCAGATTTACATTTCTGATCATAGATCATACATACATTCCAAGTTACAGCGATACGATTCCTAATTACCTCAAAATCATGGTTTTAGAGTGAACAGTTTATTTTCACTCTAAAACCATGATTTTGAAGTGATTAAGAATCGTATCGCCCTGTAACTTGGAATGTATGCATGATTTATGATCAGAAATGTAAATCTGCTTTCAATTTTTTTTTCGATGTTGAGGGCGTTCCCTGGAAAGATCACAATATATACTTTCAAATATTAAATAGTACCGCATGGTAGCTGGTGTGACAAAATCAATAGTGATATAGAGGGTGGTAGAGAGTCTATATTTGTTAAACTCCAATTATATTATTAAAATTTCAAAAAAGAAAATGATGGCGAGAGATGGTTTGGAAAAACAGTGAATAATTCACAATAACGGAGTTGTTCCCAAATTAAGCATTCCGAATTTCTGGTCAACGTCTATAAAATCGGACCTGAAAACTTAATATTTTTTGTATTGTGTATAAAATCGGACCCGAAAACTTAAAATTGTTGGCAAAAAATGCTCAATTGTGCGAAATCCCTGTGCTCGAGTACATTCTTGGGTGAAGATAAAGTTGGGTGACACTGGTTTCGCGCCTATAATCCCCGGCTACAAAACGAGCTGCCCTGCGTTGAACTTTTTCGAGCGAATCCTTCAGAGTTTGTTTGTGCGGGTCATATAGGGCTGCAATACTCAAGTTTGGGACTGACACTGGTTTCGCGCCTATTCCCGGCTACAAAACAAGCTGCCCTGCGTTGAACTTTTTCGAGCGAATCCTTCAGAGTTTGTTTGTGCGGGTCATATAGGGCTGCAATACTCAAGTTTGGGACGTACTAAGGTCTTATAGGCGGTTGCTTTGGTCTTCTGATCACAGCATCTCAAGTTTCTGTTAGCTCCATGCTCCATTTGAGGCATGGTTGATATATCTGGACCAGGAGAACTTCTTCGATAATTCTACGCCTAGGTTACGGATGATGGTCTTCGGGTTGTAGTACAGAACTCCCCCTTTTGTATTCATTGATGATCGGGTTACGTTTGTGTGTCGTATGCATGGTGAAACATTTTGAAGCATTGAAGCTCATCATCTGCCAGGTATTTTCACACTTGCATAGGGCGTCAATGTCTTGTTGTAAAGTGTTGCAGTCTGCGTCGGATGTGATTTCGCGGTAGAGTATGCAGTCATGTGCGAAAAGTCGAACTTGTGAAGTGGTCGCGTCAGGAAGGTCGTTAATATAAACTGCTCACAAAAAGTTAGGAAACTTTTTTTAATCAAGTATATTTTTATTATTTATTACCCTCTTGTATTATTTTGCATATCAATGGAAAGCTGAAGTGTTTTTCTTTAAAATGATACCATATATGCAATGATGACATGTTGCTGGACTTGGCCACATTAATGAGAATGAGACAATGTCACAAATCAAATGTGCCAAAATTAGCAATTTTGTGTTACTGTGTGAACCAATGACACGGGCTCTCTCTAAATCTGTTAAACGCGGCATATTGAAACTGCAAAACGTTTACCGTGTCTCAGAAAAATTAACAAGTTATAATAGGCCTAAACCTTTCATCACTTACCTTCACTGGAGTCATTGTTAACCCAGTCTTGCAATTACCCAAACAATGGTTTTCTAAATAGATGAGGGTTTACTTGCGTGTTGTGCTCACTGTTGCAAATCTTTGTGTAAACCATTCATGGTTCTCAAGCATGACCGGTTTGATTATATTGATCATTACCTATTGACTATTTAGCACAAATAACGGTAATTTTGGCACATTTTATTTGTGACTTTGCCTCATTCTCACTTATGTGGCCAAGTTCAGCAACATGTAATCATTGCAAATGTGGTATAATTTTAAAGAGGAATACTTCAGCTTTCCATTGCTATATATATATAACATATACAAAGAGGGTAATAAATAATAAAAATATACTTGATTAAAAAAAGTTTCCTAACTTTTTGTGAGGAGTTTACATTAAAATAATAATGGTCCCAACACCGTTCCCTGGGGTACTCCAGATGTCACAGGTGAATTCTTAGATGTCTCACCGTCAATAATGACTGTTTGTTGTCGCTTTGTGAGAAAACGGTTAATCCAATCTTTGATGTTATTTCTTATCCCCATACGATGCATTTTATATAAAGTAAGCGCTGGTGGGGGACTACGTCGAACGCCTTACTGAAGTCCATAATTATAAGGTCAACTTGGCTACGTTTATCAAGTATTTTTGCGAGATCGTCAGTTAAAGCCGCTAGTTCAGTCTCGCAAGATCTTTCTTTTGCGGAATCCGTGTTGGAGATCAGTAAATAGACGGTGATTATCAACGTGGTCCATGATATATGACGATGAATTATGTGTTCTAGTAGTTTACAGATTATGCAAGTCAGCGAAACTGGGCAATAATTTGCAGGGCTACATCTGTTTCCCTTTTTAAATATCTGGGAAACATTTGCGTGAAGCCAACCCCAATATCATGTTTACTTTTCCCAAAATTGTCTAATTTTCCCAAAACGATGTTCTCAGAAACGGTGGCAATTTTCAAATTCCTATACAATTTTGTTTACGTATAACACCCCACACAATTAGACGTTTTAAAAAATTGAAACTTTTCTGAAAAGGAAAAACGCTTAGCTATTCGTACAAAGTTTCCCATTTTCAATACCATGTTTACTTTTCCCAAAAAAGTGAAATATCCCCAAAAGCATGTTTTCGTTAACATGACATTTTCCCAAACCCAATACAAATAAGTGCCACTTTTTCTGAAAACATCATTCTGAGGAAATGTGAATGTTTTGGGAAAAGTAAACATGATATTGAACAGGAGAAACCTTCTGTGAGAAGCTAAGCACTTTTCTTTTCACACGTTTTAAATTTTTTCAAAACGATTAATCCTGTGTGGAGTTATGCAAACAAACTTGGTCTAATTTTCGTTAAAAAAAATCAGGAGAGAGAGTTTTTAAATTTACTAGTATGGACCAAGTGCCATTTTTTTCTGAAAACATCATTTTGGGGAAATGTGACTGTTTTGGGAAAAGTAAACATGATATCGAAAATGTAAAACTTTCTATTGGTAGCCAGCGTTTTTTTCTTTTCATAATCGTTTCAACTTTTCGAAACGTCTAATTGTGTGTGAAATTATGTAAACAAAAGTAATCTAACTTTAGGGGGGACTTACTTTTTTTGACCCCTTTATGATTTTATTTTCACATATGTTTGTAAAAATCTTAGGGGCCAGAATTGTTCCATTTAGAAATTATAGGCTGAAATGTGGTGAATTACTGCCAAAGGTGGTTAACCACCAACCAGTTTGTGTTCAACTCAATGGGTAAATAATTTGTGACCTTTTGCTTCTAAAAATAGAACCGTGGGAGGTATATTGCAGCTCAAACTTTGGAACGCGAACATTTTAAGGATGACCTTTCATGTAAAATAGAAAACATCAAGTTGAAAATCGGGCCAGCAATCGGAACATCGACCTTTAACAGTTGATCATTATTCCATATCATTTATTATAAGTGCTATTAACTTTACCATAAACATTTGTATTTCATTTTCCAAAAAGTGTTAGCTTCAAGGGGGTTTCACACCAAAAGGTGCGTGATCCACCAGTGGGTTATATAATCACTTTGATAGTGAATAGACTCGCTCAACGTTGGCAGTTGCCTATAAAGGCTACCGAAAGGCTACAGTGCAACTTACCATAAATGCCCGTTTTAACCAACATCACTTACATGACAATAACAGCAACACTTTTCTTCCAATCAAGTCAAGTTTGAAGACACATGACATCAAAGCGTCAACGCAAATTTGTATTACAACTATTTTGCTAATAAAGCTCATTTGCATATGTTATGCATATTTAATTAGCATCTAGTCAAAAACACATTTGACTTTTTATCTAAAGATATGTAGATCATGGAAGCCTGGGAATAAGATATAATGTACATATTCTTAATTCCGACATTTTTGTATGAGCAAATTAAAACATTTCTTTGTACTTTTCTCTTTATTTAGATAATTTGCATAATTAAGTACCTATATTCGTGACTTAATTTGAACCTAACCATACCTTTAACATGGGTTTGTGACCTATCATATTAAAGCGTAAGACATACACAACAAAATGGTATGAGAACATTTTATGATTTTGTTTTTGTTTTTAAACTGCACATATTTAAGCAATGGGTATGAATTCTATGTGCCCTCTTAGCTTTATTTGTATGCAAACAAATGATTCACCAGGCATAACCACAGGGAACGTGCATTTGAATCTACCGCGTTAGCACTGCACATGCCATTATGTGGGCAGTCATGCACAGTGATACATACAAGGGGTGTGTGTGGTTTCATAGACCAGCTCCCTAGTCTATAAATAAATTGAAGATGTGTACTCAGCTGTGAAATCAAGGTCGGTTAAAAGCTAGCTTCTAGTAAAGCTAGCTTCTAGTTGGCTGGGCCCTATACAGTTGTGAATGGTGGTACTGAAGAAGTAAAGACCAATTACAAAGGAGGTTTAATAGAAATGTATAACAACATTAAAACTCACATACGGAGAGTAAATTATTTATTTGAACTTGAGTCGTTTAAAAGTATTTGGATCACATACTGAACTGGTTTAATTTTCATTTTCATGGACCAAAAGGAGGTGGTGTATAACCAATTGAAATAAAGGGCGTTTATGGTAAGTTGCACTGTAGTACATGTATCATAATCCCTGATTATACATCTAGCTAACATGGAGGTGTTCTTTTCCGACACCGTCTGGTCCAACACATTATTTTTCATTATTTTTTTGTCATACTGCCCTCAAGAATTATATATGACGGACTGTCTTTAGCCTTACAAGACTGCCGACTTTAGGGCGCACCACACCAAATATCTTTCTCATTGAAATACGTGTAAAAGTGCCATATTTCAAGACACCTTTTCTACCCTCCGGTTACATTTATTGCATACTTGTCACCTATGACCATTTTCAGTAACATCTCAACTTTAATTTAAGCCTTGTTTCATGAGGGGTTATTAAGCTAAATTTTCCGCTACGGACCTGCACACAGCGCCCTCACTTTTTCACGTTTTCTGGCATGCCTGTTCACCATTTAGGCAGGTGCTTACGCCATGGGCACTATTTAGGTCGATAAATTAAAAATATCGTATTTTATCATTGTAGGTGCAACGGATAGGTCCCACTCGTTCATTTAAATACAAACATACCATCCCCGGAGAAACAAATTGCCCGAAAACTTCACATTTACAAGCCTACATGTAGTCTTCGTGCTTTTCCGGAACTATTATAGGATTACACGAATTGCGCATTGATTTGGTGTGGTGCTCTCTTTACGAATTTGTTTTCGTGCTAATTTTTTTTAATTTTTTTTTTATTCCACTTGCACTTTTACAACAACTTGTAACGCAACGTTCCCATCATATTTATTATACCATTATACATATCGCGTTTTCGTATTTCAATTTGTTTTATATGGCTTTCTATATCAAACCACCTTCCGGTTTTTCAAGGTATGAACAACTGTCAATTTTTGGTCGCAAACGCTTACAATTTCTACATCAAGTGCTGGACTGTGAAGATCCGAATGCATTTCAAGATTTGTTGCAACATGGTGAAACGGCTGAGCATTCTGAGTGTCTTATTGAAGCAACAAAGAAAGATAGAACAACGCATTTCTTTTTAAGGTAATAATTTTTATGGGTGCTTGAATTGGTGGTTGATATCGATATCGCGGACATGGTACTCAAAAACCCTTTTTTTGGAACGATCTAAAGTCATTGTAATTATATAATATACTAGCGGCGTACCCTCGCTGCGCTCGGGCACTCGCTAGCTGAGTATTATTATCTAAATTAGATACCTTCATGATTTGTAGCAAAATGGGCATATATAGATAATGAGTCATTCAGCCAGCATGCTTATATAGGCTTTTTAAGCCTGGCCCGAGTATTTTGCTTGAGCCTGGTCCCTTAGACCCAAGCGTGTGTCCGTACGGACCGACTTAAACAAACAAACAAACCCCCCAAAATGTGCAGTACCAACCCCATACCCCATATAGTGTATACATGGTATAGTGTGCGGTTAGTCGTCAACATGATCAAAGCGTATATAGGCTATTGTGCAATAGCAAGAGGTCCTTGATACTCAGGTGCCCTTAATCCTAATATCGGTGCCACGGCGCCCTTGATAATCCAGAGATCTTAATAAGGCCTACCCAGAAACGCTAAATATTATTAGGTATTCCCATAATAAAACATGAAATAACCACTCTAGGCCCTACCCCATACATCCTTAAAATCCAGTTATCACAGGTACCCTTAATATTCCATACTCCAGGTACTCAGTGTACCCTCATAATCCAGACAGGCCTACCCACACCATGTGTTCATACACACGTGTAGGCCTAGATTTCACAACCCCCTTCGCGGACGCCCCCCTACCCCCTAAATGTTGGCAAGTCTCTGATAGAACACGCCGCCGCTATATTAAATAATTTTAGGTCCGCGACGCTACTGGTTTTTTTTAGTGGTTTTATTAAGTTATCCTAATATCGGTGCCACGGCGCCCTTGATAATCCATAAGGATCTTAATAAGGCCTACCCAGAAACGCTAAATATTATTAGGTATCCCATAATAAAACATGAAATAACCACTCTAGGCCCTACCCCATACATCCTTAAAATCCAGTTATCACAGGTACCCTTACTATTCCATACTCCAGGTACCCAGTGTACCCTTATAATCCAGACAGGCCTACCCACCCCATGTGTTCATACACACGTGTAGGCCTAGATTTCACAACCCCCTTCGCGGACGCCCCCCCCCCCCCCCCCCCCCCTACCCCCTAAATGTTGGCAAGTCTCTGATAGAACACGCCGCCGCTGTATTAAATAATTTTAGGTCCACGACGCTACTGGGTTTTTTTAGTGGTTTTATTAAGTTATCCTAGTATCGGTGCCACGGCGCCCTTGATAATCCATAGGGATCTTAATAAGGCCTACCCAGAAACGCTAAATATTATTAGGTATCCCATAATAAAACATGAAATAACCACTCTAGGCCCTACCCCATACATCCTTAAAATCCAGTTATCACAGGTACCCTTACTATTCCATACTCCAGGTACCCAGTGTACCCTTATAATCCAGACAGGCCTACCCACCCAATGTGTTCATACACACGTGTAGGCCTAGATTTCACAACCCCCTTTGCGGACGCCCCCCCCCCCCCCCCCCCCCCCTAAATGTTGCCAAGTCTCTGATAGAACACGCCGCCGCTGTTTTAAATAAATTTAGGTCCGCGACGCGACGCTACTGGGTTTTTGTAGTGGTTTTATTAAGTTTTATAGTGGGTCTTTCATAGTTGGCGGGAGGCGGGTTCTCACCATGATCACTTTGTACCCACCCAGTTCAGTGTTAGCCATCCGTTTATTTTATTTTTCGGCCTATTGACATTAAATTATTTCTCCAGTAGGACTATTTCTGCATGCATATTTTGCTCTAACAGTTCCTTGTTTATTTATAGGCCTATCCCCCATGTATAATATGATATCACGGTTTTCTGGGCTATCTATGTTTTTATATAGCGCGCCCTGTCCGTGGCCCGCATTGTGGATGGGTCCGCGATGGGACTGAGGCACTGTCGTATAAACTCATTTTCCCTGTCACTATTATTAACACATGTTATCCTGGATGCAGGCCTATACGGTTTGCGCCTTATACGGTTTGCGCCGGCCTTGCTCCCAGTTCCTTCAAAGGGGTTCCTGTATACCCTGGCTATATGATTGACTTTTTGTTGTTGTCTCATCATGCCGTTTTCTTGTACTATAGGGTTTTCACTATGGAGCAACGGATGCTTGCCGCCTTTACTCTACCACATAACAAACTACGCTTTGCACCACTAACGCGTGTGCACCTACGCGTGTTCCGGTATCGCCCGATTACGCGTGCGCCGGCAATCGGTGCCTGACTACGCGTGCGCCGGCAATCGCCTGAATACGCGCGCGCCGACAATCGCCCGATTACGCGAGTTGTGCGCCGGCCATCACCATGGCGTGCTCAGCGTATACGCGGCGCGTAGCAATAACGTAGCAACGGGCTAAAAAAGCCCACATTTAACGAAATCTAACCCAAAATAAGAAAATCAAACATAAACTGGACAATTGTGGGACCCATACGCACCCGCACAGAAAATTTGAAGTTAATCGAAGGTGCGGAAAGGGGAGAACATCTCCGTACAAAAATGGGCAACTCCGTATTATATATATGATAGGTTGGGGCGGACCTACGTCACGCCGGTGAAAACAAATCAAACGCCGGAGAAAACAAAAACAACTTGCGCAGATCAATCAATTAAGGCAACCGCACATTGCGGATCAAGTGCGTAACGCTTAGCGTTGAGTGCATGCATGGAATGTTTTGTTTCTGAAACACTGGTTGCCAAGCAAATTTGCTAAAAATAACTAAAAGTTCCCGTATGTCCGCCCCTTCCTATAGGGTTGATTTGACCATGACGTACAGTCATGGTTGCTAAATTTCTGCGCAATCTTCACAAATATTCCCTTGCAAAAACAATGGCGTAGTCAGAGGTGGGTCAGGGGACGGGGCAGAGTACCACCCCCACCCCCTGACAAAAAAAATTGATCGACAAAATCGGAAAGGCAAGGAAAAGGGGAAGAAAAAGGAAAAGGAGGAAAAGAAAAATTAAACATATAAGGCCAAGTAAAACATCTAGTTTCTTGTCCGAACTTTTTGAAAAACAGAGGATGCGGGTAATCTTTTTTCTTTTTTCTTCTTCAAAATTGCCGATCCAAAATGGCGGAGGATGCATTTGGATGGACTTATCACAGAATTTATAATAGCGTCATAGGTACTTGTAGTATTTACTCCACCTGTGCATAGACTGCAAAAGAGAATATTTTCATGATTGAGAAAAGGTGCGGATTGTGAAAATGACTCGGATTTTCGAAAATTCCTTTTAAAAAGACGATGAAAAAATAGAATTTAAAAATTTAAAAAAGCTTTTCTCGATGCGGGAGCCAAAACGGAAGCACGCAAGGATGAGAAACTACCATATTTTTTATTTGGCCTGAGGAAGAGGGAAAAGAAGAATTTAGAACATGCAGACACGCAATGGCCGAGCCCCCGTTGCCATAGTGAGGTGGGAATAAAGTCATTGAAATGATTTTAAAAAATGAAAGGTTTCCTGGTGGGAAAATTGTTTGGTGTTTTGGCTCGCTTGGCGCTTTTACTGTTACAATGTTACGATAGGCCTATTTAACCCACCCCTAAATCAAGGTAATATGTTGCGTTTACCGGGCAGAAATTTAAAGCAGTTTCACAGGGCATTTCTGCCCGGGAAATTGAGCTTGCCAACCCGGTAAAATCCGCGCCCCAGTCTGATCAAACCCCTCCCCCAAACAATCGAAAATGTTGACTTTTCATGTCAAAATTACATCCAAATTAGCTTAAAATAGGTCTGAAATATCTATAATTTCATTCCAATTACAGGGACACAATGTCATGTTGAATTTTTTTATTTTAGAATTCAAGATGAACATTCAAAAATTGCCATTATTATTGTTGTTTCTACAAAAAAAAACACCAGCAAAACTTGATTAAAAGTATATTATGTGATCTTTTCCAGGGGACGCCATCAATCCTCGAAAAGAAATTGGAAGCAGATGTTCTTGCAGATTTACTTTTCTGATCATAAATCATAAATATATTCCAAGTTACAGAGCGATGCGATTCCTAATAACCTCAAAATCATGGTTTTAGAAATTAGAGTGAATTTAGAGTAAAATTTGAAAAATAGATTGTACCGGAGCGGTACAATCTATTTTCAAACCATGATTTTGAAATAATTAGGAATCTTATCGATCTGTAACTTAGAAGATCTTTATGATTTATGATCAAAAATGCAAATCTGCAAGAAAACCTGCTTTCATTGTAAAAATCAATGATAGAGGGCGCTACTTGAAAAAGATCACATAATATGCAGCTCTACCAGCATTTTTGAATCAACGTTTTGTAACTTTTGTTGTACAAAGAGGGCTGATTTTTTATTGTAAAAATATACAAATCCCAGTTTTTATCATATATTTTTGTAATTGATGGCGCTGCCTCCACCACATATCTTAATGCCCCTTTAAAGGCATATTATGTGATCTTTTCCAGAGGGCGCCCTCTATTCATGATTGTTTTTAGAAAGTAGATTTTCTTGCAGATTTACATTTCCGATCATAAATCATACAAACATTCCAAGTTACAGAGCGATACGATTCCTAATTACCTCAAAATCATGGTTTTAGAGTGAATTTAGAGTGAAAAATATTTAAAGTGTCGGGATTCCGACAGTTTATTTTCACTCTAAAACCATGATTTTGAAGTAATTAAGAATCGTATCGCCCTGTAACTTGGAATGTATGCATGATTTATGATCAGAAATGTAAATCTGCAAGAAAATCTGCTTTCTATTTTTTTTTCGATGTTGAGGGCGTTCCCTGGAAAGATCACATAATATACCTTTAAGCTAATTACTTGTTTTGGTGGTGGGCGCCTATGATTTAGATGTTTCAACCCGCACTGGATGTGATGCTTGCACACTTGGAGTGATACCAATCCTGCTATTGGTCTACCAAGAATCTACACAGAGAGAGACAGGCAATTTTGATATTAAAAGCCAGAATTTTCGTGCACTTTGCGCCCACCCTATCTATTAGATTTTTCTTTCGAGATTTTTCTTGCCCTCCCAATCCCAATAAAAAGGATGCTGGTGCCGCCACTGATCCATTTTTACTCTTTCACAATGAAGAAAAACAATACATGCTGAGACTACCCGAATTGTGTTCCCACAGTTACCAAAACCGGGACAATTTTTTTATTCTGCACCCCCTGACCTACACCCCTGCTTCAAAATACTCAACCTCGCTGCTGAGGAGATAGCCCTGTCCTCACCCGCATCTTTCAGAGATTCCTTGACACTGGTGTGGTTCCAATGTCGTGGCTCCGCGCAAATATACCGCCTATTTTCAAAAAAGGTGATCGTACATGTGCAAGCAATTACCGACCTGTGTCGTTTACTTGTATGTGCTCAAAAGTCAAAATTATAAGAGCATATCATTCATTTAAACATAATGCAGCACTTTGACGCTAAAATTCTATCCTGACCAACAAACAGCATGGTTTCAGAAGTAAGTACTCCTGCAAGAGCCAATTAATTCTTACTGTCAAGGATCTTGCCAAATCCCAAGACAACAGATCACAAAGTGACATGATTATGATGGATTTCTCCAAAGCTTTTGACAGTGTCCCCCATATTACCGATTACTAAATAAACTTGAAAGGTATAGCATCCACAACACTACACTTACATGGATTTACAACTTTCTCAAGCACCGTGAACAAAGGGTCGTCGTCAGTGGTACACACTCGACTTGGACTTGGGCTGATGTTGTTTCAGGCATCCAACAGGGCACAGTGCTTGGTCCGTTGCTTTTCCTCGTATATATTAATGACCTCCTTCTTGACAACAATCACTCAGTTGTCTGTCTGTTTGTGAGATACATAATTAATTTGATTCAGAGGAGCTTCAGTGAAATGAAAGAAGGATTGGCAGATGTCGTTTAACCTCTCTAAGTGCTTTGTCATGAGACTCACCCATGCACATTCTCCAAAGCACTTTGATTACAAACTGGAGGACAATATACTGAGTGAAACCGATAGACACCCCTACCTTGGAGTCTGCATTACAAGCAAGCACAATGGAACAAACACAACCAACAAAAGTGGAAATGAAATAGAGGAGATCAGCCAGATTTGTGTGGTGATTTTATGGTTCAAACCATCGGGTGGAATTCTCTAACCAACAGGAGACTGGCTCACAGACTCACGCTTCTTCAACAATCCAGACTGGGTCTCCTATTCTTGCCCGT
This sequence comes from Ophiura sarsii, assembly GCA_035610835.1. Classification (NCBI taxonomy): domain Eukaryota; kingdom Metazoa; phylum Echinodermata; class Ophiuroidea; order Amphilepidida; family Ophiuridae; genus Ophiura; species Ophiura sarsii. The sequence goes on along the minus strand of CM069442.1, from coordinate 91,851,361 downwards.
CGACTCACTGCTACAGCCTGCCCACAAAAAACATAGCAGCTCCACAGCAACGCCTATAACCAAATTTTGACAAACAAAGACTGCCTCAAACACGCTTATTTTCCCTGCACAATTCGCGACTGGAACTCACTCCCGGAAAATATCCCCAACATTAAATCCATACCACAACTCAAGAAATCCCTAGCGAGACATCTGCAGGGGTTAAGCAAGCAAGACTAAACAATCATCATCATAGCAAAAATGATCGTAATCGTCTAAATGATAAGGGTGCCGTAATTTTACAGTATTACACCCTCCACAATGCGCTCCCCATTGACTGGAAATTAGCACAGACTCCTGATGACAATGCCACGACTCCTAACAACAACGGAGAAGATGTTGATTTTAATTCAGTCTCTATTGATACTTGTACAAACAAAAGTTTTAGCAAAGCCATGATTAATAATTTGCATGTTCCTCCTCTGTGTACAAATTTCTGGTCACTGATAAGGTTACCCAACTACTTTTTCAATTGGGCAAACATTTGGCTCGTCACTCCACAGTGCACCGATAAGCAAGGAAAATCCTTCACAACATTTTATCCCACCAAAGTACTTTTATGTAAGATGGGTATAGTAGATAATAATATTTGTTTTTCTTATTGCAGATTAGCTTGTGCCAATGATAGAGAGATGACATCATTCTTCATTAAATCTGAAACACGTCTCTTTTACCTCCGATTTGCTTGCATGACATCTGCAGAACTTGTCTCCTTACTTAGATCTACATATCGATTTGTGCATCATTTTGTACGACGGAACAGATGTGGTAGAAATCATCATCATCAAAACATTATCAAGAGTGCCAAAGACTTGTACTTGGTACTGGGTTCTACACGGGGAAATAAAGAAAGAACCTTTAAAATGCTGGTTGAACAATACATAAATGATAGTTATAATGACACTATCGATGTACCTTTTCAGTATGCCTTGGCCTTAGTGAGGCACAGAGAGGTCATTCTAAACAATGGGACAGCATATGTACCTTGTGCTAAGCTACACCAGATTCTAGCCTCCCATTTTGAACAGATTATTGTAGATGGAATGAAAATGGCTAAACAGATGTACAGAACAGTTTGTGAAGAGGACCACCGTATGGTGGATCTTTTCCGAGAGTTACGGCATGTATATTACTCTGGTCGGCGCATTTCATCAAGCATAGTTCACAGAGACTTGGAGCCACTTAGGTGTAATGATATTGACAATTTGGCACAAGGGTTTCCTCCTTGTATGCAACATTTGCATAGGACATTACGTCAAAAGCATCGACTGAGACACTTTTCAAGGGTAGGTTGAACAGAAATGTAATATTGAGTAGAATTTAAGAGTCTTTTTATAAGTTCTGGAACTACATGTAGGTTCAGATGATTTTAATTGGAATGTGATATTTGTTGTCTGTAGGGGGCCTTTAAATAAACCGAGATGTGAAAGGCGTTAATTAATTTGATTCTTTACTTCAGAATTGTCCTTTCATTGGTAAAATCAATTATAAATTATGTTTCAACAATAATTATGAATCCACAGACCAGACCAATTTGAAAAAAAGAGAAACAAAAAGTCAGCAGACAAAAGCTAATTGTTCTCATAGATTGTTGTATTATAATCTAAACGAGTGTTATTGTAATGTAAGCCAGAAGACTTTGTATCATTATTATATTGTTTCTTCCTACAGATACAATACACACTTTTCCTGAAAGAAATTGGAATGCCCGTCCAGGAGGCTATACGTTTCTGGCAGAGAGAGTATTCCAAGACTCCTAATCATGCAACGCATCCTAGTGGATGCGATCATAACTGGAGTAAAGATGGCCGACGTTACACATATAATATCCGTCACCTATATGGCCTGGAAGGATCTAGGATAAACTACACGGCACATAGCTGCTATACAATGCAGGTAGAGTTGTTGTTGACATGCACATTATACCCTATATGAAATCAAGGACTATTACAGAACTAATCCAACCAAAGGTGATGTGTATCAAATATTAATCTACACATTAGGATGCCACCTGTGGATGAACCATAACATGCAACAATTCGAAACATTGGAACCCTTGTCCCCCCAAATGAATCATGGAATAATGATGGTACAAAGTAACGCGCGCATGTAGCTCAATCGTGCAAAAGATAGGTGTAAAGTCGAAAATTTTCGTGCGCGCATTTCTTTACACTGGAATGGAGCCCACCCATTAGGAGCCCCCCCCCCCATTTCAAGTCACTGCCCCTTCTTGCCCCCAAATGAAAAAGTCTAGTTACGCCACCGTATTGCTTTGTATACTTTATTTTCAGAACTGTTCCTTAGGACACGGTGAAGAAGGAGGCTGCCCATTCACACATTTCGATGAGAGACACTTGCAGATGCAACTTGAACTAGCAAATATCCAACAACAACAATCAATCTTACAACTGGTCCAGACAAGAAAATATCAATCAGCTTGTGAAACATATTTCAAAGGTAGACTGAAATCCAAGATGGAAACAAAGAAAAAAGTGTGTATCAAAATGAAACAGTGTAGTAAATGCAAAGGTTGTAATGAAACTGATAGTGGATGTTGTAAAATGATTATTTCAAAACAGTCAAATAATGGAGACGATGAAATTGAAATCAAACGACCCAGAAAAGCAGCAATTTCTCCTGCAGCTGCCAATGTGGATCAAGGTATTACAGAGCAGAGAGGTTGCACTCACAGTTGCGACTCTTCATCAACACTCCACATGAGCAGTAAACCTGATGGATATTGCCGTAGATCTAATATCATTGAGAAAACTCCAGGAAATGAAGAGATTTATACTAATGAAGCAAGACCAATGAAAGCAGATGAGTCAGAAAAACATTGTGAAATAGCAACATCCTCCAGTCAATCATTAACAGGAGACCTGGATGATGAGGGCGATGATGATTGGAGGAGTTACCATGGTTATACTGTTGATATTGAGAAGCCAAGTGATTACTTCTTTAGTTACATGCAACTCCTAAGATCCCTACAATTCATGAAGTAAACACTTCCATCCATTGCATTATGAGGGTTTAAGTGCAACAAAGGGCTATCTGCATTTTGGCTATTTTGAGAATAAGTGAGTTAAAGATTTGTGCCCATCATTGTCACCTTCTGGTTTTGACAAGATTATAAGTGTTACAATAGAACATTGTTCATTATAAATCATTTGGAAAATTAGGTTCCTGATCTTGTGCGGATCATTTTGATACCAAAATCTCATTTTGGCCAAAAATGCAGATAGCCCTTTGTTGCACTAAACCCTCGATTAGTGGTTTCATTTGCGACAGTTGTGTGATGTCAGGTAGCAATGGAGGAAATGAGCTTTTGGGTATTGCAATAGAACTGGGTTATGAAGGTTCTATCTATTATACAATATTATGATAGCCTCAAATGACCTAAATATGGCTTTAAACTATAATGTCACTCTTGTTCTGGATATAAATGAAGTGTGTCAATTCCAATTTATGCAGTAATTGTGATTAATACAAAGCAGAATTACTTTTATCATCTTGAACGGTGTAAAGGAAATAGTATATTTAAGTATTTTATGTATCATTTGCAATGATGTATTGTCACCAATATTAATAATTTACAATCCCAATTTATTTTCATCTATTTCAATGGGCGTTTCATGAAATGGTGCTGTTATATAACCAAGTGCAATATAATTTTGTATTTGATCTTCGAAGGGAATTTGACCTTAAACTGGCTCCAGGCCTAAAAATTCGCACTGCAGTGCGAGAGTCCATTTAGATTCTCGCAGAATAATTTCGTGAGAATCCATGGATTATTGCGAAATTAATGAAAATAATATCAAGAATAAGGCTATAAGCTTGCACAACTTCCAAAATGTGGCATGCTTGTTGACCAAGGGTCAAATACCAGTCATCTAAGGTCCTGTTTTGGACTTAGAATTTGTTTTAATTTTTTGTTGTTGCGCAAATCCACCTGGATTCACACGGTAGTGATTTTACGCGAATCGATTCGCCTGAAATTCTACCCCTGGACTCGTTAGATTTTTGTTCAAGGTAACCTTACCCTTAATAATGATCAATGTTTGGAATAATTATATAATACCTTTCACATTTGTGGTTTTTCACTTTATTCCGTAAAACAACGAGTGTGTAGTGTGGCTGGTATTCAATAATTATGCCAAATTTTGTTCACATGTTTTTTATTCTCTACATGGCCCATCATTATAACAATTAATTCTAATATTTGAGTTAACAAATTATTAACATATTGAATACACTTTTATGTCCAGTATTTACTTCAAATAATGCAAAAGACAAACTGGGTTCAGTTTATGAAATATTTTATTTCAACTTTTTGCCAACCAGAATAAACTGCATCCTTTCAAACAAACATGAGTCCATGTGTCACTTTATAATTGTGTACAATTTATATAATATTTCACATTCTGTTATTGAGCAATATACAAAGAATAAACCACACAAGTAATGACAATACAGCCTTTTAATTTGTCAAATTTGGAGTATTCTTCAATGCCAATTCAGAATATTTTGGGATGGGGTTTACAAGTAATATGAAAGTCAAATTACTTAGAGTTGTATGTTGCTTTTTATTTATTTTATACCTTCATTGTTTGAAACGGCTGTATTGTCCTGATAAATGCGGGGTATTCTTTATGAATTTAATTTGTTCAATACCAACAAGGCAACAAATGGGCAATTGTGTTTATCCTTGCACAAAAAACCTTTCCTAATGCATGCATCATTGGTGTGTGTACAGGGCGAGTCAAAATATTCAGGTCCCAATTTTTTAAACCAGTTAATATGCACAAATGTATATACTAGTATTCATTGATATGCACACTTAAGAACGTATTGTTAGCTATAACTTTAATTTTATTTCATTCAAATTGGTTATTCAAAATGGGAGATAAGTGCATTTTCCCAAATTCTGTGAAAATTAATATGTTCCAACGCACGCATTATGAATATGTCAATCAATGGCGTGTTGGTATTCACAATGCATACAATGGAAATGGAGGTATATTTGGAACACTTTGGATTTTGCACTTTTTCGTTAATATGTTGTAATTATCGCATGGAGTAAGGTATTGATTGTCTTGGCAATTTCACCAAGTATTTCTACTCCTATAAACAATGAAGCAATTTGTCAATTTTTAACAAGAAGTATTTTTCCTGATTTTCCAAAAACAGGACCTGAATATTTTGACTCACCCTGTATGTTTAAAGCACATACAGCCATTGTGTTTGTTTTACCTACTGTGCCTTTGCTATTTGAAATCATTTTACAATTGAGGACCCTAGATCTAAAAGAGGGTTAAGTCACAATCTTGTGAAATTGTAGTTAGTATCAGTTTTCTGCTACAAGGAGGATCTCTGCACCCTCTGTTCAAATGTTAAAGTTAAGCCATGCGTTAAAGCTGTGTAAGAATCCATGGGAGGTAAAACCCGAGTGGGTCAAGTCCACACATGGACACAATGAAACCCAGTTTTTGCCATTTTTCTCAATGTGACTTAACCCTCTTTTAGCACTAGGGTCCTCAATTGTTACATGAGACCTAGTGCAATACCTCAACACCATGCAAGCGTTCACTGTACTTCCATTGATTATTATCATAACACCTTTTTAACTTTTATCATAATTACATTATATGGATACATTTTATTTCATCGCAGTCACACAGGGATATCACACTTGGTGGAAACGATCATTTAATTTACTTTAATACCTACCTGGCTTTTATTACTTATGATTTTCATAAGATTTGTATTACCACATTTAACAAATTGTTCCTGATTTTGTTACACAAGTCACATGATTGATATGCCAATCAATCTATATTGTATCGTACATTATAGATGGGAATGTGCAAAAGGAAGGATGATCTAAGTCTGCATACTGGTTTGTAAGTCAGACAACTATATAATGAGTTTTGAATCATTGATCATGAAAACAGAACCCATGCACTTCTTCAAGGGTCAGAGGCATCCTTCATGTCAAAAGTGGGTTGAAGAATCAAAACTGACGTTTCATTGCATTCCCAACCTTTGCAACATTTTTGAAAGTTTGCATGACATGAAATACAGACATAATTCCATCGGCTACAAGGGAGATAATTATATTGTTCTTGTCTGTCGTTGCTAATATTTAAAAATAGTTATTAGTATATATCTTATTTCTCTCCCTTCTTTATTCATGTATATATAACTATCCAGTCAATTTGAAATTGTTACAAAAATGTGATACAGAACAAGACGTATGTAAATGTGCCATTATTTAGTATGGGGTACCTGATACAATAGCAAAGAAATTGAAAATGTGAACTTGTTTGAAATATAATCCATGTCTTTAACAAACTTACAAAAAAATGGATTATTTAGAAATGCCAAGTTGTCAGTCAAAAACAGTTTTGAAAATATGAAATGTACAAGTTTCCACCACAGGTTTCCTAAAGACAGCTTTAAGTGAGCAGGGGTTTTAACGGCTATTACAATCAAGGGGCTGTCCAATTTCGTTTTTACCACAAATTTCCAGATATTTTTCATTTAGAAATGGCCACACCAGTAAACACACAAAAAATACCTCTTTCCATTTCAGATTGATTGCATTGGACAGCTTTATTCTGGTGGTTAGTTAGTCTCATTACAGTCATATTAAGTAAAACACTCCCAATGCAAGAAAAGTTGCTTTTTCTTTCACTATCCCCAACCAATATTGAATAAAATAAGCATAATATAAATTTCCTGAAATAAAATAATAAAATAATAAAAATATTGCAACTTAAAAACTTTTGTTACAAAAAATAGCAATAGTAGGATAGGTGTGTACACATGAAAGTAGAGTGTAACCCTCCATTACTTCCTCACTACATCATGTCATCATACTTTACAATTGAGGATTCAGGTGACACTGCAGAATCAGTTTGGATGTAGTTCAATTTATGTGTTTTCTTCTCAACACTAGCCCCTATGTTCTAATACAACAGTATGGCTATGCTAGTAACTCCTGCTGCAGCAGCATTGACTTTGGAACTCATGAATTTGCACAAGCTGTACTGTGTGGCGTAAGCTTAAGCTTATTCCATTTGAAGCGTTAACACATATTGCGCCGCTTGCACTACTTTAGATTCCATATTTAACACCATTTCGGGGATAAGGATAAGAGCCACATAAACACCCTCTACTTCCATGGTACACTACACCTACATGTAAGGTAAAGTTACCTTTTTAAAGTAGTTAACACACAATGCAAACTCAAGATAATATGCATGCAACATACATGCATGCACCAACACGCTTCTGTTTTATCTACATGATCGATTTCAGAATAAACTTAAACACACAAATATTGCACATGTTGTAAAAATCTAAATAAAATTACAATGCAGCAATTAATGTGTTAGTCATTTACTAAATAAAAGTAATGCTGTTAGTTATCCAAATGGGATTGCAGGGAATTATTATCACAATGAAACACTAGAGTTATACAATCTACCCAAGACAAAAATAACACCATGTCAAAAGCCTAGGTAACAATTGCTATTCTGGATCCTTATCTGATGTCTTGCTTACGAATATTTGGTCGATTCAAGATAAATTCATTCAGCAAACAACAAATAGTCCTAATAGTGCATTTGACCTTAAACTAGGTATGGTTTTCCAGCATCCTCGCATGGAATACTATATTAAAATGTCCATGAGAATTCTGGATGAAATCCACTCCTGTTGGACAATTATAATAATTGATCTTCCATGCTTTGACACCTATCATTACTTACGTCAGGTAAATAATGTGAAACGTTAATGTGTTATTGTGATTTTACATGAGTTGTTTGAAAAATAATCATTCCGGTCCTGCTTCCCTTCCACAAGTCTGATACTAGAGGTTATCCATGTAACGGATTACCTGCCATCTTGTCGGGAATAAGGCTAAATTAAAAAAATATTTTGTCTCAAAGCTCTTCAGTTTTTCAAAACCTAATGCGGAATGCATAGTTTTTAAAGGTTTTTTGGGGTTTTTTTTAAATATAAAATATTGAAATCCTTGTAAAAGAGACCTTTTGTATTTAAAATGATGTGATCAATGAAAATCTGAAAAATCTGTGAAATTTTGGGATTTTTTTTCTTCAAAAAAAGAAAAAAAGAAGATTTTTTATAAAGATTTTTGTTTTTCTAATGCGCATTAATAAACTAACGCGTGCGGGAGCTTTGAGACAAATATTTTTTTTAATTTAGCCTAATAACTGTGTTTAAGATTTTCAGAAAGAAAACACACACACACCTGTTTCATTATATGTATGCCAATTTGGTATCAAGATTCATGCAATGAATTGGACATCATGCACCGATTAAATTGGATGTAGAATAAGCCGGGTGCGATTCCCCTTTGTAGTCTGTTGCACTTGGCTACATGGATAACCTCTATACATAATATTTGATAGCATGCTCCTAATACAGGTCTCCCAAACAAAGCATTCAAATTAATCACAACTTAATATGGCATATTTTAAACCCTGGTTGTGCAGAGAATCACAATACTGTATTTTATATCATAAATGGAATAAATGACAATGTGATACAATATAAATAGTATTAAATACAAATGTTAAAAACACCACATGTTCTTATTCATAATAGGATGTACAAACAATTATCACTCATAAAATCTTTTGGCAAGAGAGCAATTAGCCAATATCAGCGGCTATATCATCCAGCAAAGATACAAATACATTTGGTATTATTTGCAACAATTTAATAGTTTTAAAACAGGTTTTTGGAATCAAAAGATTTGAGACAAATACCTATCTTTCACCATGGTTTTTCTATCATGTTATAATCATAATTATAAATTGTTCATCCAAGTTCTTTAAAAAGTTTTGCTGCACTTCAACAGCAAAGAAAATATGCATCCGTTTCAAAAGAAATAAAAAAAAGATAAATCTTTATTTATGATATACATATATACAAACAAAAAATAAGGACATCTCAATAAGTGTATGTGTGATATCCATTGTTCAGTCAATATGGCCAGTCTTTTATTGAGCCCAAATGTGCATGTGACCAGTTCCTTCTTGGAATTAGCTTCCCAAATTTGAAATGTTGATATTTCAGTACTTAAATGATATTTTACTGGATAGAATCTCTAATTTAACTAGATAATATGTTGGGAGAGCACACAGCACATAAGTACATCAAATACATGGGGCATTCAGTGTAAAATGAACTATCGTTTCCTGCATACTATTTTTGCTTCTATTGAGAATTTATTGAAATGTTAACAGTAAAGGGTATGAGTAAAAAAGAAAGGTTGAAAAGTTGTTCTAAATCTGGAAAAAAGGCTGAAACATGTTGAAAGAGGGGTGAGAATGAGGAATATCAGAATGCAAACAATTGAAATCAGCTTAAGAGCCAAGATCTCACACCTCTGCAAACTGTATAATATTGATGCCAAAAATATCAGCCTACAATGTTAGAAAAAAGTGTTCGAACACTTAGTAGGCCTAATGTAAAGTCATCCCCCTTTCCCCCTGATCAATGTTGAGTCGCCCAACTTGCCAAACATCAGCCCGTGGCCTAGCAACATTGATTGGTGGGGGAAGGGGAGGGGTATATTGAAGGGGGCTTTCAGGCTAGCAGATGCAAATTGGTATTTTCACATGACTCTAAAAATGCGTACTATAGGGTAATTAAACGGTGCAAACAATGATCAGTGTTCGAACACCTTTTTTCTATGAATGTAGTTACACTAGACAAAGAATCATTAGGGCATGGAATTATTTGAATAGATGAGTTCACTTCAAATTGACATGCTTAAATTACAGATTATAGTTAGACAAAAGAAGCCAAAAAAAGAGAAACAATTGCAATGGATAAAAATATTTGAGTTTTTACAATACAGTATTGTACTGCTAAATAGTATGTATACCATTTACACACACACATCGATAAAGAAATATCAGTTGCATTATTAAAGCAGTATTAGATACTTTTAAAGTATTCTTGTAATGCTATGAGCCATAGGAAATACCAATTCTTTTATGACTCAAAAACAAGACTGTGTCATAGTCTATGTCCTGATGGATGCCTGTTTTTAAGTAAATTTAAATTTCCACTAAGAACAGTCATTGGACTTGCTACACCTTGTGGACTTCGTGCACCTAATGCTGCAAGACCTACACCTCCACTTGCACCCTGGGGACTCAATGATCCGATTGCTCCTAGTCCCACACCACTAGATTGTGTATTTAGTGATCCGATTGATCCTAAACCTACTCCCACAGTTGAACTCTGTGTACTTAGCGATCCAATCATCCCAAGGCCTAAACCTCCTGCTGTGCCCTGTGGCTGTAGCGATCCAATTGCTGCACGACTTATACCAGCAGTGCCTACCGCAGTGCTTTTGGGATTTAAAGAGCCCACTGCTGCAAGCCCTAAGCAGCTAGCATCACTTGATGCTCGAATAGGAAGCTTAGTAGGTGGGGCTATAGAGGAGCTTGGTGGGATGACACTAGGGCGACTTGAACTGGAAGAGATTAAACCCGAAGGAGTCTTTGAGCTGGAATTGGCTGATGAGTTGACACTGGTGGGTGGGGCGACTGTAGGGGCATTAGGGGGAATAACACTAGGACGTGATGACATTGAACTGGATGAGTAAGTTAAAGAGGATGAGGACATTGTATTTGATGCAAAACCAGTAGGAGGGGCTACTGTCGTTGATAGCGGGATAACACTAGGGCGGGCTGATGATCCACTGGATGAATAAAGTAACGAAGATGAGGACATTGTATTTGATGCAAAACCAGTAGGAGGGGCTACTGTCGTTGATATCGGGATAACACTAGGGCGGGCTGATGTTGCACTGGATGAATAAAGTAACGAAGATGAGGACATTGTATTTGATGCATTACCAGAAGGTGGGGCTACTGTCGTTGATAGCGGGATAACACTAGGGCGGGCTGATGATCCACTGGATGAATAAAGTAACGAAGATGAGGACATTGTATTTGATGCATACCCAGTAGGTGGGGCTCCTGTCGTTGATAGCGGGATAACACTAGGGCGGGCTGATGATCCACTGGATGAATAAAGTAACGAAGATGTTGGCATTGTGCAAGATGCAAACCTAGGACCGGTAGATGAATAACCACCAGTGGGTGGGGCGGCCATAGTATAATGTGAGCTAACACTTGGTTGGGTGGACATTGAGCTGGATGAGTAATGTAACGAAGAGGTTGGCATTGCACTTGTATATGTTTGTGAGTAAGATGGTGTTACTTTGGGTATGGCACCAGTTGACATGTTGACATCTGTTGAAGTGACAACACCAGTCAACGTGTTTAAACCAGATGATTGACTATTTGAAGGAGGTGTATTTGTTGTGGTTCCCAACAAATGAGAGGTGCCCCTACCAAATCCAGGTGCCATACCGGTTTTAAATCTAAGTAAGTTTGCTTCTGGGGAAATTTGATGACTCTTTGATACTACACTAGACATAGTGATACTTGTTGTCCGTTTTGTGTGTATACCGGTAGATTCACTCATGGATAACCGGCGAACATGCTCCTGATGTTTCTCTGCTCTTATTGCTTTTACTTTCTCCATTAACCGTTCCTTAGTATCTTGATCTAGAATCTTGGCTGCTGTCCCGGTCAGAACCGGAGTTGCATTTCGTGAGATAATTCCCCGTCTGACTTGATGAACACCACCGGGCATAGTGCTCATTTCAGCTTTCTTTTCCAATTGTCTTCCAGCTGATAGAAAGTTTAAACCCAGGTTTGCCTTGCGTGGGGAAGGTGCGCATGAAGCCTCTGCTTTTAGAAGAACAGTTGGTGTTTTGGGTGCATCACGTTCATGTAAGACTTGTGCTAGACCCGAACATGTACTGAAAGTACTTGTACTCCTTGTCCTTGTAGCATTGTCTATTGTAGAAACGTGGGGAACTGATGACATCTTTGGACGCATTGAACTGAAAATACACAAACAACAAAATATGTTATTTTTAAAAAGTGGCCAATTGAGTGAGACCAAAATCTTTAAAGTGTCAAGGTGCACTCGAGTAACATCGTTTTTCATATACATTCTTGATTTGAACCCTTTAAAACTAAAAACATCTGCCATAATAATCTTCATAAGAAAACATTGTTATATTTAACCATTTACGTATGAATGACATGTTGAGAATACTTCAAAAAGAAGTCGCCCCAGAAAAAAGGTCATCATTGGATGAGGTATGAACTGATAACCAACTATGACCTTGTAATAAATGATCTTCTCCATCAAACCTAGAAACAGTTTGGATTCATGATAATGCTGATCACAATTGCCGAATTGTGGTGAAATATCATAATTATGATATTGACACTTATTGTGTATGGAAGCTGTCTATAATTGTTTCTGAAATTGCCCTTTTCCCTCCGAGTGTATCCACATGTCAACACAAATATTTGGACCCTAAATGAAATAAACACCACATATTCCAACTATCTGGAATACCTTACATTTTCCTTTACATTTCTTCCCAAAACTAGGATAAAACTGAACTGACCTTGATGTTAGACTGGTGTTATCCAGGAGATCAATATTACTAGTTGTATATGTGTAAGTACTGCTAGTATTTACAAAACATTTGCTTGGTATTGTACTCCCTGTAAGGTGAAGAGAAGTAAAAATACAAACTATTAAACAAAACTAATGCATTTAAGCTACATTTTCAAAATCAAGAAATGAATATAAATTAACAATTCATAAGGTTGGTTTAACGTTATTCTTGCCACTTTCCGACACACAAAAATCATTTTCCCTTCAAATGTCAATAAAATTGTATTGATGCATTGTAGATGACTGAAGTTAATGTTACCTGATGAATTCAGAACTAAATTGTCAATTTGAGTGGGGAAAACCCACAATTGTGTGTCCTGTTAAATCATTACATTTGATGGGCTGTGATAAAGCAGCTAAGAGCCATCAATAGGTTAATCCTAACAGTTTTGTGTATCAGATAGTCAAAGACCCAAACAGCATGAAACCCCATTTGTAAAATGTCAGTAGAACTCTGGACATCATGATATCCCATATGGCGTTTTATAGGGTTCAGGAGTTTACAGTAACCTTGTACTGCATGGCTTAACTCCTATCAGGCATTATAATTTACCACTATTACCATCTTTCACCAGGGAGTTCAAATTTCAAATGGAGTCACCCATGCAGGTAACCCCATTTAGAACAGTTAGCATATTGACCAGTACTGTTGATGTCTGTAACACCACCAAATTCGATCTCATGGGGTCTGGGGCTGTTAGGGTTTTAATACAGATTTCAGTAATACTTAATGGCAAAACAAGGGGTGGCCATATTCTTGTTACTTTCCAATAAAATACAAATTATCATAAACTAATATAATGAAGAAAAACACACACCATCATTGACAACAGTTTCTCAAGGAAAACTGACCACATTCATATTGAAACCAATTATAATAGTACACTTTTACTTAGCAAAATATTTCAACAATCTGCCTTAAAGTGGACGGAATAATAGGAAATTGAATAAAATGTTAAAGAATATGGACAGGTATTTGAGATAAACTTACTGAATATTCCATCATCCTCTAAATCGTCGAGAGAGAACATCTCATCTTCTTCGTCTATTTCACGGAAGCCCTTCACAGCAACACCTGGTCTTGAATCCAACATGCTTGCCATATGTGGAGTTGCTAGTCTCTGCCAATGGTACAGTGTCATAGAACCTGTGCAATATCAATATGAGAGTGTGTTGTGAGTGCATGTGGAAGAGTTATCAAAGCACTGTCATAACTAGTATCCTGACAGTCCATTATTTTGAGAAAACTGTCCTTCAAAATGTGTAACCCAGAGATAGAACTATAATACTACAGATTGTTGGCGTTACTAGAGGATATAAGGAAGTTGCCATTAGATTAGAATAGCTATCCTTAAATATGCCTGGTTCAACTACTCTAAAAAAGGCCAAGTACTTTTCACAAAAAAATATCATGTAGTTCAAACTAAAATGATTTACTACCCTAATCCAGATGCATGCAAGTTTGTAATACTAATAAAAAGAGCACAGCTGCATAGATAACTATTACATTTTGATAGCATGTTTCATTACTTTGTCTAACATACAAGAATCAAAATCCTTTTATTATGATGATGAGGGTTATTTCAAACATTCTAGATATAAAGTAGTCCTTAAATGTATTTTTTTCCTGATGGCAAATATATTCCAACAGGGGCTAATGATTCAATCACTGGGGCTAATCACCCCCTAGTCACAACCCATATAGAAACCCATGCATAGCAGTAATATTTAAATTTGTTTCTTTTTGATTTATCTAACATATCTATAGCCTAAGACTCCCAAATAGGAATTGACAAACAGCAAATCACATCGAAAAGCATTCTCAATAAATATTATAAAATAATGTTCTCACCTTCCATTGGTTTGACAATCTGCAATTTCTCTGGCATAAATGCCTTGAAGTTATGAGCTCCTGACCCTAAATAACCCAGGCTCTCACCACCAGACCATATGCTACATGTACCAGGAGTTAAACATGTTGGTGTCGTCTCTCCTTCACTTTCTTCTATGTCCGATGCTGTCAATAGACGTTCCTTTTCCTCATTTCTGTATTTTCTCTCTGCTTCTTTATTCTGACGACGAAGGGATAGACGACGTAACGCCATCTCAAGATCGTTGGATCCCGGGATACCAGGCTTACCAAGTTGTTTTCCCATGCTGCATAACAAATTGATAAGAATGTATCAAAATGGTTAAGATGAACAAATAAAAGATACATTTTTCGGGCTCCTACCGATCCCATTATCTGAGAAGACATGAGAGAGGAGAACAATTGTACAGCGTGGGTCATTAAATTCCCATTGTAATGACAATTGAACCGCCCCTTTAGATCAGAATTTTGATCGTGCCCTCCTCTCACACTAAATTTGGCTGTAGCCTAATGTAACTACCCCACTGAGGAGGCTTCTGCATCAAATATGAATCAAAAACTGACATATTTTGATTTAGTTTTTGCGGGAGTTTTTGTTCTATTCACCAATAATGTGAATGTAAGTATTCCACTACACACATTCTTGTAAACACCCTAATTGTTATTGATTTCCACCTGCCCTTCCCCCTACAACAGTTCTACTTACCCAACAGGAGTGGGACTACACATTGATTCATTATCCCCCTCATACTGCTCACTTCTAGGACTACCACATAGAGATATCAGAGAACTACCTGGTGATGTTTGCCTACTATACATATCAGCACTGTAATCAGACAGAGAACTTTGCCTGCTAGATGGCCGTTTATTGGCTGCTTTGACAGTCTTCATCACACTTCTGTTGTAATCCCTGAAACGATATTGATAATAACAAAATGTAAATATAAAACATTACATTGAAGTCTGGCCTGAATTTGCTACATCATAAAAAGTCATTAAACCAGAAGCAGCTAAGAGTACATGCACAAGTGGTCTATGAACCACAATATTCCAAGGATATATTGACATAAACAAGTTGTATTAGCGAGTCTGGCTCTCATTGAGTGGTGGCTGACACACTCGTTTACCACTAGAGTAACCAGTGTTCAATCCCACAATGGTCCACCTATACTGCCCAGCCATTTCACCCATCCACCTTCATCTTGATGTTCTATTGATCATTGATCATGGGAGTCAAGTTTTTCTGAAATTTAAGATTTGTTTGAAAATGTGTATGAACAACAACATAATGTGTTTCGCTTGGCGGGAAAATTGATGAAAAATATAACATGATCATGCTGAGTACACACATACCTTTTGCCTTTGCCAGTCAAATGCTGCTCAACGCCTAGCTCTTGTTCAACAGTATTGACTAATTCAGCTGCTAAAGAATCCTGCAATAGTAATAACATACATAATGCCGGGTCAGTTATAAATTACCATACATAATATATTCACCATGTTATCACCTTAATGTTTTCATTAAAAGGCACAATCTAGATTTACCGATATACTACTTGTAAAAGCCATTGATAATCAATAATATTATTATTTGTGTGTTTCACAAAATAGCGAACAAAAGGTGGCATTTTAATAAACCCAAGGGTCTTTTAAGGCCCTTAATTAAAAATTATAATTTTTAGGAAAAGTAAATAGCTTTCTCTGTGTTATTGCTTGATTTTGTACCAACTAGCTCACTCAAAATTTGTTATCGTATATGGGTAAAATTAGACAGCTTAATTACATTTAGCCAGGACTAAACAGCATCAAAAACTTCTTAGTAGAAAGCATATAACTGAAAAGAGGATGGCTTTATTTGCTGTATGTATGGTGCTAAATAATAAGAAGCAGAGAAGGATATTGCAATTGTTAGTGCTACCACTATACACGCTGATACATTGATCAAATATATAGAGTACATTCAAATCAACACTGAAAATTGGGCTAAATAAATATAAAACATATTTTATACGATTGATAACTACCCCAAAGCAACCAAAAGAAACCTACAATGTCAATGTATTCATGGACACGGCTGTTTATGTACATACAAAAACAATTCATCCCATCACATACAGACTCTGTATGGACATTATACTTTGTTATACTCCACATCCAAAGCCACTTTATTAAAGAAGTGTTAATAGCCATAGCCAATGTATATTTGATTATATTTGAGTTAAGGAAAAGTCTGCTGCTTCCTTTTATTTGAGCAAGTGTATGAAACAGCATGCACATACATGAATATAGAGCTCCCATGTGTCCTGTTTTATATTATTTATTACCATATGAAATTTTAATTAACAATGTCTGGTGAAACATATAACATCAATACCGACTTGAAGACCAATACTTCATGCCTCTATCATACACCACTTCAGCTGTTATAGAAGTACAATGAGGGAAGCTGTTTTTATATTTTGCATAATTATACTGTATATCTTGCATACATCAAAACTAAAAAGGGAGGATCAAAATTAGACTTCGGGTGAAATGCATCAGATTTTGGGTTTAAATGTTCAAAGAGATTTTGCTACATACCGGGTGGTTCAAAAAAAAGTTGACCCAAGTTCAAAGTAATTTTTCAACCACATTTAAAGTTTCAGAGAATTTGTGTTTACTTTGTCTAAATCAGCAGTAAGTTATAAAATTATCCTGAAAAGATGGCACATTTAGCTTGTTTGGTTCTTTAGATATGGTTCATTACAGAAAACATGTACAAAACTGACTTGTCCACGGAAGCATCATTTAGTTTTTATCTTCAACAAAACAGCATGCTCTAGTTTCAGAATTGAAAAGCCCGCCCTGGCAAAGTATCCCAATCTCTATGCTTATGTGCCATTCACATTCAACAAAGAAACGGAGATACGTATAGGTAGGTAATGTTAAGCACCAGGCCGATGTTTCAGATGTCTCCTTTTTTCTTTTTCTCCTATTTTTACAATTTGTGACCAATCGTGTGTAAGTCAACTGTGTGCATTCCATCTCTACTAAAGGACGCTCCCGTGGCCAAGGCAGTTTGTGCATGCTTTCTGTAATTAACCATATCTGAAGAACCAACCAAGATACATGTACCATTTTATCAGGATAATTTCAAAACTTACTGCTGATCAAGAATAAGTAAACAGAAATTCTCTGAAACTTTAAATGTGGTTGAAAAATTACCATGAACTTGGGTCAACCTTTTTTGAACCACCCGGTATAATAATGAAAATACCAAATCTAAATATTCAGTTTGATGTTACATGTACTAATGAAGAGGAACAGTTTGTGCTTCACTTTAATTACTATCAAAAAACTGTCAAAGAAAATCACAAAAAATGCAAATCTATAACTTCATTTTGATGATTATATTAACTAACTCAAACTGTGAAGATTAATGTCAACAACAATTAACCAATCATCAGCTACTGGGAAAGGCCTACTTGTATGCAAGTTTACAGCATTTATCACCATCCGACATTCTAACTAAACTGTTAATGTTATCCGGTTCAAAGTGTGAAGTGTTAACAAACACAGCAGTCTACACATGCATTAATCTTACTCCAAGTGCTGCCTTGAAGTACATGTATGATCATAGTCCAGTGATTAATACAGCATTTACCAATGTGTTTGTATTCATCTTTGATTGTGTTGGTTATATAAGGTACATGATATTCATTATTCAGCTGCTATCATGAAAATACACACTGACTTCACTGGTCAGAATAAAGAGTACCTATGTACAAGGCTAAAATCTGTTACTGATGTTTTAATGTGATTACTAAACTGAAAATGTAACCTTTCTACACAAGATGTAGGCTACTTCACACTTTGAACTAGACAGACTATAACTATATCCCTAGGACAACCTTCACATTTGAGTAAATACAAATAATGACCATACCATACCTGAAAGCCAACAGTAGGCCAGGCCTATTATAGGTGATGAGGATGGATGTCAAAAAAAACAATCAAACAAAGGAAGATTTGTGATGGGTTATAACAAATAATAGTGTGTTATAGAAGTAAGATGAGGGTGTCATGCTTTTGCATACAGAATCAAGACTTCAGCACTGTACATGACTAATAGTAGATATGAATAACAGGTGTTTTAAAAATGATATTGGGAAAAACATGAATGGCCAATTCTTTTTTGACTACGTGTATTCCACTCTTGTATGCAGTTGTAAGCACACATTATTAATAGTCATTTATGAAGGATATTTGTGGTAGTTGTAGTGAATAATTTGAGTCATTTTTGATGACTCAGAAATTAGCATCCCCAAAATTTCAGCTTCAGATTTGAAAACCTCTATAAACAGGTGATAGTGAACACATACTTGGCGTGTAAACGCTACTCTCTGCAGCGTCAACAAGGACTTGTCATTCTTGGCAATTTTACATGAGCAGTTAATATGTTATGAATTTATGGGTATAATTAACTCCATGAGTGCTTGATAGGAATATAATGGTACATTATAGTGGGTACAAGTAAATATCTTGATGCAGGGTATGAAAATGATTACTTGACATCAACCAAATAATGTCAGTCATAAATATTAAAAAAATGGTAAAATAAAAACAATCAAGGTAATACTATATCAATAAGAATGATTTTAGTTATAGCGACACATACAGATTGATCTGACAGTATGTAATCAAGAGACATGACTAACTGGTTCCTTTTGGTCCAAATTTAGATGAACCACTTGTCGATATATTGAATTAAAGCTAACAGTAATGTTATGTACTTGACAAAAGTATATATAAACAGAGATCAATTGTTAAGTTGTTGGACCTTGTACATATTGACATTATACACAATTGGCAACTGGTACTTGCTTTATTTGAAATGATATTAAGTATATAAACTGCACTGTTTACTCTTGTTCACTGTGTTATACTTACTTGAGGTGACAACTCTGATTGACAATAATTATCCACAGGGATATTTTAGCAGAGATTTTTGGTTCAAATATGTTGTTTTGATATTAGCCAAAGCCCTTTTATTCAGTCGATTGTAATTAATATTTGTAAATGTGATGTGTTTCTCCTTCTTCCATTTGACCAATTGTATTCAATTTCTAATTGAATTTCGAGGGAACATTATTAAATGGATTGGAGAAAGATTTGCTCGTTTAAAAATCAAAAAATCAGAGGGAAGCTACAGGGAAGAAAATTGCCATTTTTATTTTATTTAGTAGTTATTGTACCAAATTTGAACCACCCCACCCATTTTGAAGCACTGTCTATACCATTTTTAATTCTATTTATAATCAAGTCCTGCCAAGGACCTGCTTGATTTCCCTTTGTCCAAGGCTATTTTACAAAAATATATTCTTCTTGCAACACTGAATTTTATTTTATTTTGTCTTTACACAATGAATAATTTCACAAGCTTGTATAGGTCTACTATGGCAGAAATCTGACGATCATTCCCACTGTGATTGAAAATCTTTCTCTAAAGTATATATGACCGAAAAAATACTCTGGTTTGTTATTTTATAACAATACATTTGTCAAATTGTGTCCTGTAGCTTTTGTATTTGTTATACTCTGCAAAACACATGTTAAAGTTAGAATGAGTACTGATATTCTATGAAGTATGGTTGCTATGGATACAACCGTTATCAACTTACCAATGGGAAAACAGGAAGTGGGTTCAAGGAACTATATGAGGGCACTTTCCCCTGGGGTAGTGATCTTCTGTGTATCTGTTTGACAGCCTCCTGGGATTCTATCAGCATTTCATGGCATTCATCGTATTTGTCTCGTAAGTCTTGTATCTGTTAATGATAGAATGAGAAAGAGAGTGTATTATTGTTTTATCTACCAAAGCTGAAAGAAAAATGGTTTATTTTTAAAAAAATTATAAAATATGATTCAAAATATCGCCCTATATGGTTATTACATAGGCTCCATTTAAATAATCATAATTCATTCTACAGACGCAGTGTTTTTGTGCATGTTTTACGATGCAATTTTGTTTTAGATTTTGGTTATAAACTGAATTTTAAAAGTGTAACACCTGCCATTTGCATCATAAACTGTAAACCAGGCTAATATTACGAGTATGGTTTGTAATGTTACTCTCTATACTGAATACACTGGTAGTTATACCATCTAATAGAATGTCACGAAGTAATATTTAGTTCAGAGGAATGTGATATCATTACAAATAAGGCTACGCTTCTTTACCTATATGGCAAAGTAAACGTATGCTGTTACTATATCTCCATCAAGTCATTATGATGTTTAGCAAGAATAATGTTATTAACACTAATTGTGATGATGGAAATTGTGAATTTCCCAAAGTGAAAATTCAGAATTGTATTTAAAATTTATAAAAAAAGTGCATGAATAAAATGCCGCCATTTCAAGAGCAATGAGCTGAAACCATTCCATCCATAGAAACTGAATCCAGAGTTCCTATACCACTCTGTGTAGCTGAGTCATTCCTTATGGCATCTTATTTAGTATAACTTCAGAAAACATATCATTTTCAGAACTCTTCAAAATAATGTGTGTGGAAAATATGGCATGATATGTGGCCTCAGCGCGTCCATAGGTTCCAGCCCATTTATTGCAATATGGATGTACTATGTGCATAGTTTATGCCAATTCACACATTCATTGGTATAAAAAAGCATTCACAGCAATGGAAAGTGAACATGTTTCTGTAAAGGGATTGCAGGCCAAGCAAACACTATATTAGACGCCATAGACTCCAGCAATTTATTTCTATGACAGTGAACTCTAGGTTCTCCATTCAATTTCTATGGACACAACCTTCTATAGGTAATTATAGTTTGATCAGTTCCAAATTGGCAAAGCCTCCTTACAGCAGCAAATGAATACAGAAGATTGCGGATGCACATAGAGGCAACAAGCGCACTGTGCACCATCTGCACCATACAAGACACATGCGTGAGGTTAATACTGTGTGCGTGTTGCCAGAGAGATAAAAACCAAATATTTCTCGCCAATTTGGAACTGATTAAACTATAGTACTAACCTCTTCTGTGAGCTCTTGTTGTGATTCCTTAGAAGCTTGTAAATGCTGATGCATGTCTTCATTCTCTATAGTCAACTGTATAAATAAGGGGATTAAAAAATAACATTTATCATAGGATATTGTTTTGTTTTACAAGTAAAATGAGAGAAAAATAAAAAATACATACAAAACACTCGGCTAAGTAAGGCAACAAAAAACCCTGTTCTACGCATTACAGGCCTGAGTGACCCATTTTTATTAATTTTTTGAATTTGAGAAATTTTTGTTATTAAATTCATCACCATTTTCACTAACATTTTGAGGCCCCCTCCTAAAAACAGACACGCCTGACAGACAGACCCTACCTGAGAGGTTCGTTCGCCCATAGAACAGGATTCTTTTGTGTGTCACCTAACAGACTTCTATGGATCAGACAATGATATCGTGTTCTGATATGCATGGTCTATTTATTATTTGGCAGACATGAAATAAAATACTATGGTTATAATTCATCCAGGTGCATCAGGCCATGGTTACATCTCCTATGCATCTACATATATATATACCAGGGACCAAAGAGGGTTTGACCTGGATCCCCAGGTGGTGTTTTTTTTGCAGATAGAAATTTCCTAAATTTAACCCAGAAACAGGGTCTAGTTAGACTAGTGCTTGTAACCTTAAGCTTGTGGATGCAAATGCATGTTATGTTACAGGGTGCATTGTATGCAGGTTTTACCAGAGATTATTTTAGCTACATTATGCCAACAATAAAATTGTTGGTCTTATGATCATTAAAAAAAATGTTTATGAACTGTGCAAACAGCTATATGGTAATGAAATAGTTTCATCAGGAATTCGAAAGAACATTATGAATTTTTCGTATGGAAACTTACTATTTTTCCATACGGGTTTCAACAACATGTTGTTGAAACTGTATGGAAAAATAGTAAGTTTCCATTCTGGAATTTTTCTACGGAAAATTCATAAAGCTATATGGTAATATTTTGTATTGTGTTTTTGAGCAACTCTCCTTTTTTCCCCCCAATTCCCCCATTTTGTAATCGATTGAAAAAAGCATCACATGTCAGCTATAATTATATGGGGAATTATATGTGATTCCTTAGAAGCTTGAAAATGCTGATGCATGTCTACATTCTCTATAGTCAACTGTATAAATAAGAGGATTGAAAAATAACATTTTTCATAGGGTATTGTTTTGGTTCAAGTAACAAACAAGTTATGTGTTTATTTCGCTCTTTCAGTTGGGAAGAGCTTCTCTATTATACTGTACATGGGGAAGTACTTTCGCGTACCTTTTTCACTTTTGTCTGTAAATCAACAACCTGTGCTAATAGATTGGTCATTTCCTCTTGTTGTCTTGCATTCTCTTCATATTTCTTGCTTAACTCTTCCGCCAGGATTGATTCTCTACCCTGGGCATCACCTGTAGGATAAACAGAAGTAATCCATGTTTTCAAATAGGGAAATAAAAACGAAAGATAGAGCATGACTGACTGTTATCTGTACCAAATACATCAATTAACGCATAGATTACACAAATACTAGCAAACAGTTTTTACTTGGAAATTGGTGATGAGTCACATTGCTATGCATACATTGCCAAGCCAATGTTTGTTCATGTGAAGAACCATGATAAAAATGGTACAAACATTAAACATGTTACATAAATTGTCCAATATAACAACATAAACATTATTGACTGCTGCATAACTGCTCTAATTGACATATCTTCATAACTGATTATCTTATTGACATTTTTGAGAAAGATGGATCACAATATCCAGTCATGACTCAAAGCAGAAAAAGCTTCAATGGCTAATAACAGTTGGCCTCCCTGATGTAAAAACAGGATATAGAAATATTGCCTGACCGAGAGAGGTGGCAAACTTAATCCTGGTAATAGATGTTTTAGATTCTAGTTGAATTCATTCATGTAATGGAATGGGAAGACACCTCTCATTAAATCATCAAGGTATTGTTTAATCTCTCCAAAATATTTAGCAAGGTCTTATGGAGGTGATAATTAATAGGGATTACCTATCATATCTGTCTGTGATGAAATAACAACAGGTGAACAATTTAAAAAACTTCCTCAATATATACCCAAGTAATCAGATTATGATTTAATAAGATAATACGTAATTTAATATAACCAGTGTCTGGTTAACACTTGGGTTCTAGGGTTGATAGTTTGATCAGTTCCAAATTGGCGAAGCCTCCTTACAGCAGCGAATAAGTACAGATGAATGTGGCGCATATGAAGGCATCATGCGCGGTGTGCAGCATATTCGTGACGTGTGCGTGTAGCCAATAACGTGTGCGTCTGGCCATAATCGTGCGAGTACGCTTGGATTACATTTGTGCACAGAGAGATAGACACCAAATATTTCTTGCCAATTTGGAACTGAATAAACTATAGTGCATTTCTCCCACGCTTCGAGGGAATACTAAGTGATCAAGTAATATTATTAGTGCAAGTACATTGTGTTTTTAATGAATATAGATGGTTATGTAACATAACAATGACCTACAAATCCTTGGCGTAACACAAAATGATGACTGACAGACGATACAACGACCACACAGAAAAAGTAGTATAAACCATTTACCCTTCTCACAACTAACATCGCTTATTAGTGTTCTTATCTTGATTTAGTAAAAGCCTCAATGGTCATCTTATTAAATGGGAGCCTGAAAATTGTGCACTTTCACTAAGCGTTTCAAAATTAATATGGCCTCTAGCTCTGATATTGACGCTCAATTTGATTGTGGCTCACAGGCATTTGAAGATATAAAGTCATTTTCACACCAACCAGGAATACAAAATGGAGAGAGAAACACAATAGGTACACTACAAAAACGCTGACTGCATTACCCTATAGTGATAAATTGCCTTCCCTTGGTGAATTTGATAGAGAGTCAAAGAATATTTCCATGCATGCACAGGAGCACTACTTATTTGTTCTTGTTTTCCTTACCAAGTTGTTTGACACAGTCATGCATAAGTTCTTGTTCCTTCTCTTCAATGGACGTAGTAGATGTTCGTAAATCTGCTGTTTCAATGCGTAGATGGAGATTCTCCTCCTCCAAGTTGCGTACTTTCTTCTGAAGCGTGTCCACATTGATGAATGTGGGCTGCTGGACAGGCTTACTACCAGACCTAGGAAATGAGAACAATACATTAGAACATGTTGATAAAAGGTAGACTGTTACAGTAGTCTGCTAAATTGTCACAACTAGGAAACAAGTGGATATTAACATATTAAATTAGATTCAATAGCTCTTTCAAAACTACCAACTTTTCAATGATAATATTTTTTAAAAATTAAAAGAACTGATTCAATTTAGAAAACAAAGATTTTACAGAGCAGTGTCAAGATTTTCTGAATTTGTTTAAAAATGTCAATTTCAATGGGTTTAGGGAGAAAGTTTGGTCGAAATGTCCTGGAAATATGGACAACAGGTCTTGAAATCAGGGCATTTTCGTGGAAAGTGAGCTCTCTGTCAATGATTAAACAAACACAATAAATGAAAGGGGAAAAATTAACTAAAAAAAAAAGTACAAATGAAAAATTAACATTCTAAATAAAAAATGCCTAGCCCAAAATGTCTTACCAGGACGAATCATCTTCAGAGTCACTGTAACTGTAATCATTGGTGTAAATCTGTAACAGCTCATTCTTTAACTTGATATCATGACGTAATTGAGTGTTCTGAGAAAGAAAGAAACACAACAAATATAATGAATAAATCAAATCACTATCGTGCCAATTGCAATACTAAGATGTAATCCTAGCTTGAAATGTAATCCCTTTCATTTCTGCAGCTAACACTCCAGGGACTGTAAAACTATCTTGAATGTTAAGAATTGAAAGTATTAGCTATATCCAATTAGATGTAGGAAGTCTTTGTCCAATTCTGCATTCTTTGGAAATAAATGTGAAATCATTGTACATTTAAAGTTGCTATGTATATCAACGTTTTATAGTTGTTTTGTAACCATTTACAGATGACCATATTTGTTATTTTAATATAAAGTTGGTTATTATCCAGCCATGGTCCATCCCCAATGAATCAACACACCCCTCAATCCTTAACACAGGAAGTAAAAGGTTATGTGGCTTATAGTTTTAAACGGGATAATTTGATTAAAGTTCATGTGATTTTTACTAACCAACTTTCATATTAATAACACTCTTGTGAAGTATAACATGGACAGCTAAAAAAATCAAGGCTCTCTGTCTACTGTATTATTATGTTATTAAATGAGCAGAAGCTTAAGGGGGGACTTAAGGAAGATTTTTTGGAATATTGTGAGTGCTGTAATTATTGAAATATTAATCAAATACATATAAAAGTATACATTTTTGGATGGGATTTGGGTCAGAGAATCCATGTTTGGCATCAATTTTGACCAAAAATGTTAATTTTTTGAGAAAATCTAAAAAAAATACTTTTTTGACCAATTTGTTTTGGGACAAGCTAACAAATTATTTTTGAGTAAAAAATGCCAAAAATTGCTTGATTATACTATTAAGACACTAATCTACATGTAGGGACGATTTTCTCATTTTCCTTCTAAAACCGTATTTTTGAAATTTTGACCCAAAATGCCCAAAAAAGTGGGGAAAACTTTTTTGGCACTTTTTGGTTAAAATTTCAAAAACTACAAGTTTAGGTGAAAAAATGAGAGAATCGCCCCTAGATTAGTGACATAACATTAAATCAAGCAATTTTTGGCATTTTTTACTTTTGTTAGCTTGTTCCAAAAAAAAATTGGGTCACAAAAAGTGAATTTTGTGATTTTCTCAAAAATTCAACATTTTTGGTCAAAATTGATGCCAAATTTGGATTCTCTGATCCATTTCCTTTCCAAAAATGTATAATTTTGTTTGATAAATAGTTCAATAATTACAGCACTCACAAAAATCAATGGTAAATCAAAATGTACCATTCATGAGGCACTTTCACTCAGTAACATTATTGCCATTAAAAATGTTTGTCAAAATGCCTAAATATTTTAAAATTAAAATCAAACTCAAGGCTCTTGGATATTTTTAGTTGATCCCTTAACTAAATTATTAATTTTAGAATCTACTGAAAGCAAATCGCCCACCTTGCATACAACATTTATGTAACTGTAGTGTAATGTCGAAACGTATGTTGCAATACTATCGTGAGATTGCCTGGATATTATACAAGCAAGCTATTGCTTCCTGTTCTAAACTTCCTTAACAAGTCATTTCTGAACAGATTTGGGCTTTATATAATCATACACAATCTCCTCAAAGTTCCCTCCTCATCTAGTAGAAAATCTAAATTGTTTGCACCAACTTCAAAATCGGAATCAAATGATGACAATTATATGGGAATTTCTCTCTTGTCCAGTAATTTCCCTGTACTTTATGTAACACTCATACAGGGTGACCCAGAATGATTCTACCGTGATCTAAAACCTGCAATATGGGAAACATGTTTCCCGCATACTCTAACCAATTTCATCAAGATGTCTTTATCAGGTTCCGATTTGGCATGACATTATTGAAAATCCATAAAAAAACTTGTTTTCACTTTCAGCGTATTTCATTTCAAACTGCCGCTTAAGAAAGTATGGTGTAAATCACTCCAGCTAAATATTTCCCTCACACCATTCAAATATTGCTTCATAAAACATCACAAACAGTTGATATCTATTAACTATGTACTGGAAAAGAGGACTCAGCAAATTACCTGCATATCATTTACATTGGGATTTGTGCCGAACATGGTCAATAATTGTATGAGTTTCAAAAGATGTAATTTTGAAACTCAAATTAGTATGTCTTTTGTTTAGATTTCCAAATTACAAAGCATTTGGCAACACTAAACTCTACTACATGTAACTCTGAACAAACTTTCTCTTTCCTTCTAAAATAAATTCACTTCGCATCTCTCTCCACAAATAAGATATTTCCCATTATTGCATCATCTATTCTGAACAGTGATTGCATTGAATATGTTGGCAATTTAAACAGTCTTTGACGTCTGCTGTCTCCATAGCAATATTTTAAAGCATGCATTTCATTTAAGCTGTAATACCAAAAATCATGTTATTCAGTCTCCCCTCACCGCCCATAAGTCCCAATCCAAAATCAAACAAACAAAAATAGCATATTTGAAATGCACTTCAAATCTATTTCTCAAAATGTGGTGGCATGAAACCAACACGGCTTTATTTCTGCTTTCCTAAATGAATACAGAACTAAAAGCCCTATGGATTTCATGACGTTCAGTGCTATGTTTACTGATCATCAGATGATATCAATACAACATAATGCAATGACTTGAGGCTATCTATCCTAGTCATCTCTTTACCTGATCACCCAATACTGTTGTCTGCTCCTCGAGAGATTCTATGCGGATTTCAAGTTGTTTGTTTTGCTGCAGCAGACTTTGGCCAATCTTGGCAGCAAGTTCCAGATCTTTTTCTTTCTGTAAATGACAAGAATGTTATTATAGTAGAGTTAAACATCAGACGACTTTTTATCAAAACATTTTCGTTCTTCTTATCATGTTTGTAATACACAAAAAATACAAAAAGAAATAAATGAAAGTGCTCTTAGTTCATAATGAATGGAAATGTACATAAATTTGATCGAGAAATATTTTGAATTTTGGAAGAATGCAAAGAAAATTGACATTACTCTTTTAAAATGACAAACAAGTGGTAATCTATAGATCTTAGAGACCAACAGTCATTCCACTTATCATTTTATCTAGCATGTATACATTGTGTCAGTTAATGTTGGGCGGTTATGTCAGTTCATATTCTAGTGTATGCAATATGCATCATTATGATGATATCACGCACTGTAACGCACATCTCCATGCATATGCACCGATGCACCATCAAAGGCTACGGTGCAGAAAATGCAGTGCCTATTATCACTAGATTATCAACTGACGTCACAACCAACTTGAGCTGACACACAGAGTGTACATGTACAAACATAATCAAAATATAAAATCAATGTTACAATAATCCTAGTAGGTAATATTTACCATGATTATGATTGAGAACTATCACAACAGGCTATAAACATCACACTCCATTTCAACCAAAAATGCTGTCGGCTTATAAATCCGAGGTATCACTCTGACTGAGTTGACTACAACAACAACTACCTTCCTGTAGCTTCCTAAAATCATGAATGGCACATGCTACAAAATCACCAGCGAACAATTATACAATGTTGCCAGATCAGCAACTTATTTGCCCAATTGGGCTTCATTGCATCAAGACTGAAGTTATTTAGGATACTAATTTTGGCAACATTAATCACAATCATACCACCCTATATATACTTGAAGATAATGCATTGCATAAACTGTGTGCTGACAGTTTGGGGTATTTTTCTTCGAAACAGCTTTACATGTATGACCGAATGAACGTGAAAAAGTGTACATTTTAAGTTGCGCTCTTGGGAGGGGTGGAGTGAGGTACGTGCAAATGTGCTGGTTTACTGTTTAGACAGGAAATTAACCTCATTAACTTAGACTGCTTCTTCACTTACGGAGAACATTTTTACTTGGATCAGATAATGACCTCGAAACTGAGTTCAATAGGGTGGATCCCACAATGCACCATTCAACAAACAATAGTGGAGTTTCCATTTATAATGCAAGTTTTAGGCTATTGAAAAAATCACTGCACAAAGCATTCTAAGCAAATATGAACCCTAAGCATATTAATTTTGTCTCAAAATATTCTATAATACTATTAGATTTGGTATTATCCTTGGAAGAAAACTTTGAATTCTACATGATAAATTCAATATAATACTACTGCCTTTTAATATTGATTGAGCCATAAAGGACGTTTTTAAGCAATCCTTATTTCTTGTTCTTGAATGTCAGGTTGTTTTTTAACTCCATGTATTCAAAATGTCCACTACTGGCAAAACATCTACATGAACATCATTTGTTTTCCATCTTTACCAGAAATCCGGGCATTCCAGATCTTTGGCAGAAAATAATCCCTTATAAGGTCCACAATTAGTCTGATTACAAAAAGTTGACGATGACTATGACTATGTTTCAGTAAAAAATAAGTTCTTGAACCTTTGTGGGGCATTTATAGCCTTCTTCCATTTCTTTTTGAAGATTTCAGACTAATAACTGACCTCTTCAAGTAGTCTTGTTACTGCATCTATGTCATTGTAGGTCTTGGTCATCTGTACTACTCTGTCACCACAAAGAGCTGAAAATAGAAAATAATAGGACAATTATCATCAGAGATTCATGCAAATTTGTACAAACATTTCAAGATTTTAAATATTTGGTATACCTTACTTGAATCTTCTCAAAATAGCAGGTTGAAATTGATCAAATTGAAATTCAACTGATAAGAAGTAGCTCAATAATAAACTAGTATGGGAGGTTTTTTTACGCTTCACTTTACGTTCGGTCTTAAAAAAGGGGTTTTGGCAGGGTACTACATGGCTTGCAGCCCCCTTCCACCTTAGGTCCTCATAAAATATGACCTAAGGGTTATCCTTGCTGGTTGCCAGCTAATAATCCTTGACTAGACATTATTTGAATGGCGATGGTCTTGTTTAATAGTATGGATCAATGTTTAAATGATGATATGCTTTGTGCAAACACAGCACACTTGATATATTTATAGAATACACCTGAGGCAGACGTAGCTGTGGGGCCTAAATGAGGCACAGTAAATTTATTGCAAGTGTTTGAAATGGTGAACGTCATTGCCAAATGATAATGATGCAGAATTGAAAGCAAACTATTTCCATTTTGCTCAGGAACATTTTTTCCCCTAAAATCTTTTTAATACAATAGCTCACAAAATACAAAGTAATTTTCAATGCCAAATCTGGTTAATAATCTAAATCTATGCCTTTTCTGAAATTGCCAAAATTTGCTGAGTGTCTCAGTCGTCTTCAACCGATTCTAAGAATTGTTTCTGTTCAGGGGATTTCTATGGAACATTTCCCGTAGAAACAAATAACAAAGTCATGGTAAATTCTAGCATAAATCCTAATGAATCTGGCTAAGACTTGTAAAGTATGGCAACAGGATGGGAGGGTTATGTTTTATATTACTCCGTAATAAACGCGGCAAAGAGCCAAGTAGGATTTGCCAAATGACCGTGAACAAAACTGCCTGAATAATTATATAAAGTGATGAGTGATAGTTCTATTTTTATATCAGTTGCACAACCACAGCTTTATTGTGTTATATGCGTATAGTAGTTTTAAATACTTTCATTGACTTACTTACTCATTTCTATTATTTTGAAAGAAACTCAATGATTCAAAATGCACTTTTTATAAAGTTGGAATCCATTTAAAATTATTGCATTGTTTCTTTTTCATGCTAAAAACTTAAAAATGAACTAATAAATGAATTGAAGTTTTTTGTGAGGAACACATATATAAGTATACTTCGAAGGATTATTCATCAACAGATTTGTATTTACTCTTACAAAATATTTTTCTGAAATCTCTCAAAATGTTTTCTCCAGTCAAAGACTCTATCCGTACAGAGAAACATGATAATTTGAAAATGTGCATTTGTTGCACATTCTAGTACTGTCTGCCACTATAACACCTCACATTAAAATAATTATTTGCATGCATAATAACTAGTGTGGGCTCACATTTAAATATTTGTTAACACGGACCAGAAGACTTTAGACCGGATTATTAAAACAAAATATTTTAGTGCAATGCACATTAACAACTCATGGGGATCTCACTGTGAATTTTCATCATAGGTACAAGATTGTAACATTCCACAAGAAAAATCCAACCATATACTCAGGGTGCTGTCATTCCTTCTTTAGGGAGCGGGGAGTCCAAAATATTCAGAATGACGTCAAGAACTGTTTTGTGACATCCCATCTAACACGCAGTAATTTCATGATACCCCCTATTTGACACCTCAAATGCTGCTTATTTAGTTGAAACCCTTGCTAAAAGATTAAAATGGTCATAGCAAAATGATTGAAAACGTTAACCCCATTTTATGATTATGAACAAATGAGTGAATGTTAGAGTGTTGTATTCTAGGGAGTGCAGATTCCTTATTTTCAAGCGAGCAATTAAATTGTGCTGATGTAACTTTGTACTTTCTCATGAAACAAGGCATCACCTTGCAAATTCTGTATATTTATCTGATATACAGTATGCATTACAGCCTGACATCATGTTTAGAAGTAGCTCGTTCACGTAGCGTACGTGTTGTCGTTCCTCCCACTAGAGAGTAGAATCACTGTGATCGTATCGGAACGAGTCTGAGCCACCTCGGACTAGTTTAGAAGTATAGTGACTTCTTCAGTGACAACTGAGTAACTGACATGTTTAATTGTCTCTGCGATACATGTTCATGGGGTTATGTACCACAATAGATGTACAACATATTCAAATCAATTGATGGTGAAAATCTTCATTCTACAAAAGTTAAAACCAAACATGGTACTCAAATGAAGGGATTCCCCTACAACCAACCTATACCTTGCATAATTAACCTTATGTCTAATGGTACTCACATGCACATTCAATTTCATAGTAGAATTGTCTGACGATATTCTCATCAAAAAACTCCATATGTTCATCCTCCATGGAGGATGGTGACAGCTTGTAAGGATTTCTAAATTCCATACTGATTTAGGTCGTCACAAATGTTTTGTCACATCTGTTGATTTTTCCTAAATGCAGAAACTTTGCACATGTATTCCAGACATCATTATGCTGATGCTATTCAGTAGCATTGCGAAGTGTAATAACATAGCAGGATTCCAATCCAGGATGTTTTTGGAGCATATGATGCCATACATGCCATATTAAGTACATATTATCTGTCTTTGAGTAAGCCATCATGATATCAATATTTACATCATATCAGTTGTAATATTTATCAATCATTCAGTCTGTAAATACTGATTTTAACCTATAGTATAAGTTGTACTACACCAGACACTCCGTTAGTCAGGTTGGATGATACTACTACATGTACTACTACACACTCATGCATTGGTACAGTGTACATGCACACACTGGTGATGTCATGAGGCCCGACTAATAATAAGACAGGGTTATCGTACTAGGGTAATATTTTGCAATTTTTGATTATTTTATTAGCACTTGAAGAATAAGATGGAGATATTTTAAATTTATTAAACAGGAATAGAATCCTGGTTAGCATGTATGAAAAACAGGTTTTATAGGTAAATATTAATTTCAACAATTTACATGGACTTTCGTGTTGAGAGTCCATAGAAGTGATTTTATACTTGGGTATCATTTGACTGTGCATTTAACCTAAATTTAACCACACTAAGGCCAAAAAAAAAAAATGGTTATATTGGCGTAACCCGCCCGACCCTAAAAATACGCCCGACCCTACACTTTTTTTTTTTTTTCAGTGAAAAAAAAAAAAAAAAACCAACCGACCGACCCTAAAAAATAAAAAAATGAAAAAAATAATTTTTTTTCTCGAACGAAGTACGACGGTACTTCTAACAAACAATAGGGAATGTTTAAACTCGGTTAACATTGTTCAAAAACAGCTGCTAAAAAATAAAAAAAAAAATAAAAAAAAAAAAAAAAAAATCCCTACCTACCTACCCTATTTTTGTTCAGCCCGTTACGCCAATATAACCATTTTTTTTTTGTTGGCCTAAGCTAAAAATATGTAATTCGTTTTTTCTTACTGCTCTCTTTTGTCATCAGAATAGAGTCCAATATGCAATATGGTGGGTTAACAGTCAAAATAAAACATAATATCATATTTCTGACAGTTTCTGTAATCTTTGGAATAAATAAGTGTATTCAGCAATAAGCTGCATACAAAGATTGAGTTAATATCCCCAACCCCGCCCCCTACCCCGCCCCCTACCCCTACTGAAATCAGAGGAAAAAACAAGTCCTGGCAAATATTTTATCATAAAATTATACTATAAACAAATAAGATGGCCACTAATAGCCAGCACGCTGTGAGGTAATTGGAGGTCAAAGGGCATCTAATATGCTAATGAAACCTGCAGCATAAAATTGCTGTCACTCCAGCGAGCGAGCGGCTCTGGCTGCTGAGCACTGAGCGTTGGTTGCCTGCATTGATGCATTCAATTTGTGAATTTAGTCACAATAAAATTGGTTGAGTGAGTGTGTGGAATAGATGCAAAATTTAAAGTTGGATAGATTTTAAGAAAAGTGTTTTGTCTATACGTAGTAATATGAAATGTTAATTAAATAACTGTAAAATAGTTTTGAAAAAAAAAGGAGAGGTTATGATTCCTTCCGACTTCCAAACTAAAATATAAATTTTCTCTTGAAAGCATTCTGCAGTAAATTTAATTGTTCTTGAAGCAAATGAAATCAAAATATGACTGAAAATATGGGCAGGCAAACTGTGTCCTGCCTAAAATAATTGAATAATTGAATAAAAAAAATAATGCTACCCTTCCTTTCTTCCTTCATGACCAAAATAACATTTAACAATGTCTGTACATTGACAGTTGACACCCAGCATGACTTATAATACTGCATTATATCCTTTCTTGCCATTCACTATCATCGCAAATAAATAAATTCATAGAAATTAATGCAAACGTCTAAGAATATGTGTTTCTTATTGAATACATCGACAAAGTATTGCATCTGCATGCAAATATTTGACTGGCCTCGATATTTATCAATCATTGGCAAATGGTTACAATTTTACATCCAGTACTGGACAGTAACCATGGAGACTCCGTGGTAACAATCATCTATTATACCAAAGGTGATCAATTCCCTTGAATGCTAAAGGAGGTTGATGTGAATCTATCGCTGTGAAGGCATACAAAAAAATGCAATCATCTTTGGTCTATCGATTACCTGTCTACCGACATTTGCTGCATTTTGTTGGATATAAAATATTAAGGGAAATGAATTATGAAAGAACACATGCCTTTAGCCAAACTATTCATTATACTTTATAGTATGATATAGGCCACATCAATAATTAGTTGGCTAAATTGACTTTGACATTTGCAACAAGCTGTCACATCTAAAGACCTCAGCAAATTTACTTTGCCTCCTAATGATGTGTAAATGGGCAAACACTAGTGTTATATTATAATTTATTATATACAATCTTATTTTTATAACATAATACAAATAGATTTTTGTTGTATTTTTATGTATGTAATCTTTCTGCATATCCCACCATTTTTATAGATTTGTCTTTAAACATCCCAGTTGAAAATATACTTTATAAGGCCCGTCACAATTAATTATTAGTTTCCTGTTGGAGTTTCAAAAAATGGGACAAGGTGGCTTTTAATTATTAATTATTAATTATCTTTTATTTTCTTTATTTCGATTTTAATTATTTTGCAATCGCAACCAATTTTCAGTCCCTTATATCGAGGACTCTGCATTTAACTATTTTCCAAGTATGATTATTTTGATACCCACTTACTTATGCAATCATGCTCTATGTTTGTTCATCATCTCTTATCTGATATGATTAAAGTCAGAAAGTAGCAAATGAAGTTTATTGAAAGTCATTTTAAAGGTGAAAATCCTAAATAAAAATAAAAATATTTAAATATTTTGTAATTCTCAATTTCGGAAGCGGGCGGCAACATGAAACTAAAAATCAATTGTGAAGGGCCTAATGGGATAGTTTGCTTATAATAGATGGACATAAAAAATACAAAATGCATGTAATGAATGCTCAATATTACAGGTGTTATTTTATTATTGAATCGTGGGTGGGAGGGGTGTGGTTTTCTATCTGTGACGGTTTTTTTGACACAATATTTCCATGTACATTTCATTATGACCATTTTATCAGGGTCCCTTCAGAAGGAACTTTGAATAAACATGTAATTTAGGTACTTTGAACAGATTACCAACTAAATTTAGGTTAATATGGAGATCAATGTGCAATTGCAGCCATTGTCCTGTAAACACTATACCTCTTGATTCAAAATATTTCATTTTGTTTGTGAATAGGGGAATTAACCGTCAGAATTTAAATGTTGCCACCACCCATTCCTATGAGAAGAATCTGATTTTGCTTTACATCCTATCCTGTTTTAGTCAACTGCATGAACATGCACATAAAACATGGGACAGAGTGTCTTCCAACTGTCACTATGATCAAAATCTTGGTTAAGATTTTTGTTAACCTAAATCAATATTTTGCCGGCCTTATATGAATAAATTTACTGTAACTATATATGAGCAAATTACATTTGTTAATTTCCTGATATGACAGTTCCAGTTCAATGATGACCCTGCAGCCCTACATTTATGGATTAACAAATGTACCAGTCATATATTAATAGATGAAGTCTCAGTCGGAATAAAGGAAAAGACTTGTACACCCCTCACTTTGTCAAAAGTTTCTATTCTTGGATTTGTGGGTTATATAGAGTAGGACATATGGCTATACTCTGTTTGGCCATCTCGAGACAGTGACGTAACCGCGTATTCTACTAATTGCATAACATAACGTGCGCGCATACTCGCGGCGCTGGCGTACAAACACGAGCGTTGATAGGCGGAAGATACACACACGTGCGTAAAAGCTGCGCCTGTTCAGTTACGTCACTGTCTCGAGATGGCCAAACAGAGTATTATAGAGGTCAATACATGCGTATGTGTTGTTTCAAGAGAAATTAGACAAATCAATGCACGCACGCTGATGTTGATGTGTGAATAATGGCATGATTCCATAAGGGGGGGGGGTGCTATTGTGAGCATACATGTATCAACATTTTCTAAAACATATGCATTGACCTATTCATACTACACAATTCACAATTTTGAGCATACTTTTGATCTATGTACATGTACCGTAATAACGAAATAAACAAGTTTGCTAACTCCCGCAGTGAAAATCAGTGAACCCGTGCTGCCTGAACAACGAAGGGGTACGCGCATTGTACGGTGTGCACGCATAGTGTAATTAGACATTTTCAATGCACTCCGCGTATAATAACTACTAAAAGTGTATGATAAATAATAACCAAACTATTGCAAAGTTACAACAACAATACCCTACCTGATAAGTCTGGGATTTCCAGTTTATTGTACAGATACCACTCAATATAATCCAAGTCATCGCTGTCCGAGTTTAAGTTATCATCAACTATAAAAACATCATCACATTCCTCAGGCAATACATACTGACTTTGATCCATATTGAGGATGATATGGGCAAATTTAAAAACTGTCACAAAGTTGTGGTTTTTTTAGAGGCTTGGTAGTAAATTTAATTTGACAAAACTGTGGCGTGCCTCAATTCACAACCAAACTAAAAAGCCTGAAACCATGTTGGTATTAATTGCCGTGTAGTTCTGGATTGAATATCATGACATAGTTCACTTAATGTTGCCACTTCTTCATACAAACCTATTGTGGTGAATAGATTCGAGATGTGATTTGTGTTAGGTTATGCACTAACAAGAGGTGAATTCATTGTGGGTGTAGGAGTTCATCACACATTGAATCTATCTGACACTTACGTCACTGGTCTCAGATCACAGATTTGATCAAACACAAATGTGATGCATCACATCATATCTTCTTGTCTGCCAGCCTTGTTTTTGAAATAGAAATAGAGAGTAAAATAACTTGTACAAGGGAAAGAAAAATTTAAATTTTCAAAATCTTATTTTCATATTTTCAAAAATATTACTTTAATTTTCAAAAATAGGTATCATTGAAAAGCTTGCTTAAAAATCTGTTAGATATTGTCAATATCTCATATTTTTTAAAAGAAGGGAAGATGTATGTCTTGACATGAGGCATCACGAACTCAGCACGTTTTGTTGGAGTATTTCAATTTTAAACATCATTGTAAAAACATTAATATTATGTATCCCATTCAGAAATGATCACAATAGATAGATCATTAGGAAATGCTGCAAACTCTCTATCTACTCCTCTTCCCCCATCCAAATTATTTCCTAACACCCTTTCTATGTCCACCACATTTGATCTAGGGGTGATCTAATACAACTATCAACTATCATATAAAGGCGCAACAACCAACTGACTGGCAACTGTCAACTTTCAAACCGGATTTGATTTGACTTCCTGAAACCAGGACTCCAACTTCCTTTATCATCAAGATAATACCCTAATTCCACACAACTGCTGCAACATCAGTGAATCCCTTAAAATCAACTTCATACACAGTTTTGCAATGCAATCAAAACATAATAATATACAATGTAGGCTAATCAATTGTGACAACTTGACGTGCAGATGCTTGACGTGACAACTTGATGTGACAAGTTGAAGTGCAGATGCACATGTTTCAAAATGCTGCAAACGATTAAAAGAATACTTAATATAAGAGGTAGTCCAAAATTATCACAATTTTCACTTACATGTACAAAGCGTACATACATGTACCGTACTGGTCCGAGTATAGTCCCACTGGTTTCGGGGTGGGATTATGATCTGATGTGGAAAAAAAATGTACTCAAATTCCCTGGGGTATTTCCTGGGGCTTACCAGTTATTACCGGTACTTTAAAAAGATATGTGTTCAAAAGTCATAGCTTTGTTGAAAAAAGTCATAGCTTTTCAACACATATCTTGTAAAAGTACCGGTTACCGGTAGACCCCAGGAAATACCCCAGGAAATGTTGAGTAAAAAAAGAAGAAAAAATTGGAATTCCTGAGTTTTCTTCAAAGTTATGGGGTGGGATTATAATTTAGCATGGAAATATACTAGGACCAATATCGTACATAACTTTTTACCCCCCCCCCCCCTCACCACCCATGAGTTACGTACCGTAGAATTGGGGATACTCTACCATACTTTGACCCTTGATGGGTATACCTATAATCAGTACAATTTTCATAGAAATATGTTTGTTGTTTTTTAACAACTTTAAGAAACCTCAATTATAAAACGTTTTTGAAATATCTTATCATGTGTTTAGAGTTGTTTGCATGTGGACCAAAGTTACTTCAGAAGTAGTGTGACTTAGACTCAAAGATAAGGAGAAAAATTATCTAGAAAAACTTAAATTTTCAAAACCAAAAAAATATTTTGAGAGCCAAGTTATCACACTATCAACTACATTGTAGTCTAGTTTGTCAACAAAAAGTATCTACCATGCCAGCCCTCAAATTAACCGAAGGCACCGAAGGCAATTGCCATCGGTGCCCCACCTAGTTGCCTCGATGCCCTCAACTTCTGGCTGTTTTTACTCCATTGAAAAGTACATAATTGCCTTGGTGGAAGTTGGTGCCCCTTTCAAATTGCCTGAAATTGCCTTGCCCTTTCCATTTCTTAATTTGAGGGCTGTACCATGCAATGAATAAAAATCATAATGCATGAAAAGTGGGTCAAAGTATAGTATCCCAATTATATGGTATGCAATAAATGGCGAAATATTTCCGCCCCCAGAACTACATTTACATGTATTCATATGCAAGCCGCTATCTACAAGTACAGCCCCATAATATTACATGGGAAGGATGGATAAATAGATAAAACTTTGATTTGTATCCAAATGCGCGCACAATGGCCGCAATTTAAAAATAATACATTTTATTTAAATGGTCTGTGTGCTTCCAATTATTTTATTTATTTATTGTTTTTTATTTTGTTTTGTTTTTCCAGTTTTGTTTCTTCTTTTTTCTCACACATTCACGATCGCCGTTTATAAGTAACTTACGCCTAACCCCTCCCTCCTTGGTACATACGCTTTGTACGTAACTTAAAAATGGTGAAAGTAATGGACGACTCCTAACACAATTACATAATGACTAAGTACACATTGTTCTAAAAAGCTAAAGGCCCTAATATAACATTGTACACAAGATATTTGGTTGAAACATGTGAATTTCAATTGAATCACAAAGCCTGCTTGCTTGGAAACTTGCCAAAGTTGGAAAGTTCCAGAGATATGGATGTGCAGGCTTGTCTGGGCAATATCATATATTATGTGTGAATTATGTGAAACAAGTATAATTCATTAGTACAATAAGGAATATGAAAATACCTAATTAAATTGCCCAAAAACCAACCAATTATACATTCATGAACACCAAGCCGATACAATGTACATGTAGCAAGGTATTTTTTTAACAAACCATGAGAAAATATCCGTTTAGGAAATTTTCATTTATTCTGTAGATCAAGCGTGTGCAACCTGCGGCCCGCGGGCCACATGCGGCCCGCCGATCTCTAATCTGCGGCCCGCGAAGCAATCCTAGAATTCCCATTAATGCGGCCCGTTTTAACCGGAACTCCCTAGTTTTATGGCGGATCGAGTGATTTAGTGGTGTGCTCCCTTATAATTAGTAGGGTGACGCTGCATTTATTAAATATAACTCAAGGTAAGACGTGATTGCGTGATAAAATCCCTGGTTAAAATGGCGCTTGCAGCAATAACACTAACAGCGAGTATAAAGAGGAAATTACACGAAGAGAAGCGGGTATTCCATGAGCAATGGACTTCCCCTCTCCATATTGCTCCTCCCCCGGACGTGTTTTGGAATGTTTGACAATCACTGCGGCCCGTGATAGATCTCAAAATCCCAATGCGGCCCGTGTGGTAGAAAAGGTTGCACATGCTTGCTGTAGATTGTACTGCTATAAAACTACAACAGATTTAAATTTTAATTAAATTCTTGCAATTATACATGGTATACTGTTTTGATTTGAACACCTCGATAGCCTGGCCGCCGAACATGTGCAACTAAGTACCAGCATTGTTAATCACATTTATTTTTAGTATGCACATTATGCCTACATACTAATTAACTTTTAAACACTCAACATTAAAATGCTGGTACACAGAAGATGATACCTGTATAGTTTATTGGAATATCAATCCTACATTGAAATTCGGGCACACTTACAACATAAATAGTAGGGCCATCAGTGGCACAAGAGCAAGGGAGGTTTGATGATAGAATTAGGTTCTGTACGATGAGCTCCAAATCAAATCCCTCATGAGAGTTCATACAGGTCAAGTCAAAGATGGTTTAACCCTAACCCCTGAGGCACCTTTTCCAAAGAATTTGTTTTCAGCGGCCAAATAGCGAGGGGAAAAAGAGCCCCTACTCCCCCGGGGCTCAACCCCGGACCTCTGGGTTCAGAGTCAGATGATCTACCGCTAGGCCAGGGGGGGGGGGGGGGGGACGACGGGACGGGGACCATACATATATTCCGCCCTGTATTTACCCTGGGGCCATTATTTCATCGAGAGACTGCCGAGCCGGGTGACACAAGCACGCCGCATCGTAGTAATTTGTAGTACTCAAGAGTGTTAGGGTTAATTCAGTTGAAGGGTATGAAGACTGGTTTGTATATTTAGTTCTTGAGATATAATGTATAACAGTAGGACCATATTCAGTGGCACAACAGTAAAGGAAGATTTGATAAGCATTGCTTTGTCCAAATTGATTATACACATAACTCTTTGCTGCCTATATCTGTGCATGTTGGCAACCACATCATCTAGAAGACGGTTCCAAAGGAATTACACTTCTGTTTATGTTCTGGAAAACAGAGATAATAAAGGATCATCTAGTAGTGCTAATTTTCACTCTAAAGTGGATATTTTGCAGAGGTTGCAACAATTTGGTCTTTCTTCTGATAACAAAATATCTCAATTTCTGGTGGTGAAAAAGTGGATTGGACTACTGTCACACACCTTTTAAAGCTATATTGGAAGAAACAAGTGTTTAAGTTAGAATGGACACATTGACACTTGCTACACATTTCTTATGAATCTACATTTGTAGCAAGGGAAAACATGAAGGGGCTATACTTTCTGGGAAATAAAATTCTACCATGATCCTACAAAAAAATGTAAGGTTTAATAATATAAGGCTACAAAAAAACATGGTTCTATGGGAAAATGGACCTCTCAGGAATGGTCGGTCAGTCAGGGCAGTGGGTGGGAGGGGGTCAAAATGTTGATGAATTTGAACAATTATTGAAGGCAAAAAATCAAAACTTTCAACAACAACAAAAAATTGTTTTTATAGCAAAATATGTCAAAACTTAAATTCTGTTTGAAAAAATAAAAAATAAAAATGGGTCAGCCGGGCATGTAAGACAGGGTTTTTTGTCCCCTAAGACCTAAAAAAACATTAATTTTCAAATAGATATTCCTGTTCTAAAGGACTTGAGTAAGACTCCAACTGCACGCAGCCACTAAACCCCTCCCTATAGACTATTTGACATTATCTTCCTTACTCCGACTGATTATCTTCCTTACTCCGACTGAGTATCTTACCTTCATCATCTGAGTCTGTATTTCCCCCATCCGCCATGAGGCTCAGTATTAAAGCATTCATGTCACATCCATTATTACTAGTAATACAACAATACTACTAATTCACAGCTGATTATGGAGGAAACCATCTATACATTCAAGTACAAGGCCACCACCTCATCATGGTCATTGACAATTAGATGGATATGGTAGTAAATTTAATGGTAGCGACAATACCAGTGACTGGTGTCGATATACCGGTACCAACGGCGCGTGTAGACAATGCATCAATATTCATTATCGTATCATTCAAATCATTTCCATCTGAGGAATAATAATATATAATTCTCCTCATTTACAGCCTATCTTCCATTGCTTCCTCCATACACACACTACATGACTGTCATTATTGTTCCAGGGTTATGATCCCATTTCACAGTATCACCTCCCAGGGATAAACTTCCCCTACTGACTTTTAACTCACATTTACTATTTATTATTGATAGTATCCTATTGTTAGCACAGAGAATGGACTTTATACACGCGCATATATTCTTATTGATTATAAACTCAATATTTCATATTGAGGCACATTGAGGTGACACGTTATGACAAGACTTTGATCAAGACTACTTGAATTTACTGAAGTGAATGCAATAGAATTATCAAAGCAGAAATCGTCTGTGCTCATTGATGGTGAACTAACATGCATAATATCTAAGTATTTTGCCTTATTTTCAATTTTTTAAACTTATATTCAAACAAAAAAGTTACACAATTTTTGTTATAAGCAACTGTCATAATCACTTAAACACCAACTGGAAACAGTTGTTCACGTACCAACAATTTGAAATAATCTGACAATTAGTGGCCACAAAATATCTGAAAAAAGCCAAACCCTCTCACCCTAAAAACTAAAATGAATAAATAAATTAAAAAATGTAAAATCCTACAGAGCAAAATAAAAGCCACGGTGCTCGTGTAAAACTTTGCAAAATCACAAAAAAGGTTGATGTTCTACATTTGGAAAGATCACACAATTGTGAAAAAGGGGATTCTGTCAAAGTCTGCAAAGCAGCAGAAAACCGGGGCAGAAAA
This sequence comes from Ophiura sarsii, assembly GCA_035610835.1. Classification (NCBI taxonomy): domain Eukaryota; kingdom Metazoa; phylum Echinodermata; class Ophiuroidea; order Amphilepidida; family Ophiuridae; genus Ophiura; species Ophiura sarsii. Next base: position 91,808,483 of record CM069442.1, on the reverse strand, counting down.
CACAGCCATATTTATAAGATCATAATATTTTTAGTTTGTTGAGCCAAAAAGGTATTCTTACACCGACTGCTTAAACATTTCATGTTTTATTTCAAAAGGGTGGTAAATTAAAATGCCTTGTGATGTCGCAAATAAAGGGACTTAGGGATAGGCCCCACATATTTGGGATTTTGTGTATTTTTCCATTTAAATAACGCGAAAAGGGGTAGTTTTTAATTCCTTTACACAAGGGCTTACATAACTGTTTCAGGAGTGATGGTACTAAGGAATAACCTTCGAATCCCCAGTGGGGTGGGTGGGTACTCAGATATTTTTTGTGTGAGGATGTACTACCAGCAAACCCTAACATTGACCAGTTTTCAGAAAAGAAGTAAAAATAATCTAATCGAATTACTTTTCTCTCAAAATTACTTGAGTTCCTTCAACAATTAACAAGCAAGGCAAGACTTGTACAAAGTCTATATATTCACCTCACCTGCCTGCTTGCTGGGTGGAACCATGACAATGAAAGCAGGACTGTACCATTGTCAGAATAGGTAAGGCTTTCATATCGCCACTCTTGTGTATTTTTGTAGAGTACATCAACACTGCCCTCATTATTTATATCGCTAGCACTCTACTAATATATCTTGCACAGTGCCATCTATTGTTCATTCTTAGGATTTTCTGCTGAATTCATCAAGAGATACAATAACAACCTTCCTGATCTTTTCTGAACAGATGACCATGTATCATTCATTGGGGGACAGTGTTTATGTTCTATAATTTTGTCTAGGCAATTTAATAATTGCCATTTTTGCTCATGTTCATGATCCCCCCTAAATTCTGAAGCCTCCACCACTGTCTATTGCGTGTCCCATGACATTGATGACATCCCATGCACTACAGAAAGGGAATATCATTTTCATTTTAGAAACTGTGATTAAACTCCTGAATGTTAGGTACAAACTTTCTTCTATGCATGATTTTATTTGTTTCTTAGTATTTCAACATGATGAACTTAAGGCTATATTAAAAAAATCTTTTGTCTCAAAGCTCTTCAAAACCTAATGCGGAATGCGGGTTTTTTTAAGGGTTTTTTTTTTAAATATAAAATATTGAAATCCTTGTAAAAGTGACCTTTTGTATTTAAAATGATGTGATCAATGAAAATCTGAAAAATCTGTGACATTTTGGGATTTTTATATTTTTTTGAAAAATTTTTTTTACAAATTTAAATTTAAAAAAAAAAAATCTTCTTCTTCTAATGCGCATCAATAAACTAACGCGCGTGGGAGCTTTGAGACAAATGATTTTTTAATTTAGCCTAATGCGCTGCAACTACTGATTCAAGAACTACTCATAACATTGATTCAAGTTTTGACAGACAGCTTTTGTTATTGATATTTGATGTTGATACTCTTAGCGCAGGCCCATGATCGAAAAAGCACACTTTATAAAAAAAAGAGTATATTTAGAGATTTAAAAAAACAAATCTGGATTTTTAAAAAGAGTGCATCATGAAAATGCCCAACATCATATATCACGCTTAAAAGTCTGAAAACATCCAATCTCAAAATGCATAAAAATGTACTGACATTTTCCCAAACTTTACAAACAAAAATTTAAGACAATCCCTAAAGATTGGCTTCATTAACCTCTACGGTCATACGCATTTAATCATTTGGGCCCTGTAAATGGTCTAAAAACAATTCCTTGTGGCTGGCTATGGGTGACTACTTAGGATACATAACCAAAACACGTAAAATCCCATAAAAACCAATAGGACAAATCAGAAGGTTGCCAGTCAGATGAAGACTCCAGCTCAGTAAGGAGTCGAAACGTAACTAGTAAGTACGATTTATTGGATTCGTCAAAAGAACATTTTTATCACACGTAAAATCCCAGTTTCTTAACGGCGCTTCTATACCAAATGACTGAATATGCTTTTAATCTGTGCTTAGTGCTAACATTCATTTGGCTTTGTTACGTTTTTAAAAATAGCCCTATATTATATATAATTATAAAGTGATATATTTGGAAAAACAGTATACAATGAATCATCATGGCAAGTTCAAAGCACTTTGCCAAATGTTAGAATTTATTTTCAACAATATTTGTCAACAAACTAAAAATAGTTGACTAAACAATAAAGGAAGCTATTTGATTTACTGAATTTGATAATTCAATAACTTTGATTTTTTAAAATCAAATCATGTTTGCCAACAATATAAAGCTATTATTTTTGTTGAGGTGTATTATATTAATAAACATCCCTATATAAAGTAATGGTATTGCCCACACCACACCATGGCCATGTGGCATTGTTTGCCAGACAAGGCTATCAACGATTGTTTGATTGTTCGAGCATGCAATAAGCCATGATAGAGGGCCTCCTTTCAACTTTCTTATGATTATGCAAATTTGAAATGGCCATTTGCAATTGCAGGGACAAAACCCGGAATGTAATTTCATTTTTATATTGCTTATTATTACTCAACAACCAAGCCAAATTCAGGAACTGTTTGTGTAAATTATATATCACAAGTAAATTAGTCTATGGAGATTTCTAGATTAATCTGAATACAGGAAAGAAAATATTAATTCATGCTCACAGAAAAACACTATGGATTTGATATTGTGTATAAACGGTAGGCTGTATGTATTTCAGTTTTTTCATTACTCTGGTTTCTCTGCAATACTCGCATAAATCTTTCGCCTTTTACTAAAGATTTCCGTGCAGAGGAACAAATAGATGAGTCTAAATTGAATTTTTCAATGCTCTGCATTAGCAGAGCTAGCAATTAACTAAAAGAAGAAATACCAACCTTCCCTTGATACATCAGTGTGACAATTCCTTTCGAATATTACTTGTGAACTGTTCGCCTTCTACATTTTAGAGACAAATTGATAAGTTGAGGGTGCACGCCACTAATGCCTCAGTAATTCTCCCCCCTATGGCAAAACAGCTTTTGAAGATCGACTATATCTCAAGTTGGTTTATCTTATATCAAATTTTCTGGTCGGACTTTCCAATTAGATTTATCTATCAATGCCCCTTTATTTTCGATACTGAAATACGGCCTCTTACTTAGTGTAAGTCGATATGTCATAATTGTGTGTACTGTAAAGTGGTAATTTTCGCTTGTTCTTACATACATACATACATACATAATCTTTATTTATTCACGATACATAGGTCAACTTTACAGCTGTTTTTCACTGAGGCCGTGATAAAGTCAATATAATTAACATTTTATATAATAACTCTAAAATTACATAATATAACATATTTCTTTTAATCTAAAATAGTATACAGTGTAATAAAACAAGATTACAAAAATTAAATTTTAAGATATCGAAAATTACAACTGACACATTCGTTTAAGACGGTTGATAAATATACTAATATTGGGGGAGACTTGTATATTGAAGCGCGAAAATTAATGTAGCACGAAAATGTCCATGTTTACAGTATATTCATTCATTCTAGTGCTATGTCTGATAATACGGTTCTTTTATGAATGAATAGCCCATGTAAAATACGAGACCCCCTAAGGTAGGCAAATAAAATATATTTACTTTGTTCACGATGTACGATCAGACAATTTCATCACACAAAGTGCATGAATTCGGACGTTTTCATTGCAAAAACGCTATTTTTTCCCCAAAATTTCAATAATGAATTCAAACGCGGGCTTGAAAATGAAGCGCGGGCGGGTTACGGGAAACTAAAAATCAAGTTGGCGGGGCCTTAGGGCCTAGCTTCGTGATCGCGATTCGATTACGTTGCCCATTGAACGTAATAGTTGTTTGCACCCCCTGACTGTGCCACTTAAATGGTCCACATCCCCTCCACCCCAAAGGGGGCAAAAAAAGAAAGAAAATAGTGTATTAAAAAGTCAAAACAAGGTATTTTCATTTACCATGTAATGAAGCGTGCATGGGATTTCAAGTATACTTTATCCACAAGTTATAATCCCAGGATGAAGACTTCATATCTCTTTTCTAAAACACTAGACTGTATACTTACTGAAGTACTTGAGTGTTTCCTCCATCATTTCTGGTGAGAGATCATAGCGTCCTTCTTCCATCTGCTCCTCCTCTGCCACAGATCCCAGAGATGATCCCATCCAATCATCGTAGGCATAGCCACTGGCTGTGTCCGCTCGCAGTTTGTAAAGAGGGATTTTTTCCTCCAGAAGACTGATGATTTCAACCTCAGCCACATTGGAACTGTTGTGGAGGTCTGGACATAAAATATAAAAGTATTATGCGATAATAAAAAGTTCGGCTAGATTTCTATTAACACGGTCATCTATTTTCAAATTGATTCAATTGGGCTCTTTCCTTCTGGTTGCGCCTTAAACTGCATCCAAATCAGATTTTACCTATAGTTCAGTTCCAAATTGGTGAAACATATTTACAGCACCAGATTAATTCAGAGGAGTGTCGCGCGTAAAACTCTCGCATGGTGCAATATGGCGCGCAATGACGTATGGTAGCGTCATTGTACGTGTGACGCTTGCGTATGCTAAAATCTTGTGCTTACGCTTGAATTACTTTTGTGCAAGGAAAGATAAAAACCGACAATTTGGAACTGATTGAACTATGGTAAAAAAATGATACAAGCAAGTCATAGATCCCTTTCGGAAACACTAAGTTGAGCACCAGAGCTTGCCAATGTTGTGACCTTTTTAATTGTGACTTGACTTGATATTTTGCACAATGACTTGCCCTAAATTTAATGACTTGGATCTTGCATACATTTAAAAGGTTGATGTGTCGTGTGACTCGAGGTTAATCAATAATATGATACCAAAAATTACCTTCCATCTTGTCTTTCAACTATTTCCCTAAGTGGTCTCCATCTTACGGAACATCACACTCAAATCAGCTACTAACAGGATATTTTGCATCAACATTATGAAACATATTGCCAGTCCATATTTATCACAGTAGCTCTTTTCATTTGCTCCTGATATCACACAAAATTTCCCAGGTTTGACTTACCCAATATCAATATGTCTGTAACATTAATTCATTATGTATCATGAAGGTGTACATTTGGGGGTTATCTAATAAGGTCATGCATGCATGGATTATTAGTGCTAATTTGCTCAATCATTTTAATGATCTATGATAGACAGTATCATAGTACATTGGACTTTGCAGGCCTGTCATTACTATTTAGTATCCAAATCTGAAGTTTGTTGGTGTTTTTTTTTGATACCAACCTACAATTTGGATTTTTTTAAAACTCAAATTAACACAACAATATGCATGTGAATAGGGTAATTCTATAGATTCCCTATTTAAATTATATAATGGCATAGTAAGCCTAACTTTACAGTAATATTTCCTGTATGTAATAGTACAATGAATTAAGTGCATCTGATAGAAAGCCTATTACAACTGTCTGTCTGTTTTTAATGAGATAATCTGTTTAATTGATTACTCATAGCATTTCACAGTATGTACTGATAATAGTGATATAGAGATGACTAGGTGCATGTTTTTGCTACATGCCATTAACATTTTAAAACATAATTTAATTAATTACTAATGGAAATTCACACTGCTAAAGCTATCCTGATCGTGTTAGGGATGATTGATTACATGGGGATTTGTGTACAGGCAACAAACATACTTTATTTTTAGATAATGTACATACATAATTCTCTCAATATTAGTTCTTTGTATAATTACAATGTGCTTGTTCTATTTATTTCAACAATTTGCATTTTTTAACAAGTGTTATTAGTATGACTTATAGCACGAGGCAGCGTAGCTGCCGAGTGCTATAAGGAATTAATAGCACTCATCGACAGTGACCATTTTAGTGATGATGAGGTAAGGGCTCGGTTATTAAAATAAGAGCCCTCTTCGATGAACTGGTTGTTGTTGTGATGCAGATTTAAACCAATGATGCAGATGAAAGAGGCTTTTGAAGGCCTAACTTGAAGATCTTGGAAAGCTTGGAGCTTTAGGCCTCTTTGAGCTGGAATAAAACCCTGGACTGGTAGCTTCTGATTAAAGGCTTAAAGGACTTGACGTGTTAAATAATGCTTGAAATAGGGCAGATACCTTATAACACCATACTAGTCACAAAAAAGAATAAAATCTGCCATCAATCAACATGCATTTTTTAATTTGCGCAAATAGGGGGACTATCCTATAGAAAGTGTCCTTGAAATGGTAAAAAAGGGGGTTATTTTCAGTCAAAATGTTCTCGTTTTTGTGCGAAAAGGGGGTCAAATTAGCCAAATTGTCCGCGAAATGCCGTCAAATAGGGGGGTATTTCAAGATCCTGGAATGATCATGTGTTACCCCTCTGAATACGAAGAGAGAACACCTGGGTAGTAATGTATGTCTTCGGTAAATTTGTATCAACAATCGAAGCACAAATTGTGTATTTGAGGCATACTTTGCATCATACGCATGAGCATACGCATGCCATAATCACATGTGTTCGCTTAGAGATAAAAAATAAATATTTCTTGCGAATTTAAAGCTGACTAAACTATGCATGTAGAGCTATGTTCTGTTACCTTTTTCTGAGCTATTCGTAGTAATAATGTAAGAGTAGCCTACTATATAGGTTTTAAAAGAGTTAAAAAGGTTCATCGTTGGTCAAATTTAAAACTGTCAAGCTTTTTTTAAACTAGCCGGACACAAACCTTTTAAACTATAACCTATGTAATGAATACCTCTTAAAAAGGCCTATCACAATTTCTATGAATATTTAATTCTCTTACCAGTGATTGTTGCAGCTTCATGGCTTCTTTCCCTTAACAACCCATCATCATCTATATCTGTAGGTCCTGAGCTATATATTAGTTCCTGTGGTGGTGCTGGTGTTCTTGTAGTAGGAGCAGCCAGTTTGGAGGATGGCTCATGCCTATCCATGGGTTAACTAGATCTGCAGCAGACAGCATGGATTACAGATTGGCGATGATTATCTGGGTTATATAATTAAGGAGTGTGTGTTGTCACCACATAATGACTGGGCTGCACAGAAGATCTTGAGTATGAATAATACCTGTAGGAAGAGAAATATTAAATAGATTATTAATTAATATAGTATATAGTATGTAAGTAATAATCACAAAGATACTGCTAATTTTGAGGCATGAGGGTAGGTGTTCCTTAAACAATGGAAGAATAATCACAAAGATACTGCCAATGTTGAGGTATGAGGGTAGGAGTTCCTTAAACAATTGAAGAATAATCACAAAGATATTGCCAATGTTGAGGCATGAGGGTAGGAGTTCCTTAAACAATGGAAGAATAATCACAAAGATATTGCCAATGTTGAGGCATGAGGGTAGGAGTTCCTTAAACAATTGAAGAATAATCACAAAGATACTGCCAATGTTGAGGCATGAGGGTAGGAGTTCCTTAAACAATGGAAGAATAATCACAAAGATATTGCTAATGTTGAGGCATGAGGGTAGGAGTTCCTTAAACAATGGAAGAATAATCACAAAGATATTGCCAATGTTGAGGCATGAGGGTAGGAGTTCCTTAAACAATGGAAGAATAATCACAAAGATACTGCATATGTTGAGGCATGAGGGTAGGAGTTCCTTAAACAATGGAAGAATAATCACAAAGATACTGCCTATGTTGAGGCATGAGGGTAGGAGTTCCTTAAACAATGGAAGAATAATCACAAAGATACTGCAAATGTTGAGGCATGGGGGTAGGAGTTCCTTAAACAATGGAAGAAGAATCACAAAGATACTGCCTATGTTGAGGCATGAGGGTAGGAGTTCCTTAGACAATGGAAGAATAATCACAAAGATATTGCCAATGTTGAGGCATGAGGGTAGGAGTTCCTTAAACAATGGAAGAATAATCACAAAGATACTGCCAATGTTGAGGCATGAGGGTAGGAGTTCCTTAGACGATGGAAGAATAATCACAAAGATATTGCCAATGTTGAGGCATGAGGGTAGGAGTTCCTTAAACAATGGAAGAATAATCACAAAGATACTGCCAATGTTGAGGCATGAGGGTAGGTGTTCCTTAAACAATGGAAGAATAATCACAAAGATACTGCCAATGTTGAGGCATGCGGGTAGGAGTTCCTTAGACGATGAAAGAATAATCACAAAGATATTGCCAATGTTGAGGCATGAGGGTAGGAGTTCCTTAAACAATGGAAGAATAATCACAAAGATACTGCCAATGTTGAGGCATGAGGGTAGGAGTTCCTTAAACAATGGAAGAAGAATCACAAAGATATTGCCAATGTTGAGGCATGAGGGTAGGAGTTCCTTAAACAATGGAAGAATAATCACAAAGATACTGCCAATGTTGAGGCATGAGGGTAGGAGTTCCTTAAACAATGGAAGAAGAATCACAAAGATACTGCCAATGTTGAGGCATGAGGGTAGGAGTTCCTTAAACAATTGAAGAATAATCACAAAGATACTGCCAATGTTGAGGTATGAGGGTAGGAGTTCCTTAAACAATGGAAGAAGAATCACAAAGATATTGCCAATGTTGAGGCATGAGGGTAGGAGTTCCTTAAACAATGGAAGAAGAATCACAAAGATACTGCCAATGTTGAGGTATGAGGGTAGGTGTTCCTTAAACAATGGAAGAAGAATCACAAAGATACTGCCAATGTTGAGGCATGAGGGTAGGAGTTCCTTAAACAATGGAAGAAGAATCACAAAGATATTGCCAATGTTGAGGCATGAGGGTAGGAGTTCCTTAAACAATGGAAGAAGAATCACAAAGATACTGCCAATGTTGAGGCATGAGGGTAGGAGTTCCTTAGACAATGGAAGAAGAATCACAAAGATACTGCCAATGTTGAGGCATAAGGGTAGGAGTTCCTTAGACAATGGAAGAACAATCACAAAGATACTGCCAATGTTGAGGCATGAGGGTAGGAGTTCCTTAAACAATTGAAGAATAATCACAAAGATATTGCCAATGTTGAGGCATGAGGGTAGGAGTTCCTTAAACAATGGAAGAATAATCACAAAGATACTGCCAATGTTGAGGCATGAGGGTAGGAGTTCCTTAAACAATGGAAGAATAATCACAAAGATACTGCCAATGTTGAGGTATGAGGGTAGGTGTTCCTTAAACAATGGAAGAAGAATCACAAAGATACTGCCAATGTTGAGGCATGAGGGTAGGAGTTCCTTAGACGATGAAAGAATAATCACAAAGATATTGCCAATGTTGAGGCATGAGGGTAGGAGTTCCTTAAACAATGGAAGAATAATCACAAAGATACTGCCAATGTTGAGGCATGAGGGTAGGAGTTCCTTAAACAATGGAAGAATAATCACAAAGATACTGCCAATGTTGAGGTATGAGGGTAGGTGTTCCTTAAACAATGGAAGAAGAATCACAAAGATACTGCCAATGTTGAGGCATGAGGGTAGGAGTTCCTTAGACGATGAAAGAATAATCACAAAGATATTGCCAATGTTGAGGCATGAGGGTAGGAGTTCCTTAAACAATGGAAGAAGAATCACAAAGATATTGCCAATGTTGAGGCATGAGGGTAGGAGTTCCTTAAACAATGGAAGAATAATCACAAAGATATTGCCAATGTTGAGGTATGAGGGTAGGAGTTCCTTAAACAATTGAAGAATAATCACAAAGATATTGCCAATGTTGAGGCATGAGGGTAGGAGTTCCTTAAACAATGGAAGAATAATCACAAAGATACTGCATATGTTGAGGCATGAGGGTAGGAGTTCCTTAAACAATGGAAGAATAATCACAAAGATACTGCCAATGTTGAGGCATGGGGGTAGAAGTTCCTTAAACGATGGAAGAATCTGTGTACATCTTTATAAGACATTTTGCAATGGATTTGCCAGTTCACCGCCATTTAAATAATGTAGAAACAACTAGGACTGATCCAACAAGCAAATCGGCAGATCATGGTCAAAAGTTGAGCCCTCACTTTTTAACACTACCAGTGAAAGTAATGACATTAAAAATAAGAAACAACACTCTGCAAATTTGCCAACATCTTTATTTGTTAACTTTTACTTAAAGGAGGTGTCCCGCAAGCATAAAAGTGTGCATTATATGTTAGACAAATAACTACTGAGCCCAACTTTTGTAATTAAATGGAACAAAACACCACACTTATGACAAAAACAAATAAAAAACGCAATCTCTCAACATGCACTGTTTAAAATTTGCGGCGATCTAAAGTCCCAGTGTCGATATTGTCATAGATACAATGCACATGCGCAAATTTGAGCACTGATACCCATGACGTCATCGACACCAGGACTTTCGATCGCCGCGAATTAAAAAAAATGCATGTTGAGTGATGGCAGTTTTTATTCTTTTTTGTGACTAGTATGGTGTTTTGTTCTGTATAATTACGTAATTTTGACTTGATAATTATTTTTCTAACAAATAAAGCTAACTGTTGTGCTTGCAGGACCCTTCCTTTAACAGTAATAATTGTTGTGTCACAAACTTGGACTCTAAACAACCCTGGCTACAGACAGTCAGACCCACACTATAATTCCCATTTCCCATGATGATGATATTTTGTTTTTATATAAAGAAATACAAGTGAATAACCTCATACATTTCAGGCTTGTAACAATCAGATGAGTGTGAATCACAACTCACATTACTGATCATACGACTATCAAGTTCAATATTCCAGCTTATGTATCAAGCTCGGTGTTAAATTCCAAGTCTTCATTTATAACTAATCCATGTGTTGCAATATTAATTATAGGGTAGGCCTACTACTCAAATGATCGATGACTGCAAGAGAATGGCTAGTTTCTCTCCTTGAAAAAACAATAATTTACATATCAGTGACCGCACTACTGTGCATTAGACTTATTGTGTAAGCAGACAACGGGCAGTCTCTACGTTATTTCCATTGGTCAAGGGGCAGTCCTTTGGAGGTTCTTTTATAACCAAATTTATATATAGTAGGCCAGTGGCAACCTACATGTAGAGCTCTTTTCAGAGCCACCATCTCTGTTCAGTGGAAGCGGCAATCCATCTGAACGGCTCTTTTCAGAGCCACCAATTCTTTCACAAGTAGGAAAGGGCTGCAAAGGGCACCTACTCTCAAATCATCGGGCAAGGAGCAGCCCAAATGATGATAACAAGAGAAGTGGCAATCTCTATGTTTTGTTTAATATTATAATAATTTGGTCCTGAAGAAGTCTCACAAAATAATTTACATCTTGGTCCTGATGGTCAAATGTTTCTTCCATGACCTAATTTTTAGAAAATCTCAACCTATAACAGGTGTTTTTTTGTAGTCTCTTTCTGAGGAATAACTTTTACAACTCTTAGTCAAAAAAATAGTAGATTCTTATTGGTAGGAATATTTTCAATTCTTTAAAAATCATGGAAAATATGAGGATAAAACATATGAATGTGCCTTCTCCAATAAATAAGTAAAAGCAGGTTGATAAAATATGTTTTACTTAACCAAGCCCTGTAATCACAAAATTGATAACGAAACATCAACATTTTCAAACAGCTTTTTTGTAATTGAACTTTGAAGAACTTAGAATGTTTGTCAATGTATTCATTTTCAAAATTGCCTGGTTGACATCAGTTGAACTGTGATATGCACCTGCTGATGAACACATTAGCAATTTGCATGCAGGTTTAGTAAACAGAAGCTGCCTTATTGGCAACATCAATACAGTTTTTGTTTCTTTTCCCCCTTCCTTTTTATTCTGTCAAAATCAAAATATTACTAATGTAACAGTCATGGGTACGATAGCTGACAGATGCTATACTATGAAACTGACTGGAGAGCTATAACTTTGACTACCGTATTATCCCTAGCAAAGTCATTTTGGGTGGGCGCTTATTATGTTACCTTTTTTAAACTCATTTATCGTACTAAATAAAATGTACAAGTGGTCATTTGAAGATACTGACCATTTGATGTACTAAATACAATGTACAAGTGGTAATTTGAGAAGGCTGACCACTACTGTAGACGTACTAACGAAAATGTACAATTGGTCATTTGAGGAGGCTGACCATGTACTAAATGAAAAATATGACATGTACAAGTGGTCATTTGAGGATGCTGACCATTGGAAAAGGTGGGCGCTTATAAGGGATTGTTTGTTGAACAAACAATCCCTTAGCGCCCACCTTTTCCAATGGAATGTTGGTAGTCATTGAGAAAAACAGGGGTGGGCGCTTATAAGGTCCTGGGCGCTTAACACTAGGGATAATACGGTAATTTAATTTGTCACATGTTTCAGATTTTCAGCGCTTTGGTAAATATCCATTATTTACAAGAATTAGATGTGTTATCCAATGTTGGTTTGAACATTCAATGGATACCAATATTACAGATAGACCAAATTAGATTACTGTAATAAATAAAAATAAAAATGTCATGCTCATTCATATCCATTCAAATGTTTTAATATAACAATGTCACTTATTGATGAACTTGCAATTTTATGTACATTTTCATGCCATTAGACACATATTCACATATTTTTATTTTCACATTATAGTGCATGAAATACATGAACATTAATGAACCATAGCACAAATGTGCTGTGTTGCTGCCCTGCACATGTAAAGTACCTAATCTGTAAAATAGTATGCATTCAATAAATAAGAATAATAAGACCAGGCGCGGCGGAACGCATTTTGAAATGGGGGGCACAATGTTGATCATGTTTTAAACTGCGAAGCACGTTTAAGCGCGTACGCGGTCCGGGGGAGGGTTTGCAAGAACATTTTAAATTTCTTGTGATTTTAAAATGCCGGAAAACGCATTCTCAACCCCCTTTCGAAAACTGTTTTGTCCAACAATTATGTTCCCTGGGCTATGAGATTTTGGCATAAATTTAGTATACAGTGTCAGGGAGTAAATTTGGTGCTTAATTTTGCCCAAAATTGCCAACAATAAAAAAAATTATGAACATAATTTAGCATAAAACCATGGACGGCAGCCCTCAAATTCATCGAAGGCAACTGCCGTCGGTGCCCCACCTAGTTGCCTCGATGCCCTCAACTTCTGGCTGTTTTTACTCCATTGAAAAGTACATAATTGCCTTGTGCCCCTTTCAAATTGCCTGAAATTGCCATGCCCTTTTCATTTCTTAATTTGAGGGCTGATGGACGGGGGGATCCAAATTTCATTGACCAAAACATGCGCACAACTACGAATCTAAGAGATATTTATAAGCCTTCCCTAATATGTAAAGTAAATGGCGGCGAGCGTCTTGGTGGCTCAGGAGAGCCAAGCGGTGCTAGTCATGAATGATGGTCGGTTTGATTTTGAATATTATTTTTAATTGCACAGATATTGGGCCTACATCAGTGACAAAGCTAGTTTTTCATACTGTAGAGGCATCAAGTGAAAGTGAACCAACAAGACATTTCTGATAAATAAATGCGCGCATAGCGGTCAAATCCTTTTCTAATTTACACTAATTTTGCCATGATTGCAGGTTCATTTCCGCTACACAAGCTTTAAAATAACTAATACTAATTTTTTGTGGGCACATGCGCGCATATCACGTGAAATATTGCTATCTTTATACATCTGACCGTCATAATTCCATGATTCCCCTAATTTGAGGCTTTGGGAATCACAGAGAATACATTTAAAAGGGGACTTAAGGAATTCACTTTTCTAATTATGCGAGTGCTGTAATTATTGAACTATGACTACTCAAATGTATAAAAAAGTATACATTTTTGAAAAGGAAATAGGTCAGTCAGAGCATCTAATTTGAGCGTCAATTTTCCAAAAATGTTGATTTTTTGTTGTTGAAAAAACACACACAAAAAACACTTTTTGGGGTTTAAAAGAGTGATTTTTTGTGATTTTCTAAAAAAACAAAAACATTTTTGGTCAAAATTGATGCAAAATTCGGATTTGTTGATCCATTTCCTTTTCAAAAATATATACTTTTATATGCATTTGATTAATAGTTCATTCATTACAGCACTCACAAAACTCACTTACTTGAGTCCCCCCTTCAAGGTCTCATCAACTATAAGCCACGTAAAAAAATTGATAAAGGGCAATGGAGTGAAATACCGTAGATGTTAAATTAGAAGATGGTTAATATTGAACTAAAGGCCCTGTCACACCATAGCGTATGGCCTGAACGTGGGCTGAACGTATGCCGACGTATTCAAAAAATAGCTCGAAAATTGTCAGAGTCCAAGAACGTCCAACTTCCCAACGAATTGCGTCGACATCGGTGATGGAATGGACATATCCATTAAGACTATCCATAGCGTATCCATAGCATTAAACGTATACATAGCCTATGACTAACGTATTGATAGCGTATCACTAACTTTATCACAGCGTATCACAGCGTATGCGATCGGCGAGTGTATGACCAACGTATGCTTAACGTATTCGTAGCGTATGTCTGCCGTGCTCGACGTATCCTCAGCGTATCCTCGGCGTACAACGAACACGTGACTTATGCCGCTGCAGAAATTGAGTTTCGTACACGGCGGGACAAGTGTTGCCAGTTCAAGTAAACGCAGCCTAGATGATAACTATTAAAATATCTAGAAGGGTAAATTTATATGTCCAACCTATAACTATGACGAGTAACGTACCTCTAACATATGTCAGCGTATGTCTAACGTATGTCAACGTTTACAACGTACCACGAACCTATCGGGAACTTATGCAGAATGTAAGTTAAGCACACGTTGAGTACGTCGAGAAATTTTGAACATGCTCAATAATTTTTCGCGGGCTCGACGTGTTCCAAATTTTCACAACGTATCACAGCGTGTTCTTAACGTATACGACGTATCCCCAACGTACCCCTAACTTATATTAGCGTACACCAACATACACCAACATATTTTTCGATATTTCGCATACGTTGTCATACGTTCAGGTGATACGCCTAACCCTAACCCTGCTGAATCCAACGAGCCATTCTCTATGTTCCACCCGGCATGCAAGTTTTTTGAGGATAAAATGGACCCAGGCTATATACGTTCAGGCGATACGCCATGGTGTGACAGGGCCTTAAGAGAATGACTATTTTAACCTTAACCCATTTGGGCACTTTTTTCAGATTTTTTTTCTGCGCGGAGAAAAGTGACCCCAAAAGTCACCGTGATCCCCCCGGGATTTGAACCACGGACCTCCAGCACCAGCGGCGAACGAATTTCCAATACACCACGGGTGTCAAGGCTACTTGGCCGAGTATATTCGGCCGCGTATATAGCCTGGGTCCATTTTATCCTCAAAAAACTTGCACGCCGGGTGGAACATAGAGAATGGCTCGTTGGATTCAGCAGGGTTAGGGTTATTTTAGTAATAATAAATGTAAATTTAATTAAATGTTTGGATACATGGAATATCCTGCTGATGATCCATGTTACATGGCTACATAATAACTGGCTCGCTGACCAAAGAACATGGATACATTACATATGTCTCTGGATCAGTGTTGCCAACCCTACTGCTAAACCACAAATTGGGCTCATTTTCATCTGTGGGCCGCTGCCAAAAAATGGTTGCCGCATTTTGTCATAAGTCATTGGCTACCAATGTACAATTGCTTTCAGAATTGTTTATCGGAGGCATACGTGCGTGTTTATGTCAAGTAAATGGGAGGTCTGTGTGTGGTCACGATCACCGATTACGCACTTTCCTTGATACAGCCATCATAAACAAGTGCCGTTCAGCACATAGCATGCTACAGATGCTAAAATTCCACTTGAACCGACAAAGCATTTTGACAACAACTGTATATAGTGTATTTTTTACGAGCTCAATGAAAATTGGCTAATTTTGGTTGTGGGCCAAGATCAAGATGGCACTTGAGCAGTGCATTTGCCAAATTTAAGCTGGGGTGTGAGGGGGGGGGGGGGGGGGGGGGCTGATGTGTTAATGACCCCTTTGGCATTTGTGCCATATTAACAGTAGGGTCAATTGATGAGTCAAATCTGATTTCTTGACCGCAATAGAACAACACTTGCTTGCTCTATCACCATGCTGTCAATCACTGTAGTAAAACAAACTTCCTGAACTTACTTGGGGACTTCCTGATTTTTGTTTTGGGCTTACTCCTTTTCTAATTTAATAATAGTATACCTCTAAATTGCTTTATACATAATAAGAATGCTCTAATAAATATGGACAAAGTTAGCATTAGTTTGTCCATCCACTTTGATCGACATTTCATAACATCATACTCTGTGACATTTAATTATATATACTCCATAAAATTACATTACAACATGACAAGTTTCATGCTCTCAATTAACGCTAAACCTAGTCGACTTTGTATACCTTGTATAATTTCACTGTCACACAATCGAACAACACCCTCTGATACTTCCCATCCGAGAACCGACCAAATACAAGGTCTACTGACATTGGATTTACCAAAGAACTGCGCTTTAAGCACACTAGGGATTACTAGGGACGATGCTTTTTATGCCTCACGATAGTATCACACCCCTTCATAACGCGCTAACCCTTTAAAGCTAACTCAAAACAAAATGCTAACCATAACTCAAACCAAGGTAGCAGTCATGCATATAACCAGTCAATCCACTCCATTGTGTTTTCATGCACACATGCTGTAAACCTTAATTAAGCCCTCATCATAATCTAAAAGAGGTAATCAAAAATGTAAAACAACATTAATCAATCAACATGCCATGTGCAATGACCAACAAAATTGATAACAATCGGTCTTTGTGATGAATAAATTGGCCTAAATTTGACCGATCTTTAATTATAAAGGTGAAGCTAATTTTTAACTATGTATTTACCGGTACATGTCATGACATCAGCTGTACGATATAGCGATCACAGGGTTATTCACAGGTGACTTATGTGACTGGGCAGCTGTATGATATAGCGATCATAGTGTTATTCACGGGTGGCTACATGTGACTAGGTAGCTGTTACAATCAAACACTTGCCTCTCAGGTTGGTTGATCAGGAAGTGAACTCACAATAGTTTACCTCTAAAAGTATAAGTCACTTTATTGCAAGAACCAATGACAGAGAGGTTAGTGCAGAAGGGGCTCTCTGAAGTGAACTCACAATAGTTTACCTCTAAAAGTATAAGTTACTTTATTGCAAGAACCAATGACTAGAGAAGTTAGTGCAGAAGGGGCTCTCTTCAATAGCTGCCCTCTGGATAATTGTATCAACAAAATGGTCAGCATAGGGGCAGCTATAACTAACACCTTGTTGTACACTTTTAAGCTACTTTAGTTTTTGGGATAATTGCTGAATGAAAGGTACAACTATGAAAATGATACAATTGTAAAGAAGTACAAGATGGAATTATGCGTAAAAATTTGTTTATATAAAGATTTGGGTCTAGATTAGTTTTTGGGTAGGATTAGCAAGAATTAATAATTGAAGAAAAAAGGGTTTGGTGGAACTAAGTTGAAATCAAAATGATCAAATAATAATGAACCTGAAAGGTTAACTCTACAATTTGAGCCAGAGAACATATTGGCCCAGCAGTGGGTAGTCAGTGGAGGGGAGTGCAGAGAGTTGTTAAATGTTAAAATTTGAAGAGGGTAGGGGTGTGTGGCTTGGCAGTCTGAAAACAGGGGCTTACGGAACTGAACGGTCGCCCGCGAAATTGGGGTCTTATAAACTGAATTTTAGGCAAAATTTTGCCTTATGAACTGAATTTACGCCAAATTTTAGGCTACATAACTCAAATTCATAAAATGTTCACACATTTTATGATTTTTGGTTGAATTTTGGGTCTAAGGGAACTTAGACACTTGGCAGCCGCACATAACCCGTATGGCATGGCACACCTTTAAACTCTTCAATTTATAAGGTGTTAGTCTAAGATTTAACCAACAGGCCAATAGATGAACAAAATTGGAGAGGGGTGGGGGTAAACCTCTTTTTCAGCCTATTCCCGATCAAGTTCGCAATTGGTATGATCAATCAATCAAAGATGTACAGTGTATGGAAATGATAATTTAATGAAGTAGCATTGGAATTTAAACTTCATTTTAAGACTGATGACGCATATTTGTGAAATATTGACTTCAGCAATTTATAATGCTGAAAAACAGATGAGTTGTTTTTTCTTTTGCTTATTCGTGTAGTGAATTTTCTACATGTGTAGTGGTGGTTCATTCGTGTACACGGCTCCTGGTGTACACGGTCCCAGCACTAATGGGTGAAGAGGAGATGCTTAAATTAAATGATTTTGTCATTATTATGTTGAAATGTTATCTGTGACATTTTTCGATATTTTTTGATACAAATTATTGACTGTAAAAGTTTGAATCATGACCATAATGATCAATCTTGGTATTCACTGACAATTAACACTGGGAAATCAGTATCGAGCCTCACTTTTCCCTATATTTCAGACATTTTTAGGAATTCATGGATTCATACAAAATCTGTTGTTGTACAACATAGCATAACAGGAAAGTCAACTCAATTGATGAATAAAAAGCTACACAGTTGTCCCCTCTATGACCTGCACTATTGTGTCATGATTCAGCCCCGCAGAATAAAAAAAGATACTATGTTGGTAAATTATTTGCTTTTCCCTTGTCCAGCACTCTTTAAATATCCTATAATTACAAAATATTCAACAAGTCACAAATCAAATGGATCAAAAACTTAACAATATCTCTGTTGGGCAGTATTTTCATTTTATTTGTCATTAAAAATGTGGGATTAGAAATGTATTTTAGGATTGGTTGAGTTATATAATGCCAAACAAAATGAACTAGAGCTAAATTGTGATCATAGATCACGGATATTAGTCGAGGGCATGTTGACCTTTGACCTGCCGATAACAGTATGCTCTTATTTGTACGGAAACTTGAGACAATTTTTGCCAATCATCAGTCATTTCTTCTCGGACAAGTAGTATTTTGAGTGTTTGGAGTGAAAATTTACATTTTGACCCCTAGTGACCTTTTCTTGACCTTTGACCTTAATGTTATGATTGACTTTTGTTCTTGTCTCATCAATGCCCACAAAATAAAAGAAATCCGATCAAAATCGGAGAATGTCTTATATTTTCACCCTGTATAGTTCAATGACCCCTAGTGACCCCGTTTGACATGTCACTTTTAGTGGAGAAGCACCCTATATGAACATTGATCCAAGGAATCTTTTGACCAATTCTGAGTATCATCAGTCATTTTCTCTCGGACAAGTAGCATTTTGAGTGAATGGAGTAAAAAATTACATTTTGACCCCTAGTGACCCCAAATATTTCTTTATTTTAAAAACCGAAATATTGTATGCGTACAGTCAACAGGAACATGTTGGCCAATTCTGACGATTCTAGGTCATTTCACTAAATTGCAATGGCGTTTTAAGTGAAAATTGCTTTTTGACCCCTAGTAACCTTTTCTTGACCTTTGACTTTAACGGTATGATTGACTTTTGTTCTTGTCTTATCAATGCCCACAAAATAAAAGAAACCCAGTCAAAATCGGAGCATGTCTTATATTTTCCCCCTGTAAAGTTTAATGACCCCTAGTGACCCCATTTGACATATCAATTTTAGTGGAGAAGCACCCTATATGAACATGGATAAGAGGAATCTTTTGACCAATTCTGACAGTCATAGGTCATTTTCTCTCGGACAAGTAGTAGTTTGAGTGCGAGGAGTGAAAATGTACATTTTGACCTTTTCTTGACCTTTGACCTTAATGGTATGATTGACTTTTGTTCTTGTCTTATCAATGCCCACAAAATAAAAGAAACCCGGTCAAAATCAGAGCATGCCTTATATTTTCCCCTTGTAAAGTTCAATGACCCCTAGTGTCCCCGTTTGACATGTCACTTTTAGTGGAGAAGCACCCTATTATGTACATGGATCCAAGGAATCTTTTGACCAATTCTGAGTATCATCAGTCATTTTCCCTCGGACAAGTAGGGTTTTGAGTGAATGGAGTAAAAATTTACATTTTGACCCCTAGTAACCCCAAACATTTTTCGATTTAAAAAATCGTACTATTCTATATGCGTACGGTCAAAAGGAATATGTTGGCCAATTCTGACGATCCTAGGTCATTTCACTAAATTGCAAATGCGTTTTAAGTGAAAATCACGTTTTGACCCTTGTGTGACCTTTGACCCCTTATGCTTTACAACCTGAGTAGTGGTGCACATAAGGGTACTTATGACCAAAGATGGTCAAAATCGGCTCAATGGTTACGGAGCTATAGGTCCCATGACGGAAGAAGAAGAAACAGGACGAATACAGTATATTAGTCGTTTCTCGACTAATATAAATAGGCCATGTGATGCGATCTGTGAAAACCCGCCACATGTCGGGATTTTTCATATTGGAGATATTTATATCATAATAAAGCTGAATCTGTGCTGATTACAGAACTGTTTCGATCATTTTTCTACGATCACTACAACAAAAGTTATGAGTGAATGATGATTGTGATGTCATAAAACGCTACAAAACAAGAAATCATGAAAACAGGCCATAAAAGATACATAGTTCAATAGAATAACATTATAAGGCTACTTAGAAAAGTGACTTAAGTAAGTTTTTGAAGGTGAAATTTCATAAAGGTGATGACACAAAGTAATAGAAATTAATTTTCTAAACAAAATCTTAAAAATAATTTTAATTTTTTTTCAATTTTTTAAATTTTTTAATTTTTAATTTTACCCATAATCCCTATTTCACATTTTGCGACATCCGACGGGTTTTCACAGATCGCATCACATATTGTGACAGTCAGACAGGACAAATGTAGGTTTGACTATTAAAGTCTTCTGGTGATCTCCTTGAATACTATACTACATGGTAGGGAAATAGTGCAAACTAAGGTAACAATGATAATTGCTGCGCACTAAAATCAAAAAACAATAAAACACAGATATCAGTGGCGAACCCAGGATCCGATGTGGAGGGGGGGGGGGCGCAAGGGGCGGAGCCAGATTTTTTTTGGGGGGAGGGCCATTATTTGAATATTTGCAAAAGTGTAAGGCCTAGTAAAAAAAGTTCCATGTTTCCCGTCCCCGCCCGCCTCCGTTTTAGCCGCCGCCTCCTTTTTTAAACTTTTTAATAATAAAAAATCAGAGCTTAGTGAAAAATTTTAGTTTTGAAATTATTGACCAAAAAGTCAATCTCAAAATTCACATTTTTAGCACTTTTTGGTCAATAATTTCAAAACTTAAAGGCAAAAAAAACAAACAGTTCCTAGATAATTGAATTAAGATGCTTTCTGTAAAATTTTAGAATTTTTTACCTAAAAATTATTTTGTTAGGTTGTTAATAAAATTTAGGCAAAAAAGAGGCATTTTTGGGCAAAAATATAAAAATCACGATTTTTGATACGAAAAATGGATTCCCCGACTCATTTCATTCAAAAAAGTGTATACTTTTATGTACAACACATAAATAGTTTGAAAGTTACAGTGCTTGACAAATTCATAAAACGACACTTGACTGCCCCCTTAATTGGTCACCTAAACAGCATTGATTGACCCCTACCTGACTCCTCGAGTGACCTATATCATGCCCAAGTATAATTTTATCTTGGTTTGTTGAAATAATTTAGAAATACTTTCATTAATTCAAAAAACATTTTCATTTTAAACAACGATTAAGACACATACAGTTTTGAATTATATTCAACCAGATCACAGGCAGGCATAGGCTACAGCCTACAAACAACAATTATAATTTTATTTGACCTAAATTGAAGAGAAAAAAATATATATGCAAACATTTAGTTACAAATCTTTACAGTGTTACCGACTTACGGTAGGCCTATATATCATTTTACAGGCAACACTTCTAGTGCACAAATAATTAACAAAATTAACTGTATTTAAATGGGTTTTTTTTTTCTCTGGCAAGTATAGTGGAAAAGGAGTGTTCTGACACAGTCAGTTGGTCACTTTCGACTTGGTAGCCATCTTGGAAAAAATAGCAAAAAATTGGAAAATAGTAAATAGTAAGACCCTCCCTCCTCCTTTTTTTAAAAAGTCCGGACGGGAAACATGTTATTTATTTTACTATGCCTAACCACAGTGGTCATGGTCATGTAGGGGTCATTAGGTCAATCTGTGTACACCCCATGTACAAGGGTTGCCACTAAGGCGGTGGTCGGTGGCGGCGGGGAGGAGCCGGCACTCTTTAAAATAAAGGGTAACAAAACCGGCATTAAATTAAAAAAAAAAAAAAATTATCATTAAACTGCCTCATAAAACAAGAAATTATGTGGCATGAACCCTCAAAGACCATAAATAACCCAAAAACCCCATTAAGAAGGCCTCTAGACCCCATGCCATGATCCACTGCACTTCGTTTGCAACACTTATTCCGTTCGCCGTCGGTAAAATTAACCGACTAAATTTTGGCTGCTGTCAACACTGTTTTATTATGTATCTCATTTGTGGAAAATAAACTGAACTGCATGTTACCCATAAGATTAAATTGTCACTAAGCTTGTTTCTAGTGTTTCTTTTTGCGCCAGTTTTTGTTACATATTTGTGCTATTAGCATTTCTTCAAAAGTGTGTCGCATTTCGAGATCCTACGCCAGTTAAATCCTCTATCTCCACTGTAAAGTATCATTGAAGAATATCATAATATGTATTGTATTTAAACACTGTAACATTTGTTATTTGCATGTATTTATGTATGTATCGAAATGAGGGCCTGCTTGGAAAGCAGTGCAAGTCACTGAAGCATATTACCCTCAATAAAGAAAGCATAAATAAAATTAAAATAAATAAAATTGAACCCTACACTTGGTTTTATGCACTCTGCAGGTTATTGCGGGGATGATTTCTACTCCCAGACCCTCACAGAATGCGGGATGATACGGGTACCCGTTATACGCACGTATAGAATGATCCGTGTCACGTAAGAGAAATTGCACAGGGAAAACTCATGCCTACTTTTAATAAAGTTCAATGATGATTGTGTTCGGCTGAGATACTGAAAGTGATTTTTTTAAGACTTGTACACTACTTTTTACCCCTGGGACTTTTGGCGGGTGCCCATCCTAGTCTGAGATATAAGCTCAATTAGGGGGTGGGACTTAAATCGAGTATGGGACTATACGTACGCGTCAGTATGGTAGATGTGTGGTAGAGCTGTGCACAACATTTTCTCTCCAGTAATGATGATAATCGGCAGTACCCGGGGGGTAATCACTTATGACACACAGTATATATACATGTACATGTATATAATTCTTGATTTAAAATTGGTAATGTTGAAAAAAACTTTAGGTTTAAAAAAGCATGGTAGTTATACTAGTTACCTCCAAAATATCAGATTTCATCGAGGCTGCTGTGGAACCAAACCAAGCCTATAAATAGGACTCTGTTCTTAAATTACCATATTTCAATTTTAAAAAATTCAACCCAAGAATTGATATGGAAATAAGACAGCTTTGCATTCAGCTATATCGCACTACTGTGCACACAGAAATGCAGCTCTGAAATTGTAAGGAATTGGTGAATTAGTCCTCAAATGACTATTTACAGACGAGATTTATTATGTATTACAAATCAAAAAGAACAACAAGGCAGATTCTTAAACAGCTAAGACAGTGGCGTAGCTCAGGAGGGGGCAGGGGGCAGTTCCCCCCCCCCCCCGACAGAATTTGTTGTGCCCCGCCCCACTCTCGGGATGTAGTGCTTAACTCTTTACCTGACATAGACGCATTAATGCGTCAACACAACCTTTTTTACGTTTTACCCTATAACTCGTTAACCAAACATCGGAAGTATGGCAAACTATACCTTTTTGGAATCCTTGTGCTCAGCCGAACAATTTGGTATGCCTGTTAGTGCAATTAAAGGCATTTGAATTTTTGTGCCCCTGTATGGCGGCCATTTTGGATTTGGATTTTGGATTATATTTGTCGTGCTGGTCGTACACGATTCTAGTCATAACCGAATAACCCACTACAGCAAATTTGGTATCAAAATGTTCAGAATTATAAT
This sequence comes from Ophiura sarsii, assembly GCA_035610835.1. Classification (NCBI taxonomy): domain Eukaryota; kingdom Metazoa; phylum Echinodermata; class Ophiuroidea; order Amphilepidida; family Ophiuridae; genus Ophiura; species Ophiura sarsii. The sequence goes on along the minus strand of CM069442.1, from coordinate 91,784,561 downwards.
GCCCATCTCTTGAAAGCATTTTGAAGGGCTCAAGTAGTATAGTTTTCATACAGGACTACTAAATATTTGTAAAAAAATATGTTACAAAAATTGCATGCTGGGTAACGGTTACCATGGCAACCGCCACGATCGTCCGGTATCGTTGAAATTTTCACAGAAGTGTCCGGCCACTCATAAGCTTTCAGAATATATATAGTTTTACTACCTTACAGAGTCTCATATTCAAATTATAAGTTGATATTTACATGCATGTGCAAATTCACAATTTCTTCAAAAATTAATTTGTCAGGGAAAGAGTTAAAGTTATATGCGTTATAACAATTTAAAAATTACCATTTTGTGCCTGTTTTTTTAATAAATAAAGGAACATTTTATACCATAAAAATGATTAAAACTCTTAGAATTGACCATTATATTATGTTGACTGTGCTGCTTTTTGGAGTGTGCGATTTTTTGACCGTGCACATTTTTAAAATCTTCACACCCCGCCCCCCCCCACCACTTACGCAGTGGCGTAGCTATGATTTTTTTCAGGGGGGGGGGGGGCAAGATTTCTGAAATTTGCGTAAAAGGTTGCCCCAAATTTTTTTTTGCAGTCACCAACTCGTGAATTTCACGTAAGTGGGGGGGGGGGGGGGGGTAGAGGTCAAAAATTTTCACACGGTAAAAAAAAAAAATCGCACAGTACAAGTTTTATATGTACAATTTTGCCTTCTATTTGACTATTTGGGTTGAATATACCCCAACACAACCGCACACCACCTCGGTCTTTAAACATTTTTTTTCCTATTTCCTTTCACCCCTTTTTCACCCCTTAGCTACGCCACTGCACTTAAGTGAAAATCACGAGGTGACTGAGCGGGGAAAAATTTGGGGCAACCTTTTACGAATATTTTAGAAATCTTGCCCCCACCCCCCCCTGAAAAAAATCCTAGCTACGCCACTGAGCTAAGAATGTTTAGGCAATTCTCATTGGTTCTCAATGAAATGACTACAGGGCATGATATTAAGCTTTTTGGGTGCCAGCCAGTCGGGCAGGTAGCTTCAAAAAGTTACTAGCCCGACTAGAAATTCACCTGCCCCAATTTGTTTCTCGATTACACAGATGTTGGTCATGTTTCGTTATCATAATTCATCGTGTTTTGTTTGTTGAATAAGTTTCCTCATCACTCAGAATGTCGAGCTGAATCTGCAAATTGATTCGCGTAAACATATGCGCAAAATTCCATTTATTTGCGTAAGACTTACCAAACATGCCAAAATGTGGGCCAAAAATATGCTTCAACGCGTACAGAAAAGTACAAAATTAATTTCTGTTTGTTGAAAATATAAATAATAATTTTAGATCCCAAGTTTTACATTGCTCCACTGCTGTTTGCGCATGATCCCCTACGTAAAAGAGATTGGGTCGGGTTCCATCAAGTACAGAAATGAATCGTGAGATTTTTACCGCATGTGTTATGTTTGGGGAATTCCCTTCCTCCAATGTAAACTAATGTAAACTCTGAGCGTGAATTTGCATGATTTAAACGGTGAACATTGAGCCTGAAGGGAGAGATCCTTGCAATTACAAGTAGAGTTGATTGTCTAACTATTTTGTTTCGCGGAACCTTTACTTGCAAGTTGTACAACAGATCGATATTCAGCCCGATGATGTGATTTTAGTTCTTGGATCATTTATTATGGACAATTTGTTTGAAATGATCGTAACTTGTTTTTGTGATCAATTTTGTTGCGTGCACCAATTTCTGCTCAACTTTGAAGCATATTCTAATGTGTCCCTACTGCCTAAAAGTGTCAACAATGTGCACAAAATGGCATTATTCATCATGGGTTGATTTTTCAAAAAGCTTCAGTTTGCAAAACAAACTTGGGGATTTCATATTATTTAAATTTATATTTACTTTAAAAAAATCAATTAGGCATTTTACAGTTTTCTTTTATGATCTGAACAATTGAGGAATCTTCTCTTTGATAGTTTGAAAAAAGGTACCCGTCAGTCGGATGGGTACTTTTGCAATTTTGCTATAAAGTCCAGTCCTGAGTAACTGTCATCATACCATTACGACATTTATGGGATGTGTTACTGTTAGATTGTGTCACATATCCCGCTTCACAAGATTTATTATTAAGTCAATACTCAAAAGTCGCAAGTACATATGTAGCTCAGACTATAATTTGATCATCTCCAAATTGGCAAGCCTCCTATACACTACATGTTCAGTACATCAGATCAGATTTCTTAGCGGTAGTTAAGACTAACACTAACAGCTTTGCTTTTAACACCGTTAAGATACACAGTCAGTGTTTTAAGCGTATCAAATTTAAATGCCAATTTGTTTTAAGAAAAAACTTTACACACCAAAAAGTATAGATGTGTTTGCAAATAAGTTTTATAGTAGTACAATGTACAACAGATTCAGAGGCCTCAATTACTGGCAATCCTGTATTTTAAGGGGTTAAATTAATTGACGGAATAAACCGTATACTTCATAAATTTGACTACTGACGGTATATACAGTAAATACAGCAAGTAAACGGTTTATTCTGTCAGATCAATTTAACCCCCTAAAATACAGGATTGCCCAACTTAATATTTCACAAAATATGCACTGAATTCGCTGACACTACAATTTGTTCAAGTGTCAACTTAATACCACTTGGGGAAAACATCCCCGTTTTTCACCGGCGTGTCCAAAGGGGGGTGGGGGGGGGCTTCATTCGGTTGAATTGAACACATTAAAATCAGCCCTAGCAGGTGGCCAAATTGTCCCCAATTAAGTTGGCATATATGGCAACCAAGTCAAAATGCGTAATAAATTCACTATTTTTCATGTCTGAAACCCACAAAAATTGTTCCAATGGAGTAAAAATCTGCTGGGAAAAGGTTTAAGTTTGATTTCCTGTTTGAATTAAGCAAATTCTGATACTTGTTGAAGAGATGAAGAACATTTTGTGATTTGAGACTGAGAGGCTTGATATCTCCCAGCACTATATCTGGGTGGATCCACTAGCCTAAATGAGTACTTGTGGACAATGAAATACGAACCTCGGTAAGGGCCGCGGAAGGATGAAAGGAAATGATTGAATGCCGACACTTTGGAACCCGGTACAATATCTTAACGGAATAAATCGTATTGAAAACTGGAAACCATACCAAACCATAGCTCATTCTTCGGCTGCCCTTACTTGAATCTATGAAATACAAGTGGTGTGTCAGAAACATCCATTCAGCATCAAGCAAAAGTTTTGTCTATTGTAAAAAAGTTTTTGTAGTGATGGACGGCGCAACAATAATCGATACCATGTGATTTTTGTAATAGGGGGGTTTGGAGTGAGGTGGGGGTATATAGAGGGTGTTTGTGATTGGGAAGGGGTTAGTGATGGGGATGGTATTTGTGGTAGGGAGGGGCTAGTGATGGGGAGGGTGTTTGTGGTTGGGGAGGGGGTTAGTGGTAGGGAGGGGTTGTGGTGGAGGGTAGGGTTTGTGGTGGGGAACAGGAGGGGAATGGGATGGCCCTGGGGAGAGGGTTTGTGGTGGGGAAGGGGGATGGTGGCGTGGATGCACGGGGTGGGAAGGGTTGGCCTAGGGGATGGGGTGGGAAGGGTGTTTGTGGTGGGGGAGGAGTTTTGTGGTGGGGGTGTTTTGTGGTGGGGGAGGAGTTTTGTGGTGGGGGTGTTTTGTGGTGGGGGAGGGGATTGTGGTGCGGTTGGGAAGGGGAGGGGGTTTACGGTGGGGGATCGTGTTGGGGAGGTGGTTGTGTAGCCTCGGTTCGAGGCTTCTGGGCCCTGGGATACTTTTCTTTTTCTTTTTTTCTCTCTCTTTCTCTCTGTTTTCAATTTTGCTGTGAGCTTGGTTGATTTTTATTCAGTGTGTCCTGTCCCCCTACCTCTGTTGTGGTCAGATTCAAATGGTCTTGGTTGGCACAGGTTCATAAATAGTTGAAGTAAGTTGCTGATCCCCTGTATATTTATGACACTACTCTCAACAGTAACAGGTACCCGGTCTACTAAATGCTCACATCCCGAGTTTTGGCGGCAAAAACTCGGGACGTGAGCACAGTGGGAGGCAAGCAATAGAGATTGTGAGCAACACAACTCATTTAAAGGGGATCCTGGGTACTGGGAATCAGGCAAAGAAATAGGGGTCGATGCGGAGTTCATATCAAATAGAGTCCTTCCGTTTGCCCGGCGCATGAATTCCCTGTCTAGTATTTACGTAAATGAAAACTGCATACCCAAGACCCTAATTGTACATAATTTGTCGTATTGGGTGGTTTTAAATGTCAAATATGTTAGAACATTGTATAGGTTGGTAATAGACCATTTAAAATTGAGATCAGAAATCTTCGGAAAACAGGTCACGTGCGTTCTTCTGAATCTCACTAAAAGCAGCCTTGTGCCAACAATTTGGAACCCGGTAGTTTTATTATAATAATGGAATAAATCGTATTGAAAACTGGAAACCATAGCTGGTGCTGTTAGAGAATCAGGCTGCTGTTAACAGTTGATCGCATTCATAGTATTGGTTGTCCGCCTGGTGATTTACTATGTTTACACACACGCGTAAAGCCGTACACCATTGTACACCCACGACCTGAGGAGTAAAACGTGGAACGAGACTAATTGAAACTATTCGGAACCGATCGTAAATTACCGCGAATTGACTTCATCTTCTGCTGACGAGTTCTTCATTTCGCTGTGATTAGGGCCGATTTTATATAGCCTAATTAATATTTCATTATTGAGTAGCATTTATAATATGCCTTTTTATGGAGCTGAAAATTTATCTAGGATGCAATAACACTAACAGTACATACATAGCCTATAGCACATGTATAACCCAGGTAAGTGTATTCAAATGTTCTAGAAATAGGCAAACTAGAAACGAAAATCGCCGACGTCGGAACATGCTTTCATTTCATAGCTCTCATACTGAGTCGTATCACGACGTATGACTGAGAGTGAGAGCTATGAAAGTTGAAAATTTCCATTTTGAGCAACATGTCTTGGAACCAACCAGACAGGGTAACATACTGGACTTAATCTTCACCACGATACCAGACAGCATTCATAATATCCAAATCTTGCCCGGCATGAGCGACCATGAAGCAGTCGGCGCAGAATGTGACACTAACATTCACAGAAATAAGAAGAAACAAAGATCAATCCATATGTTTAAGAAGGCAAATGTAGAAGGTATCGCGGATGATCTTAAAACATTTGCAGAGAGCTTCACTTCTACCAGCAATGATAGATCATGTTCTGAAAACTGGACCCTCTTCAAGGAAACTCTTGAGAAAACCATGGGCAGCCATGTACCAACAAAAATGCTGTCAGGCAGATGGAACCTTCCATGGATGAATAAGAACATCAAGAAACTAATGAAAAAGAGGCGCAGAAAATATAATGCTTGGAAAAAGTACAATGATGTAGCTGATCGAGCAAAATACGAAACTCTTAAAGATGAAGTCACTGCAGCACTTAAACAGGCCCATCCCAGCGGGCACTCAACCATATTTCAACGTTGAATCAACGTTGAAATATGGTTGTGTTGTTTAACAACATGACTTCAACATCTTTTCAACTACATTATGTGCTTTGTTGAAGTAACGTTAGATATTGACGTTGATTCAACGTTGTTGAATGGACTTGTAAAAATCACGTTTCCAAAAATCAGTCTGGAGCTAATTTGCATATTTTACTTGGCTTTATATTAGCCGAGTAAATTGTGCAAATCGCTCATTAGCATAAAAGCAATGGTACAAAAATTAGTACCAGTGCACGTTTGTACCACTTCAAGTATGCTAATGAGCTAATTTGCACCTTTTATTCATTTAAACCTATTATTGTATTTTAAATTAAGTCGATGCACTAATTTAACCTGCAATCTAAGTCGGTTAATTAACCGCAATTTAACCACACCATATTTTACCGGTGGTAAAATAGGTAAATTATAATTTTTCAATTATTTTGACACCTTAAACTACTAGAAACATTTAAGTAGATCAGTAATTTGTTCACTGGGACCATTCTATGCAAAACACAGTATCCTTAGTGTACTATGGATGTAGATGCAGTACTTAAAGAAGGTGTCCGGCAAGCAAAACATTGTGCATTATATGTTTGAAAAAGAATTATCGCGCCCAAATTACGTAGTAATATAGAACAAAACATCATACTTATCTTAAAAACCGAATAAACACTGCCATCTCTCAACATGCCATATTTAAAATTCGCGGCAATCGAAAGTCCCGGCATCAATGAAGTCATAGTTATACAATGCACTTGCGTAAATTTGAGCACCAATAAACATGACGTCATTGATCCCGGGACTTTCGATCACCGCAAATTTTAAAAATGGCATGTTGAGAGATGGCAGTTTTTTTATTCATTTTTATGATAAGTATGATGTTTTGTTCTATATAACTTCGTGATTTGGGGCTTGATAATTATTTTACTAACATATAATGCACAATGTTGTGCTTGCTGGACACTTTCTTTAAGGAATATAATAATGCCACCAAAATATACCTAATACTGTTTCCAAACTAGCCTTGTAATTGGCAATTTTTTTCAAAATAGATACTATTTTTACTGTAGGATTTCTCTCAGATTTAGAAACTCTTAACAAAATATCAAAGTAGTTGGTACAGTGTGCCTTCATAAAATCATACCCAATATCAAAGTGTATCTATCTAACCCTAACCATATTTGGTAAAGGGGGGACTCAAGAAAGTTTTTGACTTGCTGTAATTATTGAACTATTAATCAATTATGCATATAAAAGTATACCTTTTGGAAAGGAAATGTATCAGAGAATCCAAATTTTGCGTCAATTTTGACCAAAAATGTTTACTTTTGAGAAAATCACACAAAAATCACTTGTTTGGGTCAATTTGGGTCAAAAAAGTTCTTTGACCCAAAAAAGTTCAACAAAGCGAACAAAAATAATTTTGAGTAAAATATTCCCACATTTTTAGATTATGATGTTAAAGGCATATTATGTGATCTTTTCCAGAGAGCGCCCTCTATTCATTATATTTTTTAGAAAGTAGATTTTCTTGCAGATTTACATTTCTGATCATAAATCATACATACATTCCAAGTTACAGAGCGATACGATTCCTAATTACCTCAAAATCATGGTTTTAGAGTGAATTTAGAGTGAAAATAATAAACTGTCGGATTATCCGACAGTTTATTTTCACTCTAAAATCATGATTTTGAAGTAATTAAGAATCGTATCGCCCTGTAACTTGGAATGTATGTACGATTTATGATCAGAAATGTAAATCTGCAAGAAAATCTTCTTTCAATCTTTTTTTCGATGTTGAGGGCGTTCCCTGGAAAGATCACATAATATACCTTTAAGACACTAACTTAGGGACAATTTTTTTTTAAAAACCTAATCTAATATTTTTTTGAAATTTTGACCAAAAAGGACCCAAAAATTGTTTTAAAAAAAAAAAAATCTTTAACTCTTTTCCACTTTTTTGTCAATATTTCAAAAAATGTTAAATTAGGTTTTAAAAAAAAATCATCCCTATGTTAATGTCTTTATACTATAATCTAGCAATTGGGGATTTTGTTACTTAAAATTATTTTTGTTAGCTTTGTTTGACTTTTTTGTGATTTTCTCATAAAATCAACATTTTTGGTCAAAATTGACCCAAAATGTGGATTCCCTGACCTATTTCCTTTCCAAAAATGTACTTTTGTATACATTTGAGTCATAGATCAATAATTACAGCACTCACAAAATTCGAAAAGTGACTTCCTTAAGTCCCCCTTAAATCTCTGTATTTTGATGGAGGTTACATGTTCACAGTAACCTACTGCATTTTCATAGGCTGATATAGTGGTAACCTAAAGTGTGACTTTTGGAATAAAAAAGTTGACAAAACCAGTGTCAGTTGTTGATTTATTTCTAAACAGTAAAACTGATTGAACCTAAGGCTTAAATTGCATGTCTAAAGCCAAAGAAGAAGAAAAACATTTACCTGTTCATATTTTAATACATGGCCATGGGTATAACATAACGATGACAAACTTGTCAGTAAATCGAAAATCATACTATAGATGACTTTTCATCATAATTTACCAATTTAACCGCTAATTAACGTTAATTAACCGGTTAATTAACCACGATTTATAATTTAAACACTGAATTTAACACCATTGAATGTATATTGATATACACTTGTATATATATGCATATTTTCGCACTGGTTATGAAGAAAGGTGATTGCTCACTAAACAAATGCATATATATACATTGTGCAAAAACATAACATCCAAGAGTTGATGCTCTTGCAACCCCCCCCCCCCCCCCCCCCCCCCACCACCATCCCCTGGTTGCAAAGCGATACAAAAGCTTCACAAAGTATATTTTTAGGAAGAAATCAACACATTTTCTGTTGAATCAACATCGTATTTAATTTCAACTACGTAACCAAAATTCAACATTGAATCAACGTTGAAATATGACGTTGAATCAACGTTGAAATCTATGGTTGGTACAAACTTTCAAATCCAACTGTTAATTCAACGATATTTCAACGTTGATAATCAACGTTGGTACAACGTTGTTGCAACGTCATTTTGCCCGCTGGGATGATAAATACATTGATGGACTATTTGAGGAAGAAGACACAGGAAATCCAGCTAAAAAGTTATGGGGTTATGTCAAGTCCCTGAAGATCGACAAGATAGGAATACCACCCCTCAAATGGAAGAATAAGCTTGTAATGTAAGCCAAGCAAAACAGAAAGCTGAAGCACTATCTCATCAATACAAATCTGTCTTTACCCTCGAAGACACTGACACGCTACCATTAAAAGGCCCCAGTATACACAACAGTATGGAGAATATAGACATCACCACAAATGGAGTTGGAAAACTACTGTCTGCGCTAAATCCTAAGAAGGCAATGGGACCTGACCAAGTTTCCACCTGGATGTTGAAAAACTTTGCTCCTATATTGGCTCCTATCCTACAGAAAATTTTCACACAGTCGTTATGCACCGGAGATGTCCCACTAGATTGGAAAATGGCAAATGTAACAGCCATCTTCAAGAAAGGGGACCGAAGTGATCCAGCAAACTACCGGCCTGTATCCCTTACAAGTGTGACCTGTAAAATGTTGGAACATATCTTAGCCAGCAATATCAGGAAGCACCTAGACAAAAACAACATACTCAGTCCTTATCAACATGGCTTCAGGAAGAGGCATAGCTGTGAAACCCAACTACTCACCACTATAGAGGACCTTGCCAGAAGCCTGGACAAGCGAGAACAAATCGACTGTCTAATATTGGATTTCTCAAAAGCCTTTGATTCTGTTCCACACCAAAGATTGCTTCATAAACTAGAATGGTATGGTATTAATGGAAAGACACATACATGGATACAGAACTGGTTAACCTCAAGAAAACAGACAGTAGTGGTAGATGGTGAAACATCTGAAGAAGCGAAAGTGATATCAGGTGTCCCTCAGGGCACAGTCTTAGGACCACTCCTATTCATCCTGTATATAAATGATATTGGAGACGAAACCTCATCAACCCTCCGGCTTTTTGCTGACGATGCCTTAATATATAGGAAAATATCATCAGAAGCAGATGCCATGACACTTCAGGCAGACCTAGATAAGTTGGTAGACTGGTCAACAAAATGGCAGATGCGCTTTAATCCATCTAAATGCTCGTTACTCCAGATCGCCCGCATCAAAAAAATCACAAAAACAACATATCAGATGATGGGAATTAATTTGGAACAAAACAACCATCACCCATACCTTGGTGTTGAGATTGCATCCAGCCTGGAATGGAAACAACATGTCAACAACATCTCCAACAAGGCTAGGAAAACTCTAAACTTCCTCCAGAGGAACCTACACAGATGCCCACACAAGGTTCAGAAACAAGCTTACATTTCACTCGTCCGTCCAACCTTAGAATATGCGAACACTGTGTGGGACCCACATCATCAAAGGGAGATAAACCAGCTGGAGCAGGTACAGAGGAAAGCAATTCGCTTTATAGCCAAAAACCACCGAAGGAGAGCCAGCGTTAGGCCAAGAAGAAAAAAATTGTTTGTTTGTCCACGTCCGACCGACCGTGTACCTTGGTGCCGACCGTATTATTTTTTATTTTCTATTATTTTTTTAAAACAACTTTTTGAGCAATTTAAATGGCCAAACGGACCATTTTATTCCTGATTTCGTACGCTATCGTAAATCTGGTCTTTATAAACACCATCCCCAATGCGCAGTCCCTTGTAACATGATGTTTATTGCATGAACTTGGCAACCGCGGTGACTATTAAAAGGACTAAATGAACATTTAATCGCGCGTGCAATTGATGTCATTTTTATACTAAAAACGCAGTGTGAGAAAATATGAAAACTCTAGTTACGGTTCATATTTGCAATTTTTGGGGTAGTTAGTTCGAGAAAAAATAGGTTTAGTAATACTTTCACGTATATATTTCTAGAACTTCAACACTACGTTGTTTCACTTTCTGCAAATTTTCAATCATAATAAATGGCGGCGACCGACAACATGTTCACGGTATCTGCGCACACAAACTCGGTACAAAAATACTCTTTGACCGAGTTTGCAGTGTTGCAACCAGTACTACAATATTGAAACTCATGAAAAAGAGTTCAATACTATCAAAGTGATGTGTTTTGTGTTTGGACGACATAAATTCACAGTATTCATGCCGAATTTATATTCCCAAATACAATATCCGTATTTAAAAAATTTTAAAAAAAATAAAAAAAATATCCGACCTACCGACCCTACCTTTTTCGGACCCTCTATGGACAAACAAACAATTTTTTTTTTTTGGCCTTACAGAAATGAGACATGACATTGGAAGACGATGATTTCCAATCGTTCGAATGACGTTGGTTCCCAATGTTATACGGTTCCCAATTTTAAATTTTAAATCCGTCAAACGGAATAAATCGATTGGGAACCAGCAATTATAACGTCATCGGAACGATTGGAAATCATCGTCTTCCCATGACATTGGATTCCAAACACTGCAAGAGAGAAGGCAAACTCAAAGATTAAACATGCTGTACAAAATAAACCACCAAATGGTCAGCGTCGAAATGCCACCATGCTATGCTCCAAGACACACAACATCACAAATTGGTACCAGGAGCAACCATGGCGAGCAATACTCCAAACATGCCAAAATACCCACCAGAACAGACTGCTACAAGTACAGCTTCTTTCCTCGCACCATATCTGTATGGAACCAACTACCTAAATCGACGATTCAAGCACCATCTGCGAAGTCATTCACCAACAGATTGTCAAACACAGTATTCAGTGAGCTACATGGGCTGTACATAGGTCCAAGAGCACCCACAGCTGATACCAACAACTAGTCAACACCAACCCATTGTAATTGTTACTGTATATAAATGTATATATTATTATTATATGTTCTACGCAACCGTTGCTGCGCACATTATTTTGGTTAGTTCATCATATGATGGGAGTTTTTACGTTGATTTTTATTGAGTTGTTGTAATACTACACCGGACGTGATGTTTTACAAAGCTTGGTGCGATACCTTATTAATAAGGTCTGCCAAGAATATCTTCAGATTCAGATTCAGTACACTGTTACAGTCTGTATCAATATCATTCATAGTGGCACAAATTGATCTGTCAACTTTCAGTAGGCCTCTACTCTAGGACGTTTCCTGAAGCGATTCTGGTATGGATTTCGTTCAAACTAAGCCAAAAGTATCTTAAGTATATTTTCATTTCTAATAACCTATTAGATTTAGTTTATACGCATTGTATAATACTCACCGCTGAAAATAAAATATCGTATGAATGACTCAAAATCTGTCATTGGACGCCGCCATTTTATATGCTTTGCAAAATGATAGCGCCCCCTAGCGGTTTGTTATGGGTTTTTCCCCGGTTGGGTACAGGGGGCGGCGAACATCATTTTTGTTCTAAATTTAGGGGATTTTTAGGGTAAATTTTCAAAACGGCGATTTGACGAATTTTGGTTGGTGCGTATTTTTTTGGCATGTTGGTGTATGGCTAGGGGGAGGGGGAGAGCATCAATTGTATATGATTTTATGATCCCCTAAAAAAATCAAAGGAATCATGGCACATCACGAAAAAATATTTGTACGATTGTAGTGAGTTGTGATGCTCTTTGAAGTGCCATGGTATATTTATTCCCTACATGGAATACTTAATGCTTACTGGTTTACAGTATTTATTCCAAAATTTGATTTAGTTTTAGCTCTATAGTTCCATAAATCACTATAGCAAACTTGAGTCATTTCAAATTTGCTCGAGAACAATACGCGACGGTCACGTAGGCCTACACATTTCACTTTTCAGATGTGGCATGGGCCCCTTTCGAGCTTCTGGTACGTGGTGACTTAGTTTATTGTATTGAAGCTATCCGGGAAGATATCACAAGTTTGTAGTTCCCTCTGGAAGTATGCGTGTGGTAACGGCGATCACATGGAATGTTAGTCATCTGCTTCCTACTGCTGCTAGGTTGGTCTAGACTCTAAACACTAAGACTGTACAGTAGGTAGCACTGCATTGCAGCACATAAGCAAATGTCACTACTCACTAACTACTATAACAATACATCGCACATGGATCTATGCCTATGCATAGTACATGATCTCGTTAGTGCTTATTCAGAGTATGTCAAGTTACCGGTAGCTATTTACTATATGGTTTCGTGTGCTCTCAGAGTAGTTTAACGTAGACCTATGACATGTTTATGATGATACCATGACATCTAGGTCAACTGTTTATAGCTTTTTGGTTTCGTGAGATTGGCAGAAAATAATGTTATAGTACTGTAGATAGCACATGGTTGTGTGTGCTTGGCAGAGTCAATGACATGTAACCAACAACTATTATATCTATTAAGATAGCACATGGATTTGTGTGCTTGGCAGAGTATGAAATGTTACCAACAGCTATATCTACTGTAGATAGCAGCACATGGTTTTGTGTGCTTGGCAGAGTATGTCATGTTGTCAAAAGCGGCTACACTGTTACAGATAGCATGGGTTTGGGTGCTTTAGCAGAATCAGATCAGCTATCTATACTGTAGGTGCACATGGGTTTATGTGCTTGGCAGATTATGACATGTTACCAGCAGCTGTCTACTGTATACCGTTTGGGTTTGGGTGGATATTATGTATCTTTTCCAAGTAGTGCCCTCTATCATTGATTTTACTATGAAAGCAGATTTTCTTGCAGATTTGCATTTTTGATAGTAAATCATAAAGATCTTCTATTAAAGTTACGGATCGATACGATTCCTAATTAGGCCTACTTAAAAATTATGGCTTGAAAATAGATTGTACCGAGCGGTACAATCTATTTTTTCAAATTTTACTCTAAATTCACTCTAAAACTATGATTTTGAGGTTATTAGGAATCGTATAATTGCTCTGTAACTTGGAATATATTTATGATTTATGATCAGAAAAGTAAATCTGCAAGAAAATCTGCTTCCAATTTTTTTTCTCTGGAGGATTGAGGGCGCCCCCTGGAAAAGATCCATTATATACCTTTAACAGAATATGACATTACTATAGTTTAATCAGTTCCAAATTGACGAGAATAGTGATGAGGCGGCTTCTAATTGTCCGTGCGCAAAAAGAATCCATGTCATTGCGCATATTTATTTGGTGGGGTGTGCGTTCGCGCATCATAGGTAGGCCTATCAGCTAGCGGTGGTCAAGCTGTAGGTATTCCATTGGGGCCCGAGGATAGATAGGATAGGATAGATGTGGGGGTTGACCTGTCATTTTGGTGGTTCCAGTTTTCATTTTGGTGGTTCCCAGTGTTTTGGGTTCCGATATATTTTAGTGCTCAATAAATATGTTCCCAACCCCCTTAAAAGGGGGTTGGGCTCAGGTTGGCTGGGGTGTGGTGAATAAGGAAGGGGTGAGTTGACAAAATGACTTTTTTTGGTAGTTCCCAGTGTCATTTGAGTTCCGGGATGTTTAAGTGCTCAATGAATATATTTTGGGGGTTGTGCTGTGGTGTATAGTGAATAAGGAAGTGATGGGTTGACAACATGTCTTTTTTAAGCGGTTCCCAGTGTTATTTTGGTGGTTCCCAGTGTTTTGGGTTCCATATTGTGCAAGTGCTCAATAAATATATTTGTTGGATTGGGCTGGGATGTGGTGAATAAGGAGGGGATAGATTGTCAAAATGGCCCATTTTGGTGGTTCCCAGTGTTTTGGGTTCCGAGTTGTTTAAGTGCTTAATAAATATATATGGGGGTTATGGTGAATAAAAAGGGGGTTGGTTGACAAAATAGCATTTTTTGATGGTTCCCAGTGGCATCTTGGTGGTTCCTAGTGTTTGAGACACTGGGAACAACTAAAATGACACTGGGAACTACCATAATATCATATTTGTCAATCCTCCATCTCCTACCGCCCTTCCATAACCCAAAACTTAACCACATGTGTGTACCCATCCACAAATGCCAACCCCTAACAAATCTTATGGTTGTTTTAACCCCTCTTGAAATGATAATGGATCAATCTAAAACTTGATTAATCCAATCAAAAGCTACTACGCAATACCAAATATATTGCGTTTTTCCTAAGTGATATTTTCGTTATCCCCTGTTTGATAACGAAATACGGTCGATACCTATGCTTGGGTGCCATATCACATTCGGCCTCGGGCCTCATGTGATATGGCACCCAACCATAGGTATCATCTTCCCGTATTTGCGTTATCGAACAGAGGATAACTAATAGTATTTGGTGCTAGCAGAGTTTGACGTGTTACCAATAGCTATCTACTGTAGATAGCACATGGCTGTATTATGTGCTTGGCAGTGTATGACATTATGTTGTCAAATCTATGCGGTAGATAGCAAATGTTTTGTGTAGAGTATGACATTATTTACCAGTCATTAAGCGTAAATCCCGGAGGGATGGGGAGCGGGTATACCCCCCCCCCCCCATCACCCCGACCCCCCCCCCCCTCCCCCATGGTATGCAAAATGTGTATGATGAAACATACTGCTTTGGCTTTAATATGTGAATGGTATTAATACATTGTCAGTTTATCTAAATTTGCCTTAAAGTATTCACCAAATTGCACGAATCCAGTTTCAAGCTTCTGAGGGAGGCACGTCAGACAACTCCCATGTGCGCGCAACAGCGAAATTGGCACAGCTAATCGCCCCATCAGGGGTCGCATTCTGACGCGTCTGCGCGCCCTGGAACTCTCACTTTCTTGTTTGAAGCGTCAGGTTTTAAATTGGAAAGACTTGAGGGTCCCGATCAAAATTAAAGGGGCCCTTAAATTTGACGATATGGAAATGGAAACCTTAAGAAATTCTGTAAATTACATATCCATCCTTTGCTCACAATATAAATTCATTAAAACTGTCCGTAAAAAATAAAATTAAAATTAAAAATAAAACATTTCTAAATCGCTGGCAAATTGCTTCCACGAAAATTTCAATGATTTCTATATATATAAATACATTATATCAGTATCTTCTACTAATTTTGTAATATGACATCGGACATAGATACATGATGTATATGATTACACGTGCTAACTTGGCCGTGCGCAGTCTGCGTATCTGTGTTTATTAGCGACTGTATCAGTGCAGTTTCGACCATTTTCAAATACCCAAACTTCAGGACCCCTCACTTTCTTGGGGGACCCCTTAAATTTGTTTTTTGAAGTCCTACGGGGTCCCGAAAAATTTCATGGGACCTCTCACATGTTTGATCCAGTGCTATCCGTGCACCCCATGCCCATGCCCATGCCCCAAACAAATGAATGCTAGTTATTATACGAGGGTTGGTCTGAAGTTATGAAAGGGATCATGGTATGGTAGGCATGAGTAATTCTATTGAGCGATAGTGTGATCAATGCCAAGTATGAACCTTTGTCTTTCAAACAATGCACTTTTGGACTATGAACTATGAACTATGACGTCACAACATTAGCTTAAAGTAAATACACTCTGGACACTGCCTGAAATCT
This sequence comes from Ophiura sarsii, assembly GCA_035610835.1. Lineage (NCBI taxonomy): Eukaryota > Metazoa > Echinodermata > Ophiuroidea > Amphilepidida > Ophiuridae > Ophiura > Ophiura sarsii. The sequence continues at coordinate 91,768,516 of CM069442.1, read as the reverse complement.
TTCAATATTTGGCTGGATGCATAGGTTGAAATATGGGTCGATTGATACATTTGCGTATATTTCAGCAATGCAAGCATAGAAACAGATAACACTTGGTACAGAGTAAGAACACACCGTAATCTATGTTTGACATTCTTTTTTAGATCTGAATTCAAGAAAACAACAAAGGACAGAGAACAATGGAGGGATTATAATTGTTGTGTGATGTAAAGCAATTATAGTGGGAATTTCAAAAGGAGCTGATAAAATTTCCTCAAACCGTTGGAATTATGTGACGATTACTCTAACATTACACATCTAGTAGCTCTAAAGATAGCAGTAATAAGAGATGTTGTGGCAGCCTGGCCCCGGGGGGGGGGGGGGGGGGGTACTCGGATTTGGTTTGGTCGGGGGTGTGCCGCTGGAGATTCAAAACCCATACCCATTTTTAGGGGTGATTTTGGAAAAATCGGTACCCATTTTTAGGGGTTTTGCTTAATTTTAGACCAATTTTTCGCAAATTATGGGGAAAATAGACCTATTTTTTGCAAATTTTCGCGAAAATATACCTAATTTTTGCAAAATTTCGCGAAAATAGACCTAATTTTTGCACATTTTCGCGAAAATAGACAAAAAATTTCGCGAAAATAGACCCATTTGTAAAAAGTGACCCCATTATTAGGGATTTCCAGCACAAAATCATACCCCATGTTTAGGGATTTTGTGCCCAAAAAGCTACCCATTAGAGCGGCACACCCCCGTATACCGTCTTGGGTGAGTACCCCCCCCCCCCCGGTGGCAGCCATATTTAATTGATGCATTCACGTATATCTTAACTTTGATTATCAAAATATTAATTATACACATTGATCTTTAAGCATTTTTCAATGTTTCTGATTATATTTTGAAGGCACAGTAAGCTTTTATCTGGTAAAAATCAGGATTTTCGCTATTTTTTGCCCAGTTCAAAATTATCTGCTGTCTGCGCATGCGCATATTTTCTGTAGGTTTCATTATTTGTATTATTTAAGCTTTCTTTAGGGAGTGTTCATAAATACTTTGGTGGGCGGGGGGTGGGGGGGGGGGGGGGGTTGGAAACAATTGAGCCATGGACATCTTTTTTTTGTGGACCAAATAGGGTGGGGTTTTTTCTTGACCCCCCCTTTCAAGAACCTTTTTTTTTGTTGACCGCCCCCCCCCCCCCCCCCCCCCCCCCCCCCCGTCTGTTCACGTTATATAACAGAAACAATAACAACATTCTATATAAACCTATAGACATAGTCACAATCACTTTTATTATGGTAGGTGGGTTATATCAAACTAGGCCTATTTATTAAAGATATATAATATAACACAATTGAAAAGTCAAACAAAATCAGTGTAGGTCTTCTTCTTTATAATCCTGCCCGACACTCGTGATCGCTGCTGTGGTACATGTATGTCCTCCTCTTCTTCTTTATCTGCATCCTCTTCATCTTCCCCTTCATCCACCTCTTCATCATCCTCTTCATCATCCTCTCCATCTTCCTCTTCATCCTCACTCTCTGTTTCACCATCTCCAATTTCCCCTAGTACTATCTCCTCTTCCTCTTCTTCCTCTTCTTCCGAATCATCAACTACATCCATCTGGTCCTCCAAAACGATATTTAAACCTTGGCACACATGTCCAGTTATCCGTCTAAATTTGTCTAGCTTTCTTCCTTGGAGTGAAAGTTGATGATGTTCGAGGTATTTATTTAGTTCTAATATTGTTAGTTTGCGTAGGTGACCACTATTAAACTCATCTTCCCAATCGTAATCATCATACTCCTTTCCTTCACGCACATCCCGTCCTCTTTCTCTCTCAGTCTGTCTCATTACCTTCAACCTTTTCAAATCATTCATATGCTTGAGGTATGACATTACATAAACCTTCTCAGTTATGAATCGCTTTGAGAATTGCTCTATAAGGTTATGACAATTTGTCATTGGGGGAAAGTTCACCTGAATGATATAGGGTCTTTAGATTTGGTCTTGGGGCATAGTCGTCAATCTGTCTTGGTGTACCGTTGTCCTTTGTCGTTGGTGTCTGGTGTCGCATCATATTTATCACTATATAGCTTTGTTGAAGTTTTAATGTGCAAGCCTATATAAGCAACAAACTTGCAATTGACTTTTCAATATAAATATTTTGTGTAATACAAACATGTTGCAAGATTCGTTGATTGTAGATATAATAAACAAACACTTTTTCGATGATAAATATAGTATTCTTTGTATTGTATATAGCCTACTTGGCTTCTGTATGATACCTTCACAAGATCATTTGATGGAACCCCCTCATTGCTACCTTGCTCCCTTCGCCATTGTGTAAAGAACTATGGCTATCAAGTTTCATATGAATATTCAACAATTTGTAAAGCTGATTTTAGTTTTGCATTCATTGATCCAAGTGTATTTTTTCAATTTGTATTGTTCCATAAATATTGGTTGGTATTAAAATGTAATAGTAGTCCTCAGTTTCCTCTCAATTTATCAACTTTTTCAAAATGCTGCTTTGTCAAAAATACCAACCTTTTTTTTTGGACCCCCCCCCCCCTATACAAGCACTTTTGAACACTCCCTTATTGAGGGTAATATGCTTCAGTGACTTGCACTGCTTTCCAAGCAGGCCCTTATTTCGAAACATACATACATGAATATACATACAAATAACAAATATTACAGTGTTTAATAACAATACAAATTATAATACAAACTATGATATTATTCAATTATGAAACAGTGGTGATAGAGGATTTGAATTGACCGAGTGACATAGTTTTTAAATCAATAAGAATAGATGGTGATAAATTGTTCCACAGATGGCCAGATCTGAAAAGAAAAGTGCGCATACTAGAATTTGAGTTGATTTTAGGAATGATTAAAGTATCGCTTGAATGATTCCTGGTAATGATTGTGACAGTTATGTACACATTCAAAATTGGGCGATAAATATGTTGGACTTGTATCTTTAAAACATTTGAATAAAAATAATAAGTATTTGAATTTTCCACCCAGTGGCGTAGCCAGGTTATTCATATTGGGGGGGGCGAGAACTGAAATTGAACCGACAAGATTGTTTTGAGTGAAGACATGCGCGCGTAGCGCGCGAATTTTTTTGAATTTATACCTATTTTTGGCACGATTGAGGTACGATTTGTCTTTAAACAAGCTTGTACCAACGAATATTGCATTTAGGTGACTGTTATGCGCGCATAGCGCGCGAAATTTTTTCATATGTGTACTTTTGACCATCATAATTCCATGATTCCTCTGGTCAAATGAACCGACAGTGCCAATCTCAACCGACACGACATCAATATTGGGGGGCGATCGCCTCCCTCGCCCCCCCCCCCGCCCCCCCCCCACCCCCACCCACCCCAACCCCCCTCTGTCTACGCCACTGTTTCCACCTATCACTTAGTTTTGCCCAATGAAGTGGCTAAACGGTTGTGTAAGACTTGAAGTCTTGCTTGATATGAATTTGAACAGTTCGACCATTATACTGTGCTTGCATAATCAAATTGAGGAATCACAAGAGCATTGGATAACATCACAAGAGTTGGATTTTGAAGAAAATGCTTTACATGACGAATAACACCGATTCTCTTGGAAACATTAATTGCTAAAGCAATCTATATGTGATGACCAAGACATGGTACTATCAAATTTGACACCGAGATATTTAAATTCTGTAACCATTTCAATCGGAGCATCATTATAGGTGAGTGAAATATGATTAAATCTATCTAACATCTGTCTGATAAAATGTGTCCGTGAACAATGTTAGATTTTAAGTTATCTATTCAATGGAATCGCCCAAACTGGGTTTTTTGGATTTGTCATAATTTTTTTGATCTTCCTCAACATTAGTGATTCACTGACTGGGCATTTTTCAATGAAAAAGGGCTATTTGAAATATTGATATTTTTATTCAATTGCTTTTCCTTACTTTTTCCTCTTATACTTCATATTTCAAAGATTGACAGGGATTTGATTGATTGATTGATTGATTGATTGATTGACAGGGACTTGATTGATTGATTGATTGATTGATTGACAGGGATTTGATTGATTGATTGATTGATTGATTGACAGGGATTTGATTGATTGATTGATTGATTGATTGACAGGGATTTGATTGATTGATTGATTGATTGATTGATTGATTGACAGGGATTTGATTGATTGATTGATTGATTGACTGACAGGGATTTGATTGATTGATTGATTGACAGGGATTTGATTGATTGATTGATTGACAGGGATTTGATTGATTGATTGATTTAATTGACATGGATGGATGGATGGATGGATGGATGGATGGATGGATGGATGGATGGATGGATGGATGGATGGATGGATGGATGGATGGATGGATGGATGGATGGATGGATGGATGGATGGATGGATGGATGGATGGATGGATGGATGGATGGATGGATGGATGGATGGATGGATGTAATCAAGTTTTATGTGTAATATGAATCACGAAATAGGCATATTTTATATTGATTTGGTTTTTTTGGCATATTATTTTAAATATCGAGATATATCATGCACTTTTAATATATTTAAAGAGCTCAACACCAAAAAGAAACTTCAATAAAATAGATGCAAACAGTTTGTTCACATTTGAACTAGGGTTGGGTTTTCAATCAACCTTGATTTGAGAAAAGGAAATTAAAATGTTGGAAATTGTATATTCATTTAATTAAAGGGATGGGGTCACAGGTCACTAATAGGTATATCAAATAAGGTGGGACCGTTTCAAAAAATCCTTAAAATCGTGATACGTGTCTCTATTTTAAATAGAAGTTGTCAAAAAACATAACATTTTTAGTATCATATTAAAGACAATTTATCCAGCTACCGAATAAAACAAGGTATTTAAAAAAAACTGGACGGGGGAGATAGAAGACTGTTGAATTATCCCGTGCTTTTTCTCTTACGTGACACGGGTCATTCTATACGTGCGTGTCACGGGTACCCGGTACCCGTATCCCGTAAGTCTCACTCTCCGTGAATTCCCAAACCCAACCCACAGTAGAGCCCAAGCCCCGTAATAACCTGCATAGTGCATACCACCACGCAGCGTTCGATTTAACCAATGTAGCATCACGAAATACGACACACTTTTGAACACTAATGCACAAATATGTAGCAAAAAGTGCTACGCCAAAAGATTCCCTACTTGATCTCTGATCACGTACCATCAAAGCCAAACCTAAAGATTGAGTGTCATCTTCAAATAACTAAAACAAAGTATGGTAAATCTTGAAATATCGGCGGTTCATTTTCACTTTCGTCCAGAGTTAAAAATCCCATTGGTTTACACGTACTTGCGCAGAATTTTTCTGTCGGTTTAAAATGTGTACAAAATGGCGGAGTTCTGCGCATCTCGGAGAAGTAATAATCATGACGTCACTTCTAGTCTTGTTTTCGTGTCGCATGGCAAAGGTCGAGGGGTTGTTGCCATATCATTGGGCTAATCATATTGAAGGGTTCACACCTCTCAGCCGCCCTCTTATGTCGCTATCTTGCAGGCTCCGATATTTGTACAGCTTTAGCGTCCGTACGGTAATATTGATGACTGGGGGATGTAGCCTAGGGTTCGCCATAATCATTGGGCTAATTGCGAGACCAAGGCAACACGGAACAAAGAGGCCGTGGACTCAGTGACTCAGTATATTACTAAATCATATAATATAATACAAAATAGCATCCAAATAGCTTAGTATATTACTAAATGGCATCCAAATAGCTGAAATAACTTACTGTGTCCTCTTACCTTCATATTATAACAATATCAATTACATTTTACAACAAAATCGCTTCAGAAGATGATTAATGCAAGTTATTAATATTAGCAAATGCCGCGAATTTTAGGGGTTTGTGAAAAGGTTACGACTTAGAAACGTCGTTTCAAATGACGGGGTCGCTAATCGCCCCCGTCAAAAAGGATTAAAGCCACATGTTTAGCAACAGTGAAGTTATCAATCTAAACGTCGAGTGAGTCAAGGGTGGGCCGGTGGATGAGGCGCCGGTGGATGAGGCGCGCCCATAGGTTTCTACACAAAATAGCGGAAAACTAGAACTTTTGAAATTGATGCCATTTTAAAAGTGTACATAGGAAAGTTTTCAAACTTCTCATATGTGTTATTAACATGTGCCTGCTACTATGAATAATAGTATTGAATTGTTATCTAGACATTCTCTACTAGAATATGATGTTCAATTCAGGGAGGGTTTAATGTAAAAAACACAGTTTTATTCATTTTATTGATTAAACAATGGCCAAATCGCAGTCTCTCTATTTCATTTGTGTGACTCTTCGGTCCTTTTCTACCCTGGGTAGTAAAACATTTAACTAAAAAAGCCAGAAGTGTTTCTTCACAGAATTATTCATAGATTTATGAAAATTTTGCTATTTAGACCTATTTTGGACCACCCTGTATTCAAAATAAAAGGAACTTTAATGATATTCATGTAGTTCATTTTGATAACCAGTTTCCTTTAAATTAAATAGTCCATGCTAATTAAATTTCATAGAATATTTTTATACAAACCTTCATTGTATGCATTATTTCATCATAATTTTAGACACCCTGTACTTTTCCTGTGTACATTTTGGGCAGGTGATTCTTAGCAAATTTGGTAGCACCTTCTGCGGTTGTTCTGATTTTGGTGACTATCTTCAGCTAAACCTTAATTGTGCAAACTATCAAAATATTTTGTGAGGAGCAAAAACGATCAACTTTTTTACGTTCCACCCTGTAAAAATGTTACACACCCTGTATAATTTGATTATTTTTTGCAAAAATGAAAAACCTTGAATCATAAGCTTTCCAACAATATATAGTTTGTGGGTCATTAAGTAGGCCTATGTAAAACTTAAGTTATGTCCCGTTTAATCAGAATTGGTGCATTTCTCAACATTATTAGAAGTGAAACATTTTTTTGGACCAGTTTGTGACATCTGACCATAGGTGGAATTCAATGCGGATAACATGTTGAGTGGTAAAGCTGAACAGTATATTAGCAAGGTATTGTATATGATCACACGTAATCCGAAAATCAATTAAGGGGGAATTAGCGGTTGAGAGGTTTTATATTATGGATTTTGTTTTTTTGGGCTTTAATTAATTAAATCACAGCCCAGAGAATTAGCTTTCATTTGCTTCAAAAATGAACAGAACACAAAATCAAATACTTACCCTAGTTAATAGTGTCCAATTGCTTAGATCCTAGTTCATTCTATAGCCTTATTAATCAGCTTTCATTTGCACCAATACTCTACGATAAATAGTGTTTGAGATATCTTGCGCGCAAGGTGTCCTCGTAGTAAAATAGATGATCCAAGATGGCCGCCGTTTCCATGGTAACGGGTCACATGACCGATCAAGTAGCGATATTTGTTTAACCTACAACACTCAAGGTTTAAGTGCATACCCAATTAACATTAACAGTACCTTTAATATTGAAGAAAATTAGTTTTAGTAAAATGTGCTCTCAACCCCTTAAACATTATCAATTATTTTTCACATAGAAAATGTTGGCGATTCCAAGGTTTCCAGAAGGAATGCAACAAACATGGTATAAAGTTAAATGAGCTCCAACAACGTTAAATTGCATATTTCAGTTAAAAATTGGCTTTTAATCTTATCCACATAATTCCCATCAGATTGAACAATTTTGATTATTATTTCATTTCCATAGATCCCAAAACGTATAAACATGATTGAAACCATGATGTAAAATTAGAATTAGAGCGCCTTCGAAAACATTAGTTGCAGGTTTACTGGGATGCACTGTACAAACTTAATGACCGACTCTACATTACACTATTATTTGCATAAAATGTTAAAAACTTTATTAACAGCCCATTCAAAATACATACAAAATATAACGTTATTTTTTACATTTAGCTGTTATTATTATCACCAGATATTTAGCACAATGAGACCGTGTTTCTAACAATGGTGATGTCAATTGAAAGCTAATAATTAGTGTTCTAGTTATCCTTGCAATCAGAGAACAGTCCATCAAAGATTAAGAATGTAGACCAATCTGTATTGTACAATCCGGTTTTCATTTCGTACGTCTGAGTGCTATTATTAAAGGAAAAATGGAACGAAATATTAAATTTATGGCACATATTTAGAATTTCAAAGATAAATGGTGCCTTGCATTTCTGTTCTTTATTTGTTATAATGATTCAGCATGATATAATCATATTCTGGGAATATACGGTCAATTGAAGTGAAAACATGAACAACTGGTAAAATGGTGCATTAAGTCGATATACCACCTTTTGTTGGCAGACGAAAAATTAGCTTTTACTGAAATGGACATATTTCTCAACTTCTTTGATGGATTTTTCTCATATATATTAAGGATTACAAGAAAACTACTGATTTAAGACTTGTTAATCATGTTAATGACACCATTGTTAATCACCGATATAAATGTTGGATATAAGGGTACATATGTGGCCATAAACCTAATACAAGGTGCTTTAAAATCTAGGAAATGTATGTAGAACAATTATTGCTCCTTGGGAAACATTACATTTCATCGAAGCAAAATCGATTAAAGAAGAGCACACTTTTGATTCGTTGATTGAGTGAGCGATTGGTTGAGTTATTGATTCAAATTTTAAAACACTGCAATGTGTTTACATTGATAAAATATTAGTGATAAGGTCACAATCAAAATATATACAAAACATTAAATTATTTGTACATCTGCCTTATTACTTATTAGTACCAATATAAATGTATAATATGATAATGATAATACTAAATTGTTTATACTGCTGAGTAAACTATCAGGTTATTCATTTATTATCAACATTCGGTGTTTAAGCATTTAAGAGCCTTCTATCAGAAATCACACTAGACTCACTACCATTTTGATTGATGTCATTAAATTGATGTGCAATACACTGTTTAAAAATTTGTTGTTTAAAACAATGTACCCAACATTGTTTAAATTTTAAACAACATTGGTTAAATATACGCTAATTTTCATAAATTTAACCAATAATTGTTTAAAATTAAACCAACATTGTGCAAAAATATTTAAACTGTTGTGCGATTCACCGGTTAACCAACAGTTGTTTAAAAGAACATGTTTTAAACAACTTGTTTAGAAATTACTCAACGTTAACAAAGCTCGGAGTCCCCCCACCGCTTGTTAGAAAGAAACAAGAACAATCTCAGATGATTCCACATTTTGTTACAGTTGAGTGAGAGTTTATACAGGTTCAAGCTCATAAAACAGAGTACTATTTTGAATACGTTGACTGAGTAATAATAATAATAACACTACTACTACTAATAATAATATAGCGCTTTTCCACAAATGATGACATTATAAACAATACAATGTAGGACCCCAGGCATCATTCAAAAGTGAAATGGAAAGAATGAGAAATCAATTACTAAACAAATGAGTCTTGAGATTATGCTTGAAGGCGGGCTTGAAGGTTATGATACTGTTGCTGGATCATAATAGCCGTTTTTGATTTACGGAATTTTTCGTTATTTGAAAACCCATTGATTTACTACAGGCGGCATTGCCGAATTCCCAAATACTGCCAAATTTCAGAAAACACATAGTTTTGTAAATCATTGTTTCCTCTTTAAAATCAGGACTTTTATTTTATTTTGATGCCAAAACACCAAGGTATTACACAAATATTTTGTTCCCGCAACTGAGTGGTGATGGATGGTATTCACTGGGAATGTTAGTACTTTGCACTATTTTCTAGAAACACTATATTGCCAAATTTTGTGAATTTCTACAGAAAAAACTATATGTTCGATTTATACAAACAAGGGTGGCATATAAAAAGTAATTTTAATTACTTTGCAAACTTAAAAGTTTGGCAAATTATCTCGTAAGTTTTTCCCAATTAAGTGTTTCTAGACTTATTCACAGCCTTTTGAAAATTTCCCTAAAATCATAATTTATTTTTTTTCTTCATTTTTTTCTTCAAGTAAACACTGTATCTGAATATATGATACTGTGTGGTATGAATATAGCCAGCTTTTGTGTAACAAGACTATCATAAACTCACGAGAGAATTTGGATAATATGCTTATAAATGTATTCCCATAGTGTCATGGCCATAGCACTTTCCCGTTTGTCTAGAGAGGGTGAAAATTGAGGAAATTTCAAAAATGATCCGAAAGTCCTCAAATAGGTAGAGGAAAGACTTATCTTTAACCCTAACTCTACTACACCATACGGCAACTGTGCGGAAAAAGTGTTTCTATAACCCGGCGTGCAGGTTTTTTGGCTACAAAACGGACCCATGCTATATAACGAGGCGAATATACTCGCCGAGTGTCGACTGGGAGCCGTGGTGTAGTGGCTAGGATCTGGGCCCTGAAGCTGGAGGTCCGTGGTTCAAATCCCGGGGGGATCGGGGTGACCTTTCTGGTGAATTTTGGGTGTCGGAAAAAAATTCTGTTGCCGTGTGGTGAAATAGAGTTAGGGTTATTGTGGTCTCAGTATAAAGAGTATAGATATAATTAATTTTACAGCTGCTGTGGTTTTACTGCAGTGGTGTAGGAGCCGAGTTAGCTACTTAAATTTAAGAGAACTGATCTGAACACATAATATAATAATGTTGCTTTCGTTTTTGTGTTGGATTATCAACTCGTTCCGACTTATGTATTTTCCGACTATAGGCTATGCACATTTTTTATGGAATGTTTGCATATACTGAACAGACCAGATAAGAAGGTGCCTGTTTTACGGTCCTCAGTTGAACGGGCAGATGAATTTTGTGACTCTGTTCAAAGGCACATTGGCATTGGTTTTCATTGTTTTAAATCCACATTTTATCAACACCTTTGCTACCGGAACTTACAAGTGACGCCCGCGAAGCAGTAGGCTTTGGTTTATCTTGGGATCGAGACCTATTATCTTGCCGTGAGTTCTTCGCACTAACCTTCCAGTATAACAATTCTCCAAGAAATACAAGGAGGGATGCTCCTATTCCAATTGCTAGCATGTAATACGCGCCAGATATGTCGTTAACGGTGATAGAGTAAACACCAGACCTTTCAAATTTGGTCGAGTTGTGACAGTAGTTGGATCGATCATCAATATGCCACCAATCGCGTTCCAAATCTGCAAGGACACCACTATCTCTCAGGGTTTCAATAGCGCTTGAGATATGGTAGGAGAGTGGTGAGTTCTTAGCGACAGCAAATGCATACTGCGTTCTTGCAATGTATTCCCCCACAACTTTGAACTCGCATGGTTTCTGCTTAGCAACCCAGTCCAGTTCGAGAGACTCTCCTAAGAACGCATAGAACCCATTAGAGGATCTTACCCTTTGCGCACCTTCCTGAATGTTATTGACGTAAACATCATCAGGGTCGTTATTCATCTCATCCCAAAAACTTGGAAGATTGACTTCAAAGTAATGATTGGTGTTGCCATCTCCAATCGTACCGTATTTGATCTGTGTTTGCGACAAGAGATCGTTAGGGGTTTTCATATCAGCGAGTCGTCTGTTTGATTTCATGAAGAACGTGAGATTTGCAACGTATAAGAAAACCAATGTCAAGACAAACAACCACCAGAAACCAGCGATACATCGTCCAGCATTGGATCGCGGCGAGGTATCACTGCTCTGTAAGAAGAGGGTTGTTGCACAGAACCAGAGGGAATTTTTAAGGTTGAAATTTTGAGCATTTTCCTCAAAAGTCATGCCATTGTCTGCCACAGCTTTCCATTCATAAGGATCCCATTTATTGAAGATGAAAATCATCAACGCGACAATACAGAAAACGACAAGGTTCACGAACCAAACGTCAATGGTGAAAGGATAGATAACTCGAAATGGGTCATGTTTGATGTAGTCGGGATTCAATACCAACGTTTGGATACCGCTTGACATGAATGGATAGGTAAAATCTACCGCTTCCTTTCTCGCCCAAGTCACGGTGAGTGGGGCGGCTGCAACATCAGCTGTCTGCATGTGAAAGACATAAGCAAAGAATTTACGAAGTCAATAACCTACACATCAATATTGTCAGTAAGTATAAACTGGTCTGTAGTAAAGTATATGGCTTAAGATACTTAATTTCTGGTTCATTCCCCCAAACATCAATTGGTGTCCATAATGAATTATATCGATCATCAGCTAGAAATGGTTGCCCCCTTTAAATGACATGAAAGAGTAAAAACCCATACGCTATATATGGCTATATGGATATACTTCTTTCTTGAACAAACATGACAGAAGAGTTTTAACACTTTCCGTAGATTTCGGCTAAAGCCGGCCTGAGTTCCTCGATTGATTCTTCAGGTGGTTGTAGAGAGAGTGATTAAAGGACTGAGATCGTCTCACTCTCAGCTCGGGCTGCAATCTCTTCTTCAGCAGTTTGCATCATTATGCTAGGAATAGCTATATGTGAGCAAATATAACCATAGGACCATTATTGTCAATGATTGTCAGAATTTTCTTACGAAACACGTGAGCAACATAAAATGTGCGTTGTATAAGCATGATAAGACGATGGAGAGCCGTTGTTCAAGGATTACATATGCTGCACTGTCAACAAAAAGACTTCCTAAAGATTTATATCTATACCTTAACTTTTCAGCCTTTGACCTCAATTAAACCTACCCCTCGAACAACTTCTCCGACCATCCCATCCCAGATCTCACTGTAGTCACCAGAAGCACCAAACGCGCCATCAGAAACCAGTTCCACTTCATACTCAAAGTCGATGCCTCGGACTACGTCGCTGACGCGAGCCAACAGATCCATGACGTAACCTTCGAATCTTCCATTTCCCGTGTATTGTGCTGATTTAGATTGTCGTTTGTAGCGATAGTTTACATATCGATCTCTGTCGTTACTTGATTGTAAGAGCTTATCTCGAAGGTATAAGAAAGGTGCAACCTACAAGACAATAATAATAAATAGCAAATGTTAGATCGACCAAAATGATAATTTGCTGCCCAACTTTGCACCATCTTGGAAATGCGGCATTCGTGGATATTTTGTTACATCGTCGTTAATATGAGATACATGGATTGGATTACTGCTGATTTGATGTATTGCCAAATAACAATTGTTCTGAAAGTCATCATCTTGCAAGCCATAATGTGTCATGCGGTCAAATGATTGCAAATATATTATTCCAAACGTGTGGTGTGTACAATACGTAATTCTCCCCTCCCACAAGGATATTATTTTCTTCATGCAAAGTTAATTAATTAAGGTCACCATGTTCACCATGTTAATCAATGGGGGGGGGGGGGGGGGGGGGGGGGGTGGTAGCGATGTGGTTGTCCCAAAACCGGCAAAAAAAATCGCAGGGTTCAAGCGGCAAATGTACCGACAGAACCTACGTATGTCTCTGAAAAAGGTAAAGTGGTACACAAAAAAAGGTATATTGTCAAATTTTACGGGGGGCGCGTACACAAAAAAGGTATATTGTCAAATTTTACGGGGGACGTCCGCCTCCAAAGCCCCCCCCTGTATCCGCCACTGTTAATCATGTTCATGGTTGATTTGATTCTTTTAAAAACTGTATCATACAGTATTTGTCTGATTGTATCCAATCAATCGGGTCCAAATGCTCATTATGAATTCGTCACATATATTTTTATTTTAATCATTTTGATCTAAGTTGACCATTTCGCAATTCGGCTACAATTTGATTCAAGCACTATCATCGTTTAATCCTTGGGTGTGTATATATTATCAAACTTGACAAACTACACCAACTATAGTCGAGTCGTGAATAATAAGATCCTTCGTTGGTACAAACTTGGACAGACTAGAACTGATTTCAAAAGTAATTATGATGATGGCTGTTCAAGTCGGCTTTCTTCAACACTCTGTGGCTGAAATATATTGGCTACCGAACGGGTCGGCTACTCCTATTTGAATAGGTTGAAGCCATTCCCGTTTATAACACATTAAAATACATTGAATTAGCGAGTGTTCATAAAATGCTATGATGTGAAACTTAAGAATCCGTCTGCAAAGAAGATCAAAATGATATCAACCCTTCAAAACGAAATCAGAAAGTTTTCCGAGAGAATTGCAAATCTTCAAACTAAATGGTGTATTAATGTTACCGGGATCACGCGCAGCCCACCCCCACACCCAACCCTTAAGATTCCTTACTAGGAGGTTAAAACAATTTAAATATCAGTGGAGACTCTAAACCCCCATCAAAGCAGTTTAATGAACACTCTCATATTTTATAGGCAAAAATAAATGTTAACCCAATTTTGCTAAGGGGCGCGGATTTGTTCTGTAACCATTCAAGAAAATTGTTACCGTACCACAACCTCAAGGAAGCGCAAGGTTCCCATTTCACCGTCATTGCAAACTAGTTTCAAAAATTAAAATTCATACATGGCGCAGAGCATCAGACGTGAAACCGTGATGAAATCAATTTATTTATGGCCTAGTGGGCGGGTGAATTTGTGATGAAAAACACCTCAACCCAAAAAATTGCTACAAAAGGTTTTCCAACTGATTCTGGTACAAAGGTATATCAGGAATAACCAAAAGAAAATCTACAACCGGAAAGTGGTTATTTTCAAGATGGCCGTCAATACCCTAAAATGGCTATAACCCAACTATAATAGACTATGTAGTGGGTTTTTTGGGTTAATCACAAACTGACCCGCCTATCTATAGAGCCGAAGTGTCGTGGACATAATTCGAACAATTTCAAACTCACTCTCTAAATGTTGTGACTCCGTATGAGTGATTGTCTGTCATATATTATTAAGCAGGCTATTTTTGTTGTCGCAGTAAGCCGCAGTATATACGAAACTTATTTGAATTATGTCCGCGCATGACATAAATTGGCCGCTTAGGAGCGCTATTAATTCGGTCTAGTAAACCTATTGTTATCAATTACTACGAGAGGATTACCTGGTTGTATATTTAAATTCGAGCAGTACTTCTTGCTAACTGCATATGGGTGAGTTTCCATTATGTTGCAAATTACATCCATGCTCAAGCGTTTAAACTACTCAATGGGCATTGCAATACAGCCGGTAGGTTGCACACGAGAATTATGTCATTTATAGCAACCAGCTTTGATGGAAAGCAAATATTTAAATTTGTTGCCGGTTTTTAGGGCAACAATTTATAGCGCTGCTAAGCGGGCCTTGTCAGTGGCGTAGCTCAGGGGGGGGGGGGCAGGGAAGACAGAAGAAAAAACCCATTTGTGCCCCCGCCCCCCAGCCCCTCTAAAAAAAATTAAAAAAATTAAAAAAATTAAAAATCGGAAAATAATGATAAAAGACCGAGATGGCGGGCGGTTATATATGGGTATATTCAGCCCAAATAGTCAAAAAAGGCAAAATAGTACATGTAGTACATGTACTGTGCGATTTTGTTTGACCGTGCGAAATTTTTTGAACCTCACCCCCACCCCCCCCCCCCCCCTACACTTTAAAATTTGGGGCAACCTTTTACGAAAATTACAGAAATCTTGCCCCCCCCCTGAAAAAAATCCCAGCTACGCCACTGGGCCTTGTTGTAGCGCAATGACTTCGACTATACCCGCGATTATCGCACTGACGCACAACGATCAGGTTTGTTAGTTTAGGTTAAAACATTCAATAGAAATTATACAGATATTAGTATGGTGTCTGAAGTTTGTTGGCTTGTTTGCTACATTTTGATTGTTTGTCTAGGTAGTACTGCTACAACTGACCCTCATCAGGAATTCACCCCATTTTTTCGATCAGCCGTTTTGCCACTATCAGAAGTCAAAAGTCATACGTATAGGGGTCAAATTGCAAATATGCAAAACAGTTAATGGTTGTATATCCACCCGACAGCCCGATGTTTTATAGTTTCTGAGATTAAGGGCAAATTAGGTCAAAGGTCAACATGTTTCTGAAATTATTTGTACAGGGGTTCTCATAATGCTCAAATCTGAATGAAAATGGTCTATAAATTTAAACTATTTTTAAAAGACAAAAAAATCAAAATGTAGCAAAACATCAGTTAAAAATGAACCGTACTACTCTATAAAGCTAGCTACTCTTTGTCAAATTAAATTGATCGAATCCAGAAGACTTTTCACATCGAAATTACGATGCTGTGGGCGATTCAGTGATCGCGATGAAGCGATGGATGGGGTCTAATTTATAATTCAGGTGTTTCAAAAACGTGCAAAAGTGATCGATAATTATTTTCACACCTATAGTCTTACGTTGTATACAGCTATCAACAGACATAGCGAAATTTGATACCGACGGTAAAGCATTACCAATCGCCAGACTATGGTGTGAAAGAAATTGTTAGTAAAATAAAACAAACAGCATCATTATGCAACAGATAGTGTGTTGAATATTAAATGATATGAAAACAGACAATTTGTCATTTAGTTTCAAGTTTTTCTTGTGTAACAAATTGAAAATTTAGTTAAGTTTAATACTCAATTGAATGACATAAAAAAACAGATTAATACAAGTCAAATCAGGTTGGCAAATTCCAGTATGACGGTATTATACGACGAATGGTAGATATTTTAATTAGTGAATGACGGGATTACCAAAGTATAAATCTAATTGATCATGTTGGAGATTGATTGAATAGTGAGATGCCCCGTAAGATGCACGGGATCTTCTTATAAGAACAACATTACAGTAAATAAGCCGTATTGGTAATCTTTGCCCACCAAATTAAATTCTGAATAAGCAAAGAATAATCGAAAAGTATATTGAATTATACTACATTTCCGACAATATTCTTGTCTTTCAATAGACTATCCTTTTCGCGCGCTCTATGGTTTAAACATTCGGTACGTGCTGGACAAAATACAAAGTGGAATTGGGATACAATGTAAGATGAATAAATAGCACTAGATTAGTATTCCTTATATATACCTTCACCCCTCCTCTCTATATCAGCGTCGATATGCTTTTAGGTATAACATTCAGGACGATGTGCAATGTGGGAGGAATTAGTACAAAATGAACAACATAAATCAATGCAATATTAAAGAATGATGGAGAAATTAGACGCCATGTCCGAGAAAGGTATACCATGTTGTTTGCGGAGCCGATGATTCGCCGCCAGGTGTGGTTGCCAGATACTGCTCCGACATGCAATGTTGTGCTGAATTTCCTCTTACTATGCTAAATAACGTTAGTTTAAATAAACCAGATAAAAAGAAGCATAGCTTTGACAGCTGAACACAATTGTCTGAGAAATTACAATATACATACTAAGTAGATATTTTAAACATTCACAAGGCGGCGTTCATAAAGCTAGATCTCCGACATTTAAGAGGGAGGTGTGATAAGAGCGGACGATGCCAGTTCTAGGCGTTCTTGTATAATAAATACGTCATATTATCATATATTTTAAACAATGGATACATATTGGACAACATTATTTATCTAATTATAAATATATGATACTCCCAAAAAGATGGTCGAGTGTTAAATGAGCTCCACGTAAACATTCAATTTTCAAATTTATTAAAAATCTTCAGTTTTGTAAAAAGGTATGATTAAAAAAACTCACCTTTAAAACAATTCAATATCATGCCGGCTCAAAGGTGCTGTTGATTAAGACCACGCTGTTACTATGTTTTAAAAAGAATCAAAACTAATGCCTATTTCATTCTACAACGTTCTATGGCAGTATAAACAGCCCTTTGCTATTGCAGATATTGCTAAATGGAGGAGACTCACAAAATACACCAGGAAGTTTTCCATGATCATTTTGTTAACAATAATGTTGAAACACACCTTTTCTTTTTCACAATAATTCATGTTTCAGTTCCGCTCTTTTTTATCGCATTTTTATATAAATGTGAAGGTAAATCGCTTATGAATATCAGATTATTACATAATGTACAGTAAGTAAGTGGTGGCCAATGATTGGTTTTGGCTATGCTACATATTAATATTGGACGTATAACATAGAAATAATTATGTTCAACAATCTTTAATTTAATTGTAAGAAATAAAGAATGTGTTCTATCTATATTAATTAGGAGCTTTCGTTATCAAATTACTTCTGCAAATCTACTCAGACATGTGATTAAATTGACATTTGGCCACTTCTCATGCACAGAGAATATTAATTCGTCAACAATTTGGTTTTCTTTGACAAATTAATTAAACATTTGTCAAGGAAGGTTCGTCAGTTAAGGGGGGACTTAAGGAAGTTTTTTGTTGAATTTTGTTAGTGCTGTAATTATTGAACCGTGACTCAAATGTATATAAAAGTATACCTTTTGGGAAAGGAAATGGATCAGAGAATCCAAATTTGGCATCATTTTTGACCAAAAATTTTGATTTTTCGAGAAAATCACAAAAAATGACTTTTTTGACCCAATTTTTTTGAACAAAGCTAACAAACATAATTTTGAGTTAAAAATGCCCAAATCACTTGATGATGATGTTAAGACACTACTGAAGGGACGAATTTTTTTTTTTAAAATCTAATCCATTATTTTTTGAAATTTTGACAAAAAAGTGTAAAAAAAATTAAAAATCCATTTTTCACGTTTTTTGCCACTTTTTGGTCAAAATTTTCAAAAATATTAGGTTAGGTTTAAAAAAAAAAAAATCGTCCCTTCATTAGTGTCTTACCATTATTTTAAAGTGATTTGGTTATTTTTTACTCAAAATTATTTTTGTTAGCTTTGTTCAAACAAATTTGGGTCAAAAAAGTGAATTTTGTGATTTTCTCAAAAAATCTACTTTTTTGGTCAAAATTGGCGCCAAATTTGGATTCTCTGATCCATTTCCTTTCCAAAAATGTATACTTTTATATACATTTGATTAATAGTTCAATAATTACAGCACTCACAAAATTCAAAAAATCGAATCAAAAACTTCCTTAAGTCCCCCCTTAAGAACTATGTTGTAATGCTAAACAATTATTTTTTAATGATAAATGACCAATTAGTAGCCTAATTTTTAATTAATTTTCAACATAGCAAATTATGTTCACGACTCATAAATATTTGACTTTCAATGGCAAATGAATGAATGACAAATTAAATGACAAATTAAAAGAATAATTTGTAATCAATAATTAGTCATTTAATTTGAATGACAAATTAAATGGCATTTCAATTGTCATTCATTAATTTGTCATTAAAATATAAATATATTTCTTCAGTCAAGGAAATGTTTGTTACGATGAAAATCAACTAGAAACACTCTAAATTGTTCTTTTAGCATCACAAATAAATGGGCACCATTACAGAATATTTCTTGAATCACAAACCTGCCATTTCTTATGACAAGTTTTTAATTTGTCAAATAAGACCAAATTTTTGACGAATTAATATTCTCTGTGTGTAGTTAGTTTCATATGAATAGAAAAACATATTTTCATCCGTATTATCCATGGCAAACAACAATGTGAATATTGGATGTATGTTTGATTTGTCTTAGCTATTGTGAACCATACATGAATCCAATTGTTCGTTACATCAAGCATTATTGAGTAAAATATTCAATACCGTATTGTGTTCGGTTTCAAAATGCAGTAACTTTACCAAAATAGTTATATCTAGTAAACGGTACCATGAAATGTCATGATTCTTTTTGCTGATGATAATTAATAAATGCCTCGATTGCCGCATACATTGCCTGCCTTCATATTCTGATAGCAAATATTTTTAATAATTATTTTACTTAGGCCTACACTTTCTTTTTTACTCACCCTATATGATGCCATTACTCTTTAATCTAAATTATCCTTAATTTTTTTCTTCAATCGCGTTAATAATTTGACCTTTGTGAAATTTGTTCATAGCAAACATTAGTTCAGCCATTATTTTCAGTAAGTTGAAAATGTGAAGATAATAAAAATCCCATTACAAATGGAATGAAGGCAGTCTAAGAGAACGAGGCATGTTTTGTAACCATTTTCTGAAATATGAATATTTAAATCATACATTTCATAACCGAAATACAAGGGAAATGGTGTATTTTCCATTATACAAAAAAACCAACAACAAAAAACCACCGTCTTAAAATTGTACAGGAAACCGATGATTTTGTGCGAGTGCGTGTTGGGGGGGGGGGGGGGGGGGGGGGGGGGGGGGGAGGTGTCATGTAAAATACCATATGAGAACATTTACCGACAATTCAAAAGTTACTAAATGATGTATTGAAGGACGATGGTTAAGCAGCTTGAACCAGGGTCTTTGCTTGAACACCGCACAGGTGTTGTACTACTTGAATGAACTTTTAGTATCTTTTGAAATGACTATATTCCTCCATTCAATGTGCGCTCATTCACGCATAAAAAAGTGGACTTGCCCTTTCCGACCGACCCGAATTTTCGGAAATCTAGGGTCGCTATTTTTAAAATTTTAAATTCCACAAAAAAAAAGAAAGGAATATTGAAAAAAAAAAAAAAAAAAAAATGAAAGCACATAACAATAAAGAAAGATGAAAACCCAGAAAGGGCAAGTCAACTTAAAGGGCAAGTCAATTTTTGTTGGCCTTAGGGATGGCATCCAGATTCGTACGGATTGAAAACCGTAGATCGGAGAGGGTAAACGCATCGCTGTCCGTTCACGGGAGTTGTTCAATGCGTTTGCTAAGCATGGCTAAGGCTAAACACGTATTGGTTGGTCATTATTTAACCGCGTTCCGTTTATCTACACAAAACTGTCCGTTTATCCCAGTGCGTTTACCCTTTCCGATCTACGGTTTTCAATCCGTACGAATCTGGATGCCATCCCTTACAACACCTGCGTAGTTATAGCAGCCCCGTTCTAGTGTTGCTGTCAACACGTACATTGTGTTTGCCAAAAATCGTCTCGATGGAGTAACTCATTAAAAAAATATCCGATGAGGCATAATCTAACGGGGAACTTATTTTTGTTGAAATGTGTATATTTTCCAAATGATCCCATGCCCTTTTAGAAAAATGTTATAGTTCTTGTAGTATTATGAGAGATAAAGGTTCCAACTTAAACATGTGGATTTATGCTGTCTTGTTGAGTTAATAGAGAGATATGGATGATTCGTCACCAAAAATGCAACGCCACCACCCTTTTTGGGTGGCTTAGTTCATAATGGTTCTGTAAAACCTTTGTTTTCTGGTTGATTTTAAATGTGCAAAAAAGTAAGCATGGATTTGCCCAGGCTATTTGGTAAGTCGTTCTATTTCAACTCTGCCAAGTTCTGACCACTAAATCTGTCACTTTTGTGTAAGGGATTACAGTGGCGTAGCCAGGTTACTCATATTGGGGGGGGGGGGGGGGGGGGGGGGGCGAGAACTGAAAATGAACCGACAAGATTGTTTTGAGTCTTTTACACCTATTTTTGGCACGATTGATGTATATTTTGGCTCTAAACAAGCTTGTACCAACGAATATTGCATTTAGGTGATTGTTATGCGCGCGTAGGTCGCGAAAATTTTTCATGTGTACTTTTGACCATCATAATTCCATGATTCCTCTGGTCAAATGAACCGACAGTGCCAATCTCAACCGACACGACCCCCCCCCCCCCTCTGGCTACGCCACTGCGGGATTATGTTTTTTGTGTGATGCTCGATGATGGACATTCTCGTTTTTATAGTATGGCTAAAATTCACCCCCACTCCAAAAGTTGACAAATTCCGCCCCCGAAAAATTACGGGTCTGCCTGTTTAATTTACTTTGTTTCTCAAAGCGTTTATAATGGGACTATGATTTACATGTAGCAATAATCAGCCAATATATACATGGAAATGGTTATAATTCTTTTATTAATTTATGTAACCGTGTACGTCACCTATTACTTAAAAAACATGAGTCTGTATACTTAATTACTAAATTCAGCTTGTTCAGGACAGAAGATCGATTTCAATCGAATTATACGGACCCTTCACAAATACCATGCAATTTGTCTGTGCCAATAGTAAAGCGGCAGCGTTTTAATACGTTCGTAAAGTGCTTGCAAAATTAAACGACGCTACCTCAAAATCTGGCTTTTGAGATATCACAGGCGGCGTTTATGGCACGTATTTTACACAATGAAAGGGGAAAACCTGTTTTTCGTCAATCAATCTGTTTTTTCAATCGAAAACCAGGTTTATCGACCGATAAACCAGTTTTATCGACCGATAAACCTGGTTTATCAACAACTTGCTTATCAACCTTTAGTTTATCGCCGGAAAACCTGGTTTATCGGCGAACAAATATTGTGCAAAATACGTGCCACAGGCTTTGGCACATTTCAATGAAAGGGTGTTTGATATGTAAGGTTATCATGGTTATAGGGAAATGTATGATTGGCCTTGTCGGATCGGAAACAAACCTTCTTACCTGAAACAAAGACACTAAAATATACCACCTTGCATAATAATATTATATACACATCATACACAGTGGTAACACCGTATCAAAATGAACAGCATCTTAAAAATGCAAAGAATATAAAGAAATGGTACAAAAAGTTATTTTTTTCGAAGCATTTAGCTAAACCTACAAAGGTTTTTTGTTATGCCGCGGTGTATATAAGTGTGCACTGCAATCGTAAATTCGTCAAATAATACAAAACATGCTCTGAACAATTATGATTTGAACAATATTCTGCTTCACATAACTTATACATGCAGAATTAGATACCTCTAATATACACCTAACACAAAAAGTCCCTGACCAGGTGCTTTGATGTTGGCTAATCCAAAATCAATAATCAGGCCTACATAAAAACCCGAGATATAGCAAATTTCTTCTCCGTAGTTAGATACTTCATTCATAAACATCGAGTGGATAGTTTTTAAGTTATGATTGTTTCATTGACCACAACTACCAAAAAGAAATTGCGCTAAAATTGGTTTCCTATGAATAGCATTGATTTGTCTTGTCCACTTTGATCTGAACCAGTCCGGTATCTGGATGAATGGGCACCAGGCGCAGCATCGACACGAGTCGATACACGCATGTTTTCACTGCGCAATCATGGTATTCATTCACTAAGCAATGATATCCCATAGAAACCCAATTCTTGCTATCGTTAGTCGTGGTTATTAAAATCATTATAACTTTAAAAGTGTCCATTCGATTTGTATGAATGAGGTTTCAAACTACGGACAAGAAATGTGCTCAGATTTTTGGTATTGATCATGGATTAGCCAACATCAAAGCGCTTGGTCAGGGACTTTTTGTGTTAGGTGTATAGTTTTGTACGAAATAATTCGAATAAGTGTTTAATCAGGCAAACTAAAAAGTTTCTATTTTGTAATAAACCAATAAGTTACTATAAAAGATATTAAGAAATGTTTCATATCGCAATGTTTGTAATCGCATTCCTCGATAACACCGTTACCCAGTGTCTCATGCCAAAAGTTCACTATATTCATGATATTGAAAAAATCCTTTATTACAATGTGCAAATATCATACACGAAATTCTTTTAAAGAATTTTCAAAATAAATCCATTTTAATTAGCCTTACAAAAGTCTTACAACTATGATATTTAATATGTTCAACCGTGGTTATACTTAATAATTAAAAAACTACATTTTTACAATCTATTTCACTGTATTTACCAAAACAAATTATTTACAAGGAAACTTCAATGATTGAAAATATTTGAGGCCTATAATAATGGTATCCATACCCAAACCTTAATTAATGTACAGGAATTTCCATTTTGACTATCACCACCACTGCTGCTCAAAGAAATTCTACTCGTATCTAAATACTTTATGGCATAAGTAATTTTGAGTTTTTTTAGTTGAGTTTGAAATTTTTGAGACATAGTCAATTTTTGAAGAAAAAAAATTGCCAAAACAACAATGACCGACACGCGAGCGAACCTTATTTGGCATCTGTACGTATATTACGCGGATCAATGACTATACACGTGCGCGTTGTGTCAAAATGACAACCGCACCAATCACTTACTACTTGCGTGTTGCCATTTAGCGTTCAACCGCTGTTGATTCGTTGGCATTTAACTTAGCGGGCTGTTCGATTAAATCACAGGGATGTGTACATACATAATGATGAAAACAGACATATTTGTGTGCTGTTTTTAAGTAAATTACTTTAATCATTGATCAGTTGATTGATTAGGTTTTGTAAAAATTCATAACATTTATCTTCAGACCTCGTACCAAAGTGAAATGTGAAGAATTTCCACAGAACCCTAATTAGAAAGCAACTGAGTGATATACAGTCATAGAAGATCATGAAGATTCAGAGTGCGCAGTGGCGCTCGCCCGGGGCGTTTACAACATATGATGAACATTTCTGGTGATCGTTGCACGATTTTGTCATGAAAGCGCATTTGTTAAATGTATATAGATATGTTTCGGTATGTTTATGAATAGTTTATATACAGCATGTTAAAAGCAATCATAAAAAATATATAATATGGAATACAACTTAATGGCGGACTTTGATCTAGATCCACATGTTGGCAGCATTTGCTCCCCCGTCTTGCTTCTCATAGCCACCTGCTCTCGCCTGGGCACGCGGGGACCGAGGTGGGGAACGGGGTGGGGAACGAGGTGGGGATCGGCGTCCATTAGACAACTTATTGTTATACTTTCTGCTGGGCGCCTTCTTTTTCCCTCCGAAACTTTTGAAATAGAGAATCTCTACTATAAATATGATGAACGAGAACACGATACCAATGACTAGAACATAGTAAGCGCCTGATATGGAGTTGACATTCATGGAATACGCGCCGGCCCTCTCAAATGCGGTTAAATTGTGGCATCGATTGACACGGTCATCTAGATCCCACCAATCCCTCTCCAGATCTTCCATAACGCCATTATCTCGCAGAGCTTCGATGGCGCCTGAGATAGCCTCAGCGAGCGGGGAATCCTGACCCACGGCAAAGGCGTATTGTGTACGAGCAATGTATTCCCCAACTACCATCAGGTCACAAGGTTTCTGGCTGGCGATGTAACGCAATTCGGGACTCTCACCAAGGAAAGCGTAGTTTCCATTGGATGAACGTACTCTCTCTACACCCTCTCTCGTGCTCGATACATAGACGTCTGCGTGATCGTTGTTCATCTTATGCCAAAAGCTTTTAACAGATCTGGTTTTCTTGAAGTAATGGTATGTATTGCCCTTATAGACGGTACCGTACTTGACTGTTTTCTGCCTTTTCAGATCACCGTTGTCTTTCGTGAAGAACAGGCGTTTGTCGGAAGTCACGAAAAACGTCAGGTTGGTAAGATATAGGAAAGCCATGAACAACACAAATAACCACCAGAATCCTACAATGCATCGACCAGCATTCGATCGCGGGGAAAATTCGGAATTCTGAAGGAACATAGAGGTGGCGCAAAACCACAGGGAATTCGCGAAGTTGAAATGGTCAGCTTTGTCATCATCTGCAACACCTTTTTCTGCGGCTGCCTTCCACTCGTAAGGATCAAAACGATTGAAGCAAAAGAGCATCAAGGCAACTAAGAAGAAAGTGAACAAGCTTAGGCACCAAACATCAATGGTAAATGGATAGATTATACGAAATGGGTCATGGTTGACATAGTTAGGATTAAGAACCAAAGGCTGAATACCACTGGAGAGGAATGGATAAGTGAAAGTCACCGCACCCTTACGACTTCCGGTTACGGTCAAAGGTCCAGCAGCGACGTCAGCTTTCTGTAATATAAAAATAAATAAACACCGGATATGTAAAGAAATAATTCATAGTAGGTCTAATAATCATGATAATAGAGTATAGATCCAAGTTTTAAATACTCAATAATGTGCATTTTGAAAAGCACCCGGGAAAAAAATCATTCTAAGAACTTAAGATGATGGCTTTTGTTGACACATAGTATAACACATAGGCCTAGTTTGCAAAAAAGAAAACAATGAGAAGTCACATTCAGACTAAGTTCAAACTATCATGACTATCCCATCTATGACATTCATCAAAATAACCAAGAAGGGTATATAGTCAGTTTCGATGATTTGATTGAAACGACTATGAGCAGTGATGAATATGTATAGGACCTCGGTGGCCTACCGTTCGTACTTTTTAACTCGAAATACATTGAACTCCCATCGAATTGATTCAATCAAACACCACCGGTGAGTTGTTGCCCGAGTTGTTGCAAGTGGAGGAAAATCGATCGGCCGGACTAAAACGTTTTAATAAGCGAACGCGAGCGCAACTTACCCCTCTAATAACTTCACCGACCATTCCGTTCCATATTTTGCTATACCCCGAAGCTGCGCCATACTTGCCATCAGGAACAAGTTCCACTTCGTACTCAAAGTCAATACCTCTAATAACGGATCTGATACGTTCCATAAGTTCCATAATAAAGCCTTCGTAGCGTCCATTACCGGTGTACTGACCAATACTGTTACCACTGCTACCACTATTAGTATTACCACTTTCGGAAGCACGTTTGTAACGGTAATTAGCGAAGCGTTCTTGATCGGAGCCAGATTGGAGGAGTTTCTCACGAAGAAAGAGATAAGGTGGTACCTATCAAGGAAAAAACAAATGCTCACCGAAATGTTGGCTATCTATCCTTTAAAACATTACCGGATATGGTGCCTAACACTGCATCTTTTTTAGTTCAGTAGGCATGACGGGAAGCATGAATACTGTAATTTCATTGGTTAGTAGCTCAGTTTTGATATATTTTCGTATCACTCTGTTGAAGTCCAAGTCCAACTATATGACACGAAATTTCGTATCACATAGCGTGTATCACATAGCGGGAAGTGCGTAGCAAGGACGCTCTATCCGGGGCTCTATCCTGGGTGCGTAGTCGTTTCACGCAAGCGCCACGTCTACCGCGCGCGCTGCTCATTGCAAGCATAAAATGGCGTGCAATATTTACCCTGCGAGTCATGCCGTTGCTTTTTATCGGCTTCCAAGTAATTGTAAATGAAAATGTTGATGTTTGTTTCCGTTTCCTCGTGTTGTTAGACCTTAAACTTTCACTTTATCCCTTCATGTCAAGGCCTATACTGAATGATAAATTCGTTATCCACCGTTTGTTCTTATAATGGTTTGGGTTCATATCACATTCGGCCGTACAAACCTAAAGCATAATTAACCATTTCCGATTTGGGCAGATTTTGGTGACATTAAAAAAAACACCACTCGACCGACCGACCCTACTTCACAGGTCCGTCGGCCCGTAAAACAGGATATTTTCTTCGTCGATAACCCAATAACCCTGCCAAATCCAACAAGCCAATCTCTATGTTCCACCCGGCATGCAAGTTTTTCCGAAGATAAAATGGACCCAGGCTATATATAGGCCTACCTAGCGGTTCCGCGCAGAAAACAAATCTGAAAAAAGTGCCCGAACGGGTTAGGGATAACAAGCATTTTTTTCTTCTTTTTCCGACCGACCGACCGACCCTACTTGACAGGTCCGTCCGCCCGTAAAACAGGATTTTTTTTCTTTTGTCTTCTTCGTCGCCATAACCTTAACCCTGCCAAATCCAACAGAATCCAAGGAGCCATGTTCCACCCGGCGTGCAAGTTTTCGAGGATAAAATGGTCACATGCTATATACTTGGCGGAGTATCCACCAACCTTGACACCCGTGGGTTATGTGGAAAATCCTAAGCCGCTGGTGCTAGAGGTCTGTGGTTCAAATCGGGGGGGGGGGGGGGGGGGAGGTTGCTGCGACCGTTTGGGTCACTTTTCTCCGCGCAGGAAAACAATCTGAAAAAAGTGCCCGAATGGGTTAGTGGTTAAGGTCCATAACTTGCCGAAATAGGAAGAACACCGACATTTTCCTTATCCTATTACTTGAAGCCGATATAAAGCAACAGCATGACTCACTATATGTAAATTAATAATTGAACGAACATCACGAACGCAGTACAAAGACGAACGCGCCCGAAATTATCACGCGAATGGTTGTTCGCGCTTCACGCAATGTACGCGATACGCTGCTTAGTTGTGTTCGTTCAATTATTAATTTACCTATAGGTAATATTGCACAACAGCGCGAGAGATGTGGGACATGACGCTTGCGTGAAACGCCTACGCCAACTACGCGCTTTCTGGTACGCACTATGTAATATGAAATTTCGTATCGTATAGTTGGAATTTAACGGGAGTAATACCAAAACATATCAAAATGCTAATAACCAATACAATTGCAATATTCATGCCTACTGTATGATAAGAACCCAACCATGAGTATCTTTTCGTATTGCATGATTTTGACCTCATGTGATATACGAGCCCAAGCAATTAATGACTGAACTATCATCTTTCTTTCTGACATCATTATGATGATTTTGGATTGGATGATAAAAATAGTAAAAATAATGAAAAACACGAAATGACCCATCACCAAATTCAAATCAAATACAATCATTAAAGAGGATTTAAAGGGGAAGTGGGGTTGGCGTTGGGAGTGGAGGTGGTATGGGAATGAGGTATAGGGATTGGAGTGGGGACGGGATGGAGTGAGGAGAGGGAAGGGGAGGAAGATTTAGTTGGTGATGCCGGTAAGGGAGGGGTGTAGGCAGGGGTTGGGTGTAAGTAGATGGGAGAGTGGAGTTTGGGAAGGGATGGGTTTGTACACAATCCCATGCTCCTCGCATTATTTATTTCCCAAATCACGTCCCTCTTCTACATAAATAAATCTAAAACTCGCATCACGACGGCCCCTCTTCTAAATATTCACGATACAACTCTGACACAGTTTGAGTCAAAAAGAAGTTGTACGGGAATGTATATTTGTTTTCCAAAACTTGACAAACCAATGAAGAACGTTTGCAAAGGGCATTTCCTCCCGCTCATACGAGAGTTATGTCTGTTTTAATAAATGAATTTTGGGAGCTATCCACGAAATGCTGAATCCTTTGAAATTATCGATCTAAGTGAGGAGCAAAAAGTATCTCTTCAAATTCAAAAGATATTTATGCCCGAGATATCAAACAATGAAGCACGCATTCGAAGAACATTCTTCAACATATTTTTAAACAAGAAATGTCTTTAAAAAGACAACGCCTCAGCTTAAACAAACAAAGATTTCTGTTTCATTGAGGGTGGGTGTATGGTTTACGCAAATTATTCAATAAGGATAACAAATAAACACACAAACAAACACACCCCCACACACCGTTTCCAGATTATAGTAAGATTATTATCAGATCAAAAGTTAGGCCTGTTTTAATTTTAAAAAACCATTCTGGAAACTGTCCGGGGAATGCTAACTGTAAAAGTTTGTATTGGTCTCATGCTGATATAGTTATGCTTTCCCCCCTAAAAGAACCAAATTCTACGAGCTGTCAACGGTTTCTTAATGGAAAGGCAACAGAAACATATTAAACTTGTTTATTTCAGAGATAAATTGATTTATACCCGGATTTAACTTTTATTACTCATAATACGAAACACAAAATCTGACAAAAAGGGAATATTTCACCGTTGACTCAATTTTTAGCCACATATATGGATTTTATCTATGCCATTCTACTATGAGTTTGAAACGCGCGGGTTTAAATCTCTTTGAATATAATGATTCCTTGTGAATAACCTTTGCTCCTCAAATTTGATAATTTCAAAGGATTAATAATCCCCAAATAGGTTATTTTATCAAAACAGGCATAGGCCTATAACTCTTGATAAGGATCAATTTCAGTGATTATTTATTCATATGAGCGGAATAATAATGCTCTTTGAACTGGTGCTTCATTGGTTTGTCAAATGTTTTGTCTTTTTGGAAACAAATATTCATTCTCATACAACTTATTTTTTTTGACTCACACTGTATAACACTAATGGACCCGGTAAAGTTTAGCTCAGAATATAAAATCACTTCAAGTCAGAATAATTACTGCTGTAGTTCATAATTATGCCTGTACATCTATAGGGGAATATGGGGCAACTGGTCCGTGGGGCAAGTGGTCCGAAATGAAGGATTTTGTAGTTGTATGGACATACTGCTTTCTTTTGAACAGTACGACTTTTGTTAAAACTTGACATATATCCTTACCTTCTACACTCCAAAACATTTGGAACTTTAGGGTATTTACACATGTGATATTCTCCAGATCTTTGAAGCTACCTCCTTGAGTGACTGATTGAAAATTCACAGATAGTATGGGCGATATATGAAGATGGGTTTAGATCATGTTTAATGTACTTTATATGATTGACAGATATGCAACAGTAAATATATACATGCAGTACAGTCGTCTTAAGATGCTAGGTGCATATTACATTTGATGGGTGCTATATTGTAGTGTGCTAGGGACTTTCCGAAATATGATTAAAACCATAGGTTGTGGTTGAAATGACCGTAAAATGGCGCATATTGCTACATGGGACATTGGTAGTTTGGATTTGCGATCAATATTATAATTTAAAGAATGCTTCAACTTAAATCATTATCACGGGTATTCATTTGGTAGAGTTATTAGTTTATGAATTTGCAAATAACAAAGAACAACATTTCTTATTTTATCTAAAGACACTCGTCTACTTGTAGGATCCGAAAGCCGTAATATTTGCGAATTCAAAGATACTCACTGGCTGCAGAAATCTGTGTAATGGCCAAAAACAAAAATGCAGTTTTGCCTTTTTTCTGAAATGTATTGGAGTTATTGATTATATTATGACAAATGGTGGTATATTTTAAAACATTTTGACGTAAAATTTATTACGTCACAGGCGTGTTTGAATAATGTTTCATCTCGAAAAAGTGCGAAGTAATTTGTTGGGGCAAGTGGTCCGAAGAGGTTAGGGGCAACTGGTCCGCCTGCAAAACTTAATCAAAATTGTAAAATTCATTTTGAAAATTAGTTGTTAGTTTCAATAAAACATGACTCGGTATTGAAATGTGAATAGATTATGAAATAATTCATTTTTTCTAGTTCTTAGACAATTTGGGTCTAATACCACTATTTCTGCTATTGAAGGATTACAATATGACATGAAATTGCTTTAGAATGGTTTAAAACCTCGGTATTATGAATTACATCTTTATTATATTTTGAATGGTGTCTGTAAAGTATTTGCAATGACGAAATATCATGATTTATTTATTTTATCCACTGCTTTTTGCGTATATTAACCGTTGGGTCATCATTGTCATATTGACTACCTTCACCTGTAACATGAAAAGCTGGCTAAATATCAAGATGGTTTATTATAAGTACTAAATGATGATTATATGAAGTAAACAAAATCATTAAAAGAAGGGGTATATATAGACAAATGAAGGGCATCTGAATATCACAACCATGTAACCATTTAACTAGATTCATACCGTTTTATCTAATAAATGTGCAGTCCGAAAATTTCGATTGCTTTGCACACCATTAGTATACTGCTATTTACACGTTAACCATGAAAACTGTATAAAACATGGGTTTCATGAGACATGTATCCTTTTTACATATTAAATAACATGGAAATGTGTTTGTAAAGAAAATACTGCCTAGTTTCCGTGTTGTCATTCACTGATTTCTGTGTATTCTAACCGTTGGAACATATAGGACCAGTTGCCCCAATGATGGGGTAACTGGTCCGTGCCAGGTAATGTTTTCAGTTAGTGGTAATTGGCCTTTTCTTTAGATCTTTTTAAACATTGATTATATGTTATATGTAAACAGTTACATGGGTGATATTTTCATAGCAATTCCATAAATATTTACACGAGCTTTAATCTTATATATCATGAAATATGCTTAACCGGACCAGTTGCCCCAACCTCCCCTACATACATACAACAAGTATTTGTGATGCGCCATTTCCCGGAGGTTATGAAGGATGTTTAGTAGTGTATGCATGTTTTGAATGTATTTCAATATCTTTAATACAGTTTTGTTATTATAAATTACCATATCACATGCATATGAATAAAGCATTTACTTTTTGACTTGGAATTTCAAAATGAATTTGACCTATTTTTTCTTTTTGATTAATTTTTGAGTATTCTATATTTGAGTATTCTATTCTAATTAGAGAATAATGACTGCGTAACAACTGTTTTCGTGAAATTGTTTAGAAATCAGAGGTTGATGTTCCGGTCTGAGGAATAGTCCCGAAGGGGCGCAGCCCCTGAGGGACAATTCCGAATGACCAGAACAACAACCGAAGATTTCAAAACAAATTTACGAAAACAGTTGTTAAGCAGTCATTATTCTCATTCATTACTGAAAAAGATGCATATTTATCCAAACGTTGATTTGTACCGATATAATCGCGCTAATAATCAATTAGTTTTCTTCTGTTTATTTTGTCCACCCCTTCTTAACTATTGAAACAGTCCAAGTCGGGTCATCCCCTCATTAATTTTTGTTATCATTCAACCAATCAGAAATAACCTTTAATCGTGTTTCCTCATAACGTATTGAATATTCAGTTTAGGGGCGTGAGGCTTTAATTTGATTGGTCGGTCAATGATCAAAACAATCGAACACTTTGGCGCAATACTTTCGGGCAATTATTAGTAACCTGCGCTCGGCGTGCGCGTTCTCATCTAACGATTCATTTTTATTGGAACGCACTTGGGACGCAGCTATCGCGATTATTCATGAAGTAATGAATGCCAGATAAGTCTGTCGCTAAATTGGATACAAGGCTACATCATATCCATGAACCGATTACAATAATTAGCACATATTGAAACTAATAATATATCTCAATTTCGTATCTCGACAAGACATTTTAAAGTCGATCGTATGATACTTCCAATAGTATTTTGTGGACTTTTGATTATGCTATAATAAGACGATTTGAACGACATGAAACTAATCCTTCTACCAAGGCAGTATTTTTTTTAAATCAACTTAGGGCGAGCAGTGTACATTACAGATATTAAAGGGCATTGAGAGATACATGTGGGGTGCGCCCTCAATTGTTTTGGAAATCGGTTTTTTTTGCACCTACGTAATACTTAATAGGCCTATTGATGGGGTGACAGGTGACGTCATACCAAGCATTTGATCGGCAGTTGCCATTGTTCTTTGCCCGGCAGTATGCGCGCGCATCCGTTTTGTTTAGGACCCGTGCTTTTAAAACTCGCGCCAAAGCATTATAAAGGGCAATAAGGCATAGTGGACATGTGGTCATATGCTGTTCCCTCAAGCATGTATCGACAGTCCAGTCCTTCGATCGTTGCTTTTGTTGATAAATATTGCTGTCACCCCTCTATACGAGGGTCGGACAATAAATAATGAAAGTTTCTTGGTTTCTCGGTTTGGTTTCCTCCATACAACTCCGCAAGGGAGTTTTGACAGGAGTGAAAATGGTCTGGGATGCATTAGTGATTCTATTGAGAGATTAGTGTGATAAATACCAAGTATGAACATTTGTCTTTCAAACAATACACTTAAGGATTTCTAAGAATAAGAATGAACTATGGCGACATATCATTAGCTTAAAGTAAGTACACTTTTGTGGACACTGTCTGAAATCTTTTAATATTTGGCTGGATATGTAATAGGTTGAAATATGGTTGGTTGATACATTTGCGTATATCTCGGCAATGCAAGCATAGAAACAGATAACACTTGGTGCATATAGTTATAACACACAATACTCTCCGATTGACACACTTTTTTAGATCGAAATTCCTTAATACAAACAAGAAGAACAATGGAGGGATTATAATTGGGTAAAAAGTTGTGTGATGTATATAAAGCAATAATAGTGGGGATTTCAAAAGGAGCTGATTATAAAAGGTCCTCAAACCATTGAAATGATGTGACGATTACCTTAACAGTACACATAGCTCTAAAGATAACAGAGGTTGTGGCTGAGTGAATTCACTAAACTTTAGGTACAAATCCAGTACCCTATCATGCCTATGGAACTATTACATCTAAAGGTGTTATAAAGCTTTATCAAAGAGCAATGCTGAATATGAATTATCGTAATACATGTAATATGCAGGAACAGAAACCGTAAGGAGATATACTTGGTTTCTTACCACAACGACACGGGATCGACAAGATCTCCCTTATGGTTATTATTGTGTCCAATCAAACCTGACTTCCCAACTATAGAGTGTAATAGCGTTGGGTTTAAGAAAACAATGTTTTCGGGTTATTTTACGTGATGTTTTGTTTAAAATTGTAAAATAAAAGTATTTTCACTGACCACCTTGTGAATCTGGCATGGAAATGGAATATATAAACCACTCTCAAACATATTTATCTTCTTTAATACAGCGTCTTATATTTACAAATTGAGTAGTAAGTAGAACGACATACTGTATATATGTATTAGGCTATATCTACTCTACAATCACGGCTTCTGAACAACAGTGATGTAGATTGGCATTAGAATACACAGCGCACTGGGATTATATTATACATAAGGTACCCAGAATCTTAATGAATTTAAATCTAAACGATTAACACACACTAACTAAACAGTAATTGATATTAGTAACTTCGTTAGTTTTATAAATGACAGATGATCATCTAATATTTAGGAAAAGCCATGCCTTTTCCCCCTCAAAGGCAATTTTTTTAAGGAAAGATTTTGCAAAATATACTCATATTAACTGAGGAGATATTATACAATTACAAAACGATACTACATATTGGCCAACTAAGTTTGATTCCGTATCAATCTCTCGCTGAAGGCCGATGCAGGTATTTGAATTTTGCGCTCATGTACTGCAATGGTATAGGAGTGCAGGGATTGGTTACTAACTATAGTCATTTGTTTTTGCAACTATTCTTTCATTTAACAGATCTAGCTAGATCCACATATTTCCTGCCCCTTTGGCATTTGCTCCTGCTTTATCAGCTCCGTCATATCCATTGCCACCACCTACTCCGCCTCCATTCCCTGCATAACCACTATTCTTCATTCCCTTCTGCTTGTTACCGTTGCTTCCCCCACCACCGTCACCCCCTCCAGTGCATTTAAAGAAGATAATCTCTCCTACGAACGCAATCAGCGATAGAATGATCCCAAATAACAACATGTAATAAAGCCCTTGTATATCGTTCACTTGTAATGAATATGCGCCAGCCCGTTCCCATCTGGTTAAATTATGGCATCGATTTCTTCTATCTTCTAGATCCCACCAATCACGTGTCAGGTCTTCTAGGACGCCGTTATCCCGTAATGATTCTATCGCACCCGAAATATGCTCTGCGAGAGGTGAATCTTTAGCGACAGCAAAAGCGTACTGAGTGCGAGCAATGTATTCCCCGGCTATTTTCACATCGCATGGTTTCTCGCTTGCAATGTAGCGTAATTCAGGACTTTCACCAAGAAGGGCGAATTTGCCGTTGGAATTTCTGACTCGTTCGACACCTTCTCTCATACTAGATACGTAGACATTTGCGGGATCGTTGTTCATCTGGTGCCAGAATCTATTCACTGAGGATGAAACCTTAAATAAGTGTTCGGTGTTACCTCCTTTCACTGTGCCGTACTTGATTGTCTGTTGATCTATCAAATCATTTGGAGAGGTGACGAAGGCTAACCGCTTGCTAGAATCAATGAAAAACATGATATTCGTAAGATACAGGAACACACAAATCAAAACAAATAACCACCAAAATCCTGCAATGCACCGCCCAGCATTGGAACGTGGCGATGTATCAGAACTCTGGAGAAAAAGGGTGGACGCGCAAAACCAAAGAGAGTTTTTAAAGCTGAAGTTCTTAGCATTCTCTTCAAATGTCATCTTCTTTTCTGCAGTAGCCTTCCATTCATAGGGGTCAAAACGATTGAAGAGAAATAACATTCCAGCCACTATGGCAAATACTACAGCGTGCAAAACCCAAGCATCGTAAGAAAATACGTAGATGAAGCGGAAGGGATCGTGTTTGACGTAGTTAGGATGGAGCGTTAATGCTTGGATGCCACTGCTCATGTAAGGATAGGTGAAGTCTACGGCTGACTGTCGTGTTGGTGTCACGGTCAAAGGTGCAGCAACAACATCGGCTGCCTGTATATCAAAAGGATAATAAATGCATGAATTTATTAATTCAATTGATAACTCTGATTCGGGTTAGCTATAAAAACCCAGTGATCAGGAATCAGAGTTGCTCGTCTGATGAAGCTACTAGCGCGGTAGCCTAAAACATCATTAAACAGTGAGTACAATGTAACATCTTTCACTTCTTTTGGATTGGTACACTTTATATAAAACTCCTTAATGTTTTTCACGAGAATTGGATTAATTTGACACAGATTGGGTATTTTATACATATGGTTTTTTTAAAATTTGTTATGTATAGGGCCTACCTTTTACATAATTATTAAGGAGTTCTATAAATAACTTAAATTATGTAAACATTTTCCTCTGTGTGTTATACAGTGATTTATACCAAAATTACTCAAATTCAATTTACCATTGAAGTATGGCTCAATGGACATGAAATGGATATCACCAGTTAAAATGCATTGAATACGTTTGATACCGCAGCACCGCCTCTACAAGGTGTGTCAAAATATTCAGGTCCCATTTAAAAAAATCACGAAAAATTATTTTGGTCAAACATTGGTCAATTTCTTAATTGTTTACAAGAGTAGTAATGTTTCTTCATACTTGATGATGTTTGCAATACAATGCCTTATTTTGTTATTCCACGCCAGAATTACAACATATTTACGAAAAAGCACGAAATCCAAAGTGTTCCAAGTTGGTGGATGTTACCACTCACTAGGTTTCTGTAGCATTATACTTCCCGGGTATTAGTTATTCACACAACACAACAAACTGTACGAGTATAGCCTAACTGTTGAAATTTTATGAATAAAAAAAAAAGATAAACCAAAACATTCCCATAATCATTGAATTTCTTATTGTTTCTTATTGTTTCTTATTGAATTTCTTATTGTTTGCAACATTTTGACGGAATCCTCTGAACATTTGGAAACCATTAACGGAAGCTCCGTTTGGACTTGCAGAATGCTTTTTGGCCCGAGACGTTACCCCTGCGGCTTTAAAAATGTGTGTAGAGTTGATATTTTTGTCTGCATACGGTATTTCATATTTGTCAAATGAATTTGATCCTAAACCGATGGAAACTATAAAATTATCTTTTTACTTTCAATATGCCAAGACAATGAGTAAATATGAGTCAATGACTTACTCCTCGCACAACTTCTCCAATCATTCCACTCCATATATGGCTGGAACGTCCACGCCTTCCAACTTTGCCATCAGGGACAAGTTCCACCTCGTACTCAAAGTCGATGCCTCTAATCACTGATCTGATACGCTCCAACAGTTCCATAATGAAGCCTTCGTAGCGCCCATTTCCGGTGTATTGCCCTGAACCATCGGGGGACTGTCTACGATAGCGGTAATTCTGAAATCGCACACGGTCTTTGGGCGATTGAACGAGCAGGTCACGGCGGTATAAGAATGGTGGTGTCTATATAAAAACAGAGAAAAAATAGAGAAATTAGAGCAGCCATAGATTCATATCGTTATGAAATACAAGGTATCCAATCCCCCAAAAGATTGAACAGATTAGGCTAATATTACCCAGTAATAAAAGTCCGCGTGGGTTTCCCTTTTGTGCAACATTAAAACCGATTTTAAAACACATTTTTCAATTGCTATTTTCTCATTCAAATCGAATATGTAAAACAGAAAATGTATCAAGGGTTTTCATTGAAAATGACCATTAGGATTTAAGACTTGGCACAAATCGAAGAATTTGTAGAGTACATGTTTTGCTTTTAGGCTGTTTGTCTATAAGTGTTATTTTGTTTCATGATTTATGCATGTGTCCAACTCCCCAAATAGAGAAATATTCGCTTGTCCACAGGACGGACAAGCTCGTCATGAGTAGCCACTCTTTTTAGTTGGAGCACCGGATGGCTCTTGCCAACACGGGAAAAAATGATGTTTGTATAAGTGTTTGATTTTATGTATCAATTACCAAATGAACATGTGAAATGATATCTTACGGTTGAGTGATTTTATATATACAGATTCATGGCAAAGAAAGTTTCATAGACACAAAACTTGTAAGATCAATTCATCATTAAGCTTTTAGCGAATCTTTTTAAGCATACACTGCAATTATTTTCTTGTGCAACATCACATTTCAAGAACGTTTAAGTAGTATATCTGTATTCTGGTCTGAACGCCTGACAAAGTGGCATATTATATCCATTGGTCCCAATTTCGTAATAGCTCTTGTTGAGTGCACACTACACTGCAAAAAGTGCAGAACACATGACGTGTTCAGAACATGTTCACGGTGTGTTCGCCAGGCGTTCCAGAACATGTTCAAAATGTAACAGATTTAGAACATGTTCTGAACGTGTTCTGGATATGTTCTGAACGTGTTCAGAACATGTTCTCAATCTGTTACATTTGAACACGTTCTGCAGTTTTTGCAGTGTATGTGCGCTGTAGGAACGTTTTGTAACTATTTATAATATAGAAGGGTGGCATTTCGGGACGTAACAAGCTAATATGGATATTACAGGGTGAGTCAAAAAGAAGTTGATCGAGAATGAATATTTGTTTTAAAAATAGACCAAACAAATTTGACAAACCAATGAGGCACGTATTCAAAGAGCAACTTATTCCGCTCATATGACAAAAGGAATCATTGAAATCAATTAATTATATCAGGAGCTATGCCTGTTTTAATAATAGAACCCCTTTTTTAGCTTTCCACGGAATGCTTAATTCTCTTGAAATCTTTCCACTCTGGGTGGGCAGCAAAATGATTGCTGATGTTTGTCCTCTACGGTGTCTTAATTGTTTTAAGTGGGCCTTCAATGTTTAATCATTTTCTTAATGTTGTCAATGATTTTTTATTTTATGCACACCATTCCCATCTGTGTTTGAAACTCCCGGGCTTTAATCTCATTTGAATATGAACGCCCGTGTGTACATTTTGCTGCCCACTTAGAGTGGATAGATTTCAAGAAGATTAAGCGTTCCGTGGACAGCTAAAAAAGGGTCTCTTGTATTAAAACAGGCATAGCTCCTGATATAATTGATCGATTTCAATGATTCCTTTTGTCATATAAGCGGAATAAGTTGCTCTTTGAAAACGTGCCTCTTTGGTTTGTCAAATTTGTTTGGTATATTTTTAAACAAATATTCATTCTCGATCAACTTCTTTTTGACTCGCCCTGTATTACACGTTTGTTGTACAAGACATAATTTGCAGTGACTTTTACACAAAAAGCAGTGAAACATAATGCAATACAGGGTGAATCAAAAATAATAGCACTCCCTTTCAGCATGGATTTAATCCTATTACAACCACTGAACCATGATCAATTTGATTTCATTGTACAACTAACAAAGTTAAATTCCTGAAAGAATGAGAAAAATCCGTTATCAATTAAGGAAAGTATATATGACCATTTAGGCAAGTCAACCCATTTTGTAGTGTGTAATTGCAAGATTACATACTTTTAATAGGCTAAAAGGGAAATTCCCCTTCTTATCATGCTTATGGCAGAAATTGAAGTTGACTTACAAGTCCAATTTCACCTGTCTATGAATGGCTTTAAATGCCATTCTCTGTCTATGATTGGTATAAACGCACTATTGACATGATTGGTGCTTTCCTACCACAACTTTCCTACATGGTTTTCTACTGAGGCTTTCTCATGAGAACACTAAGCAGCATTGAACATTGCACAGACATATTCATGCGTCAAAGTTGTGGATTATGTATTATAGCTCTTAATGTTTTGAGCCAGAATTATGAGAAATATAGCAAACTAATCTTTTCTATTGTTATTGATAGATGATTTACAATGTTTATGGATGAAAAGTATTGAAATGTAAACCATGTCATTTTCTGGTTTGTATGTGTAAATCCCATTGTACAGATTGACTATAGTAAATGACATGGTTTACGCAAATGATATTAACGGTCTAATTTTTCATTGGATTAATCTCATATTTTCAGAATATTATCATTATTAATTGAGCTTTGCACTTTTCTTGACAAGTATAACACCGTCATGAAACAGATCCTATTTTTATTGATTCACCCTGTATATGAGATGTGGCGTCATACAGCACAATGCAGTGCAAAACATAAGTGGAGAAATAATGTACAAATACAAATAAAGCAACAGCACCAGCAAAACATATAAAAGCATTAGAGTAGTTTAAGCAACCGTAGTCCCAGCACCAGATTTACCTGCAAAATAAAACAATAACTATAATTCCTGCTTAGCAAGGGTCGCATTATGACGCGTCTGCGCGTCCTAGACCTCTCACTTTCGAATAGTGACGCGTCAGATTTCAAATTGGAAAGCCTTGCGGGTCCCGATCAAAATTGAAGGGACCCCTCACATTTGACGATGTGTGGAAATGGAAACCTTAAGAAATTCTGTAAATTACATATCCATCCTTTGCTCACAATATAAATTCAATAAAACTGTCCTCATCATCGATCATACCCGTCGTCCCCTAACTAACCAAACCATAAGTCATCGACTCATAGTGTGGCCTCTAATTTTCCTAAATCAGTTTCGTCCATTTTCAAATACCCATACTTCGGGACCTCTCATTTTCTTGAGGGACCCCTTAAATTTGTTTTTTGAAGTCCTACGGGGTCCCGAAAAATGTCATGGGACCTCTCACATTTTTGATCCAGTGCTTTCCCTGCTGCTTAGTCATAGTGGCAAATTCACAATAACTATAATTCCTGCTTAGTCATAGTGGCAAATTCACAATAACTATAATTCCTGCTTAGTCATAGTGGCAAATTCACAATAACTATAATTCCTGCTTAGTCATAGTGGCAAATTCAAAAGTAAAATAGAGAGAAATGTTCCATGAGCACCAAAGTCAGAGCAATTCAACTTCCGGTACTCTAAAAAAACTTTAAAAAATTGGTACGCTTCAAAAGTTGTTCTAGTTATTTACACCAAAAGGTGTATTATGATTTTAAACTTTTATATTGGACATGTTTAGGCCTACAGTTTATTTCTCTGGTTTTCTCTTGTTTTAACAGTATCCTGTCCTATATCCAGTCACCTTTCTCAACGCCTTTTTTCAACAGTTTGGGAACACCATATTGTGTTCTAGAACGCGTCCAGTGCACACCGTTTGGTGTTATGAACCAGACCACCTTTTGAGGCGTTCTATTTATTTAGATTGAGGATAGACTTATTGTATTGAAAAGATAAATGCAATAGACGAGAGAACAAAATAAACCAAGGATCAGAAACGGATGCCATATCTTCAAATATACGAAAAATAATAATTAATTAAACAGAAAGATACACTATACATGTAGTGTGAAATTGCTTAATTTGGTTACGGTGTCTAATACCTCGTTCGGGTACATATAATATTGTATACCATTTCCGTTTTTCTCATCTGCTCATAGTCCGATTCATATTTCTAGTATTATAATCCAAGATTTTGAACTCGGTGAACGCGAAAAAACGAAATCCGACTGTTCAGCTGGAATCAAGCTCATTAGGTTATTAAAAAATGTGAAATGTTTAAAATGTAACCTTTCCAACACACTTTTAGTTACTTACGATGTTGAAACAGGTTCATACACTCTTAGTAGTTTTGAACCAATCAGAAAGCAGGAAACTGAAACACGCGGAGTGCATTGAATATTTGTAATTGCACGTTGCCATACAGTGCGGGCACTGCGCACCACGCGTTTTGCTTTGAAACGTTGTTCAGGCAGCACGGGTTAGCAGATTTTTACTGCGGATGTTAGCAAACTAGAGAATACAGGTATTGTTTTAGACCGTAGTACCAGTGTTATATTGTCTGACATAAATGCGTATTTGTTTCTCAGAAAATTAGAAAAATCAGTGCACTAGCGCAAATGTTGATATGCTCACAATGGCACTCCCCCTATTATACAGGGCCGTGCCATTATTCACAAATCAACATCAGCGCGCGTGCATATATTTCTCAAATTTGTCTCGTAAATACACATACGGATTTATTGACCTATAATTAACAATCATTTAGCCCGTATTCATAAAAATAAGTAATAACTAGTAAAAGCTATAAGTAAAAGTAATTACTAGATAAGTAAAAGGTCTAGCATAAGTAATTACTAAAAACGTATTCACAAGCTTTTGCTTATAAGAACACCTGTTACTTGTTACGACTAGCATGTTCTGAATAACTTGCTTACAGTAGCAGCTCCAACGGTCATGTGTATAAAACTATACACGATATATACTGGTGTGGTAAGCCTATAGCTGCATGCATGCCATAGTAGTCTCATTTCTCACATAAGCGTTTGGATTGCAAGGATTGCCATTATCGGAATGAACACAATGTTGGATAGAATATTAATTTGTGGATTTTGTTCTAAAAAATAGCTAATTAGAAATAGGAATATCACAAATTTATTGTAAAAAGTTAAAGCGTCTAACCAGAAACATTTTAAAGGTTAGAGAGTAAAGACTACAAATGAGAAACATGGCAGCAAGAGTGATGATATGACTATTTTGGCAAAAGGACAAGCTTCAAATGGAAGTAAATGCTCGTTCTCATGAGTTTTTTTTATGAATAACCTTTCCTGAATTTACTAATCTGCCTATAGCAATAAACAATTAACAATTACTTTTGCTAAATATTTCTAGATTTTGCTTATATTGCTTATTTGTATGTATAAAGATTCAAATAAATGGTTAGTGAAGGTTAGTGTAAAAGCAATACGCGGATTTAGGGTTTCCCTAGTGTTGGGCGGTATCGCGCTGATGTTGGTACGCCCTACTTCTGGTTTTACGCTACGTGTGGGATTGCATTGAAATACGCTGATAACCAGCTAATAACGCTGATGAAAACAAACAAAACTACGCCGTATTCGATAGTTTTAACGAAAAAGAATAATTGTTTTACATTAGTTAACAGTTTACCTCCATATTTTAGGACTTCAAACTCTCCAATAGGATTGCACTTGCCAGAAAAAGACCGACATTTTACCGTGCCCAATAGCTCTAAATGTGCGTATTAGGCCATACTAGTCTGGCGTAGTTTGCAACCAAGAGTTATTATAGTATTAACTCCTTGGTTTGACCGTGTTTGCGGTAATTTGTTTAGGCCTAGGCCCTAGGATAGGCTAGAGAGCCAATCAAATCTGCT
The DNA here is from genome assembly GCA_035610835.1 of Ophiura sarsii. NCBI lineage: Eukaryota > Metazoa > Echinodermata > Ophiuroidea > Amphilepidida > Ophiuridae > Ophiura > Ophiura sarsii. The sequence continues at coordinate 91,725,534 of CM069442.1, read as the reverse complement.
TATTTGATTTAAAATGCTGCAATTCGGAGGAAAAGACAGTTTGAAAAATGGGGTTTGGGCAGGGCTGTCAACTTTTAGGATTTGCTGGGAGGGAGAGATACATACTCAAAAAAATAATCGTAAAACATGCACAATTTTTTCCCCGTCAGCAGCTGAAATCCTGATAAGTGGGGGTGTGGGGGGGGGGGGGGGGGGGGGGGGTAGGGATAATGTTTTCCTCAAATCCGCACGGAAATTGCATGGTCAAAATCGCAAATGTATACCGACGGAAGCTAGTATAACTGAGGTGTTGATACACACTTTAATTGAGGTAATTTTGTTGATGCGGGAGATTTTATATGCTATGCGGGAGTGCGGGAGAAAGAGTGTCTATGCGGGAGACTCCCGCCTAATGCGGGAGAGTTGACAGCCCTGTTTGGGTGTTTTAGCATGCAATTTACTCTACAAATAATATAAGCCTATTGTCATGATTGTGGCTGAGACGAATATACAAGTATTATTCGTCTCAGTATTGTGGTACCTTAATTGTGCATGTATAAAAACAACAACTAGGCCTATGTAATTATGTACAGTGACGTGCGCAGGATATTGTGAGTGGGAGGGGGGCACCTGACCATAAATGAAATTCCCCCGACTCAGATTCTTCTCAATTCCCCGACGTACTAAACAAAAAATAGTATAAGGTAGCCCCATTTATTTTTCAGTCACCTCGTGAATTTCACGTAAGTGGTGGGGGTGGGGAGGGGGGGGGGGGGGGGGGGACCGGGGGTCAACATTTTTCACACGGTCAAAACAAATCGCACAGTCCAAAAACAGCCAGTCTCAACAACTAATGCCCAATCCTCCGGTTTTCATAAGTTCTTTATAACATTTTTCTTTATTTAGCCGACTGCATAAATTTGTCGACTACATGTAGGCCTACAGATTTGCCAACTATTTGACTATTTGGGTCACACCACCCCACACACACACCCAGGCGCGGATCCAGAAAAGTTTAAGGGGGGCCCAATAAATGAAATTGATAATGTACCATCCAAGCGGTGCTGCCTCCGAGCCATGCTCGGACAGGGTGTTTGAGGGGGGATGTGCCCCCTCGCTCCTCAGAAGTAGAAAAATATTCAATTTTGGAACTCATTTGGTGCGATCTGGTGTATACTTTTGACCAATATTTTATCGGAAACTTCCACCTCTTAATTTCCAATAAATATTTTGTTTTTATCCCACTGCAAGAAAGAAGTTGAGCATATTTTCCTGATTTAGTATAGATTGTTTAAAAGCTCGAAAAGGGGGTGTCTGAGGTGTGATGTGCCCCCCCCCCCCCTTAGAATTGGATTATTTTACAATTTTCGAACCCATTTGTTGTGTACTTTTGACTAATATTTTATTGAAAAGCAATCGCTTTATTTCCGATCAATATTGGCTTTTTATATAGGCCTATGCCAGAAAGAAGTTATACTAGTTACCTCCAAAATATCAGATTTCTCGTCAACGTACGTACGCGTATGTATCCCGACCAACGTCCAATAAACTCCAAACGTTCTTATGTCCCTCGCATGCCTCCCGCCCGCCTTTTTGTACCGCCCCTACCCTTTTCTTTTTCGTTTGTCCCTCTCTTTCTTTCCCTCCTTTTTTTTCCTTCCTTTTTGTCCCCCCTTTTTTGTTGGTGGTCAGGGAGGGGGGGGGGGGCGTCGAGCTCCCCCCTGTATCCGCGCCAGGCCTGCACACACACCCTCTAGCGACGGCCCTGCACCCGACTGGCAGTAATTTCCCCCGAACCCCCCCCCCCCCCCCCCCCCCCCTCCCCCCCCCCCCCCACTAAAGAGATAAAGAAATAAAGAAATAAAGAAATAATAAGCCCGGTATTTCACACAAAATTAATTATGTTCAGTCCCTTAAATAAACTTAGACACAAAAAAAAAGGAAATAAACCTAAAATACGTCATTTTAGGACTCTGATGAGCTTTTACATTGCCTCTAGATTTAGTCGTTATATCCAGTCCCCACTGGCATGACTGGCTCGGTAAATTACATGACGCCTAGACTGCCGAATTTTGCAACTTTTCGGCATTTTACGTGGAACTTTCAATGGATATTTCAACTTAATGTGCACTTTTTAATTCTGTCGATCCCCAAGCATAGTTTAGGTATACTATCTTTGTTTTTAATTGTGAAAGACTTCTGTACTTTTGAGGTGCGACGACCATGAAATCTTCCGAGTTTATTTTGACCGCTCGTCCCATTTCAATGCATTTTCCTATAGTAGCGTAAAACAAGAAGTCGGGCGTACCAACATCAGCGCGATACCACCCAACACTATGGAAACCCTAAATTCGCGTATTGCTTACACTGTAAAAAGAAACGTGTCTTTTTCTGATAACACTTAATAAACACTTTAACATGTTTATTTTTGTGTTTTACGTGTAAAGGTATAGGAGGCATTGCATATGATAAAACGTTTGCATAAACACTACAACACGTTTATAGAGGTATTTGTTGTATAATTATTAACACCCCAACATGTTTCTTATTGCTGATATAAACATGTTGGTGTGTTAATAAATATTACACAATTACCTCTATAAACGTGTTGTAGTGTTTATGCAAACGTTTATCGTATGCAATGCCTCCTATACCTTTACACGTAAAACACAAAAATAAACGTGTTGAAGTGTTTATTAAGTGTTATCAGAAATATAAACGCTTCTTTTTGCAGTGTATTTTTATGAATACGGGCTATAGCTCTCACTCTAAGGAGGTGGGTTCACATCTAGAAAATGAGGCCCATCGCGCATAGACCTGGGTAAATTAGAGTGAAGAACCGTAGCATTTCGAGGGCTCAGAACCACAAGGCCTTATCTCCATTTTGACCATTTTGAGAAAAAGACTATTGAAGATTTTTAAACACATTGGGGAGATGGAGATGAGGCCTTGTGATACTGGCTATAACTTTGAAAGGGGTTGTTTTATGGAGGTAAGGCTGTGTTACTGGAAAGAGAATTTTTTCTGAACATTTTGATACCAAAATCTCGTTTTTGAAAAAATGGAGATGAGGCCTTGTGTTTCAGAGCCCTCGATTTGTTCTGTGATCATCGGACTCGTGATCTTTTAACAGTATTGTTGCCACAAAAAGTAATTATCGGTACAAGCGATACTGTTAGTACAAATCACTGGCGTAACAACAGGGGGGATGGGGGGGGATATATCCCCCCCCCCCCCAGATTTTTACCTGGGGGGATGCCTAATGTAATCATCCCCCCCAGATTTTTCATAACCAATAATTTTAAAAGTGACGTATTTAAACAAATAGGTGGGCAATCTGGTTGCAAGGGAAAAGAAAGTCACAATAGGCTAGTGTATATAAGAGAATACATAGTTGGTCCAAAGTCCTAAATCCGATGGTATAAAATGACAATTGACAAGTGCATTATTCCTGAATTTTTGGGCTACAAAATGAGCCCAATCTGTAAAAAGTGTATTATTTGGGTTACAAAAGGCGGGCAATAGTTTTACGAGCGTAGCGAGTAAAAAAATATTTTGAGGTTAAAAAAGTCTCACTCTGAACATTACTCTGAACTTGACAGCCCTGCCGTATTTGAGTCTGATAATTTTCATCCCCCCCCACTCAAAAAAAGTAGTTACGCCCCTGGACTACAAATATATGTATACAAGTCTAAAAAGGTTTAAAATTGATACCTGCTTTAGATTTGTTTCATCACAGCTCATACTTTTTGGTGTTTACAAATCGACTTTACAAATGTGCTAAGAAAGTGTGTCATTTTGTAGTAGCTTTTGCATTTAGACAGGCGTGCAAGAGGTATAAACTTTAACCGTGACAAGAGAAATACGAACCGTAACCATGGTAACATAAAACATTTAGCAACAAAAAGCGTTGTGAGGCTGCGGGATGCATAGTTTCATGCGCATATGAAACTATCATATATTTTACCTTTGCTCCAAAATGAGCATTCCCGTCTTTGAAAGTCACTATGCAGCTGGTAATGGTGGTTGTTCCACATCATAGGCCATAATCACATCACTCGTCTTCAAGGACTTCCAAGAAGGTAGCCTGCCGGAATGGAACGCCGCCATGAAATCAGACCATCAGCTGGTAATGGTGGTTGTTCCACATCATAGGCCATAATCATATCGTCTTCAAGGTCTTCCAAGAAGGTAGAATTGCCGGAATGGAACGCCACCATGAAATCAGACCATCAGACAGGCAATGCAGTTGATTATTGTGGACGCCCACTGATCCACGGAATTATGATGAGGATCCATGGAATAGATCCAAATCGGAGACATCCATAGTTCCTCCGATGACTTTTGTTGCCACCTCTGAACATTCAACTTTCGTGAAGCAATGTTGTGCTTGATGGGATACCCACTAGCGGTCTTTTGACCGTGTGCAATTACTACGTTTAGACAACCTTAAGTACTAGATAATGGGGGAAATGTATGGTCTAGTAACATTTCTCATCTTAATACTGAAATTCTTAGGTAACTATAGGTAAGTGAAATATATTATAACATTTGAAGACCTTTTCAAAATACTGCATCAGATGTTGTCTAGGCCCTCTCGATGTCAATGACCTCCTGAAATTTATTTTTTTCTCTTATTTATATTTTTGATGTTGTTCTCTATATTATGTTTGGGCTTTTATCTTATTCCTGTGCCATGCCACTTTCATTGGCTGTTTTAACCCTCAGTTGCCGTGAACAAATTGATTGGCCTATCATAGCTCTCTGTAGAGAGTTACCAGTTTGATTTGTAATCACTCAGTTCATTAAATTTGTTAATATCTCTGGGGCTATTGTTCACATTTGCTCTTTATATAATCTTTTTAAAAAAAACACTTGCCAATAGTGATTGGTAAATGTAACAGGCACAGGTCATATCGTTTCTAGTATTCGAGCATTAATGCTCCTATTTCTACATGAAGAGAAAAGCACTATAATCGTGATATTAGCACATTTTTTAACATAATGAAAAATCATACCTTATCAGCCACAAGATTTAATAATAAGAAGCATTTGACCTTATAACAAAACAAAGGAGACTTCCGTATGAAGGCAACAACTAAGATAAGAATATTTATTAAGCTATCTCAGCAAATTATATACAACCTCAAACGCAATATGAATGACGAATGAACACACACCTGATTTTACAGTTCAAATATACCGCTCTGCATCATTCATCGGTTAACAATAGTACTTGGCGGCTAAACTAATATAAATAAAACCTATAAGCATATCAGTTACACTATAAATGGTTAAACATTGGAAACGTATTTGTCACGAGGTAACAATAACAGGGGATGTACACATCTTTGTTTTCATCTCTTATAGAAGATCTATTAATCTATATGAAAAGCGCTCTACAAATAAATAATACCCACAGCCCACATCTAGCTAACCAAAGTAATTGATGACATTTCATTTTTTTGGTAACTTCACCGGATACTCAATATTTTGATATTCAATATTTATATTAACTCCTATTGAGTTTTCTGCAGGATTACAATCAGGGCTATCAGTATCATTACGAACCTTTCTTACACACACACTAAGAAATCTAAGGAATTGAAATCGACGAAACTGATCAAAACAAATAATATACTAAGACGTTTTACCAAACCAAACTACATGTATCTTGATTACATATTGTTATATCCATTGGTTACTTGGTGCTGACGGGCTAATACCTCCTTTGATCATGTCGGTTGCTTGCAAATCTCCCCCATCAGGTACCTGCTTACCGCTATGTTGCTTGCTCTTGCGTTTACCACCGCATGCTTTATAACAAAGCAACTCTACCAGGAACACTATTACCGATGCTCCTATACCAATCATTAACATATAGTATACACCTTGTATGTCATTAGATGTTAGCGAGTAAACACCTGCTCGTTCCCATTCCGTTAAATTCCTGCAGTGATGGCGCCTGTCATCTAGATTCCACCAATCACGTTCAAGATCCTCCAATACGTTGTTTTCTCTAAGCGCCTCGATGGCACTAGACAATTGAAAAGTAAGGGGTGAATCTGGAGCCACAGCAAGAGCGTATTGGGTTCGAGCAATGTACGCACCAGCAACCTGCAGTACGCATGGTCTCTCGCTTGCGATGTACCGTAACTCGGGACTTTCACCGAGTAAAGCATACTTGCCGTTTGACGACTTAACTCGCTCGACCCCGGCAGCCATGTCTTTGACGTATACCTTAGCATGGTCGTTATTCATCTTGTGCCAAAATTTACGCAAGGATGAAGATGATTTGAAGCGGTGAAACGTGTTACCGCCTTTAATAGCGCCGTATTTAACCGTCTTTTGAGCCATAACGTCACCAGCTGTACCGACAAGTGACAATCTCTTGTTGGAAGTTATGAAGAAGGTTATATTTGTGAGATACAGGAATACCATCGCTAATAGGAAAACCCACCAGAAACCAACGATACATCTACTCGCGTTAGAACGAGGTGAGTGAGTGGAGCCTTGTAACATCATGGTAGATGCGCAAAACCACATGGAATTCTTGAAGCTAAAATTCTCCGCGTTTTCTTCGGATGCCTTTTTCTTCTCGACCGCAGCCTTCCATTCGTAAGGATCATATTTATTAAACAGGTATAACATGATAACAACAACCCAGAAACATACAAAATTCATGCCCCATGCATCAATGGTAAACGGATAGATAATTCTAAAAGGGTCATGTTTTACATAAGCAGGATGAAGAACAAGGGCTTGGATACCACTAGCCATAAATGGGTCTGTGAATGATACCGCCTTCTTTCTTGCTCCCGTCACCGTCAAAGGACCAATTGCAACGTCAGCTTTCTGTAAAAAATGAAAATTACAAAATATTTTTGTATAGGTTTATTATACAACTCATTTCTTCCAACGTCCTGATTATAAATTCCTATCCACTGTAATGTTGGACTACTACAATACAAGTGTATGGTCGTGATTTGTCGATTTAGCTTTAATTCTTAATCTTAACAAAATACTCTTTGTTTCGAAGGTTAGGTTACGTACTTACTAACGAGTAAGTTGTATATTTCTTCTATTAATATTGGCACATTCTTAAGCCTTACAGAATGGATTTTCTCTCAAAATAGTTCACTTGGGACTTGGAGTAAAAAAACGTGCACTAATGAAAAGATTGTTAGAAGTTGCAGGGTGAGTCAAAAAGAAACTCAAAGTAAAATAATTATTAAAAATATTTGTTATCAGAATATGAAGGCAACCAATGTATGCGGCAATAGATGCATTTATTCACTATCATCAGCAAAAAGAATCATGACATTTCATGATACCGTTTACCAGATAATATGACTAAATTGGTACAGTTACTGCATTTTGAAACCGAACGCAATATTAAATATTTTACTCAATAATGCTTGGTATTAATGAACAAGTGGATTCATGTATGGCACTCAATAGCTAACTAATAAAGACAAATCAAATAAATAGGCCTATTATTCTCAGTTATTTTCTCAAACAATAAATGCGAAATAATGACAAAACAATGTAATGTCATTATTACACGCATTTAGCAACAACAACAACTATTTTTTATTTTTGTGATAGTCGGACTCAGCTCGGACTAGTGTGTGGACCGTTTTCAAAAGTGGAATTCAATAGATCTTATGAGAGAAAATATCGCAAATCGTGTTCACTTTTACGCAAATGAGCATAAAATATGTTTACCACAACCAATTTCAACCAATTAAAATTCTTTAGAAAGCTAATGAGATAACCCGTCTGTCTCAATCAAAAATCTGTGAATTTTTTGCACAGATTTTAAGATATAAAATCCCAAAGTTGAGTACACTTTTTTTTGACTCGCCCTGTATGTGCCTTGTCATGTTCATAACGCTACTTTACCGATCTTACCTGAAGTTATCACTACATGAGTTAGTTCTTCGTTGATCATGTCGATGATTCGATCCGTTGCAAAACTGGTTGAAAGTCGCTTCTACGTGTATGCGTGTAATACATGGCTGTGTTACCCGTCAAAACAATCCTCTTTACTCAGGTGAATACGTGATTATGTGATAGCATAACAGTTGGTGATAGCAACTATAGTCACTCACTAAAAGTAGGTGCATGACACTAGCTAGTGTCTACATCTAAGAGGTTGGATACGTGATTTTACTATCTATCACTCTAATCACTCTTTCCCATCAGTTCGATCAGCTATATTATATAGAGCGCTTGGAACTACTGGAATTTATTGATACGCTATATCTAAAATGTTAATCGATATTCTTGCTATGTTAAACATTGGGGGATAGAAAATGCGTCACTAAACCCCTCAAAAAATCAAAAAAGTTTGGATTTTATTTCAATCGCATATCAATCGTATATTTTGCTGATGTTCATACATATACACCACTCATTAAATTAAAGGAACATGTGTGTGTCATGACAGAATAGTAGGCACGGAGTACTTCGAAAGGTATTTAAATGATGTGAAATTCATTACAGGTGTAGCCAATTGTTACCCAAACAATTGTTACCCAAACAATATTCAGTAAAGTAAGCATGGTAAGGGGAAATCATGCGTGTCTTCTAACAACTGCTCATGGACATGAAGTGTCCACATAGCCCTATACGGTGCTTGGTTTTAAAGTACTTGTCATCGCAAGCTTTAGTTATTGAAAAAAGATCCTGGTTGAAGAGTGGATAAAACATTCCTCAGGACTCTCTACGGCAGCTGATTCTAAGCATGTCTCGACGCTGTCAGGAGTGTAAATACAAGAACTTGGAGGTCATACCAGTTACTAGACGCTGATTCTAAGCCTGCCTCGACGCTGTCAGGGGTGTATACAAGCACTTGGAGGTCATACCAGTTACTAGGCGCTGATTCTAAGCATGCTCCGACGCTGTCAGGGGTGTATACAAGCACTTGGAGGTCATACCAGTTCTACTAGACGCTGATTTTAAGCCTGCCTCGACGCTGTCTGGAGTGCATACAAGTACGTGGAGGTCATACCAGTTACTAGACGCTGGTTCTAAGCATGCCTCGACGCTGTCAGGGGTGTATACAAGCACTTGGAGGTCATACCAGTTACTAGACGCTGATTCTAAGCCTGCCTCGACGCTGTCAGGAGTGTATACAAGCACTTGGAGGTCATACCAGTTACTAGACGCTGATTCTAAGCCTGCCTCGACGCTGTCAGGGGTGTATACAAGCACTTGGAGGTCATACCAGTTACTAGACGCTGATTCTAAGCCTGCCTCGACGCTGTCAGGAGTGTATACAAGCACGTGGAGGTCATACCAGTTCTACTAGACGCTGATTCTAAGCCTGCCTCGACGCTGTCAGGAGTGTATACAAGCACGTGGAGCTCATACTAGTTACTAGACGCTGATTCTAAGCCTGCCTCGACGCTGTCAGGGGTGTATACAAGCACTTGGAGGTCATACCAGTTACTAGACGCTGATTCTAAGCCTGCCTCGACGCTGTCAGGAGTGTATACAAGTACGTGGAGGTCATACCAGTTCTACTAGACGCTGATTCTAAGCCTGCCTCGACGCTGTCAGGAGTGTATACAAGCACGTGGAGGTCATACCAGTTACTAGACGCTGATTCTAAGCATGCTTGCACCAGTTACTAGACGCCGATTCTAAGCATGCCTCGACGCTATCAGGAGTGTATACAAGCACGTGGAGGTCATACCAGTTACGACGCTGATTCTAAGCCTGCCTCGACGCTGTCAGGAGTGTATACAAGCACTTGGAGGTCATACCAGTCCAGTTACTAGACGCTGATTCTAATCCTGCCTCGACGCTGTCAGGAGTGTATACAAGCACTTGGAGGTCATACCAGTTACTAGACGCTGGTTCTAAGCATGCCGCGACGCTGTCAGGAGTGTATACAAGCACGTGGAGGTCATACCAGTTACTAGACGCTGATTCTAAGCCTGCCTCGACGCTGTCAGGGGTGTATACAAGCACTTGACGGTCATACCAGTTATAGACGCTGATTCTAAGCATGCCGCGACGCTGTCAGGAGTGTATACAAGCACGTGGAGGTCATACCAGTTCTACTAGACGCTGATTCTAAGCATGCCTCGACGCTGTCAGGAGTGTATACAAGCACTTGGAGGTCATACCAGTTACTAGACGCTGATTCTAATCCTGCCTCGACGCTCTCAGGAGTGTATACAAGCACTTGGAGGTCATACCAGTTACTAGACGCTAGTTCTAAGCCTGCCTCGACGCTGTCAGGAGTGTATACAAGCACTTGGAGGTCATAAAACTTTACAGTTGGTTTCCATGTGTTTTAATATACATTTTGCCTGTGTGTATGTATATATTAAGGTTGTTAATTCGGAATATTGTAATTGCAATGCACATTTCACGCTTTTTCGTGCTTTAATCAATACTGATTGTGCAATATGTGTTCTGTGCATCACACTTTTTAACTATTCCCATTTTTACTTATGTATATTTCACAGTTATCCCCGTTGTCTGTGGTTGCTCTTCTTATTTAGACTTAACTGTGCAATATTCATACAGTATTTTATCTTGTTGTTATCGGAATTTTAATATTGTATATTTATATATTGCTGCCGTGACGTGTGCTTTACGCTTTTAATGTATCTTTGTAAAGCGCCTTGAGTTCTTTTTGATGTAATTGCGCTATATAAGAAATAAATATTATTATTATTATTATACCAGTTCTACTAGACGCTGATTCTAAGCCTGCCTCGACGCTGTCAGGAGTGTATACAAGCACTTGGAGGTCATACCAGTTACTAGACGCTGATTCTAAGCATGCCTCGACGCTGTCAGGGGTGTATACAAGCACTTGGAGGTCATACCAGTTACTAGACGCTGATTCTAAGCATGCCTCGACGCTGTCAGGGGTGTATACAAGCACTTGAAGGTCATACCAGTTATGACGCTGATTCTAAGCCTGCCTCGACGCTGTCAGGAGTGTATACAAGCACTTGGAGGTCATACCAGTTACTAGACGCTGATTCTAAGCATGCTCCGACGCTGTCAGGAGTGTATACAAGCACTTGGAGGTCATACCAGTTACTAGACGCTAGTTCTAAGCCTGCCTCGACGCTGTCAGGAGTGTATACAAGCACTTGGAGGTCATACCAGTTACTAGACGCAGATTCTAAGCCTGCCTCGACGCTGTCAGGAGTGTATACAAGCACTTGGAGGTCATACCAGTTACTAGACGCTGATTCTAAGCCTGCCTCGACGCTGTCAGGAGTGTATACAAGCACTTGGAGGTCATACCAGTTCTACTAGACGCTGATTCTAAGCATGCTCCGACGCTGTCAGGGGTGTATACAAGCACTTGGAGGTCATACCAGTTATAGACGCTGATTCTAATCCTGCCTCGACGCTGTCAGGAGTGTATACAAGCACTTGGGAGGTCATACCAGTTACTAGACGCTGATTCTAAGCATGCCTCGACGCTCTCAGGAGTGTATACAAGCAAGTGGAGGTCATACCAGTTACTAGACGCTGATTCTAAGCATGCCTCGACGCTCTCAAGAGTGTATACAAGCACTTGGAGGTCATACCAGTTACTAGACGCTGATTCTAAGCATGCCTCGACGCTCTCAGGAGTGTATACAAGCACTTGGAGGTCATACCAGTTACTAGACGCTAGTTCTAAGCCTGCCTCGACGCTGTCAGGAGTGTATACAAGTGGAGGTCATACCAGTTACTAGACGCTGATTCTAAGCCTGCCTCGACGCTGTCAGGAGTATATACAAACATGTGGAGGTCATACAAGTTACTAATAGACGCCAGTTTTTGCGACTCCGTCTTAAACTGAAAGTGTATACAAACTTTACAATGACTGACAGTTCATTATTGTCCTTATACAATGTTATAAGGGTGTGTGGTCATTCTTGAGTCCAAGTGTTAGAAGACATGCGTGATTTCACCATTGTTCACCATACACTACTGAATATTGTTTGGGTAACAATTGACTATATATGCAACACATTTTACATGATTTTTAAACCTTTTGAAGTACTGGTGCCTATTCTATGTCACGACACACACCTGCCCCTTTAAAAAAAATTAAGTAGTGTAGTATATGTTGCACATAAATGGGAAGCTGATGAGTTCATCTTTACAATAATGTCAAATGTGTAGCAATCACTTGTTTCAGTGCTAAGCCACTTGCTTGATAATATGAAGAGGTATAACTCTGAATGTGCCAAAGTCATCCGATTTTTGTGCTCAAGAGTCAACAGAGCATCACACTGAGCCAAAAAATAAACTTATACAATTTTAACAGATCACCAAATAAAATTCTGTGCATGAAAATGTACCAAATTTGGATACAATATTACTGCAATGTATTGCTTCAAATGGCAGTCAATAACCAATTGTTTGCTTCAATGACACAAGAGAAATCTGCACTGACTCAGACAACGTCTTGCATCACAGGTCACAGCAAACAATTTCAGCAACATAAAGTTAAAAACATTTCATAGAGTCAAAACAAACTCGCATCCAGAGAACAGAGCTGATCCTTTGACTTCAGCGCAAAATAGTGGTGAATTTGGCACATTTTGAATGAGACATCCCCGCATTCTCAAGCAGGTGGCTAAGCACTGATGAAACAAGCGATTGCTATACGAATGAGATATCGTTGGGAAAAGGAACGCATCAGCTTTTCACTGATATGAAAGACAATGAATTACAAACTATACAAACAATTGATAATTGAAAAACATTTTCGAACTTTTTTGAGGAATTTACATTCAATGGTATACATTTCTGAATCAGAGTAGGCTAAAAACAAGTGGTCACATTTTAGGAGTAAATTTCTCAAAATATGTTAAATCCGTGTTAGAATTGTGTTGTCTTGACAAAGTATCATCCCTTTCGTACATTTTGAATCAGTACAATTTAGTTATGGTATAGTAGAATAATCATGCCATCATCATACATATATTTACATGGATTATCGGATACGTTGGTTGGTATTATGAAATATATATGTTAGATGAATAAATTATACCAGAAATTGAGCACTATGAGTTCAATTTGATGGGTAAAGATAATGTCGTATTGCGCAATGTCCAACTGATTCTATGCTGGTCTAAATATTGGCGTCATTAGGAGTAGGATAGATTCATAACCATGTGGTTCCTATTGGGGTCGTACTCGTTTTGTATCAAACATGCTTGTACTTATGGGTATTCACATATATAAATAATGACGTTTCATGGAAATAAATGACACATGCAATCATTCCATTCGCATCACAATGCATCAAGACAAGGTACTCATGCAGTGTGGTAGATGTTACTCATAACATATTATTTGATGAAAATCGGACGTTTCCGATGGGTAACAGCGGCCATCTTGTAATGTAATACTCCAGCATACAAAGCGAATATATAAACCAGTTGCAAATGATGATCAAGCATCGACAAGATAAACGATTCTCCAATACTTTAAACACCCATTTTCCTCTAATTGGCTCAATCAAAGTCCCGATTTAGCCGTCGTATACGTAATTATTGATGAGTGTCACATTAGTATAACAATAACATACAGTGGCGTAACCATAATGTGAACGTCGGGGAGGGGTGGATTGGATGGAGAATTACAAAAATTCTGCAATTAGTAGATGTCGGCGCAGTGTGTAATACCAGCATAAAATGAACTGCTATGTTTTAGGAAAACGATTGCAAAACGCGAGACAAATGCAGCTTTACCGTCAAAACATTTTCTTATCGACTTATATGGTTTATACATTTAGGCATGGTGTGGATGGAGCATAGATGGAGTAGGGGTCACTGTCCCCTGATGATTACGCCACTGAATAAAGAGCATGTAATGGTTTCGATCGAATTGCTCATCACACTTTCAATTATATTGGTTATCACATCCAAATATGCAAACTATGATCTGTATCACATGCATTCATAATTATATGCTGAATATCACATGCATTCAAAATGATATCACATGCTCAATATGCACATGCTAAACAATTAAACACGTCAATACAGAATCAAATACATGCATAAATCCATTCGCGTGCAATGGTCATTCTATATACATAATACATAATATGTACATTCGAAATGAAGAAATGACGAATAATAACATGCCTGCCAAAAGAAGCAGAATGAAAACTAATGTTATTTGATTAGGCCAATCAAATGAACATGCATTTAAGTTGAATTGAAGGCCTATTATTTGAATTGAAGGCCTTATAATTGACTCGAAACTTGGCTTTTAGGGCTACTCTCCTGTAATCTGGAAAAAACCTAGTCAAATTTTGGTGTGGAAATTGAGTTAGACCCATATTTGGACTTAATAGGTTTTCCCCTTCAGTTTATCAAGTTAAAGTGTGGGAAACTCTTCCCTGTCAGCAGTTTTTCATCTGGAAGAACCTAGTATGGAAAAATCTATAGTCTGGAACAAATATGGGAACATTTTCCCGTTTGTTTTCTCAAATTTGCGTTCAACTGAGATAGACTTACTAGGTTTTCCCAGATTACAGGAGTACTGTTGCTACGACTACCACCTGATGTGGATCGGGAAGCTTAATGGTCCACATTAAATGTAAATTATAAGGGTTTTTGTTCAAATTCAATGTCAAATTCAAGAACATTCTGGACATAGGCCTAGAGAGTGCTTCAATAGTATTTATAAACTAATATTGATAACTTTGGTGGGTGTTATACTAAAAGATGTGAATGACACAATATAGAACTATCAATATTAAACCTAGGCCTACATTTAAGACACTAAATGGTTTAACATTTGAATGTGTTACAAAAGGACTATATTGGGCATAATTTGTAGTCCTTTCTCTACACTGATTTGTTAGGCCACATGATTCATGAAGATTACATGAAGTGTTAAATCAATATAAATGTTTATTATAAAACATGCGCAATGGTATGTTAAAATGCATACTAGGCCTATGTGCTTCTACTATATACATACTGTAACGTCAACCTTAGCTACCCGCCCCTAGGCCTATAAAGTGTTAAAATACACACATGTTATTTATACGTACACAGCAAAAGCGTTGTTTAAAAGTTTAGATCAGAATTGTTCAAGTACCCTGCCTAAACGACTCCTGATTCTAAACAGTTATTCAGCAGGCACTTGAACAACTTCAGTTGTTTAAAAGTTTTAAACAGCGTTTTACAGTGTAGATAAGCTTAATGCAATGTTAACTTGCAGATGTTTATAGGCGGAATATATCTTATTATATTATTGATACGTGCATTTTAACTAAACTTACATTTTCATTAATACATGACACAGGCCTGGTATATACTGCTTATGATTTCATTTACATGCACATACGTACGTTAAGACTAAGAGCACTACACGTCAATCATGTCAATCGTTAAATTAATTATCTTCGATTAAAGTGTTAAAACGATATCATGCGTTTCATTCTATTGATAATTATTATGTTAGTAATTGAAATCAGTACGTACCCCTCTGACGACTTCTCCCACCATTCCATTCCAGATTCTACTATACACACCAGGTGCTCCATATTTATTATCCGGTACCATTTCAACTTCATACTCGAAGTCAATGCCTCTTACGACCGACCTTATACGCTCTAATAGTTCCATAACATAGCCTTCATATCGGCCATTGCCAGTATACTGAGCTGCACTAGAACTTGTTTGACGGCGATAACGGTAGTTTGCAAACCTGTCTCGGTCGTTTTTAGCTTGTACAAGTTTCTCGCGAAGATACAAGAATGGGGGTACCTGGAATTAGGTAGCATGCAGGTGATAAAAGGTATAGTTCAATGGGGGTACCTGGAATTAGGTATAGCATTCAGGCAGGGTGATAAAAGTCTGTTTGATTGCAAAGATATTTTAAAAGCAGATCTTGTCAAGAAATAGCCCGAGAAATAGTGAAGTAAATTTGTATGTTACCCAAGTGTCCAAGTAACCACAAAACATCCAAGTTTAAATTACTTCCAACAGTATCGATATAGAAGGTAGGGTCTAAATGGAAAACATTTGATTTAAAGATATATACATGTATGAACATATAATACGCAGATGAATCCATGTTTTAAACACAGAGAATATTAATTCGTCAAAAATGTGCTCTAATTTGTCAAATTACGGTAAACATTTTTCATTAGAAATGGAAGGTTTGTGATACAAGAAAAATTCTGCAATGCTGCAAATTTATTTGTGATGCTGAAAGAACAATTTAGAGTATTACAAGTTAATTTTCAGCATGACAAACATTTCCTTGACTTAAATATATTTAACTGTTAATGACAAATAATGAATGACAAATTAAACGACTAATTATTAATGAAATGTCAAATTAAAATTAGTCGTTTTATTTGTCATTTATTTTGTCATTCATATTTAAATGACTAATTATTGATTAAAGATTATTCATTTAATTTGTCATTCATTTATTTGTCAGTAAAAGTGGAATAAATAGGCTATATGAGTCAAGAAAATATTTGCCATGCTGAAAATTAATCAAAAAGACTATTAATTGGTCATTTCATTGAAAAATTATTTTTTAACATTACAATATATTTCTTAACGGACCTACCTTCCATGACAATTTTTTAATTTTCTCCAAATTATACCATATTTTTGACAAATCAATATTCGTCAATTTATACAATACAATGGTCAGATGGTTATAAAAACGACACATTCAATACAAGATGAGGTAGAACACACCACTACAGATATTAAATGTGTTCTTTCTTAACAGTTGCTGCTGATTGAAGACTATCCATAGCTACACCACCCGGAAGATGCTATATATGCCAACACTGCCGTCCTACTAATACCTAGATATAAGTATGTAAAGTATCACTAACAATATAAAGTGTACGTGATTTTAGTAAACATTTGCTTCAGATATTCATAAAAATACTTCTTCGATTATTTACCTCAATACTGACGATCCGTATTTTCCTATCCTTAGCGAGCCTGAATGAAGTGGTGTTCAGACGACCTTCGTTTTGCCACTCCTCATCTCGGCGGTCTTCAAGGTAGGCCGGATTCTGAGTCCATTCTCCTCGCTATTCAATTTCAAAATTGGAACGGAGAAAATAGTCGAGATAAAAACAACATGAATTTAAAAGAATTGCATTTCGTATAAAGCTGACAGACAAACATACCATGCGTAAGTATGTGTCATACATGGATGTTATATTTTGTAATGCACGGGATATTTTTAATCAGATATTTCTATCATAAAACCGGATACGACAAATGGAGGTAACAGAGGCTGAGGAAAGGTCTAGATTATTCAGTCTCTGTTAGCTATAGTGGAACAAGGGACTCTCAGATCGCGCAAAATGAAGAATGGTCGAAGAAAAACATTGAGCTACAATTGAAAAGTGAAGATTGCAATCGAACCCAATTCCTCCCCTGTCAAGTCATGCAAGTAAATCTTACCAGCTGTCGTAACGTATCTCCTCTTCCACTAAAGATAGTGATGGTATAGTTGATCCGATTCCCATTCTCATCAAACGCCACATTTCCTGTCATTCCTTCAAACGAAACCTGCGAAGGATGAATAAAATACACATCATAACTACATGACTTTTTTAAATGCATAACTACTAAAAATACCGATTGACTTGTATATGAAAGTTGATGTTGAATATTTGAAGAAAATTACAGCCGTCACAAAAGGCGTGCCAATACATGATGGGAGGCAATCAAAAGCGTTTACAATTCAAACCGAATGTCCTCACGTTTTAAAACATTAAAGTTGATAGCTGTCATCATCTTGATTCTCTGATTGGTAGACCGTAGTAATAAATGACGTAGTTCTGGACAAACACATTCAGGTTCAATAGTGAGAGCGAAATAAATAATAATCTAGAGATTGGGCAGTGTGGGAATGTAAAGGGTTCAACAAAAGAAAGTATACCACTTTGCTTATGTCATTTTGAGTAACATTCAATTTTGTTTGACCAAACAGGCTAGATAGATAGTCAGTTAGATGAATCTTTTAGGCATACTTTGATACCAAATTTGCCCCCCTAACAACAAAGATAAACCATGATTATCACAATTTAAAGAAAAATATCACATTTTCAAAAGTCGCATTTCCAATACACAGCACGAGAAAAAAGGACCAATTGCACAACATGCACAATGTCGTAAGACCCAACGCATTTGAACTGAGCAATCCTGGCTAATACACACACCCCGAGAGACCCCAATTGGTCTCTTTTTCTCGTGCTCTGTATTGGAAATGCGACTTGAAAATGGGATATTTTTCTTTAAATGGGGGGCAAATTTGGTATCAAATTCTGCCTAAAAGATTCACCTAAATGCCTATCTAGCCTGTTTGGTCAAAATAAAATTGAATGTTACTCAAAATGACATAAACAAAGTGGTATACTTTCTTTTGTTGAACCCTTTATATAATTGCATACTTACTTTCATTAACTCTTCTGTAAGATCATTATTAGCGGCTACGTCAACAGCGGTTGGACACGTCAACATCTGGGTATCACCTGGTAGAACAGCATCTCCACGCTGTCCCTCTCGGGACTTCCTCTCCACAAAGTTTCCAAGAGCATGACCAACAGACAATACAGCATCAAATGCTAATTTCTCTCTCATAGGGAAACTGTAGATCGAGTCATACTGATCTCGACTACCTGGTTTGGTGTATTGTAGTTCACGTGTAAAATTCATGGTGAAGTACGTCATGTAGGCGTTAGTTTCTTCCAACCGATCTTTGTATTGTTCAGGCAGACTAAGATCCTGGTGATTCAAAATCAATGTATGATGTACAACAGTGAAAGTATATTATTGTAAAATCAATGTATGATGTACAACAGTGAAAGTATATTATTGTATGATGTACAACAATGAAAGTATATTATTGTATATTTTGTATTTTACATTATATCTATATTTTGCTTTGTTTTGTCTTTATAATTTTCATACTTTCTCTTCTCCCTCTACTTTTCTCCTACCTTTAGACCAGAGACAATTAGAAACCACTCCTCGCAGTTTTCAATTACGACTGTGTTGTTCGTATATTCGATTAGTCTCAAACTAAATCAAAGACCAACCCTTGACAACACTTTGCGTAATTATGACATGCTGACATGAATACCGTTATAGAAGTAGGGGAGAGCGGAGAGTGTTTGCCCCATTTTCATTTGAAATGGCCTAGAAACGTCAATTTTAAAGATTGAATGGACCTATATAAAAGATTGATATCTTGACTACATACGACCCCAATTTCAGTACCCTGTGCCTTATTAAAAAGGAAGGATATATAAAGACAGGTGTCAACAATGGTGAACTTGCCCCGACCTCGCCCATATGCCGGGGCAAGTTCACCATGGGCTCAGGCTTTATACAGTAGTATGTATCAAATATCATTTAGTGAGTCCAAAATTTAAGGGTGGGGGCCATTTTGGCGTATTATACTCGTTTACAATTTTAAAATGTTAATAAATACCACATATAAAAATATTATCTTCTAATTTTAGTGCTACTCCATTCCAGATAGCTATTTTTATAATTACAAATAGGCTACAGGAGGTGAATTATAGTTTTGAAATCATGCAAAATCTTAATCATGTAAATCCGCATTGGCGAACATGCCCCATCATTAAAAGGTGAATGGGCCCCATAGCACTGACCGATAACCACGCATGTCCCACATACAAATGACGTGTTTACAATTACAACTGCATCAAACCCATAACCAATCCCATACCTTCTAATGATGATTTACATTAAAATCTTCTGTACGGATATCTTTAGAAGAAAAAAATATATCAAAAATGGATTTTAGTAAACTGCTTTTTAGATGATAATTTGATAAATTGTATACGGAGATCTGCCATGTTACCATGGGAACATATTGTGTTCGTCAAATTCAACCAGTGGCCGCAATGATGAGAACACTGTGGGCGAACCTGCCCCTAGGGTGTATACACCCCGCTCTCCCCTATTTACCAATGTTGAGTGTTATTTAACCACCCTCAACATTTCTAAATTTATTTGTACTTACCAGGTTACCCAATATCCACGTGTATTTGCTGTTTAATGACCCCGCGGGCTGGTCACGGCTATTCATCTCAAGTGCCTGGGGTTAACAATAACATCAACAAAATAGTGTAATTGTTAAAGAGTTCCATATTCTGAAAAATTTAGGTGCTGAAATTAAGTTGATCTTACATAAGTTGTATAATAGAAAAAAATAACGAATACCCTATACCATATTGATTATTCATTGTAGATAATAATCTCCACCGAAAACATGATATTCGGTAGGGTATATACTCACTTTACACCATCAAAATTCACATCAAAATGCTTAAATAATTGGTCTCAAAACCCTTCATCAAATGTAAGACAATTTGGTGATCTCATCGTAGATATCTAATGATACATTTCAGACAAATAAGAAATTAATGGCATGCCTTTTGAGTGATGATATTTGCTTTACTCGGGAAACCTGTGGCATAATTACCTTATCAATAAATTCCCTGCAGACTATCTCCGATATACAGTAGAGTATAATGTTCTTAGTCTTCGTTTCTGTCGTCTTTATAATAGAGCCTTCTAAATCATCTGTGTCTATTGGTATTACTGTTACGTTCCAGTCCTTGGCTTTCACTTCTTGCATGACGCCTTCAAAATTCGCAAATGCTGCAGATATAAAACATAGGGTGGGATATAAAAAAATGGTAAGATGATCTACTACAATTCATACAATTCGTCGCTGTTCTGACATACCGGCACACCTCTTTACTTATTTCTGTTGTGATGTGCCGGTATGTCAGAACAGCGACGAATTCATATAATTTCAACCCGGTAGGCTATAACACAACGATATGTATCTTCTTATTCCCGCCCATAATCATATTATTATGGCGTTTTGTATTAGTTTATTTGTTTCGTGTTTTAGTAACATTTATTATTATGATTTAATATCTAATAGTTACATGTCATTCAATTCAAATTTGATCTTCATGTAGGTTTGGTTGTTGCTTGGATGTAAGTATTTTCGATGCTGAGCACATCATTCTGCACTAAATTTCTTTTTGAAAAGTCTGAAACTTTGCCTGACCAAAATGGCCACGGAAGGCGGCGTGTTATACAACCAAATTGTCTTCACATTTGGAGATTTTATAAAAAAAACATAATTTATTTGCAATTTAGAAAACACCAAGCAAAATTGTATACATATCATCGTCTTTGCGAAATTAGAGGTCAAAGTTCAAAATTGCCTTTTTGTGGTTTTTTGTTAACGAAATTATTACTATTTTTCGGCAAGTTTAAGATCTTTGCACGCCAATAAATTGAATTATTTTTAAGGGAAATATGACTACCTGAAATAGGCATACAGATACAGTCCTCAAAACAAGTAACTGACCAGGTAATATATATATACTCCAAAACAATAGCTCCTCGTAAAAATATTAACTTATAAAGTTGTAAGGAAATCTCTTCTCTTCAATTTGAGACATTGTTCATAAAGATCGATTAATAATCAGAGAGCACTACATTGATAAGGATAGAACAAAATGCAATTTACATTTTCACACATGGTTTTATTCGTTATTACATAGATCAAAATTATGCTCAAATTGTGAATTTTGATTTGTATGGTGTCGTGTATGAAGATCAATACATATGTATGTTTTGTTTTTCGAAAAATTAGAAAACTCAATGCAGTTGCGCAAATGTTGATATGCGCGCAGTACAAGTAGCACTCTTCCTGCGGGGTCGTGCCATTATTCACACATCAACATCAGCGCCGCGTGCATTGATTCATCTAATTTCTCTTGAAAACAACATACGTATTTATTTCCCTATACTTAATAAATGTATTTATTTATGCATTTATTATAAATATTGATAGGTGTCACACAAGTGAATATTCATGCAGAAGGACTTGGGTATGTATGTGTCTCTCATTATGTAAATTGGTTAGGTGAGTGTATCAATGTATATCATGGTTACTTACCATTGCCATCATCTACCACCAAATTAAATGCGCGCCATTTGAAATAGTTCAAAACATCAATGAAGAATTCAGATTGATCCTCTGCACTGGGATACATTTTGAATGCCTTAGATCCACTCCCGAAGCTTCCAACGTCCAGGCCAAAAATAGGATTTGAACCATGACTCATGACGCCTGCAAGATCTCCACAGTCTGGGCACTTGTCGTCCAATACTATAAGAGCGGATGGTCGCTGAGCATTGATCATTGCGCATACTAGAGAAAAAGAATACAAAATGTCATTATAACTCACTTTTAACCCATAAATAAAACATTACATGATAAAACCTGGATTAGCATGTATACCTAAAATAATTCCGTCTCGGAAATCTTTCCATTCTAACCATTAACCCTCTCTTCTAAGGTCAATGTTCTAACTCGCTTTTAAAAAAGTTCAATGCGTGCCTGCCTAACAAAAACACTAATGATCCGTATGCACAAAAAGTTAGACCTGGTTTAAAGTTAGACCTGATCTAAAGTTAGACTTGGTCTAAAGTTAGACTTGGTCTATTAAAGTTAGACCTGGTCTAAGTAGATTTTAGTTTTGTGAATTGCACATCTTTAATTACATTTCCTTCTCAAATAAGCTAACAAATTGTAAAGATTTGGATGCAAAGTTCAAAAATAGCACAAAATATTTCATGAAAATGCAGAGGACAACAGCTTTTGGCAAGTGAATAAATGTCGCTTAGACCAGGTCTAACTTTAGACCCGGTCTAACTTTAGACCCGGTCTAACTCTTTTGTGCATACGGACCTAATTGTCTTCAGACGTATACGCGTAGTGTATAGCAATACAGTATAATAATATCATTTGACTGATCACGAAAGGACTACAATCTTGAAGAATTCAGGTTTTTACTTTAAATACCAGAAATCAAATACTAATTCCATGTGTAATTGACTTACTTTCTTCGATGGCTGTATAGACAGCATTGACTGGCTTGGTATCGCCTTGTACAATTGCCATACTATGTGGTTCTGGTAGAAGTGTCCTATTATTCCTAACTCTGTTGATAGCATCAAGAATCACATCACCATACATATTGCGGGCACCGTCATCAGTCTCCCCGACGAATGTACCTGTTGGAATAGCACAGTTTTAATAAGACATTCACAAACTAACAAAACATCAGGTAATCAAAAGTAGTACTTAATATCACCCTATATATAGGCCTTGCCGCCTTTAAGTTTATGTACCATATATGAGCCCTAAAACACCGAGAAGCGCTCCTAATCCGGGGGATCCCGGGGGTAAAATAACTAACTAACAATTCTTGATTGAAAGTTTGAAACCCCCAACAACAGTGCGTATATAATATTTTTACAAATGTGCTATGTTTATATAAAAACAAGAGCTAAACAGTAATCAAAACACATTATTTTAACTGATATAACTTAGGCCTATACCCGGACCGGACCGTATCTCATAGCGGTTAATTTGATTAAAGCATTATTGAAATCGATGAATATTGACAATTTGATCACTGTAAAACTGGGCCTTTGGCATATCGAAAAATGACATTTCACCACCTAATATTCCATTACAATTGATGAAAAAATGTTCAAACAAAAATAAATACATTGGTTTAAATGGTTTGATACTCGGCGTACAACAGACAAACAGAAGCATTATTCGCGTCGAGTTGATAAGACTAATACTTAAACTCATACTATGAAAAATTACATTTCATAGACCATAGTGTCAACTACCATGTAAAAACGATGGTTTGGGCAAAAAACACTTTTGTCTTAAATTCCTAAATACCGAAAATACTGTATTAACTTCATAAAATGTCAGTTAATAAAACTTAAAAGCCTGCTATATTAACTTTAGTTTTACTTTTAGATTCAATGGGAAAGCAATATATCCGTTTTATGGTTGGATGATCCAGAACAGGCATTGTAGGTTTGGTATTCAACACGAATACGTGAAAGTATTCAGTTCAGTCGCTATTCCCATGCTAACAATAAATACGGTAGGGATTGATAAATTGTTTACTCAAAAAATAATCAAATATTGTAGCCGTGGTTTTGGTTTAAACTTTTTAGACATGATACCACTCTAGACCACAATGCCACATTGTCAAAGATACATGTTCCAAAGGCTTAAACAGTTCAATAAGAGGGTTGGTCAATATGTAATGAAAGTGATCTTGGTATGGGGTGCATGAGTGATTTCCATTGAGGGATAGTGTGATCAATACAAAGTATGAACCTTTGTCTTTCAAACAATTCACTTTTGGATTTTTAGATACATTTGGTTATGTAACGTCATTAAAATAGGTTTCAACCACTGACTGAAATCTGTCAATATTTGGCTGGATAATATGGGTTGAAATATGGGTCAATTGATACATGTGCGTATATCTCGGTAATGCAAGCAAAGAAACAGATACCACAATAATCTCTGTTCGACACTCTTTTTTAGATCTGATTTTTGTAATACAAACAAGAAGGGACCATCACAATACACTTTTATCATGTTTATTGAGCAAAATCCACAACAATAAACCATGGAAAACAAAAAAGTATATGCAATCTTCTTATAGCACGTGCTTCACACAAACAATTCAAATTTCCCGCCAAATAAATAACTTATTTGGCAATGTCCAAAGGGTACTTACTTATTTAAGCTAGTGCTATGACGTCATTTCATAATTAAAAATCCAACACTTAATTGATTGCAAGACGAAGGTTTATTGTTTGTTTGTATTGATCACATCTCTCAATAAAATCATTCATGCGTCTCACAACAAGATCACTTTCATTACATTTTGACCAACCTGTTTAATTCACTTCTTCACACCAAATTTATTCATCCTTTACATACAAAGGACGAATTGAAAATATTGTAAATCTATTGAACATTTTCCAGTGGCGTGCTTTTCGATAACCGACAGTTCCAATATAACCGACACGACTATTATAGGGTGAGGGCAGGGGCGGACTGGCCACTGTGGCGTTGTGGCGATCGCCACATGGGCCGCTTGGTTTTGGGCCTCTCAGGGCCGGTTACTCACATTTTGTGGCCGTGCGAAAATTTGTGACTGTGCGAAATTTTGTGACCGTGCGAAATTTTGTGACCGTGCGAAATTTTTTGACCCCCCCCCCCCCCCACCCCACACTTACGTGAAATTCACGAGGTGACTGACTGGGAAAAAAATTGGGGCAACCTTTTACGAAAATTTACTACCGGGATGACATAATTCTGCCTGACATGGTCAAAAAGGGCCGCTTTAATAATTTTGCCACGGCCGCTTTCAGGTCCCAGTCCGCCCCTGGGTAAGGGTGGGGGCGGGGGTGCTCAGTGGTCATTACAAGTGGGGTATCATGCGTGTCCAAGAAATCACGTAATTAGGGTAGTTTTTCAAGCTGGGGCACGTTACGTACGTAACGTGAATAGGGTATCAAAACAAGCCAAATCAAGAAAAAGGGTATACTTTTTACATCATTGGCTTTCGTATTAGATTAGGGTCCTTATTTGCTCCATGAGGATTATAAATAGCCATGATACATGGGCGAGATATAGTTCTCAAATTGTATGCTTCGCAATTGATCTGATAGATCAGCTCAGCATTTGTTTCATAATACTTTTAACTTATTTATTAAGCAAGGAAAAAAGGGTTAGAAATGTTTCATATGCGGTAAGAGGTTTAAACTATACAAATTACTTGCTTAGGATATCAAAATATTTTGGAAATACTGATATTACTTGCTTACGGTATGTCAGATACTGTGCCATACTTGTTAAGGGGGTGCTTTTTCACATTTACACAATTACGTATTTAGGGTACTTTTTGAAAGTCCTTGGACGCGCATGATACCCCCCTTGTAATGACCATTGAGCACCCCGGGCGCGGTGGTCCCTGTGGCTACGCCACTGACATTTTTCAAAATTTGTCATGAAAAGCGGGCGTTTCATTATTTACCAATTCCATTTTCTTTTGTACATGTTGGGCATTCCATATCCGATGAAAAAGTGTTTACGCCCGCCCGCCATCTCATGGTGGCGTCTGACGTGATGTCAGTCTGTGACCCAGAAAAAACATTCAAATCATGCCAGTACGAAATCTAAAGGGAATTGTTTGGAGCTGTTGTTGGGAGTAAATCCATTGTTTTATGGTCGTAAAACGTGATATATATTCAACTCAACCATTGAACTCACATAGCTTGCACTCTTTTCTTATTTTGCTGGTAATGATCGAGTTACCATGATCACGTGGTTGGGATGTGTCTTTTAAGCACGTTTAAACCACACCGGCTTATGTTGCTTCATTTTGTACATTTACAAAATACGAAAAACGCACGTAGAACATTTTAGCAATGTGTTGCATTTACAAGTTCGTATATAAAGATTCGTTTTCAAATTATGTTGATAATTTGGAGGAATAAATACCGTGCTATTATATGTATGGAGCGCTCATCATTTTTTTACATGTCTTTTAAGCACGTTTAAACGACACCGGAGTATGTTGCTACATTTTGTACATTGCAAAATACGAAAAACGCACGTAGAACATTTTAGCAATGTGTTGCATTTACAAGTACGTATACAGGGTGAGTCAAAAAGAAGTTTACCCGGATTGGTGATGTTTTAAAAACAAACAAATGACACTCGAGAGGTCAGTAAAGCATATATTTAACAAGCATTCTCTCCTGCTTATTAGGAAAAAAGAATGACACAAATTGATCATTGCTAAGAGGAGTTATGCCTATTTTAATAAAGGTACTCATTTTGCAAGCTGTCCACGGAATACTTGACAAAACAAATGTAAAGTAAGCATTCCATGGACAGCTACAAACATGAGCGCTTTCAGTAAAATAGGCATAACTTCTCTTAGGAATGATCAATTTGCTTCATTGATTTTCTCTAATAAGCAGCAGAGTATGTTTGGTAAATAAATGCTTTACTGAACTTTTAAGTGTCATTTATTTGTTTTGAAAAACATCACCAATCTCGGTCAATAGGGAAGTACGCAGCTAAAATGCATACTTTACATTTGTTTGGTCAAGTATTCAGTGGACAGCTTGCAAAATGAGTACCTTTATTAAAATAGACATAACTCCTCTTAGCAATGCTCAATTTGTGTCATTCCTTTTTCCTAATAAGCAGGAGAGAATGCTTATTAAATATATGCTTTACTGAACTCTCGAGTGTCATTTGTTTGTTTTTTAAAACATCACCAATCCGGGTAAACTTCTTTTTGACTCACCCTGTATTCGTTTTCAAATTATGTTGATAATTGGGAGGAATAAATACCGTGGTATTATATGGAGCGCTCATCATCTTGTTTTTACATGTTGTTTACTACAGGGTGTATCAAAAAAATAGGACTCTGTTTCATGACGGTGTAATTCATGTTATAATCATTGGACCATGACCAATTTAGTTTAAATGTAAAGCCCAATTAATTATTATGATATCTTGAAAATATGAGATCAATCCGATGAAAAATAAGAAAACTAGCATACTTTGCGTACAGTAGTAGGCCTACACCGTGTCATTTCCTGGTTTGTACAATGGGATCTACATATACATTATAGACAGTAAATAACGTTTCAATACGTTACAATAATTATAAACATAGAAAATAATCTATCGGTCAATAGCAAAGATTAGTTTGGTAATCTATTTAATCCTGGCACAATTCAATACTGACTAAATAATCCACAAATCAGATGCATACATATTCTGTGCAAATTAAAAAACAATCTTGTTAAACAGTTCTCGAACCCACTGTGGATGGTTCATTGAGTTATAAATTAAGAAAGTAAAGATCAATGATCCATGATTTCATATGCCAAACAATTATTTCATATCAATAGTTCGATTGCACATCAATGTTCTTGCATACATAATTCATATTTTTGACAAAAAAAGTAGAGAAGTCTCTCTTTTGAAGACAAAACAGCTACATTAATTAATGTGTAAGATAAAATATGTCCGTGTTAAATATTGCTCAGTGTTCTTTCTCAGGAGACAGTTCCAGCAGTAGGAAAGCATAATATTTCAGGCAATCATAGCCGTCATTCGACATGTCCACCATTACGCTGAATGCAGATACATGTATTTGCTCTATCTAGCATTTGTGCCACTGCTTTACGAACGAACCATTCGTCGGT